>CM045762.1:59735337-61135337 GCA_025200525.1 Camellia lanceoleosa
GCTCATGCTAATCATCTCCAATCTCCGTATGAACCAGCGTAGCTCTATCTTTTCAATCCTATTCGTCGTCCCAAAAAACCCTAGGTTCATAAGCCAATTGGAGTTTTCTTCAATGGCGTCATCGAAGGTGATACAGAAGAAACTTTTTCTCTTCCTCTCTTTTGCTCTGTTCTTTTACTGATTGGAGTTTTCATTGAGGTTGGGTTCAATGAAGGTTGGGTTCTTTTCACTGAAGGTTGGTTCGATGGTAATGCTAATTCACTGTTTCAATTTAGAGTTTAAAAAAAAAAAAATAATATGTTGAGATTACTTGAATGTTGAGATTGATTGAAATTTTGTTTAAAAATAAATTGTTGATTTTTTTTTCAATTGTCGACACTGTTTAAACAAATTGGTGAGCTTTGTTTAAAAAAAATTCCTAAATTTTGCAAAATGAAATTATTGATCTGTTTGTGTTTGAGTTTTTTTCTAGAAAAGAATGAGAAAATGAGGGACGGAAGAAAGAAAGAAAATCAGTTAGTTTTGGGTGAGCTGACAGATTTGTTATTTGCCAAAGTTGTTGTCAAACTTGGCAACAACTTTGGCATTTGCCATTTTTAACAGCTGCTATTTGTGACCATTGGAGAACCTTTTTTCTTCAAAGCTGCCATAATATAGCTTTAGCAACTCCAATGGCAAACTATTGGAGATGCTCTAATCCCACAATCAACTAAAGTTCAATGTTTTTGCTATGATATTACCTCAGCAAGCAACGATGTGTCAACAAATTGAATTGAAGTCCCCCACATACCAAGGTTTGTATGATGCTTCTTAAGACTTTTGGAGCTCAACAAATGCTCAAAACAATCCCAAGGCATGTATGATGCTTCTTAAGACTTTTGGAGCTCAACAAATGCTCAAAACAATCCCAAGGTAAGCAAGTCCAAAAGGCACTATTATTTGCCTCTTGCTATCATGCATGCACACAAACATAAAAGGTCATTTCTAAAAGTTTGCTTATTTGAGAATCGTATAAGATGCAGGGAAAAAGAAAGGCAAAAGATCTACTATGACAAATTCCTTGTCTTTTTCTTCAGTCCATTTATTTGGTAGAATTGTAAATATGGATAAAAGACTAAAAATAATTATAGGGAGGTGAGGGTAAGAACTCGTTTTGTGGGTTTTTTTTGTACAATGCAAGTTGTACCCCATGTTTGTGTAATTACTTTTGATCATTATGACTGAATTGTAATTCTCCTTTTATTTGGATGAGATAGTAAAATCTGTTTGTTGTGGACTCCTTAGTAATTTGAATAGTGTATTTTGTAAGATTTATTGAGAAAATCATTCATATAAAATATTATATTAATCGAATATTGGTAACCTCATGATTAGATAAAAAATAAAAATAAAAATAAAAAATCGACAAGGCTAATTTCAAGGATAGACCATCCGTACAACATTTTCAAGCCAGCTATCCTAGGATCCCAAAATTTTTGTTACCAAATTGCCCAAAAACATTTATGTCAATTGATTTTACATTTGAGTCTCATCAAATAAGCGTTGAATTTGAACCACATTCTAGATAGAAATTTTGGGTCTTTATCTCTTTTTTTTTTTCAACCACAAAGGACTTCTCTTTCTTCAAATCAATTCATAAAAATAAAGGTAAGTTACAATGACCTCGTTGAGCTTTAGAAAAAAAAAAAAAAAAAAAAAAATACAACAAATCTCACAATTTTAATATAATTATACGATCTTCTTTTTAATAAGACTAAAGAGACCGAAATCCATGTAGCTAATGTGAATACACAAAAATAATATCCATGTGACTAACGAATTTCTGATAACAAGAAAGTTAGAATGTTATGTGAATTAAAATCTTAAAAGAGTTTAATATAATTATATCAAAATTATAAGACTTAGTTAATGAAATTTGGCCCCATCTTTTCACCTCCAACATAATGGGATTGAAATAACACTCCCAACCAATCATGAAAATACTAATCTCGTCATTTTAATACAATCAAATATGATTTTAATAAAGCTCATAAATTGTTAATCTAATTTAACCCTTTAAAACTAAATAGACATAGTCATATCGTTGAAATTATCTATATTATATTATTGTAATAAAACATTTCCATTATATCATTCAAAAACTACAAATCACTAATAAGAACTTATCTTTATTTAAAATTTTAAAGAATTCATTTAAATTATTAACGTGATTTTTTTCCAATTGGTGAGGACTGGTCGGGGAGTCGGACCAAATTCTCGGGGCCCCATTCCAAAAGCAGTGTCTGACAAATTCACATTGTTCTATCTCTTCATTCTTTGTATCTATATTCAAAAATATTATACACTTGGAAAAAAATTATATTTTATTTATTTTTTTAAAATTTTTATCCAAATTCATGAATCAAATACAATTTAAATAAATTATCAAATATTTTATACAATTCTCACATGAATATGGAATTCACGCCACATAGTACCCACATAGGTCTTATACTTATGTGAATATTGTGTAGAATATTTAAAAATTCATTTGAGTCCCTAAGATTGCTCACGTATATTAAGAGTGTTCACGGATGAGATCGATCTAAATTTAAAAGTAAATTTTTGATTCTACAATTTAAAAAAAAAAAGAAACCATAATCGAACTATTAAATTTATGTAATCAGACCATAACCAAACTATAAACTGATTTAATTTGGTTTGGTTTGGTTTTATTCTACTATTCGAAAAACTTTATATAATAAGAAATATGATATATATTTTATAATAATAAACAAACTAACAATTAGGTTAATTAAGTTAGTTAGAACTAGTCAATTTCACAATAAAAATTAGGATTCAATTCTTATTAGTTTTTTTTTTTTTTAAATCTTGTATAAAATATAAATATATATATATATATATATATTTTTAGGGTTAAATTTATCTTACCCCCTACTAGTTTGGGGTTAAAGTATTTTATCTTCATATCGTTCAAATATAGTCAGAAAGCCTCTATATGGTTTTGGACTAAAGTGATACTATTAGTGTGTTTGGTTTGAGTTTTCTGAATTAAGTTTTTGAAAAATTGAGTTTTTTGTTTTTCGTGTTTTTCTATTTTTAGTGAATATTTTTAAAATTTTTAAGTATTTTGTTTTTACTTTTTTAGATGCACCTTACTTAGATGTATCTAAAAAATAAAAAAATTGTGAAAAAATATTTTAAAAATTAACAAATACATAAAAATACGAAAAATATACTAAATTTTCGTTTTTTTTATAAATATTTTTGGTATTTATTGATTTTTCAAAAGATTTTCTCACAAAAATTATACTTTTTATGTGTATTTATGTTAAATGTGTCTAAAAATAAAAAAAATTGCTTACAATATTAAAAAAATTCAATAAAAACAAAAAAAATACGGAAAACAAGAAAGTTGAATTTTCTGAAATCTGTTTTCAAAAAAACGA
This sequence comes from Camellia lanceoleosa, assembly GCA_025200525.1. NCBI lineage: Eukaryota > Viridiplantae > Streptophyta > Magnoliopsida > Ericales > Theaceae > Camellia > Camellia lanceoleosa. Next base: position 59,738,787 of record CM045762.1, read on the forward strand.
AACCAAACAAGCTGTTAGTTTTTCCATCCAAATTAACAGAAAGTGTATTACACACACCATTTTTTAGAGTAGGTTTTGTTTTTTAAAAAATTATAATGAAATTAATATAGTAAAAGGACAATTTTACCCCCATTTTTTTCAAAACTAAAATTAGATTAATATGTTAATTAAAATATAATATAATATAATATAATTAAGAATTTATTTAAAATATAATTAAATAAAATATAAAATAAATAATAATTAAGAATTGATCTAAAATATAATTAAATTAAAATTAGATTAATATGTTAGAAATTATAATAATAAATAATTAAGAATTTAAGATTAATTGTGGTCTAAAATATAATTAAATTCAAGGTAGATTAAAAAGTTAGTAATTACAATAAATAGTTAAATATTCAGGATTAATTGTGAAAGTATAATTAAATTAAAATTAGAACAAAAATTTAAGAATTACAATAAATAGTTAAAAATTTATAATTAATTGTGATTTAATTTAATTAATACTAGACATTATAAATTATGTGTATGAGAGATGAGAGAGAAAGAAAAAAACAAAAAATATATGGTTTGAGGATATTATAGTCATTTCACATTTATAATTAATGGTGTTAACGGTTCATTGTTTTTTATTTCCTAGTAGAAATATTTTTCCCAAGCTAGCCCAAAAGTATATACCTGATGAGACAGTAAATACTTCTTTAGAAAATTTAGACATAGAAAATTATGAAGATTTAGAAGAGTTGGATTTTGAAGATAAGGGAGACTATTGGAATCTAGAAGATTTTCAACAAACAGTTAACCTAGAATTAATTTTTGCAAAAATAAGGAAATTAAAGAAAAAAACCAATATATAGAAGAACAGAAAATGATTTAGATGAAATAATAAGATTAGTTGAAACAACAGAGATTTTAAGAGAACAGCCCATGAAATATTGGGAAAAAAATAAAGTTTTAGATCAAACTATCAATTATATAATGTGCCCAAAAAAAATAAAAATAAAACTATTAATTATATAACAAAGTCTAATGATAGATATTACTAATCCAACACCAACAACTACGTTATCAATTATCAATTTAAGAGAAGAAACAACATTGTAATGGAAAGGAGAAAACAACTTAAGAAAGAACCGATAATAAAGAAAAAAAAAATAATGGCTATTTATTCTTTATTAAAGATTATTCCCTTAGTTATTTATATTGTCTATATAGATGGAAGGCTTGCCCATATATGTTGTTAAATTATTTTATATAGTTGATAATTTAATTTAATGTATTTTTTTAATATTTATAAATAATCTCCTACCAATTGTACCCAAAAAAAAAAAAAAAACACCTCTTACAAAAATATATCATTATTACCAATTCAAACATGATTCTATAATAATGTTAGGAATACAAAAATCAAACATAGAATGTGACACAAATATATCACAAAGAGTGGATCCCACATGTAAATCCTACATCGTGTAAACCTCCAGTAATATTACAAATTTAGAAACACCATTGTGTGGTGCAAATTCATTCTGTACATGGACCCTACAATACACACTTTCAATCTCTACCACACACTTTATTCTTGACCCAAATTTGTGATCGTAAGTCTAGTTCCCAAACTTACTGTGTAAACCCCACTCCATGTGAGATATTTATGTGTCTAATTTTATGTTTAATTCTCTGTGCCCTTAAACTTATGGTATTTTATATTCTTTTCCCTTTCTATCTCCGGTGTATTAAAAAATTAAAAAGGAAAACAAAAAGTCATACTTTAATAATTTAGGTTCTTAATTATTGATGCCATGGATTGTAGAGGGGTCACATATGTCATATCTCTAAGTAAGTTTCTAACTTTAAATGATGTTCTTTAGGCTTCGCTTGCAATTAACTTGTTTTTAGACTAAAATACTATTAAAAAAAATTTATAAAAAATATTAATTGTAATGAATGAAAAAAGCTGAGGCCTTGCACTCCTTTTTAAGATGGGAAAAGAACATAAATTATTGTAATTTCTCATTTTTTTGTTTGAATGAACAATGAATAAAAGAAAAAAATATGTCCTATTTATTAATTTTGTATTTAGAGGGGTAAATTGAGTATTATATATATATATATATTTTTTTTTGTAGAGAGCAACTTTCGTCATCAAATCCCCTCACATTTTGTGATAAATAAAACTTAAGTTTGAAATAATTTCTATTTCTTATCATTTCTCACTTCTTGGACTAACCATCCAAACAAATAATCATAAATCTCATTCTCTCCAGTTTATTTTTATTTTTCACACCAAATCTCTAAATTCAAACGGGGTATTAATGTTCAACGTTAGGACCTTCCAATATTTATTTTTTTATAAGAAAGAAATTTCCATTAAGGAAGCCAAACGGCATATACAGAGAGGAGTCTATCCAAGATATAAACTTACATCAATCAAAGAAAAGATCAAAGCAAGAAACACAAATGAGCGAAAACTATGAAAAAATTCAGACGCATAACTCGTACTTGTGCTCGTACTGCAAACTAAGGCTGCGTGCAGATAGGTTTTTTATGATTCGGTTTGCGATTTGAACCTACCTGCATGTCTGCAGTTTGGGAAAAATTGAACTCACAACCGCCCGCGGTACGGGCTGCGATTTATGTGGATATGTGTCGCAACCCAAACCCGGTCCTATGGGTTTAGCATCAGAATCGCCAAGAATCCGAGATTATCATGATATCTGATAAAAAAAACAGTGAGGGCTGGCGGAAGCCAATACAGTAAATAAGTAATGTCTAATGAGCTGTGACAGCCTGTATGCCAAAAAGATTTTTCATACATTTATGCAGTCAAACATTACAGTCTATACCAATATTTACAGTCACTCAGTGCGGGGACCTAATCCCTTGATAATAGTACAAGAAAGGTATAAGTCTATACAAGCGGTGAGGCAGACAGAAGGAATGCTAAAACACCCCTAAGCCTTAGCATGATAGGCTTGGAACCTCATAGTGAGGCACGTAGGCTGGCTTGACAAAACTGGGGCTTACTCCGATGCCTCTAGCTTGGGTCCGGTGCCTGTCCACCTACATATATATATGAGCAGTGAGCTAAAGCCCAGTGAATAACATAAAGCGTAAAGAGGTTTAGAATGAATATCCTTACAATAATGAAAACAGTTCAATTCAATCAATATATACATCAGTTGTTCAATGCAGTAAACAGTCATATGTGGTACATCCATTGGTATAACAGTAACAGTAGGTCTTAAAAGACCGAGCAGTAATGATGGCCATCGATCGATGCGATAGTGGTTCCATGAGGAACCGACAGAGATCTCAGAATAAGATGTCGATGGCAAAGAGTGCTAAGGATGCCTGATGCGATTCGAGAAATAAAGGACATACATTCATTCTAATCAATATCGATTCGATGTGATTCGATTCAGTGTTCAGAAAAACAATCATTTGAACATATCTTTACACGATTGTTACTCACAGAGATTGGGTTACAGTAGGCTAGAGCGTCTCCTCGAATGCCAACCCTAAACAGTTAACAGATTGAACACACTCTGAGTTACACAGTTGGGAAAGGTAATCATTAACTCCCTATGATGCCTCGGTGTGTTCTACATCTATATCCTCATTAAGATGTCTTAAACTAGGCCTAAGAATGCCTAGGATGGAATGAGGATGCAAAGATGTGCACAGAAACAGCTTTAAATTTTCGAAAGAGTCCCGCCGAAGCGCAGTTTCGCTTCGAGCGGACAAGCAAAGGTACCCTTTCGGCGTCAAATTTCGCCGGCCGTGTCACTCAACACTCCGCTCGAGCGTACATTCCTCCGCTCGAGCGGACTGATGAACAGTGCAAAGTACTGGATGCTCAATTTCCCCGCTAGAGCGTGCATTTATCCGCTCGAGCGGACTGCAACTCAGATCAGAAAAATACTGGGAGCTTGATTTCCCCGCTCGAGCGGCACTTCCCCCACTCGAGCAGACGACCAAAATCTGGAAATTCCAGATTCGAACTCCAAGTTCCAAACCCAGTTTTCAACACCAAAATCGATCCTCTTGGGCCCATTTTTTGGAAAAATTCTTGTAAACACATAATATTACTTGATTCAAAGCTCAATTGGTAAAATCAAAGCCCAAGGGGAGTTTAATCAAGCTCATTCCAAACCAATTTTCAAGAACATGCATGAACAACATTCAAACATGACATGCATGCATTCAAACCAATTTAAAGCTCCAATGTGATGCTCTAATGAGCTCAATACTTTGAAAACATGATGGTTTCATGAACCTTAACTAGAACTTGTACATGCATGCAACAATTAGCCATGAATTCCACTTTAAACTCAACAAGAACACATGCATGCAAAGATTAAGCTTCAATTCAACACTTTTGGACCAAATCATGTCTTAGTTCTACAATGAAGCATGAATCATGCAAGAATTGGCTTAATGACAACAATAAGAGGATGAATTCTCTTACCTAAGTCTTCAATTAGGAGAATCAAGCTCAAATTTGTAATTTATACTTCAATCTTCAAGCTTCTTAGCAAATCAACAAGATAAATGTACTCTCTCCCTTTCTCTCTCTCTAAATTCGGTTGTAGGCAACAAGAATGGCTGAGCAATGTGTTTTAATTAAGTGTATAAGGCTCAAATATGTGACTAGATAGTGGATCACTATAGGTGGCAAAATAGTAAATAAGGTCAACATTGCAATTAACTCATTTTAATCTAATTTAATCATACCTAATCACATTTTGGATAATTATACCATAAAATCAGATAAATTCTACTGATCATGAAACACTAAACGGTTTCTAATTCGGTAGCCGATAAAGCCTTCAATTAGCAGTTTAAACATAAAACATGAATAGATATATAATCAATCAAACAGATAGGATATGCAATACAACAATTATACTCAATCAATTCGGGTTCAATTTCAGTCAGTCAGTTCGGTATTTTATTCATTCCAGTTATTAGTCTCAGTTAACAGTAATCAGTAATCAAGCAGTCATTAATCGGTAGACGGTACGAGGGTTGTTACAATATGGTTCACGGATGTACGGACGGTTTGCGGATTAGACTTTTTCCTTTAAAAAATTTATTCTCTATCTAGTACCCAACAACACAATTAAAGTGAAATCATTCAAAATCTTAAACTTATCAAAAAGTAATTTTTTATTAACTTTTACACTCATTCAAAAACCAAAATGCAATAATAATAACTAGTTAGGAATTAAAATAAATTATTGTCAAATTTCATCCAAACCCATTAAATAAAATAAAACAAAAACATTGCAAATTCGCAAACTTGATAGAAAATGAAAATTATATAATTTATTTAATCTTCAATCTTCATAGAAAATCTTAGTGCTATTTCTAAGAGTTTTTTTCAAGAGAAAAAGAAAAATAAATAAATAAAGGTTTTACACCCCTCTTTTGTGGTCTAAAGAACAAAGAAAATAATTTGTAAAACAAACTTTGAAACTTTGTCCAAAGACAACAGAAAACTCAAATATTGAGAATAATTTTGAGATAGAAAAAACCTACCACTAACTTTATCTTTCCATTCTACAAAACTTACAAGACAATCTAACAATCCAGATATATATATATATATATATATTTTTTGATCAGCACCAGATATATATATATATATAAAGACACGGGCGGGTAAGTGTGGGTGCGGGTGCGGGTAAAACCCACAACCTGCCCACAACCCTCAAAATAAGAAAATCCTAACTCGCATCCGATTTGGGTTTGGCAGTTTTTGCAGATTGAATAACCCTATACCCTGCCCTACTGCAAAGCAGAAGCCAATCAATCGGTAATAAAGCATGTCTGAGATAGATCATAAGTTACAAACCACAGAGTGAGAAAACTATAACATAGCACTGATGGATTTTAAAAAACACAACCAAGACCAAAAATCAAGGGGGAAAAAAAGGGAAAAAAACCTCGATCTCATTTCCAGAAAATAGTCAGATCCGTGGTAGATCTGGCGGCTAACTGATAGTGACAGCTATGGCAAGTGACGAAGAATGAGAGATAAGGCAGATCCAACACCAACAGGATGGAAGAGAAGAAACCTAGCAAACTTCCACCATAGGAGAAGAAACACCTTACAATAATGGAAAGGTTGGGAAGAAAGAGCTCACAAGACTTGTTGTGTAAAAACAAGAAGAAAAAATGGAGAGAGAGAGAGAGAGAGAGGAGAGAGAGAGGCCAAAGCTTCCCTCTCCCTTCCCAAGCTGTGCAACACATAAAAAACCCTAAAAGATGAGAGTAGAGAGAGAAGCTCTCATTTTAGAGAGAGAATGTTTTGTTATTATTGACCTTCCAACATTCAATGTTCCCAAAATTAAGACATGTCGATATAAATTATGATATTGGTAATTATTCATTCTGTTTATTTTTTTTAAGTGTGTATGTGTAGATCATTCAAGTACAAAATTAAATTGACTATATGAATTTATCATTTTTCTTTTCTAAATAATTTACAGCAAGGATAGCTTTAAAAATGGATATATGAATAATTTATACAAAAATTTGAAAAGTATCAACAAAATGAATCATCAAATAAGGACCCATGTCAGGCCCAATAAGCTGAACTGGAAAGAAACTAATCCCTTTATTTATCTGGTTTGAAAATGAATTAATTAGAAGATAAGTTCAAGAGAAGAACTATGAGGTTGCTATACATAATATTTGTAATTGACATATGCGTTGTGTATGTAATTTAAGTAAAAATATAAATAAATAATAAAAAAATTAATATCACAAATGTGTGTGATTAAAGTGATAAGAGCATACTTTTTCAATCTTAACGCTCTTATCATTTTAACAATACATATTATGATATTAATTTTTTATTTTTTATTTTTATTTATTTAAATTACACAAGCCACTTGTTAGTCTAACATAGATCAAAACGGGTCGACATATTATGTTGACACATTAGAGAAATTATAATTTGCTCCTAGGACAAATTTAGATAGTTTCCTAACTTGAATATTGGTCTTGTTTGGGAAGTTAGCTATTTTAGTAGGTAAATTTAGGGTTGGTTTGGAATGTTCTAAAAAAGTGTACTTTTTGATTTATTGGCTTATATGGGTTGGGTTTGGGTTGAGTTTGATGTGATGTGTTAGAGAGGTGATGTGATTTAAATAAGATGATGTGACTTAAATAGGATAGTGACTTTTTGACTTTTTGTATTATTTAGTAGATGCCAAACTTGGCCTTAGTTTTTAGTTACTTTAGTAGGTTAAAATTTTTGTATTTAAAAAAATTGTTAGATTTTTTTGTAATTAGATATAATATTTGTAAGAAAAAAATAAAATAATTATAAATTTAATGTAACATTTTATTTTATTAACTATTTTAACTCATTCAGCCCTCTTAAATTTTAACAAAATAAAAAGTCAAAAATACCCTTGCCAAACGGGACTATTATCGGTTAAAATCGTAAATTTCACAGCTTGTTTTTGCTTCCGTTTAGGAAGTGGGTTAGTTTTTTAATTTTTTTGACTATTTTAACTATTTTAACCTGAGTTAAAAAACTTAATTTGAAAAAAACTTTTTGATTTTTAAAATTTTTTTTATAAAAAAAATATATAATAATTATAAATTAAAAATAATATTTTATTTATTATGATTAAAATAACTTATTTTCTCTTTTGTTGCCAAAATAGTCACAAAAGTTCTTCTCAAACGGTGCCATCTCTTTGATAACATAATTGGGCACTTGGCCCAATGTAAATAGTGAGAAATAATGTTTTAGACTACCAAATAACTTTTCGACACGTTGACATGATCTAGTAGGTCCCACAGGACTTCTCTTCAACTGAACCGTACGGCGATGCAGCAGGGACACCCAATCAAAGCAGGACAGACAGACAGACAGTAGCAGACGCTACGCGACAAAGTAGAAGGAACCGTAGATGTATTGCCTACGGTTGTCTAGGTGGTCCTTAATTTACAATTATATCCCTAATCTTTTGTTGCATTTAGCCCCGTTGGAGAAGTTTGGTTTGTGTTTTTTAAATTAAATTTTTTAAAAATTGAGTTTTTTGATTTTTTTATTTTTAGTGAATATTTTTAAAATTTTAAATATCTTTTTTATTTTTTTAGATGTATATGTATCTAAAAAGTAAAAAATTTGTGAAAAAATATTTTGAAAAATTAATAAATACATAAAAATATAAAAAATATACTGAATTTTCGTATTTTTTGTATTTTTTATATTTAGTGAATTTTTAAAAGGTTTTTTTCAATTTTTTTACTTTTTAGGTGTATGTATGTTAGGTATGTTTAAAAATTAAAAAAATTGCTCAAAATATTTAAAAAATTCAGTAAAAATAAAAAAACACAGAAAATAAAAAAGTAGAATTTTTTGAAAAGTATTTTTGAAAAATGATAACCAAGCATGGTGATAAACTTAAAAATAAAAAAATTATTAAAAAAATTAAAAAACTTATAACTTATATCAAAAAGTTAAAGATTTATTTTTCTTTCTACTTTTTGTATATCTTTTTGTAAAAAATTAAAAAATCATTCCAAACATTCAAATTTTTTTACTTTACATTTAAGCCAAAAAATTAAAAAATTACTAAAATAACATGTTTCCAAACGAAACCTCACTATCACTTCAATTCATTAGATTTTACCATTGATATATTCTCCGATTGAGACAATTTATTTTATGGGACTGGCTTCCCTCTAATCCCGGATTGAATTGGAAGGTATTGTTAGGTTTATGAGGATTTATCATAAGTTTCGTTTTGATAATTCAAATTGTTTAATGTGTAAAATTTTTCAAGTACTATATGCTTATAAAAAAAATCACGTTAATCGAATATTGATATTTATTTTATCGGATTAGATTTTTGTCAATCGTTTATTTTTTTCACCGTCCATTTTTTATACAAAACTTATTTGATCACAAAGTTGCTGATATCCGATCAACATGATTTTTTATAAGCATATAGTACTTAACGAGTTCTACACATTGAATGGTTTGAATTATCAAAACGGGACTCGTGATAAGCCCCCACAGACCCAATAGTACTCTCTAGTCCGATCTGGGACTAGAGAGAAGCCAGACTCATATTTTATCTTCAATAATATAACAAAAACTAACATAAAACGGCCTTAATACACTCTTCTTTTTTCTTTTCTTCTTTTTTTTTTTAATCTTTAATCTCTCTAATTTTATATTATAAGAGTAAAATTAAAAGGACAAAATTAAAAAGATGAATATTTTTTCAAATTTTATAATAACTTTACACTTTCCTCTTTTATTTTGATAAATGAGGTGTTTTAGAAGATGGTTAAAAGTTGATTTTTTTACTTTTTTAAATTTTTTTTCACTTTTTTATATGAAAGGTGATGTGATCCAAAATAGATTAAAAGCTAGCATTTTACTTTTTTAATATGTTGCCAAAACACCCATAGTTAATTTACACTTTTATCATAATTTTTTTTTAACAAGGTTAAAGCTACTTAAACAAATGCAAATAGTGGGTACGTACCAAAACAAATAAAGATAATGTCTCGTTTGCTAAAGGGTGATTTTAGTCAAAAAAAAAATAAAAAAGTTACTCAAAAATAAAATGTTAACAACTTATACCAAATAGGCAAAAAATTTCTTTTCTCTCTACATTTTATAAAAAATCAAAAAATTATTCCAAACATACTAATTTTTTTACATTATATTTTAGCCAAAAAATTAAAAAGTTACTAAAAAAATATGTTCTCAAATGAGGCCTAAATATATATTTTAATAAAAAAATAGATAATAATATCATTTTTTTTATTTGATGAACAAATGACTAATACAAAATGGCCTAGTGGTAATGGGAATTAAAATATTAAAAAAAAACTAGTGCAATTATGTCAAAAATATATGACTAAATATATTTGTTTCAAATCTTGGAGAATGTGAGTGTAACTTACCCTTACAGAAAATTTCTCTGTTTTTAAATCATATTCATTATTTTGTTTAGTTTTGTTTTTAGAATTTATTTTTGAAAAAAAATATATTAAAAATTAATTAAGTGAAAATAAATATCAAAACTATATTTTTTAATTTTTAAAAATTGTACTCACATGAAAACAAAAAATGATTGTGTGTTTGGTTTAAGTTTTTGGATTAAGTTTTTTGAAAACTAGGTTTTTTATTTTTCGTGCTTTTTTGTTTGTTTTTAGTGAATATTTTTAAAATTTTAAGTAATTTTTTTTTATTTTTTTAGATACACTTATTTAGATGTATCTAAAAAGTAAAAAATTTGTGAAAAAATATTTTTAAAAATTAATAAATATATAAAAATATGAAATATATACTGAATTCTCATTTTTTTTTTAAAAAAATTGGTATTTAGTGAATTTTTAAAAGATATTTTTCACAAAAATTATACTTTTTATGTGTATTTATGTTAGGTGTGTCTAAAAATTAAAAATATTGCTTAAAATATTAAAAAAATTCAGTAAAAATAAAAAAAAATATGAAAAATAAGAAAGTAGAATTTTTTGAAAAGTGCTTTTAGAAAACCAAAAACAAGTTTTTTTTGAATTTTTTTTATATTTTTTTCACCAAATTTGTTTTAATGTATTTTAAAAAATAAATTTTGAAAACAAAATTTCTTTCTTTTATTTAAATGAGTTGTATTGTATTTTTTAACCATACAATAATTGTTCTTCCTTTTATTTCAATGATTCGTATTATATTTTTTTTCCACCATGCAATCTGCATGAGAAAGTTCTACAAAACTGATTCATCTTTTAAATTTTTTAAATTACCACTTATGTTTTTAATATTTTAAACATTTTACTTCTTCCTTTTTTTTTTTGTATAAAATATTTTAATTATTATTTAATTTATCAATTATTCTTGTTGCATCATCATTTTCTCCGTTCTCATTTTACTTAACGTGGCTTAGATCCATAAAACTTTACTAGTAATCGAATTAATAATTGTAGGAAATCACATATAGGACCAATCTATTTTTTAACACGAGACTAAATTAAATTTTTAAAGAGCTACTACACAAGACATTTAGCCTTTGAACAAGGTAGACTTTTTCAAATAATAATAATTAACCATCACTTTTTAAAATTTGAGAGAGAAAGGTGTTTTGAGAAGTTGAAAAAAGCTGGCTCTGTTTGGTGGAGTTTTCAAAATCTAGTTTCACACTCACTTTTGAGTGTGGTGTTTGTTTAGGGTTTTCAAATCATAATTCTACACTCATTTCTCAAAACTCAATTCAAAATATAATCATTACTTTTCAAAACTCATAACCAAACACATAATTCATAACTCTTTTCAAAACTCCATTCAAATTAATATTTTAAAAATATTTTAATTTTGTTAAGATTTTAAATATTTTAATATTTAAATATGTTACGATTTTTTTAATTTTTAAATTTTTTGAATATTTTTAAATATTTTTAATTTTTAAATATAACGATTTTAATTTTTTTAATTTTAAAATATTTTATAAAAATAAATTCAAACTCTATTTTATAAAAATATTTTTAAATATTTTAATTTTTTTTGTTATATATTTAGTTACGATTTGAATGTAGAGTTGTGAAAGTAGTATAGAGTTTCGAGTTGTGTATTTGGTTATAAGTTTTAAAAATAATTTTTTAATTGAGTTTTGTTTTATGTGTTTGATTACGATTTGAGTGTAGAGTTATTTTTAAATTTAAAATATTAAATTATTTAAATTTTTTGAATATTTAAATTGTTTAAATTTTTATGATTTAAAATTTTTGAATATTTATTTTAATTTTTTACTTATTAAATTTTTTAGATTATTTAAATTATTTAAATATTTATGATTTAAATTTTTTAAATATTTATTTTGAAAAAAAATTATTTCCTTTGTAGTATTTTCAATTAAAAAATTGATTAATGTTATTTTTTGTTAATAATAAAATTTTTTAATTGAATTTTAAAAAGAGCTTAGTTATGAGTGTTGATCAAAATTTTCAATAATGTGAAAGTAATGTGTTTTGTTATGAGTTATAGCAATTTGAATTAAATTTTGAAAACTCTTTTCAAAACTCATAACCAAACAAATTTTCTTACTTCACATGTCAAATCAAACTTTCAAAACTCAATTCTACACTCAATTCTACACTCAATTCAACACTTCATTCAAAAACCATAACCAAACAAATTTTCTACACTGAAATCATAATTCTAAAACACACAAACTCAAAATATAACTCAAATTCTCAAATCATAGTTACAAAGTTCTATCAAATGGAGTCGCTACTTTTTTGATTTTTTAAACTTTTTTAATGACTTTTTTGTGACTTTTTTTTAGCCTCCGTTTGGGAAGTGGGTTGGCTTTTTGGCTTTTTGGCTTTTTTGGCTTTTTTAGCCTGGGCTTAAAAGTTTGGTTTGGGAAGGGCTTTTTGGCTTTTTGACTTTTTTGAGTTTTTTTATGAGAGAGGAGTGTAATGATTATGGGTTGGATGTGATGTTTTGTTTTTTGTGGCTAAAAAAGCCTATTTTGTCTTTTGTGACTAAAATAACCAAAAAAAACCCAAAAAAAATTCTTGCCAAACTTAGCCTTAAAGAACTTAGTAAAAAGTCAAAAAAACTAACTTTTACCAAATTCCCAAATTACTCCTAAATGTGGCAGGGTCATTACATGGTGTTCAATAATTTTTTAAGAGTAACCTTTACATAAAAGCGTAAAGTGGAGTTTTACAAAATGCTAAATTTACAGTTGTGCTCCAATGACGGTCGTGTTTGGTTTAAATTTCAAAATTTTGTTTTGATATTTTTTTTAAAAAAAATAAAAAATTAATCTATTGAAAGAAAAAATAAAAAACACTTATCAATTTTACATTTTTTTTTATCTTTTGAGAGGTTAAAAATTAAAAAATATATTTTTAATATTTATTTTTATCAATTTAATTTCTATTTTTTAAAAGTAAAATCAGTTTTTTTTTTGTTTTTTGTGAAAAAGAAACCAAACAAGGTTTTTTCTATAATAAAAAAAAAACAAATAGATACAAATGACATTGTGGGTCCCATCAAAAGAGAGATAGACATCATTCTTGTGAAGGGTAATGCTATAGTGTGCAACTTACACCTTACACCTTTTTGTGTTCACTTACACCTTACACTTACACATTTTTTACCTTGCACTTACACCTTTTGTGTAAGTGGCACATGGTGTGCAACTTATATATTTCATTTATACCTTCCACTTACACTTACACCTTACACTTACACCTTTTGTGTGAGTGGCACATGGTGTGCAACCCACTTACACCTTTTGTGGGTTGCACACCTAAGAAAACTCCTCTTGTGAAAAAATGACAACCTGTTAAATCTTTTGCCAAGGCACAGGGGTGTTTTGGGAAGGAAAAAAAATATTAATTTTTAACTTTTTACTTATTTTGGATCATATTATCTTTCATATTTTTTATCCATAAAAAGATAAAATAGACTAATAAAGTCAAAAAATTAACTTTTTGCTAACTTCTCAAAACACTATAGGCCTGTTCGGTAACGTTTACGTTTTCAGTTTATATTTACAATAATTTTATAAACTGATTTTTGTTTATTTTTAGAAAAACATAAACTACAAACGCGTTTGGTTTAGACAAAATGTTTAAAAAAATTTAAAAATATAAAAAAGAGTAAGAAATAGCAAGTGGTGGTGGGTGGTGGGTGGAGACGAGTGATGGCGGCGGAAGACGGTGGTGGAAAATGATGGCGAGTGGTGGTGGCGAAAGACGGTGGTGGAAAATGATGGCAGGTAGTGGGTGATGTGTGCAAAAGACGGTGGTGGAAAGTGGTGGCAAGTGGCAAGTGGCAAGTGGCGAGTGGCGGCGGCGAAAGACAACAGTGGAAAGTGGTGATAGTGGGTGGTGGGTGGTGGCGGGTGGTGTGGGTGGCAGATGACTGGTGGTGGCGGGTGGGTGATGGTGGCGGGTAAGTGGCGGGTGGTAGCGAGTGGGTGGTGGAGGTGGTGGCGGTGGCAGGTGGTGGGTGTGGGTGGTGGTGGCGGGTGGTGGGTTGTAGCGAGTGGGTAGTGGTGATGGTGGAGGTGGTGGCGGTGGCGGTGGCGGTGACGGGTGGTGGGTGGTGGAGGTGGCAGGTGGGTGGCGGGTGGGTGATGGGTGGTGGTGGCGGGTGGGTGGCAGGTGGCTGGTGGTGGCTGGTAGTGGATGGTAAGTAGTGGTGGCGAGTGGTGGATAGTAGTGGCGGGTGGCTGACAGGTAGGTGGTGGTGGTGGTGGCGAAGGGTGGGTAGTAGTGGCGAGTGGGTGGCAGGTGGGTGGTGGTGGCAGGTGGGTGGTGAGTAGTGGTGGCAGGTGGTGGTGGGGGGTAGGTGGTGGCGGAAGACGGTGGTGGAAAATGGTAGCGAGTGGTGACTAGTGTTGGGTGGTAAAAAAAAAAAAAAACTAAAAACTCAAAACGTAAACTCATTTTTTGTGTTTTCATTTTTTAGCCAAATTTATAAACTGAGACTATTGATTTATAAATAAAAAATTTATCAAACAAGTTTTTATTTGAGTTTTCTAAATTTTTGTAAATATAATCAGAAAACTAAAAACGTTAGTATTATCAAACAACATTTACATAATAATAAGTTTAACAACTAAAATAACTACTGCATTAAAACTCTTTTTTTGGCCCAAATTGCTATATTAGAGCATCTGCATCATTCTTTTTACAACGACTTTGAAACTATTATACAGAGAAAAAATTGAAAATATCAGTTCTATCAGTCTCTCTATACCCTTCATTCATTTTGTGAATGCTTCAGTTGAGGCACTGTTCATACGGTAATCAATTTTTTATTATATTTTGTGGAGCAAAATTGGGCCAAAAAGTCATGGTTGGTCGTCCCTCGGGATGTCTCCGGATGTCCTGTGAAGTGCTTTGTAACAAAGAAGGAAAATGCTCAAATTTGGCCTAATCGATTAATTGCCCGGTCATTCGGCCGGTCGACCGCCTCTCAGTGGATTTGACCCTCCTATGTTGTTGTTGCTTTGCTGTTATTGTAGTGTTGATCTGTTGTTGTCTTAAGTTTTATTTATACTTGCTTGTTCATAATATTTTAATGAAATAGAATTTTATAATAGAGAGTTTGATGGAATGTGTAGGCTAGTTAAAATATAGAAGTGAATTTTAAATTATAATTTGACTCAAAATTTATTGAGACTGATGCGAATGCTCTTATAGTTAGCAAATGTTATAGTAACTGCATTGGAGTAGCTCTTATATTTTATGTTCGGTAGCTCTTACATTTTATGTTCGGTGCAGTTGAGTGCCTAGCAGTTTAAGAACAGTAAAATTGTATGTTACTCTATTAACGCTCAATAATTATTTTCATTATGTTCAGTTCTTGGAGATGTTATAGCAACTGTATTAATGTAGCTCTTACATTTCATGTTCGACGCAGTTGAGCAGTCGAGTAAGATCACATGCTTCTTAGCAGTTTAAGAACAGTAAAATTGTGTACTACTCCATGTACAATAATTTTTTCATACAATTTGATGGATGGTGAAAGAGAATGAATAAAAAAAAGGAGTGTTGAGATTGATTTTGGATCCACTAGAGGTTTCTGTCATCTTCTTACTATAAACGTCATATTTTATAGCACTAGTGGACAATGGCTTGCTTTTAATATTTTTTAACAACGTGTAAAAGGAATGAAAGAATATTTGCACTAATAACACTAGGATTCTGTTTATGAAAAATGTTTGAGATTCTCTTTTGGGGGAGATCTCTACTATTCTTACAGTAACGTGAATTAACGATGTGTTTATATTATTTTTTTTTATTTTTTATTTTTACTTGGACCAATCATAAATAAGTGAGATTTGTGGGAGTGATGTTTTGTGAAGATCTGAATCATTACTGTTTATTTATACTAATGTAAAAAAAATGTTTATCAGCTGATATTTTGATGGTGACTCCAATTCATGATCTGTGTTTTTTAATCCTTGCTTTTTTTTTAACTTTTTGTTGATTTCAGCCATATATATAGAGAGACATATTATTTTGGGGCTAGATTTCCCAGTCCGTGATCGAGCTAAAAGATATTGTTGGATTTATAAGAGTTCACTACAGGTTTCGTTTTAATAATCTGAATTATTCAATGTGTATAATTCGTTGAGTACTATATGCTTATAAAAAATTAGTTTGATCGGATATTGATAGTTACGTGATCAAATCAGTTTTATATAAAAAAAAAAATAATGGACGGTGAAAAAATAAACAGTTGACAGAAATCTGATACTATGAGATAGCTATCAATATCCGATCAACGTGATTTTTTACAACTATATAGTACTCGACGAGTTTTACACATTGAACGGTTCGAATTATCGAAATGGAACCCGTGGTGGGTCTCCACTGGCCCAATAATATCCTCTAGCCCGATCATGGACTGGAGGAAAGCCCAGCCCACTATTATTTTATACCTAATTAGATTAATTATGAAGTGTTTCATTATTTTTCAAATATCGTTGACCTTCATTTGAAATTTTAATTTTTATCTGTTTTTATCATCTACCTCCTTAAATTCCTTAAGTTTCATTTTTTTAAGAGTAAATTATGCAAATAATCTTTGTAGTTTATACGATATGTCAATTTAGTCATTATAGTTTTAATTTGCTCGATTTTGTCTCTTAATTTAACGGATTGTGTCATTTTAGTCTAATAAATAATAGTTGTTAAGTTAATTTAACAGAAGGTTAAACAATGTGTCAATTTGGTCCTTGTTCTTTACATGATGTGTCAATTTAGTTCTTGTTGTTTCAATTTTCTTATTTTGATAAGGACTAAATTAACATATTGTGAAAAATACAAAAACCAAATTCATACATTATTTGACTTTTCGTTAAATTAACTTAACAACCATTATTTATTGGACTAAAATGACACAATCCGTTAAATTAAGGAGCAAAATCGAGCAAATTAAAACTATAAAGATCAAATTAACATATCATATAAATTACAGGGACTATTTACATAAATTTTTTCCTTTTTTAATAAACTGTTTAGTCATGCCTTCACGGGTATTTTAATTTAGTTTTAAAGTTGCAAATGTTGTGCTCAAATGGTCCCAATACTCTTTTGGTCCAAATTTTATAATAAAAATAAGGGTGTTTTGGTCTAAATATGAACAAAAAGTTAGATACAAATTTTGATCTCATTTGGGATCTATTAAAAAGGCTAATTTTTTTGGCTAAAAAATTTGTTATTCAAAAGGCAATTTAAGAAGGGAGATGAATTAAGTTTTTACAAATAAAAAGAAATAATACCTTAATAAAAATTATGACTAGCACAATAGATAAATATAGTTAATAAAATAAAAATAATTAAAATAAGTGTTCTAACAATTATGTCAATTAATAATTTTAGCACAATAAAAATATGAAATATAGTTATAGCAATTTAAATAAAATAAAGAGATAAGTGAGAGAGAGGCAAACAAATTTATAGTGGTTCGGCTTCAACTCGGCCTACGTCCACTCTTCAAGTTTCACTTGAGATTTTCCACTATTCTCTAACTTCACAGGGTGCTAGCAACCTTTTCACAGATGAAGCAATCATCCACAGATTTTACACTGACTTTTTAAGTCAAGAATACTAAGTGTACTACACTCTTACAAGGTTGAAAAGAACGTGTTTTTGCTTTCACAGAAAACTACAAGAATTATCTCTCAAAGACAGATATAAAAATGAGACTCTGATTTTTCTGTAATTCTCACACAGGAAAGATGGGTTTAAAGCTATACGACTTAATGTATAATTTCTAAGAGAGGATATAAACAAAAATTGAAGAACACTTCTCAGAAAATTTTTTAGAAAATAGATAAGAGTGATTATAGATCAGAGAATATTTTCTAATTTTTTTTTTTTGTCACTTGTTTACATTAGAGGCTTTGGTATACATAATGAAACTTATAGCCGTTTATAGCCGTTGTATTCATTGGAATTTATAGCCGTTTATAATCATTGTATTCATTTGAATATCTTTCACACCATCATTACTAATTTGAATATCTTCCACTTGAACCTTTTGGCCTGCTGCTGTACTGAGCTGTTTAACCTTTTGGTCTACTGCTGTGTTGGGTTGTTTGAACCTTTTGGTCTGCTGCTGTAATGGGTTGTTTGAACATTTTGACCTGCTACTGTGCTGGGCTGTTTAAACTTTTGTTTTGGACTGTTTGAACCTCTGGTTGGGACATTATTTTTGGGTTGAAATGAATTACTGATTTAAGCAAATATTAAATACATTCAAACAATATTTAGGATAAAAGTTTAGGTAAGAAATAATGGGACAAAATAAATTTTGATTCTATTTTTCTCTTTCAAATAAATTAAAACATAATTAAATAAGGGGTACTTACCAATCAGTCATATTAACTAGACTTATTTACCTACATGTCCTAACTAATAAATTTAACACTATAAAAATAAGAGATTGATAAATTTATCACTATAAATTTATTCATAAAAACAAAGAGACTGATAAATTTATCACTATAAATTTATTCATAAAAATAAAAGACTGATAAATTTATCTTTATCACTTAATAAATTTATCAATAAGACTTAATGGGTAATAAGTCTCAAAAGTAGGACATATTGGTAGTTTATCCATTAAATAAATCATCAAAATAAATTTTATATTCTATTTTTCTTTTTCAAATAAATTAAAATTTAATTAAATAAATCATTAAAATAAATTTTGAATTCTATTTTTCTCTTTCAAATAAATTAAAACATAATTCAATAAATCATCAAAATAAATAAGTCTAACAAAATTAAAAAGTCAAAAATTATTTGTTACCAACTCAAAAAAGTCAATTTATATTTTTCACTCACAATAAACAATTAATAATTATAATTTTTCAAACATATTTAGTTTTTTTCAAGCTATCTAAAAAAACCACGAAAAAATCTAATTCCAAACAAAACCTTAAATGAACAAAACATTAGTGATCATTTAAACACAAATTGAATATATTATGAACTAAATTAACCCAATTAAAATATTAAAACTCAAAATAAGTAAAATATAACCACGAAAAAAATCTAATTCCAAACGAGACCTTAAATGAACAAAACATTAGTGATTATTTAAACACAAATTGAATATATTATGAACTAAATTAACGCAATTAAAATATTAAAACTCAAAATAAGTAAAATATATTTTGAGAAGTAATAATGTTTTTCCCTAAAGTAGTCACATTCCTTGAAATGCTTCTCACATTGAGCTATGGGAGCCCTCATAGAACCATGTGACACAATTGTGGATCTTTCAACTCTCATAGATATTGATAACAAAAATGCATATCATCTCTAAAGTTAGAGACTCTTATGACTTTTAAAATGATGTGAATCAATTATATATTTTTATTTTTTTTATTTTTTCTTCCTAGACCAATTACAGGAGAGTGAAAGTTATGGAAATTATATTTTTTTTGGAGTCTGTAGCATTATTGATATTAAAAATTATATCTTATTTTTTTTATTATATATATATATATATTATATTCTAACTTCTATTATCCAAAAGTTGTCGAAAAGCACTACAAATATATGGGCATCCACTTTATGAATAAAATAACAACAAAAATATTCATAGCCATCCCTTGAGAGAGTTCACTTGAAAGGTTAAGGGGGTTTTAACTTTGGAGTACCCACCAAAATGAACATTTAACCCTTTTTCTCCAATTTTTTTAACTAAAGAAAACTCATTTGATAAGATGAGAATCTATCATGCTGATTTCCAAATCCACTTCAATTAGGTCATGTGAACCAACTTCCAAGTGACCCATTATTCCATATTTAAATAAATAAATTAATTAATTAATTAAAATTAGATAGAATTTCATATCTTTATGCTTCTCCTGTTTTTATTGGAAAAATTAGTGAAAAGTTGATTTTTATGAGAGTATGCATAGTATTAGATTCAAGAATTGTTTGGTTTTCATTATATGGACATATGATTAATGAATTTATTTAGTAAGAATGACAAATTATTGTATTAAAGGATTTTTTTATTTTTGTTTTTACCCCACTATTGTTGGACACTACAATCTGTTGCCGGAGGTGGCCAACGGCGTAGTGGTGGTGATATAAACAACTAGACAGGTTAGATGGACAAACAGGTGACATGTGAATAAATAAATAGATGACATATATAGACAAATTGGTGACATGGTTAGATAAACAGATAAATAGAGATAACAGGGTCTATTACTCCAAATGTTTCAAAATTGAATTTATGGCCCAAGTATCCGTTTTTATTTATCATTTCTGCTGTTTTTTTTTTCTTTTTTGATAACCTTTTTTTTTAATTAAGGATAATCAATTATCAGTATTATTAATTGGGTTATGCTAACGACAGTTCATAGGATTGTCATTTAGATAGAGATAATGCCAAAATAATTACAATTTTAATGTATTTTTAAAATAACTATCAACATTTTTACATATTTTTACACACTTTTCATATATTTTTATACACTTTTCATATATTTTTATATAAATATAACATACAAGGAAACTACCATTTTCCTTATTTATTTGTTTATTTGTGTTGCTTTGTTGAATTTTGTCCACATTTTAATTTATATGTTGTGTTTTGGTGTGTGAAATCAATCATTATTTTTCATGCAACAACAATTACAGAGATGTTAATTATCGATAAAAAATGTCTTCACATAATCAAAGAAAAAAAGGTTTATTATCCATGAAAAAGTTTAGGGAAATAAATGGCAAATGGATGGTAATGGGAAGAAAAAGTTTAAAGTTTGGAATGCATTGCTGGAGTGACATATTTGTTTCCATATTTTCTCACTCTTTCTCGAGAACCAAACATCTTGCAAACTATGGGGTTATGAGTGTGATAGACAATGACAGAGGCCATGTTACTTACATGTTAGTGGAGCATTTTCCAGACTCCATAGGAAAAATATCAGCAACAACTAGAAAGTAGTAGGTAGTATATGTTGACAAACAAACATATCAACATTGAGAGAGAAATTAAAGTTGGCATTTTACATTTTTTAGTGATCTTTTTAAAAAAAATTAGAAGTTAAAAAAGTTAATGAGTTTAAGAAATTGTAAAAAAAAAAAATGCTTTTTCTTGGCAAAAGAATCAATAAAACATCTGACTTTTTTAATAGCTCTTTGACATTTTGAGTTATTTTAAGTCAAAAACATTTTTAGGAAGTCACTATTTGCAATAATAATCCATTTCAATGTTAGGTGGGAAAAGAAAAGGTAAGATTGTGATTTTTTATTTATGTAAGAAAATATATATATTTTTTTAAGCTTATATTTGAGCTAAAAAAACTAAAATAAACTATTTCCCAAATAATAGTTAGAGAAATGATTGGCCATGTTTAGGATTGCAAACGAGCCGAGCCGAACCAAACTTTTGAATGTTTAAGCTCGTTTATTAAGAATTAGTCGAGCTCAAGTTGAGCTCTAGTCGAGCTTCAAAAATCGAGCTCGTCAAATATTTGTTGAATTTGAGCTCAACTTGAGCTCACTCGATTACATAAACGAGCCAAGCTCAAGCTTGAAAAAAAAAATAGATTTAAATTAATTAACTTATTAAGATTAAAAAAATACAAAATTATAAGTAAAATATATAATAATACTTATATTAATAATAAATTTCATCAATCAAATATTTAAATTTATACAAATACCAAACATAAATAAAAAAATAAAATAGATTATTAAAATTTTATTTAATATATTATTAAAAATAAATATTTATTTTATTTTTATGTTCACGAGCCTTATCGAGCAGAGTTTGGGACTGCTCGAGCTCAGCTCAATTAATAAACGAGCTTAAAAATTGAGCTCAAGCTCGTTCATTTAAAAAACAAGTCGAGCTCAAATGAGCTTTAAATGAGCTGAGTTTGAGCTGTTCATGAACAGCTCGATTCTTTTGCAACCCTAACTGTGTTTAGTTTGATTTTGAAAATTTGTTTAAGAATTTCTTTTGTAAAAAACTAAAAATTAATTTGATAAATAAAAATTTTAAAAATCAAAAGCACTTATTATGTTAGGAGACTTACGTGTAGGTCTTACTATGTAGACTATTGTCCAATAGTCCTATAATAATTAATGGCATTTTTCATCATACACTATTAAAAAAAAAGTCATTAACTGCTAATTTTTAATGACAGTTTGAAAATTTTGTCATAAAAAATGTCATTAATTATAAGTTTTAGTGACAATTTAAAAATATTGTCACAAAAGAAATTCACTAATTTTCAAGTTTCAACAACAGTTTGAAAAATTTGTTATAAAAAAAGTCACTAATTGTAAGTTTTAGCGACAATTTATAAAAATATTGACAAAAAAAATCACTAATTGTCAATTTTTAGCGACACATGTAAAAAATTATCACAAAAAAATTATTTTTAGCGTCGATTGTATTAGGACTTATCTTCAATAGGATTTGATGGGAATTAAGTCCAACTATTAAGACCTATTGGTAATTTATTTTATAATTTTTTTATATAATTTTATCTTTTTAGATAGCAGAAATAAATTTTAAAATTAAAAAATATATTTTTTATTTATCAAATTTCTATTTTTGTAAATGAAACCAATAAATGATAAAGCTTACATCCAGGACAACCAAAGGTATTTGATTTGCAAAATTATTCAGAGAGTCATACACAAACAACATCACATCTTAGAGGGCAACTAATCACTGAAGCGCCTATTATGCAGTTAATGCATTTTCTATTTTGAAAATTTGCACATAGTTTACAAGGTAAAAATAATTTAATGAGCTCATTTGATAATAGATTATTATAGTAAAAAAGATATTAAAAATATCAAAAATCCAAAAAAAAAAAAAAGAAAGTCAAAAAATTCTTCCCATTTTTTTTTAATTTTAAAAAATGCTTGAAACACTTAATTTATTATCTCTAAAAATCACCCATAATGATGTGTTTGAGAAGTATCCAATTTTGATTTGTCAAACATACCATCACGTGAAGTCTAACTTCAATGCCACATCATTAGGAGAATGTAGCATTGTTAATTTATTTTTGGCACTTCTTTTTAGTAAAAAGTTAAAAAAATCATTTCCAAACATTTCAATTTTGTTTCATCTCATATTTTAATAAAAAAATCACTAAAAAATTAATTTTCAAACGAACCCTAAATTTAAACATCTAGTTAAGGAGAAACCGATGAAAGAATACTTACTTTTATAATAGATCGTTAACTTTTGATTTGTCATAATTTTAAACAAAACGAATTACGTATATTTTTTTAACAATGAAATCTGAATACCCAAATCTGTATATTTTTTTCGGATGAACATAATTAAATAAATTCTTAATTCAGATTTCTTGCAGTATCATCTATAGTTTAATAAAAGATTAATATATAAAAGATTATCCTTAACCTTTGATTTTGTCAAAACACAAATTAACAAACCTATAATAGGATTGTGATCATTCTTTGGCCAAGAATGTTTATCTTTTCAACTGTTTGGACTATCAAAAGGGATTTGATATATTCTGTTCTTTTGTCACTTACAATGTTGGCAAATGTGTAATTCCAATTAAGGTCATGTAAGTTGATGGTAATCTAGTAATAATATTAAAAAATTACATTTTTTATACTTAACTGTCTCTGACTTGCTTTATATTAGATTAAACTTTAATTATTAAGAAGATTACATAACAACTGTCAAACTAGTGGTTTAAGAATATTTTGAATAGATTATGATCAAACCTAATTATTTGATTATTGACAGACAACATGGGTAAGTAATGCACATGTTAAGTCATAGAATTTGGCATGTTTCCTTTGGTGTGTCCTTCCAACCATCAAGAATTATTAAATATTACTTTCTAGGGTTAATTACATTTTTTATTTTCAAAATATGAATTTTATGTTATTTTAGTTTTTAATATTTAAATTGTATTAATTTGTTCAGAATATATAAATATGTTTTAATTTGGTCCATAATATTTAAATTGTGTTAATATGATTCTCAGGCATCGTTTGGCAATATCACTTTTTAGTCTAAAAGTCAAAGTCACAAAAAAAATTAAAAAACCAATAACATATACCAAAAAGTCTAAGATTCTTTTTTCTCTCTACTTTTTGCACATCTTTTTGTAAAAAATCAAAAAGTCATCCTAAATAAACTAATTTTTTTTACATCATATTTTACCTAAAAAGTCAAAAAGTTAATAAAAAAAAGTTTCCAAACGAGGTCTCAATGTATATTTTTAAACATTAGAGGACTAGAAAACACTTCTCATATATTGAGAACTAAATTTGACATAATTTAAATATTAAAAACTAAAATGACAAAAAACTTATATTTTAGAAATCAAAATTATATTATCCCGACTTTTTATTGCAATATAAAAAGAGCTAGAAAGTTGAAATTGTTCAAGGCTTGGCCTATAGCTTGCATGTGGATCAATTAGGGCATTTTTTTCATGTTTTCCAAAATTTAATAATGAAAAGTTTAAAAATCACTTATTATTTTCTTGTCGTTTTTATTTTTGTGCAAATTTTTTAAAAATTAAAAAGATAAGTAATTTTTTTTTAAATAAAAAAAAAACAAAAAACAACAACAACAAAAAGGTGTTTTCACAATTTTTTCATTTTTTCAGTAATGTACAAACTGCCCCTGTATATACTCCCAAATCATATTTAGGGGTGTAATCTAGGTGGGCTTACTCAAGTCTAACCCAAAAAAATTTAAGACTTTCATTGTATAATTTTCATTTGGTTCGAGCTTGGACTATTTTGTCAGTCCGAATTAAATTCGTACAACCAAACAATATTTAAGTAAATTTAATTTTTCAATATATCCTATTAAATTATTTAAGTTTATAATTTATTCTCAATACATCTTCTTTTTTTTTTTTTTGTCCCTTCTCAAATTACCCTTTTGAGATACCCCAAAATAAAACAAATTAAAAAATTCAAATTACTTTTGAAAAACCTTCTGGAAAATCTTTTTTTTGTTCACATACATACCAGAAACACGACCAAGAAACCCGGCATGGGCAACAGTGGCTCCAACAAAGTAGAATTACGAAGGAGGACGGCGAAGGAGAAGAAGAGAGTGAACTTCGCGTTCGGATTTCGAAAACTGAACAAAGTGAATTTGTTCAGTTCTAAAAGTCCGAAAATGTCCAAACAATAATGACAAAAAACAGATTCAATATTCGCTTTTATGTATAAAAAATAAAATAAAAAAACAAAAATCAATAATTGTATTTTGATATTTATGTGAATACTTACCTCATCTTTAATGGGTTGTTTCAAAAAATTATTTTAATTATTACTCTCATCCATGGTTTGATTTTGTTCAAAATTTCTTCTATTTGCAAGTGACAATATAATAAAAAACAATGATGTTGATGATAATGGTTACTTTTGGTAGAATAGATTGGAGTTTTGAAATGAGCAGGAAGAAGAAGAGGAAATAATTAAAACTTCAGAAAAAAGAAAAAAGATAAAAGATATTTGAATAGGAAGAATAGATATAATTAATTAGGGTGTACCATGAGAAAAAAATAATATTATATTTTAATGTTTAATATATTTGGTCATTAATAAATTTTAATTAAAATTTTAAAATTTAAATTTGACATACTAAGAAAATTTTTGAGTTCAAATAGAAGGGTCCACAATTTGGGCAGGAATTTTCAGACTTGAGCAACCTCAATAATCTAAATTTTATTTTTTTAATATATATAATAAACATGAAATTTATAAACTGTAAATTATTTTAGCATCATGTGAATTAAATTATATTGTAATATAATATATTCTATTGTTTGGTATATATTACTCAAACTAATCTTCTTAATATAGTTCGAGTTTGTATTTTTTTGAGATATATTTTCTTTTTAATTTTTAAAAAGTACACTACATTAGTTTAGTTTAGAACAACCAAAAATAATTTTTAAGTTAGGATCAAAAGTTGGACTTAGACTCGAGCTTGAGTAAATCAATATAAATTTCCGGACTCAGCTTGAACCCACCCGAGTTGCAACCCCACCCATATTATCCTTGCAGGCAAGCAAACAGCTCAATAATCAAGTATATAATCAAAAGCTCGATACAAGCTCGATTCATGAAGTGTGGGCAAGAAAATAGCTTCATACAAATATGACTTTGTTCAGCAACAGGGTATATGTATATTATTAATCATATAGTTCAACTAAAACCAAATATAAACCAGTATGCATATTCTGCCTTTGGGAAGACACTGTAGACGTTTTAAAGTGATTCTCGGATTTTGTTAAAAAAAACAGTACCTGAAAGGGTCACCTACACCATTATTTCACGATGGGCGTGAACTCTCCTGTAGCTTCATCTTCTCAAAAAGGTACTGCTTCTCAGCTTCTGCCTCGCTCAACCTGCGTTTCAGGTACTTGCTAGCATAATCTTCCTCAGATTTCCCTGACTTTGCAAGAGCAATCCTCTGCAGCCCGTCAGCTTCCCGTCTAGCCTCATCAGCCTTGAGCTGAAACATATCAGCCTCGGCCTGTTTAAGCCTCACAATGCTCTCCAACTCATCTATCTGCATTTTCTTTCGTTGCCTCTCCATCTTTAATTCTGCAACTTCCCTGGCCTTCCCCTCAAGCTCACGTTCACAAGCCTCCAGAGCTTGGCGTGCTTTCTTGAACATCCTCATTTTCTCATCAGCTACGATTTCCATTTTCTTTACTGCCTCTTGCACTACCTCAGCAATTCGGTTACATGCCTCCTGTGGGGCTATCGTGCATCCACCTTCCCCAGAATCTGGGCTCTTTGATGAGTCCATCTCAAGCTCTTCAGACAATTTATTACATGATAAGAACAAGAAGAGAAATGAGAAGAAAAAATAAGTAATCAAATGCAACGCCTAATCTTAAATTCAAAAGACAATTTATTAAGTTTAAACAAGTAGTCTTCTACTAGGGTTATCACCTAAATCTAATTCTAACAGCATTTTCAACATTGAAACTGGCACAATGATTCTCAACAAGATAATAACCTGATTCAGACCGCACGGAACTTTAATCTAAGACAGAAGAATACATCAATACAATCTGATACAGGGTGAATAAGACTAGAATAAAGTGAGGTAAAACAGATCAAACCACAAAAGAATATATATATATATCCAGTCCAATACAGCAACTATTGCAGGAAATAAGAAGGCTATGCCAATCCGCACAAGCTAAAAAGTATTAACTTGTTATGATCCACGTATCTGATCTTCATTCACATAGAAACCAGGTTTCCATTTATTGAGTATAAAAAAATACAACTTTTGTAAAAAAAATTGGTGGTTTGGGATAAAAAAATACAACTTTTACGAAAAGATGTGCAAAAAAGTAGAGAGGAGATGTGATGAAAAAAAGATAAAAAAATAAAAAGTGTGTACTTATTAGTACACCCCAAAGAGAAGAAATTTTCCAATGACAAAATAAAAGTCAAATGATTAGTGAAACAGATAAAGAAATTCATTTTCAATAACAACCAACCACGTAAAATAAAATGATTCAGAAAAAATATTTATTAGATTTGGCAGGCTAATGCAGATTGCTATATGTTAAACAAACAGCGCATCTACATTACAAACCTGGTCAACAATCCTCAATGAAGAGGCAATATTAATGCGAACACATCAGAAATTGTAATATTCTAAAAAACCACAAGGGAACAAAGACTGAAAATTTTCTTTGCCAACTAAATTTTTTTAAATTTATTTTTAATGTAGAGAATTGGAAATTCAAATATGCTCAAGATATACATGAAATTGAAAAACAGCACTAAACAATAATGTCCTTGAGTTAAGTAGCACAAACAGGTCATATAACACGACATGAACATGCCGACACGTCGATTTAAAAAAAAAAAATGTATGAAATATGTTAGAACATGTTAAAATTTTATATTTTTACAAATGTATCGTATGTCATAAATATGATTAATGTATTCGAAGAGAATGAAAAATATGTAACATAATACTAAATATATTAAAAAATTATACAATTCATAACTAAAACATCAATATATCATTCATGTAACAATCACATACTAAAGAATACAGAACAGTCATAGGATATTATAATACATATGGTGTATTAATCTCATAAATATTTTAAAACATATTTAAAGTGTACAAGTTGTATTCTGAAAGAATGCAAAACATTATTATTATGAAGGGATTTGTTATAGGGGAAATTGCAAATCAGTGGCGCAGTGAAAAAGTAACTGCACTATAGATGGAATTTTTTGTGGTGCAACTCTGACACACAGGATGGGCTTGCACCATGCACACAGAAAACTTGCACCACCATGAAAATGAAAATAGTTTTTCACTGCACCACTTAAATGCAAATTTCCCTTGATTAAATAGGTCTTGTTCGGAGATTCAAGAAGTGTCACCAAAGTGTCCTCAAAGTGTTGGTAAAGTGTCCAATATTATGAATTTGATTTTCTAATTAAGACACGTTGAAGAACTGTCAGACACACTTTAGTAGTGTCCGAAGAGCGTAGATGTCCGACACGGGTATCAGAGATGACACGCTTCCTCTGCAGAGTATCTCTGCTTCCTAGCCTGCGCAGGTTGGCTGAGTGGGAGCCAAATACAGATTTTTCACATGCATAGGGCTAAAAGTCCAACCTTTTTTTAGTTCATTACCTGCACCATATAAACTAAGCATTGAACTAAATGTTTCACTGGTTGAAGTTAGCCTTCCAGAGAAACATGCTATCTCGTTTTTTTCATGGAAGACACCTATAAAGACTGGTAGGTCAAGCTGTCTGCACACAGAAACCTGTGCATCACTAATAGTATTTTCATAAGAAAAATACATATGTTCATACTGCATTGCTATGATGCAAATCTAATTTTATAACTTGTTAAATTCAGGTGGCGAAACACCAGTTCCTTCTATTTTTTTCACCTTCTGAACGTTCATGATATAATTCATAGACTCAACCTATGCTATAGGAATAACCAACTAGTGGCCACCATGACTCTTCTAAGGGTTTAGTGTCAATGAGGAGGTCATGGGTTCAATTCTTCCTAAGTGAGAGTTGAATTATTTGGCGAGCACTTGGAATTCTGCATGGGTGGGAAGGCTAACTCTTATAGGTGTTAATCTAATAACTAACAACTGACTTTCGCCGATCAAAAAACAAAAAAAAAAACAAAAACCTATGCTATAAGAATCTAGAAGACAATAAGTATAGGCCTGTCAGTGGACCGGATTCAGGCCGGATTTGGCAAAATCTGATCCGGATCTGAATCCGAATCCGATTATGACAAATCCGATAAGTCATCCAAACCCAAATCTGATTTATCCAGATACCCGATCCGACAATCCGATTATTATTATTATTGTTATTATTTTTATCCAACAAGAGAAGGTGAGAAAGGATTAATCAAACAAAAAAGCAGAATCAGAAGAGAATGTGTGAAAAAAATAAAAATAAAATAAAATATAAAAGAATAAGAAAGTTGGTGAGAAATAATCTATTTTTTTGCATGATCACAAGCTGTTGTAAAATTCAAGCATTAAGAGAGAGAGGGGGGGGGGGGGGGGGGGGGTTCAGTTCAGGTCAGATTTTTAATCAGATTTATTTGAAGCAACCTGTTAATAATCGGACTAGTTGGGTTCGGGCTTAGTCGGATTATCAGATCAGGTTTTCCTTAATGGATTCGGATCGGATCATATTCAGGTAAAATCTGATCCGTTGACAGTATTAATTGATAAAGCATCTAAGCAGAAAAATCTTCAAAGTTTCAAACAATTGAACTTGGACTATGTAAGGCAGAGAATATTGATATCTTTTACCTAAAAACAACTATGGACATTCAATGGAATGGAGTAAGAAGCCAGAAAATAGGTATTTTTTTTAATAAACAATGTATTTCAATTAAGAGAACGGCCCCTAGGGCTTTCTCTTCTTTTCTTTTTTTTCCCCTTATGTTAGCTACCTTTCAACCAAGCCATTCAGCAAATTTCACCATAATATAAAAACAAATAAAAATTAAAAAAGGTTTTAAACCAGAAGATATGATTGAAGATGTCCGGTATAAAATATACCTTGAAAGAATAATAATATAACTTGGCATGCAATAGACTCTCGAGCTCCATCCTTCAATTTTTCAATAAGCTCCTCACACTTCCATGAAAGTTTCCTCCCTCTAGTGTCCTCGCTCCCCTGAAAGATCCTATTCACAAAATCAAGTTCCCTTATGAGCGCCTCTCGGTCCCAAGTTGGTGCACAGTGCTGAAATACATCTTTAACCCAGCCAAAGAGCTCAGATGTCCTCTTGCATGCCCAGCACCTGAAAAGCATCTCAGCTGAAGCAGCTCCAATGTTAATAGACGGGCCCATGCAAATTTGCCTCTCACGAATCGCACAATCAGTATGAGTCCAATGCGAACACAAATCACAACCAATCCAACGGCATGTATTCACTTCAAAATCAAACTTGTTACAGATCACGCACATGCAAAGATTACAGAAACCTTTTCTATTGGTGCAAATTTCAC
The DNA here is from genome assembly GCA_025200525.1 of Camellia lanceoleosa. Classification (NCBI taxonomy): domain Eukaryota; kingdom Viridiplantae; phylum Streptophyta; class Magnoliopsida; order Ericales; family Theaceae; genus Camellia; species Camellia lanceoleosa. Next base: position 59,769,350 of record CM045762.1, read on the forward strand.
AGGTACAGTCATCTGCTGGAAGCTGGTTTTGACATGCTATATTTCTACATTGCTTGTACACGAAAACCTCAATCAGGGAAGTCTGAGAGAGACTAATAGTTGGATGTAGAAAAGCCTGAATTCCCGTGTTTATGGCAACAAGAATTTCGAGCTGAACTCGATGAGCTCTAATCAATGTTTTAGCAGTCAAATCAGACCTACTTTTTACAAGGTTCTGCAAAATCAAGAATTCATCTCTATGCTGAGAACCACCACTCCCTTCAAGAATTAATCGAAGCCTGCCCTTTAAATCATCTAGAAGCTTTTCAGGAAGCTGATGCATCTTTTCAGAAATTAGATCAACTCTTTCTCTTGCTATGTCCTGAAGAGAAATGTTATCTGAATGAGAAAACCGACGAGTGACTGACGATTCGGGAAGATCATTCTCTGCTCTCTCGTTCTCTAGCTTTTTTGCCATAATAACATCGGCAATGGGCCAGGTTTCTCGTGAACTGGCACTCTCAGCAGGGGATTCCCGAACCTGATTGTAATTTGATCTGGGTTCTTGAAGATCAGGTGATCCACGAGCTTCTGAAGATGCTAGGAATAGGGATGTATGTAATCCACTGGTTCGTGGTAGCTGACGTGGAGGCAGCATATTTGGTGAAGGTTGGTGGTGGATGTTTGATCCAGATGACGTTCCCATCAAGTAATGTAACGTGTTTCCCTACTGTGATGAAACAAGTTCACTCATTGCTATCATCCAATGCTAGATAAAAACATCATAAATTATTTTACTTTTGAAGAGGAAAAGGAACAAATTGATGTAACATTTGAGATAACTTTAATAAAAGCAAAACAAAACAAAAATACAAGGGGGGTTTCAAAAACAGCTAACTGAGAGAGTCTTAGAGAAGGTGCAAGTGCAATTTTTGTGGCATAACAACCAACAACTATGTCTCTATTACGAGGTCAAAACATCCTAGGTTCATGTAGCCACCACCATTGGCTCCAAATTTAGCAAGCTCTTTCGGTTTGAGTTCTTGTAAGTTGTAATTAAAATAAATTTTAAAATCCTTTCCCTTGATGTAACGATATTTCTTCTAGTAATTAACTGAACTAACATGATAAACATTCCCAAGTTTCATTGCAACATTCATTTCAAAATTTCGGACCCCTTCTCCACAAAACAAACAAAGCAATTTGAAAAGAAGATTAAATAATATTATTCAGAACACAAAGCATTAAAAAAAATAATAATAATAATAACTTAAATACAAAAAAAATTATAACAATCCATATCTCCGAAAAGAAGCATTTGAATAGGAAATGACTTCTGGGGGTAAAATATTCTCTTTTCTTCACAATTTTTTATTTTATTTTATTGGCATTAGGGTGTCCGGATCAAAACCCGACTAATTCCAGAGGTGCACAGGCCCTTAGCAAAAAGTTTCATAAAGCTCGTGAACTAGAGTATCAATAATACAAATTTCGAAGTCATAAACAATAAAATGAAAAATCTTTCATACATTCGAATAGGGGCGGTGGCATGTGCCTTTGAGGGTGTTCACCAGAACACCTTGAATTTCATTTTATTTTTTCATGCATGTAATGTAAGCATGTTTGATTTGTCATTTTTTACACCTTGAAAAAAAAAAAAAAAAAAAAAAAAAAAAAAAAACCCTAGACTACTTTTATTATCATTTGTCACGCTTAGAAAAAAATATTAAACAGCTTGTACTAATTGGATTGTCACTTGTCACCCCTTGAAAAAAAAAATCGTAATCCTTAATTGTTGATCTGAGCCCACTCTACAAAATTTTGAACAATTTTTGAGTTCACTTAGGCACCGTTTCTTTTAACATAAAATGTTTTTCTCAAAAATATTTTATTCATTTTTTGTTGTTTGGTTGAACAAAAAGTAAGTAAAACATTTTTTAAAGAAAATATTTTTACATCATTTTCCCAAAAATGACTCACCTTTAAAAATTTCGTAAGTTAATTTTTACAAAATTAGCTGTCACTCATTACCTTTTCAATACATTTAGTCTTTTCAAATAAGTAGGTGACAAAAAACTCATAAATGACACTTCATTTAAATTTCAAGGATTTTGGGAGGGATTTGGAAAATCCTTGAACCAAACACAGCCTTAGGCAATAAAATATTGGGAAATGTTTCGTAACTCAAAACATTTTGCCCCGAATGGCTCGAGGGAGAAGACGCAGAGAGAAGCAGTGGGAGAGGGAGAGAAAGAGAGAAGCAGAGGGGAAGAGAGAGAGAGAGAGAAGACGATCGTCGCCTGCCACCGTCGATCGCCGCCTCCCACGATCGTCGCCTCACCCAGCCGCTGACCTCCGACCGCCGTCACCCCGCCTCCGCCTCCCCCGAATATTATGCCCTCTCCAGTCCTCCTCCTCCTCCTCCCTCTCCTCCCTCCTCCTCCTCCTCCTCCTTTCTTCCTTCTTCTTCCTGGTCTTCGTTCTTCTTCTGCCAAAAAAAAAAAAATCGAGCCATTCGGGCTCCCCGTTTTCAAGCTATATATTTTTGTTTCAAGTGTCACAGTCAACCAAACGTTGAAAAATAAAGATAAAAACAAAAACAAATTTTTTTTTTCTTGTGTAAAATCAATTCACAAGAAAAAATATTTTTTTTTTGTAAATTTACGTCGAAACAAACGGAGACTATATACAGGAAAAAAAAATTTAAAATTGCTTTCAAACAATAATAAATGTCTACTCGACAAAAGTATATATATATATTGGAGCCACCCTTGCATTTAAACAAAGAATAAAAATTGAGAGTTCTAAAGGAGAGAGGTCTAGTGATGCGACAAGAAGTAGGACTCATGATGTGTGTACTTATATATATATATATATATATTTTTTTTTTCTCTAGACCAAGGTTTTAAAAAGCGGCCACAACCGTTACGTAACGGTTGTGGTGGTTACCGCCACCTATTACGGCTACTTTTGCAATATGATTGAGATTCACAGGTGTGTCGGCTGTAGCGACTACCGTAGCGGTCGTAACGGTGCCGTAACGGCCTGTTACGTAACAATTCCACACTGCTTCTTTCTAAAAAACACAAACAAAAAAAAAAAGCTGAAAATGGAGGAAGAGGGGTAAAGAGAAGAGGGAAGATAAAGAGAGAAGATGGAGGAGCAAGAGATAGAGAGAAAGAGAGAGAGGAGAGAAGATAAGGAACATGTTATTGATTTGTTAAAACTATTAGACCTATGCTATTCTATTCAACTGCTATCATTCAACCATGTTGTTTGTGTGTGTCTATCTATATATTGTTTGAAAATAATAATAATAATAATAATAAGTGTGGCCATTATGTGTTTAGCTTGGTTAAAATATGTATATATATATTTAGGCTCTTATTTATTCTCTTACTTTTGTCATTGTTTATCTTATATATAATAATTAATGATTGATTTTTTGTATAATATAAAGTCATTAATTATTAAAATGAAATATAAAAAACTCAGTTTATAATGATTTAAAAATATGAAATATATTGGATCATATTTAAAATTTACAAAAATTGATCAATATTTATTTTAAACCCAATAAATATGATTATAAGAAAAAAATATGCATATCAATAAGTTTTTTTCAAATTGTGCGAAAAATAAAAAAATTCATAGTTCCGGTTACTGCAACCGTTATGCTACGGCTTTTACACCCCGCAACCACAACTGCCGCAACCACAACTGCGCCATGGCCACCGCCACCGCCACCGCGCCACTGCCACTGCCACTGCCACTGTACCGACAACCGCAACCACTTTTCAAAGCTTTTCAAAACCTTGCTCTAGACACATCACTAGAGCCCTCTGATTAGGCTCTCTACCAGTGTTGTTTAACAAAAACATCATGTCAACGCAGTACTAACAAAAAACTTGATCAATGATACATGCCAATTTTATTGCAACCATGAATCTTAATTCTGAACTACATCAGCTGATATGAAAATCTTCAGATCCTCAAACAAAAAAAAAAAATTAATTAAATAAATAAAATTAAAATTGAGAGAGAAAGAGAGAGTTTGACCAACACAATATCATCACTGGATCACAGAAATATAGATTTATTCACCCAGTGATCAATCACAAACCAGATACTGCTCCGTTTGGTTAAGGAGAAATACAGAAACAGAAAAACCCTTCAGCTTAAACACCCTCCTCTTTTTTTTTTCCCCGCCAGGGACAAAACAAATGCCAAAAACTCAACCTAAATTAACTCTTCAAATTAGTAGCTGGCTCTTTTTCATTTTCAGAACAACACAACACAACACAACACAGAATTTTTTTTCTATTCCCTTCACTTTCTCAACAAGCAAACAAAATACATACACACACACACATAGAGAGAGAGAGAGAGAGAGAGAGAGAGAGAGAGAGAGAGAGAGAGAGATTAGTTACCAGGTGAGGCAAAATAGAAGAAATAGGGTGAAGTGAGCGATTGAAGTAGAGTTTGATCAAAAATTAAGATCTGATTTCGATAGTTGAAAGTGATTTTGTGTTGTTTCCATATTCGCAATCAGACCAAAGTCTGAATCTTTCGCCGCCCTGACGATTGACAAACAGACCCAGACAACCCATCGCACCCCGCTGTTTGGGGGTTGACCTGTTGTGCCTTTCATTTTTTCTTTTTATTTTTTTTTATTTTGATTAAATTACACCTACCTCCTTTAAAATTTAAAAAAACAAATACAATTAATTACATAAATTTAATATAATCCACATACAATATCACTTTTAAGAACTTTTCTTAAGTGTGCAACCCTTGAGGGTTCCACACCATGTGCCACTTACACAAAAAGTGTAAGTGGAAGGTGAAAACAAAAACAGATCAAAAACAAAAATGGTGTTGTAAGTGTAAGACACAGTTATAACAAGATCTACTTTTTAATTCCTTTTTCATTAACATTTTTTTAATGTATGAATAAAAAAATAATATTATCACATTTAAATATATTACCTTGACATTATTTACATTATTTTCACTTTTGTTATATTTACTATATATATATATATATATATTCGTTAGAAATTGACTTTAATTTTTATTTAGATACATATATATAACATTTGAATTAATAGATGGCATTTGAATACATTATTTTAATACATGCATTGTATGAGGATATATGTATTGAGAGGTGTATTTAAAAATGTATTTGGTGAATGAATTACACTCTTCAATTCAGGTTAGATTATGGATTAGAGGGAAGCAGAGCCTTACTATTAAAACTAATTAAAAAACAAATTGAACAGCTAGATACACTTGACCCAAAACCACTGCATAATTTTCCTGAGTATGATACTATGATACTCTTGATAAAGTTGTATGTGCCCTAGACTACTATGGTGATTGATGTGCATAAGAAACAACCGATACTATTGTGCATCTGATAGGACCTGTTTCAATTTCCAATTTGATTATTTAAATCGTTTATTTTTTAAAATATATTCAGTAAATTATACGCGTAAAAGATTAAATTGATCGAATATCAATAATCCTTACATCAAACACTCTCATTGAACCTTGCGGATAACAGAGGCTTCATTGTTGGCTTTAATGCATGATAAAGTGCATGAATTTATACAAAAACTAGCCTTAATTGTTGGCTCCAAAAACTATTCATGTACACGAAGTGCACTAATCAAATGAAGATGCAAAATAAATGGGAACAAAACAGACAACTCTGAATCAAAATCCAATTGATGAATGTCAACCATTTGAATCCATCAAAGCATAGCAACAAATAAGGTTCAACCATTAATCACAAGCCAGATCAAGGTTTCCACCCCCATCAACCGAGTTTGCTCAGCTCAAAAATTACCACCCACGAATTCCCCTCTACTGAATCTATTATCTATTCATACGTATATAAAAACATGAAAGTTCAAAAGATTTCCCCATCTCATTTCTGACCACTGGTTTCAACTGACTCAACAATCTCGGCCTCTAGTGGTTCTGCGTTGTGTTGTTGAGAAAATTGCTGCTGAGTTGCCCACTTGCCTGACAGAGCCGTGCCCATCATCTCGTAGATCTTCCCTCCAAGTTGTGATGGATTCTCAGCCTGCATGAAACAGAACATCAAAGTAAACATAGCAACAAAACAAGATCAACCTTAAACCCTAAAACTTTAAAAAATAAAAAAACAAAAAATAGTTAGCAAGGACAGTGAAAACCATCCTCTATAAGCATTGAAAGACACACAGCATAGACAGATTATGGTCATACTTGCTCAAAACGTAAGTATTCTCAAGTTCCACACCCATAGGAGCAACTGCTTTATAATTCAAAGCCCACTAGAAAACCATGTGTGACAAAATGCCAACAGTATGCATCACCAGGGACCCAAGTACTGGTGTGTGTGTGTGTGTGTTATTATCTAATTCTCATGTCCCAGAACAATGGTATTTAGAAACTAAAATAAAACATGTTATGCATAAAACTGAAGTCTTACACAAAAAAATATAGCAAAAATGACTATTTTTACGTACTTGTTGGGTGCTTGTCCAATAGACACGTCACACACATATCTGGCACCTTTACCCAATTATCAAATGTCCAACACTGGCACATCAGAAATTTAGGGGAAGTCTATGTAATATAAGTACTGATATTGATGCATTAAGATTCAAATCAAACTCCAATTCCAAGCAATGCTTCGTCCCCAAGGGAAAAAGCCCCTTGAAAAGAACAAGGAATATACCGGACATAAAAATGATCCTTGTAAATATCAGTTGCCTTCAGTAAGTGCAATTCATGAAAGGCGATTTCAGGGTGACCCATTTTCTTTGCATGCCAGATAGAACACGTCACCACCAGAAAGGGCTGTTCCCACTAAATTCATAACTACTGAATCCAAATCTGATGTAGACATATAATATAAAAGATACAGAACAAGTCACTTACAGTGAAACCACTAGAAATTAAAGCTGTGTCATACAAAAGATCAATAGCTCTCAAAGCTTCTTCATCATTTGGGTCACTCTTGAATGCAGCCTGCACCATTCACAAATAGAAAGTGAAAAAAAATAAAAAAAAATGCTTGCAATTAGCTGGGGTTATATTGGTACAACAAAGAATTATTGACCAAATCGTCGTACATTCAAGGTGTTAATGATTGGGTGTTGAGGATTGATCTCAAACACCCTTCTTCCTCTCATGAATTCCAGGCTAGTGGTGTCACCAACTGTTTGGGCCTTCATCAGCCTGCAAGGAATTCAATTCTGTGTCAAGAATGTCAAAAGAAACTGTTAAAACTATAACACCTATGAAGCATGAATAATCCACTTCACCTCTCCATATTTGCAGACCAACCAAACTTCCCAGACACAAGAACACAAGGTGATGTGCTCAGACGATTTGAGATTTGAACACTGGCAACTTTGTCACCCAACCTTTTCTTGATCCAGTCACAAGTTTGGCCAAACTCCTGCTTCATCTCCTTTTCCTTCTCCTCATTCTTATCACCTGGACAATTTCCAAGTTTATCTATAGGTAGCAAACTACACACACACACAAAAAGAAAGAAAGTATGGATAACTGAAGAAATTTGCACTTCGTCTTAGTACTGGGTTATCATACCCCAGATTACATGAATTCAGTTTTTGAACTCCAGCAGCCAACAGAAGTCACCACTTCAAAATTAGTGAATTATTCAAACAGAGACGAGAACCTAACTGTTACTTCTTTTTTTATTTTCACCTTCTTCCTTTTTCTCATAACATCTAGAAGAACAGCTTCCTAATATTGTCAATCTGATCACGTTTTATTATTGGGCATTGGATCACGTCTCATAATATATGGTCCTTACCCACATAAATGTCTGTAATGTCAAATTATGCATTGGAAAGTAAATAACATATTATCATCATCCAACTCTAAACTAAAAGTTCCAAATCTGACAAAGCCTCAATTAACTAACCTACATCAAGGTCTTCCTTGCTAATATCAACAAAATTCTTATCTTTGTATGATTTCAGGTTCTGGATGGCCACCTCATCAATGGGATCAACCAAGAACAGCACCTGCAGCAAAAACACCAAAACACCTCAACACGTGCAAGTAAAATCAATAGGAAAACAAAAAACATCAACACTCAAGCTCCCTTTTTCTGTTTCTTGTTAGTCATAATAAACTCTCTGCTTCATATTATCTTGAAACCCTAATACATACTTCAAGATCCTTCTCAAGAAGTCTCTCCAAGAAAGGGGTGTTCATTGCACTTGTTACACTGTCAGCAGCAATGTAATAAATATCCTTCTGGTCAGGTTTCATGTTCTCTAAATACTCATCCAAGCTGATCATCTCTTGATCACTCTGCGAAGAGAAGAATCGAAGCAAGGGAGCAAGACGCTTGTGGTTCTCACGATCTTCAATACAACCCAATTTTAGGTGTTTGCCAAAGTTCTCCCAGAATTTCTCATAATCCTGAAATATACAGCAAAGGGGTAAATTGATCAACAGCCCAAAGGAGGAGAAGAAAGAAAAACAAGAAGAGGTGAGTCTCTCTCCCCAGCAATAGTAAAGAATAACAGGATGGTATGTCACAAAGTAACAAAAGAGATTCTTTACAAAAAGCTTGAGAAACGAACACATACATCTCTGTTCTCACTCATGGATATGCCCAGAATCATGTCAAAGGCCTTCCGAACCAAGCGCTTCCTCATAATCCGTACCTTCAAGGATAACAAAAACAAGATATTTAGCAATATACAGTTGATTAAAATCAGGTTGAGCATACAACACCTATTATGAATTGGATATACTTACAATACGACTTTCTTGGAGAATTTCACGTGACACGTTGAGGGGAAGATCATTGGAGTCAACAACACCTTTAATGAAGCTTAGATATCGTGGGAACTATCCACATTTCCACCCAAAAGCAAAACAGGACCCATTTGTTAGCTTACATCGGAAACCCATACTAACTTCTGTTATAAAATACTACATCATTCTTACCAATTCTCCATCGAAGTCATCGGAAATGAACACTCGTTTAACATAGAGCCTTATATTCTTTGTCTTGAGGTTGACCATTTCATCCTTTCCCATGGGGGCCATTGATGGCACGTAAAGTATGGACCTGAACTCCACCTCGCCCTACAATTAAAAATAATAATTATTAGCTAGCTAAGCAAGCTAGTTACCAAAAGAATGGATGGTAAATAAAAAGTCACATAATTTTCTTTGTCTTCTTGTTCAGAAATATCCAATTTTAGATTTAGAATAGATGAGTTAAGCCATTGATGCGATACTTTATTATTTAGATGCACAACAGTCTGTTTAAGTTTATTAAATAGAATGGCAGTATAATATAATATACATCATCACCTCAGTTGTAAAGTGTGAAGATGCTAAAGGCTCCAAGTATTCATTGAAAGTCTTCTTGTAGAATTCATTATATTCCTCTGTAGTGACATCCTTGGGGTTCCGAAGCTGCATACACCAAAAGGATGATGACTTGATTACTCTCGAGGACAACAAATAAAGCACAGTAAACAACAAGAAAGAGCATTTGAATTCTTACCCATATAGGCTGGGTCTCATTAGTGAGCTCCCAATCCCAATACTTCTCAACAACTTTCTTGGTTTTCTTCTTCTTCTGCAATAGATAAATTTAAATCAATAACCGTGTAGTGCAGATAGAAATTTATATTGAGAAGCAAAAGATGGAACATATGCTTATTAGAATGGGCAATTCAGGAGGGAAAGGAAAGAAAACAAAGAATGAAAGAAAGAAAGAAAAATCAAGAGGATCACCTCAGTTTGCCCATCTTGTCCATCTGTCTTGGCATCAGCCAGATCCTCATCAACCTCAACCTGCAATAGAGCAGGATATTAGGACAGGGAAAGGCACAGAAGATGTATGGCCACACACATTGTCACATTAGCAGAAGTACTGGCATTTGTAATATCCCCAAAAACTAGTGAACACAATAATGAATCCCCAGAATATGAAAAGACATTGTAGAGATGGAAAGACAGACAAACCTCTTTAGTATAACCCTTTTCCTGCCAGGTGTAAATTGGGAATGAAACAAACTGAGAATAATTTTTAACAAGCTTCTCAATCCTTTCTGGATGTGCAAAACCTTTGTCATCCCGCTGAGTGCACAAAATAAACGCATAAAACATTAGTGTTAGCTTTTAAGATTTTTTTTAATGCAGTTCTAAGTAATTGTCAATCTATCTACTTAAAAAACATGTAAAGACCTTCAAATATAGCGTGAGGCAAGTCCCTCTAGGAAGGAACTTCTCAGGTTCAGTCTCCTCTCGAATAGTATAAGTGCTAGAATTGGCCTCTCCTTCCCATACATATTGCTTATCAGATTTGGGACTTCTTGTTGAGACAACAACCTTAGAATAAAAAGAAATATAAGACGAACAAATTCAACCAGAAAGTCCACATTTACAAACAGCAAAAACTGTAATGTCGTTCAGTTTTCAAACATATCATACCCGATCAGAAACTAGGAAAGCCGAATAAAATCCCACACCAAATTGACCAATTAAAGAGCTGTCAGCTCCAGAATCCTTGCTCTCCTGAAATAACAGAATTCTGTTAAGTAAATATAACTCTAATCAAGGTCTCCAAATTCATAAATTAATGCATACAGTCATATAGAAAAGAGAAGGGGGAAAAATTACAAAATTGAAAATGTTGGTGCACCTTCAACGCCTTTAAGAACTTTGCAGTTCCACTTTGTGCAATAGTTCCAAGACAGTCAACAAGTTCTTGACGAGTCATCCCAATGCCAGAATCCCTGTATACAGCACATAAGGTCTTGATACTGCAATGGAAACATTAACCACAATAATTTTTGGTATTCAAAAAGCTTACGTAATTGTAATAATCCCATTATCTTTGTCAGACTGGATACGGATATCAAGATCACCTCCATCCTTCAAAAGATTGGGGTCTGTAACACTGAGAAATCGCAGCTTGTCCAAAGCATCGCTTGCATTGCTGAGGTTTAAAAGTCATAATTTGGAGCACATTAGCAATAGCATCATTTAATTCACTTGGAGCTTGAGACAAACTTGTAAATCAAGTTTGCTTTTTGATGTAACTCAGCTTAAAACAAATACAAGTAACTATCTATCTATTGGCAACACTTGTGGACGACACTCACTGCAATTGCAAAGGCAATAGTCATACAATTAAATCAAAACATTGACTGACAAGACCTGCATCAAAGCAATAAAACCCTCTTTCTCTACACATTAAAATATAGTTTTCAATCATGTCTAGTTTTTCTAACAAACAAGTACATTTTTTCATCCAATTACTTTCTTTGTTTATCCAAGGCCTGCTTTAATCATCATGAACAACTATGTATAATTCCGGAGATCAGCACATTTGCATGGGCTTAGAGCATAATTACTATCCCTTCATTTCCAAACTCTATACATCCTTGATACAGTTCAGCCAGTTTTTTTTCTTCACAGGTGTCAGTGATTGTTGATCGATGCAGAAATGGCAAAAAAATAAGTGTCCTTTGATGCTGAATGCAAAACTAATATTGCATACTGATGGAGGGCATGCACCAATAACACATGGTAAAAGTAGCAAGAAACAAGGTTGACTAACAAATCAAAACATGCCTGACGAGCTCCCGAAGGAAGACCTCCTTATTGCTATATAAGCTGTTAACAATGAGGTCCATGAGTCGACTAACCTGTCAAAAAGCAGAAAAGGTTGTCAACTATTTTAATCACAGGCCCTAACAATAACTCAATCAGCTCTACTATTCCAACAATGCACCTCAGCTTGGTATTCATATTTCTCAGCTGGAGTATCTGACGCATCAGATGCTGCAGTAGTTGACTCGTATTGGTTGCCTCGAAACAGCCCATTTCTCCGGTTCAATGACTCCATAGATCCTGTGGTGTTGCATCTCCCAGTGGTTAACACTGAGTACCATCTGAGTTTAGTATCACTCTGTCCAGCCTGCTCATGAATAATATATCAGATGTGAAAAACAGGGTAATCCAAAAAATCAGAAAAGTCAATGAAGACAGATAATAAGCAATTGTAATCAATCAAACCAACATGGCTAATCAAGCAGTAAAAGGACATGGAAACCAAATCCCAAAAGTAGAGACGGCCTGTTTGGATAGAATGATTTGGTGAGAAAAGATAACCAAAAAAAAAAAGATGAGATTGATTTTGCCTATTTCATTTCTTACCAAAAGTGATGAGATTTGCAGAAAAACAATCTACTTGATTATAAAATTTTCATGATACCGAGATTACCCATTAAAATACAAAAAAAAAAAAAAAACTCGCTCATGTCACTCTCTCACATGCTTTGCTTTTTTACCCTTCCAGTTTATAGACACAATCATTTATTTTCTTTTCTCACCTCTCATACCAAAAAGATTACAAGCAGCTACCAGGCAGCTAAAAATGGAACCCCAAACACCAAGAACTGAGAACAAATAAATTTAACTCTCATCCAAAAAAAAAAAAAAAGAGTAATATTTGCAATGAGGACACTATATGTGCATTGTTAAAAATCAAAGCAAGTGCAATCATATGGTTATGGATATACAGAACCTTTGTAATTCACGGTTACACTGGTAAATGTTTAAAGTCCAAATAAAACAGATTAAATTAACCTATGTTTGGTAACCGAGGAGAGAAAAGACAAAAGAAAAGAAGAGAAACAAGATCGTAATTTTTATATCTAAAAGATAGTTAGTTAGTTAGTTTCTTTTCACTCCCAATCTCTCCACTTTTGGATAGATTCAAAATAACTATGAGAAAAATTTCCCATTTTATTTATTTATTTATTTTTGTTTTCCCACGGCGGGCCAGCTTAATGCGCACCTCGACTAATCCCTGCTTACGATGGGAGCCTGCCACTGGCCACAAGGTGTTGCAGCTAAGGGGACTCGAACTGGGGAGCAAACCCAGTCGAACCTCAGAGCCTTACCCATTTTACTTCATTTCTCTACTCTTTGCTTATCCGAACGAGTGATATAGACCAAAAAATGCATTTATTTTCGTTTCATCCCAAATCACCCAATCCAAATGGGCTGTAAAGGCGTGAAGCGAACCACACGATCGATGATTATACAAATAAAGAAGTGATTTTTCACTAATCACCCTCTAAACATCACCAAAAACAATGAAAGATACACCAAATTGAAGCATTTCTAGAGTCTGATTCGAAGAGCACGTACCGATTCATTGAAGAGGCTGTTAGATGAAGCAATTGGGGAAGCGGCATTTCGGTACCGTGCACCACCGTTGCGGAGGACGGCGGAGACGGAGCGCCTCGGAAGCCTATGCATGTTAGCTACCACGACAGGAGAGAAAGAGAGAGCACTCACTACCAGTAGAGAGAGAGAGAGAGAGAGAGAGAGAGAGAGGGGCGATTGTTCTGTGAGCTGAGAGGGAGACTAGGGTTTTAGTAGGGTTCTGGAGAGGGGTTTACGGAAGGTTCTGGAGATGGGTAAAAGATGTGGGTACAAGTAAACGCCTTGTCATGGCTGTTTTCGTCATTTCACGTAACAAAATTTTAGGGTCGCCTTGGTTCTGAAAATACAATTTTGTTGTTTTTCATTTTTTTTTGTCTTTTTCGTTTTTAATAAATTTATAACAGTTGTGATTGGGGGCCCGAAAAAGGGACCCCGAATCCCCCGAATTTTTTTTTTTTTTTCTTTTTCAGCAGACGAAGAAGAGAAGGAGGGGGAAGGAGAGGAAGGACTGGAGGGGGCCTAAAAAATGGAGGAGGAGGGGGCGGAGGCGAGGCACGCGATCGAACGGCGAGGCACGCGATCGGCGGAAGCCGACGCGAATAGCGGAGGCAACGCGATCGGCGGCGGAGGCGCGACCTCTCTCTTTCTCTCCCTCTTCCTCTGCAACTCAGTTGCAGAGGTCGAAAATGACGAAAAAAAAAAAAAAAAAAAAAAAACACAGAATGCCCAAAACAACGTCGTTTTGGACATTCAGGGCATACGGGGGACAAAATTTCGAGGTGCAAATCTTTATTCAATTTATAATAGGCATTCGGTCCATCAATTTAGGCCAAATTTGGCATCTACTTAGGGGTTGTTTGGGATGACCTAAATAAGTGTACTTTTTGTCTTTTTATGAAAAGATGTGTAGAAAAATAGAGAGGTGATGTGATGAAAAAAAGATAAAAAGATAAAAAAATGAATTATTTTGCAATTGCCAAACTTGGCCTAAATATTACAAAAAGTCAAAAAGTCACTATCCTATTTAAGTTACATCATCTTATTTAAATCACATCACCTCTCTAACACATCACATCAAACCCAACCCAAACTCAACCCATATATGCCAATAAGTCAAAAAGTGTACTTTTTTAGAACATCCCAAACCAACCCAATTTTAAATTTTCTTTATCAAGATTCACAATCTAAAATTTTTTATTCATAAGAATAAACTCTTCTAAAATGACTAAATTACTCATATATATATATATATATTATTTTCCAAACCCAAATCACAAACCAAACTGTCTTATTTCCCTCTTTCCTCTCCCTTTTTCTCTCGCTCTCTTTCTAAAACTGCCTCTCTCTCTTCTCTTCATCTCCATCGCTGCTAACACCACTACCTCTGCCCCCTCCGTCATCTCCTCCGAGTCCCCAACTTCCGAGTTGTTCCACCACCGCAAGTTTGAAGTCAAAAAAAGAACTCCGACTATTGTTTTTCTTTTGAAATCATCAGATATCTCATGCAATTGGTCCAATGGTTGTGTATTTCATCAAAGGGGCTCAGGCCTCATTTGGGAACCTTCTTTTTTAGCTAAAAAGTCAAAAAGTTACTAAATTAACCAAAAAGCTAACAACTCATACCAAAAAGTCAAAGATTTTCTTTTCTCTCTATTTTTTGCACATCTTTTCGTAAAAAGCCAAAAAGTCATCCCAAACATACTAGTTTTTTTTAGCTCATATTTTAGTCAAATAGTTAAAAAGTTACTAAATTAGCCTGTTCCCAAACGAGGCCTCAGAGTGGAGCCAGATGGTGGAAGCATGGCACTATTGGCGGAGATTTGGTACCGCGTCGTCCAAATTAGTATCTCTCTCTCTAACACACTCTGGCAGTGTCTCCAGGCGACGTGTGAACACATCACCTTCTTCCTCTATTTCTCTCTCTCTATATATATATATATATATGTATATGTGTGTATGTTGATATTGTAATTATTGTTGTTGTTAATGATGGTGTTGAAGTTGACAATGGTGTTGAAGTTAATGGTCACTACAAGAAAATACACCTTTGGCGACTAAAAAATAAGTCGCCAAAAGTATTGATTTTAGTCGCCGAAACACTTTGCCGACTAAATAATTTGATCGCTGGATTTGTCGAGAATACATAGTCGCCGAAGGAATTAGCGACTAAAAAACATGTAGTCACGAAAAGTAGTACACAATACCGACTAACGTTTTAGTAGCAAAAATGACAGGTATTAGCGACGAAAAGAGTGTTAGTCGCTGATAACTGACATTAGCGACTAACATAATAGTCGCCCAATAGGTACATTAATTCGTTTGATTCACATATTTAGCTACTAAAGTTTTTGTCGCCAAAAATTAAAATATCTACGGCGACGAAAGTATTAGTTGCCCATAGTGCAACTTTAGCTACTACAGGTTTAGTCGGCCATGATTCTTTTGTTATGTTTTGGCGACTAAAAAATGTTTGTCGCCAAAAGTCTTGCGAGTGTTAGCTACTAAACATTTAGTCGCCATAACTGTTTCCGAGTTGTTTTGGCTACTAAATATTTAGTCGCCAAAAGTCTTGTGAGTTTTAGCAACTAAACATTTAGTTGCCATAGCTGTTTTTTTATTTGTTTTGGCTACTAAATATTTAGTCGCCAAAAGATTTATTTCTTTTTGGCTACCAATTGTTTTGTCACCAAAAACATCATTTTATATTATTGTTTTTTTTGTTTCATTTTACTAAATTTCGTCCGAACCTGTATGTATCCGCCACAACCTGTAATACGTATACAACCTATATATATTATCACCTATTTCGTAATGCATGTTTCACTTACAACCATGAAACAAATAACAACACCTGCTATATATATTCCAACTACAAATAATGTTAGAAATTGGGCACCCATGTGGCATGGCCCTTTGAGCTTTTTGAGCCTGAACCTCTTGAACCTTATCCATGTAAGTTTGAATTTTAATTCAAACTTATTTGGATAACTACTCAAGATATATATATGTCTATCATATAATTGATATGATAAGATAGATATTTGGTTATATATCAGATATTGAATCAGATATTGAATTATACGTATATCAGATACGTTATGGGATTTTTACCCATAACCTTTTTTTTTTCCCAGACTCTCCTCTCTCTCTGACTCTCTCCCAAAAACAACGATCAAGTCTTTTGCACTATGAATTGTGTGGGTGATATTCATTCTGTAATATCACTCCACTGTTGGGTTGATTAATCATTCAGGAAGCACGTGATTTACCCACGAGGTTCTATCATCTAAAGGTATGATCTATATATTTTTCATCCACTGCGTATTTACTACTTTTTGTTTTACATTGGTATCAGAGCCTTAAATATGAGTATTTTCGTGCTTATTTTTATGCAATAAATTATGTGTATATTTTTTATATAAATATATATACATGATATATGTATGAATATTAATGGAGGAGGAAGATGAAGTGCACGGTTTTTCGCATTTTAACTTCATTAGATTGAGAGAGTGATATACCTCATTTTTATGTTCTTTAAATATCATTTTTAATGCCATAAATATTTTTATTGTGAAAAATGGAGTCCGACAGTACAAAAATCGGACCAGAAAACACCCGGGAATGCGGTGCGTGTGATTCACGCGCTGTATGACGCCGCCTAGCAGAGCCACGCGCCACCACGCGCTGTCACGCGCTGTCACGCGCTAGGCGCGTTTCCCACGCGCTCCCACGCGCGAGCCGTCCCCTCCCTTCCGCGCGCGCGCGTTAGCCGCGCCGCTTCGAGCCGCGCCACGTGCGCGCGCCATGCGCCGCGCCGCGCCGCGTTGAGCCGTTTCGCGCTGAGCTCGCTGCGATGAGCGGCGAGCCGAGCCGAGCCGTTTTCCGCGCTGGCTTGGCTCTAAGGCTCTGTTTGTTTTTTTTTAATTCTGAATTGCGTTAAATGGCCATAATTTATTCGTTATAGCTTTGTTTTAAGCATGGTTGGTACCGTTAGACTCAGAATTAAATTTTGTATCTTCTGTAAAATTTTGAAAATTTTACGAAAATAAAAAAATATTTTTTATGTGTTAATAATTCATTTTTTATGCTTTAAAATGATTCTGGTATTGCATAAATAATTTTCTGGGGTTGAATTTTTTATTGTGGACTTCTGAAATGTTTTACTATCTACTGGTAATATTGTCTCAGTTTATCAGTTTCTGGATTTTTTTTATTTCTATTTTTATGTGTGTTTATTAATTATTTAAAATTCTAGAAAATTTCAGAAAATTCCAGAAAATTTCAAAATGATGTACACTTTAATTATGGCATAATCTGAATATTGAATACAACATATTTTTTGGATTTTTAATATGTTGAAATTAGAGGAGCATGATTATTTATTTATTTATTTATTTATTAAAATTCCATTATTAAATGAATATAGCATGAGTTATTTGTAAATTTACATTAAGATGCTATTGTATAGAATTTATCATGCTTTGTATATGCCATAGTCAGTGGGAGGTTATTCGGTTGAGAGAAATCTTTGTAGATTAACTCCCGAAAACCAATATTTTGCGCATAAATTAAATTAAATTTTGGATAATTGTCACCTGTGGCGCAAGAGATGATTACGAGCATAGCGGATTTTCGATCTTGCGACTTGTGTAATATTGTCACTATTTAATTTAGATTTTTGCGGCAAAATTATATTATGCTAATCAAAAATCCTAATGCGAATTTCTCTCTAAATTAATTCTGCTTATGGAAGTTAATTTGGTTGACCTAAACTTAGTAGATATGTTCAAATGTGAACAAACTAATCCCATTCTTTAGATGAGCAAAAGTCTTGGAGACTTTAGGTCAAACCTTAATTGGCCAAAGTAAGGAAACATGACTCAAAGTCGCCGTGGTTTTGTTGCCTTGTTTGGCACAATAAAACTAAAGTGTGCGCTATGGTTAGCGGCATACTACGTAGTTTTGGTTGACGAGTTTTGGAGTTATGAAATTAGTAAGCCCTCAATAGATCTGTATATGATCTTGACTATTGAGCTGCGCGGATTGACTTTGTAATTTGACTTGTAAATAATGTTACATCATTGGATGAAGTAACATTCAAGAGTCACGTCATTCAAGAAATGCGAGCTTAAATAAATTAGTCATTAAGTGTAAGACGAGTAGCCAGTATGAGCAGTGTTTTGCTCTCTACCCAATTATTGGGAGTGGATGGAGCAAAATTTCATGCACTATTATAGTGTGCATTGAAATATCACATGAAGTTAAAAGATTAGCGCTTAGAAGCTGCAAAATCTATTAACACTAAGTGAAAAGATTAGCGCTTAGTGGCTGCAAAATCTATGAGCATTGCCAACTTGTCTAAGTCAGGACACTTACTGTTTCCACACTTAGGTGTGAGACATGAGGAGGGGCTTCTTTGTGTGATTCCTTAGCTAGGCTAACGTTTTTGAATAACATTTACCACTAAGCGCAAACGCTGCAGCATAGTAATGAAAAGGTCAAGGCCGACAAGGTTGTTATGACTCTAAGAATTTGACGCATCGCTTGTGAGAGCATTGTGTTGAATTAGATTCTTTAGCCTAATTCCCGCTTAAGTTACTTCAAGAGCTGTCAAAGATTGATAGCTTATTCTCTCCTTCTTGTGGATAGTAGAATTAATTGCAAGTAACTATGAAGCGAGAAATAGATATAGCAAGAGGAGTATCGTCATTTTTCAACTAGATGCATTAAAGTGTATGGAGAATAAAATTGACTTGAAGGTGCAGGGGATTAGCACTTACTAGTTAAATTTGCGATTTAGGCGCACTTGAAATCTCCATGACATCCTTTTATGATCTAGTAAATATGAGTTAGTTGTGAGTCATTACCTAGTTGGGCCTAAACCTTTAAAACTTGTCTTCGAGAACTCACACATAAAGATAATTGGAATTAGTTTATGACATTGATTATGAACCGGTGGCTTATTATACTTAATCACATTAATGAGATGATGACACGATGGTTTGAGTAGGCCTTCTCGGGCCCACTCGCTTATGACATCCTGTTCTCATGTGAATGTGTAACTTTGTTCGCAATGGTTGCGCACAAGTAAGTAGGAAAGCCGTAGAAGGTCATTTGTATTGGCGCATTTAGTCCACTATGATATTTGTGACTAGATATGTGTAAGGGTATGATAGCTAAGCCTCAATCTCGACACATTTATAGATTACAATACGCATCTGAGTCAAGACTATTTGATCTCCCATAAGTCAAAAAGTTTTGAGATGATTTTTTGACATTGCACATATGAGGTTGAGATCAATTAGATAACAGCTTTTGTGTTTTTAGTTTTGACCAAGGTGGCGAGTATCTATTTGAGTTATTTTAGAGAACTCTGTGAAGAGAAATGGATGCTTAGAAAATTGATTATTCCTAATACTCAACAACACAATGGTGTAGTAGAGATAAGAAATTAAATATTGTTAATGTTAGGTGGATAATGGAGCAAAATGTTTCCCAATTAGGAATTGCACTAGTTTGCTACCTATATCCCTAACTAAATGCCCTCCATATCAGATTTTACACTCCATTTGAGTAATGGATTAGCGAAGAGCCATCTATGGGCGATCTGTAACCGTTAAGCAGCTTATCTTTATTTTACTTCTCATAAGATTACGAAGTTAAGACCTAGAGTTCTATAGTGCATTATTGTATGCTGTCTTGTGAACACATAGGGTCACGTGGTGCATTATTGTATGCTGTCATGTGCACCCTCCGGGTCATGTGCATATAGGTAAGCAGCTTTGTGGGAGTGTAACTAAGTCACATAAAGTTTTCTTAGTAAAGGTGACGTGAATAGAGTTTTGAAACTCTATAAGATAGAGAATTCTAAGCATAGCGCTTTATGTAGCCTAGTTGAGAATGGAAAGAAATTTCCAATATCCTAGGGGCAGTGGGAGTACTCTACATTCTTAATTGCGTGATAGCGAATGTGAAAATTTTCCATATCATCACTGGGTGATTGAGAGGAAAACATTCATGATTGCTCCGCAAGATGATAAAGAGCCTAGGATAATGCCAAAGGCTCTAGTCTCCTGTTTTTAGAAAATGGATTAATGTTGCGCAGTTTAAGACAAAGTCTTTGAGGATTAACCATTTCTATAATTTGGTTGACTTTCCATTATGACGCGAAACTGTTCTAAAGTTATGCGTAATTTGGATAGTCATTGTTGAGGCATAAGGCTTGCTAGACACTGAAAAGTCGCACCATTGAGGAAAGTGTAGACCATGAGAAGACTTCCTCCTGGGGAGTGAGGTTATTTTTGACTTCCTCCTAGGGAGTGAGGTTATTTTGACTTAGGCTATGATTGACATAAGTTCGGAACATTAATTTGTGGACATTGTAACCCAACTTCTCGTTGGAGAATTGGATAAGTAGATTCGTAGGGATTTACCTTCTGTTTTTATGGTGAAAAGTTAGGAGTGCAAAAAGGTTGCTAGTTCCAATAAATCTTTTACAGCCTAAAACAGTTATCCAAATAGTGGTTCTTAGATTTCGTCAAGCCATGATAGGCAAACGATAATCGATGAAGACCACTGAGGCATGATCAATGGTCCAAAAGAAGTTTTTCCTTACTTAGTCATTATAAGCCAGGAATTTATAGGGTTGTCGCCACCTAGGATGGGCAGTCCTCTATTTTAGATATGATGGACATGGGTGATGTAATTTATATGCTCGGATATACGATCCTTAGGGATTGTTTTGGGAGAATTCATGTTTTGTCTTCGATGACTTACATAAGGAATATCCTAAAACGATTCTAGATGCAAAATCGCAAACCTATTGACTTACTTATCGGTAAAAGCTAGAGCCTTAGCTATTGAGTGAATCCTCGGATTGTCTTTAAGATAAACAAATGACCTATATTCCTTGATCTTTTCTTTGTTGTGGGAGCCTAAAGTACGCTATGTGGGCGTATTCAGCACAATAAGTGTTATCTTTGGTAAATGGTCAATTGAATTGTTTAGACATTGACCTTGCTCGTTAGATTTTGGATAGAATGCTTTACTAGTAGTATATTAATTTGCTCCTTGTAAGATTCTATGCACTATTTGGGCGTATCTGCGCTAGTTGGGCGGATCAAGAATGAACGCAAATTGGTCACCAAAATATGTTTAGAGAGGATATTGCGCAAGAGTTAGTGATCTTAAATCACTTCATATGAGGCGCACATGGAGGATTCCATTGTATATGCTTATCGCAAGAGGTGCTGATAAGGCTTATGTTTGGAATCTAGAATTGCGCAAGCTGTGGTCATTTTTTTTAAAAATCGATCACTTATTTTGAGATGATGGGATGTTGACACTATTATGATTTGTGTCATAATGATTAGCAGATGATGATATTAGCAGGCAAGATTGGCTCACTCACACGAGCAATCGCCCTTGGCGCTTGGGAGCGAGCAAGGATGAGACTAGTGGTTTATTTTTGTTTGGAACCAAGAGAGACTGAAATTATCCACTACGCATGTCGCCTTGGTTACAACCAAGATGAGGTCGTGTTAAGGACCAAACATGGATGTTAGTACCCACTTTCCATGTTGTGCCTGTTATGATTAGCCAGATGCGAGATCTCATTTGGCGTCTAGAAGGCGAGCAAATAGAGAATTCGGGTTAGGCGCTAGAAAGCGACTAGACTAATATCTGTACGATGTATCGAGTATGACGTCACTCTTTTGGAAGAGTTACTCCACCATAGCATGTATTCATACTACATGTGCTTGGCGACCAAGTAATGAGGTGAGAGAATGGATCCCTGTTTCCTCACCGTGTGAGTCTTACGTGTCATTATTGATATGACTTTCATTTATGTACCCTTTTGTGACTTTTGACTATGTCATAAGGTAAGGGGTTGATGTTCTGCTACTTTGGTATGTTGCCTGCGGTCATGTATGATTCGGCCTTAAGGGACATCACTGGGAAAGCGGTCAATCCTAAACTAAATGGCATGAGTGCAAAGGGAAGATCATCTAGTATTACACTACCACTGTTGTATATTCATTGCCGGCAACTCACATCGCTCTGTATGAGAGGCAAATTGAGTGTCAATATATTGCAAGAATTGAGAGGGTCAAACATGCTCTTTTTGAGGGATTAGAGATGTTTTTTGGACCGGTGTAATTAGATGGGTCTGCGGTATATGAGACACTATTTTTGTTCCTTTTGGGTTGATGTCTCTATGCTGGCTCATTTTGAGTTTCTAGTATAGAGCTCCCACATGCAGGTGTTCTCAGCAGTCGCACGGTGCATTGGCTAGTATGAGATTGTTCATTTTTGAGGAGATTGAGATAGAGATGTGGCAGTGTCATGCCAACTCATGTGCGAGTGGGAGATGTTAGAAATTGGGCGCCCATGTGTCATGGCCCTTTGAGCTTTTTGAGCCTGAACCTCTTGAACCTTATCCATGTAAGTTTGAATTTTAATTCAAACTTATTTGGATAACTACTCAAGATATATATATGTCTATCATATAATTGATATGATAAGATAGATATTTGGTTATATATCAGATATTGAATCAGATATTGAATTATACGTATATCAGATACGTTATGGGATTTTTACCCATAACCTTTTTTTTTTCCCAGACTCTCCTCTCTCTCTGACTCTCTCCCAAAAACAACGATCAAGTCTTTTGCACTGTGAATTGTGTGGGTGATATTCATTCTGTAATATCACTCCACTGTTGGGTTGATTAATCATTTAGGAAGCACATGATTTACCCACGAGGTTCTATCATCTAAAGGTATGATCTAAATATTTTTCATCTACTGCGTATTTACTACATTTTGTTTTACAAATAATAATGTAGACTTATATACGAACCAACTATATATATTCCAATTACAAATAATAACGTCATACATTCCAAATACGTTACCAAAACAATGTCCTCTATACACAACATTTTTACTATACTATGCATTGTAATGACCATTTGACAAGGTACAAATTACTATGGTAATATGTACCACGACAAAAGGGAATTTATATTAATTAATACTAGAGCCATTAATACAAGCTCCAAAAATATTATGTACCCCACCAGAAATTATATGTACGATGTATCCAAATTCCACGGTTCATTGATTCTATACCACCAGAGCATTTAATACAAGCTCCCAAAATACTATGTACCCCGCCAACAATTATATGTTCGATGTATCCACAGTCCACACAAAAAGTATAGGACGACAAAAATAATTCCCAACTTTGCATAAGTCTGAATTATCTTCCGGGCAAAAAAATTGAAGATCCACATGTCAATGCCAAAAGCCATCTACACAACAAAAATTATACCCATTAGTTCCATTGTAAACAAAAAGTTATGGAGCTACAAAACACAAATTGCAAGGATGTCAATTGTAATTGACATTGTATGTAAATATTATTTAAATTTAGGAATTTCAAAATAGTTTCTTTACACTTTAAATTGTATTTAAAGTGCAAATAAATTCCCAAGTCCACCCCAAGTCAAGTTTAGTCTAATGTGTAAACATATATATATTTTGTTCATAAATGTACATATATATATATATACAGATGCTTATAGAACACATATATTTGTAAGCTTTAATATTCTTTTAAAAAATTCTAGAGGATTTGTTTAAACATGAATGATTTGGAATTGCATGTGTTCTCAAAATTTGCATTATGAATAAAATTTAAGAATGAAATTTAGTCTTCTACAACTAAAGCAATCAGGCCAATGTCGTCACCTAACCTGTTGGCATGAACAATTGCTGACTTGAATAAATCTTTTTGTCTTCTTATTCACCATACCTCTTTATAAATCATAAATCCAGTAAGAAACTACTGCGGATAAAAATTATTAGATGTAATTGTTTGTTAGGATTACTTTGAACCTTGAAATCTTGTCCGTAAATAAGTAGTGGATAATTATCAGAATATCTGGTGAGTACAAATGCTATATGATCTGGTAAGTAGAAGTGGCTCTGATAATATTCATTCTAACTTATTGCTACTCACAGCAACTAAGGAGACATGGAGACATCATCAAGAGAACTGCTGGAGGATATTTTGTTGTACAGGGAAAGGCTGATGAGACCATGAATCTTGGTGGTGTAAAGGTACCAACAACACTCTCATATCTCTCTCCCCTTTTGAAGTCGTGTTGAATCATGCTGATGCTATACCAAAGGTGTTTGGGCCGTCTATTTTTTGACGACCGTATGGTGGTAAACTACCCAAAGAACATTAAACCATTTGACAATAAGATTTCCATTTAATATATTTTTATAAGCTTTATGTGTTTTTCACGCCAACTTCCAACGTACACGTGCTAATTACGTCCCGTCTGTCTCCACAGGTCGTATTTGACATGAGGAAGCTACCCGTGCCATCCTTACAGTGGTTCGGGGGCTACTATCAATTTTCAGCCTTTGAAGGCCTTTTTTCGGCTAAGTTCATGGCGTTTTTCACGCCAACTCCCAACGTACACGTGCTAATTATGTCCCGTCTGTCCGCACATGTCCTATTTGACACGAGGAAGCTACCCGTGCCATCCCCGCAGTGGATGGGGGGCTGCTCTCAATTTTCGGCCCTCGAAGGCCTTTTTTCGGCTAACTTTTTGGCCTTTTTCACGCCAACTCTCAACGTACATGTGCTAATTACGTCCCGTCTATCCCCACAGGTCCTATTTCACACAAGAAAGCTACCTGTGCCATCCCCGCAGTGGTTCGGGGGCTCGTTATAATTTCCAGCCCTTGAAGGCCTTTTTTCGACTAAGTTTATGGCGTTTTTCACACCAACTCCCAACGTACATGTGCTAATTACGTCCCGTTTGTCCCCACAGGTCCTATTTGACACGAGGAAGCTACCTGTGCCATCCCCGCAGTGGTTCGGGGGCTGCTCTCAATTTTCGGCACTCGAAGGCCTTTTTTCGGCTAAGTTTTTTGCCTTTTTCACGCCAACTTCCAACATACACGTGCTAATTACGTCTCGTTTGTCCCCACAGGTCCTATTTGACACAAGAAAGCTACCCATGCCATCCCCGCAGTGGTTCGGGGGCTGCTTACAATTTCCGGCCCTCGAAGGCCTTTTTTCGACTAAGTTTATGGCGTTTTTCACGCCAACTCCCAACGTACACGTGCTAATTATGTCCCGTCTGTCCCCACAGGTCCTATTTCACACGAGGAAACCACTTGTGCCATCAATACAGTGGTTCGGGGGCTGCTCTCAATTTTCGGCCGTCTTGTGTCTTTTTTTGGCTACGTTTTAGGCGTTTTTCACGCCAACTCCCAATGTACACGTGCTAATTACGTCCCATCTGTCCCCACAAGTCCTATTTCACACGAGGAAGCTACCCGTGCCATCCCCGTAGTGTTCGGGGGCTGCTTTCAATTTTTGGCTCTCGAAGGCCTTTTTCCAGCTAATGATATGGCGTTTTTCACAGACGACAACTAACATAGGATATTAACTGAACTAATTTAATTTTTCCAATATGACAATAATGAAGCTCATAATTGTCCAACGTATTGAATATGGTAAACACGGGGAAATAGACCCGGAATTATGTTGATTACAACCCAAATAATTTCATGATTAAAATAATTAGAACTCTTATCGCACAATGAGGCTTTCATTAATTTATTTCACGTATTACCATCCTCCTCACCAATTCCTTTTTGTACCTTACAATGCTCTCAATTTCCATTCTATCTTCATAACTCTTCTCTCTCTCAAACTCATCACTATGAACCAATAATGGCTTCCATGCACTTTAGACCAATCCAGTTGTGCTTCTTATATTGTACTAAATCAAAATTCATTCCAATTTCACTTGGTTTATTCAATTAGTCTTAAATCTGAAATGACATTCAATTGGATATCATTGCTAATATAGTAACTTGCCTCATATTCGTAGGCTCATCGTACCCAATTTTGGAAATTAGATATTTCATTGAAATCATGTGGTTACCTTATGGAAATCAGATTACGGTCCTTTGTCTAATGTATCAAAACACCAAGTCGGTTGCTACAATGTCATCCCACATTATGCCTCAAAACCTATTCGAAGCACATCACAAAAAAAAATTTGCATACCAACTTTAGAAAACAATTCTTTTTCATTATGAAAGCCATATTTTTTGTACAAGTTGCAGTAGCTTGTCAAGAAAATTCTGTTTACCGAATAATAGGATGACCATCTGCACCCTGCAAGAGGGTTGTGAGCCGTGACACGACGTCGTTCAAATGATTGACTTGTACTTGTTGTGCCTGCCGTGCTTTTTTTTCTTCATCGACTTGTTTGCTCAGCTGTTCTCTTTCCCTTATAATTTCCTCCATATCTCTTTGGCGCTCCTCTTTCTCCTTCAATAGCTCCTCACGATCTTTTTGGCGCTCTTCTTTCTCCTTCAATAGCTTCTCGTGATCTCTTTGGCGCTCCTCTTTCTCTTTTAGCAACTCTTCATGATCACTTTGACGCTGCTCACGAAGAACCTCCAGTTCCGCTCTCATTAACTCCATATGTTTACCACGTGCTCGTGCCGCACTAGAAGCTGTGGAAGAGGGTTGTGGACCTATTCCACATCCACGCAAGTAATTTTTTTTTTCCCCGAGCACTTGCCTTAATAGTTCTTCGTGGGTCAATGGCAACCCCGCATCGGTGGCTAACACTTGTAGATTCACCATATCATCCTGTCATGGCAAAAAAACAGTAAAGTCAAGATAGGAGAAGGAATTTAAAACAACTTTATTAATTGATATGCAACACACTTGGTTTCAACATTCAATACTCACATGTAGCTTACCACATTTGGGGTCAATCCAATCTCCCGTCTTCTTGGACTTGTGTGCTTTCTTATAAAATTTGGAAAAATCTATATCTCCATCCTCATTTGCCTATTACGTTTGGAAAAATTCCATTGACAAATTAGTACATAGTAATATTCAAAATCAAGAAGAATCAATCCAAATAATTACATTACTAAATTAACTTCTCACCATAAGCGACATTGCTATAGGAAATGATCGCGATCCACTTGTATGATTATAGGGGAGCATACCCCTATTTGCTTTACCAGCCTTAGAGCGTTTCTACAATAATAGAAAAAAAAAAAATTTATAACCCAACATCAATAAGTTTTAGTGAAGAAGTTTTACATATATTAGTGAAGAAGTTTTACATATTAACACATAAATTCATTTTAATAATGGGATTTGTAATTAATTTGTTACCAAGTGAGATTCGTCTTTCCAAGCAACATCAATAAGATGTTTCCAGTCCTCCAAGCTCACTCCACTAGGCGGATGACTATAGGGGTCATCAACACCCTTTTCCTCAAGTTCGAGGAACTCTTGCTTTAGATTGTACCTCCAATCCTTGTATAGCAAATATGCCTTCCTATCGAGGATCTGTTGAGCTTGTTCATCATTATCAAAATCATTGCCGATAACAAACTTGTCCTACAAACATAGTAAGACAATTAGTACAACAATTAATTTAACCAATTACAAATTACATAATAAAAACATTATGGAAAAATGAATCTCATACTAGCACCGCTTGGACGACAGCATCTTTAGTGCTTTGATCAATTTTTTTCCATGACTTCATGCTCTGAAGAGGGCACAACCGTCTAATTTGAAGGCCCAACTCATTCGTCGTTGGGATGGCATTCTCTCCTGTGATTGCGTTCAACACCCGATTGACATAGACGTGTAATTTCTCCCCTTTTTTCCTAGCAATTTTTTCCTGCATGCCTTTGCCTAATGTAGGTCCTCGAACACGAGTTGACTTCGTTTGCCCTGGTACAAAAGGGGAAGGTAGTCAAAATTACAAACATTGGCCATGGACTACCAAAGAAAAAAGTGTTGCTTCCTGGTCCTGTTACGTTTTTTTTTTGTCGCCATCGTCATTGCCGACTCTTGTTTGGCTGCATAAAATTCTTGGTAAATTATGCTACAACTTGGATAAAGTCTTGGTAAATGATGCATAAAGTGTTGGTAAATTCCGTGACACCACTGTTGCAGCTGATTTGAAGGTTGTGTACCTAATATTTTATTTGTTGTGTAACTGTCCTTGTTATGTGTAAAGTAATGTTTAGTTTTTTTTCCTTTGTTCTTATTTGTCTTTATGGGGTTTTACATTGCCTTACTTGATGACTTATGCAGCCCCCCAAAAAAAATTAAAGAAATTTTTTTTTTAACAACTAAATAGTATGTTCTTACCCACTCCATGTGGCTGCGTCTCCTCCACCACTATTTGTGTATCATCTGGTGGTTGCATCTCATCAGAGAACATCATCGGGGTGGCAATCTCCTGTGCACATGCTTCAGAGGTTGATAGTACGTTGCCACTTGTTGCTCTTTTCCGTCGCCCCGTCTTGATTCTAGGAACCATTATACCTACATTACGTAACAAACGTACATGAGTAATAAACATCGCATACAGATTGTCAAGCTTCAAGGAAATCATATATTATTGCACTTTGTACATACTACCACTAGTCTTCACATCATTAAGAAATGGCATTATAGGTTATATTGAATTGGTAAATTATTGCTCAAATTTACACTGTCAGGATGCTTTCTTATTTTCTACAGAGTGTAGACAAAAGGCTTTTGGGGCTGGCACTTCATAATTGTATCTCCCTATCTCTCCTATAATCCTATACACACTTTCATTATCAAAAGGTCTCAAGTTCTGCATGCTTCATTTGCAATGACGTGAGGCCATGAGGACTACCATTCTTCTTACTTTCAGATCAGAAGAGAACAGGCCCAGAAATGTAGCACCAAGACAGATCAAATCAGGTCCAGAATTGCAGCACCAAGACAAAGCAAAACAGATCAGAACAAAGCAAAACAAAACAGATCAGAGCAAGACAGATCAGGCCTAGAATAGATCAGAGCAAGACAGATCAGGCCTAGAATAGATCAGAGCAAGACAGATCAGGCCTAGAACAGATCAGAGCAAGACAGATCAGCACGAGTAGATCAGCATCAAAACAGAAGGTATTCATGCTAAGTTCCCAGTTGCACAGAAGGTATTCATGCTTATCTTATCTCCCTTCCCTCTTTCTTTCTCTTTTAATTGTATTTTTGCTATGACACCGAAATAGTTTATTGACTATTTTCTAATGACACCGAAAATTGATGAATTATGAGCATAGCAGTTCATTTTGAACAGCAACCATGCCTTTTGTCTCTACTTCCCTATCTACCACCACCCCAAAGTCTTAAACATTACCTCTACCACATCACTTTGGAAAACCCAATCCGTACTAAACAGAAACAGGATCAACCTCCACAAATCAAAGAAATGTGGTTGCTTTCTTTTGACAACAGTAAGAAAATAAAGGATTCTCAATTGACAGGCCTTGAACATTGATAGAAAGAAAAAATAAGCAATAATTGTGCTCAAATGTACAATAAAATGAAATAAAACGTGAAAAAAAGAGAGAAGATGAGGTGTCGATCCTCTCTAAAGCAAGAAAAATCACTCTTCTTGCTCTGGTTTCTTTTGGAATCACGCAGGTGTACAGTAAGTTGGTAATACACCACAAACAATAGACTAGAAAATTCTGCTTCAATTCATACTCCAAAACTAGAAGCTCACATCCCTAGTTATTTACTAGCACAGAAGGCTCACTTTGGGAGATTAAAAAAATAGTCGATAGCTAAAGAACTTCTTAGAGGGCAATTTGGTGACAACTCTTTAACAACCAAGTAGATGAGAAGCACGGCTACGCCAAAGACCAACAAAGGAACCAAGAGGCTAAGTATGCAACCTTCTAGAATTAGGAAACCAAAACAACAAAATATCCCTAAAGACTCCAAAATTCCCTTAAAAAAAATAAAAAAATAAAAAATCTAGCAATATCATTTTAGTACAACATGGTAAATATTGTAAAACATCAAAAATCTTCAAGTCAACTAACTTCAAAGTTGTTGTTGCTGCTTTGAACTTAAACCAATTCTCTTAGTTTCACCTTTCTTTAAATTTCTTATTCTCCATCTCTAAATTAGGTCTCTCTATTACTTTATTATCCCTCTATTATGTGACTTTCAAAGTCTCTTGTTACTCCCAGATTCACGTACCAAGCTTAATAAATTTTACTGATACAACTTTCTTTCATCTATTTATTGAAGCCCAAAAAAACTTGGGCAACAAACTATCATGAGTTCCATATATTCTACAAATTGCCAATAATTTCAGAAATTTGATCTTCAATTACATCTATCATTTTTATTTCAATAGCATTCACATCATGATTATAAAACTGTTCATATCAATTAAAATTCATGTCACAACAGATTGACTTTTCATCCTCTGCTGTGTGAGTCCCATAGTTTGTTCTGTAAGAAACAAATGGTGTTGGAATAAACACTCACACAAATACTCAAGTAATATTAACATATAAATAGGATAACTCATTGATACTACTTCTGAGGTAAGTACTAGCTAAACTAAGTGTGGCAGATTTTGACTTCTCACTTTATTTGTCCTCAACAAAAACATGAGTAAGATAACCAAAATGGCCAAACACCAGTATAGTAACATTATGAATCAACCTATTTATAGAACATTAAAGCCCCAAATAAGTGCATGAGATAGTAGATTCAGAGCCTTACCCTTTGTTTGAGTCTCTGTTTGGCTATTGCAGTGAATGCGGAATGCAAGAAACATGCTGTTCGGTCATGCCTGTGACAATAAACATAAAATATCATTACAACATTCCAATCTAATTTGATAAAAAAAAGATCAGTAAACAAAGGAATTCTCTTTCTTTGATCTTCAGGTATCAACAATAACTTTGTAGAAGCCTGTTATAGTCATTTTATGATCCCAAGATGAATAAGCTAGAGAATAGTTTCCCATACATAGCCATCAGTTATGCAAATACATTTTGTTTTGTAGGATATTATATACAGGTATGAACAACAAAAGTATAGAAAACTTTTCCTACACACAATTATGAGACGTGCACCTTGGGCATCTCAAGCCATCAAGAGTCCAAAATAATAGGCACATATCACATTTTACAAGGCTACAGCTGTAACTTGCCGTTGTGCCTAATCATATGTCAGATGTGGCAACAATATCCCATTATGGGCCCAGGTTACCTATATAAGCATCAAAACTAACAGAATGACTTCATTCAATTATTAAATCTGTTAGAATCATACTGCTCTTTATAGACATATGCTTGTAGATTATTTTGTAATTGATGCGGCACTTACTGTTAAGCTCCCAGAATTTGTATTCTCAAATTCAATCAATCGTTTTGTCAATGTTGCTTCACATACTTGAACAACTTTCACCTGGCACAATAGTATGCACCAAACATATTAGTAGAAATTGACTTATGGAAAATTTATCCAAATATCAAGTAGAAGCAACATAAAAGTCACATATGATAATGGAAGAAACTTGATCAAGAAAAGAAGCAGTTAATTTTGATCAAGTTATTTGATGCTAACAAATTTAACTAAATTGATGACCAAAAAAAATTCTTTTATAACTAACTGAAATGTAATTAAAAAGGTAAAAGGGGGCACCACCCAAGTACAAAGCAAAACAACAATAAAAATACAAATAAATGAAAAAAAAAATCCCTATATCGACTCTAAACCTCATAAAGGTCGAAGAGACCATAAAAAGCTAACTTTCCAGGCAGCCACCATCAAGCCCCTCTACTCCAACCCCTTCTTTCTTCATCATAATTGATAGTGCTAACTAAATTTTTTTAACTCCCTTCCACATCTAGCTTTGCTTCCCCCACTCTGTCCATCATTCTCTTGCCTTGTTTTTGCTTTGATTGCCATTAACAGCTTGAAGACTTGATTCTTGAATACCATAAAATGGAGTGCAAGCAATTTACCAAGCCCTTTTAAACCTTCCGCTTGGTACACCACCACCTCCTTCCTATCTGTACCTTGGAAAGGTACAAGACCATATGTACTTCTATCTACTGTAGAAAAGTCTTCCATCTCTCAAATTTACTTGGGAACTCACATGTATAACTCCAAGCAAACAATCTGCAGAAGGTTGGTGGGTTTATAATGAATAACCAACCTGAGGGAATGGGACTACTAAATGACTTAAAGTTTGACCAGTGGCATCTATAACTCAGTACTATGGTGATTGGTGTCAAAGTATGAAAGGACACTAACAGCATCAGATTATTCAATGTTTGTTCAACATCAGTGAAAAGGTTAGGTTATTCTCATCATGTATGTTTATAATATCATGATCAACAACCAACTAAAATCAGTAGACAAAGGAAAGCTCATATCTACGTTCAGCAATTAAAATGCATTATTATTAAAAGGATGTTAAAAACAACAGCGAACACGCTTTATTCTTGTCTGATAATGGCACGACGATCTGCCAGCTGACAAATTCCTTCTCCTTTTGAAGCGGAAGAAATAGTTTTCTATATCTAAAACATAGAAGACCTGGCACATAAAGATTTCATGATTAGTGACAATAAGAAAATTGAACATTAGTGACCAACATAACATAAATAACAACCAAACAGCAGCACACAAAACAACAAAACAAGGCCTCACAAGGGCAGCATGAATACATTTAAACAACGAAGACAACATCCCAACTCAGCCAACCAACCATCCTACCATTAGCTAGCACCTAAGCATAGCAGTCAAGAATCCAAGCAGCCAAAGTGGACAAAAACAGCAGCGAACTGTCCCAGTCAGCAGACAGAGACAGAGCAGATGTGCAAATCTGGCACAGATTGTGGGAAAATCTGCCCAACAGCACAGCTGTCTGAATGGAAAATCTGAACTGAGTATGAATTTGATTTTCAATTTTCTGCCAAAGTTCATAGATATCGTAGAGGAAATTAATTACAATGGTATTAAATTAGGGTCCGATCAAGAAGAAGAAGAAAAAGAAGAATGAAGACATAATTAGTCTACTCACATTTGAAGCTAATTTACTGAAGAACCAAGAGTAGGCATGGAATTCAAATTACGAGGTTCATCAATATTCTTAATTGCCCCCATTACATCAACAAAACAAGCCTTACAAAGAAACAAACTGAGTTAAAACTCTAGGTCCGTATCTGTATCAAAATCACTTTCTATCTCATCTTCTTCGTCATCACCCAAGATTGTTACTTCATCATCATCATCGTCATCGCGGATGAAAGCATCATCCATAACACCCTCGGGTTGTACACGCTTATTGGACTGAGAAACTTCCATTGAAATAATTGCAGGTTCAATGTCATCCCGACGTAAAACAACATCATCATCAATAGGCTCAGTTGGTACAACAGTACTAGTTTCATCATCTTGCAACACTTCATCAAATTCTGGCACATCCAGCTCTGGCACATCCCAAATTCGTCGATGTTGAAACTTTTCTACAACTCGCCAATTCGGTCCTAATTTCTATCAGAAACATAGAAAACTTGTTGAACTTAGCTTGGGAACACAAGCAAGTCATCTTTATACCATCGACTTCTTACGTCAACAGTTGTCACATGTGGTTCGACGCGCAAAGTTCGACTACTACCGGTGTTGTACCATTCACATTGGAACAAAACAACCCGATGTCCAAACAAATATGTGAGTTCCCACACTTTACAAAGGTAGCCATAAAACTTGATCAACTGGCCTTGGTGGTCGCCTTCCACTACCAACCCACTATTTTGACATTTACAACGGTTATCACAGTCGATGGTATGGAATCGGACGCCATTACAACTGCGTCCTGGATATGTGTTCACTAAGGCATTAGGTCCAGTGGCTAATGACCACATCTCATCGGTTGCTTCGGGTGACTTTTGATTTCGAAATTGGTTCATCTACACAAAAAAGTATGTCATGTCAATTCAAACTTAGAATAATTCAACGTTATCTGTAAACTATACAGTAACGAGTTGTAGCTTACACGATCTTTGAACCATTTAGGAAATTCTTTACATTGTCGCGTTGCAATGTTGCATGAACTTCCATATTTTTGTTGCAACACGAGCTTGTGTTCCCTAGTTAATATAATGTAAGTCATAAGTAATTGGAATAATGAAGACTTTAAAAAATAAAAACCATGTAGAAAAGGTATGTTGCATATATGATGAAGAAGCATACTCTAGATATTCGTCCACTTCCAAACTATTGTGTAGGACAAACCAATGAGCCAATTCGCGGTCAGGTACGAACACATCAATTGCCCTTGGGAGTTGACCAAAAAGACGAAGATTTTGAGTGAAAATCGCCAAGCCCGGGTCATTGTCACCCCTATAGTTCATTTCTTCCCGGTTAAACACCGTTTCAACTCCATGCAATTACATTGAACAAAACGTCGTACACTCTTTCGATATGTAGGCCTCCGCAATGGATCCTTCCGGATGAGCTTTATTGCCCACAAATCCTTTAAGAAGTCCAAGCATCCTACATGTAAACATCGGCCTGATCGTCAGTATGTTCATATTGAACTATAAGTACATAAAAAGAGTTCTGACTCGTTGTTATACCTCTCAATAGGATACATCCATCGATATTGGACAGGCTCTCCAAGCCTAGCCTCGTAAGGCAAATGAATTACCAAGTGGACCATCACATCGAAAAAAGCAGGAGGAAAAATCTTTTCAAGCTTGCAAACTATAAATACGATTTGTTCTTGCAATTTCTCCAAATCAGTTACCCTCAATGTCTTTGAGCACAACTGTTTGAAAAAAGTTTCCAACTCAAACAATGTGGTCCCAATCTCAATAGGAAGGTATCCTCGCATCCCAATGGGAAGAAGTCGTTGTAGAAGGACATGACAATTATGACTCTTGAGACCAACTAACTTGCCACCATTCGCGGTGACACAATTGGATACATTTGCCGCATAGTCATCAGGGTGCTTAATCGATTCAAGAAATCAGAAAACCCTATTCATTCTACCGGGGACAATGTGTACAATGCCGGAGGCTTTTGGAAAGAGCCATTCGCATGCCTTATCAAGTGTAACTCCTTTCGTATTTGCATGTCCTCTAGATCCAAACGTGCTTTGTCGGTGTCCTTGTTCTTGCCATCTATGCTCAGTAGTGTCCCAAGCAGATTGTCACATATATTCTTCTCTATGTGTATGACATCAAGGTTATGTCGAAGCTTAAGTGTTTTCCAATAGGGCAGGTCAAACAAAATGCTTCATTTTGTCCAGTTCGGAGTTGGATTTTCAGTTCGTTGTCTTTTTTGATTGGTTGGATGCTTTCCATACGGCCTGTACGTCCCCAAATTAATTTGCTCCAGTATTTGTTCTTCTGAAAACTCCACAGGTTTGGACCGATTCTCAATTTCACCGTTGAATAGCTTACTTCTTCGCCAATTATGGTTCTCAGGTAAATACCGCCGAGCACCCACATACCCTATCTTATTTCGCAATTTGTGAGATGATGTATCCATGTTACAATTAGGGCAGGCCAGGTAACCTTTTGTGCTCCAACCAGATAAGGAATCATATGCAGGAAAGTCGTTGATGGTTGTATACGTCCCCGAACGCATCCCGGGGGAAGGAGTGCGAGTCCCCTCCGTTCTGGTTCGATATTGGGTCACTACAGTTCGAAGGACTCAAATGTCACGGTTCTTAATCTTGAACCGAAGAGTCCAAATCCGGCAAATCGTTTTGAAAACAGATTTTTTGAAAGAAGTGCCAAACATGGATCGCCGCCAGAATCTGAGTCGCCACCTAAATATTTTAAAATGGGAAATTTAGGAAACCGACTCGGTGCCAAAGGCCACGTGTCCGCTATCACCAAAGTTGCCTCGGCTTGGGAACTTGGGTACGATTGGGGAAGGTCACCGTGAGCACCTTCGCCGCCCGGTCAAAGACCGGCCTCTACTAACCATGATATCTGTTTTTGAAAACATTGCGAGTTCTTATTCCGGTTATTAGCCTAGGTTACTATGTGATGCGCACAGCATATAAGTATAGACTGAGTCGTCTGAATTGGAACAAAACACTTCATGTTTGTTTGTGAAAATGGTTTGCTACTCGCAAGTAGGCTTAAAATGCGGAATTTGCCACCCTCGGGTGGGCTTGGAAAAACATGATTTTGCCACTGTCTAGTGGGCTTAAAACAAACATTTGATGAATTGTTCCAATCCAAACAACCCAACCTTCACCCACAGGCATTCAAGCAGTTATATCACATAAGCAGTTAGCCTCATGGTAAGCATGCTATTCATGGCAGACACTCACACGCATGCGAGGATGCTAAAGCATAAAACTTACCGAGTACTCCAAGCCAAAACAGAAACTACATTAGAAATCATGCATGATCCTAAGTATACAGAAATGCCTAATGCAACACGTGCAAAGATGCAAACTATAGCAGGCTCGACTATTCTAAACATGGCATATGAGATGCTACGACTATCACGTATTCAATTTGAAATTTGAAATACAAATGCAGTTTGTATGATGCGCCGAGCCCAGTGCGTGCAAAACAGATGAATGATGCAAGCATGCTGTCATACTGTATGCTAATTGAAACATGCCCTATGTCTAACCATCGTAAGCGGGTAAATGAAATGGAAGAAAGACGTGGGGTTGGAAGACATACATCACACTCACTCACACTTATTACAATTATGCCTTCGCGTAGAGGATCAGAATAAATAATACAGTCCGAATATACAGTCCGAATAATATACAAATTCCGAATTAACTAACAGATTAAAGAAGAAAAAATTGTAAACTGGCATGCAAGCCAGGGGCTGCCTTGACTCCGCTCCGGATAATGAAATGATGCATGTTGGGCTGCCTTGAGCGGAAATCCACTGGGATGCCCCAATTAGCCTCTGTTTGCAATGTTTCTCGAAATGCGTGCCAGACTCCGAAAAGTTACTAATCCTTCATTTTGCTGCAACAGAGAGCAGGAAAAGGGCATTGCAATGTATTTCACAAATATATGCATGCCTCGATCCTCGTGCCACCAATCACGCATATCGATGCATGATGGCCGAGGAATCGGATTGCACAACTCAATATAGGGTGAATACAGATGAATGCTATAACAAAACCTAACTCCATCATGAATAATCCGGAGTGTCGGTGACTTGGGAATTGAGACCCATTCCGTCGCTCGGAGTACGAAACGTGCCTCGTTTCCCGTGCCCGGGCTAACTCCTATCCCGAACACGATGCAATATGCATGATATGCATGAAATGTAACTAAGATACAATCCTAATATACACAATGCTATGAAAATGAGATGCCTTGAAATATGTGCACGCGGGCACGCAAACCGAGGAAATGATCCTAAGGCATAAAAGGACATACGCAATGCAATTGGACTTACACTAACATGAGTGGACCTCAGCCATACTCACATAAGAGGCCGTCAGATAAAAGTGAGGTGCCTTGAAATGCGCGCGCATGGGCACGCAAACCGAGGCGATGGCATAAAGGCATGAAACGGCCTAAAATATGATATACAATGAGCCTAAAATGAGATGTCTCGAAATGCGTGCCCACGGGCACGCAAACCGAGAAAATGGCATACAGAATAAATGGGACTAAAATGAGATGTCTCGAAATGCGTGCCCACGGGCACGCAAACCGAGAAAATGGCATACAGAATGCAATGGGACTAAAATGAGATATGCGATGCAATATGGGCTTACACCAACATGAGAGGGCCTCAGCCACACTCACACAGGAGGCCATCGGATGAAACTGAGGTGCCTTGAAATACGTGCGCACGGGCACGCAAACCGAGGCAATGGCATATGGAATGCAATGGGACTAAAATGAGATATGCGATGCAATATGGGCTTACACCAACATGAGAGGGCCTCAGCCACACTCACACAGGAGGCCATCGGATGAAACTGAGATGCCTCGAAATACGTGCGCACGGGCACGCAAACCGAGGCAATGGCATACGAAATGCAATAAGACTAAAATGGCATACAGTACACAAAATGGACTTATACTAACATGGGTGAGCCTCAGCCACACTCATATAAGATGTCGAGAGATGAAAAATGAGATGCCTCGAAATGCGTGCACACGGGCACGCAAACCGAGGCAATGACATATGAAATGAAATGGCATACACAATGCAAATTGGGCTTACACTAACATGAGAGGGCCTCAGCCACACTCACATAAGAGGCCGATGGATAAAAGTGAGGCGCCTCGAAATGCGTGCTGCAGACGCATAAGCGTATGTATTAAAACATGAAATGATATAGAGAATGATATGCAAACATGCCAATGGATTTTCAGCACTCACAAATGATGCAAAACAGTCCCGAAAGGTGGGGAAATGACACCAAATGCACGAAACGGTCCCGAAATGCGATATTAAGCACCCGAAATGGCCTATAGCCATACTAAACATGCATAATTGGTACATGATATGCAAAACAGAGTAAAGCGACCCCAAAATAGCATTTTTTACAGTACAAGACATGGCGAAATAGTGAGCATAGATAGGACAACAATGGCATGCAAAAATGGGGGCCAAGAGAGGGGTATTGAAGCAAGTGATGTATGCGATGCTCAAACTGAAAAATTCCCTTCTACAACACTGATGAGG
Source organism: Camellia lanceoleosa (assembly GCA_025200525.1). Lineage (NCBI taxonomy): Eukaryota > Viridiplantae > Streptophyta > Magnoliopsida > Ericales > Theaceae > Camellia > Camellia lanceoleosa. The sequence continues at coordinate 59,808,140 of CM045762.1, forward strand.
GACCAAAAATATGCACATTTACAGTAGATAACAACCCTCAAATCTGTAATGACCCCAAGAGCCATCCTTATTTAAGTATGGGGTTAATATGTTTTAATTCACCTATATCTATTGGAATTGAGAATGCTTTATCTATTTTGGAATATTGAGTGAGGTGGTGATATGATGGTAAAGTAAAATTGGACCAAGGAATATAATCCGGATAATTATTCTACAAACAGCTGTCACTCATTTGCCCTTTTCTTTTCCCACACTTTGAATTTGGGTGTGAGGTTAGAACCATTGGAAAGCTTATTTCCGGGGCTTCAATTTGGACACAAGAATGACCTAAAACGGAGTTCGGATGGGAGAGTTACGCATGTTGGAAGTTTTGGAATCTGTGCTGTGAGCAGGTACGCTCGAGCGGGAATAGGTCCGCTCGAGCGGGGTTTTCGGGGCAGCAGCGTTAAAATCGAGATTTTGGATCATTTCTTGCATTCTTTTTCTTCCCTCTTCCTTCCTCTTTGCCTAAGTCCGAAACCCTAGCCCCAAACCCTTGAATTCCTTTGTTTTGACTATGATCCACCATGGTTTTTGGCATCAAGGATGAAGAATAAGGGCGGATCAACGTTTTACCCGATTAGAACTTGGATTTGTGGAGGCTTCTTTGCAAGCTCATCTTTTGTTTGATTTTGAGGTAAGGGTTTGTATACTCTTTAATATTTACATCCATAGGCAGATTTGGGTTGTTTCCATTGTTTAATTGTGCAAATTTCATTTATTTGAAGTGTATAGAAGAAATTATGGATTTTGGGAATTAAGGGTTTGAACAATGGGGATTTTGGAAGGTTATGGTTGTTTTAGGTATGGAATTGATGATGGAAATGTTAGAAGAGTGTATATTACATGTAGATTTGTTTTGAATTAAGTTGTTTTGCAAGAGTAAGATTGGAGGTTTGGATTTAAAGTTGGGACCCAAATTGGAATCCAGTTTTTATCAATTTGCTGTCGCTCGGCGGCGGAAGTCCTTCGGCGAAACGACCTCCCAGCATTTTTTTGTATTTTGTGCAGTCCGGTCGGGCGGCCAAAGGGGCGCCCGGGCGGGGGACCCAATTTCAAGGAAAAATAATGTTTGTTCAGTTTTGAATGCTCAGTCCTCTGGTATTTTTAGAATAATTTTCTGATGATTTTAAGATGATTATAAATTCATGCGAATGTAATGGCTCGGGAAAGCATTTCTTAATGATTTAAGAAGAAAAGGAAGTTAATTTGTAAGTTATGATGGTGTGCAGGACGCACTTCGGGAGGAGCAAGCATTCCATTGTAGCCCTGTGAGTAGTAGTACTCTCTACTACAGATAATGAATAGCATTCTGTTATTACGTGTTAATTAAACATCTATGCTAGTAATATGGCAATTATAAATGAATGAGATGATGAAAAGAATGACGATACGATCATATGACTATGGAACTTTGTAGGCTTCTGAAACTAGTCTACTTCATGAATCAGTATTCGGTTAATTCAGTTACTTACGTATGTAAATGATTCAAAGAAGGTAAATGTTATATGTATGTGGATGATTCAAAAAAAGATAAATGATACATGTATGTAAATGATACAAAGAAAATAAATGTTATATGCTTAAGTAAATGTATCGAGGAAGATAAATGTTATAAGTCCAAGTAGATAAGTCAAGTATGTTACAAGTTTATAAGTTTACGTATGTTACAAGTCCATGTATGTTTCAAATACAAGTATGTTACAAGTTCACTATGAGTGGCAAGTTCAAGCATAAACAAGTTTAAGTATGTTAAAAGTTTACGTATGATTCACGTTTAAGTCTCTTACAAGTTATGTATGTTATAAGTCAAGAATGTTACAAGCTCAAGAACAAGTTCAAGTATGTCATAAGTTCATGTATGTTACACGTTCATGTATATTTCAAGTATGTTTCAAATATGTTTCACGTATGTTTCAAGTATGTTTCAGGTATGTTCAAGCATGTTACAAGTTCAAGAATGTTTCAGGTATGCTTCAAGTATATGTCACAAGTTTAAATACATTACAAGTTACAAGGGCTTTATGCCATTTTCAAGGGCTTTATGCCATTACAAGTTACAAGGGCTTTATGCCATTTCAAGGGCTTTATGCCATTACAAGTTACAAGGGCTTTATGCCATTTCAAGGGCTTTATGCCACTTTCAAGGGCTTTATGCCATTACAAGGGCTTTATGCCATTTTCAAGGGCTTTATGCCAACTTTCAAGTATGCAAGGGCTTTATGCCAACTTCCAAGGGCTTTGTGCTAACTTTCAAGGGCTTTAAGCCAAAATGTTATGTTCAAGTTGATATGTATAAGATGTTCAAGTTATATGTTTTAAGATGTTCAAGCTAAAATGTTCAAGATGTGCAAGATGTTTAAGTTAATATGTTTAAGATGTTCAAGCTAATATGTTCAAGATGTTCAAGTTGTTATGTTTAAGATGTTCACGCTATATGTTTTAAGATGTATGTCTATGATATTTATATTACAGGATTAAAGGCTTATAGTCATTGTGTTTATGACGCTTATGTTGTAGAAATAAGGGCATGTAACCATTATGTTTATGTTGCAGGATTGGGCCTGAGGCCGTCATGTACTAAGCACAGAATCAGACTAACTATGTGAACTCTGCATTTTTATATGCGTTGATACGTATTATGTTTTAAGTTAAGCATTATTTTAATTATGTATTACTATTCACTGAGCCCGGCTCACTATCTGTTATGTCTGTTTCTGTAGGTCACCAAACAGGTGGCCTGTTCTAGCCAAGACGCCGCTTTCTTCGTCAACCCTCATATGTCCAGGCACTACACCAGCCATTGATTTTGTCAAGCAGTTAAAATGTTGGTTAACTTATGAGTGTTCATTTAAGGTTGATGTATATAATTTTCATATTTACTTTTGTATATACCCGGTTATAGGGCAGGGAATGTAAATGTGTATGCGTAAGCTCTGGGTTATAGCTTGGAAGTTTATCTATCCACTATAATGCATGTGTTGAATGAGATCCTGGCATGTAGAAATAGCTCAATGGAGTTTATTTGTTTAATTATTTTCATATTTCGTGCTTCCGTTCAGGCCCCATATGTTATGTATATCAGGTTTCTAGTTTGTTTTGAATAGGTCATGCCCGAAACTTTTAGGGGCGGGTTTTGGGTCGTGACAAAATCAGTATGAAAACTTGCTAAAAATGTCATGCAAGAATGAAGCCAACAAAGGCTAGAACATGAAGTATGCTTACATTCATCAAACAGCCTTGGACCCTTAACAAAACATAACAAGAAGGCCAAAATATGGATATTTTTAGTACTAATGATGGCCGAAAACAGAAGCTAGATAGGTCCAACAGAGCATGCAAAAATGGGGGCCAAAGAGGGATATAAAGACAAGCACAACATGGAGACCCCCAACAAGGTTGATCCCTTCTACAATATTGTAGAGAGACACAAAATAAGCTTACTCACAGTTCATGACATGCTCCAAAACAGACTACATGTAGGTCAAAAAAATCATGCAAATTTACGGTAAATATGAGAGATTATGAAGCAAGTGCATGATAGAGAGGCCAAACAGGGTTTAGCCCTTCTTAAATGTTGAAGAGGGGCTCAAAATAGGCCCACTCACAGTGTACATTATTCTCGGAAATAGATCACACATAGGCCAAATATTCAATGCAAAATAATGGTATATAAGAGGATATTGAAGCAAGTACCAAATGGAGGTCTCAAACAGGGTTGAGCCCTTGAACAAACATGAAGAATAGCTCAAAATAAGGCCCATTTCAGTTCTGGTCGGAGCCCAAAACAATAATCAAATAGGCTTAAGAAATGAGGCAAGAAAGTGCTACAAAAGAGGGAAATGGAGACTTACCCTTGTAGACAAGTCTTGGCTCCCTTTTGCTTGAAGAATGGATGCCTCCTAGCTGCTGGAAAGCTCTCCTAGCTGCTGGAATGGAGTTGTGGTGGTAGAGCTTGGAGATGATGAAGAAATGGCACCAAAACTTGAAGAAAATGGAGTTGTATGTATGTATATGCTCCAACCAAAGCTTGTATTGTCTTCTCTTGAGTTGAGAGGACACCGAGTTGAGAGGACACCAATATGGGCAAGAGGGGGAGAGAGGAATCCTTGGCTAAATGGAGGGAAATGAGCTCTTATTTCCCTCCAAAAGAGTCCTCGGATAGAGATATTTTTTGGGGAAAACCGAGACACAGCTGGAATGCACACATCCCAAGGAATACGGCCGACTAGGTACTTTTATGGGAGGTGGCCGGCCGGCCATAGGCCGGCCAAGGGGCAAAAATGGAAAGTTGAATTAATGGCCGGCCATAGCATATTAGGGTCCTCCCATGTGTCCTTAACACAACCCTGTGGTTGAAAATTGGCAACTGTGAACCAGGAGAGAGAACAACCCACTTTAAAGAGGGGTTTCAAAATGAAAAAAAGAATTAATGGCCGGCCATGTGTTTTTAGGGTCCTCCCATGTGTGTACAACACAAATATGTGGTTTTGGCTCGAAGAAAATGGCCCTAGGGTGTTCAACATTAGCCCGGAAGTGAGAAAAACGGGCACCGGGTGGCGTCGGAGGAGCATAACTGGTTGCTTCTGGCCTCCCACCCTCCAATGACCTTCCTAGTGATAAAACAGAGGTACCTGCCAAAAATGAACAAAAACCAATGCAAAACGAATGCTCGGGGGCCAAAACACGCAGTTCGGGGTCCCGAAAACCGGCCGTTAAGCACAGAAAGTGGTGTTTGGCCACGAAGTGGGTATCTAAGACCCCAGTGTCCCTTTTTATGATAAAACAAAGGTACCTGCCAAAAATGAACAAAAACCGATGCAAAACAAATGCTCGGGGGCCAAAATACGCAGTTCGGGGTGTTGAAAACTGTCCGTTAAGCACCGAAAGTGGTGTTTGGCCACGAAGTGGGTATCTAAGACCCTAGTGTCCCTCGTTATAATAAAACAGAAGTACCTGCCAAAAATGAACAAAAACCGATGCAAAACGAATGCTCGGGGGCCAAAACACGCAGTTCGGGGTCCCGAAAATCGGCCGTTAAGCACCGAAAGTGGTGTTTGGCCACGAAGTGGGTATCTAAGATCCCAGTGTCCCTCGTTATGATAAAACAGAGGTACCTGCCAAAAACCGAAGGAATCGGAGATGGTTGGGTGGTCCCGAACCGAGGCACACGGCCTAACGGCTCCGAAAAATCGGGAACCGGGCTCCGAAATGGGCAAAATGGGCTATGGCCACGAAACGTAGCCCATGGCCACTGAGAGATAGTCTACGGGACCTCTCCCTCTCCTCAGGAAAGGAAACAGAGAAAACCGAGTCTGGTTCACAAACCGAGGCAAGGCACAGAAGAGGGTTCGGAAGTCCGGAGGCAGGGCGCACGGCCGTGACTCTGAGACTTCTGAACGAGCACAATATGCAACATCACCGAGCGCTCAATCGGTGACGTCTGAGTCTTAAGATCAGTCAAAAATGGGGTGTCTGCAATGGTCCACATGACTGTTGCATGCATTGTAAATATTTGGCCGTTTGAGGCATCATATGTTTGCACACCATGCTCCCACAGATTAGTTAACTCTTCTACTAATGGTTGCAAGTAAACATCAATGTCCCTTTCAGGTGCGGATCTTCCGGGAATAAGCAATGACATCATGACAAATGGATCTTTCATACACTTCCATGGGGGTAGATTGTAAGGCATTAAAATTACGGGCCACATGTTGTACGATGTACTCATATGTCCGAATGGATTGAAACCATCCGTGGCAAGCCCTAGCCTTACATTCCGAGGATTCACAGAGAACGTAGGATGTAGCCTATCAAAGTCCTTCCATGCATCAGCATCAGCTGGATGTCGCAATGCTCCATCATCCACACGCTTATCTTTGTGCCATCTCATATATGCAGCTGTTTTTTTCGACATGTACAATCTCGTCAACCTCGGTGTCAAAGGAAAGTACCTCAGTATTTTGTGTGGAAATTTTTTACCCTTCTTGTCGTTAAACTTGTATCTAGACTCCGTACATGTAGGGCAATTCTTCAATGTGGCGTTGTCCTTCCAAAATAAAGTACAATCATTCTTGCATGCATAAATGGCCTCATATCCCAAACCCAAATCACATAAGAACTTTTTCACTTCATAAAGGGTCCATGGAACATTTTCATCACACTTTGGTAGAATGTCTTTGAAAACTTGCATAACTATATCGAAAGATTTGTTGCTCCATTTATTGTACACCTTCACGTGAAGCATCTTAATTACGAAGGACAATATGGAGAACTTTTCACACTCTGGATATACTTTGCGTTGAGCATCATCGAACAACTTCATGAACTTCAACAAATTGTACCTCTCCGAACTAGTACATTCTTCATCGATATGATCATCCATGAGACCACTCATGTAAATCTCTTGTAACATAGTTGGAAGTTCACCCACATTTTCATGATTGGTTGTCATTCCAGCTCGGTTGGTTTGAGTATCATCATTTGGCATAGTGGGATGAGGACGAAACATGGGAACACGTTCCCCGTGGTGGACCCAAGTTCGATAAGAACATGCGATTCCTCTTCGAATCAAGTGCCACCGTACAACATGTCGAGGGAATTTCGTACCATTCAAGCAATCAACACAAGGACAACGGATTTTATCCTACGGCCCTAAATTCTTCGTAGCGAACTCAATAAATGACTAAACACCTTGTACATACTCTTTACTTTTTAGCCTATCTATTATCATCATCCAACTCTTGTCCATTATTGGAATAGTACACATCAAGCGAAGATGAACCTGGTAATGGACGGCAACTTGGAAAAATACTCTGTAATAGAAGAGAGCTTAAGTAAGTTTAGGGGTTCGATTAGCATTGCTTTTTGAAGTGAACAAAATAGTAATAACAGATCGGGATGTTTTGCCTAATTGTCAATTGCATATAGTTGGCTAATTTCACTACTAACTTGGCATGTATTCACACGCAAATATGACATACATTCACAATTCTATGTGAAGTCATTTTAGAGGGAGACAAATACTTATAACCAAATTTAAAGAGAAATTAAATTTGATATTCAATATAAACTTTCCTTGAATAGATCTCAGCAAATAAATTCCGAAAATTAAATTTTATGAAAATCAGATGGGTAAAACAAAAGTAATGAAATTTTAAAGTTTTGAAACATTTTAAAAAAATAAAGTAAGTGTTGTATAATATTAACTTAAAATAGACTATTAACCAAAAAACAAAAGTAATGAGACCACTCATGTAAATGTCATGGACATAGACTAGTAACTGCAAATAGTTAAAAAAGTCAACAAAATGTAATAATCAATTACTAAAATCCAAAATTCAAACCCAACAACTACTACTAATTACATTGTACATTTGGGCTAGAATGTTCAAATGTGATATATTTACATAGATTAGCACCCCTTTATGACTTCTTTACTTTCTGATGGCTTTCGTGTTCTTCCAGTAAGGGCATTTTGGTCTACAGCAGAGATGGCTGAAGCCTATTAAGGGCCTAGACAAAAAAAAATGTAGTTAGAATATGGTTTGGTGCCTTACATTGGCCATTGCCATTCTATTATTGTCCCCATTCTACACTAACATAGTGCAACTTCTTGTGCAACTTAGATTGTAAAGTTAGGTGCTTTCAGAAGCAACGGTATGGTTGAAAGGCTACAGCTATCCCAGGAGATCAGAGAGATTAGTTTTCGTCGTTTTTCAAAAAAATATGAGTGACAGGACGACTATGTTCTTTAATCGCCATATTGACCAGATTATCCTCTATTGTTTCTATGGAGTTCCAAAGGTTTGCAGTAAAAAGATGTGAGAGTATTTAGGCTATTGATTAATCACACTTTGTAATCCTAATTTCTTATGTGTTGGCCACATATTTCTCAACTGAGGCTGACTTGTAAAGAAATTATTTTCAGATATAGAAAACAATGACAATGTAAACCTCAAGTTTTTCGTAGTGTGTCTGATTGACTAATAGCGGAATTCTAGTGCACAACTTTAGACAATCTAAATATAAGGGCTGTAAAAGGAACCATCTGCCCATTACACACTGAGTAAAGAAAGAGTCAATAGATCAGAAAAATTATCGAACCTCAACCAGATTAGCGAAACATAAAAATGTGTGGCAATAATTAGCAAGCTAACATAAATTGTATATTCCAGGGCCTTGTGCTAGTTGGTGAAAAGGAGCCAAGATGATTAAGACCAATCACTACTCTGCAATCAATGTATGCTTGATGACAAAGCACATTATTCCACCAGTCACCAGACATTTGAAACCATTATCCTTCCATATCTACTTATGTGAAATGTACATTAACGCTACAATGTGGGCACACAAATGCCCATAAACTAATGAACTACATTCCCAGTACATGTGTCGGCTAGGCGACTAGAAGAACACATTGAGTTGCAAACCTGATTTTACTCAATAATAGGACTAGGACCCTGAGGATTCTATAGACCCAAGTTACAGTCTAGTGAACTTGAACACCATATACTAGTAAAGATAGATACCCCCATTGAATGTGGTTGAAGAAATTAACAAATTCCTATGTCGGGATCTAGTACTAAAGTGTTAGGTGCGAGCTCTGTTTAATTGAATCAGTTAAATAATTAATTATATTTAAAAGTATTAAAAAGGGCATGTCTTAAATTTTTTACATTTACATCATTAATTTCAAGAGAAAGAATCCTTCAGAAACAGAACTTTCCCTCTGTATCATTTTAAAAAGCACTCCAATGAAACAGTCAAAAAAGCAACAATTCAACACAAAAACTAATTAATTCCTGGAATTCCCAAATCCACAACACAAAACACAAAATTACAGTTCTGAAAAAAAATGCAATCTAGAATTAAATTTGGGAGCCTTTTTCAAATGCAATCTGGAATTCCATGCCCACAAACATTTCTGAGATGTTTCAGAAACTCAAATTTAGGCATATGATTATTAATTATAAGTTGAATAATGAAGATTAAAGAACATGGAAAATGAGAATGGAAATCCGAAATGTTCCAAAATTAAGAATCCAAATCCACAATCCAAACATTTCCGAGATGTTCCAAAATTGAGAATCCAAATCCACAATTCGCAATTTGAACCACACCCATTCACGAAATTAGAAAAAGCCCTAAAAGTTTGTTTATGAAATAAATGGAAAATGAAAGGAAAAAAACTTGTCAAACCCTACTTACATCGTGAAAGAAAGGGATGGGAGAGACATCGACAGACAAATAGAACCAGACAGACCCAGATCGACAGAGAGGGAGAGAGAAGACAGACACATACCTGTAATCAGTGGTGGGGCCGATTTGCAGTGGTCGTGGTGGCGAGTGCTGGTGGCCTGTGATGGCGATGATCTTGGTGGTGAGCGATGGGTTTGGTATGGACTCTGTATGTTGATGTTGGTGTGTGACACAAAAGAGAACAAAAAAGTGTCTGTGTGTAATGTATATACTGGGCGTGAAAATTAATTATTTTCCCTCTAAATTTTTTTTGAAGCTTTAGCGACTAAATGACTATTCGTTGCCAAAAAACCTTAACGACGACAAAAAATTGGTCGCCTAAAGATGCCTTTTTTGCTACTAAATTCAAAATTTCGTCGGCAATATTGATTATACAACGACTAACCTAGCTTTGGTCGTCAAAAATCTAATCAGAAATATGCCATTTTTTGGTAACAAAAATGTTTTAGTTGCAAACTGAAATTATACAGCGACAAAATCAAATATTAGTAGCCAAATTGGTAACAAACAACGACTACAGTAAATTTTGTCACCAATAAGAGTATATGGCGACTAAAATAATTTAGTAGCTAAAAAAGGGTCAGTCAATGCCGACTAAAGCAGGTTTTGGTCGCCCAATATGGTGTTTTTGGCGACTAAAATTTGGTTTGGTCGCCAATTTTAGTCGCCAAACATGCATTTTCTTGTAGTGGGTGGTGTTGATAGATGAGAGGGATTTGATGAGAGAGATCTATGATATCAACATTTTTTTTATTAGACTATGAGATCTACAGATCAAAACCCTAAAACTATCACCCAAACAGGTTTAATATTTTCATATATTGATATGATGATGGTCTCTCTCTCTCTCTCTCTTTCTCTCTCTCAGTCTTTCTCTGTGATGTTAGTGATGATGGATAATTAAAAACCCTAGATTTGATCTATATTGATTTTTTCAATTGGAACAGATCAACTTCTTTGTTTTCTTTCTCAGTGATGGATATGGATATATATGTATGAATGTATGTAATTTGCATAGATAAGAGAAAGATATAGATATGTATATATATATAAATGTATATAATATGCACAGATAAGAAATAGACAGATAGAAAAAATTGGCTTGGCATTTCAACAGATCATTATTTAAATTTCAACGGATCAGAATACTTGAACAGATAACTTTGTATTTCAACAAAAAAAAAAAAAATAGTTTAGTTGAATAGATAGTAATGATTATTTTAGATTTTAAACAGATAGTAGAATTTTTTTTGGATCTGTTGTTTTTTTTTTTTTTTGGTAGTTGATGATAATGATAATGATGATGATGATGATGAAAATGAAGATGATGAAACAGATTGTGATAGATAGAGAGAGAGAGAGAGAGAGAGAGAGAGAGATTTGAAGATATAAAGTTTTTTTTGAATAGATAAGGTTTGATTTTTCTTAGTATTACAACAGATAGGATTGGTTTGGCTCAACAAATAGGATTTGGTTTGGCTTGTATTTTAACAGATAGAAAAAAAAATGGACAGATAATAAAATTTGGATACATATTTGAACAGATAAAGGAAAAAATTTGAACAAATAGTTAAAAAAAAGTCAATAGATAAATTAAGAGGTAAAATTGGAAAAAAAATGTCCTTCAAAACAATAAAAATAATTTCTCACCAAACTATTTTACTCAATTGGACTTTTCACCAATTTTCTCTTTATAATATTGTAAATAAGCCCATTACACAACAAAACAAGCTCATTACACCCAATTTTTGGAAAAATTCTATTTCCACACTCCTAATTATCTCAATCCACATTATTTCTTAGTACACACACTTTGTAATTTAATTATTAATTAGTTTTCTCAACCCACACACTAAATTTATCAATTATACCATTCACTTAACCGTTGTGCACACACCCCTTCAACCCTCTTTCCATACGCTTGTCTCTCCTGCCACACACTAGTACAATCAAAGTGAAGACCATTGAAGAACAAAGTCAAAATAAAGACCCACATTGAATAACCAAAGTCCTCCATTGAAGACCTTCATTCTATTGAAAACCTTCATTGACAACACCTTTAAAAAGCCTCCATTGCAATGTTGAAAATGGTTCAAATGTAAATTACTAGAGAAGAACATGAGTGATAATCTGGGCTTTGCCCATTGGACATAGATAATTCTTGTAAAACCCAGCTTTGACATCCATGAGTTGTCCTTTCTTTTCCAAGTCCACTACGTCCTCCTTTAGAATTATCTGACACAAACTCATTACAAACAGATCAAATACAAGTCAGAATGTTGATGAACATACACGAATGTGAGCAGCAAAATCAAGACTGTGAAGCCACGTTAAACAACTCCATGATACACTAATAGAGTATAAACCTAGAGATTAAAACAATATAAGAGTTGTTATGAGAGTATTACTTTGTAAGTAATAGAGGAGTATAGAGTGTGTAGCAAGCAAAGTGATAACAATAGAAAAATTAGGGTTTAATTTTTTTTTTTTACTCAAAATGTGTCCATTGAGATTTTTTTTTTATTTTTAAAAGAGGTGTACAGAGAATATTTTTATATAATATTATGAGTCTTGGTAGATGTCCATTATAGTCATTTTAGTTTAGGGTATAATTGTCATTAAAATAATATTTCATTAAGTGTATGCATTAAGGTAACTCGGTGTGTAGAAATAGAATTTTCCCAATTTTTGGGGGAAATTTTTTTTATTACACTTTTACCACTTTCTAAAATTACCCAAAAAATCCTCAAAAACCCTAATACTAATTTCTCAGCACACCCATCATTTCCCAACATCTTCACTGGCCATCATCATTGCAACTATCCAACAAACCACCTTCCTATCCCGATGAGCTTTTCTACCATTTTTTTGCCACATTCAGCACCAAACCTCACCGGCGATTCAACCTCCTTCTCTCTTCATCTTTGCTTCTTATCGCCCCCTCTCCTTTGCCTCTTACAATCAAAACTCACCCCTTTGCCTCTTGCAATCAAAACTCACTCCATTGCGACCCAATCCATTCCTCCAATGGCGATTCACATTATTGCCCTTCGTCGCCCCTTTCTCTTCTCGTCGCTTGTCGTTATCACCCCTTACACTCTTCTCCTGTCGCATTTCTCAACCTCGCACACCCCTTCAATATCACGAAAGCATGCGTCACGAAAGCATGCAGCACAAAGATAAAAATTTGGAAAGAAAAAGAGAAGGAATGAGGAGATGAGGGTTTCTCTGGTCAGATTTAGTGGAGAGAATGGTAGTTGGTAGGCAAGGGACTAGGGATTAGCTATCGGAGGCCGCGACAATGGCACTAGAGGCGGTAGTTGGGGTGTTGTCTAGGGTTTGGATTTGTGAAGACAATGGTAGGTTTGGCATTACTGAAATTGTAATGAGAATAAATTAAAATTAGGTAAAGTGTAAAAAGAAAAAGAGTGTAAGAGTATTAGTATCAAGCACTTTATTATGGTTTTGGGGTTATATTAGCAAGCCAACGTTCTAGATCAGTCCTCCATTAGGCTGGCTTTTGCAAAACAAAATTTGTCACTATTACAGTATCTCGCTTGCGAGATATTGTTCACAAGTTATATAATATTTTATTATTTATTCTTAAAAGTGACCAAACATCCTATCAGATGATCGACTGTTGTGCTATATATATATATATTTAAGAATATGAAATACAATATTTACCAGACATCTTGCCAATTATCTGGCTACACCATCATTATTTTTTTATTTTTTTGAAAAACTTCTTTTAGAAGCTGTTTGGGCAGATTGTTTGCATTATCCAACAAATCATAAAAATGAATATTTTATAAAATTAAATTTTAGAAGAAAAAGTTTGATGTAGTGTGTATATACAAAAAAATATTAACTAAAATACAAAAGTAACTTTTTTTTGTTATAATTTGACTCAAAATTTGTTGAGGCTGATGTGGATGTTTTATGAAGGTAGATTGGTCGTATAAGTAGAATTACTCTTCTAAAAATAAAATTTTTGTTTTTTGTATTTTTTATTTTTAATAAATTTATAATTTTGTAAATGATTTTTTTAATTTTTTATATTCACTTAATTTAGATATATTTAAAAAATAAAATATTTATGAAAAAATATTTTAAAAAATCAATAAATATACAAAAATATGAAAATATACTGAATTTTTGTATTTTTTGTATTTAGTAATTTTTTAAAGAATTTTTTTACAAATATTATCTATATTAGGTGTATCTAAAAATTTAATAAAAATACAAAAAATACAAAACTCATTTTTTAAAAAAGTGAAATAAACCAAAGAAGGTGAATACGTTTTTTTTTAGTTCATATCAATTTTTGAATAAAATTATATGGTTTGAAAATCAACCTCCCAACCAAACTTTATGATTTAGCTAAAGTTTTGGTTTAGAAATTGATTTTTTTAAATCATAAAATTTTATTCGATAATTACTTTTGAACAAAAAATAATGTGTTAATTGAGAGAAAGTTGTACGTAAAAATAAATATTTCCAATTATGTGGGATCGCAAATGGCTTGTGAAAGAAAAAATATGTATATATATATATATACATTAATGTTTACATTGGTAGTATAAATCTTTCATGATGTGAATATTCACACTATCAAATTTATTTAATATGAATGTTCAAACATCACTAAGTTGCTAAAGGTTTAAAAATATTTGTAAAGGTAAAAATTACCCATAAAATACCTTAAATATGAAAATTAAGATTTAGTGGAACAAATGTTCAAAATAGTAGGCTTTATTGGAATACAAAAATATTTTATGGACTAATTGGGATACGATTACTTGAAAGAGAATTTTATAATAAATTTCTCATTTAAGGAAACTAACAAATTTTAGAAATATTTTTTAATTATTTGATATGTTATGTAATAATAAAAATTCAAACAAGTCTAATTTCAATGATATAAGTGTCACATCAATAAATGAGAAAAAAAATTATAAAATTTGTTAATTTGTATATATAAGAGAAATCGGGTACAGTGTGATAAGTATAGGGGTTTAACTTAGTGGGAGGAGAAGATGACCAAATGATTTACCATCTAAGAAGTTATAGGTTCGAATCTCACGAAGGCTAAATATCCGAAACGTTGGCGCCACTAGATGTTTGTCTGGTCGTTAATTTCAAAATTCCAATATTAGTCAAGGTGGTCGTTAAATTCAGAATTCCAATATTAGTCAAGGTGGTCATAAGTTGGACAATATTTTAAAACTACGTTTAAATCTTGAATTTTAACAAAGGATAAAGAAAAAAATGGAAATGAACACTTTATTTTATTTCACAAATCTCATATTCAAACACTATATATGGCAATATTTGGAGTATCCTACTCTTATTTCAAATTAATTAGACATTTTGCAGCACATAACAAGATTGTTCAAAAAAAAAAAAAAACAATTAGCATAATTTTGATAATTTCTAAAAAGCAATTAGGATCTTAATCATGGAGCTACTAATGTCCTATTAATTTTATTTTTTATATGATAATATATTTGATAAAATCTATAATATGAACGATTTAATAATTAAAATATGATTGTTATTGTGACAGCACTCGCTCCTTATCCATGGTGAAATGATAAGTATATAAAAAATAGAAGGGGTGAAATGATAACAAAACATAATTTTTATATAAAAAATACGTGCATCATGATATAATGATATATTAGTGATATTTTTATAATTGCGAAAAATAGTGATGCGTTCTTAATTTACAATTAATGAATATAAATGATTAAAGTTTTTTTGTATATAAGTTTCTTTTATATGAAAATTTACTCAAAAATTTTATATGGGAGAATGTTGATTCATTTAATTTTAATTTTTTTTTATGAACTAATTAGTCTTTTTTTTTTTTTTTTTTGAAAGTTGTACTTATTTGATTTGGTTCCATTTGAATTTAAGTGAATTTTTTTTTGTGATTCATTTTTCTAATTTTTTGATTCATTTTTGGGATGGGAATGAAAATGTGGAATGTGGAAGATTCTTTTTGGGGAGATTGGTGGTTGAAATGTTGATTGTCAAGCGTAAAAATCTACATTTCTGTTAGTATGATTTTCTGGTGTTATATTGGAGTAATGCATTAGAGTGCTACGTTTGATTGGAGTGTTATTTGTTACATTGATTGGAGTGTTATGTTTGAAAAAAAAATATACTAAAGAGTTTTTTTAGAATGTTACGTTGTTATGTTTGAAAAAGGTACACCAATGAGTTTTTTAGTGCGTTACATTAGAGTGTTACGTCTGAAAAAAAATATACCAAACAATTTTGTATGCTACATTGATTGGAGTGTTAAGTTTGGAAAAAGTACACTAAAAGATTTTTTAGTATGTTACATTAGAGTGTTACGTTTAAGAAAAGCACACTAAGAAGTTTTTAGGTGTTATATTGATTGAAGTATTACATTTGAGAAAAACACATTGAGAATTTTTATTTTTATTTTTTTTGTTATAATGTTACATTATTACGTATGAGAAAAGTATACTAAAGAGTTTTTTATGTTATATTGGAGTGTTACGTTTAGAAAAATACACTAAGGAGTTTTTTTGAAGTGTTACATTGAGTAATTTCAACATTATGGAAAAACTCACATTTGTCCTACAACACATAACACACGAGCATTTATACTTGACTCTTTATGTAATTTACATTAGAATATGGCCTTTAAAGGACCAAATAGTTTGTAAAATCACTATTTGGGATTTATTGTGTTTCACCCTTTATAATAGTATTTTATAAAATTACAAGACACTCTATTTTGGCCTACCAAATGAATTTCATCCGGTGTGTCAAAAGTTGACATAACTTTTGACATCACCATTTCACGTCAATTTTGACATGAAGACCACTTCATGCATTTTCTTTTTTCTTTTCTCTCTTTTTTCTTCAAATAAAACAAGACCAACGTTACACAAATAAAAGAGTTCAAATTTTTAAAATAATATAATAATAAATTTGACATATCAAATGGAGAGCTTTTGTATCAAATTGACATATCAATTTATCGTTCAAAGTTTCAAAAAAATTTAATATACCAAATTTGAAAGAGCATCTCCACCCAAATATGTTTGGCTCTACCCAAAACTATCTTAAATGTGTGAGGAAATATCATTTTGCTTCCTAAATTATCAAGCGATTTTCAATTTGACTTCCATATTTCAATTTAGTACCTGAACTTTTAATAAATTGATCAATTTAACCCCTGTCGTTACATTTCGTCTACAATTGGACGGAATGTGCTAACATAGCACCAAAATTCATTTAAAGTCATTTTACCCCCCAAAGTATACCTTAAAAATCAATTTGCTCCCCAAATATAAAAAAATTAAATTTAAATATTTAATAAATATTTTGTATCTCAATAATGAAAAAATTAAATTTTAAATAATATATACTTGGCAAAAAAATAAATATATATATAAAAGTCCTCATTTAGAATTATCTTGAGACTATGAAGTATGGATACTTCGACAGACATGTCGTACTCGTACCGGTTACTTACTGAATTTTGAAATTTTTTTCTCACTCAATTTTGAAATTATTATTACTTGATCAATTCTATTGAAATTAATTTTTGTGATAAACAAGTTACAATTGCACACGCATACACACATAGAGTAGTAAAGAAATTTTTGGCTCAACAAGTTTATCTAGAATCAACTCAAGATAATTTGAGACCTATGAAGCACAAGTATGTGTATGAGTACTGGTATTGGTACGATACGAGTACATCGACATGGTAAAATCTTAAAAAAATAGGATACGAGTACGGATATGGTTTAATATGTTTGTAAAAAAATATTTATTTTTAATTTGAAATAATACAAAAATTGATTAAATGGTTTAATTTGTTAAATCCAACATACAATTGAAATGTAATGCCAAAAGCATAGGTATAAGATAAAATTAAATATTATTATATTAAATAACTTATAAACTATAACCTAATTTTAAAACCATGCTGAGTACAAAACTAAAAATGAAAAAGAAGTTTAATAAAAAGAATTTTTTCTTTGTAATAGAAGAAAAATATTATTTTCGACTGAGGTAGGGCACGGCTTGGATATATATTAGATATGTCTAGGTAGGCCAAAAATTAAGAAAGAAAAATTTGAGTATATATTTTGTGTATCTACGTATACAGAAATATCATACGTCGGTAAGTACCCAGTACGGGTATGACATGTTTGTTGAATTATCCATGTTTCATAGTCTCAAAATAATTCAAAATGAGAATTTTATATTTTTTATTATTTTTTTTCAAAGTATATATTATTTAAAATTTAATTTTTCATTATTGAGATAAAAAATTATTTATTAAATATTTAAATTTAAATTTTTTATACTTAGGGGGCAAATTGATTTTTAAGGTATAGTTTGGGAGGTAAAATGAAATTCCAAATGAATTTTGGTGCCACGTCAACACATTCCGTCCAATTGTAAACGGAATGTGTCGGTTGGGGTTAAATTGATCAATTTTCTAAAAGTTCAGGTACTAAATTGAAATAAATCGAAATATGAGAATCAAATTAAAAAAGCGCGTGATAGTTTAGGAGACAAAATAATATTTTCTCTAAATGTGTTGTGGCAATTGACATGGTGGTTCAGACTGCCAGACTTGGCATGGCTTACACTTGATGTTATTATTTTAGGGAACAAATTGCCTCCGGTCATAAAATTAAACTGGAGAATATTGTTCAAATCTCATGGGTCGGTTTTAATATTTTAAAATTTTATTTTGTAAAACTTTTCGTATATATCATTCATAAAAAAAAATTAAGTCTATTAAATACTCATAACCTAATCGAAGAAAAATGGTGATAGAAGGGTGGCAATCGGTGCTCCGTCAAAGGTCGGGTGGGAAGTTGCAAAGGTCATCAGTCCAATCAGGGTTAGTAACCTTGCTTGTTGATGACATCCCTGACAAAATGGATTTGAGGAGTTTGTGCGATCTGTTTAAAAAGTTTGGTGTTGTTAAGGATGTGTTCATTTCTATGAAGAAAAGGAAAGAAACAGGCCCAAGATTCGGGTTTGTTCGATATGATTATCCGATTGCGGCTGATGTAGCAGTTCAGAAGGGTAATGGGCTCTGGTGGGATGATAAGAGAATTAAAGTCAAGAAGGTTGACTTTAATAAGGTTGAACAGAGGAATTTTCTAAAGAAAGAAGAGGTCGATGGAGCTCACAATAGCAATCAGGGGAGATTGAAGACTGATATGACCATGAGAAAAGGAAATGATAATTTTCCTAGGCAAGACAGGAAGGCTGTGAGGGGAATGCGTTCCTATGCGGAGGTAGTCTCTTGAGGGAAGAAGTAGGGGAATGATGATATCACAGTATTTACGAAGGAGGAAGGTAATGAGTGGCTGTATGAAAGTGTGGTTGTCAAGCTTAAATCATTTTTCTCATTTCATGCATTCGAGAAGGAGGTTCAGAGACGTGGTTATAAAGATGTTCTTGTACGAAAAGGGGGATGAAGATTAGCAGTCTTGACTTTTCCCTCAGCATAAGCATTCATTGAGGGTTCTACAAGTCTAAAAGAGTGTATTTTTGAATGGGGTGATTCTTTATCAGAAGCGAGCAAAAGTGAGTCTGTTGGCTATGAGCGTTGCGTGTGGATTTATTGTTTTGGTGTTCCTCTTAATCTATGGAGTGTTAACACATTCAAGAGTATTGGGAGGGTATTGGGTGAGGTAGTACAAATTGATGAGCATACCAGTATGTTGAGATCATTTCAGTTTGGGCGAGTTAGAATTCTTACTAAGTCCATGGGAAACATTAATAGGATGATCTATTTGAATTGCAACGAAAGATTGTTTCCAGTTAAGGTCTATGAAACAGTGAAGGCTTTACATAGTGTAGTGGATAATACTAGTAGGAGTAACAATATGAAGGTAGGAATCGACACTGAGGTTGATTAGAATTCTTACCATGGAAGTCGAAGGAGAAATGATAAACCAGACAGCGTGGAGAGTGTGGGGGAGAAGAAAGGTGATGAGGTGGACGTTATGGAATAGTTGGCCAGCAAGGGATTGGACAAGGGAGCAAAGTTGTTCAGGGTATTGGACCGTAGCAGTAAGGATGTGGTAGGTATGGGAAACTGTAACGATGGGGTGGTTGAGCATGCTACTAAAGTGACAAAGGTGGAATTGGAAAAATCAATAGATAGAGGGTGTAATAAAGATCTTGTAGTGGAGAAAGTTGAAGAGTCATGAGTGGCAGAATCAAATGGATTGCAGAAGGTGGATGGCGATATTATGACTCAAGTCTTTCTAAGAAGCATTTCTGGGCCTGTTAAGGACCAGCCCAATATTCATTTGGAGGTGGTATTACCCAAGGCGCATTTGGTGGAATCGTTGGATGGAAATAATTTGAGGGATGGTATAGCCCAAAGGGCTATTGAGTTACAAAAAAATCCTGTGGATACTAATGAATCAACAAGAAGGGTCAGAGGTAGACAAGATGTGGTAGTGACTAGCAAAAGAAAAAGGGGATCAGTAATAAAGAATTTGGTAAAGAAGAAATGAAGGATATTGGGTTCAGTTCTTGCAAGAAGCTTCTCGAAGGGGGCCATATGTAGAACAGCAGTGTCAGCTTTATCCCTTTCAGTATCTCAAAAAACAAGGGTGAGTAGGAGGGAGCAAATTCGGGATAAAGCTTGGACAACGATGCAGATGGGGAAGATGTTAGGTATGAATTGCAAAGGTAAGGAGCTTGAGGTCATTAATCGAATTATGGAAATGGAATTTAATGATCAAGGAAAAGTAAGGGAATGGGAGAAGGTTGCTCTGTCTTGAGTGACCGTTAAAAGGGATGTTCAGGTGTAATTTGTTTGTTGAGATGAAGATAATGTCATGGAATATTAGAGGGTTGGGTTTAAGAGAAAAGATGGGTAAAATCAAGAAGTTGGTCAAAAGTAGAAATGTAGATTTTTTGTTATTGCAGGAGACAAAAAAAAAAAAAAGAATGTTGATGAGATGTTCGTGAAATCGGTGTAGCCTTTTGATTCAAGCTGGTTGAGTGTTGCAGTTCTAGGAATTTCTTACTGCTATCAGGTACGTTTAGCCATTCTTTTGATTGTACCATTGTTAACATTTATACACCTAATGCTGGAAGGAGTAAAGGTATGCCGCGGGACTATTTGATTAGGTTTAAACCATCTTTTGGGAAACCTTGGTGTATTGGAAGATTTTAATGAAGTAAGGTATTTGAGTGAAAGAAGGGGTTATTTTCAGAGAGACAAAGGAATGTCCGACTTTAATGAGTTTATTCAGAAGATGGAGCTGTTTGATTTACCATTGCTTGGTAGGGGTTTCACTTGGTGTAATTCAGTGGATGGTGAGCGGTGGAATAGGATAGATAGATTTTTATTAAAGCCTGAGTGGTTGAAGGTCTTTCGATTTCATCATTGGGGTCTTCCAAGGAGCGTCTCTGACCACTGCCCACTACTGCTTATGGAAGATGCTAGGAATTGGGGCCCTCGCCCATTCAGATTCATAAATGCCTAGCTTCTTCATCTAGATTTCAAGGCTATGGTCAAGAAATCCTGGAAGGAGGCTAATGTTCAAGGATGGGCAGGATACAGACTGAAGGGTAAATTATCAAAGCTTAGGTTGGATCTCAGAAAATGGAATGTGGAGGCATTTGGCAATATTGAGCATCAACTAAAGGTTGCGGAGGAGGAGCTCCATGAAATTGATTTGAAAGCTGAAGGTGGGCCTCTTCAGGACTCGGAGAGTACTAAAAGGAGAATTTTGAAATGTCTAGTCTGGAAGCTCAGTAGGAGGTTAGAGTGGTTGTGGCATCAAAAGTCTAGATTAAAGTGGACTAAAGATGGGGACAAGAATTCAAGATATTTCCATGTTATGGCAAGTAGAAGACAAAGTAAAAATATGTTGGATTCAGTTAAGGAGATTGGGGTGGTCATTAAAAATCCTACTCGGGTGAAATAGGTTGTGTTTAGGTACTTCAGTAAAGTATACTCAAAAAGGTGGAGAGGTAGGCCTGAGTTGGAAGGGACTTTTGTGAATATAGGAGTTGATAGGTCAGCTAGGGAGTTGGTAGCAAATTTCTCGAAGGAGGAAGTGTGGGCTGCTGCCAAAGATTATGATAGGAATAAAGCTTTTAGCATGCATTTAGAATAATTGGAAAGTAATGAAGGATGACATTCTCCAGTTCATAAAGGAGTTTAATACGAATGGGAGATTGGCTTATGGGCTGAATAGCTCATTCATCACACTAGTTCCAAAGAAAGACAACCCAGTGGATTTGGTGGATTTCAGGCCAATTAGCTTGGTTAATTTGATGTATAAAATTCTGGCGAAGGTTCTGTCTCACAGACTGAAGAAGATTTTGCCTAAGGTGATAAGTGAGATGCAAACTGCTTTTATAGGTGGAAGGTGTATTCTAGATGGTGTCATGATAGCTAATGAACTTATTGAATGGTGGAAATCGTCACAATAGAGAGGTGTGATTCTAAAGCTTGATTTTGAGAAGGCTTACGACTCAGTTAATTGGGGTTTTTTGTTCTCAATGTTTTCTAACTTTGAGTTCGGGGAGAAATGGCTTGGCTGGATTAAGGAGTGTCTATCTACATCTAGGATTGCAGTTCTAGTAAATGGTTCACCTATAGATGAGTTTTCACCCCGAAAGGCAAGGGGATCCTTTTTCACTGTTCTTGTTTAATCTAGTGGTTGAGGGTCTGAACATGTTGTTGACAAAGGCTCAGCAGTTGGGGCTATTCAAGGGAGCTAATGTGGGGTCTAATGGGATGAGTGTATCACATTTGTAGTTTGTCGATGACACAATCATTTTTTGTGAAGCTGATCTAGAGGAGATCTTTTCAATTGAAAGGGTGCTTAGGTGCTTTGAAGTGATGTCGGGCCTGAGGATTAATTTCTATAAAAGTGTTGTGTGTGGGATAGGTGTTTCAGATAGGGAAGTGTCAGATTTTGCAACAGTTCTAAATTGTAAAACTCAAAAGCTGCCTTTCGTGTACTTGTGCATACCTTTGGGGGTTAATTCGAGAAGACAGTCAACTTGGCAACCAGTAATTGATAAAGTAAGGAAAAAGTTGTCTTTGTGGAAAAGGAAGTTATTGTCTTTCGCAAGTAGGCTAACATTGATTAAATCGATGGTATCTTGTTTACCTTCGTACTACATTTCTATTTTTAAAATGCCTAAGGGAGTGGTGAAATCAATTGAGAAACTGCAGGCTCGATTTTTGTGGAGGGGGAGGAGTGAGATTAGGAGGCAGGTTCATTTAGTAGGATGGAAGGAGGTATCTAAGTCCAAGAGTCAAGGTGGTTTAGGGGTGAGGAGCATCAGTGATATGAATGCTAACTTTCTTTTGAAGTGGTGGTGGAGATATGGTGTTGAGGATAATGCATTATGGAAATCAATAGTGTGCAATATGTATGGAAAGGAGGGTGGACGGTGGTGGCCTGTGAGAAGGGTAGAAAGTAGAGTTTCTCCAATTTGGCAGGGTATTTTGAGTATTGCTAAAGATAACCCACTGATGGTAGAGTTCTATTTAGAAAATGCAAAAGTAAGTACTGGGAATGGGGAAAGAATTGAATTTTGGATTGATAAGTGGTGCAACAATAGAGTGCTAAAGGAGGAATTTCCAAGATTGTTTCAGTTATCAGTGGACAAGAAGGCTTCGGTCATGTAGTATAGGCAGCAAAGAGCAGGGTCAAGACAGTGGAATTTAAGGTTTCGAAGACAATTAAGAGCTTGGAAAGAAGAAGAGGTAAGCAGGTTGAGAGATTGGTTGAATGATGGCCCTGTCGAGAGTGGGAATTTGGTTGATTGTTTGCATTGGGGGGTGAATTCTTCAGGCGAGTTCACGGTGGCATCTGTGTAGAAGTGGCTTCAAGTTGATAGGGGACCTGATCTGTGTGTTGCTAAAAGGCTATAGAAGTCCGTGGGCCACCAAAAGTGTAGTTCTTTGGGTGGTTAGCTTGGAGGGGAAGAGTAAAGACTATTGAGTTTTTACATAGGATTGGTGTGTTGGATGATCAGGGTAGTGTCTTGTGTCCATTATGCCGAAATGCAATTGAAGCGATTAGTCCTATTTTACTTCATTGCCCACTGGTATGGAGGGTATGGTCTGAATTAGTAAACTAGTGGGATATGTGTTGGGTGGTACCATGTACAGTTGAAGCTTTGTTACAATGGTGGGTTAGGGTGAAACTTAAGAAGAATGAGAGGAAAATCTAGAACTTGGTGCCACTTGTAATGTTGTGGTCAGTGTGGAAGCTGAGGAATGAGAAGGTGTTCATTGGAAGACTTCCTAATTTTGTTGAGCTGGTAGATTTAGTGAAGTCTAGGATAGCTTTTTGGGCAAAGAGTAATATTGCAGGGTTGCAGTACTCAGTTCAAGATATAGTGATTAATTTATATCAGGATAGACAGTGTTTGGGATAAAAGTGTTGCTGGGTACTGTTGTTGGTGTGTTACTGGATATGAAGGGGTCTATAGTTTGTTGGGTTACTTATGCTGGAGAAGCAAGAGCAGTTGAGAGATTTGGAGCTTGGACCTTGCTGGTGTTGAGGAAGTGTTGTTGCTGCAATGTTGTGGTGCAAAGTTGCTACAGTTGTTGCTATTTTTGTTGTAGACCAGATGGTGTTACTGTATGTTAGTGTAGTCCAGATGGTTGCTGATTTTGCTACTGTGTCTGGGATTTGGGAGTATTTGTGGTGTGCTACTGATCTCTCAGTTTAGGATATGACGTTGTTACTGGCTGGGCTATGGGTGTGCTCTGGTTATATGTTGTTTTTTTTCTTTCCTCTCTTTTTGTTTCTTCTAATTGGTTCCTCACCAATCTTGGGTTTAGTGCTAGTATAGGATTGTGCTACCTCATCGGTGCCAGTCTAGTTGGGATCGATTTGATTAGTTATGATATTTTTTGCACATCCCGTCTTTGTTGATGTAAGTTTCGCATGTATTTTACTTTCTTTATCAATAAAATTTCTTTTTGCTGATCAAAAAAAATAAAATAAATACTCATAACCTAAACATGATAAAATGACGAGATTATAATTATTATATATATATTTCTTTTGTTTTTAAAATAATATAAAGAATTATAAAATAAACGATTCGAATTATCGAAATGAATGATAGCCCAATGGGATGGAATTGCACCTCCCCAATCTAAAAGTCCAACCCTTTTTTTTAATAATTTATTGTCAAAGTAGCTATTTGATTTTACAAGAGTAACAAACTGGTACATCAAATGATTTTACTGAGAAACTAGCTGCTTCTATTTTTTTTCCATTGTAGTTTTTTTATAGCATTTTTTTTTTCATTTATAAATTTGGAGTTTGATAGTATTTTTTTTTGAATTACTCCATTCTCTCAATTTTCTTTTTTTCTTTTTTTTATCCAACATTCTCAATTTTTGGTGAAACATCTAAAAAATAATAATCTATGTTCAATGTTCCAGTTTCAACATAGAAGAAGAATGTATTCTCCATTGCTCAACACTGGTATAGATGCTGTGCACAGAAATGAAAAGAAAAAAAATGAAACTTTTTGCAATGAGTGGAAATAAGCAATTTCAATTAGATAAAATGTGCCATAATGATAGCAAAGGATTCAAGTAATGGTCAACAAATTTATTGGATCTCTTGTCAATTTTAGAACCATAAACCAAAATGGTATGAATGAACAAGACATGATAAAATTAGATATGTAAATGCCAACTATTTTTACTATTCAATCTTAATTTTACATAAAGATACAAAGAATTGCAAGGATCAAGATTTACCACAGACTATGCTTGGATTTTGTTGAGATACCAACCAAAGTGGGTGTAATTGCAAAAAAAAAAAAAAAAAAAAGTGATGGAGAAAATAGGAACCAAAACAAAAACAAAATATTGATTGCAACTCAATTTGATTTGGAAATTATTAAATTTTTAGCTTAAACTATTAGAAAGAGGGGTAGCTTTATTAATTATATTATATCCTCAATATGCCCATCACATATGACTGGACTCTCCTTATAAGCGGGCCAAACACATGATCTGTTATATTAAAGTGTTAATTCTCAACAATTTTATTATTTATATTATATTTTCAACAAAAATAAAAAGTTTGTCAGCTACTTTATTATCTTCTTTTAAAACCAAATGAAAGAAAATTATTTTCCCTTTACTTTACTTTAGTTTTTTTTTTCTTTTTCAAATCATAACCAGAGGAAAAATAATTATTCTTTTTTTAATATTTTATCTTAATTTTTCTCTTCATTTCTCGTTCTCTTTACAAATTTAAATGGTGAACATCGTAAAAGCATCTCCAACAGTGAACTTCCTTTTTTCACCAAATTTGAGTAAAAAATGACTCATTTTCTCAATTTGATATCAGTTGCTCCAACGGTGCATTAAAATCCTGTGGGTCGACCGGTGGGTCGACCGGTAAAGCCAAATTTTTTTTTTAAAAACTTTTTTGAACTGTTTGAACCTACTTATTTGAACTGTTTGAACCAGTTCGCAGGCCAATTTTTACATGCACTGGTCGACCGGTTGGTCAACCGGGTGGTCGACCAGGTGGTCATCCAGGTGGTCGACCACCATGTGTAAAATTCTCAAGCTTTTTTGCTTTAACGGTCACGCACAGTAATTCTGTGAAACCTATATTTTGTTCTCAGTTTGATTGTTTTTTTGTTCAATTCTCAATTTGATACCAGTTTGGTGAAATCATTGGAGCTTCAAAAAGTGCCTTTTTCACTAAATTTCAAATTTGATGCCAGGTTTGCTGAACCGTTGGAGATGGTCTAAGTAAATTTTAAAGGTTATGTGCTATATTTAATTTTATTCTAGTCACGAAGTCACACGAGGTGAGATGTTTTTAATTAAAAAGAAAAATTATAGGCAAAAACATTGTATTTTACATGGGGAGGGTATTTTTTAGTTTTTAGTCTAGTTATTCATTGAAAATAAATTAATCACATTTGATAATCACAATATAATCCCTTAAACATTTAAATACTTTTAAAAATATGTTAAAATTTTAAATAATAAATTTAATGTTGATTTTTTAAATACTTATATTTATGTCACCATCAAGGCATACCATCATTATTCCAATATTACCACCACTATGATCACCACTATTGTTGCTCTTTTTGTTTTTCTTTTTTTTTTTTGTTTTTGTATTTGTTTTGTTTTGGTTTTTTTTTTTGTGATTGGGTGTTCGAACCAATTTACGCGTACTTAAGCTAATCTTGGGACCCACACAAAGCGCTCCCTTCATGTGGATTGAACAAATCTTGAATAGAGCCCGCGGGCGTGATCCCAAGAAGTTAATAATATATATCTAGTGAGAGTTGAACTTGAAATCTAGAAAAAGTATACCCTAATCCCCAAGCAGCACCTACTAAGTTCACAACTATTGTTACTCTACTAGTAACAATCCCTTCACGTTCACAACTATTGTCACTCTACTAGTACTCGCAACTGATTGCCACCTTTGCTTTTACCTAAGAGTGGGAATTCTCAACATGATTCGAACTGTACATGAAGTTTTTTTTTTTTTGGGGAGGGGTGAACCGTACACAAAGTTAGCAGGTTAGGATTGAGCATTAGTCGACACGAATATGTATGTAACACAACCCGCTCACCCGTATAATAAACAGACCATGTTCGGGTTGAACTCGCAAAACTCGAAAATGACACGTTTACATGTTTATTTTAGCGTGTAAATTGTAAACACAAACACGACCCGTGGCCCGAAAATGACCTGATTATGGCCTAAGTAACTTATATATATATAAGTGTGTGTATATATAGATAGATATTTATATTAATTAATTAATATATAACACAACTTTTTTTGTTTTCTTAATTTTTTTTTCCTTCCAAACAAAAATTTCCATATTTGCTTCTCTATCTCTTAAACATGTTTTTTTGTTGGGTTAATCGTGTCGTGTCGTGTCGTGTCGTCTCATGGTAAAAAAATAGGTTTAAAAATTATTCATGTCAATCGTGTCACCGACAGATTGACACGATTATTAATAGGTCGTGTTAATGTTTGCATATATGACACGTTTATTAAACATGTCATGTTCATGTTCATACTTTTGACACGCAAACCCGATATAACACGATCCAAACACGACATGACACAATACCCACCCTTACTTTTACCTCCGTTATCACAATTGCTAACTTGTTTGGTTTTGGTTTCCAAAAAACACTTTTCAAAAAATTAACTTTTTTATTTTCCGTATTTTTTTGTTTTCAATAAAGTTTTTTAATATTTTAAGTAATTTTTTAATTTTTAGACACACTTAATATAAATACACTTAAAAAGTATAATATTTATGAAAAAGAAAATATTTAAAAAATTACTAAATACCAAAAATACAAAAAAAACAAAAACAAAAAAAACAAAAATTCAATACATTTTTCGTATTTTTGTGGATTTATTAATTTTTTAAAATATTTTTTCACAAATTTTTTATTATTTAGATATATCTAAATAAGGTGCATCTAAAAAATTAAAAAAAAATGCTTAAAATGTTAAAAAATTCACTAAAAACAACAAAAAAAAATACGAAAAATAAAAAACTTGTAATTTCCAGAAAACTAAATTCAGAAAATTGAAACTAAACACACTGTTATCTCATCGCCAAAATCATTGTGGCCAATTATAACCAACATCATCATTAACTCGCTCTACCACACAACTACCATTGCCGCTCTCACCTCCACTGTTATATTATATTACCATCTTTGCTATTCCCACCTCTAACCACTATTGTTGTCGCCATTACTCTATTACCACTACAACATTTTAAGAGTTTTAGAGACCAAATGTTTTGGTTTCTAAAAGTGAGAATTTTATGGCAAAAGGCATTTACGGACCAATTTCTATCGTCACGAGGATAGTCGCTAAAAGGTCGTCTTAAAAAGTCAAAAACAAATCTTTTAGCGACAAAATCTTGAAAATGTCACTAAAAAATAGACTTTTAGGGATAAAATAATTTGGTCACAAAATAGTTTATTTTTTGAGACAAAAAATTTGATCCCAAAAAGGATAATAATTCATTACTAATATCCAATTTTTGTTAATAAAAACATAATGACTACACTTTTCGGAACAAAATTATTTGGTCCCTAAAAAATAATTTTGTCCTTAAATTTTGATCTCTAAAACCTTAATTTTTTTTTTTGTAGTGTACCACCTTTGATAGTCGCATGATTGAATTACAATTTTTTTTAAAAAAAATGGTGATCTATTCTTAAAATCAGACTTGCCTCCACTTTTTTGCATTTATTTTGTGTTCCAATCTTGTAGTTATTCATATTCCATCTACTTAATTTTTTGCATTGAATGATCTTCTCAATAGATATTACAAAATGAACGATTTAATTATCAATGACACGGGTAAGCCCATAAAGGATATAGCCCACCACTTAAGGCCCAATACATAATTCAAATATTAAAGCCCAACGATGCTGGAGCTCAACATAGCATTAAGAACTAGTGACATCTAAACACGTGGCAAGAGAAAGACAAGCCACATAACCAGACAAAGATCCTGCAAAGTTATTATACTACACAACAACCATTAATGGAGTCCCTTAAAGCATTTATTGCGATAACCCCTCCCCGTCGGGACAGAACAGCCTCACCATGAACAAGGTAAGTTAGAGCATAGACTCTCGGCCAAGATGACAGTCGGAAGGGACAACGACATAATTACAAGAGGATATAAGCAGGCATCGAAGACAAGAAGAAGGTTAAGCTTTTCTATCACTAATCTATCTCTACATTCCATCTCTCTTCCTAACTTGCTCGTCGGAGGGTTCGTTGAGGGACTTCCCGTTCCTCGTTGAACTCTTGTGCAGGTCTCTCGATGAGCTTGGTACCTCGAGCACCGATTAAGGAAGTATGGATCAATCCGACCCGTTTCATCTAGAACAAGTTGTATTATCAATTAGCACCGTCTGTGGGAATCCTTTTGCTCCGTGCGCCAGTTGTGTTCATTGTCGCCGGAGACCCCTTCCCAATAACCCCTTCCGGCCACCCACTAAGGTGGATGGTCACGACTAGATCCATGACTTCTCACCACAGTGTTGCCGACCACCAAGCCGATCCTCCAAATCCGAACAACCCACCGCAGTACTTCACAGAACTTACCAACAGCATCAACCGCTTAGCAGAGCAAAACCAAGCCCTGATCAATACTTTGCTTCAAAGAGACCTTCCCATCCCTCCTCCTCCACCTCCAGATATCCCATCTAACCAAGAACGAGCCCCGAGCCATCCTATCCAACAGCCCTACCCACCTTGCTTGGAAGGCTTGCGACCCCCTTCTCCAGATATGAACCCGCCACCTCGGGTCCCACATCCATCGGTCCAGGCATCCACCCCCGAGGGAGAGGCCAGTAGTGTCCAACCTCTGCTGCATTCCGGTGTTGACAACGTTCCTCTCTGGGACGCAGAACTCCGAGCCATGAAGCTCTAACTCCAAGGAGTCATGTAGAACATACAGAATAAACCAACTTCCACAGCCAACTCACCATTCATTGCTTCCATCGGGGCCAAACCCTTACCTCCTAAGTTCAAAATGCCCTTGCTTAACTCTTTCGATGGCACAACAGACCCAGTCGACCATTTGGAAACCTACAAGACCCTCATGGTCCTCCATGCATTCCCTGACGAAATCATGTGTCGGGCTTTCCCCGTAACACTTAAGGGGTCGGTCCGACTCTGGTTTAGTCAATTGCCAGCAGACTCTGTCTCCACTTTCCAGCACCTAAGTGACTCCTTTCTCAGCCATTTCATTGGTGCCCAGTGCTAGTGACGTCCGGCAACCCAATTCCTCAACATCCGTTAGACCGAGGAAGTCATGATGCGTCACCCGCTTCAATACCGGGTTGCGGAATGGGAAGCAGCGACAAGGTTATCCTCACGGCTTTCATGGCCGGTCTACGATTATCTGACTTCCTTTTCTCCCTCTCCAAAAACCCCCTCACCTCCATGGCAACCCTGCTTTCCAAAGCCCAAAAATACATGAACGCCGAACATTCCCTAGCCGTCCGACAAGATCCTACAACCAAAAACTCGACCCCCAGAGAGAAGAGAAAGGACACCAAAACCAGAAACACCCAGTATACTCACCAAACACCTCAATATACTGACCGACCAGCCCGAGCAGATCGATCGGCGCCGACCCGACCGCCCGGCCGGTTCGAACGATATACACCCTTCAATTCCCCCATGGAACAAGTCCTGAACTAGATCCAACAAGATTATTTCCTGAAATGGCCCCAACCGTCACGATCTGCTTCCAACCAGCAAGACCAATCCAAATACTACTGCTTTCATCAGGACCACGGCCATAATACGAAGGAGTGTGTTAACCTCAAAGACCAGGTTGAAGGTTTGATATATCAGGGACGTCTCAGTTGGTTCACGGCAGCCCACCCTCAGCAAAGGCAAAGGACTGAACCTATCAGAAACAACCACTGGCGCACCCCTCATCGACAACTTGCACAACCTAACCAAGGCCATGATAGGCTTCCACAGCAACCCCGGACACAAGGCAACCCTGCCCCCCTAGTTGGAGAGATCAGAGTTATTGCTGGCGGGCTTGTTTGTGGAGAACCATCATGTTCGGCTCAACGGGCAGAACTCAGAAAAATAAGGCAGGGCTCAGATAAAGAAGTTGCCACATTAGACCGCCCTTCCAAACAACCCAAGCAGTGGATAGAGCCCATCACCTTTACGGAAGCCAACTACACAAGCATCCGTTACCCCCATGATGACCCTCTCGTCATCTCTGCCCTCCTCTCTAATTACAAAGTCAGACGGGTTCTCGTCGACAACGGCAGTTCTTCAGATATCATCTTCCTCAATGCTTTTCGCCAGCTCAAGGTTGGAGAAAAAAGTCTGTCCCCTCTTCAAACCCCACTGGTAGGCTTTATTAGAGATCGGGTGACTTCCATAGGCTCCATCGATCTTCCCATCACAATCGGTGAATGCCCGCGGCAGACCACAAAGTTGCTCACCTTCCTCATCGTCGACTGTCCCTCTGCTTACAACATTATCCTCGGTCGCACTGCCCTAAATGCCTTCCAAGCTGTGACATCCACTTTCCATCTTGCCGTCAAATTCCCCACCGACCTCGGGGTCGGTACGGTAAGGGGAGAGCAAACTGTGGCCATAGAATGTTACGTTACTTCACTTAAAGAGGTCAAGCTAAAAGAGGTTATGATCATTAAAGGACTAGACGTCAGAGACGGAGACGAGCTGGTTAGAGGGGAACCGGTGGAAGAGCTTGTAGAGGTCCTCATCAATCCTACCAACCTGACAAAAACAGCTAAGATCAGTAGCCAACTATCCCCTCAAGCCAAGGCCGATCTTACAACCCTCCTGATCGAACACAATGATGTGTTTGCCTAGACCCACTCCGACATGGCGGGTATTGATCCCTCCTTCATCACCCATTGTCTCAGTATTGAGCCCCATTTCTGACCCTTTCGCCAGAAGCAGCGCATCTTTCACCCGGAACGCAACACTCTTATTGCTTCTAAAGTAGATAAGCTCCTTGAGACACAGTTCATAAAAAACGTGAACTACCCCAGATGGCTTTCAAATGTGGTCCTGGTCCGTAAAAACAATGGTAAATGGCGACTCTATGTCGACTACTCCGATCTCAACTGAGCTTGCCCCAAAGATAGCTATCATCTTCCTCGCATATATCTACTTGTCGATGCCACGGCCAGACAACAAATGCTCAGCTTCATGGACACTTTCTCTGGCTACAATCAAATTCTGATGCACCCATCGGACCAGGAACACACCTCTTTCATCATTGATCGGGGGACTTACCATTATCGTGTCATGCCCTTCGGGCTGAAAAATGCCGGAGCAACCTACCAATGGCTAGTCAATGCTATTTTTCATCACCAGATAGGTCGGAACATAGAAATCTATGTCGACGACATGCTTGTCAAGAGTAAACTCTCCTCTGACCATCTGACAGACCTGGGGGAGACCTTCGACATTCTGCGTAAGTATCAAATGAAGCTAAATCCAGATAAATGCGCCTTCGGCGTCAGATCGAGGAAATTCTTGGGTTTCATGGTGAGTCAACGGGGTATCGAGACCAACCCCGAAAAGATCAAGGCTCTGATAGAAATGCAGTCACCCAGAACAGTTAGAGAGGTCCAAAGGCTAACGGGCAGAGTCGCCGCCCTCAACCGTTTTATTTCTCGCACAACAGACAAGTGCCTCCCCTTTTTCAAAGTCCTTCAGCAGGCTTTTGAGTGGTCAGCAGGCTTTTGAGTAGACAGCAGAATCCGAAGAGGCCTTTCAGCAATTGAAGCAGTGCATGGCCAACCCCCCTATTTTCTCAGGCAATCACGGGTGAACCCCTTTTTCTCTACTTAGTCGTATCAAACACCGCAATCAGTGCAGCCCTCATCAAGGAGGACGGCTCTGTCCAGCGACCGGTCTATTACATCAGTTGGGCTCTCAGGGGAGCAGAACAGAACTACCCATTGCTTGAAAAAATGGCCTTAGCCTTGGTCATAGCCTCAAGACAACTCTGACCTTACTTTCAGGCCTACCACATTGTCGTCCTCACTGACCAACCATTAAAGAAGATAATGCAACAACCAGAGTTGTATAACCGACTTATGCAATGGTCGGTCAAGCTCAGCCAATTCGACATCTCCTACCGACCTCGAACGGCGATCAAGGGGCAGGCTGTCGCCGACTTCATCTTGGAGTTCACTAATCCCACTCTAACCTCGACCCCCCCGCTCAGGCAACTCAACACTGAGCCAGAAGACCCCCACTCTTGGATCCTCAATGTCGACGGATCATCCCGTAAAGGAGGCAGTGGGGCTGGTCTCATCTTCACCGCCTCCGAAGGTGGTTATTTCAAGTGTGCCCTCCGTTTCTTGTTCGACGCAAGCAACAACGAGGCTGAATATGAGGCATTGATAGTAGGACTCCGCCTAGCCAGAGACATTGCTGTAAGCCATATCCAGGTGTTCAGCGATTCCCAACTCATCGTCGGATAACTTACGGGGGAATTCAAGGCCAAGGAAGACACAATGCGGGCTTACAAAGACATTGCACTCCCCCTTGTTCGCCTCTTCAACACTTTCCACATCAAGCACATCTCCCGGACGGAAAACTCTAAGGCAGATGAAATGGCTCAATTAGCTTCTGTTGACCAATCAGACCTCAGCCATGGCGTTCGCCTTGAATACCTGGCCTATCCTGCCATTTTCCCAAACCAGCAGTAGGTCCACTTCCTCCAAAACGAACTTATTCCATGGGTGGCAGACATCCTCCTATTTTTGACAAATGGGGAATTGCCTACCCACAAACACCAGGTTGCCAAAGTCAGGGCCCGGTCGTCCAACTACATTCTTATCAGCGACCTCTTGTACAAACGTGGTTTTTCACGTCCATACTTGAGATGCCTTAATCCTGCTCAAGCGACCTACGTGATGAGAGAAGTCCATGAGGGTGTATGTGGTAATCATTCGGGTGCAGGTCACTAGCCCACAAAATACTTTGCACCAGTTACTTCTAGCCTACTCTCAATCAAGATGCCACTAAATTCGTGCTTAAATGTGATAAGTGCCAACGCTTTGCCAACATCCCTCATGCTCCTCCTACAGAACTGATCACACTTTGCAGTCCTTACCCATTCGCCAAATGGGGGATCGACTTAGTTGGCCCATTGCCCACCGGCCAAGGCCAAACCAAATTCGCAATCGTTGCCATTGATTACTTCACTAAATGGGTAGAGGCGGAACCCCTCGCCACAATTACCGAGCGGAACACAACCAGATTCATCTGGCAGTCGATCGTATGCTGATTTGGTATTCCTCAAGCCATCGTCTTCGACAATGGCAAACAATTCGATAATGCCAAGTTTAGGAAATTCTGTGCAGAACTTTAGATCTAGTCATGTTTCTCTTCCCCAGGTCATCTCCAAGCCAATGGCCAAGTTGAGGTTACCAACCGTTCTTTTCTGAAGATCATCAAAACTAAGTTGGAAGCTGCTAAGGGACTCTGGGCTGAGGAATTACCAAACGTACTCTAGGCCTATCGTACTACCACCCGAACCCCCACTGGGGAGACCCCCATCCGCTTAACATACGGCGCTGAGGCGGTCAACCCAATGGAAATCGGTCTGCCTACTCTGAGGGTTCTATACCCGAATCCAGAACTGACTGAGGAACTGCGTCGGGCAGACTTAGACCTAATTGAAGAGCTCCGAGAGACTACTGCTATCAAGCACGCCTCATATCAGTAGAAAATAAGAACACACTACAACCGCAAAGTCCGATCGAGGGAGTTCCCCATGGGGGACCTTGTTTTGCGCGAAGCAACTCTTGCCACCAAAAATCCGGCTGAGGGTAAGCTGGCAGCCAAGTGGGAGGAACCTTACGTTATTAAGGCCAGACCTCGTCCAGACACTTACCGACTTCAGGACATGGAAGGTTGAGATCTCCCCCATCCATGGAACGCCGAGCACTTGAAACGCTATTTTCAATAAAGCCCTATTTTTGTATTGACCAATTGCTGTATGTTCTCTTTGACAATCTACACACTTGGATGTTTTTGTACTTTTCTCACATGGTGTAAATTTGTGATCAATGGGCTACGCTTTAAATGACAACGCTCTTATATCTCAATTATCTACGTGGTATTTCAATAACACTTTGCTCGCAGCCTCAGCCAAACTGAGTTACTTAAAGCCTCAACCAGACTGAATACGAAGGGCTCAGCCAGATTGAGTTAGTTAAAGCCTCAACTAGATTGAGTTACTTAAAGCCTCAGCTAGACTGAGTTACTTAAAGCCTCAGCCAGACTGCCCACGAAGGGCTCAGCCAGACTGAGTTACTTAAAGCCTCAGCCAGACTGAGCATGAAGGGCTCAGCCAAACTGAGTTACTTAAAGCCTCAGCCAAACTGAGCACGAAAGGCTCAACGAGACTGAGTTACTTAAAGTCTTAGCCAGACTGAGCATAAAGGGCTCAGCCAGACTGAGTTAATTATGGCTCAAGCCAAACTAAACACGAATGAAGAGTTCGGCCAAGGCCATTCTTACAACTCCATGATTGTCGCATAATTGCCATATTTGGTTAAAATTCAGGTCCATGCTTTCATGTCTTTTAACATTCTTTACATTTTTAACTTTCTTTTTTAATCCACACTTTACACTCTTACAATGTGATTTAAAATTTCATACTTTAAGACCTTTACTTTTCAACGTTTTTATTGTTCACATTCTTCGCGTTATGAATTTCTCACAAGTTAGACGGACTCAATATTTCTCAACTTTTACTACGATTTATACACAAGCCTTATTT
Organism: Camellia lanceoleosa; assembly: GCA_025200525.1. NCBI lineage: Eukaryota > Viridiplantae > Streptophyta > Magnoliopsida > Ericales > Theaceae > Camellia > Camellia lanceoleosa. The sequence goes on from CM045762.1 coordinate 59,843,813, forward strand.
AAATGCCCATTCCCATTCTTTTCAGATCTACAAGAAATAAAGACAACAGTACGAAAAAGCACAGTTCATTATTTTATTTACAAACTTACACAAAATTCACTATAGAAATTACACAACCAACACAAAAAAAAAACAACAACAACAACAAAAATTTTATTTACAAACAACACGCAAAACGAAAATTTTTTTACACCGCTCATTCATCCTCGCTCGAGACCAGGTCTTCTTCGTCAACCCCCTCATCTAGGGGGGTCTAGGCCACATCGTCTTCATCTATTCTTACATTGCTGAAGTCCAAGTCTGGGAACAGCTTTTCTGCTTTATGTCTGAAAGTCTTCCAGCTGCTGTCCCAGAATTCAACCATCTCATGCTTGTAGAAGTCCGACCGTTGGAAGCTCTGGACCACTTTCTTTTCACTCCTGTTTCCAGCGGTCGCTCCCGACGGGCCAGCCCCCCTATTTCCCTCTTTCGCCAAGCTGCTGGCGATAGTGGCATCAATGGCCATCTGAAAGTCGGTGAACCCCTTGAACTGCTCTACCACTGCAACACATAGGTCGGGGTACGCCGCCCTCTCAGATGCCAATTTGGCCCTTCCTTCTTCCAAGGCCTTCTCCAACCCTGCTTTCTCAGCCACTGACTTGGCCTGTTCGTCCGCTAGCGCCCTCTCCAACTCAGTGATCTTCAGATCTGCTTCTTCTTTTTCTTTGATCGATTGAGCGCGCAGATCTTCATTGCAGACCATGGCCTCATCCCACCTTTCGTTGGCGACAGTGCAGGCTTTCTGGGCCTCTTCCAATTTCTTCTGCTCGCCAGCCAACTAGAACTCGAGCGACACCACCTTGCGGCGTTCCGTCTCCAGCTCGAACTTGGTAGCGAGCAGCTCAGCATTAGCACGATCGGCTGAATAGCTCTGCACCATCACCAACACCTCCATCTTCTTGGCGTTTTGGGCATACTCTTGCCCCCTAATGCACGCGCTCCGCGCGGCCTTCCTCCAGCCCCTGGTCTCTCTTCTTAAACTTTCAAGCTGGGCCATCACCTCCTCCAGCTTTGCCTTCAGTGGCTGAACTTCGCCTTTTGTGCGTGCCGCTTTGTTCAGTAGGGCTCCTGCTAAGGCAGTCGCCTCCATCTGGGCAGAGCACAACCTCCTTAACAGTTCGGCCTCAGTGAAACTTGCCATCGAACGCACGACCGCGTCCTCCACTACTCCCAACAGCCGATCTGCAGCAGTTCTGGCTTCACCTCTTTCTTCTTCCAATCGCCCGGACACTGCTGGAGCGTGGTAAATGGCGATCTTCAACCTGGCCCTCTCTCCTTCTCTTTGGGGCGCAAGACCCCCCTTAAGCTGTTGCTCTACCCCCTCCTCAGGGCCAGTCACCACACCTTCCACTTGTTTTTCAGGGCCAGTCGCCCCATTCTCCATCCCCTTCGTTGCTTCCTCTAACCCTACTTCAGGGGTCTCCTCTGCCGTCACCTCCTTCATCCTCTTCAAGGCTGGTCCCTCTTCACTCTTCCTTACTCTCTTTTTCTTCTTCAACACGGCCTCCACCTCCTTTTTACTTTTCTCCTTCAGAGGATCCACTGGAGGTGGTCGTGGCTCAAAACCGCTCAGGTCCTTCTCCTCCAGCGGCTTGGGGCGCGGTCGGACTCGTTCCCTCGTGATCGGTTTGAGTAGACGACCTAATTTCGCTTCTTTGTACTGGTCAGCCTTGGCGAAGGTGGTCCTGTCCTCCGCCTCTTGCCTCTTCCTCCTCGCCTCTAGTTCTGCCGGCGCAAGATCTCCACCAGTCGGCTGAGGGCCCAGCCTTGAGGCAAACAAGGCTGAGGGTTGAACGAGGTCGTCCCACTTGGCGCCCTCCTTCTCCCTCCATGTCTTTACCTTTTTTACCCTCTCCTCAGCCTCCGCCTCTAACCTTAGCTCAACTGACTTGGTTGGCACCTTCCACACCGTGCGTACTCCTACTCCCCCGTTGGCGGACACATAGAACCACCGTGGTCTCCACCCCTTCACTGACGACGGTAACCCCGCTACCAAGCCCTTTCCTGCCACTGCTTGTAAAGTAACCCAAGTCTCTTGCTGGCCTGAAGCCTTGTAGCATGCAAAAAAATTTTCCACCGTCATTGCCGCCCCCTCGTTTACCCACGGCCACGTGCTTGCACAGGCCAACAAAATCTTCCACGCGTTGGGCATTAGCTGGCCTGGAGCCACCTCTAGCCGATTCAACACGTCCACTACTATTCGAGGAAACGGCAACCTCAACTCTCCCTTTAGCGCCTCTTTGTAGAGGGTAAACTCCCCTAGTCGGGCATCGGATGGCCTCTCCTTCGACGTCGGCAATTTCAGCTCTATCTCTGCGGGAATTTGATACTTCCCGTGCATCTCCTCCAACTCCTCCGCTGTAAAGGTCGATTTGTCGTCCTTCGTATGCCAGTGGTCTAGCTCTACTTGACTGATCGGCTTCGCAGCCGCTATCAGTGTGGACGAACGGGGTCACCCCGCCGGCTTCCCCTCGCCTCATACTCGCTTCTCCATCCTGTATTGCTCCGCTAGGTCCACCGCGTCGTCATCTCCCAACACATCTAGTCTCACGGTGGGCGCATCCTCTCGAGCCATCTCTCTGGTATGCCTGTGTATAGCTTCACACGCTGATACAAGATAGTTCACAAAATGTTGCAAAGGTGTATCACTTGACACAAAAGAGTTTACTTCAGGAACGTTTTGATTTTTTGCACAAAGATAGGTAAAGCAGATAACACCAAAAGCCCAAGGCTTGCCTATATTCCAAGGGTCACAATTAAATTTTGCCAGCTTGAAAATTTTCAAAAATTTTGAAAATTGCCTTTTCAAACACCCTATATTGACCTATCGCTTCATTTCTTACTCAACGTCTAACCTTCCCCATTACAAGATTCCGCCACGTGTACGACTACGATCCATTGCCCCTTTCTCCTTCCCTGTCTATTCCACTTCACTTCACTACGTGCCCCGCCGCCCCTCGAGCCTCGCGCACCGCTACTCACCCTTCACAGTTGGCCCTCCTCACAGTCGGTTCCTTCTCCTCGGTCGGTTCCTTCCCCTCGGTCACCCTTTGCAGTCGGCCCTCCTCACGGTCGGCCTCTTCCCTCGGTCACCCTTCGCGGTCGACCCTCTTCACGGTCAATTTCTTCCCCTCGGTTACCTTTCGCAGTCGGCCCTCCTCACGGTCGGTCTTCGCCTCGTTAATCTCTCACAACTGCTGTTTCCTTCTTTGTTCCCTTCGTTGGACTAAAGCTGCACTTGGGAATGGGGGACTACTGACACGAGTAAGCCCATAAAGGATATAGCCCACCACTTAGAGCTCAATACATAATTCAAATACTAAAGCCCAACGTTGCTGGAGCTCAACATGGCATTAAGAACCAGTGACATCTAAACACGTGGCAAGAGAAGGACAAGCCACATAAGCAGATAAAGATCTTACAAAATTAGTGCACTACACATCAACCTTTAATGGAGTTTCTTACAGCATTTATTGCGATAACCCCTCCCCGTCAGGACAGAACGGCCTCACCCTGAACAAGGTAAGTTAGAGTATAGACTTTCGGCCAAGATGACAGGTTGAAAGGAACAACGAAATGATTACCAGAGGATATAAACACGTATCGAAGACAAGAAGAAGGTTAAGCTTTTCTATCACTAATCTATCTCTGCATTCCATCTCTCTTTCTAATTTGCTCGTCGGAGGGTTCGTTGGGGGACTCCCCGTTCCTCGTTGAACTCTTGTGCAAGTCTCTCAGTGAGCTTGGTACCTCGAGCACCGGTTAAGGAAGCGTGGATCAATCCGACCTGTTCCATCTGGAACACGATGTATCATCAATCCAGATGGACTTACAGCAAGTAAATTGCACTGTCGAATCCAAATACATAGACCAGAGAGAAGCTATTGTTCTAGTTATTTAGTTCCAAAACCGCTCTAATTGAGGACAAAACTATATGTTTATATTTTTTATGTTTCCCTTTCAAACATAGTTCTGCTGCTCAAATTAAAGTGGTTTTGTAACTCACTTCTGTTGAGAATTCATCCTAAAAAATAAAAAATGAAAAACTAGCATTTGATCCATAAATGTGCAATTTATTAGAAATAGCAAAACTAAGCATTTAATTCACCATAGACTTGAGCAGTAGATTGCTTACCTGTAGCATCTTATAGCAAGTTCCCTACATCAACTCATCATCAAAAATGATTTAGGATTGTTTTGGGTAAGTTGACTTTTTTACTTATTAAGAGAAAATGTATAAAAAAAATAGTGAGGTAATATGATAGAAATAAGTCAAAAAATAACTTATTTTTGTTGTCCTCAAAAGAGGCCTTACAAACAAAATTTGTAACTACAATCCTAAAGTATAAAATGATGCTACAATAATATTTTTAAAATACTAAGAATATTCGTATAGTTAGGTTGTAAAACAAACTAATACTCAACTGATGTTTTGGCTCGCTAAACAGGTTGTAAAACAAACTAAATTAATTATTTGAACTCAATTAATGTTTTGGCTCACTAAAATCACGTTTAAGATTAACTCGTTACGTAAACAAATCAAATTTAAATATAATTTAAAATTTACAAATTTAAGTAACCTACTGCTCAAGTGTGAGACAGAAGAGATAGGCTTTAGCGCGAAATAGAAGAAATGGTTTACAGAGTATCTTCTTGAGTCACGACTTCAATACTTGTGAGAGAGGAGTAGACTCAAGTGCGAGAGAGAAATGAGGGTTTGTAGAAAGTGTTTTCTTGGGTCACGACTTCAAGGTCTGTGTACATGAAAATGAGTGATAAGTATCAGAGTTTATCTCTTGGGGTCACAGTTCCAATGCTTTGAAAGTTGTGAGCAAGTTGTTGCCGATAATTGGCGGCCTTCTTCTAATGCGGATGTTCGAAGTTTGGTCTCTACTATTGCACATGTTAGTTCTTCGTTGCGGCAGTGGGATCGTAATGTTTTTGGGTGTGTCAAGCGTCAGTTGAAGGAGAAAACCGATCAATTACAGCGGTTGCTTACGCACACTTCTCAATTCCCGGATGATGGTGCAGAAATGGCTAAGCTACGTTGTGATATTGATGAGATTTTAGAACGGGAATCTATTTTTTGGGGTCAACGTGCTCGGACTAATTGGTTAAAGGATGGGGACCGTAATACTTCGTTTTTCCATTCCAAGGCCACCCAACGTCATAAGAAGAAGAAAATTGCTGGTATTGTTGATCTTAATGGCACTTGGCAAGAGGATCAAAGAGTGGTGACGGACAATTTTGTAACTTATTTTCAGGAATTATTTTCGGCGGGCGAAGGACTGAACATGGGCCCAGTATTGCAGTTGATTCAGGCTAGAGTGTCTGATTGTAGTGTGTCTCAATTGAGTAGACCATTTTCTGAAGTGGAGGTCCACCATGCGCTGTTCCAAATGCATCCAACGAAGGCTCCTGGGCCTGATGGTAAGCCTGCTTTATTTTTTCAAAAATTTTGGCCAGTGGTGGGTCCTACTGTCACCTCTGCGGTGCTTGGGGTGTTGAATGGGGTTGATGAGGTTTCCCATATTAATCATACCTTCATTGTGTTGATTCCTAAAATTAAGACTCCCAAGCTCATGTCCGAATTTCGGCCTATTAGTTTGTGTAATGTTGTTTATAAGATAATTGCAAAAATGTTGGCTAATCGTCTTAAAGAGGTGCTGCCTTCTGTCATTTCTGACACTCAAAGTGCGTTTATCCCGGGCCGTCTCATTACCGATAATGCGTTGGTGGCCTTTGAAGTGTTCCATTTTTTGAAGAATAAGAGGGCCGGAAAGGATGGTTGCTTTGCGTTGAAACTTGATATGAGTAAAGCTTATGACCGAGTGGAATGGCCATTTCTTAATCAAATGATGCTCCTGTTAGGATTTCCGCAACGGTTTGTGCAACTGATTATGAATTGTGTGTCAACTGTTTCTTTTTCGGTGCTTGTTAATGGGAAGCCTTCCAGAATGTTTTATCCAACAAGGGGACTCCGCCAAGGGGATCCGCTTTCGCCATATTTGTTTACTATTTGTGCGGAAGGATTGTCGGCGCTCCTTGCCCATGCTATGGCAGGTAACCGGTTGTCCGGAATTTCTATTTGCCGGGGTAGTCCACGTTTGTCTCATTTATTTTTTGCCGATGATAGTCTTCTATTTGCGAGTGCTAAGGAAGATGAGGCGGGTGTTTTGCGAGATATCCTCCAACAGTATGAGCAAGCATCGGGGCAGAAAATTAATTTCCAAAAATCGGCTGTTTGTTTTAGTAAAAATACGGCCTTGGTTACTCAGCGAGTGGTGACATCTATCCTTGGGGTGGGTTCTTTGGCGCCATACGGGAAGTATTTGGGGTTACCATATTGTGTGGGGCATTCTAAGCGCGCCGTTTTGGGGTTTGTTAAGGAGCGCGTATGGACTCGTTTAAATGGTTGGAAGGAAAAAATTTTATCGGTGGCGGGTAGGGAGGTACTCATAAAGTCTGTTGCTCAAGCCATACCCACGTATATTATGTCCTGTTTTCGCCTTCCTGATGGAGTGTGCCATGAAATTGAGTCTATGGTGTGCAATTTTTGGTGGGGACAAAAAGAGGAAACCCGTAAAATTCACTGGACAAACTGGAAACATTTGTGTAAGCCGAAATTACAGGGTGGTATGGGATTTCGGTGTCTTCAACATTTCAATTCAGCTTTATTGGCCAAACAGTGTTGGCGATTAGTGCAGCGGCCTCAATCTTTGGTTGCGCGAGTCTTCAAGGCTAGATACTTTCCTCAAAGTTCCTTTCTTAGATGCTTTGGTCGGAAGCAATCCATCTTTCACTTGGAGGAGTATAGTCGGATCTCGAGATCTATTAAATGTTGGGCTTCGATGGCGTGTTGGGAATGGTGCGAGCATTTCGGTTAAGTATGATAAATGGGTTCCACGGCCTCACTCTTTTAAAGTAATTTTGCCACCTTCGACTCTTCCGGATGATGCACGGGTTAGTGATTTGATTGATTCTGAGAAGGGTGCATGGTATGATGAGAGGCTTACGCAACATTTTTTGGGCATGGATGTGGAGGCTATCCGAAGTATTCCTCTCTGCCCTACGTTACCTTCGGATAAATTGGTCTGGCATTTTTCCCGAAATGGTGAGTTTTCGGTGCGATCGGCATATCATTTGTGTATGGATATGATCTCTTTGAATGGCCACGGTGCTACCTCCTCTAATGGGCAGTCGCATAGGCATTTTTGGCACGGTTTCTGGCAGCTTCAGTTACCGACCAAACTCAAGATTTTTGGCTGGAAAATGTGCCTTGGTCTGTTAGCTGTAAGGGCCAATTTGCGGCAACGTCATATCGTTTCTATGGATTTATGCCCCGGGTGTGGAGTGGAGGCTGAAACGGTAGGCCATTGTTTTCATAACTGTCGATTTGCCTTGCAAGTGTGGAGGTCGAGCTCCCTTAATTTGGCTATCCAGTCTTCTCCTGTTAGCAATTGCTTTGAGTGGGTCTGTCAACTCCTGGCAACAATTGGTCCCCAACCCATGCAATTATTTATTGCTATTTGTTGGTGCCTTTGGAATAATAGGAACTCCATCATATTCGACAATAAATCAAGGACTGTGGAGGAAGTGGTTTCTTTTGCGGAGAATTATGTAGCCGAATATGATCAAGCTCAAGAGCGAAGTCATCTTCCTGCGCCAGTGCGGATGCGAAGGTGGGTTGTGCCACGCGAGGGTGTTTTCAAACTGAATTTTGATGGCTCTGTTAGGACGGCCCAAGCCAGTGCTGGTGTTGGCGTTATTATTCGAGACTGTCATGGGGAAGTTATTGCGTCTATGGTTGAGCGGATCCCGTATATGGAGGATGTTGATTGTGTGGAGGCTATGGGTGCGATAAAAGCTCTTCAATTGGGATGTGATTTGGGGCTGGGTCATATTCATCTTGAAGGTGATTCGCAAAATGTGGTGGCTGCAATTCAAGGTCCGGCGGATAATTTATCGTGTTATGGTCATTTAGTGGGCCTAGCTCAAGAGCTCCTCTTGCGGTTTCTTTCTTCAACGGTGTCGCATGTTTGTCGGGATGGCAATTCGGTGGCTCATTGTTTAAGTAGGTTAGCCTTTGATTTTGATTCGCCTCGTGTTTGGATGGAGGAGGTCCCTCCCTCTTTAATGGCGTTGGTGATGTCTGAGGCTTCCTCTTCTGTGTAATTGCTTCTTCTATCTAAAAAAAAAAAAAAACCTTACTTGATTATATGCACTATAAAAATCAAGTTACTCGACTTTGACTTATGATCGTTGCAATAAATTTTGTTTGTACACTACAACAAAATGCAGTTTTGGCGACCAAAAATTACAAATTCGTTGCTGAAAGTAGGCCAATGGGCGACTAAAAGTGAGTTAGTAGCCAAATTTGATCACTTTTGGCGACTAAAAGACTTTAGTCGCCAAATATAGGTGTTTTAGCGACTAAAAGTAAGTTTAGTCGCCGAATACAGGGTTTTTAGCGACTAAAACAATTTTAGTAGCCAAAGGCGACGGTTTTTGGCGACTAAAGATAGATAGTAGCCAAAAGTACAGCTTTTGGCGACTAAAAAATAGTTTAGTCGCCGAATATAGGTGTTTTGGCGACTAAAAACAGATTGGTCGCTGAAAGTGAAGCTTTTTGGCTACCAAAAAAAAAATTAGTAGCTAAAAACTGAGTATTGGCGACTAAAATTCAGTTTAGTAGCCAAAAGGCGATGTTTTGGCGACTAAAATTAGGTTTGGTCGCCAAAAGTGCTGAGTTTTAATTGGAACTTCTTTTTTTAGCGACAAATAAATAATTAGTAGCCCAAAATAATATAATTAGCGACTAAATAATTGTTTTAGTCGCCAAAAGTGGCCAAATTTTTTTTTCAGTAAATAATTTATTTTTTGATAGAAATTAATTCAATTAAAAAAATTATATTTATAAAATATTATTTTGTATTCATAGCGGTAATTATACTATATAAATAATATATATTGCACATATAATCATGAGATGGTTGAGTGGCATAGTGGGTGGCGTGTTGTGTTTAAGGCTTAGAAGGTTGAAGTCGCAGGTTCGAAACCCTTGGGAGCTCCTAAGGCTGCACTGTGGGTTAATTTTTTTTTTTTTGACAAATGCTTTTGGCGACGAAATACTTTGGTCGCCAAAAGAGTGGCAATTGTATAAATAATAAAAAAAAAGTTAACTATTGGCGACTAAAATTTTAGTCGCCAAAGGTATAATTTCCGAAAATGGAATTGAGCATTGGCGACCAAACCTTTAGTCGCTAAAAACCTGCCTTTTGCCGACAAAAAGACAGATTAGTCGCCAAAACCTTCTGCGACCGTTTATTGGCGACAAAACTGGCGGCCAAAAAAATTAGTCGGGGAAAGTTAAACAGCCACTTTTGGCGACTAAAAATCGACCTTTGGCGACTAAAAATTTAGTCGCCAAAGGTGTGTTTTTTTGTAGTGGTAATCAGCTCAAAAGCAAATAAGTCAAGCTTAAACATATGGAACTAGTTAAATTCTCAAACTAAATTTAAATAACTTATTATTTTACTCAACTTGACTCGTTTACAGCCTATGAAGCATGTATATTTTGACAAACATGACATATGGTACTTTGTATGGTATTTTTACATACGTATCGGGGTATACAAAATATGTATTTAAATTTTTTTTTCATAATTTTTTATATATCAGACGTACTTAGGCCTTGTTTGGCAACAGACCGGTTTAGTCAAAAAGTCAAAAAGTTACTAAAAATGTCATAAAGCCAACAACCCATACCAAAAATTTAAAGATTCTCTTTTCTCTCTATTTTTTGCACATCTTTTCGTAAAAAGTTAAAAAATTATCCAAAATATACTAATTTTTTTTAGCTCATATTTTAACCAAATAATCAAAAAATTACTAAATTAGTCTGTTTTCAAACGAGACCTTAATATATACCAAATTCGTACTATACAATTACAGACCTATGTTCAAGTGTGAATATATTTACGTAGAAGTCTTGTTTTTGGAAAGCCAATAGATTTTAAGGCAATTACTGCAACAACAACCAAAAAAAAAAGGGAGAAAAAAAAGAAGAGAAGATAAATAATAAGTTCAGTTTACAGATGAAGAGAACAAACGAAGAGATGTCTAGTTATTTACAGATGGAGAGAAGTATCAACTTCAGAATTTTCAAAACTGGGTGATGATATGATAGTGATCTCTGCATCAATATCGGTCCGTGAATTCGCCGACTTTCGAGTCTTGACAGCTCTAAAATCATCAGGCTTGTTCAGTGATGATGAGTTTAGCCTGAGTGAAAGAGCATCTTGAGGAGGAGGTGGTGGCGAAGACTCTGGGAATATCATCTCTGGATGGAATGATAAAGGCATGTTTGGGGTGGCTGCCGCCGTGGATGGTGATTTGGATTCCGAAAACAGCTTCAGAAGCTCTCTCTTCTCCCTCTTCTCTCTCACTTTTTGGAGTTTCCTGAATCTTTCTTGGAGGAGAGCAATGGATGAACCCACCATGGTGGGCTCAGTATGTTGTCTTCCCATTTCAGAATGAAGAGTTTTGATTTGTGGGTAAGATGTGAAAGTGCTAGACTTGGGTTTTTAGATGAGTATGCTGTACTTTGGTGTTCTTGAAGGGCTACATGTGCATATATATAAAGAAGAATGAGAAAATAATCATTAGCTTGGTACACCAACTCAGCACGCTGATATGAAATCATCATTAAATATAATAGTTATACCATCCTATGTAATGTAATCGCTAATAAAATTGTAAATAGAATTAGATACACACCCTTTGTTATATTTAATATTATAATGTGAATTTTTCATTAAATGATAATGTCATTTCATAATATCACTGTTATATTCAATATTTACTTGTTGATATTGGTATGAGTGACTATGGATTTCATAACATGCCTGACCTAACCTGATACGTATTGAGCTTGTGATAAATAATTAGGCAATAAAGTCAGGTTGAAATGAGATTTTGATTTCATTTAATTTTCATGCTAAACTTGGGATGAAGAGTTTTAGTTTGGCCCGGTTTGAGTTGCTCTCATTTATAAAAAAAATTAATTTTAATTTTTCTATTATTTAACTACATAGAATAGGCCTGATGTTGGAATGGGTCAGATTTGAGATGAAACATTACTCATATTATATAATACAAGATCAATACAAACTCAGCCCCGATGTTTGTCGACCACTAAACATTGGTGGTTTCGAATTAATAAAGCAATAGTTAGGATACAAGCAGAACTAACTTATGCTCTGTTTGTTATGTTTTTTTTATTTTTATGATGTTTGGTAAGAGTGAAAACAAAAATTAATATAATATTTGTTTATGTGGTTAACAAAAAACAAGTGTATATAGGCAAAAAATATTTTACATTTTTAAAAAGTAATTACTGATATTATCATACTACCAAAACCAACACCACACCATTGCCGCTACCACCCTCTTCCCAACACCACCACTATCTCCACCCTACTACCGCAACTCCACTTCTGCCTCCTCATCATTATCACCACTTGAGTACCATTAATTATTAGTATATTAGTTTCAAAAATTCCACCAAACATAAGAAAATGTTTTCTTTGAAAAATATTTTTTAAAAAGAAAAGTCATAAAAGTAATTTGTGTTAAAACAAATGGAGAATTAACTCACTTCAATCAATTAAATAAGAGACAAAGTCAATCTGATACATTTTTTGGACACCATTTTATTAATTAGAAACACATAGTGCATATGTCACGGTGGTGTGCCATAGCCTTCTCAAGAGAAGAATGTCAAGTTTTAGGCATTAAATTTATGATTCTTGAGCTTTCTAATTGATTCAGAGATGATGTAATGGGGAGGATGAGAATCGGCAACTGTGGAACAAAGTCCAAGAAGAAAAATTGCAAAGGCTATCTAAGGTAGGCCGTGATGGGTATATGTGAAGGCAAAAGGACTTTCTTAGGGAGCAAAAGGTTAAGAGAGAAAGTCCAAATGCTTGTGGAGAGTAGCATTTGGAAGTGTCTTCAAGGGAATAATAGGTTAGATGATGTCTTCTAGGCTTCACATTCATATAGAAATGGAAAATTATATGCGACTATTATGGCAATTATATGAAGTGAACTAATATGATTTTTATTACGCAAATGGTACTCAAAGTATGCATCTTGTGTTATTTTGGTTCTCCATGTTTCAAATGCATTAATTTAATCCCTAATTTACTAATTTTGTCAATAAGAGTTGGTTGAAAAGTGACTTTTTGACTAAAATATAAGGTAGAAATAATTGAAATATTTGGAAAAGGCTTTCTTAAAAAAAAAATGATTAAAAAAATGAAAATAATATGAGTAATGTTTCAAGACCATTTAGTATATATAAAAAAAAAAAATGAACTAATATGATTTTCATTGTTAATTATAAATGAAAATAGAGATATAGACCATTTAGTATATATAAAAAAAAAAAATTATGTTGAGAATTAAATTGACAAATTTGAAACACCGAGAATCAAAAGAACACAAGATGTATATTTTGAGGACTAAAAATATAACTAACCCTTGCTTTAAATAGTATAACTTATTTCTACTCTCTCAAAAGATAAAACTATACAAAAAATGACAAGTTTTTTTTTTTTTTTCATCAAAATAAATTTTAATTTTTAAAAACAGTTTCTAAAAATCAAACCAAACAAAATTATTGAATTTTAAAAAACAACCACATATATATCATAGCATAAATAATATGAGTAATGTTTCAAGACTATTGAATAGCTTCTAAGACAAAAGATGGTACCATTTTTTGTTGCAATTGGGGGATGATATCATTTCTCTTATTTAAAGAAACATTTTCATGGTTTTCTTCAATGATGTTTTGGACTAGACAGATGAGGGTGTGCACGAAAAGACAAGGCATAGAAGGAATACTTTTTGAAGTTTGATTGGTTGGTTGGGCCTTTTACGGAGGAAAGAGATGGGAAACCAACCACGGTGTTCCATATTCCTTCTACATTGCATGCCAAATTAGTTTTGGTGTTGCACTCAGTATTCTGTTCCAATTTTTTATTTTTTATTTTTATTTAAAAAAAAATTAGTGTAGTTGTAATGAATATTGAGATTGATGAGCAAAATTTAAAATAAAAACAAATCTATTAAGAATAGGGTAAAGTATAAAAGAAGTAGACGAAATGCTTAAAGTAGTATTTGATTTACTCGAATAAAGGTGAAATAGGATAAGATGATCATTTTTAACTTCTAATGTGTGTTAAAATTTGATCACACAACCAACAAAATTTGAGATGATTACTTCTTTTGAAATATTTAGGAATGAAGTTAATAAACTGAGATGAATCCACTGAGATGTATGCTTGCAAGATTAAGGTTAGTATTTGTCCTAGTTGGTCATCAATCAGAAGAAACTCACAAGTACTCAATGCACAATGAATACTATAATGCACAAATTCACACTTACTATTTCCCTTGAAGTTTTAACCGTTATATAAAATGACATGTCGCCTCCTAGAAATCTTCTTCTTTTTAAAACTCTTTTCATCTAAGATTTACATCCCATTTGAGATTTCTGTACGGTAATCCTCTCCAAAGAGCCCTAACAGCACCTAACCCAACCCAGGAGTCACATTTTTATTAGGACTCAACCTCCTGATAGGCTGATACTGCATATCTCAACCGGGGTGTGTGGGCTATCCTCATACCTCGGCCAAGAAAACTCTGCCATCTCGCATCTTCGCTCAACACTATGTCGTGTGGCTTTACTAAAAAAATGCATCCCTACACCTCCTTATGGAATGATTATTCTATTTTCAATGCATTTTTTATTGGCTTTTTAACAAACCAAATGTGACAATAGGGGTGAGCAGCGGATATACCGATTCGCCTAAACTGATCAAACCGATCGATCCGCCGTATTTTGGACGAATACGTGATGACGAGCGGACGGTTGCGGATTGATTTTTTCCAATCTGCCTAGTTTTGGACGGATGATAAATTTGAGATTCTTTTGGCCGCAACTGAACCGCCAAATCACAGGCACCTCTAGTAATTTGTAAGACTTTGTGTTTTCAATTTGTTTAGATATTCTGTTTGTTATTTCAATTAAAAAAGAATTTAAGTATTTTGTTGAATATATTATGTTGAAAGAGAGTTTTCAACTTGAATATATTTTTTGAATTGAAAAAAATTAATGTATTATTTATGTATATTTTTGGGTTTTTAAATCTAACTCTATAAATAATAAATAAAAAAGATGATATATGCTGGTTTGTTTTTGTTTTTAAAAACAGATATAGATGTAATAATACAGAGACATACAATCTCTACTACTTCATGGTTTTGGTGGTTTGAATTGCTTTTATATTTGAAGAACCACAAATTGTAATACTTTATGTGGATAAGGCATGCTGTAATTGTAATATATGGATGAAGTATGCAGTGATTGTAGTATTCTAAAATTTTAAACTTTATTTCTTTGGATGAGACATGCAGTGATTATAATATTTTTTTAAGTCATTGACTTTAATATATATATATATATATTTTTTTTTTGGTGTAAATGCACAAGTTGAATTATGTTGAAAATTTATAAAATTTTAAATTACCAAACCGATTCGCATCCATCCATCAATCCGCTCAATCCATATCCGCCGGATTGGCGGACGGCTGCGGATTATTTTTTCTAATCCTCCAATCTAACGGACGGATGGCGGATTGGAAGTTTCATGGTCACAACCGACCCGCGCCCATCCTTACGTGACAATATATATTTTAATAGAATAACCATTTTATTTTAACTTCTAATAATAAAACAAACACCACTTAAAAGTTGATATGTACCAATATATTAAGAGCGTGTATAATTTAATGTGTAGAATTTTATATATCAATATCTTTACTCTAACAATATATAGATGTTAATTTTCAATCTTAATAATATTCTTGCATTTAAATTTTAAATCTTATGGTTAATGCTAAGTGTAACACCAGCTGTGTGCTATATATATCGTAATATTACTAAAATTTGGCTCAATGGAATATGGTGTCAAATTTTAGCATAATGAAGCTTGACGATTGACTCTTTAAATTTTACTATTAACTCCCAAAAATGTATATCATATATATATTTTATATAAATTCAATAAGATTAATAAATTAATATAAAATTCCTTTGTTAAAAAAATATTGACAACCATATTAAAATAATTTTAATTCAAGATACATAAAAGTTAAAACACACTTGCTTCACAACTTTATTACTCTTCTTATCGTGACCGCATGTGGTAAATAAGCTCATTACGAAATTTTGATGGATTTCAGCAGTTCGTACATCTTGTAGGTTTGGTACAATGGAATGAGCTGAAATGAAATATTTATTTAGTTTTGTATTTATTTTTTTTCGTTTGGTATGTTTTATTTAAGTAAGAATAGTTATTTCATGAGAATGTCTATTTTAACAAAAAAAATATTTAAGTAGAAATAGTTATTCTATGAGAATGCATATTCTAACAAAAAGTGAGAATATCTATTCTATATGGGAAGCTAAGAAATAGTTATTCCATTCCAGCATGAAATTATTATAAAACAAAATAACGATCTCTCTCATAAAAGTGAAAAACAAAACGATCATTGCACAAAAAAAAAAAAAAATTTCTTCTCCTCTCTCTTACAATTTCTCTTTCCAAATACTCTCACATATTAAACAATCAGCCATAGATAGCTCCATCATTATTCTTCTACGAGGTTTAATATATATATTTTTAAGTTATGTTTCAATTTATTTAGATGTTAGTCGTAAGATATATATATATATATATATATGAAACTCTATGAAATCATAATTTATGTATAATAGAACATATATATATATATATGTGTGTATCACTTATATATGTATAGTTTGTTTGTATCTTTTTTTCTTGATTTAAATTTTGTTTCACATACACAAGATTGAGTGATTTGTATCATCGTTTTATGTTTTTTTTTTTTTTTGCCATGTAAACTAATTTAAAAAATTAATTTTTATTCCATACATAAACATTGCATAAGTGATTGTTATTTCTTATTGACAGATTAAAAAATTTATACCTAAAAGATATTACTGATTTTTTTTAAGTATATCTATTTACTATAATCATTCTAGCATAAGTTACTCTTTTTTTTTTCATATTTTGTATTGCTTTAATGAATATTTTTATTATGATTGTGGGTATTGTGCGATTTTAAAATTTATTATTTTGTTCATATTAATGAATTTTTTTACAATTTTTAAATTTAATATGATTATACAATATTTAATCTAGTAGTTGTTAGTTTTGTATTCAATTTACTTTACAAACCAAACATAAGAATTAGAATGGCCATTCTATTTCCACATCATTCTACTAACCACACAATGGAATGAGAATGACTATTCCATTCCATTCTACCATATATTCCATTCTCACTATCATTCTATTCCCACTTTATTTCATTCTATCGTACCATACATACTCATAAAGAACAATGAACCCAGTCAATTGGTGTTGGCTCTTGTAATAAATTTTATAAATATTAATTATTAAAGTATTTTTTTTAATTTAAAGTTTATTTTTAAAACGTCATATAATTAAGTATTCATAATTGTATTGTATGATAAAAATTAATTATATGGTGATCGTTTTAAAAAATAGCATATGAACTGTAACAGCAAGTCTCAAATATGACATTTTGACACAATAAAATATGACATTTTGACACAATTAAAATAACATAATCTATTAAAGATAGTCTACGCAAAATATAATATAACCATTTTTGTCATAACTAGTGTCTTAATAATTTCAAATTTATTGTACATTTTTTATAAAATTATGTGTCATAAAGAATATATGAATATTTTAAATTTTGTTAACAAAATCCCATATATAATTATGTAGTGTTCACATTATAGGGATTGGATCCTCTCCGATTGGGATATATAATTGGACGATCTAGTTTAGTTCACTGTTGGTCCATTTCGGGTTCGTTTTGATAATCTAAACCGTTGATTTTGTAAAAACCTTTAAGGAAATCATGCATACAAAAATCAAGTTGATCGAATATTAAGAATCACTCGATCAGATCATATTTGTCTGAAAAATAATTAATGGACACTATAATTTTGAAAATAATCATTTTTTTTTTTACAAAAGTGAATAATCAAGTAGAGTTCTCCATATTTGATTGATCTAAGTTTTAGAATGCATGATCTCTTCGACTCTATAACATAAACTATTTTAAATTATTGAGAAGAGGCTGATATGGGCCTACAATGAGTCAGATTAAATTGTCCAATTGAATACCCAACTAAAAAAATCCAATCCCCACATCATATAGAAGTCTGTTTGAAAATTTGACTATTTTAATTGGTTTTTTTGTTAATTGACTTTTTTAGCTTAACTAAAAAAGTTATATTTAAGATGATAATTGATTTTTTTAAGTTGATTTGATCGTTGTGAAACAAAAATTAAAATAATTATGATTTAAACGTGACATTTTATCTAATTAACTATTTTATTTTATTTATTTTTATTAACTATTTTAACTAAATTTTGACATCCAAACAGGACAGAGTGGACGAGAACCACTAAAAAACACTTGCTTATATGTTTGGTTAGGAGACATTACAACAGCGAGATTACGACAATCAACAAATATTTGTGTTCAATAAATAGCAAAAAGTCAAAAACAAACTATTGCCATATGCTTTCTTCATTGTCATCTTTTTAAGCCATCCTGTTTCATGCTGCCTTCGGCCTTGTTTGGTGGTGCATAAAATCGAAGTTCAGATTTTCTAAAATTGAAGATGTTAAATCTGTATCCATCTCAGTATATAACAAACGGTCATGCTACATCTCCCTAAAAACATCTCCCCTAATCTCCCTAATTTCCATATCAAGTAAGAAAAAAAAAAAAAAAAAAAGAAACAGTTGCCAAAACAGGAAATTAGGGGGATTAGGGGGGACAAATTTAGGGCTCCAAATCATTTTCCTATAACAAATTAAGAAGAACATGCATATAAAATGGACGATTTATTATTAAAAATATGAATGTCGTAAATAAAAATAATTTGATAGTATAATTGATGCTGGATCAATTTAATTTTTTTCATTAGTTGTATAAAATGAATAATTTAGATTATCGAATTAGATTCAAATTAGTCTCATAATAGATCAATTTCATTGTAAAATTAAGATCTATAAAATGAGGGGATTAAAACAATAATTATTATTTTTTTATTTAGATAGGAGAGGATTAGAAACTCATTTGTGATTAAATTAAGGAAGTGAAAACATCGCATTGAATGGTCCACTAAACTTTAATAATTGAAGGGAAACTCAAGGATGGTTTCATAAACTATCTTAAGGGGACTTACTGATAAGTCTCATATACAAAGTTCAAGACCCAGCTAATCTTCAAATAAAACACTTGTACCAATTAGTCCTATACATTTTTAATTGTTACCAAAAAATCTTATATATATATATATATTTTTTTTTAAATTTACAGACATTGTTACGTATTATTACCATCGAACTTCCATCAAACGGTCGCCGGAAACTCGTCGGAATGTTCAACATCACCGGGAAGTCGCCGGAGTTTCGCTAGAAGTTTACCGGAGTGTTAAGAACGTTAATGGAAGTCGCCGGAATATTCAGAACGTTCACTGGACGTTAAGAACATCACTGGAGACTCACCGGAATGTCTATAATATTGTCGGGAAAAAAAAAATAAATGGAGAAATTAGAACGAAAAAGCATAATAAAATATGCTAAATATTGATAAACTAAAAGGAAAAAAATGAAACGACAAAAAACAACAATAATGGGAAAAATATATGCTATTTTTCAATTTTTGTAAAGTTTAAGCAAATAATCTCCAATATTAATCAAACTGAAAAATAAGTTTTAAAACTGTAAAATGTTACAGTTTCAAAGCAAAAATTTATTAAGCATTTATCCTTATTAAGCAAACTGAAAAATATGTTATGAAACTGTAAAATTTTACAGTTCTAAAGAATGTTACGAAACTTAAAATTTTACAGTTTTATACCATGATTCATTCCAGCATCAAAAAAATTTGAAACTGCAAAATTTACAGTTTTAAACCATGATTCATTCCAGTACCAAAAAAAATTTGAAACTACAAAATTTTATAGTTTTAAACCATGATTCATTCCAGCACCAAAAAAAATTTAAAACTGCAAAATTTTACAGTTTTCACTGCATGTAACTAAAACTTGAAAACTACTTGTTCAGAATTTAAAAATTTTCTCCATTAGAATAGAAAAAGAGAAGTGTATAGCAGATAAAAATAAAATAAAATAAGAGATCGAAGGAGAAAGGCGGATATAGAGAGAGGATTGTACTCCAGCAATTATTTTTTATTTAGATCTAGCCAAATCTAATGTAGATTTACTCAGATCTGATGTAGATCTACATCAGATCTAAGTAGATCTACTCATATTCTTCGTCGGAAATATATCTTCTTCGCCGTCGGTGAAGGTGAAGTCACGAGTTGATTTCGATGGTTGGTGCTTACCGGTGAATTCCAATCAATGGTGATCGTCGATCACCCGTAATTATATATTAGAAAGAGAAAGAGAATAAGAATGACGTGATCACTGATCGTCGTCCATGACAAAGAAGATGAGAGAAAAATGCAGAAAAAGAGAGAGAGAGAGAGAGAGAGAGAGAGAGAGGAAAACGTAAAGAGTGAGGCAAAAAGCAGAGAGCGAGAGAGAGGGGAGAAAAGCAGGACTTTTGGGTTCACTCAAAAAGTTGCTGGATTAAATAGTGTACACATATTTCAAATAGGACCTGTGGGTAATTTTCCCCTATCTGGATGTCTCATTTGGTATGTAATAATTTTAGTTAAAAAATAAAAAAATTATCAAAAAAATTGAAAAGCCTATAACTTATACAAAAAAAATTTAAAAAATTATTTTTTCTCTACTTTTTGTATATATTTTCATAAAAATTTTAAAAGTCATTTTAAACATACTAATTTTTTTATCTCATATTTTAGTCAAAAAATTAAAAAATTACTAAAATAACTTATTTAACTATTGTTTTGCTTTTCAATTTTTTGGGCCCAATAATGATGCTACCAAATAGGTGTGTCTATTTGGTGTAGCTTTTATTTTTATTATTTTATTTTTTTTAAATTGAGAGTTGGCAATTCATAGAGTTTATGATTTAAAAAATATTTATTTAAATAGGTTCAAAAAATTAAGGAAAAATTATTATAAAAAAAAAAAAGTTTGACATTAGCAACAAATTAACCCTTTTTAAAAAAATTATATTTCAATTCAAATTCTTAATTATATTACTAATGGAGAAAGGCAAATTTAGACAATTTAAACACTTTTTTCCTTCCTTATTGCTGGCAGTTATTTTCTACCCTTATCGTTGTCAATTAGGGGTGAGTAGCGGATATTCTGATCCTTCAAAACCGGCCTAACCAAACCGATTTGCCACATTTTGGATGGATGCATGATGGCGAGCAGACAGTTGCGAAATGATTGTTTTCAATCTGCCTAGTTTTGGACGAATGATGGATTTGAAATTTTTTTGGCCGCAACTGAACCGCCAAACCGCAAGCACCCTTAGTAATCTGTAAGATTTTGTGTTTTCAATTTGTTTAGATATTCTATTTGTGTTTTCAATTAAAAAAGAGTTTAAATATTCTATTGTGTTTTCAATTTGGAAATCCTTTTATCAAATGACAAGTGTTAATATTTGGTATTTTTGTGTGGAAAATATAAGGCTTAATTTTTTTTATTTTTTTTAGAAAACAAATTAAATAATTTTTGAATATAAAAAAAGTAATAAAATAATTTTGACAATGCATGATTTTCTTATATGTATTTATTATTGGTATTTGACGATTTACTTGATAATCTTTCGGTTATGTTGGGTTGGATTGTTATCCCAAAAAAATGTTGATAAATTGTTGTATTATGTTCAAAATTTGTAAAAGTTTAAACCGCCAAACCAATTTCCATCCATTCGTCAATTCGCATCCGTCAATCCGGTAGACGGATGCAAATTGATTTTTTTCAATTCGCTAATTCGGCAAACGGATGGCAAACTAGAGGTTTTCCGGCCGCAACCGAACCGCGAACACCCCTTCAATGATTAATATTTATTAACAGATAGAAAATACAAATAGAAACATTCATGGAATAATTTCAAATATTTCTTAAACTCACTATAACAAATTAAAATTTTTATATACAATAAAGACAATTATTTTTTAAGGATGAAATATTTTAGTTGTTAAAAGTATCTTTGTGGTATTTTTAGTGATGAAGGTTGACAGTGATGAATTGTTATTCTCTTGAAACCAAGATTTCTATGTCAAAAAGTAAAGTAGATTTTTACATCAATTTGTTTTGTCCATAAAAATGCACTTATTGGTGACAGTTAAAAAAAAAAAATCACTAAAAGTCTATTTTTTGATTTGGAGACTCTTGCGACGAAATGAATTAGTCTTAAAATATTTTTTGTAATAAAATTATACTTTTTGAGATAAAAAATTTGGTCTCCAAAATTTGGTCTCCAAACTCTTATATTATAGTGATTGATTGTAGAGAGTTATTTATTTATTTATTTATTTTATTGGGTTGTAATCATCATTATGGCCCTATTTTGGCAACGCGATTAAATTTTGACTTTTGTGATTTTTTTTAGTCACATTATCTCTTTATTTTTTTGGTATATGTTTTTAAAAAAAATAAAATAAAAATTTAAAAACAAACTTTAAGGGTTCGTTTGACAATGACTTTTTTAGTTGACTTTTTGTCTTTTTTGACTTTTTTGGCCTGAAGTTTTTTATTTGTTTGGTTTTCTTATTTGGCTTTTTTTAGCTTTTTTGCATTGGAAATGATGTTCCCAAAGTGAAATGACAAAATTACCCTCCACTTGGAAATGATGTTTTTTTTTACTTTTTATTTGTATATGGGTCAATTTGGTAATTTTGCATCTCAACTCAAGTGCTTTGGCATTTTATGATTTTGTTTTTTTGTTTTGTTTTGTTTTGTTTTGTTTTTTTTTTTTTTTGACTATATGTGATTGTTTAGCCCACGACAAATGCCAAACTAGGGCTAACTTACTTTTCAAAATAGGTGAGTGTGTACAGAAAATATAGGGGCAATTTGGGAAGATTGGCTTTTTATCATTTTTTTATTTTTTGATTTTTTTAATTCACATCACCTCTCTACTTTTTTAAACAAAAAATTAAAAAGTAAAAAATTTAATTTTTTTATCATCTTCTCAAAACACCACATAATATGGTAGAAGGTATTCCTACTTTGTGTGATTATAGTATCCCTTTGCTTGAAACTGGATAGAAAGGGCCTGAATAGGCCTATGAACTTGTTCTATACTATTTCAAATTGACTTTGGGGTGTTTTGGTTACATTGTAAAAAGTTAATTTTTTTATTTTTTAACTTTTTTAGCTAAAAGATTCACTAAAAGGTCACAAAAAAATTAACTTTTTTAGCACAAAAAAGTCAAAAAGTCACAAAAAATCAAAAAATTAATTTTTTACGAATTTTCCAAAACACCACCTTATTTCAAGAATCAATAAGTATTACAAAGAATTTCTAGTGAAGAAGGTTTGGGCAGACAAATACATTGGATTTAATGGGGGTGTGTTTGGGAAGTCAAAACTTTGTTTTATTTATTTTTTGGTTAAAATTCAGATAAAATAGATTAAATTAGTTAATAAGATAAAATGTCACATTAAATTCATAATTATTTCATTTTTTTCTCACAAATATTACATTCAACTACAAAAAAATTTAACTATCTTTATAAATATAAATATTTTAACCTATTAAAATAATATAAAACTAAAATAACTTACTAAAATAGTTAACTTTTTAAATGAGGCCGAAGATAAGAATTCAACTCGAGCATTCTTAGTTGGGCTGTGGAGTTATTCAACCTAACTTCAGCTCAAATCTATCCTCAAGTAGGAATATTAAAAAAAAATCAGCTGAACTGATAAATCAATGTTTTTGATAAAAAATAATAATTGATGATACAGTTTGTTCCAGTGAATGGGTCGGTCAGGTCCAAGCTCCTCAATGCCCACGTCCGAATGATCAAGCCCACCGGATAACCTGCAAACAAGTCCAACGAGGAACGAGGTAGTTCCCCAGTGAACCCTCCGACGAGCAAGTTAGAAGGAGGAGTAGGGTGTAGAGAGAGATTAGAGATAGAAAGTGAAAATCCTACGTGATTCGTGATTAGATCAAGATTAACTTATTCCAAACCTCAAAAATCCAAAACACTCAATCTAAAATCATCAAGCACTTACGAGAGTGATTTTAGTTTGTTTGTTTTTAGGAATAAACAATAAATCGACACAAACGATTTTTTATGTGGAAAAACTACAATTGAAGAACCTTCAATTGTAATCAAAAACCACGGGCGAACCGCCACTGATCAATCCACTACTGAAGAACTAAAAGATTACAAAGATAATACACAAATTACCCAACACAGTCAATTTGTCCTCGAATCTTCTGTAACTCTTTCTCCACGCCTTCGTCACGGAACTGATCAATCCTGAAGTTGATTCCACAACTTCACTTGTCGAATTAACGACAACGTAAAGAATCAAACGCCTTTTGAAACTCTACGTCTTGATCTTCGGAAGCCACCGAAGAGAACTCTCTTGAATGTAAAGTATCAACCTCCTTGATGTATGAATCTCAATTCATAAGTTTAGAACTCTCTCAAGAACATCAAGGAAAACTATGAAAAATCTCAGAAGAAAACTTCAAACAAAACTCTAGAACTCTTGAATCAGATCTAGAAAACCAGTCACCCTAGTTTTAGGAGAAAACCATCTTCTTATAGAAAGCCAAAAAGAATCCTAGTTCTGAAAGAAACCAATCACTTGTAGAAATTCGGATTCTGAGGCTCGCTCGAGCGAGGAGCTTGTCTTGCGTGATTTCTACTAGTGCCTTCGCTCGAGCCACGAACTCTTCGCTCGAGCGAGGAATAAACTCCTTCAGGTTTTTGTTTGCACGCAATCCTTCGCTCGATCCACCAAATCTATGCTCGAGCGTACATTTACCTCTTTCAGGTTTCAAGCCAGACACAGTCCTTCACTCGAGCGAGGACTTCTTCGCTCGAGCGAGGAAGACAAAAATGCACAGAAAATTACAACTCAATCATTAAGTTTTGTTCACGGGTTTTGACAAGATAGGACTTAACAATCTCCCCCTTTGTCAATACCCGGACAAAACTTTCTAAACAATTTCCTGAACACAAGAACTAACTAAAACAATTACAACCCAAAGATCTTGCTTAACAATTACAACTCAAGGAATGATCTAATAATTTACAACTCAATGATAGACAACAATGAACCCAATCTTGATAACCATCCAATCTGCACACCACAAACTTGAAAAAGATTTGTTATGCACAACAATAAAAATATCAAGACAGTTGCATTTAAAAACGAAAAAAAAAAAAGTTAATCCATTGAGCTGTAAAGAAAAACACCATGATTATACATTGAGCTGTAAAGAAAACATCATGAGTAGTTAGATATCCTGCAAACTATATATATCCCCATGTACAGCAATCCAAAACCAAAACAAATATTCAATCCAAAACCCCCATGTACAGCAATCCAAAAGCAATCCAAAACCAAAACAAATCTCCTCCTTTTTGTCCGGGAGGAAAATACAAGCAGGCATATACAGGATAAGCAAGAAACTGAATCTACTGTCCAAGAGAAGAAACCAAAAGAGTGCAGAAAATAACCAAAAACCAACACTAGGAAGTAGGGGGAGGATGCTGCAGCTGAAGGAGAGAGAGGATCTGTGCGAGCATAGTGTGCTGCTCATCGAGGCGAGCATCCATGAGATCAAGGCGATGAGTCACAGCCTGCTCCAAGTGCTGTAGCTGTCCATGGAGAGAGCGAGGACGATCATGAACACTGGCTGGAGTAGCATAGGCAGCCTCAACCTCCTCCTCCTCCTCGGCAAGAGGATCATCATCACCTGCAGTACCTGTACCACCTGCACCGGAATGCCTGACCCCAGACACACTCCCCCTCACGTGAGCCTGACTCTGGGATACGGTGAGTTTTGTGATGGGTTTAGTGGGATGTGCAAACTCATCGTCCTCAAAAACAGGAACACCAAGTGAAGTGAGAAAACGAGTAATCAAACAACCATACGGAAGCCCCAAAGATTTCCTACCCTCAAAAACCCCAATCATTTTGGAAACAATCATTTCGGGAAGATCTATAGGAAGGCGATGATGAATACAATACAAAACATAGCCTTGGTCCTGGGTAATATGGGAGGAATGGGTGGTGACATAAATGTTAGCACAAACAATGAGATTGAGAAGACGGAACCGTGGAAGTAACTCATTCTGCTGGAGGAGGGCCCCAGCAGGCCAAACCCGGTCAACACCACATAACTCGGAGGCAACCCGATCAAAGTCAACACCTGACTGGGTAAGAAAAGGAAAATGACAATCAGTAACTTCAGGAAGAGCAAGACAGACTCGAAACACATCGCCAGAGATAGCAAGGGACTTCTTCCTAACCCAAGTCTGAAAGGTACAGGCTTCTTTGTGAATAGAGTGGATGTTGCAATAGAACTCCCGGATGAGACTAAGATTTTGTGGACCGGAAAAGTGCAACACTTGATCCCCACCCAAAGAATCGAACAAGGAACGAATAGGAAGGACCTCAAAAGCATTTGGTAAGACATTTCGCTCTAAATGGACTTTGCGAGAGGCAAAGGTCTCTCTAAACAATTTGGCCTTTTCTTTCGACTCAAATTTGGCAGTGTTGAAAGGGGAACGAGAGACAGCCATTTTGCGACGCTTGGAAGACTCTGCCATTACTAAACAAACCACAGAAACAGGACAAAGATAGAGGAAAAATAGAGCAAGGCAGAACCCAGAAATACAGACCACCCAATAACCATCCAGAACCGACAAAACCCCACATCCCCAATTCCAAACCAAGAAGCACAAAAAAAACATTAGTCTATTAGTATTAGCAGTATAAAAATCAAAAAAGTAACATTTGCCAATTGATAACATCAAAAATACGTTCATGAACATCAATAAATGAAAGCCATGACAGCATGAAAACAGCACAAGCAGATAATGGCATGATATGGATATGGAAAGGAAATGCCCAATGTGAAATTCCAACAAAAAATCCCCAATCTCAGAGCATAAAAGCAGCAGAGTATAAGAAAAATTTCCCAATGTAAAATCCCAAATGGGAAAAACCTAGGAAAAATGCAGAGTATAAAATGCAAAACCATGTACCCTAGATGCAAGAAAAACTCGAAACAATGAGAAGAAATAACCAATAGTAACAAAGGAAAATCCTAGAGGAAAAACATAGCATCGGCAAATGGAGGATAATCGAAGAAGAAAACACACTTACCAAGTCGGGGAATGCACAATAATGGATGGAAATCCTCAGAAATCAGAGAGAAAACACAGGAGAGACAGTAAAAGACCACTCAGAAACCCTAGGGGAGAGAGAGAGAAAGAAGAAACATGAAGAAGGGAAAACAAAATGAACTCAAGAGACACCCCTGCAAGATTTAAATCGCGACAGGTCGCTCGAGCGAAGACTCTCTCGCTCGAGCGAGTTCAAAAAAATGGCAGGGTGCGCTCGAGCCAAGAAATCGTCGCTCGATCCAGAAACACACTCTCTCAGGTCTAATGCAGAAGAAGAAGCACGCTCGAGCGAGTAACACGTTGCTCGAGCCAAGAAGGAAAAAAAAATAAAAAACCATTTTTTTTTTTTTTAAAATAAAAACAAGATACTCAATATCTAGAAGAGAGACCTGTAACAAGAGTGGATGATCACATTTGGCCACAATGAGTACTAAGATGAAATAATCCGCAATTCATGAATTCTGTAAACTTGCAATGTTTAAAAATAATGACACTGGAAAACATGAGCAAAGCAGATAAAATATAATCAGTGATCACAAACTACATGAGAATGTATAACTCAAAATCCAACATGAGAGCTCATAAAAGAAAGTGTGTGTGTGCAATCCATGAGAGTCCACTGAGCTAGAGTTAATCCTAGTAGTGATCGAATGGCTGGACCTCTGACAAGAGTAACTGAACAACACAGAGAAAAGTCAAACCACTATAAATCACGGGGTATTTGTTGAGTAAATGCGGAGGCTCCCCCTCAATCAATGAGTCCTTTTTTTTTATTTTTAACTTTTTCTTTCTTGTGGGCACTCACTGGTGACATTCACGCTCAAGAGTATGGAAACCAAACCAGAGAAGAATGAAATCATAAAGGATGGCCTGGTTGGTGCCTCTGAGGTAGCCTTTTCCTAATGCCCGGACTTCAAGGAACTGAGGGAGAAGCCGTGGAAGTGAAAACAAATGGTAGATGGTTAAGAGACTCAACATCACCCATGATATACTAGTATCGGTCAATTCCACTATAAAAGTACAAGAAACACTGTTAGTGGTCCATAGAGAACTTTGATCACTTATGCGGAAACCCCTGCAGCAATTTATCTCAAGGATGTGTACAGAATGAGATCATAAGGTTAATGAGTATGGGCATTCAAAATGAGTTATGAACACTGAATTATGAGATCTTGTAAGCAGCATGAGTAGTGTACATAAAAAGTTGGATGCAAGAAAAACAGATATCAATGATAATGAGATTATGGCATCCAAGCACAAATAAGGCAAAACACTTACATCTACTCAAGAAACAAGTAACATTCTAGTGATCGAGCATGACACCCAAGGTCTTTCTAAGGGACTCAAACCGGAGAAGATCAAGGGGTTTTATAAAAATATCAGCTTTTTGATGCTCGGTGGTAACATGCTCAAGAACAACAAGGCCTTCTTCCACTAACTCTCGAATAAAATGATGACGAATATCAATATGTTTGGTGCGAGAGTGTTGGACAGGATTTTTTGAAATGTTTATGGCACTTGTGTTATCACAAAAAAGTGTGAGAGTGTTCTGTTCTATCCCATAATCATGAAGCATTTGCTTCATCCACAATATTTGTGCACAACAACTCCCTGCAGCAATATACTCAGCCTCAGCAGTGGAAAGAGAGATGGCATTTTGTTTTTTACTATACCAAGAAACCAGATTATTCCCAAGGTAAAAACACCCCCCGGATGTACTTTTCCTATCATCAGCACACCCTGCCCAGTCGGCATCAGAAAAACCAGTAATTTCGGCTGTAGTATCAGTGGAAAACCAAACCCCATACCCCAAGGTCCCATTAACATACTTGATGATGCGTTTTACCGCAAGAAGGTGAGACTCTTTAGGACTGGCTTGGTAACGAGCACAAACACCGACACTGAAAGAAATATCAGGACGACTGGCTGTGAGATACAAAAGACTCCCTATCATACTCCTATAAAGGGTAGGATCAACATCAATACCAGAGGAATCTTTGGAGAGGTGAAGACTGGTGCTCATGGGAGTGCGTGCATGCTTGGAAGACTCAAGACCAAACTTTGACACAAGATTTTTAGCATACTTAGACTGAGAAACAAATATGCCCGAAGGAGACTGTTTAATTTGGAGACCCAAAAAATAAGACAACTCTTCCATCATGCTCATCTCAAACTCATGTGTCATGCAATCCGAAAAATATTTCACAAGATGATCAGCAGTGGAACCAAACACAATATCATTAACATATATCTGAGCAACAAGAATATGAGACTTAGTATGTTTCACAAATAAAGTCTTATCCACACTACCCCTTTGAAAATCATTATCAAGAAGAAAGGTAGTAAGTCTATCATACCAAGGCCGAGGGGCTTGTTTCAACCCATACAAAGCCTTGTCTAACTTGTAGACATGATTAGGACATTTAGGGTCCTCAAACCCTTTTGGTTGCTCAACATATGCCTCTTCTTTTAAGTACCCATTCAGAAAGGCACTTTTCACATCCATTTGAAACAATTTAAAGCCAAGAAAACATGCAACACCAAGCAAAATGCGAATAGATTCGAGACATGCAACTGGGGCAAACGTCTCATCATAGTCAATACCCTCTACTTGTGTGTAGCCTTGAGCAACCAACCTAGCTTTATTCCTTACAACAGTACCATTCTCATCAGATTTATTTTTGAAGATCCACTTGGTACCTATCACATTCATGTCTCTAGGTCTGGGAACAAGAGTCCAAACTTTGTTACGCTCAAATTGACCTAATTCTTCATGCATAACATTGACCCAACTATCATCTAGCAAGGCCTCTTTAAAATTCTTAGGTTCAATTAAAGAAACATAACACATGTGTGATACCTCATCCCGAATCTGTCTTCGGGTTTTCATTCGATCCAAAACACTTCCAATCACCTGTTGAGCTGGATGATTCAGTTTCACCCTTGCTGATGGTTTAAGTTCAGGACTTGCGGTGATAGAAGCAACAGGAGTGATGTCCCTTTGAGCACTCTTGGGACTTGAACTTACCTGTGAGGATGGTGCTGTAACATTTTCTTGTGATTGAACCTCAGCTTCTCCTTGATTTTGTGGTTCAGTATCCAAGATTGGGGACTCACCATTGTCATCCTCATTTGTTGCTGGAGTAGGAGAACCTGTGTCATCTATAACCACATTGATAGATTCTATTAATGATGAAGTTCGCAAGTTATAGACTCGAAAAGCCCTACTGTTGGTTGAATACCCTAGAAAAATACCTTCATCACTTCGGGAGTCAAATTTGCCCAAGGGCTTTCTATCTTTGAAGATATAACACTTACTCCCAAAAGTTTTGAAGTATTTTACATTAGGTTTCAAACCCTTCCACAATTCATAAGGAGTTTGTAAAGTGCCGGGCCTTAAATACACGCGATTTATGACATAAACAGCAGTATTTAGGGCTTCGGCCCAAAACTTTGGAGGAAGACTCTTACTAAGGAGCATGACCCTAGCCATTTCTTGAACAACTCTGTTCTTCCTCTCAACCACTCCATTTTGTTGTGGAGTAATAGGTGCAGAAAACTCATGCTTAATTCCATGCATATCACAAAAATCCGAAAATGAACTATTTTCAAATTCACGACCATGATCAGTTCGGATTCTTATGATACGCCCAATGGAAACACCCTGTTCATTTTGGATTTTAAGGACTAAAGCCTAGAAAGCATTAAACGTATCAGATTTTTCCCTTAAAAAATTTACCCATGAGAATCGAGTAAAATCATCAACAGTTAAAAAAATGTATCTTTTACCTCCAATGCTTTCAGTGCGAGTAGGACCCATTAAATCCATGTGAATCAATTCAAGAGGACGTTTGGTTGTAAAGCTGTTCACCTTTTTATAAGGAGCACGGGTTTGCTTGCCAAGCTGACATGGTCCACACACATAGCTTAAATTCTTACCCAATTTAGGTACTCCTCTCACAAGCTCTTTGTTAGCTATCTTAGTTAGGTCTTTGAAATTCATGTGACCTAATCTTTGATGCCACAGATCAATGTTACTTATGATGGCAAAATGACAAGTGAGATCATTAGTAGTAAGAATCCCATAGCAGTTATCAGATGTGCGAACCCAATGTAATACAGTATTTCCCTTTTTATCCAAAATTTCACATTTATCTTTTAAAAACAATACTTCATGATGGGAATCACACATTTGACTAATGCTCAAAAGATTTGCTTTAAGGCCATCAACAAGTAAGGCATTATCTAGCTTAGGAAGACCAGCAACACTTATAGAGCCCTTACCAATGACTCTAGAAGTGCTGTCATCTCCAAAGGTAACAATTCCTTCTTCATATTTTTCAAAAGAGGTGAAGTAGGATTTGTTACCGGACATATGACGAGAGCACCCACTATCAAGATATCACATGTGTGAGTCACGTGCTTTTAGAGCAGTGTGAGCAACAAAACAAGTCAAATCATTTTTTCTAACCCAAATCTTTTTAGTCTTGGTGTTCTGCCTAGACATGTAAGGTTGTCTCCTAACCCAAAAAGTATTAGAATTTCTACCATTTTGAGACACCTTACCAAACAGTTCAAAACAGTAAGGACGAATGTGGCCATACCTACCACAGTGATGACAAATAAAAACAGGTTTTACCTCCCTTTTGTTGATCTTACCTGCTTTTGCTTGATGAAGAGAAGAATCAACCTAGTCTATCTTCAATTTTCCCTTTGCTTGAGTCTTCAAGTTATATGAGGTAGAGGCCTGTCCCTTGTGAGCTGTCGCACCGTAGCCTAGCCCTCTTTTGTCAGAACCCATTTGTTGAGACCCGAGTATGTCTTCTAGAGATCTGGAACCTTTGTTCCACATGGCAATTGTTGCTCTAGCAATACGGAGTTCTTCATCTTTCTGTCTGACTTTCTCTTCCAATGCAGCTTGTGACAACTCAAGACTTTCAAGCTTTTCTTCATATGTGGAATACACCTTCAGAAGTTCATTCCTTTCAGTTTCACAGGATAGAAGTTTTCCACATAAGTCTTGCCTGTCACTTGAGATCTTGATGACATTCTCGCTTTGTCAAGAGTTCTCCTTTGAGCCGAACATTCTCACTCTCACATGTTTTGAGCTTGAGAGAGAGTTTGTCGTTGGTTTTAGACAAATTCAGAGATTCCTCGTACAACTTCTCGTAAGCTTGTTGTAGTTCATCGCCATTGATCTCATCAATGTCTTCAGATGTTTCATCATCCTCTCTTTGCTCCTCATTCTCCTTGACCTCATCCAATCTAGCAACCAAGGCAAACAAGTTGCTAGATGGAGGTGGAGGTGAATCTCTTCTTTCATGGAATTGGCTCAGAATTTCCCATGCATCTTTAGCCTTTGTGCAGTGAACAACCCGTTGCTGTTCTTCATTAGAGATTGCTCTACGAATAAGGATCAGGGCTTTCTGATTGCCCGGATTATCTGCACTTTCTGTATCTTCTTCAACAGCTTGCCAACCTTCTGGTTCAAAAGCTTTTAGAAAAGCCCTCATTTTGATTTTCCAATACAGGTAATTAGTCTCATCAAAGGTTGGAGCATGATGCAAGTTCTGACCACGAGCTGATTCCGAAGGCTTTGGAAGAGGTTGAGAAACTGTGGCCCAAAATGCCATGAAAGCACTATCCCCGTCTTCACCAGATTCAGGTTCTTCGAGTTCTAGCTCCGACCCGCTTTCATCATCCCAAGTTACAGTGTAGACTTTCTTCCGATTCTTTTTCGAAGGGCATTTAAGGGACATATGGCCAAACCCTTGACATTCATAGCACTTGACCCCTGGCCCCCTTACAATCTTCTTTTCAGTAGTTTGAGCAAATTTTGGTGGAAAAGTTTTGGGTTTATCATTACTCTTATCTTTTGAAATAGGGGCTCTAAAATTAGGCTTCTTTTTCAAAAAAATTTTAAACTGTTTTGTAAGCATAGCCATTATCTCAGACTCTAAATCAAATTCAGTTTCCGAAGGTTTTGTAGTCTCATGAGCACTCGTGAAAGCCATACTTTCTTTTTGCTTTTTCTTTGAAATTTGGTGGGCTTCATAAGTCTGCAAATTTCCAACCAATTGATCGAGCTTGAGGGTATCAACATTCTGAGCCTCCTCAATGGCTGTCACCTTTGATTGGAACCTCTCGGGAAGGGACCTCAAAATTTTTCCAACAACTTTCGCTTCCGGGATTTTTTCACCGAGAGTGAAACAGGAATTCACGATATCACTAAGTTTTGCATAGAAATCATCAAACGTCTCATCGTCGCGCATAAAAAGGGTTTCAAAGGCGGAGGTGAGATGTTGAAGTTTTGACCTTTTAACAGAGGTAGTACCTTTGTGAATCGTTTCAAGAATATTCCACGCTTCTTTTGCTATTTCACACGTGCAAATTCGACGGAATTCTTCAGGTGTGACAGAGCAGAAGAGGGAGTTGAGAGCTTTGCTGTTCCAACTTGAGTTCTGGTAATCAGTTGTGTCCCATTTATTAAGGGGTTTAGGAATATCAATGCCATTAACGGTGATTGTAGGTTCACTCCACCCAAAGATTACGCAGTGCCAAACTTTCTCATCGATGGATTTTAAAAATGCTCTCATACGAGCTTTCCAATAAGAATAGTTTGTACCGTCTAGTAAAGGGGGTCTATGAGTTGAGTTACCTTCACGAATAGAATCCATGATACTAGTCACACAAAATCACACTCCTATAGTTTTGATAAAACAAAGAGTGACCCTGTAACAGCGCCCGCGAGGGACCTCGATGCTACAGTTCGGACTCCCCCTTTTTTTGTTTGTTGCGGTTCGTAATCTGAACCAAAGAGTCCAACTCTGGCAAATCGTTTTGAAGAAAAACAGATTTTTGAAAAGTAGTGCCAAACATGGACTGCTTTGCCAGATACAGAGTCGCCACCTAAATATTTTTAAAATGGGAAATTTAGGAAACCCTGACTCGGTGTCGAAGGCCACGTGTCCGTTATCACCAAAATTGTCTTGGCTCGGGAGCTTGGGTACGATCGGGGAAGGTCAGCTATGAGCACCCCCTTTCGCCCGGTCCGAAGACCGGCCTCTACTAACCGTGATATCCGATTTTGAAAACATTATGTATTCTCGTTCCAGTTATTAGCCTAGAATTACTATGTTATGCACACAGCAAACAAGTATAGACTAAAATGCCTAATTTGGAAACAAGCATTGCATATCCGTTTGTTTTTTGAAAAGCGCTTTGGAATTTGCTACTCGCAAGTAGGCTAAAACACGGATTTCAACGAGTTTTTCCAACTCAAGCAATCCAACCTCCACCCATAGGCATTCAAACAGTTTAACTCATATAAGCATTTAGCCACATGGTAATCATACTGTCATGTTAACATTTACATGCATGCGATATGCTAAAGCATAAATACTTACATCGTACTCCGTGCCAAAACAATAAACTAGTTAGCAAAAATGCATGACCTAGTTCATGTTAAGTGGCTAATGCAACACATACAGAGATGCAGTTTAGGATAGGCTCGGCTAACCCTAAAATGGCATGTGAAATGCAATTATTCGGTGCACGTATTCAAGTTAGATTTGAAGATACAATGCGGTTTGTATGATGTACCGAACCCGGTGCATGTAAGACAAATGTATGGATGCACGCATGCATTGCATAAGGTATGCTAAAATAAACGTGCCCTAATCTACCATCGTAAGCAGGTAAATAAAAGGGAAGAAAGAAGTGGGGGTTTGGAAGACATGCACACCACTCACACACGCTTATTACAGATTTGCCCTCGCTCAGAGGGACCAAAAGAATATACAAATTAATTAACTACGCAAGCTAATTAAATATTACAGATTAATTAAATTAACTAAACGAATTAATTAATCTAATTAAAACAGTAAAGCCCTCGGGAAGCGGGTCGATGCGCAAGATGCTCTGGATTTGCTCTAATCGACCGCCATGCATAGTCTGCCTCTGTTTTCCCTGCTTTGCTCCTCTGAAAACTACCAAAGTCTCAGGAATGCCTCTCAGGATACTGGGGGATCCCATCGGCTAAGTAGAATGACCACCGGCACTAGGATGTGGCCATCGGCACAAAGTGAATCCATCGGCTGATGACTTTATGCCGGCCGGCACAAAATGTTGCCGGTCGGCAAAGAATGCCTGCAGAACCTGCAACTCACAGCAGCAGAGGGCAAAACTTGCATGGCAATACAATTCAAACAATGTATGCACCAATCATGCCCCCTATCATGTTTGCGACTCAAAGGGGTATGTGCCTCGATTCTCAGGCCACCAATTGTGCATTTTCATGCATGATGGCCCAAAGAACCAATGTATGCACTTTCATGTCAAATGAAATGCAAACCAATCAAACAAAACAAGGCCCAATTCCTATCACCAAATCAAGGAACAAGGCATGCATGTAAGATGCAATGCAACCTAGGCATGCAAGCTAAGGATGCAACATGGCATGACAAGGCACTTGTGCAAGCATACTAGCAAACATGAGGTAAGCATGCAACCAAGCAAATGATGGTCTTAAACATGATCTAGGTAACTCTAATTAGGCCTAAAATCAGTGGCCAAAACCAAGGAAATGAAGGCCAAAATGCACACACACATGCATGCAATCATGGTCCAACACCTTAAGCATAAACAAGGCAACTCTTAAGCACACTTAAAGAGACCAAACAATAGACAATTAGCATGCAACTCAAGCTCTAAAATTGCACAAAATAGAGGTGCCAAACCAACTAATTCAAGCAAGTAAAGCATGCAAATGGCCCAAGTACTTGAGGCAAGCCAAGAGGCTTAAACCAAGGTCAAACCCACTAAGCCTCACAAGGCTAAGGGGACTCAAAACAGGTCAAAGGCAGACCTAAACAACACCCGAGGAACACCTAGATGGCATCTAAATGGCTTGAATTCAAAAGCATGCACACATGCACTTTCAAGGAGCATACAACACAAGCTCATAAGGCGTTAAAGAGGCATGCAAGGCAAGCATACAAACATGTTAAAGGGACTAAAATAACATGAAAAATGACTCCAATCCACTAAATCAAAGCAAACAAAGCATGCTATACACTTACATACTTAAGGCCAACAAGCCCAAAAATGCAAAGAGGCTATATAATACATGCTAGGGTCGACTCAAACAACCTAAGACAGACCTAATCATGGCAAAATATGCACAAAAGCTTCACAAATCTAAGCCTAAAACATGCTAAAACAAAGGCACACAACCTAAGGCATATTAAGGCAATCAGAAGGTATTACAAGGTAGGTATGCAAGGCATGCATGGTACACCAAAACCAACTTAAAACCATGTTATATTATGGCAATATAAGCATGAAAAACAGTCATGGCATGCTCAACATACATTCAAACATAAGTTCCCTTAAGAGACCAAAAATGGTCCATTTCAAGGACAACAAGGAGAGGGGGTGGCCCTCCCCTTTTGGAGACTTCAAGGCACCATCCCCACTACTGAAATCCCTCAAGATTTCAGTGGTGAAGAGGCCCAAACACCAAAATCTCGAAACTTGCACAAAATAGCACAAAAATGGGGCCTTTCAAGGCCTAAAGGTAGTCAAACACACCCAAACCACAAAACACTCTTAACAAACAATCAAGAGGGCCTAAAAATAGAACTTTTTTATGTTATACACTAAACACAAAAACAGCTCTAAGATAGGTAGAAATAGGATGCAAAAACGGAGAATAAAAGGGAAGTTTCTTACCCTTGAAAACCACCTTCACAAATGATGCTCCAACAGCCCTTCTTGGCTTGAATCCACCTCCAAAACACTCAAACAAGCCTCCAAGGGTCTCAAGTCCAAGAGATGGTGTGTTAGTGTGTGTGTGTGAGCAAAAATGGCACAAAACACACACTTATAGAGATAGAAAATATATCTAACCCTAACCCTAGAACTTAAGCTTTTCCAAAGCTGCCTAAAATGTCTAACAAGTGTCTAACCCTAATGCCAAGAGAAGACCCTCTCCTATATAGGCAATTCCCTCTTGTAAAGCTTACAAAACAAGCCATCCAAGAGGGAAATCCCTCCATACACGTGTATGGAAGGGAATGGGGTGGGTGCCAGCTATCACAGTTGGCAAGAAATATCTACAAAAAGTAGATGAACAGTGGTCGGCCGCTCAAAATTGTCATTTTGACAAAATGGAGTGCCGACCGGCAACAAAGAGTGCCGACCGGCAAAATATATTGCCGGTGGCAACAAAAAACAGCCGGTGGCCTCTAGCCACTGCCGGTGGTGTGTGGAAATGCCTCACAAGGCATTCCCTGCCCCTCCAAGATAAAACACAAGTGTTTGGTGCAAAACCAGACACAAAACAGTCGAGTTCGGAGATCCTGAGGCAAGGCGCGTAGCTGAGAACTCCGGGAACTCCAAACAAACACAAACATGGATAATCATCGAGTGTTCAAGCGGTGACGTCCAAGTCTTGAGGACGGTAAAAAATGGGGTGTCTACAGACCCGCTCTGATACCAATTGAAAATCCTACGTGATTCGTGATTAGATCAAGATTAACTTATTCCAAACCTCAAAAATCCAAAACACTCAATCTAAAATCATCAAGCACTTACGAGAGTGATTTTAGTTTGTTTGTTTTTAGGAATAAACAATAAATCGACACAAACGATTTTTTACGTGGAAAAACCACAATTGAAGAACCTTCAATTGTAATAAAAAAGCACGGGCGAACCGCCACTGATCAATCCACTACTGAAGAACTAAAAGATTACAAAGATAATACACAAATTACCCAACACAGTCAATTTGTCCTCGAATCTTCTGTAACTCTTTCTCCACGCTTTCGTCACGGAACTGATCAAACCTGAAGTTGATTCCACAACTTCACTTGTCGAATTAACAACAACGTAAAGAATCAAACGCCTTTTGAAACTCTACGTCTTGATCTTCGGAAGCCACCGAAGAGAACTCTCTTGAATGTAAAGTATCAACCTCCTTGATGTATGAATCTCAATTCATAAGTTTAGAACTCTCTCAAGAATATCAAGGAAAACTATGAAAAATCTCAGAAGAAAACTTCAAACAAAACTCTAGAACTCTTGAATCAGATCTAGAAAACCAGTCACCCTAGTTTTAGGAGAAAACCATCTTCTTATAGAAAGCCAAAAAGAATCCTAGTTCTGAAAGAAACGAATCACTTGTAGAAATTTGGATTCTGAGGCTCGCTCGAGCGAAGCTTGTCTCGCTCGAGCGAGGAGCTTATCTTGCGTGATTTCTACTAGTGCCTTTGCTCGAGCCACGAACTCTTCGCTCAAGCGAGGAATAAACTCCTTCAGGTTTTTGTCTGCACGCAATCCTTCGCTCGATCCACCAAATCTATGCTCGAGCGTACATTTACCTCTTTCAGGTTTCAAGCCATACGCAATCCTTCGCTCGAGCGAGGACTTCTTCGCTCGAGCGAGGACTTCTTCGCTCGAGCGAGGAAGACAAAAATGCACAGAAAATTACAACTCAATCATTAAGTTTTGTTCACGGGTTTTGACAAAATAGGACCTAACAGAAAGCTTAACCTTCTTCTTGTCTTCAACGTTTGCTTATATCCTTTGGTAACCATTTCACTGTCCCTTCTGACCTGCCCTCCTCGCTGAAAGTCTATGTTGTAGCTTACCTTGTTCAGGGTAAGGGGATTCTATTCCGATGGAAATGTGTTGTCGTAATAAATACTGTAATGGGCTGCATTAATGGTGATGTGCAGTGGCAATAACTTTGCAGATCTTTGTCTGCTGATGTGGCTCGTCCTTCACCTGCCATTTGCCTGAATGTCATTGGCTCTTTATGCCATGTTGGATTCCAGCTGTTCTGGATCTCACCAGCTGGGTTATGTATTGGGCTCCAAGTGATGGGCTTGGGTTGTTCATAGTGATTCATGGCCTTTATGGGCCTATACACGTCAGTAGTCCCCCATTCCCGAGTGCAGCTTTAGTCCAGCGAAGGGAATACTAATGAAGAAGATGAGGGTATTAGGAATTGGCAGGATGGAGGTCGATCGGCAGGGGTGATCGAGGGGGTGAACCGACCAGTAGGTGGTCCGACCGTGCAGGGTGACCGAGTGGAAGGGTCGACCACGAGGAGGGCCGACCATGAGGAGAGCCGACTACGAAGAGGGCTGACCGCGAAGGTTGGCCAAGCGGGAGGCCCGACTGCAAAGGGTGAGGTAGAGGGGCGTGGAGCTCAAGAGGCGGCGTGTCACGTGGTGATTTGAAGTGGAAAAGACAGGGCAAGGGGAGAAGACAGTGGATCGCGGTCATACACGTGGCAACATCCCATGGGGGGGAGATTAGGCGTTGGATCAGAAATGAAACGATAGGTCATTATGGGTATTAAAAAGACAGTTTTGGTGGATGATTTGAAATTTTTTCAAACTGGCGAAAATTAATTGGGATCCTTGGAATACGAGCAAATCGTGGGCTTTTGGCATTATTCGATTCACCTACTTGTTTACGAAAAATCAAAATATTCCAAGTGTGAATTCCTTTGTTGCTCACGATACACCTCTGCAACACTTTTTCAATTTCCTTGCACCTGCATCCGAAGCGATTCGCAAACATACCATAGAAATGGCCCAAAAAGAAACTGCGAATGTCAGGGTGGATCCACTTGGTGATGATGATGCGGTGGAGTTAGCGTAGCAATATAGGATGGAGAGGGTGGGGGAGTCGGTGGTACGATCCCATGGTTCCACCATGATAGCAGCTCCAAAGCCAATCAGCCAAGCAGAACCAGATCACTGGCATACAAAGGCAGATAGATCAACGGTTACTGCAGTGGATTTGGAGGCTATTCGCGAAAAATACCAGGTGCCTGCCGAAATAGAGTTATTGTTGCCGATGTTGATGGAGAGGCCATCCGACGCCAGGTCAGGGGAGTTTGCCCTTTATGAGGAAGCATTGCAGGGAAGACTGAGGCTGCCCCTGCCGCAAGTGGTGGTAGATGTCCTAAATCGTTTGAAGGTAGCACCGGGACAACTAATGCCTAATGCATGGAAGATGTTACTGTCCTATGCAAGTGCGTGGCCGAAGGCGAACGAAGGGGCAGCTATGACAATAGATGAATTCTTCGCATGTTACAAGGTCTTAAGGCAGCAAGAGACTTGGGTCACTCTGCAGGCAACAGTAGGGAAAGGGCTGGTGGCGGGGCTACTGTTGTCGATCAAGGGGTGGAGACCACGGTGGTTCTATGTGTCTGCCAGTGGAGGGGTTGGAGTGCGCACTATTTGGAAAGTGCCCACCAAGTCTGTGGAGCCAAAGTTGGGAGCAGCAGCAGATGAGAGAGTGAAGAGGGTAAAGGAATGGAGGGAGAAGGAAGGGGCCAGATGGGACGAGCTCGTTCAACCATCGACTTTGTTTGAGGCAAGGTTGGGTCCA
This sequence comes from Camellia lanceoleosa, assembly GCA_025200525.1. NCBI lineage: Eukaryota > Viridiplantae > Streptophyta > Magnoliopsida > Ericales > Theaceae > Camellia > Camellia lanceoleosa. The sequence continues at coordinate 59,883,740 of CM045762.1, forward strand.
CAGCCGAGCGGTGGGTACCTCGACCGAGCGGAGTTGGAGGCAAGGAGGAAGGTTCAAGAGGCGGAGAATCAGACCATCTTTGCAAAAGCCCAAAAATTCAAAGAGTCTTACGCAGACCGACCGCCAAAGCTAGTTGCAAGGGAGAGGATCCGACCTCGCCCCAAACCCTTGAGGGAGAAAGTCTTTGGTGAATTTGTGCCACAACTGCCCCCAATAGATCCTTTGAAGGAGAGGTCTTTGAAGGAGATGGAGGTGTTGGGCGTAGTGAAGAAGAAGAGGAGAGTGAGGAGGAGTGAAGAAGAGCCTGCCCAGAAAAGAAGGAGGGAAGTGAGGGCAGAAGAGACCAGTATAGCCAAGGAGGCAGAGGGGGGGAAGTGGAGGAGACCCCAGGAAGAGTAATTGCCCCAGAAGTGGTGGACATTGCCTTAGAGGTCGTGGAAGTCGTTCCAGTAGTGGCGGTGATCGCCGCAGGGGTCGCGAGGGTCGCCCCTGAAGTGCAAGTAGAAGGTGAGGCAACTGACCCTGAGCCAAGGAGGGAAGAACAGCCCCAGGGGGGTCCTGCACCCCAAGGAAGGGGAGTCAGTCTGACTATTGCGATCTACCACGCTCGTGTAGTGGCTGGGCGGCTGGAGGGAGAAGAAGGCCCAGCTAGCGCAGGGGCAGACCGCCTTGTAGGGATTGTATAAGAGGCAGCCTTGCGCTCAGCAGCCAGATTCAATGAGGCTGAACTGCTGAGGATGTTATGCTCTGCTCAAATGGAGGTAACCACCTTAGCAGGGGCTCTGCTGAGGAAGGCGGGGGCTGCAAAACTCAAGGCAAATGAGGCCAAGGCTCAACTTGCAAGGTTGAAGAAGGAGAGTGTAAACTGGGAGAGGGCCCATGCTGAGCTACAAGCGGTCAAGTTGGAGCTGGGGAACAAACACCGCCAGGTTGTGTCGCTCGAGTTCCAGCTTGCTGGTGAGCAGAAGAAGCTGGAGGAGGCCCAAAAAGCCTGCGCGGTCGCGCTTGAACGACATGAAGAGGCGATGTCCAGTAATGAAGAGCTGGTCAGACAAAAGGATGAGGCAGATGTGAAGATTGACGGTCTGCAGAAGGAGTTGGAGGGCGAGCGTGCAAAGGCAGTGGAGGAGAGGGAGAGCCTTCAGAAAGAGTTAGAGGCAGAGAGAGCCAAGGCGACTGCTGAAAGGGCGACCCTGAAGAAGAAGTTAGAGGAAGAGAGGGCTAAGGCAGCCTTTGAAAGGGTGACCCTGCAGAAGGATCTGGACGAAGAGAGGGCGAAGGCAGCCTCTGAAAGAGCGGCTTACCCCGATCTGTATGTTGCAGCAGTGGATCAGTTCAAGGGATCTGTGGAATTTCATATGGCAGTGGATACCGCGGATGCAGGCGGGCCGTGCCGAGGCGACCATCGGGGCAGAATCAAGGCGAAGTTATTGAGAGCTTCCGGCAGTCAGACTTCTACAAACACGAAATGGCTGAGTTTTGGGATAGTGGCTGGAAGATGTTCAAACATAGAGCTGAAGAACTGTTCCCAGACTTAGACCTCAGTAGTGTAACAATTGGTGAAGACGATGTGGCCCAAACCCCCCTTGATGAGGGTATTGAAGAAGAAGACCTCGTCTCCCGTGAGGAGGAATGAGTGAATTGTTTTTGTTGTGTGTTGGTTTTTTTTTTTTTTTTTTTGAATTGCTGTAATGAACTTATGTACAAAGTTGTGAATAAATAAATTTCAGTTGTGTTTTGCATTTGATTCTTTTTGCTTATGCATCTGAAATGGATGAGAATGGTGGCTTGTGTGTGGAGCTTATGTAGGAATCATTGTGAAGTGCAAAGTGGAGTTAAACTTGTAATAAAAATTGAATTTAGGAATTCCTCAAGACGAAGTGGGATTGGAGTTGTAATAAAAACTCAATGCAGAGTAAAGTTAGGAACTTCACAATGCAGAGTGAAATTGAACTTGTAATAAAAACTCAGTGCAGAGTAAGGTTAGGAACTCCTCATTGCAGAGTGAAATTGAAAATGTAATAAAATTATAAGGTTGTGTTGGCCACACTGCTCATATAGATTAGTGGTTTATGGAGTGAGGCTTGGCTTGTAAGGAAAGAGGCTGACTTGTAAGAGTTTGAGTGAGAAGAAAATAACCCGACTTGTAAAGAAAATGTGTAAGAATGTCTTTGGAATTTGACTAAGCAAAGAGTGGTGTAAAGACTTGGACCTGGAATTGTGACTAAGTGTGTCTACTAATTCCACAAGCATGAAGTTTGCATGGATGGCCTTGACCGGGTCCTGCACGCGTGCTCAGTTGGGGCTAAGCTATGATTCACTGACGTTGAAAGTAACTCAGTCTGAACCTGAAATTGTGGCGCTCGGTCTGGCTAAGACTTGTTATGCTTGGTCTGGCCGAGTGCTTCATGCCCAGTTTGGCTGAGGCTTTTAGTGCTTAGTCTGGCTGAGACTTTTAGTGCTTAGTCTGGCTGAGGCTTTTAGTGCTCAGTCTGGCTGAGGCTTTTGACGGTCGGACTGGCCGAGGCTTCTGGTGCTCAATCTGGCTGAGACTTTTAATGCTCAGTCTGGTTGAGGCTTTTAGTGCTCAGTTTGACTGAGACTTTTGACGGTCGAACTGGCCGAGGCTTTTGGTGCTCAGTCTAGCTGAGGCTTTTGACGGTCAGACTGGCCGAGGCTTCTGGTGCTCAGTCTGGCTGAGACTTTTAATGCTTAGTCTGACTGAGGCTTTTAGTGCTCAGTCTGGTTGAGGCTTTTGACGGTCGGACTGGCCGAGGCTTCTAGTGCTCAGTCTGGCTGAGAATTTTAATGCTCAATCTGGCTGAGGCTTTTAATAAGTGTTGCAAATGAGAATGTTATTGAGACAACACACAGATAGCTAAGATATAGAATTGTTGTCATGGACAGTGTAGTCTAGTCGATCCAAGTTTACATTATGCATCAAAAAGAAAATATAACAACTGAGCAATACAACAGTAGGAACTTATTGAAAGTAGCGCTTCAAGTGTTCAGCGTTTCAGGGGTGGGGGAGGTCTCGACCTTCTATGTCCTGAATTCGATAGGTGCCCGGACGTGGTCGGGCTTTCACAACGTAAGGTCCCTTCTATTTGGCTGCCAGTTTACCCTCAGTCGGATTTTTGGTGGCCAGAGTTGCTTCTCTCAAGACAAGGTCCCTTATAGCGAACTCCCTTGGTCGGACTTTGCGGTTGTAGTGTGTTCTTATTTTCTGTTGGTATGAGGCCAGTCTGACAGCGGTGGTCTCTCTGAGTTCTTCAGTTAGGTCTAGGTCTGCCCGATGGAGCTCTTCGGTTAGTGCTAGATCCGGATGTAAAACCCTGGGAGTAGGCAGATCGATTTTTACTGGAATAACCGCCTCAGCGCCGTATGTTAAGCGGAAAAGGGTTTCCCCAATGCGAGTCCGAGCTGTAGTTCGGTAAGCCCAGAGTACATTCGGTAGTTCCTCAGCCCAAAGTCCCTTAGCAGCTTCTAGCTTAGTTTTGATGATCTTCAGGAGAGAACAGTTGGTAACCTCAACTTGGCCATTGGCCTGGGGATGACCGGGGGAAGAGAAGCATGGTTGAATCTGGAGGTCGGCACAGAACTTCCTGTACTTGGCATTGTCAAATTGTTTGCCGTTGTCAGAGACGATGGCCTGAGGGATGCCAAACTTGCAAACGATCGACTGCCAGATGAATTTGGTTGTGTTCCGCTCGGTAATGGTGGCAAGGGGTTTTGACTCTACCCACTTGGTGAAGTAATCAATGGCGACAATTGCGAACTTGGTCTGGCCTCGGCTGGTAGGAAGTGGACCGACCAAGTCGATCCCCCATTTGGCGAACGGATAAAGGCTGTAAAGTGTGATCAACTCTGTAGGAGGAGCATGGGGGATGTTAGCAAAACGTTGACACTTATCACATTTGAGCACGAAATCAGTCACATCTTGATTGAGAGTTGGCCAGAAATAACCAGTACGGAGTATTTTGTGGGCTAGAGACCGGCCGCTCGAATGATTACCAGGGAACTTCCTGCATTACATAGGTTGCTTGAGCCGAATTGAGGCATCGCAGGTATGGTCATGAAAAACCACGTTTGTACAAGATGCCACTGACCAGGATGTAATTGGACGACCGGGCCCTGACTTTGGCGGCCTGCTATTGGTCGTCTGGGAGTTTCCCCGTTGTCAAAAATAGGAAGATGTCGGACGCCCAAGTGATGGGTTCGTTTTGGAGGAATTGCACTTCTTGTAGGTTGGGTGAGATAGCCGGGTGGGCTAGGTATTCGAGGCGAATACCGTGGCTGAGGTCGGACTGGTCTGCAGAGGCCAACTGAGCCATCTCATTTGCTTTGGAGTTTTCCGCCCGAGATATGTGCTTGATGTGGAAGGTATTGAAGAGGCGAACAAGGGGGAGTGCCATATCCCTATAAGCCCGCATTGTGTCCTCTTTGGCTTCGAATTCCCCCGTAATCTGGCCAACAATGAGCTGTGAGTCACTGAACACCCGGATGTAGCTGACTCCAATGTCCTTGGCGAGGCGGAGTCCTGCTATCAATGCCTCATATTCGGCCTCATTGTTACTGGCATTAAACAATAAACGGAGAGCATGTTTGAAATAGCCACCCTCAGGGGCGGTGAGAATGAGGCCAATCCCACTACCTTCCCTGCGGGATGATCTATCGATGTTGAAAGTCCAATAATGTGGGTCTTTTGGCTCTATAGGGGTTGGTAGGGGTGGAGGGGCAGTGGTTGGGGTAGGATTAGTGAATTCCAGGATGAAATCCGCGACAGCTTGTCCCTTAATTGCTGTTCGAGGCCGGTAGGAGATGTCAAACTGGCTGAGTTCCACTGACCACTGCATGAGTCTGCCGAAAAGTTCTGGTTGTTGCATGACCTTCTTCGAGGGTTGGTCGGTGAGAACCACTATGGAATGGGCCTGGAAGTAAGGACGGAGCCGTCTGGAGGCGGTGGCCAAGGCCAAGGACAATTTTTCTAACAGCGAGTAATTCTGCTCTACTCCCCTGAAAGCCCGACTGATGTAGTAGACCGGCCGTTGGACAGAGCCGTCTTCCTTGATAAGAGCTGCACTGATTGCGGTGCTTGAGACGGCTAAATAGAGAAAGAGGGGCTCGCCGGTAATTGCTTGTGAAAGGAGGGGGGGATTGGCCATACACCGCTTCAACTGCTGAAAAGCCTCTTTAGATTCAGTTGTCCATTCAAAAGTTTGCCGAAACACTTTGAAGAATGGTAGGCACTTATCTATTGCGTGGGAAATGAAGCGGTTGAGGGCCGCAACTCGACCAGTGAGCCTTTGAACCTCCTTAACCGTTCTAGGTGACTACATCTCAATCAAGGACTTGATCTTTTCAGGGTTAGCTTCACTGCCCCTCTAACTGACCATAAAACCCAGAAACTTTCCAGATCCTACACCGAAGGTGCACTTCTCTAGGTTGAGCTTCATTTGGTAGTTGCATAGGGTGGCGAAGGTCTCTCGCAGGTCGATTAGATGATCAATAGAGAGTTTGCTCTTGACTAGCATGTCGTCGACATATACTTCCATATTCCGACCTATTTGATGATGGAAAATGGCATTGACCAACCGTTGGTAGATGGCCCCAGCATTCTTCAGTCCGAATGGCATCACGCGGTAGTGGTACGTACCTCGGTCGGTAATGAAGGACGTATGTTCCCGATCGGACGGGTGCATCAGGATTTGGTTGTACCCAGAGAAAGCATCCATGAAGCTAAGCATTTGATGACCGGCCATGGCGTCGACCAACAGATCTATGCGGGGAGGAAGATAGCTGTCTTTGGGACAAGCTTGGTTTAGGTCAGAGTAATCGACACAGAGTCGCCATTTGCCATTGTTCTTGCGGACTAGGACCACATTTGACAACCATTTAGAGTAATCCACGTTTTTGATGAATTGGGCCTCAAGGAGCTTGTCAACCTCTGCGGCTATAAGAGTATTGCGCTCTGGATGAAAGATGCGCTGCTTCTGGCGGTAAGGTCGGAAATGGGGTTCGATGCTGAAGCGGTGAGTTATGAAAGAGGGGTCGATGCCCGGCATGTCTGAATGGGTCCAGACAAATACATCATTGTGCTCGATCAGAAGGGCGGCAAGGTCGGCCTTAGCTTGGGGGGATAGTTGGCTGCCAATCTTGGCAGTTTTCATTGGGTTGGTGGGATCGATGGGAATCTCAACGAGCTCCTCCACCGGTTCTCCTTTGACCAGCTCGTCCTCATCTCGGACGTCAAGTCCTTCAATGTTCATGGCCTCCTTCAGCTTGACTTCCTTAAGTGAGACGACATAACATTTCCTGGCTACAGTCTGCTCCCTCCTTACTGTCCCAACGCCCAGGTCGGTAGGAAACTTTATGGCGAGGTGGTAGGTTGAAGTGATAGCTTGGAAAGCGTTGAGGGCGGTGCGACCAAGGATGATGTTGTAGGCAGAGGGACAGTCAACCACAAGGAAAGTGAGCAACTTTGTAGTCTGCCGTGGGTATTCGCCGATGGTGATGGGGAGATCGATGGAGCCAATGGTGGTCACCCGGTCGCCAGTGAAACCGACCAAAGGGGTTTGGAGGGGAGACATCTTTTCCTCTCCAATCTTGAGCTGGCGGAAGCAGTTGAGGAATATGATGTCTGAAGAACTGTCGTTGTCGATGAGAACCCGTCTGACCTTATAGTTGGTGAGGAGGGCAGAAATGACGAGAGGGTCATCATGAGGATAACAGATGCCTGTACAGTCGGCGTTTTGTGAAGGTGATGGGTTCTGTCCACTGCTTGGGCTGTTTGGAGGGTCGGTTTACCGTAGCAACTGCTTTGTCAGAGCCTTGCCTTACCTTTTTGAGTTTTGCCTTCTGAGCCGAGCGGGATGGTCCCCCACAAGCAAGGCCGCCTGAAATGACTCGGATTTCACCAACTGGCGGAAGGGGATTACCTGGCGGCCGAGACTGTTGTGGAGGGCGATTATGGCCTTGGTTAGGTTGGGCTGGCTGCCGGAGTGGGGTGCGCCGGTGGTTGTTTCTGAGGGGCTTGGTTCTTTGCCTCTACTGAGAGCGGGTGTCTGTGAACCGGCTGAGACGCCCTTGACGTATTAGGGTCTCGACCTGATCCTTAAGGTTGATGCAGTCATTAGTGGTATGGCTATGGTCCTGGTGGAAACGATAATATTTGGACTGGTCTTTCTGATTGGAAGGGGTCCGTGAAGGTAGGGCCATTTGAGGGGGTAGTCCCATTGGATCTGGTTGAGGACTTGTTTCATGGGATAATTAAGGGGGGTGTACCGCTCGAACCGACCGGGCGGTCGGGCTAGTGCCGACTGGTCAGCGCGGGGAGGTCAGTCTTGATAGTGGGGTGTTTAGCTATTATACTAGGTGTTTCTGGGTTGTGGGTCTTTTCTCTTTTCTCTGGGAGTCGGGTTTTTAGCTATTGGATCCTGCCGAGCGGCTAGTGAATCTTCAGCATTCATGTATTTCTGGGCTTTGGAGAGTAAGGCTGCCATGGAGGTCAGGGGGTTTTTGGAGAGGGAGAAGAGGAAATCGAACGATCGTAGCCCAGCCATGAAAGCCGTGAGGATGACCTTGTCATTGTTTTCCGCTACTTGCAAGGCTTCAGTGTTGAAGCGGGTAACTTGGCTAATGCAGCCGACGGATGTTGAGGAGTTGGGTTGCCGGGCGGCGTTGGCGTTGGGCTTCAATGAAATGGCTAAGGAAGGAGTCGCTGAGGTGCTGGAAAATGGAGACAGAGTCTGCTGGTAACTGGCTGAACTACAGTCGAGCTGACCCCTTCAGTGTCACGAGGAAAGCCCGACACATGATCTCGTCAGTGAAGGCATGGAGGATCATGAGGGTTCGATAGGTCTCCATATGGTCGACTGGGTCCGTCGTACCGTCAAAAGAATCAATGGTGGGCATCTTGAACTTGGCGGGCAGAGGTTTGTCCCGGATGGAGGCAACAAATGGTGAGTTTGCCGTGGTAGAGCGTTTATGCTGAATGTTCTGTATGACCCCTTGGAGTTGGAGCTTCATTGCTCGGAGTTCAGCGTCCCAGAGGGGAATGTTGTTACCACGGTCAGTCAATGAAATTTGAACCTTTCTTGGCTTCCTTCAGGTGTGGGGGTGGAGGTGGTAGATTCCGAGGAGGTTGCAAACCTTCCAAGTTTGGTGGATAGGGTTACGGAACAGTATGGCTCGGGGCTCTTTCTTGGTCGGGTGGAATATCTGGAGGTGGTGGAGGAGGCATCAGAAGGTTTCTTTGGAGTAAAGCATTTATCAGGGCCTGGTTTTGCTCGGCCATACGGTTAATGTTGTTGGTAAGCTCGATAAATACTGAGGTGGGTTGTTTGGATTGGGGGGGTTGGCTTGATGGTCGGCAACATTATTGTGAGAAGCCATGGATCTAGTCGTGACCATACACTTTGATGGGTAGGAGGAAAAGGTTGTTGGGATAGGGTCTCTGGCAACAATGAGCACAACTGGCGTGCGGAGCAAAGTCTTTCCCACAGACGGCGCCAACTGATGAGTCAGTTTGTTCCAGTGAATGGGTCGGTCAGGTCCAAGCTTCTCAATGTCCACATCTAAATGATCAAGCCCACCGGATAACCTGCAAACAAGTCCAACGGGGAACGGGGTAGTCCTCTAGTGAACCCTCCGACGAGCAAGTTAGAAGGAGGAGTAAGGTATAGAGAGAGATTAGAGATAGAAAGCTTAACTTTCTTCTTGTCTTCAACGTTTGTTTATATCCTTTGGTAATCATTTCGCTGTCCCTTTCGACCTGTCCTCCTCGCTGAAAGTCTATGTTGTAGCTTACCTTATTCAGGGTAAGGGGGTTCTGTTCCGACGGAAAGGTGTTGTCGTAATAAATGCTGTGATGGGCTGCATTAATGGTGATGTGTAGTAGCAATAACTTTGCAGATCTTTGTCTGCTGATGTGGCTCGTCCTTTACTTGCCATCTGCCTGAATGTCATTGGCTCTTTATGCCATGTTGGATTCCAGTTGTTCTGGACCTCACCAGCTGGGTTATGTATTGGGCTCCAAGTGATGGGCTTGGGTTGTTCATAGTGATTCATGGCCTTTATAGGCCTATACACATCAATAATAATAATGATAAATCACTAAAAATTTTATTTTCAAAACAACCCTAATCAAGGGCGAGTCATCCATCCCCAATATGAAAGACCATGCAAGAGCAATGATGGATCTAGAGAGAGGAAGATGGAGGCAGAGAGGGGCGGCCGCATCTCTAAAAATTTTAAAATATCATATATTTTACAAAAATTTTTAAAATAATTTAAAATTATAAGAGTTTACATCTCTAATTTTTTTGTAAATAATTTTAAAATTATATAGAGTAGTCCCTCATTTTTTTAAACTGTGGAGTAGTCTTTCCAAAGTTATAATCATGGATCCATCAATAGTAGTTCAACCCTTCAATAAAACTAAAAGTACATTTTTTTGTGTGTGAAACCATGTCAATTTTTATGGCTTTTTTATTTAAAAAATATATTTATTTTCACATATTTTGTGAAATAAGAATAAAATTATTTTAATTTCTTTAATTAAATGAAAAGAAACATATATTGAGGTTTCCTTTTTGGGTAAATTATTGTCAATTCCCTTTAGGTTCCTGACAATTACACTGGCTTTTTCTCATTTTTCTAATATTACTGACCTCCCTTGTGACTAATGATATTAATGAAAGGGTTAGTTTAATAATTTCAACATTGGATATATTTTTGTTGGTAATCATTAAATGTGCGATTATTATTTCGATTATATCTTATGTATTATTTGGTTATGATTCATTTTTTTTAGTTATGATTGAAAAAAATTTAATTATGATATTTGTGGTAATCAATATCACAAATGTTATAACTTGTATATGGTATACATAAAATAATGTGTATTTTAGAATAGCTTATTGTTATGACAAAAGTGATGATAAAATAAATTAAAAATTTAATTACATAAATATAAGAAAAGTTATTTGGTAATTTCTAATCAATCTTGGCATCATACAGTTCAATTGTTTTTAAAAAAAAAAAAAAAAAAAAAAGGGATAAAATTGATGAGCGTCTCATTATCTAAATTAATAAAAATTAAATTAGGACACCACATAATAATATTTTCTAAATACTCACATGGTTTGACTATAAATATATATAGTTTATTGCATTACATACATACAAGTTCTTATATTCTTCGTTTGGTTCCAATATTCATGCTAATTTGTTTAATTTAAAAATGATTAATTGATTTCTTTTATTTTTAATATGGGAAATGAGCGGTAGCTCGAAAAATAAGCTCGAATTTGGCTCGAGAGAGAAGGAGAAAAGAGGAAGAGAGGGAGAGGGAGAGGGAGAAAAGAGGAAGAGAGGGAGAGGGAGAGGCAGAGAGAGAGAAGCAGACGGGAAGAGAGAGAGAGAGAAGACGCTGATGCCCAGCCGCCGATCGTCTCGCCGCCCGCCGTCGTGGCCTCACCGCCCGCCGTCGTCACCCAGCTTCAGATCGTCAGATCGTCGGCCTCCGCCTCCGCCTCCGTCGCCTCCGCTTCCTCCTCCCCTGTATTAGGGCCCCCTCCCCCTCTCCCTCCGCCTTTGTCTTCTTCTTCTTCTGCCAAACCCTCCGTCTTCTTCTTCTTCTGTCAAAAAAAAATATAGAGAAGGAGGGGTGAAAACGAGAAAAAGAAAAAAAAAAAAAAAAGGGTCAAAACGACGTCGTTTTGACCCTCGAGCCAAATCTCGAGCCTCAACTCTCGAGCTACCAATCACTACCGTTTTAATATATAGATAATCAAATGTTATACATTCCAAACTAGAATTCTTTTATGTGATAATTTAATAACTAATTACTGACTTTCATAAAAAAGAAAAAAGAAAAAAAGAAATGTTAGTCAACTAACAAAAAGAGAGAATCTGCAAAATAAAAATAAACCTCATAGGAGGTTAATGTAATTTTAGAAAAAGGAGAGGATGCCATTGTCATTATAGAAACCTTAAGGAAAGTGATTGTAATTTATCATTTATTTTTTGTTATCTTGTTTGATTTTGATATTAGATTAATGCTCTACAATTTGGGATACATTCACATTGGGTGTGTCCAATGGTTTAGTTGTCACATCTTAACATAGAGTAGTGGGAGATCAGTGCTTTGAACTAGTAGAGTAATAGTGAATTTTTCAGTTGTATTATAATTATATTTTGTTTGGAATGGCTTAAATAAGTATATTTTTTATCTTTTTATGAAAAAATGTGCAGAAAAATAGAAAGGCGATGTGATGAAAAAAAATAAAAAAATAAAAAGATGAATTATTTTGTGTATGCCAAACTTGACTTAACATATTAATACTATCTTTGACCCAATAAAAAAAATTGAGACACATTAGTGGCGTTTGGCACAAGTTAAAGTAGCTAACTTAGTACCCACAAAAAAAAAAAAAAAAAAAAAAAAAAAGAGTAGTTAATAAAATAAAATATTCCGTTCAAATCATAATCATTTATTTTTTTCTTACAATCATCAAATTAACTAAAAAAAATAAAAAATTATTTAAAATAATATTTTTTTGTTAAACCAAACTAACATAATTAAAAAAATAAAAAATCAAACTAAAAAAATCTATCCAAACGAAACCATGCTCTCTCCACTTACTCCACTCCACTGACTTTCCTTGGGTCAAACCAATGAACTGCCGCCAACTCCCCATTTCCTGAACTTTACCACTCCCTCATTCTCTCATCTCTCTTTCTCTCTCACTCTTCCTCTGTTGTTAGCGATCGTGAACGTCGATTCCAAATTCAAATTCTCCCCCCTCTCTCATTCTAAAAACCCTGACCTCCATTTTCACGATACACTGTACCTCTTAAACCCTAACCCCCCCCTCTCTCTCTCTCTCTCCAACTTTTTACACTCAACTGGCGCAGCAATGTTCTCTCCGGGGACAAAGAAATCCAATATCAGCGGTCGCAAAGACCGTACTAGTCTTCTAGGTCGCCCATCTCCTGATTCACCGATCACTCCGCTTGCAGAGAATCGCATATCTCTTCACGACAATTCAATCCCTAACCGCCCCTCCACCGGCACTCCTGCTCCATGGGCTCCTCGCTTGTCTGTTCTCGCCAGGTACTACCACCACCACTTACATATGCTTAAACAAACTATAATAATGTACATTTCATCACAAATGATTTTTAATTGTTGAAGTTGTTGGTTTGGTTTTATTAGATAGGCATGAGATTAATAAGATTGCGATGGGAATTGGAATTCGCGGTAATGCATTTTGTTGTGTGTTCTGCGTTGTTGATTTTATTTTTAGGCTGTGTGTTTGGATCATGGATTTGGAAATGCAGTTATATTTCATATTTTACATACCTTTTCCTTATCCCTGATCTACACACAATCTTAAGCTGTGTTTGGTTATGCATATTTGGTTGGGGATTTGAGGAGTGATTTGGAAAGGAAAAAGAAAAGTTAGGCGAAATATGAATAAAATATAATTATATTTCAGTCAGCCTGTTTTTGGTTGGGAGATTTAAAAAGGAAAAGGAAAAAGGTTGGTGAGTATATTTTATTTATATTTTACTTATTTTTTTTTTCTTTTCCTTTTTGGATCCCTTCTCAAATCACTTAACCAAACACAATATTAATTTCACATACTTTCTCTCTTTTCAAATTCCTTCTCAAATTTCCAACCAAACAGAGCGTGAGGGTTTTGAGTCGAAGTTATGTGGGTAATGAAATGAATTGTGATTATGGAATTGGTGAATTGGTTTAATTTAAGTGTTCCGCTATGAGATTAATAAGATTGCGCCGGGAATTGGAATTTTGTGGTAATGCATTTTGTTGTGTGTTTTGTGTTGTTGATTTGATTTTTAGGGTTTCGAGTTGAAGTTAGGTAGCTGAGTAATGAAATGAATTGCTATTATGGAATTGGTGAATTGGTTTAATTTAAGTGTTCTGCTTTGAGTTTTGTTGACTGATTTTTATCAGTAGCTCTACGGACACACAGAACCGACCACAAAACCAACTATATTAAGGCTTGGTTTGGCATCATCTAAATAAGTCAAAAAGTCAAAAAGTCACTATCTTATTTAAGTTACATCATCCTATTTAAATCACATCACCTCTCTAACACATCACATCAAATCCAACCCAAACCCAACCCAAACCCACCAATAAGTCAAAAAGTACACTTTTTTAGTACATGCCAAACCAACCCTAAATATAGGAGGAGCAATATGGGTGAAATTGTATTTTTATAATGGGCCTTCGCCTTGCCATCTGATATGTATGGCCAGATTTGGTTTATGTTGTTGGCTCTGGGTCCATAGTTTTGTTGTATTTTATTTCTGTTCATTGACAATTGAAGGAAACCAGGAGTCTCCGTATTTTATGTCAGAGAGCTTTGGAAATTTAGTGAATATGGACTTCTACTCATGGCTTTGTTTTGGATGGTTTGTGTTTGGGAAGGAAATGTTTGAATTATCCGGTTGCATGATGATGCCCAGAATTTTGTTTGTATAAACCATTTTTTGTTTTGTACACTTGCAGAAGTTACACTTGCAGAATTTTGTTTGTATAAACCATTTGTTTGTATAAACCACTCCAAAAATTCAATGAAGCAATAGTTGGTATTCTAATTTGACAACTTATGGCCCAACGAGTTGTAAAGAGCATATGACTCTAAATGACAAACTTCCTTGAATGGGTAATACTTATTGGCACGATGTTGATTTATTTGTGTTAATATAAGTGATTTCTCAAGATAAAAATAAAGACTAAAGAAGATTAAGTAATTAATAGTATGCTTTCTTAAATCTAGGTTTTAAGAAACTCATTCTTAAGAAGATAAACCTAACATAATAGCACATAAACTTCTAAGGAGGAGCCATGTGCATATTCGACAGACACTTCTCAGACACTCCCAGAAACTTGTCTAGCACTTCTTCAATGTGCCCTACTTTGAAAGTAAAATTTAATAATTACGGATACTTTGTGGACACTTTGTGGTGACACTTATTGAACCATCACAGTCTCACAGACGACTTCTTTGCTGAATCTCTTAATAGCAACAATGTTTGACATTCTTGGGAGCACGACTTACATAGCGTAAAGCGCAACAACAAAAGCAATTTTAATTGTTAAGCGAAGCGCACAAAAGTGCACTTTTCTAATAAGCTAAAGAGCACATTTTTTCATATTTTTTATTGTTTGCTTAAAAAGAATATAATTTATTTATTTTTAACCTTTTGATCATAATAGTATTGAATAGGCCATTGATTTGTTATTCAAATACCCATAGTATGGTATGATATGCTACCTATGAAGCATGGGTGTGGGTATGGATACTGGTATGGGTACACTGATACGGCAAAACCTTAAAAAAATAGGATATGGATACGGCTGGGGTACGCTGATTTTTTATTTATTTACAATGATTTATAGTTAGAGATTCAACTTACAAATCAAAGTTTAACGCCATAATTAGAAAGAGAAATTACTAAACCAAAAAACCAATCATAATTCAACAATATCAATACCAAAGCAAAGTCCATGAGCTATTTTAATGCCATTATACTCTTTGGTGATGAAACTACGACAGGCTCTCATTACTGGAGAAATGACAAAGGTTCAGTGTCAAGTTATGTTCACTAATTTGGTGACTAATTGTTATATTTTTGTTGTTAACTTGATTCAGAATTCCACCAGTCAAGAAAAGTGAGAAAGTGAATGATTCAGATCCAGTTCAACCTGTTTTTGTTGGAGAGTTTCCCCAAATGGTTCGTGATGAACAAGCCAATCTCTTGCAGAAGCGTATTCCTGGTTAGTGCAGTTAGCTTCAGTATTTTCTCAACATTCTTAGTAATTTTAAAGGCTACTTTCTTATGTGGTGGGATAATTGTATTTCCTCCGGCAGGTGAATTTTGCATCTCTGGTGGAATGGACAAGGAATCTTCCCTTGCATGGATTGTTTGTGGGAATAGGCTCTTTGTTTGGAGTTACTTGTCACCTGCAGCTTCAAGAAAATGTATTGTTCTTGATCTTCCTCCGAGCATTTTGGAAGACGGAGGGATTGGAAAAAATTCTAGTACCGGTAACAGTTGGATGCTCTTCATTGTCAATTGGCATAGCACACGTAGGAACACAGACAAAGTTGTTCAACAGTTTAACTCTGCTGGTATTGTTATGTGTAATCAGAGAACTCGAACTCTTATATACTGGCCAGACATATATTCTGAAGGTGGGAGTTCTCCAATTACAAGTCTTGCATCTATTGATGAATTAGAGATGACATATTCACCTACTGATGGGAAGACCACCCCAAAACGGCAGCACAGCAAGCCAGGAAGCAGTTCAGCTGGATCAGGTTGTTTAAACTCTTTGATTGCTTCCGCGATCCCCGGTGGCAGACACATCTGTGTTGCTCTTGCATGTGGTTCCAATGGTGAGCTTTGGCAGTTCTTCTGCAGCCCCGCTGGCATTCACAGGAAAAAGATTTATTCTGACCTTTTGAGTTCAGCTTCTCAAGGCAGTGATAGCAGTCAGCTTGTAGGGAGCAAGGGGTATCCAAGGTCATTGATTTGGCGTTCTTCACGTCATTATGCAGAGGAAACTAGTAGGCAGTTTTTCTTACTAACGGATCATGAGATACAGTGTTTCACTATTACACTTGCTCCTGATACAACTGTGTTGAAACTCTGGTCTCATGAAATTATAGGAGCCGATGGTGATTTGGGCATCCAGAAGAATTTGGCTGGTCAGAAACGGATCTGGCCTCTGGATCTGCAGGTTGACAACCATGGCAAAGTAATTACCATTCTCATTGCCACATTCTGCAAAGACCGGTTAAGCAGTTCAAGCTACATAGAGTACTCACTTCTGACCATGCAATATAGGTCTGGGGTAAATATCTCCCCCGAAAATATTGTGCCAATAAAAGAGAGGGTTTTGGAGAAAAAAGCTCCCATCCAAGTGATAATCCCCAAAGCAAGAGTAGAAGAGGAGGACTTCTTATTTTCCTTGAGATTGCGGGTTGGGGGAAAGCCTTCTGGATCTGCTATTATACTCTCTGGTGATGGAACTGCTACAGTCTCTCATTACTGGAGAAATTCTACCCGACTCTATCAATTTGATCTACCTTATGATGCTGGAAAAGTTCTAGATGCTTCAGTTTTCCCTTCCTCAGAGGATGATGAAGATGGGGCATGGGCTGTGCTCACCGAGAAAGCTGGAGTTTGGGCAATTCCTGAGAAGGCTGTTTTACTTGGTGGAGTTGAACCACCTGAGCGAAGCTTGTCACGTAAAGGGAGCTCTAATGAAGGATCTGCACAGGAGGAGAGAAGAAACTTTACATTTGCAGGCAATATTGCACCTAGAAGGGCTAGTTCAGAAGCATGGGATGCTGGAGACAGACAAAGGGCAGTTCTCACTGGAATTGCACGTCGGACTGCTCAAGATGAAGAGTCAGAAGCTTTATTGAATAATCTTTTCCATGATTTTCTTTTATCTGGGAAGATTGAAGGCTCTCTTGATAAGCTTCGAAGTCCTGGGGCATTCGAAAGGGATGGAGAAACAAATGTTTTTGCTCGGATAAGCAAATCAATTGTTGACACCCTAGCTAAACATTGGACAACAACCAGAGGTACCGAGATTGTGGCTCTGGCTATTGTGTCCACTCAACTCATGGATAAGCAGCAGAAGCATCAAAAGTTTCTCCAGTTTCTTGCTTTATCCAAGTGCCATGAGGAGTTGTGTTCAAGACAGAGTACGATCTTTTGTCCATTTTATTGCCTGTTGCATCCATGTTTGTTATATATACATATGCTATTAATATTATTTTTTTTTCACATGTGGTGTTTGTCAACCTTGAAAGCTCTTGTTTAATGAAGCTTTTATCTTTAGCATATATTTCATATGTATTGAACCGTTAGGCCTAAGAAATACTTATTAGTCTAATGGTTCTTGTTGCTGGTTAGTAATGTAGGAATTGCAGAAGCAAAGTCATTGGAGTTTGAACATGATCACTTCTGTAGGTGTGCTGAGTGTGACTTTATCTAGATTTAGTATTGTTATTATTAGGCCATGTTGTTATATAAGAGCAACAAAATGTCATCTTTGGAACAGAAATGAGTCAATGACCTACTTTTTTAATTGTCAAGTAATGAATATGGTTGCTGTTTCATTAGATTCTTGTGTAAATCATGCGAGCAGCTTCTTATTCTCTATTGTGCTCAAATTACATAATTGTTATCATCTTTGGAACAGAAATGAGTCAATGACCAACTTTTTTAATTGTCAAGTAATGAATATGGTTTCTGTTTTGTACAATTCTTGTGTAAATCATGCGAGCAGCTGCTTATTCTCTATTGTGCTCAAATTATATAATTGTTATCATTGCTTTCTGATGCATCCATTAAGCGTAGGGTATTGTTTTTTGTTGTCAGGACAATCGCTGCATACTATCATGGAACATGGTGAAAAGCTTGCTGCCATGATTCAGCTCAGGGAACTGCAAAACTTGATTAGCCAGAACCGTTCAACTGGAGTTGGTTCCCCCTATTCTAGTTCAGAAAGTGAAATTTCTGGTTCCCTTTGGGATCTGCTTCAATTAGTTGGTGAGCGAGCCCGTCGGAATACTGTTCTTCTTATGGATAGGGACAACATCGAAGTATTCTACAGTAAGGTTTCAGATCTTGAAGAATTGTTTTATTGCTTAGAAAAACAACTAGGTTATTTGATCAGCACAGAGATGCCACTTGTGGTTCAGATTCAAAGAGCTTGTGAACTTTCAAATGCATGCGTGACTTTACTTCGCACAGCATCGCAATACAAAAATGAGTATCACATGTGGTATCCCGCTCCTGAGGGTTTAACACCATGGTATAGTCAACCAGTGGTAAGAAGTGGCCTGTGGAGCATTGCCTCTTTCATGCTTCAGCTGTTGAATGAAATGTCTCATCCTGATATGTCTAGAAAATCAGATTTTTATTCTAATTTAGAAGTACTGGCTGAAGTATTACTTGAGGCATATTCTGGTGCTATTACGGCAAAAGTTGAGCGTGAAGATGAATACAGAGGATTATTGGATGAGTACTGGAAAAGGAGAGATGCTCTTCTTGACTCTCTTTACCAGCTGGTGAAAAGATTGGTTGAAACCAGATACCAGGTTAATCTTGTGCTCTTATATGTTTACTTTTGTTATCCTGGCTGTGTATTCATCTACATTAAAAAAATGACCTTGTGTATAAATATTATATAGTTTTAATTTCTTTTATGCTGTGTTTAGTTGGGAGATTTGGGAAGGGATTTGGAAAAGGAAAGGAAAAAGGTGTGTGAAACTATGTGAAATATAGGTATATTTTATTCTCATTTCACTTGCTTTTTCCATTTCTCTTTCTAAATCTCTTTTCAAATCACTCAACCAAACACAGCATTAGTGCATGTGTGGACTTCAGACTTCTTTTTGCTGGATACTTTGGCACTTCCTCATAAAATCAACTTGCTTCTATAATAGTCATTTAGGTTCATTGATTGTTTGTGGTAGTTGGGACTATGCTTTTAGAACTTAATTCTTAATGTGATTCAACCTTGAGTTGAGAAAGTTACGCAAGTACATTGGAGACTTCACTGTGCTAGAAAACTTGTCTTACTGTTAAGGTTCTTTGATATCATTTTTGTCCCCTCAATTTTTGTGATTATTCATTATTTTGTAATTGTTTTTTCTTCTTCCTCATCATGCTAAAATACCAAGTGCAACGCCTTCTTTTTTGGGTATTAGGCGTGTTTCCACACATGTTGTACCAAACCTAAATCCCACATCGAAAGAGTCCCCACTTAATTTTTATGGGAAACTAAAAATCCTTAGGACTTTGAAAACATAATATAGGCACTAATCCGTCATAACCAAACATCTCGGTTTGGGAACTTAGGTACAAAAAGGGAAGGTTATTAATTGATGCACCCCCTTTCACCTAATTCAAGTGATTGGCCTCTACTAATCCTTTATTTTATGAGATAATATGGTCATATAATTCCATAAAGTCAATTGTTAACCTAAATCCTTTACTAATCTAACAACTAGGTGATTGAATAAATAAGACATCATTCAAGTTGGATTTAATGAACACAACCACATCAAGCCAAAGATTTTTCACAAAACAATGATTTTCTACATAAGATGACACTTTTATTTCATAGGGTTATAAATACAAATCAACTCAAGCAACATCATTAAAAATCATTCAAAATACACAATTGAGCACCAAAAACACGTAAACTTGCATTATTGAGGAACAATGCACCAAACAAGCAATATGCTGTGAAAGACAAGGAAACTTAACCCGAATTCCGCCGCAAAGCAACAAATATGCAAAATATGTATGAAATAATGTACAGTGATCCTAAACATGCTACTAAACATACACAATGCAAACCTAAACCCGGTTTAGGTGTTACTAACATGATTCAAAGCAAATAAACAACTAACACATAACAAATCTAACATGCTGAATATTACATGATGATTAAACTGGGCTATGTGCATGCCAAGATAAAGATTTAACCATCCTAAACATGCTGTTTATACATATCTAACTGAAACATGCAAAACAAAGCGAAAAATATGCAACTCTAATAGCCTACATGTTCACATATGCATGCTAACACCCTAACCATGATCTAATAATAAAAACATAATTTAATCATACTTAAAATAAACAAAATCAGAGGACTTACCGACTGGTTTGAAACAAACTGAAGAACACAATTGAAAAAGTAAAAATCCTTGCTTGAAAGCTTCCTTCGAGCTTTGGCTTTGCATTGATAAACTTTTCTTCAAAACCTAGACTACTTTTAGTTGTAGAGCTACTGTTTAGGGTTAGGAATTTCAGAACTGAGACTAAGGGTGCAAGGCTTACACTTCTAATTCTCGTAAAACATTTCAAGAAGCTCAAACTCTTGATCCCCTTCAAGAGAGAAGGGGGGGTGGTGGTGGTCTATTTATAGGCAAGGAGAGGTTTGGGGGCCAAGCAAGGAGTTGCTAGGGTTGCTTTATCGCTTTCGGGATCATGTCCAAAACGCAACAACAGTCTAAAGCAAAATAGAATTCTAGGCTGTCGGGATCATGTGCGGGCGTACTAGGCTTGGGCAACTACAGAAAGCATGTGCGGGCACACCACGCACGTGCCTAGCTCAGGGACATGTGCAAATGAGGTGTGGATTTCCATGCAAACGTGTGGGGTTTCCATGTGCGGATTTTGCATGCAATGTGTGGATTTTCCATGCGACGTGCAAATTGACTCTTCTGATGTACTATGTGTTGGTCAACCCATTGGTCCACAAGGTTCCAAGTCAACCTTCGTCTTCTGGGCATGCTTGTTGCCTAAGTAAGCACCATTAATTCTCAATCGACGTTTTTAGGTGAAAAATAGGTCAATGCTTTTGAAAATATCATCAATTCAGACTCAATCGGACCTTCCCCTCTCCTTTTCTTCTAAGTGGGACCAAAGAGTTAGGTTTTGGCTAAAATGGGTTCAAGGGAAAAATGGTCATTTTCGCAAAAAGATGGTTTTGGCTTAAAAAGGGGTGATACAGCAGCTCGTAACAACTTCAAATATCTCTAGGCATAAAGTATTTACCGTTTCATCATTGGGAAGTTTTCAAGCGCCTAAAGTCTTAAGGTCAGTCAAAATGAAGTGTTTACCCTAGGGGCTGTTTGAATGCATATTATATAACTTATTTTCGTATTTTAGAGGTAAATAATCGAAACATATAAAAAAAAAAAAAATCTCGTAGTGCAATTGCTTAGTAACGGTAGTGAAGATAAAGGTCCAAGCACCAAAATACTGAAATATATTTTCAAAAGTAGAACTCACTTTAAGATGTAGTGACGGTTACATGGATTGGTATGTTTATTTCTTTTGTGGCATCATTGGCATGATATGAGTATTGTAGTCAAGTCAAGTTGTTATTGTTACATGATAGCGTTATAGCAATTTCTGTCAACAAAAAACATGTGCGAGGGTGTCTTGGTTGAGAGTAGAGTACATGAGTTCTAAAGATTAAAGATTTTCAGAGACAATGCAACAGTGGCTCCAAGCGTTTGTCATGTATATTTGCATTGAGCATGTTGCAATTAGTCTAGGGCATAGTTTTTACTTTATAAAATTCATCTTTATTGACCTATACTTCGTCATGTGAGTATTATATCGTAAAAAAGTTCAAAACTATTATTGGTCCCACCCCGCATTTTGGTTGGGGTCCGCCCCGGGGGTTAGACCGCTTGGGTTATATTTTATAGTATCGAAGGCAGTCTACATGCTTGCTCATCTTCTTCTCCCCACCTTCCTCTGGTAATGACCCTATATTTTCTTTTCTGCTACACTTATCCATCCGTTAGACAAATTTGGGAGCCCCACTGGAAGGTCACTTGTGTGGGTGCCACGTGCAGCTCTTTGCAGCAGTCCATAGACTCCAGTTTGATACCTTCTTGAAAGGCACCCACACGGGTACTGCGGACGCAGAGAGAGCTGCTCAATACTCACCCGAAGGGCACACAAGTGGGCACACTGTTATTTGGAAAATGTGTGAAATCCTTTTCGATATGGGATTATATAAAGGGTTGTGGTTTTTTTGTTCTAACCCTAGTGAAACTTTGTTTAGAGGCCTTAGTCACTTTGGAATCCCTAGCCTATCAAGAAATTGTTGCTATATTAATCCCATAGAAGGAACTCCGAACTCCGTAAGGCCTGTGATCTTGCGCCTTTGTGTTTGATGTGGCTGCTTTGGTTGGAGCGGAATCGGCAGATTTTCCAAGGGGTGGAGATCCTCTTTTGAAGAATAGGTTCTTGGTAGTTTTGTATAGTTGGGCTTTGGGAAGAGTGGTTATGGATTTATTTTCTTTTGTGATTTTATAGATTCTTTACATGTTTAGGGGTGGGTGTTATTTGTTTCCATCGTCTTGATGCTTGGCTTTTAATAAATTTTACCTTTTAGTTGTCAAAAAAAAAAAAAAAAAAAAAAAAAAAAAACCCACACACTCACTTGCACTGCATCCTTGCTATTGGCTGACTGTGATTAGAGCCGCATATAATGGAGGTCGAAGTGTGGAGTTCGTTGGTAGGTTGATGACAGTTATAGCTGCAAGGTGCTGAGGCTTTATCATTCTGTGGACGAGCCATTCAGAATTAAGAGAAGGCCAATGGGGTTGGAGCCACCAGTGGGTGAAAGTTGAACTTCATGGTCAAGATGACCAGATTTGAATGCATCTCAGTTGGGTTGTAAATCATTAGTTTGTGAGTGTTGTTCTTGATTGTTAAGGTGGCTAAGGTTTTTCCTTAGGGATTGTTACTAATGTTTTCCACGTATATTGTTTTGTCTTGTTCTTATCTGTTATTGAGTGGCTTGCCTTTGAGTGATTGGTCAATTGATATATGTACATTGAGCAAATTGATTTAATAAGCTGCTGCTTTTGAATTTTAAATTGACATAGTTTTTCTTTGAGCTTGGCCTATTCATCCCCTCTAAGCAGTAGGCACAAACTTTGTCTGCTTCTGTTCTTTCACAAGTAGTTACTTTATGCTTTGACTGCCATTAACTGGGAGGATGTATATTTTTATTGTGTTGCTTGAAGTCATATCTTAGGATGGTAATTTTATTTATCAAAAAAAAAAAAAAAAAAAAAAAAACTCCTAGGATTGTAATATTCTATTCAAGGCATGACCATTTCAAAGTTGGTGCCTGCTATTGCCACTGGCTGAGATTGTCCAGTGCCACCATTCAGAATGGCCACTTGCTGCATGACATGTCAGTAGCTGTCATCACATAAATACTGTACATATGTTTCATTGTTAGTATGCCATCCGCATGTCAGCAAGCTTTGCATTGTCTATTATGCTTTGCTCAAGCAAGACTGATGTTTCCTCCTGGCTCTTTATAAATTGCCATTAACTGCTATTGTACAGGCAGTTGGGTAAAGTTTCGAGTACCTCCTATGTGCATCTAGCTATTGAAACCTGCTTATCCATGAAAAAAGAAAAGAAAATCAGTATTGCACATAACCTATTTTAATTGCAATCAACTCTAAGCAGATTGAGGTGGAGTCAATTCACAAAAAGGAAACTCTTGAGTGGGTGCTTTATTGTTGAAGATTGGGAACTCTCAGGTATTCTTATTAAGTGTAGCCTTCTTGTCTTTGCAGGACTCAAGTGAAGGAACTGAAGAGCAAAGTGAAGCAAATCTTAGAAAGCTTTCATTACATTTGTTGTCTATTGCAAAACGGCATGAAGGATATCAAACTATGTGGAATATATGCTGTGATCTAAATGATTCAGAACTCCGTAGAAACCTTATGGTAAGAAAGAAAATTATACTTTTGTTGTTTATTTTTAGTAGTTAAGGTTTCTTGATGATAAAGTATGATGTCCTTATTCTTTGAACATTTTATTTTTCTCTTATCACTTGGACACTATCTATGTATGCATATCCTTGTCTGCCTTTCCTTGGCTTATTTTATGGGCCCACTTTCCTTGACAATTCTAATGACTTACTTTGCAGCATGAGAGCATGGGACCCAAAGGAGGGTTTAGTTATTTTGTGTTCAAACAATTGTATGACAGCAAACAGTTTTCCAAGCTTCTAAGACTTGGGGAAGAGTTCCAGGAAGAGCTAGCTACTTTTCTAAAGCAGCACCGGGATCTCCTATGGCTTCACGAAGTGTTCCTTCATCAGTTTTGCTCAGCTTCTGAAAACCTTCATGCATTGGCTCTCTCTCAAGATGATAACTCAATTGCGGAAGCTGTAGAGGGGACCGAGTCTTACGGCACAAAAATGGAGCCAACTTTAGCAGAAAGAAAGCGTTTTCTGCAACTCTCAAAGATTGCTGCAGTGGCAGGTTTTCATTTATACTGTCTAGCTCCAAGACTTACCCCTGCCAGATATAACTGTAGCACCTTTTTCTGTTGTTCAAGTTCTTTGCCAACTTATCCTTGATCAAGAATTGCTTTCATGCACTTCAGTATGCTTGTGCACCATCTTTTGTTTGGGGCTTCTTAATTCAGCATGAAAGAGCTGTGTTACTTTGATTTTGATTCTGTTTAAAAGCCATGAGATCATCCTTGAAACTTTGTTTGTAAGCATTGCTGTTTGACACATGCTGTTTGAAAGTAAAAAGATAGTCATTAGCATATACCCACGAAAGCACAAAAGCGAAGGATAGCCAAACCCTACCTCTGAAAACCAGGCCTTGAAGCCTATAAAGTTTAGAAGAAGATAAAAAAGAAGAAGAAGAAAAGCCTAGAAAGCTGCATGACCAACTTCCAATGAACAAAGTAATAATCAACATCCTCCCATGAACCTTAATATTCAGTGATTGGTCATCTGTGTTCTGTTTTGTTGAAGCATGACTTGGAATGGTAAGATATTATTTTGAATGGTCTTGGTAGCAGCATCAAATTATTCTTGGACTTGCCAAATAATAAACTAGAGAAATGAGCGTGCTAATTGCCCGAAGTTGATATTGGTGGGGTGAGTGGGCCATAATAGTGGTGGATGTGCAAACACAGACGAGTTCATGATGAATGATGAATTGTATGAACTCGTTTTAAAAAATTAATATAGGCTTCCTAGGTCACCTACAAGTTTTGTATGCCTTTGGTCGTTTCAAATTCAGTTTATTGCATTTAATTCAATGAATTGACGGAGTTGTTGAAGTTGCACATGAATTTGTAATCCTTTTCAACCATCGGTGAACTGTTTTTCATCAGTCTTATCAAAGTTGCCCTGCAAGATGAACATTAATCTTTAGCTAATTTAAAGTTGTTTCTGGAGACTTATATTGGAAAATTGATGCTAGTTGAAAAGATGGAACTTGTCCACATAAGATGATTGGAAAGGCTGCTGATATTACTACTTGAGTGAATCAATCTTAGTTCCCATTTGGTATCAGCTAAGAAGCACGGATATGGACACGTGACACGACACGAATACGACATAAACACACCGACACGTGAATTTTCAAAAAATGTAGGACATGACATGTGGGGGACACACATGAAATATATAATTTTATATATTTATTATATGTTATATCTATAAATATATCACTCAAAGATAATAAAAATGTAATATAGTACTAATTTCTATAAATTTATATGGGTTTTATTTTATTATTGTATCTTAAGTTGTTTTGTTAAAACTTATAAATAGTTTCACATGTGTCTAATCGATAGACACGTGTGTTTAAGCGATTGACACATATGTCCTCCAAGTGTCCAAAGAGTGTCCGAGTCTTTAAAGAAATTTAAAAAATAGGACACGTTTTGAAGAGTGTTGACACGTGTCTTAAGAGTGTCTGTGTCCGACACAGACACAACATGAATACGTCACCTTCTTAGAAGTGTTCGTGCTTCTTAGGGTATCAGTTTGTTGGGGAAACGAATTAGAAACGTGTATCATTACTACTAGTTATTTTTGGTTGGTTGGTTGGGGCATTTTCTTTTTTATTTTTTTTATAATATTTGTTTCCCTATATTCTCTTGTTGTACAAGTGTTGCATTGCTTGCTTGGCTAATACTAGGATGTTACTGCATGTAATTAGAGATTTTATGGATCAAGATATATTTACAAACAGAGTCAATGTTGTGATGCTCACTTATAGCAGTGAAGGACGGTGCTATATAGAACATAAATATTTTTTTACATGGTTTCCTTTGTTTTTTTTGGGGGTTAGTGTGGTGTCTTATTTACAAGAGGATTTTGAATTTGAAGTACTTGTATCTATAGGTTATTCTTTTTTCACCAGATAGCTCCAAATATTTTGTTATTTTTTTGGTAAACTGAAATGTTTATTTTGGGGTTTGAACCTGTTAATATCTTTCACTTTTGTCCAGTATAATTTTTATTTTATCATTTTGATTTTGATTTTGTTTTTGTATTTGTACTTTTCATTTAGAAGAGAATGATGGTTATTTAATATTTGGCAGGAAAGAATGATGATTGTGACGAAAAGTTGAAGCGCATTGAAGCTGATTTGAGGATTCTGAAATTGCAGGTATGTTGAAGTGGAATAAGTATTTGCCCTGTTTTTTTCACTGGAACCTTACCTGTGATTGTGCTATCTGATTTATTAATCTTTTTTTTTGTAATTATAAACTTACGCAACATAATTTGATTTTCCCATCACAATCACCAATGTTATTTGAATGTGCATGACTTATTTATCAATTTAATCAATGGACTTGCTGGCCATTTTTTAGGGTTTTATTTGTGTTGTGCACTTATAAGTTGAATTGGCTTGAATGCTTCCCTTGGAAGTCTTTTCTTAGCTGTTACCATATAGAAAAACTTCTAGACCAGTTCTCCTTTGACTTGGGTACCTTCAATCATTATGGTTTGGTTAAGCTTGGCTCATTAGAAGTAGTGAATTTCAAACCATCATGGAATTTCTATTTTGGTCAAGTAAACTAAAATTCACTATCAATGTGTGTGGCATTGATAATCACAGAAACTTTCTATTGAATAACATTTCCATGTTGGGGATTATTCCTTTTTCCCCTTTTGTAATTGGTGTTTCTAAATGATTTTGTTCTTTGGTGATTGGTGTTTCTAAATGTCTTGAAAAATTTATTAGTGATGAAATTTAGTTGTGCATCTCTATTCAAATGGTGTTGGCTAGTATAGTAAATAGAGATATGAATCTCCTTAACTTGACTAACCAAATGGCCGTTGATAGAGTCGAGTGGAAAAGAAGGATTCACGTAGCCGACCCTATTTGATGGAACTTAAGGCTCTATCCATGATAATTCTTGTAAACTACATTAGTGCATTTTGTTTTATTTCAGCTGGTTTGGCATCAGTGCAGAAGCATCTAGCTTCAGATGCCATACCTTCAGATGCTTGCTAGTTGAGGTTGGAAGCTTAATAAAGAAAAGAAAAGAAAGAAAAAAAAGAAGAGAAAATCGCCAAGTCCCTGTTCTTTAGTAGTAGTGGTGGCAGCCAAAACAATCTCCACCTTGTAAATGCGAACAGCTCAAAATCTTCTAAAATTTGGAAAATATTTTTAATTATAATCAATACTATACAAGTAGCTTCTAGTACATTCTACAATTGATTGTACATTTTTCTCTAGCAATGAATCTGTCTAATTCAGCAATTATGTTGGCTGTTTTCTTGTTTTTGAGGGTTCTAATTATCAGTAAAGAACTCTGAATGTTATGGATAATAAAAGGCTATTGATTAGAATGCAGGAAATTATTTTATTCCAATTTTTGATCATTTTTCTGTGTAATTTGTTGTGTTACTCTCCTTGCAGGAAGAGATTTTAGAACTTCTTCCCGATGATGAAGAAAAGAAAAACATTGGAAATCGGCTTCTTCCACCAGTAGACCTTATTGAGCTGTGCCTAAAAAGTAAAAATAGAGAGCTCTCATTACAGCCTTTTGATTTGTTTGCATGGACCAGTTCCTCCTTTCTCAAATGTAACAGAAGCCTTTTGGAGGAGTGCTGGAGGAATGTAGCCAATCAGGACGATTGGGAAAAAATCTATCAAACATCTATAGCCGAGGGGTGGAGCGATGACGAGTGCTTACAAGTTCTGAGAGAAACAATGCTTTTCCAAGCATCGAGCAGGTGTTATGGACCTGAAGCAGAGACTTTTGAAGGTGGCTTTGACAAAGTGCTGCCACTGAGGCAAGAAAATTTGGAGCTACAAACTTTGAAGGATACGGGTTGTTCTGTTGAAGCAATCTTGATGCAGCACAAGGATTTCCCCGACGCTGGCAAGCTTATGCTGACTGGAATCATGTTGGGAGTTACCCAAGTTGATACCGGAATGGAAGAGGGTCCTACTCCAATGATATGATGATAAACATCCACTCCAATACTCTCTTAGACTCTTGTTCTCCAATTACATTGATGTTTAGGTTGAAGTCAATTTGGTAATTGGGGAGAGGAGTCGGACCAAGTAGGGATCCTCTGTTCCCTTTTCCCTTATGATGAGGTTTCGTTGGGTGTTTTTCTCAGTTGGGTTGAACCTTGATCAAGAATCTCCAGAGTCCCTGATGTGGGGCATTCATAATTTCTGTGAACTAATTGCCCTAGGTTGTATTACTATATAGTATATATTGGCATACATTAATAGTAGTATATCTGCTAGCAGTGTGATTGGATTGTACTCACTTATGTGGCAATCTCAATCAACTGACCTGAAAATAGAGTTCTATTTGCTTTCTTTGCCTTGTTTTTTCTGCCACAGTTCCAATTAGTATTAATTAATTATTTTATGCACAAATATATACTAGAAGTGGTGTCACATGCGTGTATATGATCAATTTATATAAGAAACATAAACTTATAAACTATATGATTGAATTTAAAATTTGAAATAAGATCAGAGACTTGAAAAAAAAAAACCTTAGATTTAGGTTATAACTGCCCACTTAGTTGTTATAGGGGTACTTCAGCAAAATTAAACAAGTGAGACATTATAGGGGTATTTTGGCAAAATTAAAAAAGTGCTACATAAATATTAAGTTGGGCTTTCTCTTTATATAATAATAATTAGTGGTGTGTCTGCGATGGCTATGATGTTAAATATGAAATATATAAATTTTTATTTTGATTTTAAAACACTCATACTGTGTTGTTTAAAGTGGTAAAGGTCTTGTTTATCAAATTGATCTTATCTATCAAATTGATCGCTAAGGATCTTGTTTATTAGACTGGAGGTCTTGGTTTAGGGTGTTTAACATCGACTCAGGCCTCAAGCCTTTGCTATAGATATAGATATAGATATAGACATAGATATATAAATAGATTTATATATAATTTAATTTGTTAAATATAATAAGAGATTTTTTTTAAAAAAATTTTGATACTATAAAAATATAGAGTGAATTACACTATTCCTGTAATTTGGGATTTGAGTGACTTCATTGACTTTCAATTGTGATATATTTGATCTTAAATTTTGAATCTTATTCCAAATAAAGATAATCAAAGATATTTTTTTTACAAATGATTCATTTCAAGAGTAAAGTCGTCATGCAATTTATTTTATGTTGGTTAATTTGTATGTTATTTGAAATGTAATAACTTTATTTTTAATGAATAATGCTGGTAATTTTTTAGTTATAAAGTTCTGTTTGATTTGATTTTCATAATCTATTTTTAAATTCTTTTTCTAGGAAATTAAAATTTAAATTGGTGAACAAAAATTAAAAACACATCATTTTTATATAATTTTATTTTTTGGAAGGGTAGAAATAATTTTTTAAAATTAATTAATTTTTTTAAATATTTATCTTCATTAAATTAGTTTTCTATTTTTCGAAAAGTCAAATATGCCGACAATTTTAATGTCATTATTAAACCAATCTATTAAATCAAAAAATTTAAAAATAAAAACATTTTATTATTAAACATATTAATTACATATTAAAAGCCTAATAACTATTAATTACACGATAACTATCCATTACATGATAATCATCCAAAAATATCTGTTAACTACAAAAACAACCATCTATTACATGATAATCATCAAAAAAATCAACTAAAATAACCATCTATTACACGATCATTATCCAAACAAATACTAAAAATTAATTTGGTAAAGGAATAAAAATGTAAAAAATTTATCATTTTTATATAATTTATTTTTAGTGGGTATAAATAATTTTTAAAAATTAAAAAATAACTTTTTGACATTTGTTTTTGTCAAACTAGTTTATATTTTATTAAATTGACAACTTTACCTTTGAAATTGAGTATTTTTTGTTTGCAAATGAAATGATATATTCAATTATTCTTATTTAAAATGAGATTCAAAATTTAGAATCAATTGTATTATAATTAAAAGGTTAAAAACTAAAATAACACAAGTCTCAATCTATAAAAACCGTTAATATAATTCGTACAACTATATATCATTTTTAATTTCTCTATATTTAATTTTTTTTTTGTGAAGATCTCATTACTCTATCAATACGTGTCCTATCACTTGGTGAGAAATTACTAGAATGTTTTTCCACACGGCAATTCTATGAAAAGATCTAATTGTCAAGAAAATAAGAAAGCATTCACAAGGATTGCATCGTCAAGCTTTCTCATTGAACTTTCGAGGAACCTATTGATTTTAGTACGTCCAATTTGCAAATCTTCTGGAGGCCGACTACCGATGGGATTTTTTAAAAATGGTAACAAAAAGAATTGGCAGAAATGAAGGAAAATTGGGAGAGAATGGGTCAGTTTTGATGTTTGGTTTATTAAAATGAAGGTAAAATAAATTATCATTCTATTATAATGATGTTAATGTTAATTTTTTTTTATTCAATGTTAATGTTAATTTAATTCATTAAAAAAATGATATAAAATATATTACAGATAGAATCATTATTTGTTATTATAAAAGAGTAATCTTTTTCATAAAGAGCTTAAGAAATGACTATTTCATTCACCTTTGTCCTAGTGATATATATATATATATATTTTTTTTCTCCCTATTATATTAGGGTTAATTTATAAAATTTATAATTTTATTCTTATGTTTCCTAATCTTATGAGGAAATACCATTTTACCCTCTAAATTTTCACGTGTTTTTTAATTTGATCCCTAGACTTTAATTACTATTAATTTTACATCCAAACTTTCAAAATTTTGATCAATTTGGCCCTTGCCGTTATATTTCGTCGACAATTGGACGAATGTGCTGAGGTGCACCGAAGTTCATTTGGAATTTCATTTTAACTCCCAAACTATACCTTAAAAATTAATTTGTCCCCCAAATATAAAAAAATAATTTTAAATATTTAATAAATAATTTTTTATCTCAATAATGAAAAAATTAAATTTTAAATAATATATTTTGCAAAAAAAAATATAAAATATAAAAATTCTCATTTAGAATTATCTTGAGACTATGAAACATGAATAATTCAACAAACATGTTGCACCTATACCGGGTACTTACCTACGTATAATATTTCTACGTACGTACTGTATATACAAAACACGTACTTAAAATTTTCCTTCTCAATGTTTGGCGTATCCAGACATATCTAGTATATACGTAAGTCATACCGTACTTCAGTCGAAAAAATAATTTTTTTTACTATAAAGATAAAATTCGTTTTACTAGATTTTATTTTTATTTTTAGTTTTGTGCTTAGTATGATTTTAAAATTAAGTTATGGTTTGTAAGTTATTTAATATAATAATGTTTAATTTTGGTTTATCTTATACCTGTACTTTTGGTATTAAATGTCAATTGTGTGTTGGATTTAACAAACTAAACCATTTAATCGCTTTTTGTATTATTCCAAATTAAAAACAAATATTTTTTTACAAACCTATTAAGACGTATCCGGACGTTATTTTTTTTTGGATTTTATTGTGTCGACGTATTCGTATCATACCAATACCATACTCATATCCATACCCATATGTGCTTCATAGGTCTCATATGATCTCGAGTTGATCATGGAGAAACTTATCATAACTAGTTTATTACCCAGATTCAGATACCCAATTTCAACTCTTCATCATGGTCCAAACAAATACCAACGGCGGTGGCAATGACGCCGGAGTCTCTGTTCATGCCAGCATACTCACCACCACCACCACCACCACCACTTCTTCAGCTAATAATAGATACAAAAGGCTTTGGAAACGCACTACAATTGTAGGCCTTTTGGTTACTGTCAATAAAAAGTCATCATCACTGTCACCACCACCACCACCGCCAACAACAACTACCTTGGTTGAACAACTCTGCCGGACCTTTTCTTCTCACTTGGAAATCGTGGTTAACATTCACGAGCAGGAGGACGAAGAAAAGGAAGAGGAAAGGCCCGGCATGGTTGTCAATGAGGTAGTAATAGATCAAAGGCAACATCATCTTCGGGATAAGGTTAATCGGTTTGTTAAAGACAGAGACTTGAAGTCTCTTAACAGACTTTGGCGGTGTTGAACAAGTAGCAACCCTGTTTAATTCTAACTTGAATACCGGACTTTGTGTTGCTGCTGATGCTGCTAATGATCTACATACTTGGAACACAACAACAACAAACCACCCACTTCATGGTTTCATGCACTACTTCAAGGCAGCCTGCAACAGTCACACTATCTTCCTTCTGTTGATCTCGGCTGCTCTCACTTTTGGTACCGAGATATTGATGCAAGGCACCAAGTACAGGTGGGAACACGGTGTAACCATACTCGTCACTATATTTTTGCTTGTCACAGTTGCTCCCGTGGCTGAGTTTCTCAGAGCAAAGATTGAACACAAGGAGATGCAAAAGAAAGAGTGCAAAGTCACAATCATAAGAAATGGGGAGCCCCGAATCGTCGGGGTGTCGAGTATAATGTTGGGTGATATAGTCGATTTGGCGGAGGGAGATCGGGTTCCTGCTGACGGTTTGTTTGTTGGTGACGATGGGTTGGTGTTGGATGAAGTATCACCAGCAGCCTCCGACATCGATTCTCATCACAACCCTTTTCTTTTATATGGTTTTAAGGTACGTAAATGTTTGCCCCTTTGAGAGTATAAAGCTTAATCTTTCCTTATGTTTGGTGTTATTTGTCTTTGACGTTCTTACTCATTTCAAGCATCAATATATCTGGAAAATGGGACACACAAAATATATTGATAGATGGATATATATGTTTTTTTATTTTTTAAATTTTTTAGGTAAACCCCACCAACAAATTTTGTTAAGTTCATATGCATGTGTTGTCCTTCAATGTTTGGTTCATGTATACTTAAATCTTATTGATGCAGCATGTGTTTTCATTCAATGTTTAGTTTCTGTTCTTTCTTGGGTTTATGGATTAGTTTGTGATTGTTTCCGGTTAGATTTATCAATAAGTCTAAAGTTTATAGAGGATCAAATACAGAATGAGATATTTGTGTTTGGTTTTTGTGTTCCTAGCATTGTTGTAAATGATTAGTGCTACTCTAATCCAAAAGTTAGACCCATTTTTCAAATCTAATGATGTGGTAGTCTATTAGAATATCTAGGGGTTATTTGGGATGTCCTAAATAAGTGTACTTTTTATCTTTTTGGACTAAAAAATTGAGGTTAAAAATATGGATGTTTGGGTTAACTTTTTGACTTTTTATAGAAAAATGTGTAATAAAAAATTGTAAAAATTGATTTGTAGGGAAAAATTTGAATTGGGAGTTGTGCAGCCGTAATTGTTGACTTTTGATAAATAGTGTTAACTTTTTAACTTTTTGAGTAACTTTTTGACTTTTTTGAGAGTACCCAAACTTGGCCCTAATGTGACTCTTTCTTTCATGTCTTCTCTACTTGTCAGCCAATCATCTCTTTTACAAGTCATTGAGTCTAGAAAGTAGATTTTCATATCATTTTTCTTTAATTTATCTTGTAATTTGTCATTATTACACTAGAATCAAACATGTGGGTGATTTGTGTGATAAACAAATTCACGAGACTCTCACTGATCTTCTTTGATCCAACAGGTTTGCAAAGGGAGTGGCCGCATGATTGTGACATCTGTTGGCCCAAACACAGTGATAGGAAAGTTGATGAACATGGTGAAGGATGGATCCAAACAATGGAACTACTCTTTTGCAGACTCGAATGGAAAGGTCAATCAATTATGTATCTCTATTCTCATCACTCTTGTGTTGTTCATATGGTTCTTGCGTAGGAACCATGTCGATAGTATAGACCTCCCAGAACTAAAAGGGAAATTCACTGTTGAGAAGCTGATGAAAATGTTTGACAGAATTCTTTTGAGGCCGCAAGGTAGCTTGGTTTCTGTTTTAACAACTACTCTCACTGTACTAGTTCTTGGGTTTCAACATGCACTACAGGAAAATACACCTACAGCGACCACTTTTGGCGACTAAAACAAATTTAGTCGCCAAAAGTTACGGATTTAGCTACCAAAAATAAATTTAGTCGGCAAAAGTCAAATTTTTAGTTACTAATTATTTTTAGTCGGGGAATATTGATTATTGGCGACTAAAAAAAATTTAGTAGCTAAAAATATCACAATTAGCTACTAAAATAAATTTAGTCGGAAAAAATGGCATAAATTGGCGACAAAATTTTTTTTTAGTCGCCGTAGGTATGCATTTGGCTACTAAAGCCTTTAGTCGGCAAATGTTTTAATAAAAAATTAATTTTTGTCTTTGGCGACTAAACATTTAGTCGGAAAAACATGATTTTCAGCGACAAACATTATTTTAGTCGCTGTAGGTATACATTTGGCTACCAAATCCGTTGGTCGGCAAATGTTTTAATAAAAAATTAATTTTTGTCTTTGGCGACTAAACATTTAGTCGGGAAAACATGATTTTCAGCGACAAACATTATTTTAGTCGTTGTAGGTATACATTTGGCTACCAAATCCGTTGGTCGGCAAATGTTTTAATAAAAAATTAATTTTTGTCTTTGGCGACTAAACATTTAGTTGCCAAAAGTTGATTTTCTTTTATTTTATTTGATTTTTTACACAATTAAATAAGTCTATTTTTTTTAATTAAAATTTGAAATAAATTTATTTTAAAAAATATTAATAATTAAATAATGAAATTAAATAAAATAAAACATCAACAAAATTTAAATATTTTGTGGCAAAATTTAAATAATGAAATTAAATAAAATATTACATCAAAAAGTTTTAATTAACGGGTTGAGCTGACTCAGAATTTTGTTTTAAAATTTTTTCCTTCTTTATATATATATATATATATTAAAGGGTTGAGCTGATTCAGTAAAAAAAATATTAGGATAAATATTTAAGATAATTTAATATTTTTAATTTATAATTTTATTACTTATATTTTTATTTAAATATCATTTTAATATATTTGTTACTTTTATTTAAATTTTTTTTTAAATAATGATTTTTTTTTGTTACTTTTAATATATTTTTTACCGACTAAATTTTAGTCGGCGATTATAATTACAAAATTTAAAAATTATGCTTCAGACTTCGGAGGGAAGCTTTGGAGGGAAACAGTATTTTCATTGGCTTTTGATTTAATTACAATATTTTCATTGGCTTCAGATTTCAGATTTTAGTTTTTCTGTCTCTCCCTCTCTAGGGTTGTATTTTCTTTATTTTGTATATTAAGAGAGAAACACAGAGAGACTGGAGATGGAAGTGGCGAGCAAAGCAGGGAGCTGGGCATTCAAGGCCTTCACTCATCTATCTGTCTATCTGTTTGTCTATCTGTCTATTTGTTTGTCTATCTGTCTGTCTGTCTCTCTCTCTGTGTCTCTCACACATCTATCTCTTCTCTCCTTTCTCTATCTCTCTCTGTCTCTTTCGTTCATCTCTCTTGTCTCTATCTCTCTTGCGCATCTCTCTTCTCTCTTTATCTCTCTCTTTTTCTATGTCTTTCTCTTGATTATCTCTTTTCGCTTTCTGTCTCTTTTTCTGTCTCTCACTCTCTATCTCTTTCTCTCTCACTCTATCTCTCTCTTTTTTTTTTCTTTCTCTCTTTTATCTCTCTCTATCTCTTTCTATGTCTTTCTCTTGATTATCTCTTTTCGCTCTCTTTCTCTCTCTTTGTCTATCTCTTACTCATATCTTGTTTCTTTTTGTCTCTGTCTCTATCTCTTTCTCTTTTCTACTCTGTCTTTGTCTTTATCTCTGTCTCTCTATTTCTAAATTTTGTAATTTTTTTTCATAAACTGAGTCATAAAACTCCAATAAAGTAAAAAGTATAAACAATAAATAAAATTAAAAAATATTAATTTAACAAGCCTGATCTATTTTTCACATCTCTGTCTCTCTCTCTATATCTCTTTCTCTCTTTATCTCTCTTTCATTTATCACTCTTCTCTCTTTCTTTCTCTCTCTGTGTCTTTTTGTCTGTCTCTCACTCTTCTGTCTCTCTCTCTCTCTTTCTTTCTATGTGTCTATCTGTCTGTTTATCTCTCTCCCCCATTGTGTTCACATTGCTCACTCTTCTCTCTATCTTTCTCTCTGTCTCTCTCGTTCATCTCTCTTTTCTTTATGTCTCTCTTGCTCATCTCTCTTCTCTCTATCTCTCTCTGTCTCTCTCGCTCATCTCTCCTCTCTATCTTTCTCTCTGTCTCTTTTGCTCATTTCTCTTCTCGCTATCTCTCTCTGTCTCTCTCGTCCAGCTCTCTTCTCTCTATGTTTCTTTTCTGTCTATCACTCTCTCTCACCACTCATCTCCTCTACCACCTTCACCACTACTGCAAACACCATTCCACCACCACTATTACTTCTACTATCGCTACCACTCTACTACCACCATCACCACCACCATCATCTCTTATCCACCACCTTCACTACTACTGCCGCTCCTTTTCCTCTACCACAAAAAATTAGTTCATGATTTAGTAATAAAAAAAAAGGCCGCAGAAAAATATTTTTCATTGACTACAGAAAATTAACTTTTATTTTAGTGAAAAATATTTTTCATTAAAATATATATTACCCCTGCTTCTACAAAATATTTTTCATTAAAATATTTTTTAGTATTAACTTTTTCCTTCTTTTTTTTTTAAATTTTCTTTCTTTCTT
This sequence comes from Camellia lanceoleosa, assembly GCA_025200525.1. Lineage (NCBI taxonomy): Eukaryota > Viridiplantae > Streptophyta > Magnoliopsida > Ericales > Theaceae > Camellia > Camellia lanceoleosa. The sequence goes on from CM045762.1 coordinate 59,920,264, forward strand.
TTCTTTCTTATTATATATATATATATATATAATATAACAATATAAGAAAATAAGATTTTAAAATATATTATTATATTTTTCAGTAAAAAAAATATTAGGACAAATATTTAAGATAATTTAATATTTTTAATTTTTTAAATTTATAATTTTATTACTTATATTTTTATTTAAATATAATTTTAATATATTTGTTACTTTTATTCCTTCAGACTTTGGAGGGAAACTCGGGAGGGAAATTGTAAGTTTCATTTTTATGTCTCTCACTCTCTGACTCTCTTCCTCTAATTTCTGAAGCCAAAAATATTAATATCTTATTTTTTTATTATCTCAAAATATTAATTTTTTTCAAAAATTAATTATTAAAATAATATGAATTTCTGATTTTGTCTTTTTTTAAATCCATTAATAATACAAAAAATATATTAAGATAAATGAATTTCTGATTTTGTCTTTTATATATATATATATATATATAATATAAGAATATAAGAATATAAAATTTTAAAATATATTATTATATTTTTCAGTACAAAAAATATTAAGATAAATATTTAAGATAATTTAATTTTTTAATTTATAATTTTATTACTTATATTTTTATTTAAATATAATTTTAATATATTTGTTACTTTTATTCCTTCAGACTTCGGAGGGAAACTTGGGAGGGAAATTGTAAGTTTCATTTTTATGTCTCTCACTCTCTGACTCTCTTCCTCTAATTTCTGAAGCCAAAAATATTAATATCTTATTTTTTTTATTATCTCAAAATATTAATTTTTTTCAAAAATTAATTATTAAAATAATATGAATTTCTGATTTTGTCTTTTTTTAAATCCATTAATAATACAAAAAATATATTAAGATAAATGAATTTCTGATTTTGTCTTATATATATATATATAATATAAGAATATAAGAATATAAAATTTTAAAATATATTATTATATTTTTCAGTACAAAAAATACTAAGATAAATATTTAAGATAATTTAATTTTTTTAATTTATAATTTTATTACTTATATTTTTATTTAAATATAATTTTAATATATTTATTACTTTTATTTTAATTTTTTTTGAAGTTGTTATTTGCTTTTTCCGACTAAATATTAGTCGGCGATTATAATTATAAAATTTAAAAATGAGTTTCAGACTACGGAGGGAAACTAAGGAGGGAAATTTGAGTACTTCTTTCTTTTGTCTCTCTCTTTCTTTCTAAGACCCACGACATAAGATTAGGGCAAAATATTGGGGGAAAATTGGTCACGACTCACGACGAGAGCTGAGCAGCCTCCATCCAGATTCCAGCTCCAGGTATGCTTCGTCTTCGTCGTCTTCTCTTCTTCTTCTTCTTCTTCTTCTTCTTCTTCTTCTCTGTTCGACTCTTCTTCTCTTCTTCTCTGTGCTTCGACTCCTTCTCTTCTCCTCTGTTCGACTCCTTCTTCTCCTCTGTTCTCTCTTTCAAGAAGAGGACTTTATGTGTTTAAATTGCCTGAGGTCCATTAAACTTGGGTGTAATTTGCAATGGCAGTGTCAAGCAGCAAATGAGGATTTCATACTCCAGATGTTGGCAGCGGTGAAGACAACTATTCCTAGTAGACTAGTTTGTGAGTGTATATGATTTACAATTCCTTTTACTTGATCTGTCATTTATGTGATAAATTTGAGAAATTGTTTTTTAAGTGAAAAACTGAATGTACACTTGTATATGCAGGTTGTGAAGGGAATCCAGTCATCAGAGAAGTGGAATCATTTTGCAGTCTGTTGCATTTGAACATGCTGTTTGTCTGGAAAATAGAGTTCAGTTACTGAGGAAAATGATTAATCAGACAAATGGAGATGGAAAATGATTGCAATATTGCTCTCGATCTCGCATTCTCTCTTTGTGTTCTCTCAATCGATCATTCTTTCAATTAATCAATCAATCCATCGAATGGTGAAGTAGAGTATCAAATATGTGATTTTGATCGTTGACATCTCCATTGTGAGTATCTTTCATCATTGTTCGCCCTATTGTTCAATTATTGATTCACAATTTGATTGTATCTTCAGCTTTGTACTTTTCTTCTTGTTAAAAATCTGAATTTGAATCACGAGTGTGATCGATGTTAATTGTACGAAGATTTGAGATTTTCTTGACTTTTTTAGTGTTGTTTTTTGAGATTTTGAATTTCACTTCACCAATTATTGTTGTTGCCCCATTTTAGTTTAGCTTTTGATTACATTGGTGTGTATTGATGTTTTCTAATAATGAGCTCTGCACAATTCTAGGATCTTGAAATTTTTCTCACCTTAGTGTAATCTAAGCCTCGTATGCAAAGGAATTGAAGCTAGGGTTTCATTAATTCTTCATCTGATTACTACTGTTTAGATTGAAAATTATAGGTCTAAAATGAAATTGAATAATAGATGGGATTAAAAACATAGTTCACTTGGACTCTTGAGGTTATTACTATTTTTGAAATGAAGATCATGTGGGTGACATAAAATTTTTAGTCTAATGATTTTTCTAATGCAAACTCATTGAGAAAAAAGAAAAAAAACTTCCATGTGCGAAAAGCTTGTTGCCCTGATATTGCACAATGCTATTGTCACATCAGTCAAATGTCAGGCAGTTTATATGAATTCTTGATAACTTAGATTAAGTAAACTTGTTTCTGTCCATTTGCCCATTATTTGTTCATCATATACATTTGCGGTCTTGGTTGTGAAATCTTCTACTAAGGTTACAGAGGTGTTTTAGAGTGTTCATTTACCTTGTATCTGAAGTCTGAAGGCACCTTGTCTATGCCAAAATTGTACACTTCTCATTTCTCAATTTCAATCAATTTTAGGGATTTCAGATGGTAGCAAAGATAAACTGTTGGTTGATAATCTATGAATTGTTTGGATGGTGGTCCATTATAAGAACTTAGAAGCCTCCCATTTCTACTAATATGAACTCATGGTTCATTTTTTGTTGTGTTAACAGTCACGTTCTGTTCAAGACTTCGACAATTATGCAACTCGAGTCCTTGGAAAATATGAGGTATAATCTTTTGACTTATTGTCACATGCTCAAATTGTTTACTGAGGATATTCACTTGTTTCCCAGACGGTGGATGCATATTACAGGCACAACAGTAGCACTAATTTTGTGGGTAATGTAATGGTGCCACTTCTCTTCATCAGTGCTCTAGATGATCCAGTCTACACAAGAGAAGCCATCCCTTGGGATGAATGCAGGTATGGAGTCTACTGATTTTCTTGTTTTAAATTATAGATTATCTTGAAATCCTTTGTTTTACTGTTTCAAATTCTAATAATTGGGAAGTTCACCTAAAATATTAAAGTAAAATTCAAATAATCTATTTTAATTTCAAGAGAATTATGCACTGTTTCATAGTACATGATCTTAGTGAAGTTGCACAAAACTCCCATGTTTTAGCTGTCTAGCCCAAATGGACAGAATTGAAAATCTTCATGCTTTTGGTATCATGTACACAAATGCATCCACATGGATTTTGGGTAGTTGCAAAAGGCCAAATGCCGTAGAATTGGGAGGGGACGAACTTGGTAGTTGCAAAAGGCCAAATGCCGTAGAATGTAGTTGAATAAAGCAATTGGCTTTTCTCAACAAACTTATATTTTGATGGTCATCGAGGTCATTGATATATTCTATGATAGCTAGTCACCATATGTTTTCAATAATCATTTTGAGAACACTTCTGTTAGCAATTACAAAATTTCATACCCTTGACCAGTCATGATAATATGAACAATGAAATAGTGACTCAAGATAATTTGAATAAAGCCATTGATTTTTTTTTATTAAAAGCAAACTAATGTTTTCATGGTCAACTTATTTATGAAATTATGGTAGCTGAATATTGTTAGCTAACTGTTCTGAGAGTTTTGAGCTACTGACAATTATATTTATCTATATTACTCTCAATATATTTGCTGTCTGTTCCACTTTTGTTAGTTTGCTTATGACATATTTTTCTCTTGTTGTAAGCTACTGTTTAAGCACCTATTTCATTTCTTTTCATCATCTCTTGCTAATGAAATGTATGCACTTCGCTATTTGAACATAAGACAGTCACTGATTAATGTTGTTTTTTTTGAGGTTTTACTTTACGTAATATATTTTTTCGTTCATATGCTGTTGCTTAGTGGATGAGGCAACTTATAACTCTCTTCTCTATAATTTATTGCAGCATGTGAGTTTGAATCAAAATGGAAAAGTGTTTTGGAACCGCCTTTAAAAGGAAAAAATGACAAGGCGGTAAATTGACTTCTGTTGCATCACAGGCAAGTAGCTCTAAATAGAGTCAAAGATTCAATCAATTGTAGTCACCTAGAAATTGACTAGCAATTGAGTCCGTCCTGATTCATAAATTCCATTTTCTTATCGTTTTCTCTTTCTGCTTATTGTATTTGTATTATTCCTCGATGTGTTACTGGAGACAAGGGAAGTATTGTATAACTAGCCTTGAACCCATGCAATGCATGAATAAATATTGAAAAAAAACTGTAATAGAATTAATAATTATTATTGTATATCTTTTAACTATTACATTACATGTAAATTAAATATGGTTACAAATTAAATTTTGATTAATAACCAAAATATTAACACAAACTTTATTGGTGGCGTTATGCTTTGTGTACTAGATTTAGGTTAATAGTGGAAAAATGACAGTAGACGTAGTGCGCCATACTTGGGGGGATCTCATAAATGATTCGTTGCCAGCGCCCAAACTTTCCCATCCCTAGCCAAATATGATTGTGCATATCCTCCAAGAGATCAAACAATACACATACTCTAGCAACACTAGACCTTGTAAGATTTCTGTTTGGGGTGTCCATTATAAGATTTCAACCAAAACATTGTCAAAATAAGGTAGGGCTATGACAATACACTCATAGTTACTGTACTTGCTCAAACTAACTTGGTTTAATGTAATTTTTTAAAGTGACAAAACTAGTGCTTCGTAGTGCTCTTTGATTTGATCAATTGTTTTTCCGGGAATCCGGGTAGCAATCTTCTCAAATAAGTCTATAGAATTAAGGTCGAACTCAGCAAGAGTGTTCTTAACAACTTGTTCTCTTCAAAAGTCCACTCGGTATGCATTGGAGGAGGTGGCAAAGAGATAAAGAACCATGATGGTTCATCAAGGTTGTTGCCAAGATGTGGTATCTCCATTTTTTGCTGATCAAAGAATTTTGAATAGAGTTAAAATGGAGTAGATTGTTGCAACAAGGGAATTATATATAGATAAATTGAAGCATAGACATACACACAAACATAAATACTTTAGTTAATGGAGATTAATGGTTTCTCATATATGTGAGGAGTGGGGTGAGATTTTGCTAGCTTGCTTAGTTGTTGCCTAGTGGGCCCCTCTCACTTCAGTGGGTCCCACCATAATGAAACAGTGTGCTGTGAACCATAAAAAATTAGTGTGGATTTAATGTTGCCCTTTATTTTTCTTGGGAATCTAATGAGGAATATTTATTTCTTGAATTAATTGGAAATTATTGTTCATTGTTCAACAAGTAGCTACAATTCATTGGTCTGTTTCTTGAAGTATGAAACATGACTTGCCATTATAACGTCCTAATAAACATGACTTGCCAATAATTAAACATCCTAATAAACAGATAGTCTTGACTGAAAGGTGTTTGTAAATGTATTTAACCAAATTGTACATGCATGTGTAGCTTGAACTTAATCCGTTTGTGTAAATATGTTTATATATATGAATATTGTTAGAAAATTTAGGCCTGACTATGAATTCTTCTTCTTCTTTAAATATGTTGATTTTTCTGTGTTTTGCAGATTTTGGGGAATTCTATATTTTGTTTTGTTTCTAATTAGTGAATTTGCGGCAAAGATAGTACCCCCTAAAAGAATTTTGAAGATGCTGCCTGAACTCTTTGATCACCAAGACCAAAATGTTCGTGCTTCATCTAAAGGATTGACACTTGAGCTTTGTCGTTGGATTGGAAAAGAACCAGTGAAATCAATATTGTTTGAGAAAATGCAGGATACAATGGTATGCTTATTTTAGTCAACTTTAATCTTTGGTTTGTGCATTTACTTCTAGATGTATACATTTTTATGGTTTTGCCCTTTTTTTTATTTTAAATCAGAGAACCATACACACAATATTCTCTATTACGTTTGATGTCACATATGAGTGTATTTCTTTCTAATGGATTGAGAATGCTGTTTGATATATTGACTAAGAATTTCTAGTAAATCAATATATGTGGGAGTTCTGCAGCCTCAACTCTATTTTAGTGTCCTAGCAAAGATGCATATTTTCCTCTTAGTTTTTGGTTACTTATTAAATTATATATGTATATACATTGCAGCTCTGTTTTCTTCCTTTTTTTTTTTTTTTTAACAAACCCTTGTCACATGGTCCTCTCATCAGTTTCATAAATCTCTGTTCATAGTCTATCATAATTGGATTGGATAGTGAACAGTTTGCGATTTTTCTTTCAGAATACAAATCTTCTCAATTTTGTTTAGAATGTTTGGAGTGACAGCTCTTGCAGCGGGGATCTACACAACAAGGTATTGGAGTCTATAAGCAAAAAGAATGTTTTACATTTTTTTTTCCTGGCTGAATCCACTCGGCAATGCCATTGGGAAGGCTCCGAAAGATAAGGTGATATAGATTAATGATTTTGTATGACATTTTGGCCTACACCAGTGCTGATGAATTTCATGACCTTATGCAAGTTTTCATGAATTTTGTAACATTATGTTGTTGACCCCTCATTTTAACATACAGATATTCAAGAAGTACATTAAGATAGAGCTGCAACTTGGTAACATAGATCGTTGCCGAAAGCTTTATGAGAAATATTTGGAGTGGGCCCCAGAGAACTGCTATGCGTGGAGCAAGTATGCTGAGTTAGAGAGATCGCTTAGTGAAACTGAGAGGGCCAGATCCATTTTTGAGCTTGCCATTGCACAACCTGCACTGGATATGCCAGAGTTGTTATGGAACTAAAACATATATCTATACTTTGATATGATTGAAGCTGAAATTTATTTTTCCTATAGTAGATTTGTAATGTTGAATACAGTCCTAGTGTCACTGTTGAAATCCCCCTACTTTCAAACATGATCTGAACACAATGTCAACAACAACCCAAAAAAATCATTTCAAAAAATTATTATTGACGTTGGATTAGACTTGGAGTGTATGGAATTTGTATTATATATAGAATTGGACGTTTTTGGATGTTTGGAACTGAAATGTGTGCACGTTGTTGAATGATTTAATGGTTGATAATATATTTTAGTGTTGATGGATTATATTGTTTATACAGGGTACATGTTGTAATATAAATGAATACAGGTTGTTTACAATTTTTTTTTTTTAAAAAAAAATAGAAAATTATTTGGCCACCAAATGTTTTGGTAGCCAAATAGGTAATCAAGAGTTTTGGCTACTAATAATTTAGTAGCAAAAAAATTTGAGAATGAGAGAAATAAACTATTGGCTACTAATACTTTAGTGGCCAAAACAGACCTTTTGCCGACTAAATTAAGATTAGTAGCCAAATGTATACTTTCGGCTACCAATTTTTTAGTAGCTAAAAAATTTGAGAATGAGAGAAATAAATTATTAGCTACTAATACTTTAGTAGCCAAAACAGACCTTTTGCCGACTAAATTAAGATTAGTAGCCAAATGTGTACTTTCGGCTACAAATTTTTTAGTAGCTAAAAAATTTGAGAATGAGAGAAAGAAATTATTGGCTACTAATACTTTAGTGGCCAAAACAGACCTTTTGCCGACTAAATTAAGATTAGTAGCCAAATGTGTACTTTCGGCTACCAATTTTTTAGTAGCTAAAACTGATACCTTCCCCGACCACAACAAGTTAGTAGCCAAAAAGCCTCATTCGGCGACTAATACTTTAGTGGCGGAAGCATACCTTTTGCCGACTAAACTAACATTAGTAGCCAAATGTGTACACTTTCGGCGACCAAAAAAATTTTAGTCGCCAATACTATCGCCGACAGGGTTTCCGCGATGACCTTAGCGACGAAAAATTTTGGTCGCTAAATGGTTTTAGCGACTAAAATTATGCCTTTTGCCGACCAATAATTTGGTAGCTAAAAGTGACATTTCTTGTAGTGATGGTGTATCTCTAGCCATTACCATTTCCCTTTCTTACTGGAACCAAAAGGTAGCATTTTCTTATGGTGTCAATCCTCGAACTCTATCAGCTTATGGCACCATCGGCTTTATCACTGTCATCTGTATTGATTTTGTTGATATCACCCCATGTGAAGGGGGTGATTTTCTTCTTGTGGGAACACACAAATTAGTCAGCTCTTCTTTGTCCTTCATTGCGGCTGCCAACCGACAAGCCGCCGAAGTTGTTGATCCACCATCGTTGAACAACAGCTGGCCACGTGCAAGGCCAGCCAGCTCTCTCCCTTCTCATGTATAAATAGAGGTAGAGAGAGCAGAGAGATTACAGTGTGGTGAGCTTAAGAGTGAGTTGTGAGGAAGAGAGAATAGGAGAGTGAATTGTAATTCCATTTCTCCATATAGTGAATCCGCTGCCCGTGGACGTAGGCAACTTGCCGAACTACGTTAAATCTCTTGTGTTATTGCTTGTGTGTGTTTCCTGGTGTGCCCCTGATCCACAACGGATTTGCCTGGTGAAGTAATGTCTAAACAGATGGAGGTTGTTAAGTTGTTGGTTGGTGAAAGAGAAATCAACACCACTGGAGAAGAGGAATCCAACATTTCGCACATTGTTCTTAAAACTTTGCAGCAAGGAATTGGTGTGTGCATTCTTGTGCCCGAATATCCATGGAGCCCAATGGATAGGTTGCTCTATTCTTGGGCAAAATCAGAATGGGGTGTCGGTATGGAGTTTAGGAAAGAAAGTTCTGATTGTGCAAGTTCTACTAGTGGTTCATTTGGCAACGAGTGTGGTGATTTATGTGAGGGTGGTGAATTGGCTGCAGTTTCGCCTATGAAGTCTAGGAAAGAATGTTCTGGTTGTGCAGGTTCAAGTGGTTCATTAGGTGACAAGTGTGACCAATCGAGTGAGATTGAATTGGCTGATGTGGTGGTTGTGGAGTCTAGGAAAATGGAGTTCAGGAAAGAAAGTTCTGGTTGTGCAGGTTCTAGTGGTTCATCAGGCTCTATGAAGCACGGGTACGGGTACGAGTACTGGTACTGGTACGATATGGGTATGCTGATACGGCAAAATTCAAAAAAAAAAAGGATACGGGTACAGCTTAGTACGCTTGTAAAAAAATATTTATTTTTAATTTAGAGTAATGTCAAAATTAATTAAATAGTTTAATTTGTTAAGGTCCAACCTATAATTAACATTTAATATTAAAAGTAAAAGAATAAATCAAAATTAAATGTCAATATATTAAATAACTTACAAATCATAGTTTAATTATAAAATCATGCTAAGCATAAAACAAAAAATAAAGAAGAAGTCTAGTGAAATGAGTTTTATCTGTGTAGTAAAAGAAAAATATTGTTTCAATTGAGGTACGATACGGCTTGAATATATGCTAGGTACGTCTGAGTACGCCAAAAATGAAGAAGAACGAACTTGGCTACGCGTTTCGTGTACCCGGTACGTATACAGAAGTACCATACGAGGTACGGTATGCCGGTAAGTACTTGGTACGGGTATGGCATATTTTTCGAAGTACCCATGCTTCATAGATTAGGCTACATGTGTGGTGAATTCTATGAGGTTGAATTGGCTGAAATGTGGTTCAATGAGAAAGGCAGGGGTGTCTTAATGAGGAAGATTAATGGAGATGATGAGAAAACTATGCTCTTGCATTGGAGAGGATTGGCACGGACTATATTAGGAATGTGCTCACACTACTATGATTATGAAGGAACAAGCCATGTCTTCGAGTATAATCAGAGATGCAAGTTGGAGAAACTCATTAAAGGTATGGAGGACAATGGTCTTCATCCCACTGCATTTGCTTACAAACAAACAGATGTTGAGGAAATCAGAGAAGATGGGTTGATCTTGTTAGCAATACTCGGTGTTAAGTATCGTGAAGAAACAAAATTAGCCATGCATTCCCTTAGAGAAGCAGGAGTGAACATCAAGTTGATGATGGGGGATGAGTTAAGTAATGATGCTCATGAAACTTTTGCTTTTGGAAGATCCTCCCCTGAGGATAAACTTGGCTCGATACGGTACTTGAAACAACAAGGCCATGTGGTTGGCTTTTACGGTGGATTCACTACAGATGACACTTCAGCTTTAAAAGAAGCCGATGAAATGGCCAGAGAAAGCTCTGACATTATCGTTTTAGGCCCCGGAGTAAGGTTATTGTGAGAACCCAAATATACAAATCAAGTAAATAATTAAATAATAATAATATTAATCTCAAATATTTTGGTGGTGAATTTAAAGTATAAATTAAATATTTGGAAAGTCTTTTAATTAATTTTAAAACCTAAAATAAATTTATGGTGAAAGTCTTTAATTTAGAGGCAAGGTTTATTATAAATAATAATAAAAAAAAAAAATAGAGAAGAGGGTGTAACTTGAACTCTAGACCACAAAATTAATAAATAAAACTCTTACCATTTGAGTTGCATATAACTTACACATATATTTTGTATATTTATCTATTTATTTGACCTACACATGCTTTAGGCGTATCCAACCACTAGTATAAAATAAAAACAAAACAAAACCCTAGCTTTTCTAACAATTTCCCTAGCAGCAGCAGCAGCAGTAGCCGTGAGAGAGAAGAGAAACAAAAGGTTGCAACTAATTATGGATGGAATTGGGTGTGTTGTGCTGTGTGTAATCATCAAAGGATGGCCCTTCTAGGTTTTCTTCTCTTCTTTCTTTGTTCTTCATCTTCATTCTATAATTATTTTATGCATTCATGGAGAGGTTGTAGGTTTATGTATTTTGTATATATATATATACACTGTTAAGAAATCCGAGGAGCCAAATTTATGTGTAAAGAATGGATGTAATTCTTAGTTCAAAAAATTCTGCACAGAACCGCAAACTTTAAAAATCAATAAACCATATCAAACAGATGAATTTTGAACTGAAATTTTTACAGTAGATCAATTACATATTGAATTGCATATGTGAAAATTTTCATAATTTTTGGGAATCAAAATCCATATAAACTAATGCATTCAAATCTATCCAGAAAACTGGTTTAAATAGTAAATTCGGGAGTGTTGTTCTCTTTGGGTATAAATTCGAAAATTATCAAATCAGCGTCATTAGAACCGGTTACGATTCTAGTTTCTTACATTTTTGGCCTTGCGTTGATTGCTCCTGTATACTAAGAGAACCATTAATTTATTTAAAGTGCTGCAGAAAATAACCTGTTTGGGCATAATTAATTGTAAATAATTATTTTGATAAGCAAATCAAGTAAAACCAATTGGGTTTGAAACTTAGGATATATTAGTTGATATCTAGAGGGTTTTGGAATTTTTAGAATGGTGTAAGGTGGGCTTTTAATTTTCAGAGTTAGTGAACAGTTTGGGAAAACCTATCAAAAATTCTATTTTATCTCAAAGTCATATTTAATTAAGTTTCGACCGGAACCCATGTCTTGGGTGATTTTAGACCTTGAAGAACATGAATTTAGGTAACATTTAATAGTAACGGTGAGTTGGGTTGAGCCGTGTTAGTGTGCTTTAGTTGAGATTACTTAGTTCCTATTCTTTAGTATTTTTAAATTAGTAGTGACGTGTAGTTTTTATACTTGGTTCAGGGCACTAGTTAGACTTTCATACTCTATTCGAGGATTATATTATTTCGTTTTCAGATGAGTAGTTTCATGCTACATATTTTTATAAATGTACCCCTACCCTGAATTGTTGGAAAATTAAATTGTTGTTTCAAGACTAAACTGTTTTGATAAATTATTATATTATCAATGGAATCAAATTATTTTTGAAACATGTGTGAACTTGGCATACTGTAAACTATTTGTTTTGGTCTCATGTTTATAATGATGAACTACCATGTTTTGCGAAACTGATGTGTATTGATTATTGGGACCATTGTGTATTTAGTCCAAGGAAATTATTCCACTGTGTGTGGTGACTCTGGCCACTAGGGAACAGATCCGGGTTAGGCCGTGATGACTCTAGTGCTCAACGATTGTAAGGAAAAGACCTAGGTTAAGCTAGGTGACCTTCAATCGGATCGTTCTAGAGAAAAGGCCCAGGTTGCCACCTTGAGGATGACTCTTAGTTCGGTATTGGATCTAACGGGGCTTATAGCCTTGAGAACTGTGTGGCATATTACTTGTTATTTTCTTGGTACCCAGAAAATTATTGGTATTCATGTTGTAATCTGTTTTAAGTGAAAAAGGTCATTTATCATGTTCTTGAGAGACATGAGTATTTTAACTGTTGAACTGTGGAACCTTATTTTTGAAATAGATTGTCTTTACCAAACTGTATGCCAATCTAGTTTCTGTGATATATATCTTATTTTGGAATTGAACCCTGTTTTCAAAATTATATTTACTATCCATGTTGCTACTCACTGAGCTATCAACTGACTTAGTTGTTTATAATGTCCAGGTGTTAGAAGGACTTAGAGTGGACTCGTGGCATAGTGGAGACTCAATTGCATGGACCTCTCGGACATTCATTTATTTTGTTTTAGACTGTTATGTCAAGTTTGTGCATATTTATATTTATTTTTATTGAGATTCATTTAGGATTATTTTGATATATGAGTTGTTTATATTCCATAAGTTTGGATGGTATTGATTACGGTTGGTTTTACCGTTTATATTTGTGGCATGACACTGGATTGAGTTTTGGTTATTTATTAATGGACTAGTTTATAGTTATTCAATGTGTATGGATTCGTATTTAGATTTACGTGTGCCTTGAGGCCCTGTGGGCCACGGCCGGTCATGCCCGGATTTGGGGGTGTGACAGTTATCCTCTTTATTCCCACTGTTGAAGCATAATAGATATGTGTTTACCATAACATTCAGAGATTCATTGTACTTCAGCTCACTACATACATTTCTGGGATACTAATCATTGCTGTCTCAACAATGTCTCTCGGAGAATCCCCAATCACAACAATTCAATTGGGTTGGGCGAACCTAATTGTCTACATGCTAGGCGGGATGATGATGGCGATGGAGCTTCCAACTCAGGGACTAATAATGGCAGCTCATCAACCACAACCCACAAGGACAAAATCAATCATGACCAAGCCCATGTGGAGAAGCTTTGCAGTTCAATTTGTTTACCAAGTCTCTGTGTTGCTGATCATTCAGTTTGAAGGAGGACAAGCCATACACGGCCTTGACGAACAAAACGTAATCAAAACCATGATCTTCAACACTTTCATCCTGTGCCAGGTCTTCAATCTGTTCAATACCATGGAATTGGAAAAGAAGCAAGTGTTCATGGTTGTGGTCCAGTCGTACTGCTTTTTGGCATCTGTTGCGGCTGTTCTTGCTGTGCAGGTGCTACTGATTCTGCTCGCGACAATTCTAACCAATTACGCGAGATTGAATTGGGTTCAGTGGGCATTTTGTTTTCTCTTCTCTTCACTTTCGTGGGTTTTGGATCGGGTCTTGAAATTCATCTATATCTTCCTCAGCGAAATGTCTGTCCGGTCTATGAGTTCAACAAGCATAATGTCCCAAGCTAGCACGATGCCTATTATGCTGCCACATGTCCCCATTACGGGATTCATGTTTTCTGTGTTCGTGTTCTTCTCTTTATCATATTGTTTCAAGCCAGACATCGCCTGGACAATCCGCTAGTGCCTCTCTACAAGGAAGATGAATTTTGGGATTAACCATAACCTTCTCAGGTCTGTAGAGCATTGGAGCACAATGAATGGTGGAAATTCAGGACCCGTACTTGCTTTAGTTGTCCTTAACAGTAATGCTTTATTTACAAATAAATAAATAAAATAATAAAGAAAAAATATATATAGAAATGCATATATAGAATACCAAAAGCTTCTTAGTGCTTTTGAAGTTGCCAGTTAGTTTAATTGGATCAGTAGTACTGATATAATATCGTTGTAGTACAGAAAATCTGTGTACACAGAAAAAATAATAAAACAGTCCAATATTGTTGGATGGTGTAGATTCAGGGTTGGCAATGACTTTTTTAGTTGATTTTTTGAGTTTTTTTTGACTATTTTAGTCTGGGACTTTTTTGGTTGTTTGGTTTTGGATTTTTTGGCTTTTTGGCTTTGGAATGCCAATTTTTTTTTGTCTTTTTATGATTTTTTGACTTTTTTTTAATGTCTTTTTGTGATTTTTTAGCCCAAGAAGAAAAACCAAACGAGTACTCAATTTTGTATACTCACTCTTAAAATGCATTTCAACCATTTAATGTATTTTTTTCTAGATATTTTTTGGGTAAATATTTTGGTTTTCTAGCATTGGTGATATTTTTTGGGTAAATCTTAAGACTAGTTTGTCACTCTTGGGTATTACACTACCACCACCCCAAATGCCACAAATGCCACAACTACCACCCTACCACCACTACCACATCCCACTACTATCGCTGCTACCACCACCTACTATCATCAATTACCACCACCACCAACTACTACCATTACTAACATTCTAGTAATGCCATCGTTGCCACCATTACTGATGCAGTGCGAAACGTGAAATAGTAGTAATCTTAAAATCCGTTGATTCAAACAAGAATACCGAAAATAAAATTTCTCCCTAGACTCGTTGATTCACAAAGAATACTGAGAATAAAGGCTCAACAATGATTGATTCGCAAGAATACCCAAAGTTGGATCAAAATAGTATAAAACTCGAAATATATTAATTCTAAAAAAAAACTATCTTTTTTTCTTGCCCCCAGGCTTACATTCTGGGGCGGAGGGAAGGAGGGCCCAAAGGGGGTCACGTGCGCCCCCTGCGTTTTGGAATTTTATTTTATTTTTTTTACAAACATAAAGAAAATATTTTATATAAAAATATTATTTAGAGTGAAATGTCAATGATATTTTTAAAATTATAAGAACAATAATGATTATTTTGATTGAAAATAAAGAGACTATAATATTATTATTTATGAAAATTTCAATATAATGGTGATCTTTATCATTATTGATATGCAAATATAATTAATCTCGATGAAAATATAGAATTTATTGAATTGTTAATTACATTTAATATGCAAGGTTCATCCTCTATGTATTTCTTTATTATTAGTTGGTAATATCACATGTCAATGATTGCGTGATATGACTATTATATTGAATTTTTACACATATTTTGTATAAAAAATTACTTTATCATTATATAATTTATTTTAAAACTTTATATCCATGACTTTTTTTAATGTTGTCCATGATACACTAATTACAAATAACATATTCACTTTGTTTGGTTTGAGTTTTTTAAAAACACTTTTCAAAAAATTCTATGTTTTTATTTTTCGTATTTTTTTGTTTTTATTGAATTTTTAAAAATATTTTAAGTAATTTTTTTAATTTTTAGACACACCTAACATAAATATACTTAAAAAGTATAATTTTTGCGAAAAAATCTTTACAAAAATCACTAAATGCCAAAAATATAAAAAAATACAAAAAATAAGTACATTTTTCATATTTTTATGTATTTATTAATTTTTTAAAATATTTTTTCACAAATATATATATATATATTTTTTAGATACATCATGCATCTAAAAAAGTAAAAAAAAAAAAAAAAAGAAGCTTAAAATTTTAAAAATATTCACTAAAAACAAAAAAATAAAATAAAATGAAAAATAAAAAACTTAATTTTCAAAAAACTCAAACCAAACACACTGATTTTTTTTTTTTTTTTTAATCTTTCTTGCAGTCAATTGTAAAAATTTATGTGAAATATTTTTGTAAATATTTTCAATATTGTAATTAAGAAGTGCCCCTCTGATTTATTTTTTTTGGCTCCGCCACTGCTTACATTCATTATTTATAAGCAAAATATAGACCTAACTTAATTAGGAAACAACCAGAATTGGCAACTACCATAATGCAATACGGAAATAAGGAAACTAAATAACTAAATAATTCCATAATAATATTAATTTTAAAATGGAGTTTTCTTAAGTGTGCAAGTGCACACCATGTGCCACTTACACAAAAGGTGTAAGTGTAAGGTGTAAGTATAAGTATAAGGTATAAGTGTAAGGTGTAAGTGTAAGGTGTAAGGTGTAAGTGGGTTGCATATGATGTGCAACCTCAAAAAAGGTGTAAGTGTAAGGTTTAATTTTTCACAAAAGGTGTAAGTGTAAGGTGTAAGTGTAAGGTATAAGGTGTAAGGTGTAAGTTGCACACCATAACCAAACCCTTTTAAAATAATAAAATAAAAATACTTATTTTCTAAAATTCAATCTGCAACATTCTTCCCTGCTTAAGAAAACTCGTCATCGAGTTTCTATTGCTTGAAATAACTTGGCCCATCTACACTTATCTGCATCAACCTTGTATTTGAGGTTAATTTTTTGAAATCTAAACTTCAAAGAAGAGTTTCCTAAAATTAAAGGAACAACTTTCTTTAATAAATTTAACACATCTTCTTCAAAGCCCAAATTTGAATGGTTCAAACTCAAATTTATAAACTGTTCATAAAATTTCTCTTCAAACAGATCATAGAAAATATTTTCCATATTGTAAATCGATTTTGAATGCTCATTGAACTCATGTAAACCAAGTATATGATCTTCCACAAAAATAAAAATTAACACCATCCCTTCCATAACTCTGATTCATGCTTCCAACAGATAAAATATGATTAAACATATTATTAGTTCTATCAATGAATGTTTCATCATAAAAAAATTGGTGGTTTGCTCCAATCCGCAATCGGATCCGGAATAAATTTTGATGTGAAAGGCCATTTAATCAGATCATCCTATTTAGTGATTTCGTTCACGTGATCTTTATAATTTTTCAATGTATGATCTCTTCTCGGTCTTTTACCATGAAAACTCAGCAAGTTAGAATCATCATCTATTACCTCATCCTCTTCCACAAGAACCTTTCGAGCACCACTACTACTCCTAGGCATGGAGCAGGAATGTAGCAAGCTCTGATACCAACTGATGTAGTGCGAAACGTGAAATAAGAATAATCTTAAAATCGGTTGATTTAAACAAGAATACCAGAAGTAAGATTCCTCTCTAGACTTGTTGATTCACAAAGAATACCGAGAATAAAGGCTCAACAATGGTTAATTCGCAAGAATACCCAAAGTCGGATCAAAAGAGTATAAAACTCGAAATATATTAATTCTCAAAAAAACTATATTTTTTTTCTTGCCCCAAGGCTTACATTCATTGTTTATAAGCAAAATATAGACCTAACTTTTTAAGGAAACAACTAGAATTGGCAACTATCAAAATATAGACCTAACTTAATTAGGAAACAACCAGAATTGACAACTACCATAATACAATACGGAAATAAGAAAACTAAATAACTAAATAATTCCATAGTAATATTAATTTTAAAATAATAAAATAAAAATACTTATTTTCTAAAATTCAATCTGCATCAACCACCACAATAGACCACCACTACTGAGGTTGCAACCACTACCCTAGCCTATCAAGAAACTGTTGCTATATTAATCCCATAGAAGAACTCCGAACTCCATAAGGCCTGTGATCTTGTGCCTTTGTGTCTGATGTGGTTGCTTTGGTTGGAGCGGAATCAGTGGATTTTCCAAGAGGTGGAGATCTCTGTGCCTCTTTTGAAGAATAGGTTCTTGGTAGTTTTGTATAGTTGGGCTTTGGGAAGAGTGGTTTTTTTTTTGATCAATCAAAAGAAAACCTTTATTGATGAAACGGTCAATACAAAGTAAATAAGCAATACATTAACAAAGGAAGAGAAAGATGGCGCAAACATCATCATAGTTTACATTCCAAATCCCAACTAGATTGGCACCCAGAAGTAAACACAATCATCTGATTTATTTTGGGAAGAGTGGTTATGGATTTATTTTCTTTTGTGATTTTATAGATTCTTTACATGTTTTGGATTGGGTGTTATTTGGTGATGGGTATATTTGTTTCCATTGTCTTGATGCTTGTCAAAAAAAAAAAAAAAAAAAACCCCCACACACTCACTCGCACTGCATCCTTGCTATTGGCTGATTGTGATTAGAGTCACATATAATAATGGAGGTCAAAGTGTGGAGTTTGTTGGTAGGTTGATGACAGTTATAGCTGCAAGGTGCTGAGGCTTTAGCATTCTGTGGACGAGCCATTCAAAATTAAGAGAAGGCCAATGGGGTTGGAGCCACCAGTGGGTGAAAGTTGAACTTCATGGTCAAGATGTCAAGATTTGAATTGCCCGAAGTGTTGGGTATACCTCCTTATTGGAGTGTGGGACCCAATTGGTTTTAGAAAAAGAGTTTAATTTGGTTTAGTATTAATTATAATATATTTTTATATATTATATTTAATTTGTGGAGACCCAATCTAATTTGGAAACAACTAAGGTTTTGATAAAACCCTAGATTTAATATATGGTTTTGGTTTTTTCGAGGCAAGGCATAGCGGCGGCAGTGACTTCTTGGGGGAAAGAGTGCTTGCGTATCAATTTCATATATAATATATATATATATATATTATTTAGTTCTTTTTGGAAGAGGTCTTTGCGGCTATCTGAGAACAATTTTGAAATCAATCAATTCGGTGGGAGTGTTTCGGTGCATCTTCGGCTTGGTGTTTTTGTGGATTGATTTGGGTCATTATTTTGGGTCTTCTACAATTCTGGTTCTGAAGATTTTGGTTCATCTATTTGGTGAGGTCTTTCCTCTTGTTTATTTGTGATTATTTGGAATTCACCTAAGGGTGATTTTGTGAGACCATTAGTGTCTCGTTTGTAATCGTTTAGAAACTTATTTGGTTGATAGTGGAATCGGATTTCGATCCCGTGGACGTACCTCACATTGAGGGAACCACGTAAAAATTCTTGTGTTGCCCTTGATTTAATTTTTCCGCATTAGTTTATATTCCCATTGATTGATTTACTTGTGGGGATTCATCGATTTTCTCTAACACGAAGTTGATATTGGTGGGGTGAGTGGGCCATAATAGTGGTGGATGTGCAAACACAAAAATGTTCATGATGAATTGTATGAACTTGTTTTAAAAAATTAATATAGGCTTCCTAGGTCACCTACGAGTTTTGTATGCTGTTGGTCGTTTCAAATTGAGTTTATTGCATTTAATTCAATGAATTGTCGGACTTGTTGAAGTTGCACTTGAATTTGTGATCCTATTGAACCATCCGTGAACTGTTTTTCATCAAAGTCTTATCAAAGTCGCCCTGCAAGATGAACATTAATCTTTAGCTAATTTAAAGTAGTTTCTAGAGACTTATATTGGAAAATTGATGCTAGTTGAAAAGATGGAACTTGTCCACATAAGATGATTGGAAAGGCTGCGGATATTACTACTTGAGTGAATCAATCTTTCTTAGTTCCCATTTGGTATCAGTTTGTTGGGGAAACGAATTAGAAACGTGCATCATTACTACTAGTCATTGTTGGTTGGTTGGGGCATGTTCCTTTCTATTTTTTTTTATAATATTTTGTTTCCCTATATTCTCTTGTTGTACAAGTGTTGTATTGCTTGGTTGGCTAATATTAGGATGTTACTGCATGTAATTAGAGATTTTATGGATCAAGATATATTTACAAACAGAGTCAATGTTGTGATGCTCACTTATAGCAGTGAAGGATGGTGCTATACAGAATAGAAATATTTTTTTACATGGTTTCCTTTGTTTTTTTGGGGGGTTAGTGTGGTGTCTTAATTGCAAGAGGATTTTGAATTTGAAGTACCTGTAAAAAAATGAACGGAATTGTATTGTGTGCATGTAACAACTCTGGCCTATGATTAATTGATAAACTACGATTAAGAATGTGTAATAAGTAATTAAGATGAAATCACGTGTTAATTGTGTGTTATATGTGTTATTTGCACTTATATCTGTCTGTTGTAGAAAGATTTTTTTTAATTTCTGTTTTAGTATGCGAATTGAAAGCTTTATCGGCCACCGAATATAAAATTGCTTAGGTTTATATGTTATTTGGGATTTTTGAAATTTTATGATAGGTTTAATTGAAAACTGATCCGGAATCAAATAATTAAAATAAAATAATACCAATTGATTAGTCCTAAACCAAGCTTAATTAAGGCAACCTAAACAACCCTATATAAGGCTAAGTTGACTCTAGAACATTACATACACCTCCATTTCCTCATCTTCTAAGCCTAAAACGTGAGAGAGGAGTAGAAGGGAAGCTAGAGGATGAACTTAACAATCTAGAGAGGAAATATAAGGAGATTTGGGAAATTTGGCTAGGATACTCAAGCAATTTAGCATCTAGAGCACATTGAGCATCTAAGGTGAGAATTTAATCCTTTAGCTATATAATTGACTTGACTAGTGAAAGAATTCAAGAGAATTAAGTGAATCAATGCATGAATTAAGCTTAAAAAAGAAGTGAAGAGGAGCACCTATGCATGCATACATATTTCCTTACATTTTGAGCTTAATCACCAAGAATTTTCACATGCATGTTGTTCTTCTAGCATAATTTTGAAAATTCAACATGTTCTTGAGCAAAATATCTCACTTGATCATGCTTTCAAAGTTTTGCATCCAAGTCATTATATGCATGTCATATATATATATATATATATAATTCAAGTTTGATTTTATGTAATTGGCATGCTTTTGGGTCTTGATAGTGCGAAATGATTTGTAATTCATGAAGCTCTATGATTTTCTACATGTTTTTCTCAAGTTTTGGGTCTAAAAGGATGTGTTTTGATGCTTTGAAATTGAGTTTTGGAGCTTAGAGAGCGATCTGGAAATTCTAGAATTTGCACTCTTCGCTTGAACGGTGGAAGCTGCGCTCAAGTGAACCGCTCGAGCGAAGAATGCAAGCTCCCAGAAGTTTTGCAGACATGAGCACTTCGCTTGAGCGATATAATATGTGCTCAAGTGATTAATCTATTGTTTTTAGTCTTGGCTTGAGCGACTAAAAGTTGCGCTCAAGCGTAAAATGAGAGCTTTTAGAACTTTTGCAAACTAAGGGGTCCGCTTGAGCGAACTGCCCTATTTTAGAAATTTTGACAAGTGTTTTCAAGGTCTATTTTGGCATCCTCATTGCATCATAGGCATTCCTAAGTCTTAATTAAGACATGATAATGAGGATAAGAGTTAAAAACACACCTTAAGAAAGAAGAATGATAAGTTAAACACTTTTGGGACAAATGTTCAAGTGTATCTGTCATGTGTTTGTGTAGGTCACGTGTTAGCACCCGCCTGATCGATCTGTTTTGCCCAAGTGATCTATTCTGTTACTAGAGCTATCTATGAGTAACAAATCTATAAAGTTATGTTTGATTATAAGTATTTTTTGACTGAAATGATATGATCTATTTTCTGAATTGCTATTTTATAAATCATGAATGCATGCCCATTTTTTTGAAACGTATTTGTGGCATCCTTATGTTTATGTGGTTCTCGCTTGGAGGTAACAATACCGTGGCCAATATGTTCATGTGGCCTTTGTCTAGGAGTAATAATACCGTGGTCTATGTTCATGTGGCCCTTGCCCGGAAATAATAATACCGAGGCCTATGTTTACGTGGCCCTCACCTGGGGGTAACAATACCATGGCTATATATGCACATAAATGTTGACCTTTATGGTCGTCGGTACCGACTATGGTCTTAATGACCACCTACTCTGCACATGGGTCTTTATGGCCAAATGATCTGTTAGTTAATGGATGTACCACGTATAACTGTTTATGAAATCTGTATAAGCGTGTGAATCTGAATCTATTTTTGATATGAAATCTATTTTCTGAATCTGTTTTGGACATCATTCATAAATCACTTTACTCTGTTGTTATTTACTAGGCCCCAACTCACTATATTATTTATGTATGTAGGTGATCAGGCACGGGACTAGGCTTAAGTTGCTAGCTTGGGGTTTTGTTTTGGTCAGCCAACCATCGTGCCTCCCGAGGAGGTTCCCGAATTAATTTGTTGTCAAATTTGGTGAACCATGTTTAAGACTTTTGTTTTCTTTTATTTGTCTGAACAAGTTTTTGTACTGTTTGTGTATTGGGCTAAGGCCCATTTTGGCTTATCTGTATATAAGTTGACTTCATATATGTAAATATAATTTTTAAATTTTCTGTCTCATACATGTCTACACAGCTCTATGGACATTAGGCTTGTTTGGTAATGTTTACGTTTTCAATTTATATTTACAAAAATTTTATAAACTGGTTTTTGTTTATTTTTAGAAAAACATAAACTACAAACACGTTTGTTTTAGATAAAATGTTTAAAAAATTTTAAAAATATAAAAAAGAGTGAGAAATGGCAAGTGGTGGCAGGTGGTGGGTGGAGACGAGTGGTGGTGGCGGAAGACGGTGGTGGAAAATGATGGCGGGTGGTGGAAAATGGTAGCGAGTGGGTGGTGGTAGCAGGTGGGTGGTGGTGGGTGGTGGATGGTGGTGGTGGTGGGTGGTGGATGGTGGTGGGTGTGGGTGGTGAGTGGCGGTGTGGCGGTGAATGGTAGTGGTGGTGGTGGCAGTGTGAGGAAGTGGTGGTGGTGGTGGCAAGGATGGGTGGTGGTAGGCGTGAGGTGGTGGGTGGTGGGTGGTGAGTGGTGGTGGTAGGTGGTGGCGATGGGTGGTGGCAGAAGATGGTGGCGGGTGGTGGCTAGTGTTGGGTGGTAAAAAAAAAAAAAAATAGAAAACTCAAAATGTAAACTCATTTTTTGAATTTACATTTTTTGGCCAAATTTATAAACTAAGACCATTGATTTATAAATCAAAAATTTACCAAACAAGTTTTTATTTGAGTTTTTAAAATTTTTGTAACTATAAACTGAAAATTGAAAACATAAGTGTTACCAAACGGCACCTATATGTTTGTATTTGCTTTGCTAGCGCCTTATTTTGTTTAATTTGTTCAGAGACCTTCGGTAATTCCAGGATTATTGGCTGGTTATGATGGTAAACCTATGGGGGCGAGTTTGGTCATGATAGTGCATGCAAAGAATATACTTTTTACTGTTCTATGTAAATGATTTTTGGTGGGGTGTTACAGTTATATTGAAGTGTTACGTTATTGGAGTGTCACATTTTTATTCGTAATGTGAGATTTGTTGCAAAATGAGGAAAAATCCAAAACTTCCATAGTATGGATTGCCCAAATGTATAATTTTACATTTTGAGAAACTCATTTTTATCCCTAAAAAATTAAACCCAAACATGTAAGTGACCATTTTTTTATGTAATTTTTACTTTAATGAGACTTTTGGATTCATAAGAAAAAAGAGAGGACTAAACAGTTCATAAGATTATATTTTAGGATTTATTGGTGTTTCCCTCAAATAATTTTTAAAAATTAGAAAGTAATTTTTTGACATTTATTTTTGTCAAATTAATTTATATTTTATTAAATTAACAATTTTACCTTTTGTAAAAGAGATTAATTTGAACCCACTAAATTAATTGGACCTAAACGAAGCACAATTGGAAAGCCAAAAAAATTGGAGAGCCAAATGCTTTTGTGAGAGAAAATATCCATCATTTTACAAATATATATAAAAAAAGGGTTTCTTGGTCTTCTTCCTCTTCGAACAGAAAGATAGGTTTTCTAAGCATTTTAGAAAGAGAAAATGAAAAGTGAATCCTTGGAGGTGGATAGAATAATAATAATCCTTGGAGGTGGATAGGACGGGGTCTTTTTCTTTTGCGTGGTGGTTCCTCAGCTATTCTAAAAGAATGTATATATATATATATATATAAGTGGGTCCTTGAAGGTTGGTTTGCAGAATAAAAAGAAAGCAAAGAAAAAATTGTTTTTGTTTATTTTGAAGAAAGAAAGATACTGAGAACGAAAACATTTTTCACACAAGGAATTATCCATTGCATCTACCGTATAACACTTACACATTCACCAAAGTCATAGTGTTTAAATATTTATTTGAGAGAAACCTAAACACAAGCATGATGCAGGCAAATATTCTTTGGTGTTGGCGAATATTCCCTAATTTTTGAAAATTGTAAATTGATTCCAAATTTTTAGACAATTGTGGTGTGACCCAACTCTTAGGAAAGTATTTCAGTAAGGCTTTTGGAAATGTAGTGAAAGTTGATCCTAACTAAACAAACTGTTCTGGACACATTTGCAAGGTTGGAATGGTGAAATTTTGGACATTTTTTTTATTTATTTATAAAGATTTCCAAAGAACCTAATAACATACGTCTAAGTAAGTGAGGACAAAACATGCCCGAGGAAATAAAGCGAAGCATAGTCGAAGAAGTAAAAATATGCATGTTTGAGAAATTCAAAATTTTCCATACATACAAGGGACAAAATGTAAGAGGGGTTAACTTGAGCCCACTAAATTAATTAGGCCCAATCGAAGCCTAATTGGACAGCCAAAAAAATTGGTGAGCTTGGAGAAATTATTGTTAAATGGGCTAAGTAAATTCTATTGAACAGGCCCACAAGAGAGCCATTAAATTGGGCCGAGGAAGACCCATCAAGCATATATCTCTAAAGAGAGTCCAACAAGCCCATCCGTGGAGGCTCAGATCATGCGGGCGTCCGAGAAGGTTAACCGTTGTTTTTAGAAGAAATGAAACCCTCAGAGAAGATCTATTCTCCGAGGTATTGGCTTAGTTTTGAAAGGGTTCGAAACCACAAACCTAGAGACCCATTTGAGCTTGGACTCGAAAGGATTTGGATCCACGAACCTAGAGATCTGAAGCACTTGGCTTCGAACAGATTCGAATGCAATCTAGAAGCTGCTCCGTTAATGAGTCCCAGAACACTTGCGAGCTCGAAACTTTCTAAGATTTACACACCAGATCTATGAGTGTGATGGGGTCCGAACAAAGGACTTGATCTTGAGGACGGTAAGTAGAGATAAATTCACTTTTTGGTTAAACTAGCCAATACTCGGGTCAAGGTGGCACGATCTAGGGGGTCTTTAAGACTCGGCAATATTTGCGGCAGGGCATTCTCTTGAACTACCCTTGACCTTTCTACGACAGGGCATCCTCTGGGACTACCCCTGATCCCTTGGAATGATTGGAGATCATTGGTTAGGTGTAACTAAGAAGAAGAGTTCATTGAAAGGTTAATCTTTTCTTTGGGATTTTTCTTATCCTGGAAGAGGTCACCTCCTCGGACATGGTAGTTAGAGAAAATATTCCTCATGTGCCTTGCACATGTGCTCCATCCTATATCATGAGGTGCCTATAAATAGCACCCATCCATAGCTTTACAAGGGATAGATTTTGGAGAGACAATTTTTGGGAAAGAACTAATTTTCCTTCTCCATTATCTACATTGAGAATGAAAGTGAGAAATCCATAGAAGAGCTTTGCCATTATTCTCTCTCTAACTATTTTGTCTTTTTCTTCACCCAATCTCTTATCTCCATCATCTTTTTGTTATTGTGTTCCAAGTTGTGGCTGTTAAAGAATCTAACCTCTCATCATTTCTAGAGAATTCAAATTCTCTGACAACATTCTTGAACCCTCTCATACACCTTTGAAATGAAGCATTTTTTTGTTTGCAAAGGAAATAATATCTTCAATTGTTCTTATTTAGAATGAAATTCATAATTTAGAATTAAATGTATCACAATTGAAATGTTAAAACCAAAGCGACATAATTCCTAAATTATAAAAACGATTGGTGTAATTCGTCTAAATATATATCATTTTTCATTTCTCTATATTTTAATTTTTTTTAAAGCTCTCATTACTCTATCAATACGTGTCTTTTACGTGTATTTCACCTGGTGACAAATTACTAGAATGTTTTTCCACACGGTTACCATAATATCCTTCTTCTACTGAGGCTGTTTCTGGGCAATTCTATGAAAAGATCTAATTGTCAAGAAAGTAAGAAAGCATTCACAAGGATTGCATCGTCAAGCTCTCTCATCAATGCTTGGTTGGAAATGAACCTTCGAGGAACCTCATTTTGTATCCTCTCAAAATAATTGATTTTAGTAGGTCCAATTTGCAAATCTTCTGGAGGCCGACTACCGATGGGATTTTTTAAAAATGGTAACAAAAAGAATTGGCAGAAATGAAGGAAAATTGTAAGAGAAGTTGTCGCAATCTTGATGGGTCAGTTTTTTCTAAAATGAAAGTAAAATAAATGATCATTCTATTATAATGTTAATGTTATTTTTTTTTTTTGATTCAATGTTAATGTTAATTTGATTCACTAAAAAAATGATATAAAATATATTACAAATAGAATCATCATTTATTATAATAAAAGAGTAATAATTTCATAGAAAGCTTAAGAAATGACTATTTCATTCACCTTTGTTTTAGTGACCTAAACGATACATACATACATACATACATACATATATATATATATATATATATTCTTATTCTATGAGGGTTGATTTATAAAATTTATAATTTTATTTTTATGTTTCCTAATCTTATTGGGGTCATTTTGTAAAACTCCAAAGATTTTAGATAAAGATCTACTTATACTTCAAAATTCTTCATTTATAATTATAGATAATCTTTATCTCCACTAAACAAAAATTCTGACATGGTCCTAGTCAGTTCCTTTTGAGTTATGACCACTCCACTGCTAAAAAAACAACTGTCTCCAATGTGCTTGATATATGCTACTTAAAAAAGTGTTAAAATGGGGACATGCATGATGTAACACTTTTGTTTGTTTGAGTGCTTGAATCCAAAAGTTTGAAAGTTGCTGTTAATTATTATGCACTTTTATCGTCAATATAGAATTTAAATATGACATGTATATGAGTAGATAAGATTTTATAGAATGGTTAAGGTTTTATAATTTGTTAGCAAGACTCATTTATAATTTTTCTGTATTATTTATTGTTGTGTACTTGAATAAGCCATGCTTGGTTAACCAATAAGTTAGGAAGTATCTCAAAACAAAAGTTAAAACTTGTACTTATTTTTAATGTTGGGTTTGACAATTGTTCATTTCGGCCTCGTTTGGGAACATGCTAATTTAGTAATTTTTTAGTTATTTGACTATTTGGTTAAAATATGAGCTAAAAAAACTAGTATGTTTGGAATAACTTTTTGATTTTTTGTGAAAAGTTGTGCAAAAAGTAAAAAGAAAAGAGAATCTTTGACTTTTTGGTATGGGTTGGTGGCTTTTTGACTTTTTGACTAAACGGGCTGCTTCCCAAACGAGGCCTTTGTAATTTTTATTTTGTAAAATAACATTGTTATTAAAAAAAAGTTGATACATTTGACAAAGGCTAAAAAGTTGGTATTTTTTCACTTAGGTGTTTTTCTCGTTTCGTTTAGCATTATTGGTTTCACTTTTTTTAGAATGCTGTAAAGTAATTGTTCATTTAGTAATTTTTATTTTGTAAAATGACATCGTTATTAAAAAAAAGTTGATACATTTGGCAAAGGCTAAAAAGTTGGGTTTTGTTTTTTCGCTTGGGTTTTTTCTCGTTTAGCTTAGCATTATTGGTTTCACTTTTAGCATTATTGGTTTCACTTTTTTTTACAGTTGTTTTGCTGTTTGATCAGATTGCTACTGTTACTGCTACTGCTCTCCTCCTTATCTCTTATGTGGTTGGAGCTTGCTCAGATTTTGATGCTGTTTGTTTCAATCAGAGGTGCTTTACACACAGTTGTTTTGTTGGTCTGCTTTACACACAGTTGTTTTGTCGTTTTGCTGTTAGAGTTGTCTTTGTTTTGCTTTGTTCGTTGTTTTCTCACAAATTAAGAGGTCGGAGCTTTTTCTAACTCTAAATTCCTTTTTAAATTTGTATGTGTTTCATCAATAAAGTTATTTTGCCAATAAAAAATATATATATATATATATGTATGGCATTTATGGTTATAAAGTAGGGTTTTGATTTGTGGCACTAAATTAGGAGCACTAATGTCCCTAATTTTCATATAAGGCAAAAAAAAAAAAAAAAAACAAAACAAAACAGTTACCTAAAATGAAAATTAGGGGTATTAGTGCCCCCAATTTAGTGTCACAAAACATTTTCTTATAAAGTAAAAGAGCAAAGTAAATGGAGTAATAAATAACATTTCATAAATTCGAAAATTTTGTAAGAATTTTCTTTTTATCAAATTACAAACATTTTATATTTAATTATTAATTTAAATAACATTTATTATATTTTACATTGTACATTTTATTATAATTTTTTTTTAATATTCTCGTAATACTACTGGGAGCATTTAAACAAATAGTTTTATTTTATTTTATTTTGTTGGGCTTTTAGACAAGGATGATTTTTCCATTAATTTTGTTTTGTTTCATTTTGTTTTTTAGTGAACTTAATCTCTAGTTGAGATCTATCAAATAGTTCACTAAAACTTTTCATTGCCAATGTGGTTCACTGTATAAACTCAGAAAATAAATTAGAAAATGACTCAAATTTTAAATTTACAGTGATATTTAAAGTTTGTTATTATAGGATTATATCATAAATGAATTTTAGTTCTTGAGTGCAAAATTTTGAACAATTGTCTAATTTCATGTTAGTTATTTATTTTTGGATGTTTTCTTTGAATGCATGTTTTCTTTGAACTCTGAAACTTATCCTCTCAAGTCTTTGTTGCAAATTCTGGGCAGTTTCTTCTTTATTAGGTTTTTTTTTTTTTTTTTTCCTTCCTGTTTTTTGCTTTTGGTGATAGTTCCGGACAACTTCCACTTCTCTACTCTTCAATATACACGCATCTCTGTTTTGTTCATTCATTCTGCAACTAATTGCTTATTGTTGAGTTTCCTTTTGTTTTTCTCTCTATAGATTCAGATTCAGCTACCCAATTTCAACTCTTCATCATGATCCAAACAAATACCAACGGCGGTGGCAATGACGCCGGAGTCTCTGTTCATGCCAGCGTACTCACCACCACCACCACCACCACCACCACTTCTTCAGCTAATAATAGATACAAAAGGCTTTGGAAACGCACTATAAGTGTAGGCGTTTTGGTTACTGTCAATCAAAAGTCATCATCACTGTCACCACTACCACCACCGCCAACAACAACTACCTTGGTGGAACAACTCTGCCGAACCTTTTCTTCTCACTCTTCGTCCTTGGAAATCGTGATTGACATTCACGAGCAGGAGGACGAAGAAAAGGAAGAGGAAAGGCCCGGCACAGTTGTCAATGAGGTAGTAATAGATCAAAGGCAACATCATCTTCGGGATAAGGTTAATCGGTTTGTTAAAGACAGAGACTTGAAGTCTCTAACAGACTTTGGCGGTGTTGCACAAGTAGCAACCCTGTTTAATTCTAACTTGAATGCCGGACTTTGTGTTGCTGCTGATGCTGCTAATGATCCACAAACTTGGAACACAACAACAACAAACCACCCACCTCATGGTTTCATGCACTACTTCAAGGCAGCCTGCAACAGTTACACTATCTTCCTTCTCATGATCTCGGCTGCTCTCACTTTTGGTACCGAGATATTGATGCAAGGCACCAAGTACGGGTGGGAACACGGTGTAACCATACTCGTCACTATATTTTTGCTTGTCACAGTTGCTCCCGTGGCTGAGTTTCTCAGAGCAAAGATTGAACACAAGGAGATGCAAAAGAAAGAGTGCAAAGTCACAATCATAAGAAATGGGGAGCCCCGAATCGTCGGGGTGTCGTGTATAATGTTGGGTGATATAGTCGATTTGGCGGAGGGAGATCGGGTTCCTGCTGACGGTTTGTTTGTTGGTGACGATAGGTTGGTGTTGGATGAAGTATCACCAGCAGCCTCCGACATCGATTCTCATCACAACCCTTTTCTTTTATATGGTTTTAAGGTAGGTAAATGTTTGCCCCTTTGAGAGTACTATAAAGCTTAATCTTTCCTTATGTTTGGTGTTATTTGTCTTTGATGTTCTTACTCATTTCAAGCATCAATATGTCTGGAAAATGGGACACACAAAATATATTGATAGATGGATATATATGTTTTTTTATTTAATTTTTAATTTTTTTAAGTAAACCCCACAAACAAATTTTGTAAAGTTCATGCATGTGTTTTTCTTCAATGTTTGGTTCATGTATTCTTAAATCTTATTGATGCAGCATGTGTTTTCATTCAATGTTTAGTTTCTGTTCTTTCTTGGGTTTATGGGTTTGTTTGTGATTCTTTCCTGTTAGATTTATCAATAAGTCTTAAGTTTATAGAGGACCAAATACAGAATGAGACATTTGTGTTTGGTCTTTTGTGTTCCTAGCATTGTTGTAGATGATTAGTGCTACTCTAACTCAAAAGTT
This sequence comes from Camellia lanceoleosa, assembly GCA_025200525.1. Taxonomy (NCBI): domain Eukaryota; kingdom Viridiplantae; phylum Streptophyta; class Magnoliopsida; order Ericales; family Theaceae; genus Camellia; species Camellia lanceoleosa. The sequence goes on from CM045762.1 coordinate 59,950,606, forward strand.
AGACCCACTTTTCAAATTCAAATTCCTAGCATTGTTCATTTTTCTTTAATTTATCTTGTAATTTGTCATTATTACACTAGAATCAAACATATGGGTGATTTGTGTGACAAACAAACTCACGAGACTCTCGCTGATCTTCTTGGATCCAACAGGTTTGTAAAGGGAGTGGTCGCATGATTGTGACATCTGTTGGCACAAACACAGTGATAGGAAAGTTGATGAACATGGTGAAGGATGATCCAAACAATGGAACTACTCTTTTGCAGACTCGAATGGAAAGGTCAATCAATTATGTAGATAAGATTGCACTGTGTATCTCTATTCTCATCACTCTTGTGTTGTTCATACGGTTCTTGCGTAGGAACCATGTCGACAGTATAGATCTCCCAGAACTAAAAGGGAACTTCACTGTTGAGAAGCTGATGGAAATGTTTGACAGAATTCTTTTGAGGCCGCGAGGTAGCTTGGTTTCGGTTTTAACAACTACTCTTACTGTACTGGTTCTTGGGTTTCAACATGGCGTCTCTCTAGCCATTACCATTTCCCTTTCTTACTGGAACCAAAAGGTAGCATCTTCTTATGGTGTCAATCCTCGAACTCTATCAGCTTATGGCACCATCGGCTTCATCACTGTCATCTGCATTGATGTGCCTGGTGAAGTAATGTCTAAACAGATGGAGGTTGTTAAGTTGTTGGTTGGTGAAAGAGAAATCAACACCACCGGAGAAGAATCCTACTTACCACACATTGTTCTTAAAACCTTGCAGCAAGGAATTGGTGTGTGCATTCTTGTGCCCGAATATCCATGGAGCCCAATGGATAGGTTGCTCTATTCTTGGGCAAAATCAGAATGGGGTGTCGCTATGGAGTTCAGGAAAGAAAGTTCTGATTGTGCAAGTTCTACTAGTGGTTCATTTGGCAACGAGTGTGGTGATTTATGTGAGGGTGGTGAATTGGCTAAAGCCGCTTCTATGGAATCCAGGAAAGAATGTTCTGGTTGTGCAGGTTCAAGTGGTTCATTAGGTGACAAGTGTGACCAATCAAGTGAGATTGAATTGGCTAATGTGGTGGCTGTGGAGTCTAGGAAAATGGAGTTCAGGAAAGAAAGTTCTGATTGTGCAGGTTCTAGTGGTTCATCAGGCTACACGTGTGGTGAATTCTATGAGGTTGAATTGGTTGAAATGAGGTCCAATGAGAAAGGCAGGGGTGTCTTAATGAGGAAGATTAATGGAGGTGATGAGAAAGCTATGCTCTTGCATTGGAGAGGATTGGCACGGACTATATTAGGAATGTGCTCACACTACTATGATTGTGAAGGAACAAGCCATGTCTTGGAGTATAATCGGAGATGCAAGTTCGAGAAACTGATTAAAGGTATGGAGGACAATGGTCTTCATCCCATTGCATTTGCTTACAAACAAACAGATGTTGGGGAAATCAGAGAAGATGGGTTGATCTTGTTAGCAATACTCGGTGTTAAGTATCGTGAAGAAACAAAATTAGCCATGGATTCCCTTAGAGAAGCAGGAGTGAACATCAAGTTGATGATGGGGGATGAGTTAAGTAATGATGCTCATGAAAATTTTGCTTTTGGAAGATCCTCCCCTGAGGATAAACTTGGCTCGATACGGTACTTGAAACAACAAGGCCATGTGGTTGGCTTTTACGGTGGATTCACTACAGATGACACTCCAGCTTTAAAAGAAGCCGATGTGGGGATCACAGAGGAAGCTCAGAGCACTGAAATGGCCAGAGAGAGCTCTGACATTATCGTTTTAGGCCCCGGAGTAAGGTTATCCTCTTTATTCCCACTGTTGAAGCATGGTAGATGTGTTTACCATAACATTCAGAGATTCATTGTACTTCAGCTCACTACATACATTTCTGGGATACTAATCATTGCTGTCTCAACAATGTCTCTCGGAGAATCCCCAATCACAACAATTCAATTGGGTTGGGCGAACCTAATTGTCTACATGCTAGGCGGGATGATGATGGCGATGGAGCTTCCAACTCAGGGACTAATAATGGCAGCTCATCAACCACAACCCACAAGGACAAAATCAATCATGACCAAGCCCATGTGGAGAAGCTTTGCAGTTCAATTTGTTTACCAAGTCTCTGTTTTGCTGATCATTCAGTTTGAAGGAGGACAAGCCATACACGGCCTTGATGAACAGAACGTAGTCAAAACCATGATCTTCAACACTTTCATCCTGTGCCAGGTCTTCAATCTGTTCAATACCATGGAATTGGAAAAGAAACAAGTGTTCATGGTTGTGGTCCAGTCGTACTGCTTTTTGGCATCTGTTGTGGCTGTTCTTGCTGTGCAGGTGCTACTGATTCAGCTCGCGACAATTCTAACCAATTATGCGAGGTTGAATTGGGTTCAGTGGACATTTTGTTTTCTCTTCTCTTCGCTTTCATGGATTTTTGATCGGGTCTTGAAATTCATCTATATCTTCCTCAGCGAAATGTCTGTGTGGTCTATGAGTTCAACAAGCATAACGTCCCGAGCTAGCACGATGCCTATTATGCTGCTACATGTCCCCATTACGGGCTTCATTTTTTCTGTGTTCGTATTCTTCTCTTTATCATATTATTTCAAGCCAGACATTGCCTGGGCTATCCGCTAGTGCTTCTCTACGAGGAATATGAATTTTGGGATTAACCACAACCTTCTCAGGTCCGTAGAGCATTGGAGCACAATGAATGGTGGAAATTCAGGACCCATCACTTACTTTAGTTGTCCTTAACAGTAATGCTTTATTTACAAATAAATAAATGAAATAATAAAGAAAAAAAATATATAGAAATGCATATGTAGAATACTAAAAGCTTCTTAGTGTTTTTGAAGTTGCCAGTTAGTTTAATTGGATCAGGAGTGCTGATAAAATATTGTAGTAGTACAGAAAAGCTGTGTACCCAGAAAAAATAAAAACAGTCCAATGTTGTTGGATGGTGTAGATTCAGTTTTGTATATTCACTCTTAAAATGCATCTCAACCATTTAATGTCTTTTTTTCTGGATATTTTTTGGGTAAATATTTTGGTTTTAAAGCATTGGTGATATTTTTTGGGTAAATCTTAAGACTAGTTTGTCACTCTTGGGTATTATCACCGCCACTGCCACCATCCCAAATGCCACAACTACCACCCTACCACCACCACTACCACATCCCACTACTATTGCTGCTACCACCGTACCTACTATCATCAATTACCATTACCACCACCACCACTGCCACAATCCCAACCCTATTACTACTACCACTACTAACATTCTAGTATTGCCACCGTTGCCATCATCACTGATACAGCGCGAAACGTGAAATTGTAACAATCTTAAAATCTGTTGATTCAAAAAAGAATAACAAGAATAAAGGCTCAACAATGATTGATTCGCAAGAATACCCAAAGTCAGATCAAAAGAGTATAAAACTCAAAATATATTAATTCTCAAAAAAACTATCTTTTTTTCTTGCCCTAAGGCTTACATTCATTATTTATAAACAAAATATAGACCTAACTTAATTAGGAAACAATCAAAATTGGCAACTACCAAAATATAGACATAACTTAATTAGGAAACAACCAGAATTGGCAACTACCATAATGCAATACGGAAATAATTAAGGAAACTAAATAACTAAATAATTCCATAATAATATTAATTTTAAAATAATAAAATAAAAATACTTATTTTCTAAAATTCAATCTGCATCATTCTTCCCCGCTTGAGAAAACTCGTCCTCGAGTTTTTATTGCTTGAAATAATTTGGCCCGTCTGCACTTATCCGCATCAACCTTGTATTTGAGGTTAATTTTTTGAAATCTAAACTTCAAAGCAAAGTTTCCTAAAATTAAAGGAAAAACTTTCTTTAACAAATTTAACACATTTTCATCCAAGCCCAAATTTGAACGGTTCAAACTCAAATTTGTAAACTCTTCATAAAATGTCTCTTCAAACGGATCATAGAAAATATTCTCCATATTGTAAATCGATTTTGAATGCTCATTGAACTCATGTAAACCAAGTATATGATCTTCCACAAAAATAAATTAACACCAACCCTTCCATAACTCCGATTCATGCTTCCAACAAATAAAATATGATTAAACATATTATTAGTTCCATCAATGAATGGTTCATCATAAAAAATCAGTGGTTTACTCCAATCCACAATCGAATCCGGAATAAATTTTGATGTGAAAGGCCATTTAATCAGATCATCTTGTTTAGTGATTTGGTTCACGTGATCTTTATAATTTTTCAATGCATGATCTCTCCTCGTTCTTTCACCATGAAAACTCAGTAGGTTAGAATCATCATCTATTACCTCCTCCTCTCTCACAAGAACCTTCCGAGCACCACTACTATTCCTAGGCATGGAGCATGAATGTAGCAAGCTTTGATACCAGCTGATGTCGTGCGAAACGTGAAATAAGAATAATCTTAAAATCTGTTGATTCAAACAAGAATACCGAAAATAAGATTCCTTTCTAGACTCGTTGATTCACAAAGAATATCGAGAATAAAGGCTCAACAATGGTTGGTTTTCAAGAATACCCAAAGTCGGATCAAAAGAGTATAAAACTCGAAATATATTAATTCTAAAAAAAACTATCTTTTTTTTTCTTACCCTAAGGCTTACATTCATTATTTATAAGCAAAATATAGATCTAACTTAATTAGGAAACAACCAGAATTGACAACTACCATAATGCAATACAGAAATAAGGAAACTATATAACTAAATAATTCCATAATAATATTAATTTTAAAATAATAAAATAAAAATACTTATTTTCTAAAATTCAATATGTGTCAACCACCACAATAGACCACCACTACCGAGGTCGCAACCACTACCCTACCCTATCAAGAAATTGTTGCTATATTAATCCTATAGAAGAACTTCGAAATCCATAAGGCCTGTGATCTTTTGCCTTTGTGTCTGATGTGGCTGCTTTGGTTGGAGTGGAATCGGCGGATTTTCCAAGGGGTGGAGATCCCTGTGCCTCTTTTGAAGAATAGGTTCTTGGTAGTTTTGTATAGTTGGGCTTTGGGAAGAGTTCTTTTTTTTTAATTTTTTGATCAATCAAAAGAAAACCTTTATTGATGAAACAATCAATACAAAGTAAATATGCAATACATCAATAACGGAAGAGAAAGATGGCACAAACATCACCATAGTTTACACTCCAAATCCCAACTAGGTTGCCACCCAGAAGTAAACACAATCATCTGATTTATTTTGGAAAGAGTGGTTATGGATTTATTTTCTCTTGTGATTTTATAGATTTTTTACATGTTTTGGATTGGGTGTTATTTGGTGATGGGTGTATTTGTTTCCATCGTCTTGATGCTTGGCTTTTAATAAATTTTTGTTAGGGAAAATCGATGAATCCCCACAAGTAAATCAATCAATGGGAATATAAACTAATGCGGAAAAATTAAATCAAAGGCAACACAAGAATTTTTACGTGGTTCCCTCAATGTGAGGTACGTCCACGGGATCGAAATCCGATTCCACTATCAACCAAATAAGTTCCAAACGATTACAAACGAGACACTAATGGTCTCACAAAACCACCCTTAGGTGAATTCCAAATAATCACAAATAAACAAGAGGAAAGACCTCACCAAATAGATGAACCAAAATCTTCAGAACCAAAGTTGAAGAAGACCCAAAATAACGAACCAAACACCAACCGAAGATGCTCTAAAACCCAAGCTTCAAAAACCAAAAGTGAATGAAAATTGCAAACTTCGGTACTGTTCTCCAAGATATAAAGCCACCGCTTTTTTCTTCATGTAGATCTAGAACAAAAATAATATATATATATTATTAAAACTTAGGTTTTGTAATCAAACCTAATGGTAACCAAATTGGATTGGGCCTCCACAAATATAATATATAAAAATATTATACCTAAACCAAGCCAAATTAAAACTCTTTTTCCAAAACCAATTGGGTCCCACACTCCAATAAGGAGGTATACCCAACAATTCTCCCTCTACCAACTTAGGTGGAGAGATCAACCATACCCGCCAAAGTTCGACACTTTAAATGTTTGTCCCTCGACAAAGTCTTAGTCAACATATCTGAAATATTATCATCTGTGTGAACCTTTTCGAGTTGCAACAATTTCGAATCTAACACATCACGAATCCAATGGTATCTCACATCAATGTGTTTCGATCTCGAATGAAAGGTAGAATTTTTACTCAAGTGAATAGCACTTTGACTATCACAATAAAGCACATACCTTTCTTGCTTCAAACCCAACTCTTGCAAAAATTTCTTCAACCATAACTCTTCTTTGCAAGCTTCTGTAATGGCAATAAATTCAGCTTCGATAGTTGAGAGAGCAACACATTTTTGTAATTTAGATTGTCATGCCACAACTCCCCCTGCAAAAGTCATCAAATACTCCGAAGTAGATTTCCTAGAATCAACATCACCAGCCATGTCAGAATCTGTGAACCCATCAAGCATCGGTTTACCATCCCCAAAACACAAACACACCTTCGAAGTCCCTCGAAGATATCTTAGAATCCATTTTACCGCTGCCCAATGTTCTTTACCCGGATTAGATAGAAACCAACTCACCACACCAACGGCGTGAGCAATATCCGGCCTTGTACAAACCATGGCGTACATCAAAGAACCAACTGCTGAAGCATAAGGAACTTTCAACATCTCTTCTTTGTCTTTCTCACTTGTAGGATATTGATTCGAACTAAGTTTGAAGTGACCCGCAAGTGGACAACTGTAACAACGCCCGCGAGGGACCTCGCTACAGTTCGGACTCGATTTTGTTGCAGTTCCAAATCTTGAACCAAAGAGTCCAAATCTGGCAAATCGTTTTGAAGAAAAAACAGATTTTTGAAAGAAGTGCCAAACATGGACTGCTTTGCCAGATAACAGAGTCGCCACCTAAATATTTTTTAAAATGAGAAATTTAGGAAACCCTGACTCGTGCCAAGGGCCACATGTCCGTCATCACCAAAGTTGCCTCGGCTCGGGAACTTGGGTACGATTGGGGAAGGTCACATCGTGAGCACCCCCGCTCGCCCGGTCAAAGACCGGCCTCTACTAACCATGATATCTGTTTTTGAAAACATTGTGAGTTCTTATTCCGGTTATTAGCCTATATTACTATGTGATGCTCGCAGCAAACAAGTATAGACTGGGCCGTCTGAATTGGAACAAAACATTTCATGTTTGTTTGGTTGAAAATGGTATGATGGTGCTACCCTTAGGTAGGCTAAAATGCGGATTTGCCACCCTCAGGTGGGCTTAGAAAACATGATGTTGCCACTATCTAGTGGGCTTAAAACTCACATTTGATGTATTGTCCCGATTCAGATAACCCAACCTTCACCCACAGGCATTCAAGGCAGTTATCTCACATAAGCACATAGCCTCATGGCAAGCATGCTATCATGGCAACATTCACACGCATGCAAGGATGCTAAAGCATAAAACTCACCGAGTACTCCCAGCCAAAACAGAAAACTGATTAGAAATCATGCATGATCCTACATATACAGAAATGCCTAATGCAACACATGCAAAAATGCCATTATAGCAGGCTCGGCTATTCTAAACATGGCATGTGAAATGCTACAGTTAACATGTATTCATTTTGGAATTGAAATACAAATGCAGTTTGTATGATGCGCCGAGCCCGGTGCGTGCAAAACAGATGAATGATGCAAACATGCTGTCATACTGTTATGCTAATTGAAATATGCCCTTTATCTAACCATCGTAAGCAGGTAAATAAAAGGGAGAAAGAAATGGGGGTTGGAAGACATACATCACACTCACACACCCTTATTACAGTTGTGCCCTCGCGCAGAGGGTCCGAATAAATAATACAGTCCGAATAAAAGAATATTACAGTCTGAAATAAACAGTCCGAATAAATGTACAAATTCCTAATTAATTAACAGACTAAACTAAGAAAGTCAGAGCCGGGGCGGTGCCTTGCTATGATGAATAGTGTCATTGGTCGCTCGGTGAAATCCAATGGGATGCCCTAATTAGCCTCTCGCTATGATTCTCGAAATGCGACGGACCAAAAGTTGTTGGTCCTCGATTTTGCTGTAACAGAGAGCAGGAAAAGGGCATAGCAATGTATTTCACAAATATATGCATGCCTCGATCCTCGTGCCACCAATCACGCATACCGATGCATGATGGCCGAGGAGCCGAATTGCACACGTCAATATAGGATGAATGCAGATGAATGCTATAATAAAGCCTAACTCCATCATGGGTAATCCAGAGTGTCGGTGACTTGGGAATTGAGACACACTCCGTCACTCGGAATACGGAATGTACCTCGTTTCCCGTGCCCGGGCTAACGCCTATCCCGAACACGATGCAATATGCATGATATGCATGAAATGCAGTTAACATGTGACATGGCATGCACAATGCTATGCAAATGAGTAATCTCGAAATACGTGCACACGGACACGCAAACTGAGATAATACATGAATGCAATCTAAGATACAACCTAGTATGCACAATTCGGATGAAAATGAGATGAAAATGAAACGCCTCGAAAAGCGTACGCACGGGCACGCAAACCGAGGCGATGGCATGAAATGCAAAGCGGATAAAACAGAGTGCCTCGAAATGCGTGCACACGGGCACGCAAACAGTGGCGATGATGTGAAATGCAAATCAGATAAAACTGAAGTGCCTCGAAATGCGTGCCCACGGGCACGTAAACCGAGGCGATGATGCGAAATGAGAAATCAGATAAAACCGAAGTGCCTCAAAATGCGTGCCCACGGGCACGTAAACCGAGGCGATGATGCGATGGAAAAATCGGATAAAACCGAAGTGCCTCGAAATGGAAATCGGATACAACCGAAGTGCCTCGAAGTGCGTGCCCACGGGCACGCAAACCGAGGCAATGATAAAATGAGAAATCGGATAAAACCGAAGTGCCTCGAAATGGAAATCGGATACAACCGAAGTGCCTCGAAATGCGCGCCCACAGGCACGCAAATCGAGGCAATGATAAAATGAGATGGAAATGCAAATTGGGCTTATACTAACATGAGTGGACCTCAGCCACACTCACATCAGATGCCGATGAATGAAAACGGAGTGCCTCGAAGTGCGTGCCAAACCGAGGCAATGCACTAAGGCATGGAATGACATGGAAAATGATATGCAAGCATGCAAACCAAATTTCAGCAACTAAATGAAGGGGAAAACAGCCCCGAAATGATACGAAATGACAATCAATGCACGAAATCATCTCGAAATGTGATTTTAGGTACCCGAAATGGCCTACGGCTATGCTAAACATGAAAAATTGGTACATGAAAGCAAAAACAGTAGCAAGGCAGCCCCAAAAATGACATCTTCTCAGTACAAAACATGACCAAATTATGAGTATAGATATGGCAACAATGGCATGCAAAAATATGGGAAAAGAGGGGAATTACAAAGCAAGTGGTACATGGAAAATTCAAACCACAAAATTTCCTTCTACAACTTTGAAGAGGAGTCCAAAACATGCATATTTACAGTGAATGACAACTCCAAAATCAGCATGTAGATAGGCTCAAAATAGCATGCAATATAATGAGCTAGCAAGGGCTATAAAGGGAGGTACCATAAGCAATGACCAAAAAACTTGAGACCCTTAATAAAACTTTAAGAACAGACCAAAAAAAGACATTTTCTAAGCCTAATGAAGGCTGAAATCCGAAGCTAAGAAAGCCTAACAAAGCATGCAATTTTACGGAAAATATAGAGGACTACAAAGCAAGTACAAAAACAAATCATCAAATGGCCTAAGACCCTTAACAAAGCATGAAGAATGGACCAAAATAAGGCACTCTCTAGGCCTGATGAAGGTTGAAATCCGAAGCATGGTGAGCTTAAAAAAAAAGCATGCAAAATGGGAGTGGAACAAGAATTCAAAGCAAGTGATATGTAGAGCAAGAAAACCAGGTTGAGCCCTTCTTCAATATTGAAGAGGGGCTCAAAATAAGCACAATAGCAGTATGTTGCATGCTCCAACTCAGATTGAAAATAGGCCAAAACAATCATGCAATTTTACGGTAAAATGGAAGAATTTCAAAGGAAGTGCATGATAGAGTCACCAAACATGATGGAGCCCTTCTTCAATGTTGAAGAGGGGCTCAATATAAGCCCACTAACAGTTTACATCAGTCTCGAAATCAGATTACTCATAAGGAAAATAAAGCATGCAATTTATTGGCATAAAAGGGGGTATTGAAAGAAGTATATCATGGAGACACCAAATGAGGTTGAGCCCTTCTAAAATGTTGTAGAGGGGCTCAAAATAAGCCTAAAAACAGTAGGGGTCGGAGCCCAAAACTGAAAGCAAATGGGGCTAAAAAATAACTCAAAATTATACTAAAAAAAAAAGAATTAGAAGTTTACCTTTGAAGACCTAACTTTGGTTGCTTCTTGGCTTCAATTTGTTGACTCTTGGCCTCTGAAAATCACTTCCTTACTGCTGAAATGGAGTTGTTGATGGTAGAGCTTAGGGTTGGTGAAGGATTGAGCTAGGAAGCTTGAAGGTTTTTTTGAATTTTGGCTATGGAAATGGGAGTTTTTGGAGAGGGGCCCTCTTAGACAAATTTTGTAACCCTAGCAAAGGGCCCATCGACCCTTTAAGTAGGCCAAAAGAGTGTAAAAGGAGGAAAAGCACCTAAGCTTTCCTCCCAAAATATCCCTGATGGGGAGATATTTCAAAAGACTAGGCAATTTGTAAAGAGCCCAAAAGTAGAAAGTCGGCCAGTGATTTTACAGGAGGTGGCCGGCCACCACCCCACTGGTCGGCCACCACCACCCTGGCCTACGGCCATGGCCCAAAATGAAAGTGAAATTTTCTCGCCGACCACCTGTAATGGTGTCCTCCCATGTGTGTAGAATAAGGCCCCAAGGTCGGAACTGCAACTCAAGGTGAGTCACAACATAGAGCTTGAAGGAGAGGCTCAAAATGAATGCACAATCGGCCGACCACCAACTTTTAGGGTCCTCCCAGATGTGTGGAACAAGGTTCCAAGGTTTGTATTTTGCAACATTTAAGTAGTAGTCACAACATAGAGCTTGGAGAGGCTCAAAAGTGAAACTTTGAATTGCTGGCCGACCAAGAGTTCTTAGGGTCCTCCCATGTCCCCGATCACAGATATGTAGCTTTGGTCGGAAGAAAATATCCCTGTGGTGTTCAACATTGGCCCTATGAGCAAAACGGGCGTAGGAAGAGCGAAAATGGTTATCTCGATAATTGTTGGCCTCCCACCCCAAAGGATCTTCCCGGTGTTGAAACAGAGGTACCGCCAAATTTTGAACAAAAACTAAGGAGAAATGAACGCCGAGCCAAACCGCAATCGGGATCGAAAATGGATTGCAGTGCGGAAGTGGTGTTTAGCAACGTGCGACCCCAAAGTGTCCCTCGGAATGACAAAATAGAGGTTCTGCCAAAAATCGAGAAAACCGATGCAAAATGAATGCTCGGGGCTGCAATTGCACTGGTCCCAAAACCGCCATGAGCACCGAAGTGGCATACGGCCACTGAAGTGGGCATCGAGGCCCTGTGTTCCTCGGAATGATGAAACAGAGGTGCATGCCAAAACCGGAGAACTCGGAGATGGTTGGGCGTCGAGCCAAGGCATACGGCCCGACGGTCCAAACCGGAACCGGGCTCGAATGGCAAAATGGCTCGGCCACGAAATGTAGCACACGGCCACCGGAGATAGTCTACAGACCACCCTTCCCATGAAAGAAAATCGAGAAAACCGAGCTGATTCGCAAACCGAAACAAGGCACGTAAGAGAGTTCAAGTCCGGAGTATGCGGCGCGACTCTGAGACTTCTGAACGAGCACATTATGCAACATCACCAAGCGCTCAATCGGTGACGTATGAGTCTTAAGGTCGGGCAAAAATGGGTGTCTCTGGTTGCCCTCTTTGTAACTCTAAGTCAAGAAGTGACGTGAGTGAATGTCAAAGCCCAGAGACGACCCATTTTTGACAAGGCCGAAGACTTAGACAATCATACAGGACAAATAGAGATGTGTGCCCGCAGGCAGGGGGGGCAAGAATGCAAATGATAGGCGCGGAGCCAGGTGATTATGCAAGTGCAACAAGCTGTAATGAAGCAAGTATTGATAAATAAATGCAACAATTTTAAGCAAGAATGCAAGGTAACAACTACATTTCATGCAGTTAGGAATGCGGAGAATCATTCAATTCTCGTCGCGTCTCACACGGAGAAGATACGATACCTGCGCGATTCGTCTGGTCGCACCAGCCTCAAATGAACCGTACATACAATATCGTGCCTGCAAAAGAGAGAAATCCAACAAGAACAATATGCTAACAACATATATTCAATGCGATTCCTATGCTTCGAAAAGTTTGACACACACAGTGTCGGTGAAAGGATGCATCACTATGCGAGAAAAGATAACGCGCGACAATGCATGTTCGAGCATAGAAGTATGGTACATCAAGAAGACACGCATGACAATGCAAAACATTCATGAGAATGCAAATTATGAGCCAAATAATGACAAACGAGCACAAATCAGGATGCCTGTTTGTTGCGCAACAACGAGCTGAAAAACGCGCATTTCGGCGACGGCAAGAACTCGATCATGACCTCGATTTACTTCCGAGAGGTCACAACATGTTTAAAAAGGATACACCGATTTTGATGAATAATGACGACACATATCGAAATTGCAATTAAAGTTCCGGTGAAGCAATTCGCCGAAAGTGCACTTTTCTCCAACTTTTTCAGGCCCCGGGAACGCCGATTTTCCCCAAAATTGGCAGAGAGGTGGGGGGGGGGAGCATGGTCGGCCAGCCCACTACCCTAGGAGAGGCCATCGGCCAGGGGGAAAAAGTAGATGGCCGGCCAGCCAGGTTAGGTGGCCGGCCGGCCACTTGCCCAAAGTAGGGGCATTTTGGTCTTTCTCGGCCATTCTATATATACACACCTCCATTGCCTCCGAAATCACACCCACAAGTGTGAAATTCTCTCCTCTTGCTCCCTAAGCCATTTTCTCTTTCAGATCTGCATTTTATACGCGCCCCTCGGCCTCCCACGCAAGTTGTTTTTGCGAAATCTTTCAGTTTTAGGCACTTTGAGCCGACCAATTTTTGATTTCGGGGCTTCTCTTCTCATTTTCATCACTTGAGGTAATTTTGTCTCATTATTTGGAAAATTTTCCCGGGAGTTGACTTTTGGTTGACTTTTCATTTCCCGAGAGTTGACTTTCGTTGACTTTTTCCAATTTTGGCTCGTTTCACTCATTTTTGCTCCTCTTTGCAGATTTCTCGACATGGCGGGTCATTTCCCTCGCGGTAGAGGTTTTCCAGGTGCCGGAGACGATTACGACATTATGACATTGCCCCCGAGGGTTTGCCCTTTTATTCCCGAGCGGTATGCCCCAGCGGTACATAGGCTTCCGCGAGCCACTTTTCGTCATTTCACCGATTTCTACGATCGGGTACCAGGGGATCTCCTTCATGGAACCTGAGCAAAGACTCTCCTACGATGTAGAGGTATTTTACTTTATTTCAGATCTTCGTGCATTTTGTACCTTTGCCATGCTTAGACACACGCTTTAGCTTACAACACAATACTTTCCTTGCATCCCGAGCATGTGACTTAGCCACTTGAATTTCATTTAACGCACAATACCTTGCACGATTGAACGACAAGACACATTAGTTAGAAATTGAACACACGGCTCAAACATTGATTCACCGAACACACAGTCCGAAGTTGAAATGAACACCCAGCCCATACTGACTAAGAGTAGAACACACAGTCCCCAACTCAGATTTTTCTGAACACGTAGCCTAGATTTGAAGTGAACACACAAATTTAATCGATTAAGAGTAGAACACTACCCCAAACTCGATTTATCAACACGCACTGCAGATTTGAAGCGAACACATCTAATCGATTAAGAGTAGAACACACTTCCCAAACTCGATTCATCAACACGCAGCCAGATTTGAAGCGAACACACACCCTAATCGATTAAGAGTAGAACACACGGTCCCAAACTCGATTCATCGAACACGCAGCCAGATTTGAAGCGAACACACACCTAATCGATTAAGAGTAGAACACATACCCCAAACTCAGATCTATCGAACACGCACCCAGATTTGAAGCGAACACACACCCTAAGAGTAGAACACACATCCCCAAACTCGATTCATCAACACGCAGCCAGATTTGAAGCGAACACACATTTAATCGATTAAGAGTAGAACACACACCCCAAACTCGATCTATCAACACGCAGCCTCAGATTTGAAGCGAACACACTTCTTAATCGATTAAGAGTAGAACACACAGTCCCAAACTCAGATCTACTGAACACGCAGCCCAGATTTGAAGCGAACACACAGCCCACTGATTAAGAATAGAACACACAGTCCCAAACTCAGATCTACTAAACACGCAACCCAGATTTGAAGCGAACACACAGCCCACTGATTAAGAGTAGAACACACAGTCCCAAACTCAGATCTACTGAACACGCAGCCCAGATTTGAAGCGAACACACAGCCCACTGATTAAGAGTAGAACACACAGTCCCAAACTTAGATCTACTGAACACGCAGCCCAGATTTGAATCGAACACACAGCCCACTGATTAGCACACAGTTTCTTCATTTCATTTGCACACAGCTTCTTCATTTCATTTGCACACAGCTTCTTCATTTCATTTGCACACAGCTTCTTCATTTCATTTGCTGATACACGCATTCATTCTAAATGCAGGCTAGCGCTCGCACAGTGCGAGGGTATGGCTCCACTGCCGCGAGGGAGTGGTATGCCGAGCTTCCGGAAGCTGTCCGGGATTTGGTCGACTTCGCAGGATTCGGACCATTCTGCAGGGGGTTATCACACTGTCTTATCAGTAGGACATTATTTGCTGCCCTGGCGGAGAGATGGTGGGACACCACCAATTCTTTCCACTTTTCCGCGACCGGGGATATGACCATGACCCCGCTGGACTTTGCTATGATCACTGGCCTAGACCTAGGCGGTGGTCCCATTCCTTACGACGAGGATATGGGTCAGTGGGAGGCGGCTTGGATGCATCTATTGGGGGCCCGCCCGCCTGTAGACAGAGGTACCGGGAGAGTTCGGTATACTTGGTTCTCTTCCCATTTCCGGCGGCCACAGATAGAGCCTGAGTCTCCTGAGGAGGTTGAGCAGTATACCCGTGGTTTCCTCATGTTCCTCTTTGGCACCACTCTGTTTGCCGATAGAGGGAACATGGTCGGGTTGTATCTACTGAGCGCTTTGGTAGACCTATCACAGGTCGGTCAGTATGATTGGGGCGGCGCTGGCCTAGCTACCCTTTTATCGCTACATGAGCCAGCCTCGACGCTGGGGACTTACTTGGCGGCTACTGGAGAGCCTGGGAGGTACATTCTGTCCTCTTGATTTACATTTTTGCTCCTCATTACTTGTTCACTATACACACGGCGCACTTTGCATTCTGTATTCTGCCTTTTAGCACTTTGTATTCACATTCCGCACTGCTTTTCTCAGCTATGGGTATATGCATATTTCCCCACATTAGCCCCAGAGATGGAGGTGGCAGGACCTCCTATGACCCCATTTTCATTGATGTTTGAGGGTGAGCACCTATCGAGGCCTCGAGAGACTCTCTTCTCTCTGCGACAGTACTTTGACACTGTTCGGGCGACAGAGGTATTTCAGAACTCTCAGTTCTTTTCATTTCATCTTTGATCTGCTCTATATATTCTGATTTCTGATTGATTTATGCACTGGTTATCCGCAGATCACTTGGCAGCCTTGGGCAGTGTTTGGCGATGATCTCGAGAATCAGTACCCCGGAGGGTCGACTAGTTCCCAGTATAGGTTCCTGCTCGAGGGACCAGTCGGCAGGGCTTGGTTCTTTCGGGAACGCCGGCCGTCAGTGTGGGGTATGATTCCCAGACCCTCCCGCCAGGCCTCCGCCCACTATGCGGATCACGACAAAGCTATTCACGAGGAGGTCATTAGGGACATGCAGGGCACCGATGCTTTGCTATATCTTATTGAGGGGAACTACGCCACTTATCGCCGCATATATCTGATGCCTCCCTTGACGAGAGTGCGGGTTCCGCCACTGAGGCCTACCGGCGCACCATCTTCGAGTCGTGCCCGTGCTACGGACATCCCTTCTTCTAGCAGGGCTGGTGCATCTAGAGGTAAAGGCAGTTCGATTCCTCCTATCCCTCCGACTCTCGGTCATCCCGGATGGCCAGATATGCCGACTGAGTTGACGAGTTGGCAGTATGGGACCACTTCTCCGATTCCGATCCCCATGGAGCCTCCGATGCCTGGTCACAGATATGTCAGTGATCCTGACTCACCACCGGTATGTTCTACCATTTTCATTTGTCACACAGACATTTTGGCAGTTGCTTATTTATTGATGAGTTGAGCTTGTGTCTGCAGCCACCTCGGGAATACATAGACCAGATGCTCGGGGTGGTGGCCTCACTTGAGGGGATGGTCCTGCGTAGAGAGGCACAGATGTCCATCATGGGCTTCCAAGTACCCTTCATCTCTCTTGTATTTATCATATTTCTGTTCATATGCTGGTTTTGAGCATTCTGCTGTACTGCTAGGTTGTGTAGAACACATCTGGCACACACCCCACTCACATACTGTACTTGCACCTGCTTTTTATGTCTGAACTGATGTATTGCACTTTTCATTTTCAGATGCCTCCCGTGTATGCATCGACACGAGGTGGGCCACCCGGGCCTTCTCGGAGAGGTCGAGGTGTTAGACCTACTCGAGGTACAGAGTCTCGAGGAGCTGGGCCATCCAGGCCTTACCGAGGAGCTCGAGGAGCAGGGTCGTCTCGCAGACGCAGGGCACCCATTGTCGAGGATAAGGAGGAGGAGGTCGCAGACCGTGTGTCAGAGACATCTCCTGGGGAGGGAGGTTCCGGTCTTGGTTCCGGGAGCGGAGACGAGCCTGAGGGGGATCCAGAGGATGACAGCTCTGATCCGGATGGTGATGATGGTACAGAGGTTATCCCACAGAAGAGGATGAGAGGGCCTCCACATTCTCGTTCCCGAGGCTACTGATGTTATTTCCTGCTTTATTTTGCTTTTTGGCTAGTAGTTTGTAGCACTTTGCACATTGTTAGGCAGTTTTATTTTCTGTAAAACTTGTACCTTTATTTGTTGTAAAACATGATGGAATGAAACAGCTTTTAAAAGGATGTTTGTATTTGAAATTCTTAGCATCGCATCGCATCATTTTACACAAAAAATGGAATTGAATGGAAATGTGCCTCATGTATTTATCGGGTCAGGTAGTGAACCGACGCAACAAATTAAAACAAATCGACTCACTAAGAAATAACAGAACCTTAGCAAGTTTACAACTCGATAAACAAAGTACAACAATGTTAATGACTCAATAAACAAGACTTAACAAAATTGTATAACCAAAAAGGTAATAACTCAAAACACAAAATGCGACAGCTCGACAGGATTTACAACTCGATAAACAAAACAACAACTCGATAAGCAAAAATACAACAAAACATTCTTCAGACGGACAATCTGGATAAAGGAATGTATCCGAAACCGATAGAAATGGAGACCTTCGACATTCCCGATGCATGAAAGTGCCTTAAACTTTCTTCCGGCGGGCAAAACAGGACCAACACGAGGCCGACAACATTTTGTATCCGGAAAACAAAGAGTGGCCGGCCTACTAGGATAGGTGGCCGGCCGGCCCCTCCTCCCGTGACCACCGAAATTTTGACAAGTGTCCCTTGAATAGTGTTTTAGCCTCCTATAAAAGCCTCAACCTTGGAACTCATTCATTTCATCACCTTTCCTCTCAAAATGGAAGCATTTCTCACTGAAAATCTCACATCTTGGATTTCTTCTTTAGATGGCTCGGAGAAGTTGAACTTCCGTGGTTTTGGCTTGAATGCACTATTCACGCTAAGCCGGACTCCACTGCATCTTCCTTTCCTCCATGCCGTGGCAAGGTTTTGGAACCCGGTGACGCACGTCTTTAGCTTTGGCGGGCAAGAGGTATGTCCTACTTTTGAAGATTTTCAAATCTTGATGGAGTCCGAGCGAGGCGAGGAAATTCTGCCCCAGCTCAATTTTAGCTATGCTCAAGCCTTAGGGCGGATGTGCGGTCTTAATGCGTATGATGCTAGATCTCTGATTAGTGATGGAATGTTGGACATTCCGAGTCTGATTTACCGATTCTCTGATGCTGGTGACCGCAGCAACCACTATTGGCAGGGCTTCCGGCAGCACGCCCTCTGCTTGTGTCTACTATCTCATTTTCTGTTCGTCTCGGGCTCTGGAGGAGCTAGCATCCGTTTGATTGAAGTCGCCCAAGGTTTGAGAGAAGGAAAGAGTTGTATCGCCATGACTCTGGCCGAGACATTGATGGGCTTGGATGCTTTCTACCACGGAGACAACCAGTTTATGGGAGTCCACTATCACAGGTGTAATGTTTCCCACCTAAGCTCACACGTATATTCACTCACATCACTCAGCCCTCGGGCTCGTTTTTTTTTTTCCTCACAAAACCCTTATCTTACTTTTCCCTCATCGCACATCTCTCTATTCTTTATTATCTCATTTTTCATCCCTTCCCAGATATGGTTGATGGATAAATTGCAAGTTGTGGACTCTTGTCCCGCTTATTCACTTCATGGCTACTTTTTCGAACGCCTAGTGAATGCTCTTGATGAGAGCTGGTGGTTTGAATGGATGTGCAACCTGTCGGCAGATCGCATTGCTTGGCGCTGCCCTTGGCTCAATCTCCCGGCAATGAGCTATAGCATGTCCCGACAAGTCGGGATTCGACTGATCGGCTTGACTCACTGTGCGTTCTACTTCCCTTTCCGTATTCTGTGCCAGTTCGGCCACGATCGGACTTGCCCACCGGAGGGGATATAGTATCCGGCTACCTTTCCAGCTAAAGCGCTTGGCTCGACAGCGCAAAGATGGAGAGTTAGAGAGCTTCTGGCCCCTGCTCCTATTTTCAGTTGCACTTTATCTGATGAGTGCTGGGATTGGCTCAATGAGGAGGCGCAGGTTGGGCCTAGGTTGGCATCTGAGGCTTCAACAAGCTCTGGAAGGGGGCGCAGGGACACCTGACTGGACTATGCCCCAGATTTATTGTTTTATTAGTACTTTCAAGTTTTCTTTATGAGTGTAATAAAAAGCAACTTCAATTGTATGCAAGAGCAAAAGAACTCTGTTTTGAAATCAATGAAATTGAAGGTTGTGGTACTGAAAATTCTCTACTTTTGGTCCAAAAATGGTCTTAGTTGTGAAAAGATTAATTTGAACAAAGTCAACTTTTATTAAAACTTTTCAAAACTATTTTCGATATGGATCAGAACTGGACACGCCTGAGATCTGTCACTGAGATGCACAACCCCTGATCCTAGCAACTGGAAAGTTGCCCCCAGTTGGAAAAGTGCCTCGGCAAAGTGTGGCAACGGAAAGTTGCCCCTAGTCTGGAAGATGCCGCAACACTTCATGGCAACGGAAAGTTGCCCCTAGTTTGAGTAACAATGTACCAGAGATCACAATAAATGCTGATGAATAGAGATGACTGAGATGATCAAAATGGACAAAGTTGATCGGGGAAAGGATTGTGACTGAACTTCAAGATGAAGCTGCCTACGTATCCCAAAGATGGGAATCAAGTCTTACGTAGTTCAGGATTAGGTTCGCTCGAGTATTTTTGCTCTCCTTTTGCGCTCTAACTTTTGCCAAGGTCGCCCTTTACGGGTTTTCAACCTTGCGAGCTCAGTTTTTATAATTTCAAATTTTCTATGCTCTGAGTTTTGCCTAGGTCGCCCTTTCGGGTTTTCGGCCTAGCGAGCCTCTCAGGGATAATATTTCTTCAACTTGTCCATGTTGATCGGTTGAGAAAACTCCAAGCCATCTAGATCCATCAGAACCACAGCTCCACGACAGTTGACTTGATAATGTAAGGACCGGTCAATTGGGTGCGAACTTGCCCTTGGGTCGTGGATGGGAGCTCGGTTGTCCTTGAGTACCAAATCTCCTTCTTTCAAGTTCCTGGACTTAACTTTCTTGTTGAAAGCCCGGGCGATTCTGCGTTGATAACCTTGGATGTGGTACAGTGCTTTCAGCCTTCTTTCATCGAAAAGCATGAGTTCCTCAAATCGTTTCACGCTAATGCTTCGGCTATCTGGCACTCAGCCAATACTCGTAACGACGGGACCTCAATTTCAATTGGCAGAACGGCCTCCATCCCATAGACCAATGAGTACGGAGTCGCCCCAGTAGAAGTTCTAATCGAAGTCCTGTAGCCCCATAGAGCAAACGGCAACTTATCTGGCCAGTCCCGATAGGTTTCCACCATCTTCTGTAGTATGCGCTTGATATTCTTGTTGGCGGCCTCAATCGCTCTGTTGGTTTGCGGCCGGTAAGTAGATGACTTATGAAAAGCCACATTGTATTTCTCCAACAAATCAATCACCTCCTTTTTGAAGTGGGAACCATTGTCTGAAACTATTTCATTTGGGACTCCGTAGCGACAGATAATGTTGTTTCTGATGAATTTTGCAACGTATGAAGCTTTCAACACTGCATAAGATTGGGCCTCAACCCACTTTGTGAAATAATCTATCGCTACAAGGATGAACTCATGCCCATTCGATCCCTTCGGCGTGACGGCTCCGATCACATCAATTCCCCAGACTGAAAATGGCCATGGTGAAGTCATGTTATACAGCTTCGACGGCGGGATGTTCATGCGGTTTGCATGAATCTGACATTTGTGGCATCGCCGGACGAAGCTGATACAATCCTCCTCCATGGTGGACCAATAATAGCCTTGTCTGAGGATTTTCCTTGCCAACATCACCCCATTCATGTGTGCACCACATTCACCCCCGTGGATGGCTTCCATCAGACGCTTGGACTCTTCAGCATCAACACACAGTTTATGCATTCCCAGATGACCCCTTCTATACAGTTTACCCCCGCAGATGATGAACTGAACGGCCAACCTTCTTATTGCCCTCTTGTCTTTGGCATTAACCCCTGGCGGGTATGTTTCTGTCTCCAAGAAGTTCCAGATGTCGTAATACCAGGGGTGTTCGTCCTGAACTTCATCTATGGCTGCAATCGACTCATAGGCAGGTGTAAATTTCTGGTCAATAATGACTGGACGCATTCGGACTCCACGTGGGATGTCTATCATGGATGATAGAGTTGCTAAAGCGTCTGCGAACTTGTTGTTCTCTCTTAGTAGATGAGTAAAACTTAACTTTTCAAACCGAGGAATCAGCAAATCCAAGGTTTGGTGATACATCATCATATTCTCCTCTTTTACTTTCCAGTCTCCTTTAGCTTGAGACACAACAAGGTTCGAATCCCCAATGACGTCCAGCCGTCTTGCCCCTAATTCCAGGGCTGCTTCCAAACCAAAGAATGCACGCCGTGATTCTGCTTCATTATTTGAGACTTTGAACCAGAGTTTGAAGGCTAGAGGGATACGGGAATTGTCGGGTGCTAGCAGCAACACTCCTATCCCATACCCATGTTGATTTGACGCTCCGTCAAAGTACATTGTCCAAGTTTCCTCGTCGATATGTAGAATTGCTTCATCTGGGAATAAATACTCAACTGCTTCATCCCCCTCAACCGGATGGTCGGCAAGGAACTCTGCCACTACCCTTCCTTTTACTGACTTGCGCGTCACATATGTAAGATCAAATTCGGAGAACAACAGCAACCAACGAGCTAGTCTACCCGTAAGCGCTGGTTTCTCGAAAAGATATTTGATGGGATCTAGTCGTGAAACCAACATTACAGAGTGAGCTAACAGGTAGTGCCGCAGCTTCCTGGTAGCCCATACCAAAGCTAAGCAAGCCTTTTCCAGCGGCGTATACCGGGTTTCATATTCTAGCATCTTCTTGCTCAAATAGTAGATGGCTCTTTCCACCTTATCTTCTGATTCTTGTGCAAGCATGCAGCCCATCGTGGTCTCCGTCACTGACAGATACAAAATCAACGGTTTCCCTAGTTCTGCTGGTGATAAAACGGGTGGGTTCTGTAGATATTCTTTAATCTGTTCAAATGCAGCTTGACACCGGCCGTCCCATTGGAACTTCTTGCCTTTCTTCAGAAGACCAAAAAGTGGTTCACAAGTCAAGGTTAGTTTTGAAATAAACCGTCTTATGAATTGCACTTTACCCAGAAAGCCTCGCACCTCCTTTTTAGTCCTTGGTGGTGGCATTTCTAAGATGGCCTTGATTTTGGAAGGGTCGACCTCGATGCCCCTTTGTGTAATCAGAAACCCACATTTTTCATTTGTAACACCAAACGTACACTTCTGAGGGTTTAGCCGCAACCGGAATTCCTTGATCCTTTGGAAAAACTTGTGCAAGGCGGTGTAGTGGCCCTCTCTTTCCTTGGACTTGACAATCATGTCGTCCCCGTACACCTCAACCTCTTTGTGGATCATATCATGTAGTATTGTGGTCGCGGCCCGTTGATAAGTAGCCCCAGCGTTCTTCAACCCAAACGGCATTACCCGGTAGCAGTATGTCCCCCACGGGGTGGTGAATCTGATCTTTTCTCGTCTTCGGGCGCCATCACTATCTCGATTGTACCGAGAAGCCATCCATGAATGAGAGCAATGCATGCCTGCGGTGAAGTCCACTAACTCATCAATGTGTGGCAAGGAAAGTCGTCGCCGGACTAGCTCATTCAAATCACGAAGTCCACACACACCCGGATCCTGCCATCTTTCTTCGGCACCGGAACAATGTTGGCCAACCAAGTCGGATATTCAGATACTAGCAGGAAGCCTGCGTCAATTTGCTTGGTGACCTCTTCCTTAATCTTGAGAGCCCAATCCGGGCGGATCCTTCGAGCTTGTTTGACAGTCGACCTCGGGGTCAAGGGGGATCCGATGCTGTACAATCTCAGGATCGATTCCAGGCATGTCTTCGTAGGACCACGCAAAAACATCTTTGAAATCTTTTAATAAAGCGACTAAGCGCTCGCGTTCCTCCGAAGACAACGTGGACCCGATCTGGACCAGCCGCGGGTCCTCCTCAGCACCAATATTCACAGAAATGATTTCATCCATTAATGGCTTAACAAATCTCTCTTGCTCTTGCTCAATTAGACGCTGTAAAACCGGAGGAACTTCGTCCTCGTCGTTTTGATCAAAATTTTGAAAGTCTGAATTAATGCAATAAATTAGGGGCACAGAAAAGTACTCGGAAACCACATTCACCTCATTCTCATTAAGTTCATCCAAATCGTCCAATTCATCGGTTACAACAGACTCAAATGAAAAGGAAAAAGACGACAGATCGGGCTGTGGCATCGGGTTGACACCCCAGAGTACCAGACTTCAGACTCGGTCAGTGGAATCGATTCGACTAACAAGAATCGGTGGAATCGATTAGGCTCACTACCGTCCGGGCTCGCTGGATAAGAATCCTCATCGTCTTGCCAAGTGAGAGAGTGCGATTGATGCATCCAAGATAGGCTATTTGGTTGGCTCGCACTGTTTCATCCCCAATCATGGAGACCATGAAGTTATTCCCCAAGCAATCTTGGTCGATCGGAGGATCGAGAGAGACATGCGATTACTACCCCATTTCCAATTCCGTGCCCTCGTAATCCTCTGCCTTATTCTTTCGGCCTCGGTTGTTGGGTCTGTTCGCTCAGGCAACGTCATCCCCGGATAGTTGCAGGTCGAAGAAGATTTCGAAACCTGGTACGCGCTTCCTCTCCGCGTTGAACCATGGCTCTGGGAAGCCGCAAAATGGAAAGTCTTCCCCCTCCCGAACAAAGCGTCCGTTCAGGGTACCCTGGATGGGCCTGTGCATTAGATCAAAAGGCTTCCCAGCCTGCTTCGCTCTGGCTCTGCCAGCCATTTCCTTCCTCTTCCTCGTCCAATCTTCTTTGGTGGGCAGATAACCCAATCCAAAGGTATGCGGATTGTGTGGCACTTCGGCCAACACTGCGACTCCTTTCCTGCCGCTTCTTCCCAATCCCATCCCGAGGATATGTTGTAGCTTGTTCATGAGGTAGACGGCTTGAGCGCTGACATACACACCCTCATTCACAGCCATAATGTTTTGTACCACCCGGGCCTCAGCCAAAGTAAATCCTGATATGAACATGTCTTCCATGCCGTGTTCGATCTCCAGGACTGGCGTAGATATCTCCAGAGGAGGATGGATTGATGAATTTCCAAAAACAATGGCTACTCCCTTTCCATAGGGGTATTTCACCATTTGATGTAGAGTAGATGAGACAGCCTTCACCTGATGTAACCAGGGTCGCCCCAAAAGCATGTTAAAAGATGCAGGGACCTCCAAGACATGAAAATCTACCTCTTGTTGTCCAGGCCCAATCTTGGTTTGGATTTTTACCATCCCCAGGACATCCCTACTTGTATTGTCGTAGGCTCTGATCACTTGAGTAGTGGGTGTAAAGTCCGCAGGCTTTAACCCAATTGCATACGCCGTTCTGGCCGGGCAGACATTAATAGCGGACCCGGTATCAACCAGTACTACCGGAATCCATTTGTCCCTGCATTCTACAGAGATGTAGAGGGGTCTGTTATGATCCACGCCCTCGGTAGCGGTTCATATCCGAAAAGGTCAACGCCGGGAACCTCCTCCGGAAAGACTAGCCCAACTAGTTGTTGTGGCGTAGTTTCGATAGAGAGCTTGGCTTTGTCCATAGCGGAGAGGACAGCCTGTCTGTGCACCCTTGAAGCCATAGCGATCCCAGATGGAGATGTGCGCTTGTATTTTCTTTAAATTTGTTTGATCTGACCTCTTCTTCAACTTGCTTCTCCCTCTGCTTCTCCGCTTCTTTATCTTTCCCTGATGCCTCGGGTTGATCAAGGTGTGGGGGCTTGAAATACCGCCCACTTCTAGTCATATGGTCCACCTCCTCGAGGTACCAGGTGCTGTCTGGTTGGCCACCTGCCCAATCTTCGTCTGTGTGGGCGAGATACAAGTCGTCATCTTCCCACCACATTCCATTAGCATCTAGCAGGCACCTGTCTGGTTCCGGCTTGTTTGCACTCTCAGCATTTTCCTCCCACATGCTCACGGCATGTTCAGTTTTTGTACTCACAGCATTCTCAACATCCTCATGGTTCTTTGCTTTTCGGATCCTCTCAGAATCCCATTTCTTTTCTTGTTCCTCCAGTGTCAATTGTTCGGTTTTCAAAATGTCTTGCTCCTGAGCGAAATTCTTCGTACCGGCGCTCTCCGGCAATTCAATCTGACCCTCGGCCCTTCCGGCCACAAATGGTACAATATCTGGTTGATCATCCAACCACCCGACGACTTCCGCTGACTCCTCGTCTTCAAACCAGTTAATGGATGCGTCCCCTGATCCCTGGTCATTGAAAAACTGGAGGTTGGCGAAATCCTTTTCCATCGTTGTCAGGTCATCCCCCACTGATTCAAGTTTGTCCCCCCGGATCATACACAACTCGGCCTCTTCTGGCGGCCCCACACTCAGCTTAGACTGGTTCATTGACAAGATATATCCACTCGGATCATAAGCTCTGCCAGCTAAATTCTCAGACTGCTCCACCCCATACTCAACAGTTTTGCTCTCCTCAAAAGCCTGCCCAGTTCCATTTTCGGTGGTCACCACCTTTGGCTCAAGTTGGGTTGTAGAGGTGTCCATCATGCACAAGTCAGTGCTGTCAGGCAGGATTATCTCCGGCTTGGGTAGGTGGGAGGGAGTAATGTAGATACTAGGGTCGTAAGACACGCCCCCAGTTTGGATGAAATTGATTCTTTTAGGTGGATCTTGGTTATGTACTGGGAGTGGGTTGGTGGTAACATTGGGTCGCTCGGGAGGTAGGATGATGTTTTTGTCAATGAGATCTTGAATCTCATGACGCAGCCTGTAACATTGGTCGGTATCGTGACCATGCTGCTGGTGGTATTTGCAATATTTGGCTGGGTTATGGGAAGGGGGGAGTGGATTTGGAGGGGGCCTCGGTTCCAAGGGTTTCAGATGCCCTTTTCTGACTAGAACCCCGAGGACTTTGGTCAAAGGCATATGTAGTGGAGAGAAGGTTCGTTGACCCCTAGATTGGTATCTTGAAGCTTGGTTACTGCTCCCAGATGCATCAGAAAAAGGTGTGGCCGCTGCGGGCCTTGGTTGGGAAGGGGGATTGGTGGTGACCATTCCGACCTCTGAAGTTCTTGCATTGGTAGAGCCACTCGGGCCCGCATTGTTGTTTCGGTTGAATGTCCGCCGGGGCTGTTCCCGGTCTTGGTCAAACAGTCCCTGTTTCATCGCATCTTCAATCTGCATCCCCATATCATGCAGATCTGCGAAGGTGGGGAAGGGAACTACAATCATCTTCTTCATTAACCCTGGTTGGAGATTGCGCACAATCATCCGAATTTGATCTCTGTCCGTGGGCCTCAAGGTCATCATCGATGCCTTTGCCCTCCACCGGGTTACAAAGTCAGAGAAAGACTCCTTGGGTTCCTGCCTTGTTGTCTCGAGATCACGAGTGGTAATCTCGATCTGTGTGTTATATGAGTATTGTGCAACAAAGGCCCCAGCCATCTCATCCCAATTCCTCTTGACATCATTATCCAACTTTGCATACCAGTTGGCGGCCACTCGACAAGGTTCGCCAAAAGCTTCTGCGATGCAGTTAAGCCCATTGGCCTCAAGATATCCGAAACACCAGACATGAACCATGGGGTCCCCAGACCCGTCAAAACGGTCGATCTGGGGCATCTTAAATCTGTCCGGCAAAGTCACGGCCACGTCAGTATAGCCGTCCTCAATATCTGGGATGGCTTTCACCCCCTGTGATTTCTTGAAGAGTTTTTCCAAGTTGCTCAATTTCAGAGCTGTCTGGTCTACCTCGAACTCGAATGGAGAGTCCGGGTGATTGGGTGTAATATTTTTAGACGATTCTGGCGGAAGCGGAGCGACCAGATTGGAAGACCCGTGTCCTCTTGGGTGTTTTGGAAGTTTGGCAGAGCGTTCTGTGGGTTTGGGAGGGTATTTTGGGTGTTCTGGGTATTCTGGGGATTTAGAGGAGCATTCTGGCCAGTAGATATCTGCTCAGGTAATGGGGCCCCGGGTGGAGGAGGAACCTGATGTGCCCCTAGTGGAGGAGGGACCTGGTGTGAAGCAGATGCGGCGTTCATTGTTGTAATGTCGGTGATCACCTCATTGTTGGGCCATAAATGACCCTCTTGTTTGGAAAATTTCGCCTGGCGGATAGCATCATCTTGCATTTGTTTCATGCTTTCACTCATCTGGCGCATCATCGCCTCCATTGCTGTATTCTGTTGTTCCATCTGAGTAACCGGCAAGTGTATCTCTATAGCAGAAACAGGAATCTCAACCCGACTGTCTGACACTAGAGTAAACTGCTGTTCCGGTGATCCGTGCTCTGACAGATTGTGCCTTCTCGGCCTTCTTCTAGTGACTGGGGGTAAAGAGTGGAACACTGGATGTCCGTCAACTAGATCCTCGGATCGGTTGAGTCGGCGACCTCGTGTCCAAATTGCTTGGGGAGTATCGACTGGCTCGGAAGCAATCGTGCCACAAACTGCCCTAGCAAAAAGATAATAAAGCAAAAAGAAATAAATGACCAGAAAAACGGACAGCATAACGGCTTAATTTAAATACACACAACACACAGTCGGGCATACAACACGCAGTTAATAAGCTGGAAATACACTGTCCTCAACCACTGATCACTATTCCTGTATTACTGTTCCCCAAAACTGAATCTGATATCCGCAGACAACTGATTCTCAGACACTGAATGATGCCCGCAGGCCTGATATCCCAACTCATAAACTGATGCTGCGCACGATCTTTGGAACTCATAACCTGATACATGCATTCCCTGTAGAGACGCACTCTAACAAGCACATAGCAGATAAGTGAGAGCCAAAACACCCCTATGTTGGGGTAGGGTTTCGCCCTATTTTGTCGAGAGCTAGGGTTTCATTATGCACGCAATGCTTAAACAACCTATAAGCGGGTAAGCAACCCGTCCCATTTGGAATGGTCACTATGGATCGAATATGCACTAGGTCGAATGGTCAAAGGGTGCCGGTAAACCGGGTTTGTGTTCCCATCTTTGTCGAGCCCAGAGCCGATCAGCCTTACGGACATGACTTGACAAGACAAGCCTCCGGCAAATCGTTCGGGAATGGCATATGGCAAACACGGTGTCCTAGGCGCACCAATGCAAATGCAATGCAAAGAAACACACAAGTATAGTCAAAACCAGATATCATGAGTTCGAGTCAAGTTCTCTAACTCCCCAGCAGAGTCGCCAGAAACTGTAACAACGCCCGCGAGGGACCTCGCTACAGTTCGGACTCGATTTTGTTGCGGTTCCAAATCTTGAACCAAAGAGTCCAAATCCGGCAAATCGTTTTGAAGAAAAAACAGATTTTTGAAAGAAGTGCCAAACATGGACTGCTTTGCCAGATAACAGAGTCGCCACCTAAATATTTTTTAAAATGGGAAATTTAGGAAACCCTGACTCGTGCCAAAGGCCACATGACCGTCATCACCAAAGTTGCCTCGGCTCGGAAACTTGGGTATGATTGGGGAAGGTCACATCGTGAGCACCCCCGCTCGCCCGGTCAAAGACCGGCCTCTACTAACCATGATATCTGTTTTTGAAAACATTGTGAGTTCTTATTCCGGTTATTAGCCTATATTACTATGTGATGCTCGCAGCAAACAAGTATAGACTGGGCCGTCTGAATTGGAACAAAACATTTCATGTTTGTTTGGTTGAAAATGGTATGATGGTGCTACCCTCAGGTAGGCTAAAATGCGGATTTGCCACCCTCAGGTGGGCTTAGAAAACATGATATTGCCACTATCTAGTGGGCTTAAAACTCACATTTGATGTATTGTCCCGATTCAGATAACCCAACCTTCACCCATAGGCATTCAAGGCAGTTATCTCACATAAGCACATAGCCTCATGGCAAGCATGCTATCATGGCAACATTCACACGCATGCAAGGATGCTAAAGCATAAAACTCACCGAGTACTCCCAGCCAAAACAGAAAACTGATTAGAAATCATGCATGATCCTACATATACAGAAATGCCTAATGCAACACATGCAAAAATGCCATTATAGCATGCTCGGCTATTCTAAACATGGCATGTGAAATGCTACAGTTAACATGTATTCATTTTGGAATTGAAATACAAATGCAGTTTGTATGATGCTGAGCAGTGCGTGCAAAAGCAGATGAATGATGCAAACATCTTTGTCATACTGTTATGCTAATTGAAATATGCCCTATATCTAACCATCGTAAGCAGGTAAATAAAAGGGAGAAAGAAATGGGGGTTGGAAGACATACATCACACTCACACACCCTTATTACAGTTGTGCCCTCGCGCAGAGGGTCCGAATAAATAATACAGTCCGAATAAAAGAATATTACAGTCCGAAATAAACAGTCCGAATAAATGTACAAATTCCTAATTAATTAACAGATTAAACTAAGAAAGTCAGAATCGGCACACAGCCGGGGCTGCCTTTGCTATGATGAATAGTGCTCTCATTGGTCGCCTCGGAAATCCAATGGGATGCCCCAATTAGCCTCTATTTGCAGTATTTCTCGAAATGCGCATCGGACTCCGAAAAATTGTTGGTCCTCGATTTTGCTGTAACAGAGAGCAGGAAAAGGGCATAGCAATGTATTTCACAAATATATGCATGCCTCGATCCTCGTGCCACCAATCACGCATACCGATGCATGATGGCCGAGGAGCCGAATTGCACACCTCAATATAGGATGAATGCAGATGAATGCTATAATAAAGCCTAACTCCATCATGGGTAATCCGGAGTGTCGGTGACTTGGGAATTGAGACACACTCCGTCACTCGGAATACGGAATGTACCTCGTTTCCCGTGCCCGGGCTAACGCCTATCCCGAACACGATGCAATATGCATGATATGCATGAAATGCAGTTAACATGTGACATGGCATGCACAATGCTATGAAAATGAGTAATCTCGAAATACGTGCTGCAGACGCAAACCGAGATAATACATGAATGCAATCTAAGATACAACCTAGTATGCACAATTCGGATGAAAATGAGATGAAAATGAAACGCCTCGAAAAGCGTGCGCACGGGCACGCAAACCGAGGCGATGGCATGAAATGCAAAGCGGATAAAACAGAGTGCCTCGAAATGCGTGCACACGGGCACGTAAACCGTGGCGATGATGTGAAATGCAAATCAGATAAAATTGAAGTGCCTCGAAATGCGTGCCCACGGGCACGTAAACCGAGGCGATGATGCGAAATGAGAAATCAGATAAAACTGAAGTGCCTCGAAATGCGTGCCCACGGGCACGTAAACCGAGGCGATGATGCGATGGAAAAATCGGATAAAACCGAAGTGCCTCGAAATGGAAATCGGATACAACCGAAGTGCCT
Organism: Camellia lanceoleosa; assembly: GCA_025200525.1. Classification (NCBI taxonomy): domain Eukaryota; kingdom Viridiplantae; phylum Streptophyta; class Magnoliopsida; order Ericales; family Theaceae; genus Camellia; species Camellia lanceoleosa. Next base: position 59,981,165 of record CM045762.1, read on the forward strand.
CGAAGTGCGTACCCACGGGCACGCAAACTGAGGCAATGATAAAATGAGAAATCGGATAAAACCGAAGTGCCTCGAAATGGAAATCGGATACAACCGAAGTGCCTCGAAATGCGCGCCCATAGGCACGCAAACCGAGGCAATGATAAAATGAGATGGAAATGCAAATTGGGCTTATACTAACATGAGTGGACCTCAGCCACACTCACATCAGATGCCGATGAATGAAAACGGAGTGCCTCGAAGTGCGTGCCCACGGGCACGCAAACCGAGGCAATGCACTAAGGCATGGAATGACATGGAAAATGATATGCAAGCATGCAAACCAAATTTCAGCAGCTAAATGAAGGGGAAAACAGCCCCGAAATGATACAAAATGACAATCAATGCACGAAATCATCTCGAAATGTGATTTTAGGTACCCGAAATGGCCTACGGCTATGCTAAACATGCAAAATTGGTACATGAAAGCAAAAAAAGTAGCAAGGAAGCCCCAAAAATGACATCTTCTCAGTACAAAACATGACCAAATTATGAGTATAGATATGGCAACAATGGCATGCAAAAATATGGGAAAAGAGGGGAATTACAAAGCAAGTGGTACATGGAAAATTCAAACCACAAAATTTCCTTCTACAACTTTGAAGAGGAGTCCAAAACATGCATATATACAGTGAATGACAACTCCAAAATCAGCATGTAGATAGGCTCAAAATAGCATTCAATATAATGAGCTAGCAAGGGCTATAAAGGGAGGTACCATAAGCAATGACCAAACAACTTGAGACCCTTAATAAAAATTTAAGAACAGACCAAAACAAGACATTTTATAAGCCTGATGAAGGCTGAAATCCGAAGCTAAGCAAGCCTAACAAAGCATGCAATTTTACGGAAAATATGGAGGATTACAAAGCAAGTACAAAAACCAATCATCAAATGGCCTAAGACCCTTAACAAAGCATGAAGAATGGACCAAAATAAGGCACTCTCTAGGCCTGATGAAGGTTGAAATCCGAAGCATGGTGAGCTTAAAAAAAAAGCATGCAAAATGGGAGTGGAACAAGAATTCAAAGCAAGTGATATGTAGAGCAAGAAAACCAGGTTGAGCCCTTCTTCAATGTTGAATAGGGGCTCAAAATAAGCACAATAGCAGTATGTTGCATGCTCCAACTCAGATTGAAAATAGGCCAAAACAATCATGCAATTTTACGGTAAAATGGAAGAATTTCAAAGGAAGTGCATGATAGAGTCACCAAACATGATGGAGCCCTTCTTCAATGTTGAAGAGGGGCTCAATATAAGCCCACTAATAGTTTACATCAGTCTCGAAATCAGATTACTCATAAGGCAAATAAAGCATGCAATTTATTGGCATAAAAGGGGGTATTGAAAGAAGTATATCATGGAGACACCAAATGAGGTTGAGCCCTTCTAAAATGTTGTAGAGGGGCTCAAAATAAGCCTAAAAACAGTAGGGGTCGGAGCCCAAAACTGAAAGAAAATGGGGCTAAAAAATAACTCAAAATTATACTCAAAAAAAAAGAATTAGAAGTTTACCTTTGAAGACCTAACTTTGGTTGCTTCTTGGCTTCAATTTGTTGACTCTTGGCCTCTGAAAATCACTTCCTTGCTGCTGAAATGGAGTTGTTGATGGTAGAGCTTAGGGTTGGTGAAGGATTGAGCTAGGAAGCTTGAAGGTTTTTTTGAATTTTGGCTATGGAAATGGGAGTTTTTGGAGAGGGGCCCTCTTAGACAAATTTTGTAACCCTAGCAAAGGGGCTGTCCAGCCCTTTAAGTAGGCCAAAAAGAGTGTAAAAGGGGAGGGAAAAGCACCTAAGCTTTCCCTCCCAAAATATCCCCCCGATGGAGGAGGTATTTCAAAAAGCTAGACAACAGAAGAGCCCAAAAGCACTGGCCGGCCAGTGATTTCAGGAGGTGGCCGGCCACCCACACTGTCGGCCAGCCACCTCCGGCCGGCCATGGCCCAAAAATGAAGGTGAAATTTTCTGGCCGACCACCCTGCAATGGTGTCCTCCCATGTGTGTAGAATAAGGCCCCAAGGTCGGAATCTGGAAACTCTGAAGCAGGAGTCACAACATAGAGCTTGAAGGAGAGGCTCAAAACTGAAATGCACAATTACTGGCCGACCACCAACTTTTAGGGTCCTCCCAGATGTGTGGAACAAGGTTCCAAGGTTTGAATTTGGCAACATTGAAGTAGGAGTACAACATAGAGCTTGAAGGAGAGGCTCAAAAGTGAAACTTTGAATTGCTGGCCGACCAGTAGTTCTTAGGGTCCTCCCATGTCCCCTGATCACAGAAATGTAGCTTTGGTCGGAAGAAAATATCCCCAGGGTGTTCAACATTGGCCCGGAAGTGAGCAAAACGGGCGCCGGAAGAGCGAAAATGGTTATCTGGGATAATTGCTGGCCTCCCACCCCCCAGTGATCTTCCTGGTGTTGAAACAGAGGTACCTGCCAATTTTGAACAAAAACTAAGGAGAAATGAACGCTCGGAGCCAAAACCGGGCCATTCGGGATCCCGAAAATGGACTGCAGGTGCCGGAAGTGGTGTTCAGCAACGAAGTGGGCATCTGCGACCCCAGTGTCCCTCGGAATGACAAAACAGAGGTTCCTGCCAAAAATCAGAGAAAACCGATGCAAAATGAATGCTCGGGGCCCAAACCGCGCAATTCGGGGTCCCGAAAACCGGCTACATAGCAAAAAGTGGCATCTGACCACGAAGTGGGCATCGAGGCCCCAGTGTGCCTTGGAATGATGAAGCAGAGGTGCGTGCCAAAACCGGAGAACTTCGGAGATGGTTGGGGGTCCGAGCCAAGGCACACGGCTGACGGTCCAAAACCGAAGACTCCCGAATGGCAAAATAACTGCCCACGAAATGTAGCACACGGCCACCGGGAGATAGTCTACAGGACCACTCCCTTCCCGCGGGAAAGAAAATTGAGAAAACCGAGCCTGATTCGCAAACCGAGACAAGGCACAGAAGAGAGTTCGGAAGTCCGGAGGCAGGGCGCGCGGCCGCGACTCTGAGACTTCTGAACGAGCACATTATGCAACATCACCAAGCGCTCAATCGGTGACGTCTGAGTCTTAAGGTCGGTCAAAAATGGGGTGTCTACAACAACCAACTGGCTTTGCTTTATCCATGTTGAATCTCTCAAGAACTTTCTCAATGTAGCTTTCTTGAGACAACCAAATCAGTCCCTCTTTGCGATCACGAACAATTTTCATACCAAGTATTTGCTTTGTCGGCCCCAAATCTTTCATAGCAAAGGACTTGCTCAACTCCAACTTCAACTTGTTAATCATGGTAGAATCTTGACCTACAATTAACATATCATCAACATAAAGCAAAAGAATAATAAATTTGTCATCCGGGAAATTTTTCACAAACACACAATGGTCCAAAGTGGTTTTAAAAAAGCCATTATTCATCATGAAAGAGTCAAATTTTTTGTACCATTGCCGCGGAGCTTGCTTGAGGCCATACAAACTTTTCTTCAATTTGCAAACAAATTTCTCTTTCCCTTTCTCAACAAAACCTTCCGGTTGTTCCATGTAAATTTCTTCTTCAAGATCACCGTGAAGAAATGCGGTCTTTACATCAAGTTGCTCAACTTCAAGGTTCATACTTGCAGCCATGCCAAGTACAACCCGAATAGAAGACATCTTTACAACCGGTGAGAAAATCTCGTCAAAGTCAATACCTTTCTTTTGCCCAAAACCTTTCACAACAAGACGTGCCTTGTACCTCAGATTCTTCCTATCATTCTTCAATTTGAAGACCCACTTATTTTTCAGAATTTTCCTCCCTTTAGGCAACTTCACTAAGTCATAGGTGTGATTTTCAAGTAAGGAGTTCATCTCCTCTTCCATGGCCTTTTTCCAATCACCTTTCTTTACATGCTCAATTGCTTCTTGGTAGCTCTCCGGCTCCCCTTGATCAGAAATCAACACAAATTCATTGGGAGGATATTTTCTTGAAGGTTGTCGGTCCCTTGTAGATTTCCTCAACTCAAGTTGTGGTGGCGGTTCTTGAGTTGGATGCTCTTCCTCAATTTCTGGCTCAACTTCATTAGGATTAGCATCATCCTCCACATCTTCAATAGGTGGCTGCACATCTCCCCCATTTTCATCGTCAACTGGAGATGAAGGAGATGGATCCATGTCAATGAGATCACTAGTTTTTGGCTCCGGTTGATCACCTTTACCAAAGTCTTCAATTGTTTGGTCTTCAAGAAACACAACATCACGGCTTCGAATGACTTTCTTGTCGACCGGATCCCATAATCTATACCCAAATTCATCACGCCTATAGCCAAGAAAAATACATTGTCTTGACTTACTATCAAGCTTGGACCTCTCATCTTTTGGAATGTGAACAAAAGCTCGACAACCAAACACTCTCAAGTGCTCATAAGACACATCTTTGCCAGTCCAAACTCTTTCAGGAACATCACCATTCAAAGGATAGCAAGGAGATAAATTGATCAAGTCAACCGCTGTACTCATTGCCTCACCCCAAAAAGATCTTGGCAATTTAGCTTGTGAAAGCAAACACCTTGTTCTTTCCACAATGGTGCGGTTCATCCTCTCGGCAACGCCATTTTGTTGAGGAGTCTTCTTAACTGTCTTTTGATGCCGAATACTTTGGCTGCGACAATACTCATCAAATGGCCCAATGTATTCACCACCATTGTCTGTTCGGATGCACTTCAATTTCTGCCATGTTTCTCTTTCAACCATGGCCCGAAAATGCTTAAATACTTCTAGAACTTGATCTTTAGTTTTTAGTAGATAAGCCCAAACTTTCCTTGAATAATCATCAATGAAAGTAACAAAATAAAGTGCACCACCATGTGTTCTAACTTTTAAAGGACCACAAACATCTGAATGAATTAACTCCAACACATTTTCTTTTCTAGAAGCAACATTTTTATGAAAAGAAACTCTATGTTGTTTACCCGCCAAACAATGAACACAAGTTTTAAGATGTGTACCTTTCAAACCGGGTAGAAGCTCTTTCTTGAACAATACTTGTAGCCCCTTTTCACTCATGTGGCCAAGCCGCTTGTGCCACAATTCGGTAGAAGTATCATCTTCAAGTGCATTGACAACACCTTTACAAATTTTTCCTTGCATCGAATAAAGTGTATGAGTCTTCTTGCACTTAGCCACCACCAAAGAACCCTTTGTGAGCTTCCATATTCCATCACCGAATTTGTTGTTGAAGCCTTCATCATCTAGCTTCCCAGTAGAGATTAAATTAAGGCGAATATCGGGAACATACCTCACATCTTTAAGCAACAATTTGCAGCCCAAATTTGTTTCCAAGCAAACATCACCCATACCAATAATCTTGGACAAACCTTCATTACCCATTCGAATATAACCATAATCTCCTGCAGTGTAGGTAGTGAAGAAATCAACTCGAGAAGTCACATGAAAAGAAGCACCGGAATCAATCACCCAACTGCTATTTTGGCCCACAAAATTGATACAATCATCCTCACAAACGACCATGAGATCATCGGTAGTAACTGCCGTTGTGTCTTCTTGCTTCTTATCCACACTTTTGTCACGCCTTTTCTCTTTGTTCTTGAGCTTTCGGCATTCCCGCTTCATGTGCCCTTTCTCATGGCAATAATAACACTCAACGTCTTTCTTTGAAAAAGAACCATCTCTTGACTTGTCACGGCTTTGATCACGACCACGAGGAGTCTTACTCCTCCCCCTTGTTTTGCTTCGGCCTCTCACAACAAATGCTTCTGAATGAGAGGAACCGGCTGATTTTCTTCTAGTTTCTTCATTCAATAAGCTACTAGTGACTTGGCCCATGGTGACAACTCCATCGGGTGCCGAATTACTAACTGTCACAACAAAAGTCTTCCAACTTTCGGGCAAGGAACTAAGTAGCATCAAAGCCTGCAACTCATCATCAAAAATAATTTTCATAGAAGCAAGTTGGTTAACAATACTCCTTATTTCATTTAGATGTTCCGGAATAGAGCTGCCCTATTTATATTTTAAATTAACCAACTTACGAAACATAAAGGCTTTATTTGTGGCTGATTTTCTATCATAAAGACTCTCTAATTTTTTCCATAAATCATGTGCCGAAGTTTCAGTAGCAACATGATGAAACACACTGTCATCAATCCATTGACGGATAACACCAACGGCTTTTCGATTAAGCCTCTTCCACTCATCATCTTTCATATCAGCAGGTTACCACTCTCACCCTCAATGGGTCCATACAAGTCTTTACAAAATAATAGGTCCTCCATTTTAGTTTTCCAAGTTACCCAGTTGCTTCCATTGAAGCTAGACATACGACCCACATTCCCCTCCATTGATTTACACAAATAAATAAATCCAAATAAACCGTAAGCTCTGATACCAGTTGTTAGGGAAAATCGATGAATCCCCACAAGTAAATCAATCAATGGGAATATAAACTAATGCGGAAAAATTAAATCAAAGGCAACATAAGAATTTTTACGTGGTTCCCTCAATGTGAGGTACGTCCACGGGATCGAAATCCGATTCCACTATCAACCAAATAAATTCCAAATGATTACAAACGAGACACTAATGGTCTCACAAAACCACCCTTAGGTGAATTCCAAATAATCACAAATAAACAAGAGGAAAGACCTCACCTAATAGATGAACCAAAATCTTCAGAACCAAAGTTGAAGAAGATCCAAAATAACGAACCAAACACCAACCGAAGTTGCTCTAAAACCCGAGCTTCAAAAACCAAAAGTGAATGAAAATTGCAAACTTCGGCACTGTTCTCCAAGATGTAAAGCCGCCGCTTTTTTCTTCATGTAGATCTAGAACAAAAATAATATATATATTATATATATATATATATTATTAAAACTTAGGTTTTGTAATCAAACCTAATGGTAACCAAATTGGATTGGGCCTCCACAAATATAATATATAAAAATATTATACTTAAACCAAGCCAAATTAAAACTCTTTTTCAAAAACCAATTGGGTCCCACACTCCAATAAGGAGGTATACCCAACAATTTTACCTTTTACTTGTCAAAAAAAAAAAAAAAACCCACACACTCACTCGCACTGCATCCTTGCTATTGGCTGACTGTGATTAGAGCCACATATAATGGAGGTCAAAGTGTGGAGTTTGTTGGTAGGTTGATGACAGTTATAGCTGCAAGGTGCTGAGGCTTTAGCATTCTGTGGACGAGCAATTCAGAATTAAGAGAAGGCCAATGGGGTTGGAGCCACCAGTGGGTGAAAGTATGTCAAGATTTGAATGCATCCCAGTTGGGTTGTAAATCATTATTTCGTGAGTGTTCTTGATTGTTAAGGTGGCTGAGGTTTTTCCTTAGGGATTGTTACTAACGTTTTCCTCGTATATTGTTTTGTCTTGTTCTTATTTGTTATTGAGTGGCTTGCCTTTGAGTGATTGGTCAATTGATACATGTACATTGAACAAACTGATTAAATAAACTGCTGCTTTTGAATGTTAAATTGATTTAGTTTTCTTTGAGCTTGGCCTATTCACCCTCTAAGCAGTAGGCACAAACTTTGTCTACTTCTGTTCTTTCACAAGTAGTTACTTTATGCATTGACTTTGAAGTCATCTCCTAGGATGGTAATTTTCTATTCAAGGCATGACCATTTCAAAGTTGGTGCCTGCTATTATCACTGGCTGAGATTGTCCAGTGCCACCATTCAGAATGGCCACTTGCTGCATGACATGTCAGTAGCTGTCATCACATAAATACCGTACATATGTTTCATTGTTAGTATGCCATCCGCATGTCAGCAAGCTTTGCATTGTCTATTATGCTTTGCTCAAGCACGACTGATGTTTCCTCCTTGGCTCTTTATAAATTGCCATTAACTGCTATTGTACAGGCAGTTGGGTAAAGTTTCGAGTACCTCCTATGCGCATCTAGCTATTGAAACCTGCTTATCCATGAAAAAAGAAAAGAAAATCAGTATTGCAGGTAACCTATTTTAATTGCAATCAACTCTAAGCAGATTGAGGTGGAGTCAATTCACAAAAGAAAACTCATGAGTGGGTGCTTTATTGTTGAAGATTGGGAACTCTTAGGTATTTTTATTAAGTATAGTCTTCTTGTCTTTGCATGACTCAAGTGAAGGAATCGAAGAGCAAAGTGAAGCAAATCTTAGAAAGCTTTCATTACATTTGTTGTCTATTGCAAAACGGCATGAATGATATCAAACTATGTGGAATATATGCTGTGATCTAAATGATTCAGAACTCCTTAGAAACCTTATGGTAAGAAAGAAAATTATACTTTTGTTGTTTATTTTAAGTAGTTAAGGTTTCTTGATGATAAAGTATGATGTCCTTATTCCTTGAACATTTTCCTTTTCTCTCATCACTTGGACACTATCTATGTATGCATATCCTTGTCTGCCTTTCCTTGGCTTATGTTATGGGCCCACTTTCCTTGACAATTCTAATGACTTACTTTGCAGCATGAGAGCATGGGACCCAAAGGAGGGTTTAGTTATTTTGTGTTCAAACAATTGTATGACAGCAAACAGTTTTCCAAGCTTCTAAGACTTGGGGGGAAGAGTTCCAGAAAGAGCTAGCTACTTTTCTAAAGCAGCACCGGGATCTCCTATGGCTTCATGAAGTGTTCCTTCATCAGTTTTGCTCAGCTTCCGAAAACCTTCATGCATTGGCTCTTTCTCAAGATGATAACTCAATTATGAAGTCAGAGAGGACTGAGTCTTACGGCACAAAAATGGAGCCAACATTAGCGAAGAAAGGTTTCGCATCTCTCAAAGATAGTGAATGGCGTGTTGTCATTTATACTGTCTAGCTCCAAGACTTACCCCTGCCAGATATAACTGTAGCACCTTTTTCTGTTGTTCTAGTTCTTTGCCAATTTATCCTTGATCAAGAATTGCTTTCATGCACTTTGCACCATCTTTTGTTTGGGGCTTCTTAATTCGGCATGAAAGAGCTGTGTTACTTTTTTTTTTTTTTTTTGATCGGCAAAGAAAAATTTCATTTAACAGCATAAAATTAAAAGTACAGGAAGATGAGATGCATCGAGAGAGATTCGGAAGTATAAAAATACCCCTACTACTGCTACTCGCATCCATACAACCAACCCCTAAGCCTCATGATTTTTTAAATAAAAAAGTTAAGAAGAACTTAACTAAAAAATTAAAAAAAATAAAAAAAATACATGAAACCCCACAAAATATCCCACAAAGACACCTAAAGCAAACTAAAAAAAATTAAACATCACCCACAACACAGCAACAAAACAAACTAAAGCCAGAACTAAACTAAAAATGCCCTGAGCACTATTAACACTCGCCACTTTGACATTACAACCCTATGCACACGCCACCTCCTGCAGCCCACACTACCTACGCTCTACGCCTCTGCTGCAGCAGCCTACACCACCTACGCCATGCCTCACCTCTGCTGCCCACACCACGCCATGCCGAGGAAAACTCACCGGCCGAGTGAAACTCCAAGCCAACACCGGACAGAACACCACCTACGCCATGCCTCACTTCTTCTTCTTCTTACACACCCCCAAAAAAACTGCTCACACCACGAGCCTCTGCTGCAGAACACCTTAACGGTGGCACCCACTTCCAAAATCCAAACACTTCCACTACCATGGCACTCTCCGAACAGCACACCCACTTCCATAATCTGTAAACTTCCTTTACAAGCACCGAATATAGACAACTCCGCAGAATCCATTGCCGTGATACACAGCTCCAGTGCAGATTTTTAAAACACACTGATACACAGCTCCAATGCCGGACACACACCCACCCGTGACCGAACCTCCTTCTTGCACCGATTCTCCTTTGCTCCTTTGCTCCTTTTCTCCTTTGCTCCATTCACTCTCCTCTTCTTGCTTCACCCTCCTCTTCTAACCTACTGCAATCACTCCGAAAGCCCAGCCACGACCTCACCCATCACCAAGCAAACCTGCTACAACCTAAGCTGCTGAACTGACCAAGCACCGAGACAACCCAAACACTGAAAACACGCCACTGATGCACTCTCCTCTTCTAACCTGCTGCAATCACTCCACACCAATGGTCGAAGCAACCCAAACATCGAAAACATCGAAAACACACCACACGCCACTTTGATTTTGATTTCATTTAGAAGACATGAGATCATCCTTGAAACTTTGTTTATAGCATTACTGTTTGACACATGCTGTTTGAAAGCACAAAAGCAGAGGATAGCCAAACCCTACCTCTGAAAACCAGACCTTGAAGCCTATTAAGTTTTGAAGAAGATAAAAAAGAAGAAGATGAAAAGCCTAGAAAACAGCACAACGAACTGCCAATGAACAAAGTAATAATCAACATCCTCCCATGAACCTTAATATTCTTTGTTTTGTTGAAGCATCACTTGGAATGGTAAGATATTATTTTGAATGGTCTTGGTAGCAGCATCAAATCATTCTTGGACTTGCCAAATAATAAACTAGAGAAATGAGCGTGCTAATTGCCCGAAGTTGAAATTGGTGGGGTGAGTCGGCCATAATAGTGGTGGATGTGCAAACACAGACAAGTTCATGTTCATGATGAATTGTATGAACTTGTTTTAAAAAATTAATATAGGCTTCCTAGGTCACCTACGAGTTTTGTATGCTGTTGGTCGTTTCAAATTCAGTTTATTGCATTTAATTCAACGAAATGTCAGAGTTGTTGAAGTTGCACATGAATTTGTGATCCTTTTCAACCATCCGTGAACTGTTTTTCATCAAAGTCTTATCAAAGTTGCCCTGCAAGATGAACATTAATCTTTAGCTAATTTAAAGTAGTTTCTAGAGACTTATATTGGAAAATTGATGCCAGTCGAAAAGATGGAACTTGTCCGTATAAGATGATTGGAAAGGCTGCTGATATTACTACTTGAGTGAATCAATCTTACTTAGTTCCCATTTGGTATCAGTTTGTTGGGGAAACGAATTAGATACGTGTATCATTACTACTAGTTATTGTTGGTTGTTTGGGGCATGTTCCTTTTTATTTTTTTATAATATTTTGTTTCCCTATATTCTCTTGTTGTACAAGTGTTGCATTGCGTGGTTGGCTAATATTAGGATGTTACTGCATGTAATTAGAGATTTTATGGATCAAGATATATTTACAAACAGAGTCAATGTTGTGACGCTCAATTATAGCAGTGAAGGATGGTGCCATATAGAACAAAAATATTTATTTTACATGGTTTCCTTTGTTTTTTTTGAGGGTTAGTGTGGTGTCTTATTTGCCAGAGCATTTTGAATTTGAAGTATCTGTATCTATAGGTTATTCCTTTTTCACCATATAACTCCAAATATTTTGTTGTTTTTTTGGCAAACTAAAATGTTTATTATGGATTTGATCCTGTTAATATCTTTCACTTATGCTGTGATAACCTTGTTCTGTATTATGCTAATTGGTCCTTATTTTGAATATGATTATGTGTTTAATATGATTTTGTGTGCCATTATGTGAAAATATGTGATTTTGAATTTCTATCTGTTCACCGTAGGAATATCTATTTGATTGTCTACTTTGGAAATTAAATTGAAAGTCCTATCGGCCACCGAAACCGAAATTGGTCGCGCCATTGTGATTGGTATAATTTTTAGAGCCTACGGTGAAGTTTAATTGAAAAATGAATTCGGACCAGATTAAATTGATTAAACTATTGAATTAGTGCCCAATTAGTTATTATTATTAAATTGAATTAGTGGGATTTGTAATAAAAGGGCACTACATCCTCAATTCTCCTCCTTTGTTGCATTTTGGCTGATCTTGAGCTCTAAAATAGATAGAGGGCCGGCTAGAGAGAGAGAGAGAGAGAGGGAGAGAAACAATTGAAGATTTGCTCAAAAAGCTTGTGTAAATTGAAGGCTAGCTCAATAATTAACCTTGGTTGGTGAAGATTAAAGCTCCTTGGTGAGTAATTCATGAGTTTAATGTTGTAAAGTATGTATTCAAGCTAGTTGGATAATCAAGAGTAAGAATTGAAATGGAATTGAGTTGATCATGTTAGATTGAAGGTCAATATATGCATGCATGTGTGTCATTGCTTTGAATTTGCACGTTTGGGCTTGAAATATATGATTCATGTAGAGTTTTGGTTAAAACTCATGTTTGAAATCACCATTTGCATCATCTAGGTTGAGAATAAGAGTAATACATCACATGCATGTACAAACTATAAGAATAGGAGCTTTGAATGCATGAATTTGCATGTTGGAAATGAGTTTGGTGTCAATTAGGACATGCATGTGTTTGATTTATACAATTGATCTCCATATTGATGTGAATGGGTGTTTGTATCATGATAGCATAAATATGTTTGAAGTTTGAGCCATAAATTGTAAGTTGGATCGGTTTGAATGCTGGATTTGAGCTCAAGAACTTAGCTGGAAAACCCAGAAAATTTGATGTCCGCTCGAGCGGGGAAACCGCCGCTCGAGCGTGAATTTCGTGCTCCCAGTATTTTTACAGACTTGGATGTCCACTCGAGTTGGTAATTTCACGCTCGAGCGGGGAGCTATGTAAACAGACCTTTAGCTCGAGCGCCATACTTCACACTCGAGCGTAATTTTGATGCATCCAGCACTTTTGTAGACCTCATGGGTCCGCTTGAGCGGGGAAGTCCACGCTTGAGCGGGGACCCTGTTTTCTGAAATTTTGTTTATGCATTTTATATTTCGTTTTTCGTCCTCTTTCACTTCTAAAGTACTCTTAGGCATGCATTGAGCATTGTAATTGAGTTAAAAAGATAAGAATGAAGCCTAAAGAGGAAAATGTGAATTTAGAACGGATTGAATTGTTTATGACCCTTTTGTGTTCATGGAATGTGTAGAGTCGAGCTCCAACGCAAACCAACCAACCAATCACTGTGAGTAATATTGATATTTGAAACTTGTCATTTGTCCAATTGCCTATTTCCTTATAAGCCTTATGAGCTTGCCAGTTTGAGTTATGGTCAAAGGTTTGATATGAATAAAAGAATGGGCCAGAGGCCAAGAATGAATGGGCCAGAGGCTGTTTTGACGTAAATGAATGGGCCAGAGGCCGTTTTGACATGAATGAATGGGCCAGAGGGCGTTTTGACACAAATGAAAGTTTGAATGGGCCCAAGGCCAGTTTGTTCGGAACCGTAGTCACTTGACCTAAATTGTGTATATATGTTAAATAGAAATGTGAATTGGGCCCAAGGCCGTTTGAAGTGTGTTGTTCTACATATCGTTTGTATAACTTCTTTACTTGATATTATTCATTGGACTATTGCTGATGCTCATTCATATGTTTGTAGGTAAGCCAAGAGAAGTCCAAACCCAGTCCCAGTGAAGTCTGTGAGGAACAACAAAGGTTTTGAAAAGTCAGTTCTTGCGTCTCACGCACGAGACTTGTCTTCATATTTTTGTCATTTTGTTTTATTTTGTCATATGGGCGAAGTCTTTGAACATGTTGTATATAGTTTTATTCGGCTAACTTAGACCTATATGATCCTGTATGTACAGAGCTTTGTGTAGTACATATTTTGACGTGAGTTATTAATGTGCATATGTATGGTTTGTTATGATGTGCCATGTAAGTACAGCTCTATGGACAAAGTTTTAAATTGTTTCCGTTTGACCCTCATTAACTCTGTTAAAATACGTTTGGTTTGGTCTGAGGCCGTAGGTAATCTCGTGATTATTGGCCGGTTATGTCCTTAACCTTTGGGGGCGGGTTCGGGTTATGACACCTGTCCAGTATAATTTTTATTTTATAATTTTGATTTTGTTTTTGTATTTGTACTTTTCATTTTAGAAGAGAATAATGGTTATTTAATATTTGGCAAGAAAGAATGCTGATTGTGATGAAAAGTTGAAGTGCATTGAAGCTGATTTGAGGATTTTGAAATTACCGGTATGCTGAAGTGAAATAAATATTTGCACTGTTCTTTTCACTGGAACCTTTTCTGTGATTGTGCTATTTAATTTATTAATCTTTTTTTTCTTTTTGTAATTATAAACTTATGCAATATAATTTGATTTTCCCATCACAATCACCAATGCTGTTTGAATGTGCGTGACTCATTTATCAATAATGGACTTGCTGGCCATTTTTTAGGATTTTACTTGTGTCGTACACTTGTAAGTCAGATTGGCTTGAATGCTTCCCTTGGAAGTCTTTTCTTAACTGTTAGCTATATAAAAAAACTTCTAGATCAGTTCTCCTTTGACTCAGGTACATTCAATCCTTATGGTTTGGTTAAACTTGGCTCATTAAAAGTTCTAAACTTCAAACCATCATATGGAATATCTATTTTGGTCAAGTAAACTAAAATACACTATCAATGTGTGTGGCACTGATAATCACTGAAACTTTCTATTGAATAACATTTCCATCTTGGAAATTATTCCTTTTTCCCCTTTGGTGATTGGTGTTTCTAAATAATTTTTCTTCTTTGGTAATTGGTGCTTCTGAATAATTTTTCGTCTTGAAAAATTTATTAGTGATGAAATTTAGTTGTGCATCTCTATCCAAATAGCGTGGGCTAGTGTAGTAAATAGAAATACGAATTTTCTTAATTTGACTAATTAAATGGCCGTTGATAGAGTCGAGTGGAGAAAAATGATTCATATAACCGACCCTATTTGATGGGACTTAAGGCTTTCCTGTAAACTGCATTAGTGCGTTTTGTTTTATCTTGGCTGGTTTGGCATCAGTGCAGAAGCATCTAGCTTCAGATGCCAAACCTTCAGATGCTTGTTAGTTGAGGTTGGAAGCTTTAATAAAGAAAAGAAAAGAAAGAAAAAAAAGAAGAGAAAATCACCAAGTCCCTGTTCTAGTAGTAGTGGGGGCAGCCAAAACAAACTCTACCTTGTAAATGCGAACAGCTCGAGATCTTCTAAAATTTGGAAAATATTTTTAATTATAATCTATACTATACAAGTAGCTTCAAGTACATTCTAAAATTGATTTTACATTTTTCTCTAGCAATGAATCTGTCTACTTCAGCAATCATGTTAAAGTGGTTGGCTGTTTTCTTGTTTTTGAGGGTTCTAATTATCGGTAAACTGTTATGGATAATAAAAGGTTATTGATTAGAATGCAGCAAATTATTTCATTCCAATTTTTTATCATTTTTCGGGCAATTTGTTGTGTTACTCTCCTGGCAGGAAGAGATTTTAGAACTTCTTCCCGATGATGAAGAAAAGAAAAACATTGGAAATCGGCTTCTTCCACAGTAGACCTTATTGAGCTGTGCCTAAAATGTCAAAATAGAGAGCTCTCATTACAGCCTTTCGATTTGTTTGCATGGACCAGTTCCTCCTTTCTCAAATGTAACAGAAGCCTTTTGGAGGAGTGCTGGAGGAATGTAGCCAATCAGGACGATTGGGAAAAAATCTATCAAACATCTATAGCCGAGGGGTGGAGCGATGTCGAGTGCTTACAAGTTCTGAGAGAAACAATGCTTTTCCAAGCTTCGAGCAGGTGTTATGGACCTGAAACAGAGACTTTTGAAGGTGGCTTTGACAAAGTGTTGCCACTGAGGCAAGAAAATTTGGAGCTACAAACTCTGAAGGATACGGGTTGCTCTGTTGAAGCAATCTTGATGCAGCACAAGGATTTCCCTGACGCTGGCAAGCTTATGCTGACTGGAATCATGTTGGGAGTTACCCAAGTTGATACTGGAATGGAAGAGGGTCCTACTCCAATGATATGATGATAAACATCCACTCCAATACTTTCTCTTCTCTTGTTCTCTAATTACATTGATGTTTAGCTTGAAGTCAATTTGGTAATTGGGGAAAGGAGTCGAACCGAGTACGGATCCTCTGTTCCCTTTTCCCTTGTGATGAGGTTTCGGTGGTGTTTTTCTCAGTTTGGTCGAACCTTGATCAAGAATCTCCAGAGTCCCCTGATGTGGAGCTTTCATAATTTCTGTGAACTGATTGCATAGTATATATTGGCATACATTAATAGTAGTATATCTGCTAGCAGTGTGGTTGGATTGTTCTCACTTATGTGGCTATCTCAACCCACCGACCTGAAAATGGAGTTCCATTTGCTTTCGTTGCCTTGTTTTTTCTGCCACAGTTCCAATTAGTATTAATTAATTATTGTATGTACAAATATATACTTAGAAGTGGTGTCACATGCGTGTATATGATCAATTTATTTAAGAAGCATAAAATTATAAATGGTATGATTGAATTCAAAATTTGAAATAAGATCAGAAACTTGAAAAAAAAAAAAAAACAAACAAACAAAAAAACAAACAAAAAACTTAGATGTAGGTTATAACTACCCATTTAATTGTTATAGGGGTACTTTAGCAAAATTAAACAAGTGACATTATAGGGGTAGTTTGACAAAATTAAAAAAGTGAGACGTAAATATCAAGTTGGACTTTCACTTTATATAATAATAATTAGTGGTGTCTACAATGGGTATGATGTTAAATATGAAATATATAAATTTTTATTTTGATTTGAAAACACGTGTCACTTAAGTGGTGAAGGTCTTGTCTTCTTTATCAAATTGATCTTGTCTATCAAATGATCGCTACGGATCTTGTTTATTAGACTGAAGGTCTTGGTTTAGAGTGTTTAACACCGACTCAGGCCTCAAGCCTTTGCTTTAGATATAGATAGATAAATAGATTTTAATTTGTTAAATATAATAAGAGAACTTTTTAAAAAAAATTTGATACTATAAATATATAGGGCGAATTACACTATTTTTGTAATTTGAGATTTGTGTTACTTTAGTCATTGACTTTCAATTGTGATACATTTGATTCTGAATTTTGAATCTTATTCAAAATAAGAATAATCAAAGATGTTTCTTTTACAAATGATCCATTTTAAGAGTAAAATAGTTATAATTTATTTTGTGTTAGTTAATTTGTATGTTGTTTGAAATGTAATGACCTTATTTTTAATGAATAATGCTGGCATTTTCTTAATTATAAAGTTCTATTTGATTTGATTTTCAGAATCTATTAAATTTTTTTTTTCTAGGAAACTAAAAATTAAATTAGTGAAAAAAAAATTAAAAACACATTATTTTTATATAATTTTATCTTTTGGAAGGGTAGAAATAATTTTTTTAAATTAATTTTTTTGATATTTATTTTTGTTAAATTAGTTTTCTATTTTTTGAAAAGTCAAACATTCTGACAATTTTGATGTCATTATTAAACCAATCTATTAAATCAAAAAATTCAAAACTAAAAATATTTCATATATTGAACATATCAATTACAGATTAAAAGCCTAACAACTATCAATTACATGATAACTATCCATTACATGATGATTATCCAAAAATATCTTTTAACAACAAAAACAATCATTTATTACATGATAACCATCCAAAAAATCAACAAACATAACCCACTCATTATATGATCATCATCTAAACATGTTTTAAAAATTAATTTAGTAAAAAAATAAAAACGTAAAAGATTTATAATTTTTATATAATTTTATGTTTAATAGGTAGAAATAATTTAGAAAATTTACCTATAAATCTCATCGTTTGGAATGGTGATCCATTTAATCCTAAAGATTTTCTGATAGACCAATTAGTCCCATTGATTTTGGAAAGGTAGATTTCATATATTATTTAAAAATTAGATTTATGATTATACCCTTATTTCTATTATGTTTCTTCTCTTTTTTCCTTTTGTGTTCGGAAGGTACGGTACACAATAAATGAGAATCAAATTTGGATGAATTTTTATATGAAAATCTTTTTTATTTGGAAAACGTTTTAAAAGGAGTACAAAAATGACTTGAAATATGAGATTTTTCAAACATTCCAAAAGGATGTGAGATTCTTTAAACATTTCAAAAAGGAGTGCAAAAATTACTTAATAAGTTTTGGCCAAATGTATAATTTCAAATTGTAATACTCCAATGTAACACTCCCAAAAAAATTTTAGTGCAACACTCTAATGTAACGCGCAAAAAAAACTCCTTAACGTATTTTTTTGAAGCATAACACGCTAATATAACACTAAAAAAAAAAAACCCAGTGTAACATTCTAATGTAACACAAAAAAATTTCTCAGTGTAATACTCTAATGTAACACACACAAAAATTCCTTAGTGTATTTTTTCTAAACGTAACACTTTAATATAATACTCCAAAAAAACTCCTAATGTAATATACACAAAAACTCCTTAGTGTAACACTAATTCCTTAGTGTATTTTTTTCCAAACGAAACATTTTAATATAAGACTTAGAAAAAACTCCTTAGTGTAACACTATAATGTAACACACAAAAAAATCCTTACTGTACTTTTCCTAAACGTAACACTCTAATGTACCACTAAAAAAAAAAGGATGTAAGATTCTTGAAACCATTCTAAAAGGAGTACAAATATTCATTAGTAAGTTTTGGGTAAATGTATAATTTCAAACTGTGAGTGTTATTTTTTAAAAAAGTACACTAAGGCCTCATTTGGGAACATGCTAATTTAGTAACTTTTTGGCTATTTGGCTAAAAAGGTAGGTAAAAAAAACTTGTATGTTTGGGATGACTTTTTGACTAATTACGAAAAGATGTGCAAAAAGTAAAGAGAAAAGAGAATCTTTGACTTTTTGGTATGGGTTGTTGGCTTTTTGGCTAATTTAGTAACTTTTTGGCTTTTTGGCTAAAAAGGTAAGTTCCCAAACGGGGCCTAAGGAGTCTTTTAGTATTTTTGTGTGTGTTACATTAGAGTGTTATGTTTGAAATTACATTGATTGGAGTGTTACGTTAGGGAAAAGTATATTAAAGAGTTTATTTTATTTTATTTTATTTTTGGGTGTTATATTGGAGCGTTACGTTTGTAAAAAATAAACTACGGAGTTTTTTAGTGTGTTACTGTAACAACTATTTTTGGGAGATCGCTCGAGCGGTCATTTGGTTGCTCGAGCGGAAATTTTCTATTCACAGTATCTCGTAGGTTTGTAGGCGAGACCACTCGAGTGAAGGATTGGTCGCTCAAGCGTAAAATATGAGCTTTTCACCGTAGCTTTGCAAAACTTTTAAGACCTTGCGTTTACCGCTCGAACAGTGGAAGATTCGCTCGAGTGGTCCCTTTGTATCTTGGCACTTCGCTCGAGAAAGAAAAGTTCGCTTGAGCGGTCTGGTTCGGGCAGCTAAGCTATATTGCACTCCAAATACTTTTCCAAATCATTTCTTTCACTCTCCTGCTCTCTCTAACAGCTCTCTTCTTAAAACCCTAGATAGAAAACCCTAGATTTCATCTAGAAAGAGCAAGAATTGATCATTGGGTCTTCATTAAAGTTGTTCTACTCGTCAAGAGCTACGTTTTGAATCGAATAGAATGTGGTGTTTTGAAAGTTTATCGAGTGGACCTTTATCTTTTGCCATACAATCTTGAAGTATGAATACCTTCACCCTTGTATATTTATATTTTGGTCTAAATAGGTGTGAATCTTGTGATGAATAGGACTATTAAGATGAATGAGATGTATATATATATGGATTTTGTGTGATAAAGTATTTATTTGAAATTGATGATGGATTATGCTTTCAACTATGAAATAGTGAATAAACATACTTGAATAAAGGGAAATAAACAATTGAAAGGAAAAATCCCAAATTTTTACATGAACCCTAAGGGTTTGTTCAAGATTTTGATGAAATGAAAAACTGATAAGCGACATTTGAGAATCCTTGTAGTTATTAGTGTTGTGTGTAAAATGTTCATGTTTTGGAATGTGTTTGAGGTGCCCACCTGCCCGATTCGTGTGAGAACGACAAATGTGGGTTATGTTCCACTTTGTCCCGTACTATTTGTACTCTTTCCCGACATGGGATTTAATGATGCGGCCGGTAACGATGGTTGATGAGAAGATGTAGAACTCTTCTATTTCTTTGATGCCATAAAACCCCCTCGAGATTTGGTAAACCCTTATCTCTTATATCTTCGCTTCTTTTCCTCACCTTCAAGCATAATCTCCACATGTGCAGCAGACTCCACCAATCTGTCATAATCTTGGATCATATTTTCCATCACATTCATTAAGATTCCTAGCCTCAACCTTTTCTCAAACTCTAGGCATCTACGCTCTTCAGTAGCCACCAAGTCGGGTGCAAAACGAGACAGACTCGTAAAAGTAGCCTCAACTCCGCCACTGTGGAGTCAGATTGTTCAAGTTCCTCAAACTCTCTCTGTAAATGTTCCTTCGCAGTGGAAGGGAGGTGTTTCTCTTGAAAGGCATGAGAAAACGCCTTTCAGGTATGTTCAATTCAACCATTGGCATATTTCCACCATTGGTCGGCATTCCCTTTTAACTGATAACTAGTAAGTGCCACCCAGAGTTCACCATCCTGACTATCTAAGATCTTAAAAGATTTGGTGATTTGCTCAAGCCAGTCATCCGTCTTTAATGGTTCAGTACCCCTAAGGAATTCGATTGGATTTGAGCGGAAATATTCCTTTTTCAGGAATGAAACTCTAGTCTCTCCTTCAATTGTTCTAGCAGCTTGTTCATCTTTAAGAATATCCATTGAATCCCTAAGGGCTCTGGCCATCTATCGAGCTAGCACTCCCATAGCGTCTTGGGCTGGTGGAGCGGCCACATTGTTTTGACCTACTCCTTCTTCTTGAGGAGGGATCTCTGGTTGAGCCGGGATATCCCGACTACTTTAACGAGACCTTCCATGACCTCTACCACATCCAGACATAAACTAGCTCTCATTCTGAAATGGTTAGTTACGGCTCAAAGTCGACAAAAGAGCTATGCTGATAAGAGAAGAAGACCCATCTCTTTTGATGTAGGCGATCACGTATTCTTGAAGATATCACCTAGAAAGGATTTAATGAGATTTAGGCGAAGTGGTAAGTTGTCACCAAGGCTCATTGGCCCCTTTGATATTATAGAATAGGTAGGAGATATAGCTTATAGCCTTGCATTGCCCCTGCAACTATCCAGAGTGCACGATGTGTTTCATGTCTCCATGCTTCGCAAGTATGAACTTGATCCCTCCCATGTTTTGGATTGGACGAATTTAGAGGTGGATGAGAACGCTTCATATGAAGAAAGATCGATGAAAATCTTAGATACATGAGCACAAGTCGTGAGAGGCAAGGTTATTCCCTTAGTCAAGGTGTTATGGCACCACCATGGGGTAGAAGAGGCCACTTGAGAGCGACAAGCTGAAGTTCGTGAAAAATACTCGGATTTATTTAATGACATGTAAACTTGTTGTTTGTAATTTTTGGATCATTGTAAGAGAGGTTGTAAAAGGAGATAAGTGAAAGAAATCTAAATTTCCAGGTTGTTGTTTGAGATTAGCTTTGATTTTGTTTTGATTAAGAAGTGGTGATGGTTGAGATTATAGTTATGGTGATATCAATCTTTCTTGGGAATTATTGGAATTGTTTTGGCAGGAGCTATGCAAATTTCGGGAACGAAATTTCTTAAGGGGGTAAGCTGTAACAGCTGTTTTTGGGTGACTGGTCAAAGGGTCATTTGGTCGCTCGAGCGGAGATTTGCAGCTTCTAGTATCTTGCAGGTTTGCATGCGAGACCGCTCGAGCAAAGAATTGGTCGCTCGAGCGTAAAATATAAGCTCTTAGTATTTTCATTGTAACTTTGCAAAACTTCTGAGACCTTATGTTTACTGCTTGAGCGGTGGAAGGTTCGCTCAAGTGGTCCCTTTGAATCTTGGTACTTCGCTCAAGCGGTCTGGTCGGGGTAGTTGAGCTATATTGCACTCCAAACACTTTTCCAAATCATTTCTTTCATTCTTCTTCTCTCTATAACAACTCTCTTCTCAAAACCCTAGATATAAAACTCTAGATTTCATCTAGAAAGAACAAAAATTGATCATTGGGTCTTTATTAAAGTTGTTCTACTCGTCAAGAGCTAAATTTTGAACCAAATAGATCATCGTGTTTCGAAAGTTCATCGAGTGGACCTTCATCTTTCGGCGCATAATCTTGAGGTAAGATTACCTTTACCCTTGTATATTTATATTTTGGTCTAAATAGGTGTGAATCTTGTGATGAATAGTGTAGACGTCCCCGAACGTCCCGGGAGGATGAGTCCCCCATTTTGTTCATTTGTGGGTCTACTACAGTTTGGACTCAAATTGTCACGGTTCTTAATCTGAACCAAGTGTCCAAATCTGGCAAATCGTTTTGAGAAAACAAATTTTTTGAAAGAAAGTGCCAAACATGGACTGCTTTGCCAGATACAGAGTCGCCACCTAAATATTTTATTTTGGAAAATTTAGGAAACCCTGACTCGGTGCCAAAGGCCACGTGTCCATCATTACCAAAGTTGCCTCAGCTCGGGAACTTGGGTATGATTGGGGAAGGTCAGCTATGAGCACCCCCTCTCGCCTGATCCGAAGATCGGCCTCTACTAACCATGATATCTTGTTTTGAAAACATTATGCGTTCTTATTCCGGTTATTAGCCTAGAATTACTATGTTATGCGCGCAGCAAACAAGTATAGACCGAATCGCTTAGATTGGAACAAAACATTACATGTTTGTTTTGAAAATGATTTGCTACTCGCAAGTAGGCTAAAATGCAGATTTTACCACCCTCAAGTGGGCTTTAGAAAAGATGGTTTTGCCACTATCTAGTAGGCTTAAAACTCACAGTTTTAATGCATTATTCCAATTTAGGTGATTCAACCTCCATCTACAGGCATTTAAGCAGTTATATCACATAAGCAACTAGCCTCATGTAATCATGCTGTCATGGCAACACTCACACACATGCAATGATGCTAAAGTATAAAAGCTCACCTAGTATTCCAAGCCAAAACAGAAACTAGTTAGTAATCATATACATGATCCTAGTTCATGTTAAAATGGCTAATGCAACACATGCAAAATGCAACTAAGATGGGCTCGGCTAATCTACAATGACATGTGAAATTCTACAACTAACACGTATTCAATTTGGAATTGAAACACAAATGCAGTTAGTGATGCGCCGAGCCCGGTGCATGCAAGACAAATGTATGAATGCACGCACGCATGCATAGCGTAAGGTATGCTAATTTAGATATGCCCTAAACTGACCATCGAAAGCTAGTAAATAAAAGGGAAGAAAGACGTGGGGTTGAAAGACATACACACACTCACGCACACTTATTACATAATTGCCCTCGCTCGGAGAGTCCGAATAAATATTACAGTCCGAATAAATAATACTAACTAATCCAGCTAATTAAATATTACAAAACTTCTAATTTAATTAACAAATTAAATATGAAATAAATAGAAAGAAGGGGGGGCCGTAGCCCTGCCTTGGGATGTGCGAATGATGCATGTTTGACTCGTCTCGCCCGGAAACTCGCTGCCATAGCACTGTTGCCTCTGTTAACACTGCCCTGCTCCTCTTAGGACTGTCAAAGTCCAAGGATATGCTCTCTGGAGATTGGGGAGTGCCACCGGCCAAGTAGGAACATCACCGGCCGAAGGGAATGGTCACCGGCCACCTTTTTGTCTATCGGCCACAAATAAATAGCCGGCCGGCACTGTATTTAGTCGACCGGCTAAAACTTCCTCCAGAACCTGCAGTTGACAGCAGCAGAGGGCAGACAGTGTATGGCATGGAATTTCAAGAAAATGTAAGCATGGTCACACTCCGTATCATGCCATGGACTCAAGGGAGCATGACCCTCGATCCTCGGGCCATCAATTAGGCATGATGGCCTAAGAAGTCAAGCTTGCCATTCAATGAAAATGCATGCAACACACAAATGAGTACCAAGACCCCATCATGTTAGAGTCAAGGGCCTCGACGACCGAGGGTTGAGAGATGTTGCATCATTTGAAGTATGAACACTTCTCACCCCTCAAGTTTGGCTTGACACCCCAAGCCAAACAATGCAATGCAAGTATACAAACATGGCTCAAGCATGCAAATGAAGCTAAGGCACAAATCATGCCAAATATGCAACAAATATATGAGATAGCTCAACATTAAGCAAACATGCAAGTAGGATACAATGCAAGCATGCTTCTAATGTAATGTAACATGCTCATGCAAAGGTGGATTTAGACCACAAAGAGGAGGACCTCAGCCCACCCCAAAAACAGTGGCCAAAGGTGCCAAAATAATAGTGCCAATCATGTAAGACAAACATGCCAATCAATGAGCCCAAGACTAAGGTACCAAAGCCAACTCAAGCATGCCTAAAGGAAGACAAACATGGACATTAGATCAACAAAATCAGTGCTATAGCATATGAGAATGAGCCCCCAAAACCCACACACACGGCATCCCAAAGCCTCAAACACATGGCCATGCATAATGACCTATCCCAAGACATGGAAGACCAACATTTCAAGGCATGAAAGATCTGATAAATGCAGACATGTAAGCATGGTATAGGGACTGAAATGGCATGTTAAATGATTCCAAATCATTAAAATAGCCTAACCAATGCATGCTAGGGACTCACACCCTTAAGGCTCACAAATCAAAATGCGTAGCAACTATATCAAACATGTCAAACATGACCAAATCAGTGGTCAACAAACCTTAGGCATGACAAAACATGACCAAGAACTTCACAAAGTAAAGTCAAAATATGAGAGCATGGTGGTCAAATGTCATGATGCATTTCTAGGTAAAAAATAAGGGAATGCAAAGCAAGTATATTAAGCATGTAAGAGACCACTAATTCAACCAAAAACAGAGGCATATTTTGACCTAAAAACATACAAAAACCTCTGAAATGGAACCAAAAACACCTAATCATGCATGCTACCCTTATGAGCCAAGAATATGCAAAAATGAGAGACCAAGGGAGAGGGGTGTCCCTCCCCTATGCAAGACCTTAGAACCCTTTCCTCACCACTGAAAATCCATCAGATTTCAGTGGTGAGAAGGCCAACACACCAAGGTAAACAAAGCTTGCCGAAAGAGCACAAAAAGAGGCCTAAGAGGGGGGGAGGTCGACCCCAAACACCAAAACAACCTTAATGAAGAATCTTAAGCATGAAAATACAAGACTTTTTTCAGTTATACACAAAACTTAAATCAACATGCAAGACAGGTCAAAAGCCAATGCAAGATTGGGGCAACTAAAGTAAAGTAGTTACCCTTGAAGAACCCTTGATGAACAGCAAATGTAGCCCTCTTTTTTTGATCAAAATCAGTCCAAAAACCCAAGAACAAACCCTCCAAGCCCCTCAAGGTCGAAGTAAGGTGTGATGGTGTGTGTCTTAGTGCAAAACTAAGGTAAAAATACACTTTTAGGCCACAAAACACACACAAGGGAGGAGAGAGAGGGAAATATAGAGAGAGAGAGAGAGAGAGAGGATATATATATCAGAATATATGCATAAGCTCTATTTTTTTTTTGTTTTTTGCCCCCAACCCCTAACAATGGAAGAGGAGAGGTCTTTATATAGGCAAAGGAAATGGTTCTAAGCTTCTCAAAGAAGCTAAGTAAAAAGGGGCAAAGGGGGCAAGGAGGTCAAGGCTTCTTGAGGAACCTAGGACAGCTGGCCAAGCTTCCTCAAGAAGCTTGACCAAAGGGTTCAACCTTCTAGAAGGAAAAGGGGTGTAAAGGCTCAAAACAGCCACTTTATGCACGGGGAGGAGTGTTGGTGTATTTCAGCTGGCACAGCTGGCATGCACCATGCCTAAAGGGGGCAAAAGGGTCACACCGGCCAGCAAAAGAGGTCACCGGCCAAATAAAGTGCCGACCGGCCATTGGTATCAAGAAACTATGGCCGGTGGCAACAATGAATGGCCGGTGAGGTAAAGGGAAGGCCGGTGGAGTGTGGGGATGGCCAACAAGCCATTCCCTGCCCTCCAAGGCAAAACACAAGTGTTTGGTACAAAACCAAACACGAAACAAACGAGTTAAGAGATCCTGAGGCGGGGAGCGGAGCCGAGACCTCCGGGAACTCAAAACGAACACAACCATGGATAATCACCGAGTGTTCAAGCGGTAACGTCCAAGTCTCGAGGACGGTCAAAAATGGGGTGTCTACAGTTGCCCCTCTTTGACAGAACTCGAAAGTCATAACAATGACGGAAGTGACTGTCAAAGCCCAGAGACGACCCATTTTTGACAAGGCCGAAGACTTAGACAAACATGCAAGACAATAAAGATATGCGCCCGAAGGCAGGGGCAAAAAAAAAATGCAAGACAATGCACAAAGCCGAACATAACTTAAGATCATATAGAGGAAGCTGTAACGAAGCATAACAAGGCAACAGTTTTAAGCAAGCATACACCAAGCTACACTACAATGCAGAAAGGATGTAAGAGAATTGTGCAATTCTCGATACGTCTCACTCGGAGGATACAATACCTGTCCGGTTCGTTTGGTTGCACCAGCCGCAAATGAACCGTACATACAATATCGTGCCTGTAAAGAAAGCAACTTAACTAGTACGATGTTATTGGCAGTATGCACATTAATGTAATTGAAAATGCGTGACAACGCAAAGCGAGTGGGAAGCATAACAATGCTGTGAGGGCAGAAACACATGTAAGTAAAGCATGTGGTCTACGCAAGCAATGAAAGTAAACACATGTAAATAAAGTACGCGGTCTACGCAAGCAATGAAATTGAACATGTGTAAGTAAAACGTGCGGTCTACGCAAGTAATGAAATTAAGCACATGTAAATAAAGTATGCGGTCTACGCAAGCAATGTGTGTGAAAAGGAACTTGAACACATGTAAGTAAAGCATGCGGTCTACATAGGCAATGTGTATAAAAAGGGACTTGAACATATGTAAGTAAAGCACACGGTCTACGCAGGCAATGTGTATAAAAAGGAATGGAACACATGTAAGTAAAGCATGCGGTCTACGCAGGCAATGTGTATAAAAAGGAATGGAACACATGTAAGTAAAGCATGCGGTCTACGCAAGCAATGAAATTGAACATGTGTAAGTAAAGCATGCAGTCTACACAAGCAATGAAATTGAACACGTGTAAGTAAAGCATGCGGTCTACGCAAGCAATGAAATTGAACACGTGTAAATAAAGTATGCGGTCTACGCAAGCAATGTGTGTGAAAAGGAACTTGAACACATGTAAGTAAAGCATGCGGTCTACGCAGGCAATGTGTATAAAAAGGGAGTTGAACACATGTAAGTAAAGTACGCGGTCTACGCAGGCAATGTGTATAAAAAGAAATTTGAACACATGTAAAGACAAGCTATTCATGATGTTGAAACGCAAAGCACTGCAGTACATTATAATTGAAGTAATTTGTGAAGTTCACAAGATACACAAAGGATACGGGAAGGGATGTTCCTCGCACGTACGGAACATCGTTTAGAGCAGACACAACTTGAGATCAACTCGAAAGTCTACTAACGTTGAAAGAGTGTGCTTCCTTGCACTGTCTTCAGTAATGAAGGTGTCGAACCATATAATTGATCCGAGTAAAGGCGCAAGGTGTGCATCGACCGCAAGGGGGGGATTACCAGTATCAATCCCGATACTTTGCCTGCCCTGCTTTCCTTTTGCTTTACTTTCCTTTTTTTACTGGTGGTTTAAGCACATTGCACTGCCTCAGGCAGGGTTTTTTATCAACTTTCAAAACTACGTATTTCGCAAAACACATGATGGAAATGAAATTGCTATTTTGTTTAAAAGATGTTACATTTGCACGTTTTATGTATCGCATCGCATGGAATCACATAGCAACGTGAATGAAATTCGTTTGAAAATAGAGCATTCGCATCGTAATAATCAGGTAGTGAACCCATTTACAACTCGATAAGCAAAACAGAGAGACTCGACATAACTAACCAAGTGCGAGTACAACTCGATAAGCAAATCAAAGACTTGAAGAGAGTGAAATACAACTCGATAAGCAAATATACAACAACTCGATAATCAAACAGGCGTAACTCCGCAAGAACCGATCACTAGAGGGCATTGGAAGTGGTGGCATTCTCCAAATTCTTAGTATGTTCAACACACAGACAGCTTAGGGAGCAAGGGGGAAGACCATCGGCCCCAAGGGAAAGCCACCGACTTGCAAAAAGTAGCTATCGGCTGATATACTTGGCCGGTCGACCAAAAGTAGTGGTCGGTCGGCACTTTATTTGGCCGGCCGGCCATAAATGAAAAGAACCAGCAGAATGCTGACATCTGTCCCCCACTCAACCTTATCCCCTACAAAAAGCCTCAGCTTCATAGTTTTTCTCATTTCAACACTGCTTTGCTCTAAATGGAGGAATTTCTTGCCCAAAATCTCACAACTTGGATTAGCAACTTGGATGGTTCAGAAAAGTTGAATTTCCGGGGCTTCGGCATAAACGCACTATTCACCTTGAGCCGTACCCAGCTGCACTTTCCGTTTCTCCATGCCGCGACAAGGTTTTGGAACCTGGTGACACATGTTTTTAGCTTCGGCGGGCAAGAGGCTTTAATGGAGTCCGAGCGCAATGAAGAGATCCTGCCTCAACTTCGTTTTGGCCATGCCCAAGCCTTAGGACAAATGTGTGGGTTCTCAATACCCGACACTCGATCTTTGATTTGCGACGGAATGCTGGATATTCCAAGCTTGATTTGCCATTTTTCTGATGTCGGCGACCGTGGCGACCGTCATTAGCAAGGTTTTCAGCAACATGCACTTTGCTTATGCATGCTATCTCGTTTCTTACTTGCCTCAGATTTTGGAGGATCTAGCGTCCAATTGATCAAAGTTGCCCATGGTTTGAAGGAGGGTAAGAGTTGCATTGCCATGACTCTGGCTAAGACATTGATGGGATTGGATGCTTTCTATCGTCGCGAAACAACCAAATTTGTGGGGAGTCCCCTACTACTGCAGGTAATGTTTCCCACCCAACCTCACATATGTATTGCTTACATCACTCGGCCCTCAAGCTCAGTTTTTCTAACAACACCTTTTTCATCACTTTTCTCTCATCGTACATCTCTCTATTCTTTATTCTCTCATTTTCCATCCCTTCCCAGGTATGGTTGATGGACAAGTTGCAGGTTGTGGACTCTTGCCCAACTTACTCAGCCCGTGGTTACTTCTTCAGGCAACGCCTAGTCGACGCCCTTGATGAGGGTTGGTGGTTCGACTGGATGTGCAGCTTGTCCGTAGACCGCATTGCGTGGCGGTGCCCTTGGCTCAATCTACCGGCAATAGGCTATAGCATGACTCGCCAACCTGGGATTCAGCTAATTGGCTTGACTCACTGCGTGTTTTACTTTCCGTTCTGGTTCCAGCGCCAGTTCGGTCGTGATCAGACTTGCCCGTCAGAGGGGATAGAGTACCCTGCCGCATTCCCGGTTCAAGGCGCACAGCTTGCCCAATATGCCACAGCATGGAGAACGAGAGAACTCTTGGCCCCCGCTCTCATTTTCAGTTGCACTCTGTCTGATGAGTGCTGGGATTGGCTCAATGAAGAGGCATAGATTGGGCCTAGCTTGGCATCAGAGGCTTCGACAAGCTCTGGGAGGGGGCGCAGGGACACCTGACTTGACTATGCCCCGGGTTTATTGCTTTATTAGAACTTTCAAGTTTTCTTTATGAATGTAATAAAAAAGCAACTTCAATTTGTATGCAAGAGCAGGAGGACTTTGTATTGAAATCAATGAAATTGAAAGTTGTGGTACTGAAAATTTCCCGTTTTGGTTGAGAAATGGTCTTAGTTGTAAAAAGATTAATTTGAACAAAGTCAACTTTTATCAAAACTTTTCAAAAATATTTTTGATATGGATCAAAACTGGACACGCCTGAGATCTGTCACTGAGATGCACAACCCCGGACCCCAGTAACTAGAAAGTTACCCCTAGTCTGAGTAGCACTGCACCGGAGATTACAACCGAAATTCTTGAATGCCAAATAGACAGAGATGATCAAATGGACCAAGTTGATCGGGGAAAAGTTTATGGCTGAACTTCAGGATGAAGTTGCCTACGTATCCCAAAGATGGGAATCAAGCCTTACGTAGTTCCGGCTTGGGTTCACTCGGGTATTTTCACTCTCCTTTTACACTCTAACTTTTGCCAAGGCCGCCCTTTGCAGGTTTTCAACCTTGTGAGCTCAGTTTTTGTAATTTCAAATTTTTTTGTGCTTTGAGTTTTGCCTAGGTCGCCTTTTCGGGTTTTCGGCCTAGCGAGCCTCTCAGGGGTGATATTTCTTTAACTTGTCCATATTGACCGATTGTGAGAACTCTAAGCCATCTAGGTCCATCAGAACCACAGCTCCATTCGACCAAATAGACTTAATTATGTAGGGACCAGTCCAATTGGGTTTGAACTTGCCCCTTGGATCGTGGATGGGAGCTCGGTTGTCTTTGAGCACCAAATCTCCTTTCTTTAGATTCCTGGACTTAACTTTCTTGTTGAAAGCCCGGGCAATTCTGCGCTGATATCCTTGGACGTGGTACAGTGCTTTTAGTCTTCTCTCATCAAAAAGCATGAGTTTCTCGAATTTGCTTTGCTGCCAATCTACCTCGGCTATTTGACACTTAGCCAATACTCGTAATGATGGAACTTCAATTTCGATAGGTAGAACGGCCTCCATCCCATAGACTAACGAATACGGAGTCGCCCCAGTAGAAGTTCTAATTGAAGTCCGGTAGCCCCACAGAGCAAACGACAACTTATCTGGCCAGTCCTGGTAGGTTTCCACCATCTTCTGCAGTATGTGCTTGATGTTCTTGTTGGCGGCCTCAACTGCTCTGTTGGTCTGTGGTCAGTATGTGGATGACTTATGAAAAGCCACATTGTATTTCTCCAACAAATCAATCACCTCCTTCTTGAAGTGGGAACCATTGTTTGAAATAATCTCGTTTGGGACTCCGTAGCGACAGATGATGTTGTTTCTGATAAACTTTGTGACATGCGAAGCCTTCAACACTGCAAATTGGGCCTTGACCCACTTCGTAAAGTAATCTATCGCGACTAGGATGAACTCATGCCCATTCGACCCCTTCGGAGTAACAGCCCCGATCACATTGATTCCCCAAACTGAGAATGGCCATGGCAAAGTCATGTTGTACAGCTTCGACGGCGGAATGTTCATACGGTTTGCATGGATCTGACATTTGTGGCATCGCCGAACAAAGCTGATACAATCCTCCTCCATGGTAGACCAGCAGTAACCCTGTCTGAGGATCTTCCGTGCTAGCATTACCCCATTCATATGTGCCCCACATTCTCCTTCGTGGATGGCCTCCATCAGGCGCTTCGACTCCTCAGCTTCTACACACAGCTTATGCATTCCTAGATGACCTCTCTTATACAGCTTACCCCCGCAGATGATGAACTGAACAACCATTCTTCTGATTGCCCTTTTATCCTTGGCATTTGCCCCTAGTGGGTACGTCTCCTTCTGCAAGAAATTCCAAATGTCGTAATACCAGGGGTTTTCGTCCTGAACCTCATTTATGGCAGAAATTGACTCATATGCTGGCGCAAACTTCTGGTCAATAATGACTGGACGCATCCGAACTCCAGATGGGATGTCTATCATGGTAGATAGAGTTACTAGTGAATCTGCGAACTTGTTGTTCTCTCTTACTAGATGAGTGAAATTTAACTTCTCAAACCGAGGAATTAACAAATCCAAGGTTTGGTGGTAAATTATCATCTTTTCTTCTTTGACTTTCCAATCTCCTTTTGCTTGAGACACAACAAGGTTCGAGTCCCCAATGACGTCCAACCGTTTTGCTCATAATTCTAGGGCTACTTCTAGATCGGCAATGCATGCCTCATATTCTGCCTCGTTGTTCGAGACTTTGAACTGAAGCTTAAATGCTAGAGGGGATACGGGAATTGTCGGGTGCTATCAGCAATACCCCTATCCCATACCCGTACTGGTTTGACGCTCCGTCAAAGTACATCGTCCAAGTTTCATCCTCAACATACTATAGACGTTCCCGAACACGGAGGGAATGAGTCCCCCGTTCTGTTCGTTTTGGGCTCACTACAGTTCAGGACTCAAATTGTCACGATTCTTAATCTGAACCAAAGAGTCCAAATCCGGCAAATCGTTTTAAGAAAATAGATTTTTGAAAGAAGTGCCAAACATGGACTGCTTTGCCAGATACAGAGTCGCCACCTAAATATTTTATTTTGGGAAATTTAGGAAACCTTGACTCGTGCCTAAGGCCACGTGTCTGTCATCACCAAAGTTGCCTCGGCTCGGGAACTTGGGTACGATTGGGGAAGGTCACTTCGTGAGCACCCCCGCTCGCCCGATCAAAGATCGGCCTCTACTAACCATGATATCTAGTTTGAAAACATTATACGTTCTTATTCCGGTTATTAGCCTAGGATTACTACGTGATGCGCACAACATACAAGTATAGACCGGGTTGCCTGAATTAGAACAAAACATTTCATGTTTATTTTTGAAAACGGTTTGCTACTCGCAAGTAGGCTTAAAATGCAGATTTTGTCACCCTCAGGTGGGCTTAGAAAAAGATGGTTTTGCCACTATCTAGTGGGCTTAGAACTCACAGTCGATGATTTGTTCCAATCCAAATAACCCAACCTTCACCCACAGGCATTCAGGCAGTTATATCACATAAGCAAATAGCCTCATAGTAAGCATGCTATCATGGCAGTCACTCACACGCATGCAAGGATGCTAAAGCATAAGAACTTACCGAGTACTCCAAGCCAAAACAGAAGCTACATTAGAAATCCATGCATGATCCTAACTATACAAAAATGCCTAATGCAACACATGCAGTAATGCAACTAAGATAGGCTCGGCTATTCTAAACATGGCATATGGGATGCTACAGCTAACAAGTATTCAACTTGGAATTGAAATACAATGCAGTGGATTATGATGCACTGAGCCCGGTGCATGCAAAACAGATGAATGAATGCAAAACATGCTATCATACTGTATGCTAATTGAAACATGCCCTAATCTAACCATCATAAGCTGGTAAATAAAAGGGAGAAAGACGTGGGGTTAGAAGACATACATCACACACACGCACGCTTATTACAACATTGCCCTCGCTCGGAGGGTCCGAATAAATAATATACAATCCCAAATAAATAGTTACAGTCCGAAAAAGAATACAAAATCCTAATTAATTAACAAATTAAACTAGGAAAGCAATGAACTAGCATGCAAGCTAGGGACTGCCTCGACTCTACTCTGGATGATGAATGATGCGTGTTCGGGTTGCTTGGCACGAAAATCCATCGCGATGCCCCAATTAGCCTCTGTTTGCAATCGATGCCGAAATATTGCACGAAGCTCCAAAAGACTGCCGGTTTCTGATTTGCTGCAACAGAGAGCAAGAAAGGGGCATGGCAATGTATTTTCACATATGTATGCATGCCTCGATCCTCGTGCCACCAATCACGCATCTCGATGCATGATGGCCGAGGAGTCGAATTGCATAACTCAATATGGAATGAATGCACAGGAAAACACAACAAGACCAAGACTCCATCATGGATAATCCGGAGTGTCGGTGACTGGGAATTGAGACACATTCCGTCACTCGAAGTACGAAACGTCCCTCGTTTCCCGTGCTCGGGCTAACTCCTATCCCAAACACAATGCAATATGCATGACATGCATGAATGCGACTAATATACATCCTAACATACACAATGCTATGAAATGGCATACACAATGCACGATGTGATATGGCATGCACAATGCTCTAATATACAATCTAGCATACGCAATGCAAAGGACTAAGATGGCATACACAATGCAATATGGGCTTACACTAACACGAGTGGACCTCAGCCACACTCACATTAGAGGCCATAAGATGAAAATGAGACACTCGGGATGCGTGCACACGTGCACGCGAACCGAGGACCGACCCTAAGGCACGAATGCCACTCTACCAAAGCATGGCAAGGCATGGAATATGGCATACAAACATGCGAATTTCAGCACTAAAATATGATGCTAAATAGCCCCGAACATGGCAATATGGCACCCGATGCACGAGATGAACCCCGAAACTCAAAGCTAGGCATACGCAATAACCTATAGCTATACAAAGCAAGCATTATTTGATCATGAAGCATGAAGACAGAGTCAAGGAAGTCCCAAAACATGAACTTTCTTAGTTCAAAGCATGGCCAAAAGGTGCTAGCAAGATGGGCTAAAGTAGCATGCAATTTTGGCTATCAAACATGGATTACATGGCAAGTATATGAAGCAATTGAGCACTCACCAAACCAGAAAAAATCAGTGAACTAAACATGCCAAAATATGCCCAAATAAACATGGAAAGGCAGCCAACGCGCGCACAAATGAGGGGCTCCTTTAGAGGGCCATACAAGGAGTTGTTAGACACATATAAGATAGACATGAAGCATGACCAAAACAACTCTGGAAAACAAATATGGTAGTCCCAAAACTCATGAAATTGGCCTTGAAAAGTGGCTAAAGAGCATGCAAAGAGGGGTCCCTTTGAAAGGCCAAAATGACCATCAAACAAGTTAAGGTGAGAGGGAGTCACCCCCCTCTGATTTGGAGGCTCAAAATAGTGTGCTAGCCACTGAAAATCCACTGGATTTCAGTGGCTAGAAGGCCAATCAAAGCATGCAACAAGAGCTTAGGTATAAGGCTCAAAATAAGGGACAATCAAGCATACAAGGAAGCATATTACCTCAAACAAAAATGGAACCTTAAACAAACTTGAAGATGAAATTAAAAAAAGATAATTTTCAGTTTATGAAAACTCTCAAAAATGAACACAAGTAGGGCTAATCTATCATGCAAAAATGGCCCTAAAAGAGAGATAAAGAGGCAAGTGGTAGCAGTTTTCCTCAAAAAGAGGAGAGCCCTTCAACAAAGTTGAAGAGGGACTCAAAAAAAGACATTTCACAGTTTATGACCAAGTCCAAAACAGCTCACAAATAAGCCTAAAATATCATGCAAAAATAGGCCTAAAAGAGAGTTTAAACACAAAGGGTGAGGAGGAGACCTCAAACAGAGAAAAACCCTTGATCAAACATGGAGATGGGCACAAAATATTACTATTTACAGTTCGGGTCGGAGCCCAAAAATGCTTTCAAGAAAGGCTAAGAAAGCATGCAAAATAGAGCCAAAAGAGAGGGAAAAGAGGCTTACCCTTGTAGCCTAAGTCTTCAACAGCTTTTGGTCCAAGAAATGGTGCTTCTAGCCTCTGGAAATCAGCTTCAAATGGTTGGAGTGGAGTGTGGAGGTGTTGTGCTATGGGCTGTAGTGTAAAATGGTGTAGGACTTAAGGGGTTTTGAGGCTTGAAGTAGAGAGGGAGAGAGGTTGAATGCAAAAGCTCAAAACCAATTTTTGTAACCCTTCAAAATGGAGCTAGAGGGTTTGGTTTTATAGAGGGAGGAGTGGAGGAAAAGGGGGGAAAATCAAATTCAAATTTCCCCCCAAAAGACCCCTCCCGGATATAGGATCTGGGAGGAAACAGGGGGTACATCTGTAATGTACCTGGAGAGAAGAACAAGGCCGGCCAGGTAGAAAAGGTCCAGGTGGCCGGCCGGCCACCTCTCCTGGCCGGCCGGCCAGGGTCAAAAGGGTCAACCATAATTAGTGGCCGGCCACCCCAAAAACGTGGCCTCCCATGTGTGCACAACATAGCTATGTGGAGAAAAACTGGAAAAAGTGAACCAGGAGAGAGAAAAGCTAGCTTTTTAGAGGGGTTCAAAAGGGTAAGGAATGATTGATGGCTAGCCAGGCCATACTGGTGGCCTCCCAGGTGTGTACAACACAAATATGTGGTTGAGGGTCAGAGAAAGTGGCCCGGGAACGGTTAACATCAGCTTTCTAGCGAGGAAAACGGGCGACGGAGAGTGATGAAGGAATAAAGCTGGTCTTTAGAACAATTGCTGGCCTCCCACCCTTCTACAACCTTCCTAACAATGAAAATGAGGTCTCTGCCAAAAATGAGCCCAAACCGATGCAAAACGAAGGTTCGGGGGCCAAAACACTCAGCCTGGGGCCCCGAAAACTGACTGTTAAGCACCGGAGGTGGCGTTCAACCATGAAGTTGGTCTCTCGAGTGTCAGTGTCCCTCAAAAGGGTGGAAATAAGATGTATGCCAAAAACCGGAGCAAACGAAGGTGGTTGAGCGGTCCCAAACCGAGGCACACGGCCGACGGCTCCAAAAACCGGGAACTGGGCGCCTACGACCACAAAACGTAGCCTACGGCCACTGGGAGATGGTCTACGAGACCTCTCCCTCCCTTCGAGAAGAGAAAATGGAGAAAACGGGACCTGGTTTGCAAACCGAGGCAAAGCACAAAAGAGTCCGGAAGTCCGGAGGCAAAGCTCGTAGCCGAGACTCCGCGACCTCCGAACGAGCACAATATGCAACATCACTAAGTGCTCAATCAGTGACGTCTGAGTCTTAAGGTCGGTCAAAAATGGGGTGTCTACAGTTGCCCCTCTTTGACAGAACTCGGAAGTCATAGGTGAAGGGAGTGAATGTCAAAGCCCAGAGACGACCCATTTTTGACAAGGTCGAAGACTTAGACAAACATACGAGACGAACAGGAAGATGTGCCCGCAAGCATGCCCGCAGGCGAGGGGGCAAAATGCAAAACAATATGCACAAAGCCGGATGTAACTCAATGATCATGCGAAGCAGCAAGCTGTAATGAAGCAAATATTCACAATAGATGCAACCATTTTAAGTAAGAATGCAAGGCAATACTACATTTCATACAGTTAAGAATGTGGAGAATTGTCGAATTCTCGCCATGTCTCACACGGAGAAGATATAATACTTGTGCGATTCGTCTAGTCGCACC
The DNA here is from genome assembly GCA_025200525.1 of Camellia lanceoleosa. Taxonomy (NCBI): domain Eukaryota; kingdom Viridiplantae; phylum Streptophyta; class Magnoliopsida; order Ericales; family Theaceae; genus Camellia; species Camellia lanceoleosa. The sequence goes on from CM045762.1 coordinate 60,017,918, forward strand.
AGCCTCAATTGAACCGTACATACAATATCGTGCCTGTAAAAGAAAGAAACTCAACAAGCACAACATATTTAACAACATATGTTCAACGTGATATCGAGTGCAGACAAATGTGGTGTTGATGGGTGAGTGCATCGCAATGCGAGAAGCAACGTGCGTGACCATGCGAGTTTAAGCATGGAGGCATGACAGTATCAAGGAAACGTGCATAACAATACAAGTTATATGCATGAGAATGCAAGTGACGTGCATAACAATGCAGGATGAGTGCAAACTAGAATGCGAGTTTATTGCAAAACAACGAGCAAAGTAATGCAAGTCTTTGACGAGGGTGAATCGATCGTGGCCTCCGATTCACCTCCCGGAGGGGTCACAACATGTTCAAAAAGGATACACTTTGCTCTCGGTGAGTAATGATGAAACATACATTGAAAATTGGAGTTGAAGTCCCGGCGGAGCGATTTCGCGACAGGAAGTGCACTTTTCTTGTACTTTTTTAGGTCCCGGGGACTCCAATCATCACCAAAATTTGCAGAGACCTTGGAGGCCACATGGGGGACACCACCGGCCAGTTTTATTCCCAGGCGGAGGCTGCCGGCCATGTTTTTGGGAGAGGGGTGGCCGGCCTACCAGAAAAGGTTGCCGGCCGGCCACCTAGGCCAAATCCGGGGCAGTTTGGTCTTTTCATCTTCTTTTCTTTAAATGTGCTTATCCAAAGCACTTTTCCTCACAAGTGCAGCTCTGAAATTGCTCTCTCCTCCTTCCCAAACCATTTTCTCTCTCAGATCTGCGCTTTATACGCGTTTTCCAACGCCCCACACAAGTTGCTTTTGCGAAAACTTTCAGTTCTCTTCACTTTGAACCGATTAAATTTTGATTTCGGGGCTTCTTTTCTCATTTTCACCACTTGAGGTAAGTTTTTCTCGACATTTGGAAGATTTTCTCGGGGGTTGACTTTTGTTGACTTTTTCATTTCCCGAGAGTTGACTTTTGTTAACTTTTTCCAATTTTGGCTCATTTTTGCAGATTTTTCGAGATGGCGGGTCATTTCCCTCATGGTGGAGGTCCTCCGGGCGCCGGGGGTGAGCCGGACATCATGTCCTTGCCCCCGAGAGTTCGGCCGTTCATCCCCGAGAGGTACGCTCCGCAGATACACATCCTCCCATAGGCAGTTTTTTTTATCATTTCACCAATTTTGATGACCGAGCGCCTGTGGATCTACTACTGCGGGAGCCAGAGTCTCACCTCTCTCATGAGGCACGAGAGGTATTGACTTCACTTTTACATTTTCTGCAGTGTATTTTGCATTTTTCGCGCATTTCGTGCTTTTGCTATGTTTATATGCTCACTCAAGCACACAGCTTGTTTTGAATGTTTAGTCTATAACACCGTATTTCGTTTGCGTCTTGAACACACAGTTCAAACACTCTGACTTTCTGAACACGCAGCCCGTATATTAATTGTGAACACACAGCACGCACTTGTTGAGAATTGAACACACAGCCCAACAATTTTGAAATCTGAACACACAGCTCATTTACTTGACGTTGAACACACAGCACACACTTTGAGATGAACACACAGCCCACTGATTTTGAAATCTGAACACACAGCTCAAATACTTGATGTTGAACGCATAGCACACACTTTGAGGTAAACACACAGCCCACACTGATTGAGAGTTGAACACGCAGCCTAAACACTTAAATTCTGAACACACGGCCCATTATTGAGGTGAACACGCAGCACACACTGATTGAGAGTTGAACATGCAGCCCAAACACTTAAATTCTGAACACACGGCCCATTGTTGAGGTGAACACGCAGCACACACTGATTGAGAGTTGAACACGCAGCCCAAACACTTAAATTCTGAACACACGGCTCATTGTTGAGGTGAACACGCAGCACACACTGATTGAGAGTTGAACACGCAGCCCAAATACTTGAATTCTGAACACACGGCTCATTGTTGAGGTGAACACGCAGCACACACTGATTGAGAGTTGAACACGCAGCCCGAACACTTGAATTCTGAACACACGGCTCATTGTTGAGGTGAACACGCAGCACACATTGATTGAGAGTTGAACATGCGGCCCAAACACTTGAATTCTGAACACACGGCTCATTGTTGAGGTGAACACGCAGCACACACTGATTGAGAGTTGAACACGCAGCCCAAACACTTGAATTCTGAACACACGGCTCATTGTTGAGGTGAACACGCAGCACACACTGATTGAGAGTTGAACACGCGGCCCAAACACTTGAATTCTGAACACACGGCTCATTGTTGAGGTGAACACGCATCACACACTGATTGAGAGTTGAACACGCAGTCCAAACACTTGAATTCTGAACACACGGCTGATACTTTGAAATTTGAACACACAGCCCAAATACTTGATGTTGAACACACGGCTCATATATTTGAATTTTCTGAACACACAGCCCAGATTTTGTATCTGACTTGATTTTGCACACAGCTCATACATTTCATTTGCACGCAGCTTGTTCATTTCATTTGCACACAGCTTATACATTTCATTCTGAAACTGAATACATGTGTTCATCCTGAATGCAGGTGACTGTTTGTACTACGCGTGGATACAACTCTGTCGCAGCGAGGGAGTGGTATGCCGAGCTCCCGGAGGCTGTTCGGGATTTGGTTGACGTAGCGGGGTTCGGGCCCTTTTGCACCGGGATATCTCGCTGTCCTGCCAGTAGGACGCTGTTGGGTGCTTTGGTAGAGAGGTGGTGGGATACCACCAACTCTTTCCATTTTTCTGCCACCGGGGATATGACTATGACCCCGCTTGACTTTGCCGTATTGACGGGCCTCGATGTAGGAGGTTGGGCCATCCCATATGACGAGGACATGGGCGAGTGGGAGGCCACCTGGATATATCTATTGGGAGCTTGCCCACCAGTTGATAGATCTTCGGGCAGAGTTCGGTATACCTGGTTTTCTTCATATTTCAGAGAGAGAGTGCCCGAGACTCCTGAGGAGGTAGCTCATTACACCCGAGGATTTTTGATGTTCCTCTTCGGCACCACTCTGTTTGCTGATAGGGGGAATACTGTTGGGCTCTACCTGCTGAGTGCCCTAGTAGACCTATCACAGGTCAGTCGATATGACTGGGGTGGCGCCAGCCTGGCTACTTTATATTGCTATATGAGCGCGACCTCCCGCAGACGGGGGAACATGGTTGGCGGTTATTGGAGGGCTTGGGAGGTACTTTCTGTCCTCTTGATTTACATTTCTGCTTCTCATTATTTGTACATTGCACACACGGCGCACTTTACATCTTGTATATTGCACTTTGTTCTCAGCATTTCGTATTTACATTCTGCACTCAGCGTTATGTATTCTGATGGCTATTGCTCTGTTTTCCACAGTTATGGGTCTATGCGTACTTCCCGACATTAGCCCCAGAGCTTGAGATGGAGGTGCCCCTCGTGACCCCATATTCACTCGTGTTTGAGGGCCCGTACCGGCCGAGACCTCGGGAGTCTTTCCTTTACCTGCGGCAGTACTTCGATACCGTGCGGACGTCTGAGGTATTTCAGAACTCTCAGTTCTTCATGTTTCCACTCTTTGATTTATCTTGCATATCCACAATTTCTAATCAGCCCATGCATGGGTTATCCGCAGATCACATGGCAGCCCTGGGTGCCTTTAGGCGGAGATCTCCGATTTCGGTTTGCTAGAGCGTGGGGTGCCTCCCGGTCTTGTTTGAGGGGCCAGTTGGTAGGGCCTGGTTTTTGGGGGACCGCTTTTTGCATCAGGTATGGGGCTACCCCTCTCAGGATCCTCCTTCAGCACCCCCAGGCGACATGCGGACTGCTGATAGGCTCCCTCCCCAGAGTGTTGTCGACGCCCTGTTAAGTACTGATGCATTTCTCCATCTCGAGGAGGGGGACTACACCACTTATCGTCACACATACTTGATGCCCCCGTTGATGGGAGCCTGTACTCCAACGAGGAGGTCTGCTGGTATGCCCTCATCGAGTTGGGCCCGGACTACAGATATCCCTTCCACCAGCAGGGCTGGCGCATCTAGGGGTGGGGGTGGATTGGTTCCCCCAATTCCTCCGACTCATCATCATCCTGGATGGCCAGATATGCCGATTGAGTTGATGGAGTGGCAAAATGGGACTACCTCCCCGATTCCGATTCTGATAGAGCCTCCGATGCCTGGCCACCGATATGTCAGTGACCCTAACTCACCACCGGTATGTTCCACTTTTTTTCGTTTATCACACAGATACTTTGGCATTTGTTTATTCATTGATGACTTGAGCTCGTATCTGTAGCCATCCTGGGAGTACATGGACGAGGTGCTTGAGATGGTAGCCTCACTTGAGGGCATGGTCCTGCGGAGGGAGGCACAGTTGTCCATCATGGGTTTCCAGGTACCCTTTAGTTTTCTTGCATTTATCATACTTCTGATGGCATGCTGTTCTTGAACATCTCACTGCATCGATAGGCTATCTGTGCAGAGCACATCTAACACACACCACATTTATGCACTATACCTGCATACATCCATTCTGTGTACTTTGCTTGCATCTGTATCTGATATACATGTTTTGGCTGATGTATTCAAATTGCATTCTTCATTTTCAGATGCCTCCAGTATATGCTCAGTTACAGGCTGAGCCATCCAGGCCTTCCCGAGGAGCTGGGCCATCTAGGCCTTCTCGAGGAGTTAGGAGAGGGGAGTCGTCTCACAAACGAGGCAGACGCAGGGCGCACATCACAGAGGAGGAGCCCGGCGAGGAGGAGGAGGCTGCCGATCCCCAGTCAGAGACATTTGCTGATAGAAAGGGTGGCTTCGACCCCGGTTCCGGAAGTGGAGGTGAGGCCGAGGAGGATCCCGAGGATGGTAGCTCTGATTCAGACGATGATGGTGATGATGGTGCAGGGGCTGTTCTGCAGAAGAGGACGAAGAGAGCCTCTTATTCCTGCTCCTGAGAGCATTGATGCATTTGTTTCCTGCTTTATTTACCTTTTTACTAGTAGTTGTAGCACATTGTACATTGTTAGACAGTTTTATTTTCTGCAAAACTTGCACCCTTGTTGTAAAAAGTGTTGTAACAAAGGAAACATGGTGGAATGAAACAGCTTTTTTGAAAAAGTGTTGTATTTTATGTTCTCAACATCGCATCGCATCATTTTGCAAAAAAATGAGATTGAATGGAAATGTGCATTGTGTATTTACCAGGTGAGGTAGCGAACCGACACAACAAACCAAACAACCTAACTTACTAAGAAACAACAAAACCTTAGCAAGTTTACAACTCAATAAGCAAAACAAAACAAAATTGATAAGTAAAGAGTAACAACTCAAATACACAAAACTTGACAACTCGATAAACAAAACTCGATAAACAAAACAGCTCGACCAACAAAACGACAACTTGATAAGAAAAACAACAACTCGATAAGCAAGACTAAACAACAACTCAATAATCAAAGTGTATTTCGGACGATCTAGGTGACGGAACGCATCCGAAACTGAGGGAAATTGAGCCCTCCGACACTCTCGATGCATGGAAATGCTAGGAACTTCTTTCTAGAGGGTAAAACAGGACCAGAGGCACTCATTGCAGCATGGCCGGCCACCTTTGGGGGCTGGCTGGCCAGCTTTTTGCATTGGAGGGGAAAAGGGTGGCCGGCCTGCCAGAAAAGGTGGCCGGTCGGCCACCTAGCTCAGTAACCACCAAATTTTTGACACGTGTCCCCCGAACAGTGTCTTATCCTCCTTAAAAGCTCTAGTCTCGTGGTTGATTCATTTCATCTCAGTTTTGCACCAAAATTGAGGCATTTCTCATCGAAAATCTCACAGCTTGGATAACCTCTCTAGATGGCTCGGAAAAGTTGAACTTCCGGGGTTTCGGCTTGAATGCACTATTCACGCTGAGCCGTACTCTGCTGCACCTTCCCTTCCTCCATGTCGCGGCGAGGTTTTAGAACCTAGTAACACATGTTTTTATCTTTGGCGGGCAAGAGGTATGTCCAACTTTCGAAGATTTTCAAGTTTTGATGGAATCTGAACGTTATGAAGAGATTTTGCCTCAGTTTCGCTTCGGCCACGCCCAAGCTTTAGGGAGGATGTGTGGGCTCACCATGCATGATGCTCGATCTCTGATCTGCAACGGGGAACTGGACATTCTCGGCTTGATCCATCACTTTTCTGATGCCGGTGACCGCGACAACCATTATTGGCAAGGTTTTCGGCAACACGCCCTTTGTTTGTGCATGCTATCTCACTTTTTGCTTGCCCCAGGCTTTAGTGGATCTAGCATTTGTCTGATCGAAGTTGCTCAGGGCTTGAAGGAAGGAAAGAGTTGCATCGCTATGACATTGGCCAAGACACTAATGGGCTTAGATGCTTTCTATCGCCGGGAGACAACCAGGTTTGCAGGAAGTCCACTACTGCTGCAGGTAATGTTTCCCACCCAATCTCACATATATATGGCTCACATCACTCGGCCCTCAGGCTCGGTTTTTCTCACAAAACCCTTTCCTTACTTTTCTCTCCTCATACATCTCTCTATTCTTTATTCCCTCATTTTTTATCCCTCCCCAGGTATGGTTGATGGATAAATTACAAGTTTTGGACTCTTGCCCAGCCTACTCAGCTCGCGGCTACTTCTTTCGTCAACGCCTAGTCGATGCCTCTGACGAAGGGTGGTGGTTTGACTGGATGTGCAATTTGTCTACAGATCGTATTGCTTGGCACTGTTCTTGGCTCAATCTCCCCGCGATGAGCTATAGCATGTCCCGGCTGATCGGGATCCAGTTGATTGGTCTGACCCACTGTGTGTTCTACTTTCCGTTCCGATTCCAACGCTAGTTTGGTCATGATTAGACTTGCCCGCCAGAAGGGATAGAGTACCCGACTGCATTCCCGGTCCGAGACGCACAGCTTCCTCGGTATGCCACAGCCTGGAGGACTAGAGAGCTCCTGGCCCCCGCTCCCACTTTCAGTTGCACTTTGTCTGACGAGTGCTTGGATTGGCTCAATGAAGAGGCACAGATTGGGCCCAGCTTGGCATCAGCGGCTTCTACCAGCTCTGGGAAGGGGCGCAGGGACACCTGACTTATCTATGCCCCGAATTTATTGCTTTACTAGTACTTTCAAGTTTTCTTCATGAATGTAATAAAAAGCAACTTCAATTTGTATGCAAGAGCATGAGAACTCTGTTTTGAAATCAATGAAATTGAAAGTTGTGGGTACTGAAAATTTTTCGCTTTGGTCCAAAAATGGTCTTAGTTGTAAAAAGATTAATTTGAGGAAAGTCAACTTTTATTAAAACTTTTCAAAACCATTTTCGGTATGGATCAGAACTGGACACGCCTGAGATCTGTCACTGAGATGCACAACCCCGGATTCCAGCAACTGGAAAGTTGCCCCTAGTCTGCATAGCACCGCGGCACTGCACAGCAAGGGAAAGTTGCCCTTAGTTTGAAAAGCACTGCACCGGAGATCACGATGAATGCTGATGGACAGAGATGACTGAGATGATCAAATGGACAAAGTTGATCGGGGAAAATGTTTATGGCTGAACTTCAGGATGAAGTTGCCTACGTATCCCAAAGATGGGAATCAAGCCTTACGTAGTTTAGGCGCAGGTTCACTCAGGTATTTTCACTCTCTTTTTACGCTCTAACTTTTGCCAAGGCCGCCCTTTGCGGGTTTTCAACCTTGCGAGCTCAGTTTTTATAATTTCAAAATTTTTTGTGCTCTGAGTTTTGCCTAGGTTGCCCTTTCGGGTTTTCGGCCTAGTGAGCCTCTCAAGGGTAATATTTCTTCAACTTGTCTATATTGATCGGCTGTGAAAACTCTAAGCCATCTAGATCCATCAGAACCACAGCCCCACCTGACCAGATAGACTTAATGATGTAGGGACCGGTCCAATTGGGTCTGAACTTGCCCCTTGGGTCGTGGATGGGAGCTCGCTTGTCTTTGAGCACCAAATCTCCTTTCTTTAGATTCCTGGACTTAACTTTCTTGTTGAAAGCCTGGGAAATTCTGCGCTGATATCCTTGGACGTGGTACAGTGCTTTTAGTCTTCTCTCATCAAAAAGCATGAGTTTCTCGAATCTGCTTTGCTGCCAATCTGCCTCAGCTATTTGACACTCAGCCAATACTCGCAATGATGGAACTTCAATTTCGATAGGTAGAACGGCCTCCATCCCATAGACTAACGAATACGGAGTCGCCCCAATAGAAGTTCTAATTGAAGTCCAGTAGCCCCATAGAGCAAACAGCAACTTATCTGGCCAGTCCCGGTAGGTTTCCACCATCTTCTGCAGTATGTGTTTGATGTTCTTGTTGGCGGCCTCAACCGCTCCATTGGTTTGCGGCTAATATGTGGATGACTTATGAAAAGCCACATTGTATTTTTCCAACAAGTCAATCACTTCCTTCTTGAAGTGGGAACTGTTATCTGAAATTATCTCGTTTGGGACTCCGTAGCGACAGATGATGTTGTTTCTGATAAACTTCACAACATGTGAAGCCTTCAACACCGCATAAGATTGGGCCTCAACCTACTTCGTGAAATAATCTATCGCGACTAGGATGAACTCATGCCCATTCGACCCCTTCGGAGTGACAGCCCCGATCACATCAATTCCCCAGACTGAAAATAGCCATGGCGAAGTCATATTGTACAGCTTCGACGGTGGAATGTTCATGCAGTTTGCATGAATTTGACATTTGTGGCATCGCCGAACAAAACCAATACAATCCTCCTCCATGGTGGACCAGTAGTAACCCTGTCTGAGGATCTTCCGTGCTAGCATTACTCCATTCATGTGCGCACCGCATTCCCCTCCATGGATGGCTTCTATCAAACACTTTGATTCTTCAGCATCGACACACAGCTTATGCATTCCCAGATGGCCCCTCTTATACAGCTTACCCCCGTAGATGATGAACTAAACGGCCATTCTTCTGATTGCCCTTTTATCCTTGGCATTTACCCCTGGCGAGTATGCTTCCTTCTCCAAGAAATTCCAAATGTCGTAATACCAGGGGTTTTCGTCCTGAACCTCATCTATAGCGGCAATCGACTCATAGGCTGGTGCAAATTTCTAGTCAATGATGACTGGACGCATCCGAACTTCGAACGGGATGTCTATCATGGAAGATAGAGTTGCTAAAGAATCTGCGAACTTGTTGTTCTCTCTTAGTAGATGAGTAAAGCTTAGCTTCTCGAACTGAGGAATTAACAAATCTAAGGTCTGGTGATACATCATCATCTTTTCTTCCTTGACTTTCCAATCTCCTTTTGCTTGAGACACAACAAGGTTCGAGTCTCCGATGACGTCCAACCGTCTTACCCCTAGTTCCAAGGTTGCTTCCAGACCGGCAATGCATGCCTCATATTCTGCTTCATTGTTTGAGACTTTGAACCGGAGTTTGAAGGCTAAAGGGATACGGGAATTGTCGGGTGCTATCAGCAACACCCTTATCCCATACCCGTACTGATTTAACGCTCCGTCAAAGTACATCGTCCAAGTTTCATCGTCGATGTGCAAAATGGCCTTATCTGGGAATAGGTACTCAACTGCTTCACCCCCTTTCACTGGATGGTCGGCTAAGAATTCTGCCACTGCTCTTCCCTTGACTAACTTGCATGTTACATACTTCAAATCAAATTCGGAGAGCAACAGCAACCAACGAGCTAGCCTACCCGTAAGTGCTGGTTTCTCGAAAAAATATTTGATGGGATCGAGTCGTGAAACCAACATTACGGAATGAGCTAACAGATAGTGCCACAGCTTCCTGGTAGCCCATACCAAAGCTTAGCAAGCCTTCTCCAATGGTGTGTAGCGAGTCTCATACTCTAGCATTTTCTTGCTCAGATAGTAGATGGCTCTCTTTACTTTGTCTTCAGATTCTTGTGTGAGCATGCAACCCATTGTGGTCTCAGTCACTGAAAGGTACAATATCAACGGTTTCCCCGACTCTGGTGGTGACAACACGGGCGGGTTCTGTAAATATTCCTTGATCTGCTCAAAAGCAGCTTGGCATCGGCCGTCCCATTGGAATTTCTTGCCTTTCTTCAGGAGACCAAAAAGTGGTTCACAAGTCAAGGTTAATTTTGAGATAAACCATCTTATGAATTGCACTTTACCCAGAAAGCCTCGCACCTCCTTTTCAGTCTTTAGTGGTGGCATTTCTAAGATGGCCTTGAGTTTGGAAGGGTCGACTTCGATGCCTCTTTGTGTAATCAGAAACCCCAGCATTTTTCCCGCTGTAACACCGAATGTACACTTCTGAGGATTTAGCCGCAACCGAAATTCTCTGATCCTTTGAAAAAAAATTGTGCAAGGCGGTGTAGTGGCCCTCTCTTTCTTTGGACTTGACAATCATGTCGTCCACGTATACCTCAACCTCTTTGTGGATCATGTCATGCAATATTGTGGTCGCGGCCCGTTGATAAGTAGCTCCAGCATTCTTTAGCCCAAACGGCATGACTCTATAGCGAGATGTCCCTACGGGTGGTGAATGCATTTTTCCGGTCAAAAGTGCCATTACTATCTGATTGTAGCCGGAGAAGCCATCCATGAATGAAAGCAAAGTATGCCCTGCTGTGAAGTCCACTAACTCATCAATATGCGGCAAGGGAAAGTCATCATTCGGACTGGCTCTGTTCAAATCCCTGAAATCCACGCATACTCGGATCCTGCCATCCTTCTTTGGCACCGAAACGATGTTGGCCAACCAAGTCGGGTATTCGGATACCAGCAGGAAGCCTGCGTCGATTTGCTTGGTGACCTCTTCCTTAATCTTGAGAGCCCAATCCGGATCCTCCCGAAGTTTCGCTAATCGGGCCTCGGGGTCAAGAGGGATCCAATGCTGTACAATCTCAGGATCGATTCCAGGCATGTCTTCGTAGGACCACGCGAAAACATCTTTGAAATCTTTTAATAAAGCGACTAAGCGCTCGCGTTCCTCCGAAGACAACGTGGACCCGATCTGGACCAGCCACGGGTCCTCCTCAGTACCAACATTCACAGAAGTGATTTCATCAACTAATGGTTTAACAAATCTTTCCTGCTCTTGTTCAATTAAACATTGCAAAACCGGAGGAATTTCGTCATCGTCGTTTTCGTCAAAGTTTTGAAAGTCTGAGTTAATGCAATAGATCAAGGGCACAGAAAAGTACTCAGAAACCACAGCTACTTGATTCTCATTAAGCACATCCAAGTCGTCCGATTCCTCGGTTACAATAGACTCAAAAGAGAAAGAAAAAGACGACTTGGACAAGACTGTGGCATCCGGGTTATCATCCCCAGGATTACTAGACTCCGACTCAGTCTAGCTGGAACCTGATTCCGACTCACAAGATTCGGTGGAATCAGATTCCGGCTCACTACCTGACCCGGTGCTGCTGGACAAAAATCCCTCTTCATATTGTCAAGTGAGAGAGGGTGCGATAGATGCATCCAAAATAGTCGTTAGTAGGCCCGCAGCCATTTCATCCCCAACCATGGAAACCGAGAAGTTATCCCCCAAGAACTTCTGGTCGATCGGAGGATCTGAAAGTAGACATGCCAGTGCTACCCCCATTTCGAATTCGATGCCCTCGAAGTCCACTGCCTTACACTGCTCAATCTCAGTTGGTGGGTCTGTCTGCTCTTCGGCAACGTCATCCCTGGATAATTGTAGGTCGAAGAAGATCTCGAAACCTGGCACGCGCTTCTTCTCCGCATTTAGCCATGGCTCTGGGAAGCCGCAAAACGGAAAGTCCTCCCCCTCTCGGACGAAGCGTCCGTTTAGGGTACCCTGAATGGGCCTGTGTATTAGCTCAAAAGGCTTCCCAGCCTGCTTTGCTCTGGCTCTTCCAGCCATTTCCTTTCCCTTCCTTACCCAGTCCTCTTTGGTGGGCAGATAACCCAAGCCAAAGGTATAAGGGTTGTATGGCACTTCGGCCAATGTTGCGACGCCCTTCCGGGCACTCCTTCCTAATCCCATCCCGGGGATGTGTTGTAGCTTGTTCATGAGGTATACAGATTGAGCACTGACGTACACTCCCTCATTAACAGCCATGATATTCTGCACAACCCGAGCCTCAGCCAGAGTAAACCCTGATAAGAACATATCCTCCATGTCGTGCTCGATTTCCAAGACTGGTGTAGACACTTCCGGCGGTGGATGGATTGATGAATTCCCGAAAACAATGGCCATCCCCTTCCCGTGAGGGTACTTCAACATCTGATGCAAAGTGGCAGAGACTGCCTTCACTTGGTGCAACCACGGCCGCCCCAAGAGTGGATTGAAGGTTGCGGGAACGTCCAAGACATAGAATTCAATGTTGTGTTGTGCTGGACCAACCTAGGTCTGAATTTTGACAGTCCCCATCACCTCTCTGCTGGTGTTATCATAGGCTCTGATCACTTGAGTAGTCGGCATGAAGTCCGCGGGCTTCAACCCGATCGCATATGCCGTCCTTGACGGACACACATTAATGGCGGATCCCGTGTCGATAAGAACCACTGGCACCCACTTGTCTCTACATTCCACAGAGATGTAAAGGGGTTTGTTATGATTTGCACCCTCAGGCGGTAGTTCTTTGTCTGAAAAGGTTAACGTCGGGGAACCTCCTCCTGGAAAGACCAGTCCGACCAGCTGCTCTGGTGTGGTATCTATAGAAAGTTTGGCCTTGTCCATAGCAGATAGGATAGCCTGTCTGTGCACTCGTGAAGCCATAAGCAGTCCCCAGATAGAGATGTCTGCTTGTATCTTCTTTAACTGTTTGGGCACAGCCTCCTCTTCAAGCTGTTTCTCCTTCTGTTTCTCAGCTTCTTTATCCTTCGCAGATGCCTTTGGCTGGTCCAGGTGCGGGGGCTTGAAATACCGCCCGCTTCTCGTCATATGGTCGACCTCTCCGACAGACCAGGTGTCGTCTGGCTGATGGTTTCCCCAATCTTCATCTGTGTGGGCAAGACATAAATCATCGTCCTCCCACAACATTCCATCGGCCGCTAACAGACACCTGTTTGGCTTCGGTATGTTTGTACTCTCAGTACTTTCAGCTCACATGCCCGCAGTATCTTCTGTCTTTGTGCACATAGCATTTCCAGCCTCCTCGGGGGCCTTGGCTTTTCTGATTCTCTCAGAATTCCAAATCTTTTCTTGTTCTGCCTGCGTTAGCGCAGTTTGTTGTTCAGTTTTCCCTGCATTTACGATGCCCAAATCCTGAGCGAAATTCTTAGTATCGGCGCTCTCCGGCAATGCAATCTAATTTCTGGCCCTTTCGGCCACCACTGATATTCTCACCCCTGCCAGGCCATATTCTGGTTGGAACTCTTCCACAACATCCGGTTGATCATCCAGCCATCCAGTAGCCTCTGCCGATTCCTCATAATCAAACTAGTTGACTGCCGTGTCCCCTGGATCCTGGTTATTGAAAAACTGGAGATTGGCAAAGTCCTCTTCCACAGCCGTCAAATCATTTGCCCCTTGCTCAAATCCATCCCCCCGGATCACACACAGCTCTGCCTTCTCTGGCAATTCTACACCTGGCCCAGCCTGGCCTATTGATAAGATGTACTCACTCGGATCATAGGCTTCCCCAGCGAAACTCCCGGATTGCTTAATCCCAGACTCATCAATTCCACTCCCCTCTGAAACCTGCCCTGTCCCATTTTTGATGGTCACCACCGTTGGCTCTGGTTGGGTTGTGGAGATGTCCATCATGCATAAAGAGTCGGTGCAGTCAGGAAGGAACACCTCTGGCTTAGGTAGATGGGATGGGGTGATATAGACACTAGGATTGTAAGACACGACCCCAGTTTGGATAAAGTTGATTCTGTTGGAAGGGGGAGCTTGGTTATGTAGTGGGAGAGGATTTGTTGTGACATTGGGTTTGTCGGGAGGCGCAATCACCTGCTTGTCAATAAGATCCTGGATCTCGTAACGCAATCTAAAACAACAGTGGGTGTCGTGATCGTGCTGTTGGTGATACGCGCAGTATTTTGCTGTGTCATGAGAGGGAGTGAGTGGATTTGGTAATGGCCTCGGCTCCAGGGGCTTCAAATGCTTTTTCCTGATTAATACCCCTAGAGCTTTGGACAAGGGCATGTATAGGGGTGTGAAGGTTCTTTGGCCTCTGGGTTGGTATTTGGTGGTCTGCGTATTGTTTCCGGATGCACCGGAAAAAGGTGTGGCTGCCATGGGTCTTGGAAGGGGAGGGGGAATGGTAGTGACCATGCTCACCTCTGAAGCTCTTGCAGTTGCAGCGCCACTCGGGCCTGCATTGTTGTTACGGTTAAAAATCCTCCTTGGTTGCTTCCTGTCTTGGTCGATCAGACCCTGTTTCATTGCATCTTCAATTTGTACCCCCATCTTGTGTAGATCTGAAAAAGTGGGGAAGGGGAGTACAATCATCTTTTGCATCAGTTTTGGCTGGAGATTGTGCACAATCAGCCGAATCTGGTCCTTATCAGTGGCCATCGCCCTCCACCGGGTCACGAAATCTGAGAAACCCTCTTTGGGCTCCTGCGTTATTGTTTTGAGATCACGAGTTGTAATCTCAATTTGGGTGTTGTAAGAGTATTGCGCAACAAAGGCCTCAGCCATTTCATCCTAACTTCGCTTGACATCATCCTCCAACTTCGCATATCAGATAGCGGCTACACCCGACAGGGTCCGACCGAATAGTGAAAGTTTTTGTGGTCTTGTGAGGCCCATTGGCCGTAGTATATCTGAGAATAGCCGGAGGTGGACCATGGGATCCCCAGATCCATCGAAGCGATCGATTTGCCGCATTTTAAACCTCTCCGGCAGCGTCACGGCCATATCGGTATATCCATCCTCGATATCCGGGATAGCCTTTACTCCTTGGGATTTCTTAAAAAGCTTCTCGAGCTTGCTCAATTTTAGTGCTGTAGGGTCTATTTCGAACTCGAAGGGAGAGTCTGGGTGGTTGATAGGCGTAGGCGCCTTGGACAGTTGAGGCGGAAGTGGGGGCGGAGCCGGCCTCGTTGGAAGATCTGTGTCCTCCTGGACGTTCTGGACATTTGGCAATGTGTTCTGGGCATTTGGCAGGACATTCTGGGCAACTGGTGCCTGCTCGGGTAGCGTGACCCCTGGTGGAGGAGGAACTGGATGTGAGGCTGATGCTGCATTCTGCTGTTGTAGTCTAGTGATGAGCTCGGCCTGTTGGCCATGATTGTGGCCTGCTATTTAGAGAACTTCGCCTGGCGGACAGCGTCCTCCTGCATTTGCTTCATGCTCTCTTGGAGCTGTCGCATTATGTCTTCCATCCCGGCTATATTTTGTTGATCCTGTTGACTGACCGGTATGTGTATCTCTATGGCAGAAACTGAAATCTGAGCCCGACTGTTCACTGCTAGGGTAGACCACTGCTATGGTAACCTTTGCTCAGACACACTACGCTTTCTCGGCCTCCGTCTAACAACCGGGGGTAGAGAATGAAACACTGGCTGTCCGTTAACCAAATCCTCAGATCGATTGAGCCGACGACCTCTTATCCAAAGTGCTTGGGGAATATCTACTGGGCCGGAAGCAATTGTGCTAAAACTGTCCTAGCAAAAAGATAAATAAAGCAATAAGGAAATAAACAATCAGATAAACGAACAATATAACAGCTTAAAATAAATACACAACACATGGCTGGGCATAACAACACACGGTTGATAAGCTGAATACACACTGTCCTCAAACACTGATCATTATCCCTGAATCACTGTCCCCGAAAACTGAATCTGGTACCCGCAGATAACTGATTCTCGAACATCGATGCCCGCAGTTCGATGCCCAAACTCATAAATCGATACAAGCATTCTCAGAGAGACGCACTCTAAAAGCACATAACAGATAAGTGAGAACCAAAACACCCCTATGTTGGGGTAGGGTTTCCCTGTCCTATTTTGTCAAGAGCTAGGGTTTCACTACGCACGCAGCGGTTTCAAACAACCTAAAATCAAGTAAGCAACCTGTCCTAGTTAGGAATGGTCACTATGGATTTCGATATGCACTAGGTCGAATGGTCAAAAGGGTGCCCCCGTAAAACCGGGGTTTGTGTTCCCATACTGGCAGAGCCCACAACCGGTCAGCCTTATAGTCATGCCTTGACAAGACAAGCCTCCGGCAAACCGTTCAGGAATAGCAGATGGCAAACACAGTGCCCTAGGCGCACCAATGCAAATGCAATGCAAAGAAACACACAAGTGTAGTCAAAACCACATATCATGAGTTCGAGTCAAGCTCTCTAAAATCCCCAACAGAGTCGCCAAAAACTGTAGACGTCCCCGAACGTCCCGGGAGGGAAATCCCATTTTGTTCATTTGGGTTCACTACAGTTCGGACTCAAATTGTCACGGTTCTTAATCTGAACCAAAGAGTCCAAATCTGGCAAATCGTTTTGAGAAAACAGATTTTCGAAAGAAGTGCCAAACATGGACTGCTTTGCCAGATACAGAGTCGCCACCTAAATATTTTATTTTGAGAAATTTAGGAAACCCTGACTCGTGCCTAAGGCCACGTGTCTGTCATCACCAAAGTTGCCTTGGCTCGAGAACTTGGGTATGATTGGGGAAGGTCACTTCGTGAGTACCCCCGCTCGCCCGATCAAAGATCGGCCTCTACTAACCATGATATCTAGTTTTGAAAACATTATGCGTTCTTATTCCGGTTATTAGCCTAGGATTACTACGTGATGCACACAACATACAAGTATAGACCGGGTTGCCTGAATTGGAACAAAACATTTCATGTTTGTTTTTTAAAACGGTTTGCTACTCGCAAGTAGGCTTAAAATGCAGATTTTTCCACCCACAGGTGGGCTTAGAAAAAGATGGTTTTGCCACTATCTAGTGGGCTTAGAACTTACAATCAATGATTTGTTCCAATCCAAATAACCCAACCTTCACCCACAGGCATTTAGGCAGTTATATCACATAAGCAAATAGCCTCATGGTAAGTATGCTATCATGGCAGTCACTCACACGCATGCAAGGATGCTAAAGCATAAGAACTTACCGAGTACTCCAAGCCAAAACAGAAGCTACGTCACAAATCCATGCATGATCCTAACTATACAGAAATGCCTAATGCAACACATGAAGTAATGCAACTAAGATAGGCTTGGCTATTCTAAACATGGCATATGGGATGCTACAGCTAACAAGTATTCAACTTGGAATTGAAATACAATGCAGTGGATTATGATGCGCCGAGCCCGGTGCATGCAAAATAAATGAATGAATGCAAAACATGCTATCATACTGTATGCTAATTGAAACATGCCCCAATCTAACCATCATAAGCTGGTAAATAAAAGAGAGAAAGACGTGGGGTTGGAAGACATACATCACACACACGCATACTTATTACAACATTGCCCTCGCTCGGAGGGTCCGAATAAATAATATACAGTCCCAAATGAATAGTTACAGTCCGAAAAAGAATACAAAATCCTAATTAATTAACAAATTAAACTAGGAAAGTAATGAACTAACATACAAGCTAGGGACTACCTCGACTCTGCTCTGGATGATGAATGATGCGTGTTCGGGTTGCTTGGCACGAAAATCCATCGCGATGCCCCAATTAGCCTCTGTTTGCAATCGATGCCGGAATATTGCACGAAGCTCCAAAAGACTGTCGGTTTCTGATTTGCTGCAACAGAGAACAAGAAAGGGGCATGGCAATGTATTTTCACATATGTATGCATGCCTCGATCCTCGTGCCACCAATCACGCATCTCAATGCATGATGGCCGAGGATTCAAATTGCACAACTCAATATGGAATGAATGCACAGGAAAACACAACAAGACCAAGACTCCATCATGGATAATCCGGAGTGTCGGTGACTGGGAATTGAGACACGTTCCGTCACTCGAAGTACGAAACGTCCCTCGTTTCCCGTGCTCGGGCTAACTCCTATCCCAAACACAATGCAATATGCATGACATGCATGAATGCGACTAATATACATCCTAACATACACAATGCTATGAAATGGCATACACAATGCACGATGTGATATGGCATGCAAAATGCTCTAACATACAACCTAGCATACGCAATGCAAAGGACTAAGATGGCATACACAATGCAATATGGGCTTACACTAACACGAGTGGACCTCAGCCACACTCACATCAGAGGCCATAAGATGAAAATGAGACACTCGGGATGCGTGCACACGTGCACGCGAACCGAGGACCGACCCTAAGGCACGAATGCCACTCTACCAAAGCATGGCAAGGCATGGAATATGGCATACAACACATGTGAATTTCAACACTAAAATATGATGCTTAACTGTCCTGAAACATGGCAATATGGCACCCGATGCACGAGATGAACCCCGAAACTCAAAGCTAGGCATACGCAATGACCTATAGCTATACAAAGCAAGCATTATTTGATCATGAAGTATGAAGACAGAGTCAAGGCAGTTCCAAAACATGAACTTTCTTAGTTCAAAGCATGGCCAAAAGGTGCTAGCAAGATGGGCTAAAGTAGCATGCAATTTTGGCTATCAAACATGGATTACATGGCAAGTACATGAAACAATTGAGCACTCACATGTAGACACCCCATTTTTGACCGTCCTCAAGACTTGGATGTCACCGTTTGAACACTCGGTGATTATCCATGTTTGTGTTTGTTTGGAGTTCCCGGAGTTCTCGGCTATGCGCCTTGTCTCAGGATCTTCGAACTCGACTGTTTTGTGTCTGGTTTTGCACCAAACACTTGTGTTTTGCCTTAGAAGGGCAAGGAATGCCTTTTGAGGCATCCCCACACACCACCGGCACTAGCTAGAGGCCACCGGCTGGTTTTTGTTGCCACCGACAATATATATTGCCGGTCGGCACTCTTTGTTGCCGGTCGGCAGTCATTTTTGGCCAGCCGACTACTGTTCATCTGCTTTTTCAGATATTTTGGGACAGCTGTTACACGTGTATGGAGGGATGCTCTTCTTGTTAGCTTTCTTGACAAGCTTTACAAGATTGGCTGCCTATAAGAGGAGCCCTCCTCCCTTGGCATTAGGGTTAGACATTTTAGAGAGAAAAACATTGCTAGAAGCTCTGGTTCTAGGGTTAGAACTCATATACATTCTATCTCTATCTATTTCTCTCTTGAGTGTTCTAGGTGCATTTGTTCATAGTATTGCATACAAACACCTACCATTACACCTTTCCTTGGCTATTGAGGTTCTAAGAGATTATTTTCAGAGTTTTGGGGCTGGTTTAAGCTCAAGGAGGCAGCTGGTCCTCCCTTTGTGAAGGTGGTCTTCAAGGGTAAGAAACTTCCCTTTTATTTCCCATTTTTGCATCCTATTTCTACCTATCTTAGAACTGTTTTTGTGTTTAGTGTATAACATAAAAAAGTTCTATTTTTAGGCCCTCTTGATAGTTTATTACGAGTGTTTTGTGCTTTGGGGAAGTTTGACCCCTCTTAGGCCTTGTAAGGCCCTTGTTTTGTGCCATTTTGTGCAAGTTTCGAGACTTTGGTGGTTGGGCCTCTTCACCACTGAAATCTTGAGGGATTTCAGTGGTGGAGATGGTACCTTGAAGTCTCCAAAAGGGAAGGGCCACCCCCTCTCCTTGTTGTCCTTGAAAGGGACCTTTTTTGGCCTCTTGAGGGAGCCTATGTTAGAGTGTGTGTTGATCATGTCTAGGCTGCATTTCATGCTTATTATGCCATAATATAAGCCCCGTTTGGTAGAGCTGTGGGAAACAGCTTATAGCTTATGCCTAAACAGCTTATAGCTTATAACTTTCAGCTTAAGCTGATTTCCAGCTTATTCTTAAAGCATCTCCTGCCCCACTCAAAGAATAAGCTGATTTCTGACTTCCAAAAAGCTATAAGCTATAAGCTATAAGGTAAACCAAACACATCAAAATAGCTTAAATTAAGCTGAAAGCTGGAATAAGCTGATTATAAGCTGTGCCAAACAGGGCCATAATCATGTTGTGTGTTGGTTTTGGTACACCATGCATGCTTAGCATACCTACCATGTAATGCCTTGTAATTGCCTTAATATGCCTTAGGTTGTTAGCCTCTATTCGAGCATGTTTTAGGCTTAGCCTTGTGAATGTTTTGTGCTTATTTTGCCATGCTTTAGGTCTGTCCATAGTTGTTTGGATCGATTTTGGCATGCTTAGTATAGCTCCTTTGCATTTGTGGCTTGTCGGGCTTGTATGCTTCAAGTATATGAATGTGTAGCATGTGTTGCTTGCATTGTTTTGGTGGTTTGGAACCATCCAACATGTAATTTTAGTCCCTTTGGCATGCTCATATGCTTGCCTTAGTTGCTTCTTTGTTGCTTTGAGAGCATGTGTTGTATGCCCTATGTTTTGACCATGGTGCATGCCTCTGAATTTGAGCCACTTAGATGCCATCTAAGTAGTCCTTTGGCCTTGTTTTAACATGCTAAAATCTGTTTTTAGTTGTTTAATGCATGCCATATTTGTTATGCTAAATGTGCTTCAAAGCTTCATGACTTGCCTCAAGTACTTGGACCATGCTTGCATGCTTATGCTTGTCTCATTTGGGTTGGTTTGGCACCACATTTTGACATGATTTTAAAGCTTTTCATTCCATGCCAATTGTCCATATTTAGCCTCTTTCATGTGTGTTTGAGAGTTGCTTGTTTAATGCTTAGGTTTGTGTCTTAACATGTGTATGCGTGTGTGTGTGCTTAGCCTTCATTTTTGGGCATTTTGGCCACTGTTTTAGGCCTATTTAGAGTTGCCTAATTCATGTTTAAGTCCCTCTTTTATTTGGTTTGCATGCTTGCCTTGCATGCTTGCTTGTATGTTTGTATGAGTGCCTTGCATTGTCCATATTGCATGTTAGCCAACATGTCTAGGATTGCATTGCATTGTGCATGCTTGGCCTCTTGAAGTGAGTGTGATAGAGGTTAGGCTTCCTTGTGTGATTATATGGTTTGCATGCATTTGAAATTGAAAGTGCACACTCAATTCTTTGGGCTATCATGCATGGAAATGCGTGATTGGTGGTCCGAGAATTGAGGCACATCCTCCCTTGAGTCATTAACATGATAGGGAGTGTGATTGGTGCATACATAGCTTGAATAGCATTGCCATGCAAGATTCTGCCCTCTGCTGCTGTGAGTTGCAGGTTCTGCAGACATTTTCAGCCGACCGGCAACATTTAGTGCCAACCGGCAATGTATTTGTGGCCGATAGTCTCATTTGCAGCCGATGACCATATTCTTCAGCCGGTGGTGTTCCCTTTCAGCCGGTGGTGATCCCCAGTATTTAGAGAGGCATCTCTGAGGCTTTGGAAGTCTTCAGAGGGGCAAAGCAGGGAAAACAGAGGCAGACTATGCATGGCAATGCGATTCCGAGCAAGTCCCGAGCATGCGCTGCATCTGACCCGCTTCCCGAGGGCTTTACTGTTTTAATTAGATTAATTAATTTGTTAATTTAATTGGTCTGTAATATTTAATTGGCTTGCGTAGTTAATTAATTTGTATATTCTTTTGGTCCCTCCGAGTGAGGGCAAATCTGTAATAAGTGTGTGTGAGTGGTGTGTATGTCTTCTAACCTCCACTTCTTTCTTCCCTTTTATTTACCTGCTTACGATGGTAGATTAGGGCACGTTTATTTTAGCATACCTTATGCTATGCATGCGTGCATACATACATTTGTCTTACATGCACCGGGCTCGGTACATCATACAAACTGCATTGTATTTTCAAATCTAACTTGAATACGTGCACCGAATGATTGCATTTCACATGCCATTTTAGGGTTAGCCGAGCCTATCCCAATCACATTCTGTATGCGATGCATTAGTCACTTAACATGAACTAGGACATGCATGTTTGCTAACTGGTTTATTGTTTTGGCACGGAGTACGATGTAAGTATTTATGCTTTAGCATATCGCATGCGTGTGAATGTTAACATGACAGTAGGCTTACCATGTGGCTAAATGCTTATATGAGATAAACTGTTTGAATGCCTGTGGGTGAAGGTTGGATTGTTTGAGTTGGAAAAAACTCGTTGAAATTCGTGTTTTAGCCTACTTGCGAGTAGCAAATTCCAAAGCATTTTCAAAACAAACGGATATGCAATGCTTGTTTCCAAATTAGGCGATCTAGTCTATACTTGTTTGCTGTGCGCGTAACATAGTAATTCTAGGCTAATAACCGGAATAAGAACACATAACGTTTTCAAAATCGGATATCATGGTTAGTAGAGGCCGGTCTTCGGACCGGGCGAAAGGGGGTGCTCATAGCTGACCTTCCCCGATCGTACCCAAGCTCCCGAGCCAAGACAACTTTGGTGATGACGGACACGTGGCCTTCGGCACCGAGTCAGGGTTTCCTAAATTTCCCATTTTAAAAAATATTTAGGTGGCAACTCTGTATCTGGCAAAGCAGTCCGTGTTTGGCACTTCTTTTCAAAATCTATTTTTCTCAAAACGATTTGTCAGAGTTGGACTCTTTGGTTCAGATTAAGAACCGCAACAAACAAAAAAGGGGAGTCCGAATTGTAGCATCGAGGTCCCTCGCGTTGTTACAGTTTCTGGCGACTCCGCTGGGGATTTTAGAGAGCTTGACTCGAACTCGTGATATCCTGTTTTGATTTCATTTATGTGTCTCTTTGTATTGCATGTGCATTGGTGCGCCTAGGACACCGTGTTGGCCATCTGTTATTCCTGAGCGGTTTGCTAGAGGCTTGTCTTGTCAAGGCATGACCATAAGTGGCCCAGTTCGGGCTCTGCCAAGATGTAGAACACAAACCCCAGTTTTACCGGGGCACCCTTTTTGACCATTCGACCTAGTGCATATTCGGATCCATAGTGACCATTCCAAACTAGGACAGGTTGCTTACCCGATATAGGTTGTTTGAAACCGCTGCGTGCGTAGTGAAACCCTAGCTCCTGACAAAATAGGACAGGGAAACCCTACCCTAACATAGGGGTGTATTGGCTCTCATTTACCTGCTATATGCTTTTAGAGTGTATCTCTGCAGGGAACGTATATATCAGTTTGCAAAGTTTGAGCATCAGGCCCGAGGGCACTAGTATCAGTGTTGTTGAGAATCAGTTATGTCTGCGGGTATCAATTCAGTTTTGAACAGTGATTCTGGGGAACAGTGATCAGTTGTAGAGTGCAATTGTTCGGCTACACCCGTGTTTGATCTGTTTGGGGCTGAAATACTGCTTGTTTTCCGTTTCAGTTCAGAGATTCAGAGGGTCGATCTAGAACAGCTAGTGTCTTCTCCTTGCTGAGGCAGGACTGAGCATGATGCAGAATTCAGAAGAGGTCGTGGTCATGAAGGCCGCATTGAGTCAAGCAATCACCCTGCAAGGTGAGGCTAATGTTGATATGCCGCATCTGCCCAGGTCGCCTGCCGCACACCCAATTTGGACCCCTCAACTATATCAGGCTCGCGAGCCTACTACATTTGAACTAATGGGAATGATAGGTGATCTTCAAAGATCCGTGGCGGATCTCGCCTATGGGATGTCTGCCATGCCACCAGCCGCACCATATGCCGGAGGCTTTATACCACAAGAGCCCCCGCTATTGGGACGAATTGTAATTGAACTCAGCCAACCGGAGATGACCTCCAGCTATGGCAACGACGCATCAAACCAAACTCTAGATCAGGCTGAGGCTGGGGACAAAGGTAAGATGAAGGCAGATGCCGACCCTGTCGAACAACTGCTGTGTGCAGTAGAGGCTTTGAAAGCCGGAGGAATGAACAAGCAACAGATATCCGCGGTTATGTCAAAAATTGTGGAGGATGCTTTCCCTACTCCGCCTGAGGGCAATTCCAGTCAATCAGAGAACCGGGATAGGCCCCGTCATGCCAAAACAGTTCTTCCCGCTCCCAACCTCGCATCCGGAAAGGATCAGAAATCCAAGGCTGCACCCGCCGATCCGTTCGCTAGTGCATCTAGCAAGAGTGCTCAGGCTCCAAAGTACCTACCCCGAGGGCGCAGGGTTTTCCATGCTCTCTACATGCCATTGTCCAAGGCACTTCAGATCCTTGCCGAAAGGGGACACCTTAAACCCCTGGAGCCTCGGCCTCTCCCGAAGAATCTCCCTAATACTCATGACACTGCTCAGTACTGTGCGTACCACCAGCAGACAGGCTATGCTACCGACAATTGTTTCCGCCTCCGTCATGAGGTGCAAGATTTGATTGATAACGAGGTTATCCTTCCTCCCACCTCAGCAAAGTCCGTCACCACCCAGTTGTTGGATTTTGAGGACACAGATACCGCGAGTATGTAATCAGAAGGTGAATCGCCTGCGGGCAGTGCCTGGCACATTTTTGGATGTGGCGTTTGGCACGCATTTTTGGGCATCTGTTAATGATTAATTTTGTAAATTCTGACTTGGGTGTCAGGTCAGTCTTTTGTTTTGTCTTAAGTTTGTCTCTCTGTATTGAGTTAGTCTTTTTGCTTAACAGGGTCTGTCTTGTTGTAATGAGTCAGTCCCTCTTGTATAGAATGTCAGGTGATTCCGAGGTTGTTACCTCGAACATCGTTTTGTAATTATCCTGTTGTTTTTCCTTTTGAATCTGTCTCGGTTGAGGAGCGATCATAATCGAGAATCAATGAAACAATTTGTGGCTATCACGTTCCGTATTTGTTGCTGTTTGAGTCAGCCGTGCCAGAAGATGTGAATGGAACGACAGTACATTTCGCCTACTCTCTTGTGCCTTAAACATCGTCGTAATGACCTAAGCTTTTCATAAAACCCCTTTTCGAACACTGCGGTAATGAAAACGAAGAGGAAGTAATTCCTCAGGTTTTGTAAAATTTTGATCATTTTGAGAGAAAGAGAGGCATGCTAAGCTTTTAATGAATGAAATCATGCTTGTCAGCGTGAGTACTAAGAAGGATCCTAGTTCGATCCAGACTGGTTCCGCACTATCTTGATCTGACGGTTTGTCGCTTTCTTAAAAACTTTCAAAAACAAAATGTTTCGCGCAGTCTTGCGAAGATCTGTGTGGAATCGCTTTTGAGATTGTGCAGCCTAGGATCGCTCTCAGCCTCAAGATTCAACTTATCTGTTCAAACCTGGAGTCTGTTCAAAACATTCAGTGCCATGAAACGCCTGTGTGACCCATTTTGAGGCAGCTCTCGAGCAAGAGGCACCAAAGCCAGATTAAGAAGATCAGAGCCCACCAGGCAAGGCTCATGAAGTAGCCGTGATGGACTTTTCTGCAAATCAACACAACAGTCATTCTCCTCGACACAGAAAGGCTTCAATCTCAAAACCATTTGGCATGGGCTTGCTACACTTTTTACCCTTTGAGAGGCTCGCTGGGCCGAAAACCCGGAAGGGCGGCCCAGGCAAAAGTTAGAGCAAAGAAAAAGAAAAGCAAAAAAGAAAAAAAGAAAAAAAAAAGAGAAAAGAAAAGAACGAAGAATAGCAAAAGAAAAGAAAGAAAAGAAATGAAAATGCAAAAGAAAAGAAAAAGAAAGAAAAAGAAGAACATAGCTCGCATGGTCGAAAACCCGCATTGGGCACCTTGGCAAAAGTTAGAGCCTAAACAGTGAAGGTTAAAATACCCGAGTGTACCTTAACCGGAACTACGTAAGGCTTGATTCCCATGTTTGGGATACGTAGGCAACTTCATCTTGAAGTCCAGCCCCAACGCTTCCATAGCGTCTCAGTCCATGTCATGGTTTTGATTACTTTTGCCTCCTTCGAATCCAAGGTCTCGGTTGCAGCAACCCGGAATTACGTGATTAACTTCCTCTTGAAGTCCAAACCACCAACACCTTCCAGGTGACTGTGTCCATATATTGATTCAAACCGTCTTCGTCTCCTCCGCGTCCGAGGATCCGATCGTCGTCAACGAGGACTGGCTTACAAAATGCCGCGGCATCATCCAAACAAGGGGCAACTTTCCGTTGCCATACAGTGCCATAAGTTGCCCTGAGTTACCGTCCAAACCAGGGGCAACTTTCCGTTGCCTTATCCCCCCCCTTTAGGCCAGGGGCAATTTTCCATTGCCTCCGATCCAAGGTTGCATATCTCGAGGGTAAGTTTCGCGCTCGTTGAGCGTTGATTGTTTGCAAAAATAGTTTTTGAAAATTTTTACTGAAGTTGACTATTTTCTCGAAAACTATTTCTCATTTTCTAAAATTGGACCATGTTTGGACCCAAAAAGAAAAATTTTCAGTGCTCACAGCCTGACTTGCATGATTTTCAAATCAAAAATCGAATAAGTGTGTTAATCCAACTCTCGTTTTGATCAAAACTGTTTTAGGAAGAAAACAAAAAAAATGGTCAAAGTGACGAACTAGGGGCACAATTGAGTCAGGTCTTCTGTCTTTCCCCCGTTAACATACTTGCCAGAAAGGCACTCTATCCACTGGGAGAAATAGCCGTGAGCTAACAGTGCTGGGTGTGGACCTGCGACTTCCTATTCATCTATTAACTACCCTGGGGAGGGATAAAGAAATGAGAGAATGAAGAATAGAGAGGTGTAAGCAGAGAGAAAAGTGAGAAAAGGGTTTTGAGAGAAAAATCAAGCCTGAGGGCCGAGCGATGTGAGTATCACAAATCAGAAAGGGTGGGAATAATACCCAGAGGAATTGGCTCCTCGAGATTTGAGGTCTTTTTGTAAACATGTCCATGTGTCGTGTCTTTTGATTTGTCGGTCTCAATTTTGGCTTTGAGTCTTTTCCAAGTGTGTCTCGTTGTGTTAGGTCGTGTGCCTTTTATTTCTTTGTTTGAGTCCTTCCGCTGTGTTCTGTGGTAGGCTCGACACCCCGGTTGAAAACCCTTCCTTATTTTTTTTTTTTTTTTTAAAAAAAAAAAAATCGTCTGTGCTCAGAATGCTGTGTCATTCTCTACATTTGTGCAAAGCAAGAGAAGGAGAGGGAAAATTTGGGACATCCGGGTGTGTTTCAACTGCAACCGTGTCAGTTTTGTGATCCGTTTTGTCAGATTGGGTTATTTGTTCAAGGTTTGCTGTGTGTAGAATGAACCGGTCTTTGTGTTATGGGTCAGATGCGCATCAATCCCAAAGAGAGTATAATTTGTAATATGCAGTTTGAGTAGTGGTTTGTATGAGTTGTTTGCTGTTAGTTGGTTGGTTATCCGATTATCATAGTGCAAGCGCTCAAATTACAAGTATTCACTTTTCAGACAACAGATCAATATCATTTACATTTGAGGTGTAATATGATGCAATACAGTGCAGGGTATGAAATATACACAAATGTAAACACTTTTTCAGACAAAAAGTTTGTTTCATTTCATATCATCTTTTCAAGTACATAAGTTTTGGGAAACAAAATCTGCCTGCGGCAGTACAAAAGTACCCTAACTACTAGCAAAAAGGGGAAAATGCGAAAAGGAAGAAAAACAGTAAAAATCTGTATCAAATGTCAAAATGGCTCTGGGGCCGTCAATCTGTCCTGGTCCTCTTCCTGGACGAAGGTCCAGGAGCGTCATCAATAGGGGCAACACCAGGGGCATCGTCGTCTGAGCCCGAGTCCGAGCCATCACCGGTCTCCTCCGCCTCTGTCTCTGCCTTAGACTCGTCATCCGGAATCGGAGCCCGCAAGCTGCTCCCGACATGAGTGCGCCCTCCTCTGGTGCGGGGATATACTCTGCCATCCCGAGTAGAAATAGGAGGTCCAGCTGGAGCGCCACCCACCGGAGGAATCGGGAAGGGAGGCTGAAAAGCAAGAAAGGCGAATGCATCAGAATACTGTGAGCAGTTTATCAGTGCAGAATGCAGTGTACGAGTACAGTCTGTGAGTGTCGTGAGCAGTGAATCAGTGCAAAATACAGTGTATGAGTACAGTGTATGTATGCCGTGAGCAGTTTATCAGTGCAAAATACAGTGTATGAGTACAGTCTGTGAGTGTCGTGAGCAGTGAATCAGTGCAAAATACAGTGTATGAGTGCGGTATGTATGCCGCGTGAGCGATGAATCGCTGCGTAATGCAATGTATGAGTACAGTGTATCAGATGCCGTGAGCAGTCTATCAGATGTTGTGTTATGCATCAGATTATGTAAAGCAGTTTGTGTATGGTTTGAGGCTGTGGTCAGAAAGAACATACCCGAATGCTGTAAAGGGCTAGAAGGTCGAATGTCTGCTGTAGCATCCCCATCATGGAGGCATTCATCTCCAATGACTGTCGGGTGTACCCAGAAGACACCTGCGAAAGTATCAGATGCATCAATATTCTGTGGAATATCAAGTAAACTGAAATGAAATGACTGTACAAAAAAAACGCGATAATACATACCGGAGGCAAGTCAGGAACACCGACAAGCTCGTGATCAGCCGGTGGAGGAGCAAAGGGGATTTGGTAGGTCGCCCCATTCTGCCCTCGGAAAGTCAATGAAGTGGGCAGAACAGGCCAACCGGACCCCCGCCCTCGCTGAACTCCACCCCTGTCACGGACTCGAGCCCTTCTCGGCACTCCCCCTCCAACCCCTCCAGCTCCTGCTCCAGCTCCAGCCGCTGGCGCCACAGGTCTCTCTCTCTCTACTCGGTGGCCACCGCTCAGAGGTCGCATAATGAAGGTCCGGACGTACTCCGAGTAATCGCCCTCGCCTCTGAAGTCGTCTGCCTCCCAGCCAATGGTGTAGTCCGCCATCAGCTCGGCAGTGAACCTCTCAGTATCCCGCATGTGCTCAGGAGGGTGCACCGGGACTATCTGCTCAGGTAAGCCTAGGGTCTGGCGTAAGAAACGCTCACCCAGGTACCAAGCCCGACAGACCGGGCCCTCGAGCAGAATCCGGTAACGTGAGGTCTCATCGGCACCGGCAAACCGATCCCGCATCATCGCTGGCAGTGGAGCCCACGGCCGCCAGGTGATCTGAAAATGAAATACAGTTTGTTACCTACTGTTATTAAAATATGTAGTGGAAAGGCTTAACCTAAATGAACTGCAAATAAAACATACCTCGGCGGGGGTGATGGTGTCAAAGTAGCGGCGGAAGAAGCTAAATGTCTCTCGCGGCCTCCGGGTGCATCTCCCGTCAAAGCGACGCGAAAAAGGGACAACCAGAGGGGTCTCTGCATCGGGTACAGGAGCGAGCCTAGGAAAGTAGGCGTAAACCCACAATTGCAAGATAAATACCAGTGCATTTATCCGATAAAGCAGAATATGGAATAAAAGCAGAAATAGCAGAGCCGTGTGTTGTGTAGTGTATTGTGCAGAGTGTACAGTATGAAGCGATTCAGGTCGGTGTGAAGCGAGTATGTGTGTGCGTGTGTATGCGGTATCTGACAAGTGTGAGGCGAGACTACGATTAAAAAGTGCGTCTGAAAATATAGAATTGAAATGAAAGGCAGAAAAAGAAATGTACCTCCCAAGCACGCCCGGTAACCCCAAGCAACTGATTGCCGAAAGTGAGCTCATATATCCATAAAGGGTGGCCAGAGCGGCGCCACCCCAGTCATAATGTAAAATGTCTCTGACATCCACCAGTGCGCTGAGAAGGCAGAGAGGCATTGTGTTCGCCCGGTCGGCGAAGATGGTCGTCCCAAATAGGAACATGAGGAAGCCGCGTGCGTATCTCTCCACGGCCTCCTGGGTCATCGGGGTTGCATCAACAAGGAGGGGCTGGACCCGAAACTGCACCTCGAACCAGGAGTATCGAACAAAGCCGGGACGCGCAAGAGGCGGTGCCGTGCCAAGCAAGTAGACCTGAGCCGCAGTCCAATCATCCATGTTAATGTCAAAGGAGATCGGATCACCCCCTACCCCGATGCCTGTGAGCATCGAGAAATCATAAGGGGTCATCGTCATGTCTTCGGTCGCAGACAAATGAAACGAATCGGTGGTATCCCACCACCTCTCCACCAGAGCGGTGAGGAGAGGTTTGCATGTAAATAGCTTTGGAGAGTCCTCTCTGAAGGCCAAAGCCGGCTGGTCTCGATGTGGCGAACCACGTCGGAAGCTTCGGTACCACTCACGAGCGACGGTATTCCCATACCCGCGGATGGTATGGGAATCTCCCAGTTTTCAAACAAGTAATTGCGAAGCAATATAAAATGTACAGTTTTGAAGAAACAGTCAAAATCAGTGCAAATGTGGCATGCGTGCAAGTATATTCAGATTCAAACAGATACCGGGTGCCGATGTGTTTACGGTGAACTACAACGTGTTATGTATCAATGTGTTTGAGTGGTCCAGTGCAAATTTGGCATGCGTGCATATATTCAGATTCAAACAGATACCGGGTGCCGATGTGCTTATAGTGAACTGTAACGTGTGATGCGTCAACGTGTTTGAGTGGTTCAGTGCAAATTTGGCATCCGTGCAAGTTTATCAGATTCAAATAGATACCGGGTGCCGGTGTGTTTACAGTAAACTACAACGTATGATGCGTCAGCATGTTTGAGTGGCTCGATGCAAATGTGGCATGCGTGCATATTTTCAGATTCAAACAGGTATCGGGTGTCGGTGTTTGCAGTGAAGTACGGTGTGTGCCGTGTTTTAAGAGTGGTTCAAGGCTAGTACAGTGTGTGCGCGTGTGAGTCTTAAACAGATAATCAGATGCAAACGTGTTTGTAATCGACTACAATGTACAGTATATCAGTGTATCGGAACTAAGCAGTTAAAGAATGTAATCAGCTATGGCAGTTGGCAGTTAAACATTCTACGTTGCAGAAAGTAAAATAGAAAAAGAAAGTTACCTCGGAAGTGCCGGAGGATAGGTGGGAGGCAGGCTCGCGCAACAAGAGCTCGGGATCCAACGCCATGTCGAAACTCCTAAACTGGCGCAGTCCATCGGGTGGCAGAACATGAACCGCCGGCCGGTAGGTTGCCGGGTTGAACGGGCGCTCGCTCAACGGGAGGAGCTCAGCCCCGGGATCCATCTCGTGATCCGAGGGAGTCCCACCACGTGGAATGTTGTTCGCTATGTCGAGAATGATGAGAAAGTGGTCAAGGAAAGAAAATCGGGTCGGAATACGAAGAGTCAACCGAAAAGTCAACCCCCGGGAGGGTGGAAAATGGCCGGGAAGGTCGGGATGTGAAAAGGCACGGAAATGAAGAGGAAATCGAGGGGAACAAGTCCCAAAAAGGTGAAAATAGCAAAAGGAGCGTCGAAACGAAGTTTCAATCGGTCCAAAATGTTCGAAACGCGATGAACTTCGCGAATCGAACGACGAAAAAGGTGCGAGAACGCAAAGAAATGAGGAAATGAGGAGAGAAAAAGGCCCTAGAGAGAGAGGGTCTGGTTTTTCGGCGGAGGAGAAGTGAAAGAATAGGGTTTCGAAACCCTATTTTAAAACACCCGAAGCAAAAAGTCGAATCTGCCCCGACTCAGCAACTTTTGGCCAGTCGGCAACATTTTGTGCTGGCCGGTAGAATATTGTGCCGATGGAATTCTTTTTTAGCCGGTGGACAGCCGGTGGCCTCCTAGCCCGGCCGGTGGTGTTCCCACAGCCTTGTTTAGACAATATGAGTTGTTTTGGGTCTTCATAGCTCGAGAAAGTGCAAGAAAGTGTATCTCCGACGCTCAACCGGCCTCCGTTTTGACCTCGGACCATGTCTTTTGGGCGTAGCACTCAAATTCATGCAATGATTGTATCCTTTTGTATCCTTTTGTCTTTTGCAAGATTCAAAAGTTGCCCCGTGTGCGTTGCACGCTTTCATCGCACTATTTCGGTGCATTACATCGCGCCGTCATGTGCCTCACAGTTGCATTGTTATGGACGTACTACACGCGTTGTAACACGCACCCCTTGCATTGTCATGCACATCCCTCATGCATTGTCATGCATTTTATTACAAGTGTTGTTATGCATTGTCATGCACCTCAATACATACGTTGCTTCGCACATCATTCGTGTTGTCGTTGCCTCGCACATCATTTGTGTTGTCGTGCATCTCTTTATCTTGCATTAGCATGCATTTCAAAAAAAAAAAAAACATGCGTTGTCGCGCACTCGAGTTCACTTGCATGGTTTTACATTTCATGTGGCATGCGTGTCACACTTGCATTGTTTTATATTTCGTGTGGCATGCGTGTCACACTTGCATTGTTTTACATTTCGCGTGGCATGCGTGTCACACTTGCATTGTTTTACATCTCCTTTGAGGCACGCATACCTCATTGGCAGCATCTTGCATCCTTTAAGGCACGCGTACCTCATTGACATCATTTTTACATCCCGTGTGGCATGTGTGTCACACTTGCATCATTTTGCATTCTTATGAGGCATGCGTGTCTCATTTGCCTCATTTTCATTGGCACGTGTGCCCCATTTTCATCGGCACGTGTGCCTCCTCATCTTCATCGGCACGTGTGTCTCATTCCCATTGGCACGTGTGCCCCGTTTTCATCGGCACGTGTGCCTCCTCACTTGCATCGGCATGTGTGCCTCCCCATTCCCATTGGCACGTGTGCCCCGTTTTCATCGGCACGTGTGCCTCCTCACTTGCATCGGCACGTGTGCCTCCCCATTCGCATTGGCACGTGTGTCCCATTTTCATCGGCACGTGTGCCTACTCACTTGTATCGGCACGTGTGCCCCATTTCCATAGGCACGTGTGCCTCACTTGCATCGGCACGTGTGCCCCATCCTCATTGGCACGCGTGCCTCATTCGCATTGGCACGTGTGCCCCATCCTCATTGGCACGTGTGTCCCATTTTCATCGGCACGTGTGCCTCCTCATTTGCATTGGCACGTGTGCCTCACTTGCATCGGCACGTGTGCCTCCCCATTCGCATTGGCACGTGTGCCCCATCCTCATTGGCACGTGTGCCTCATTCTCATTGGCACGTGTGCCCCATTCTCATCGGCACGTGTGCCTCCTCATTCTCATTGGCACGTGTGCCTCCTCATTCTCATTGGCACGTGTGCCCCATTCTCATCGGCACGTGTGCCCCGTTTTCATCGGCACGTGTGCCCCATCCTCATTGGCACGCGTGCCTTATTCGCATTGGCATGTGTGCCCCATTCTCATTGGCACGTGTGTCCCATTTTCATCGGCACGTGTGCCTCCTCACTTGCATCGGCACGTGTGCCCCATTCGCATTGGCACGTGTGCCTCACTTGCATCGGCACGTGTGCCTCCCCATTCTCATTGGCACGTGTGCCCCATTTTCATCGGCATGTGTGCCTCCTCACTTGCATCGGCACGTGTGCCTCATTTGCATCGGCACGTGTGCCTCCTCATTTGCATCGGCACGTGTGCCTCCCCATTCGCATCGGCATGTGTGCCTCCTCATTTTCATTGGCATGTGTGCCCCATCTTCATCGGCATGCGTGTCTCATTCCCATTAGCATGCGTGTCACATTTTCATCGGCATGCGTGTCTCATTCCCATTAGCATGCGTGCCCCATCTTCATCGGCACGTGTGCCTCATTCCCATAGGCACGTGTGCCTCCTCATTTCCATTGGCATGCGTGTCACATTTTCGTTGGCATGCGTATCGTCATTTGCATTAGCATGCGTACCCCATTTGCATTGTTTTACATTCCTTTTTATACACATTGCGTGCATGTGTGCATTGCTTTACTTATATGTACAAAATCAGAAAAAATCAGTGAACTAAACATGCCAAAATATGCCCAAATAAATATGGAAAGGCAGCCAACACGCGCATAAATGAGGGGCTCCTTTAGAGGGCCATACAAGGAGTTGTTAGACACAAACAAGATAGACATGAAGCATGACCAAAACAACTCTGGAAAACAAATATGGTAGTCCCAAAACTCATGAAATTGGCCTTGAAAAGTGGCTAAGGAGCATGCAAAGAGGGGTCCCTTTGAAAGGCCAAAATGACCATCAAACAAGTCAAGGTGAGAGGGGGTCACCCCCCTCTGATTTGAGGCTCAAAATAGTGTGCTAGCCACTGAAAATCCATTGGATTTCAGTGGTTAGAAGGCCTATCAAAGCATGCAACAAGAGCTTAGGTATAAGGCTCAAAATAAGGGATAATCAAGCATACAAGGAAGCATATTACCTCAAAAAAAAATGGAACCTTAAATAAACTTGAAGATGAGATTAAAACAAGATATTTTTCAGTTTATGACAACTCTCAAAAATGAACACAAGTAGGGCTAATCTATCGTGCAAAAATGGCCCTAAAAGAGAGATAAAGAGGCAAGTGGTAGCAGTTGTCCTCAAACAGAGGAGAGCCCTTCAACAAAGTTGAATAGGGGCTCAAAAAAAGACATTTCACAGTTTATGACCAAGTCCAAAACAGCTCACAAATAAGCTTAAAATATCATGCAAAAATAGGCCTAAAAGAGAGTTTAAACACAAAGGGTGAGGAGGAGACCTCAAACAAAGAAAAACCCTTGATCAATCATGGATATGAGCACAAAATATTACTATTTACAGTTCGGGTTGGAGCCCAAAAATGCTTTCAAGTAAGGCTAAGAAAGCATGCAAAATAGAGCCAAAAGAGAGGGAAAAGAGGCTTACCCTTGTAGCCTAAGTCTTCAACAGCTTTTGGTCCAAGAAATGGTGCTCCTAGCCTCTGGAAATCAGCTTCAAAATGGTTGGAGTGGAGTGTGGAGGTGTTGTGCTATGGGCTGTACTGTAAAATGGTGTAGGACTTAAGGGGTTTTGAGGCTTGAAGCAGAGAGGGAGAGAGGTTGAATGCAAGAGCTCAAAACCAATTTTTGTAACCCTTCAAAATGGAGCTGGAGGGTCTGGTTTTATAAAGGGAGGAGTGGAGGAAAAGGGGGGAAAATCAAATTCAAATTTCCCCCCCAAAAGACCCCCCGGATACAGGATCTGGGAGGAAACAGAGGGTACATCTGTAATGTACCTGGAGAGAGGAACAAGGCCGGCCAGGTAAAAAAGGTCCAAGTCAGGGTCAAAAGGGTCAACCATAATTAGTGGCCGGCCACCCCAAAAAGGTGGCCTCCCATGTGTGCACAATACAGCTATGTGGAGAAAAACTGGAAAAAGTGAACCAGGAGAGAGAAAAGCAAGCTTTTTAGAGGGGTTCAAAAGGGTCAGGAATGATTGATGGCTGGCCAGGCCATATTGGTGGCCTCCCAGGTATGTACAGCACAAATATGTGCTTGAGGGTCAAAGAAAGTGGCCCGGGAATGGTCAACATCAGCTTTCTAGCGAGGAAAACGGGCGACGGAGAGCGATGAAGGAATAAAGCTAGTCTTCAGAACAATTGCTGGCCTCCCACCCTTCTACAACCTTCCTAACAATGAAAATGAGGTCTCTGCCAAAAATGAACCCAAACCGATGCAAAACGAAGGTTCGGGGGCCAAAACATGCGGCTCGGGGCCTCGAAAACTGACTGTTAAGCACCGGAGGTGGCGTTCGACCACGGAGTTGGTCTCTCGAGCCTCAGTGTCCCTCAAAATGGAGGAAATAAGATGTATGCCAAAAACTGGAGCAAACGGAGGTGGTTGAGCGGTCCCGAACCGAGGCACACGGCCGATGGCTCCGAAAACCGGGAATCGGGCTCCAAACGGGAAAAAATGGCCTACGACCACAAAATGTAGCCTACGGCCACTGGGAGATGGTCTACGATGCCTCTCCCTCCCTTCGGGAAGAGAAGACGGAGAAAACGGGACCTGGTTCGCAAATCGAGGCAAAGCATAAAAGAGTCCGGAAGTCCGGAGGCAAAGCTCGCAGCCGAGACTCCGCGACCTCCGAACGAGCACAATATGCAACATCACCAAGCGCTCAATCAGTGACGTCTGAGTCTTAAGGTCAGTCAAAAATGGGGTGTCTACACATACAAAATGGCTTCATCTGGGAATAGGTATTCGACTGCTTCATCCCCTTCAACCGGGTGGTTTGAAGGAACTCGCTACCGCCTCCCTTTATCGACTTATGGTCACATATTTCAAATCGAATTCGGAGAGCAACAGCAACCAACGAGCTAGCCTACCCGTAAGTGCCGGTTTCTCGAAAAGATATTTGATGGGATCGAGTCGTGAAACCAACATTACGGAGTGAGCTAATAGGTAGTGCCGCAGCTTCCTGGTAACCCATACCAAAGCCAAACGAGCCTTCTCCAGCAGAGTGTAGCGGGTCTCGTAATCCAGCATCTTTTTGCTCAGATAGTAGATGGCCCTCTCCACCTTATCCTCCGATTCTTGTGCGAGCATGCAGCTCATTGTAGTCTCAGTTACTGAAAGGTACAATATCAACAGTTTCCCCGACTCTGGTGGCGACAACACGGGCGGGTTCTGTAAATATTCCTTAATCTGTTCAAAAGCGGCTTGGCATCGGCCGTCCCATTGGAATTTCTTTCCTTTCTTCAGGAGACCAAAAAGTGGTTCACAAGTCAAGGTTAACTTTGAGATAAACCGTCTTATGAATTACACTTTACCCAGAAAGCCTCGCACCTCCTTTTCAGTCCTTGGTGGTGGCATTTCTAAGATGGCCTTGATTTTGGAAGGGTCGACTTCGATGCCCCTTTGTGTAATCAGAAACCCCAGTATTTTTCCCGTTGTAACACCAAATGTACAGTTCTGAGGATTCAACCGCAACCAAAATTCTCTGATCCTTTGGAAAAACTTTTGCAAGGCGATGTAGTGGCCCTCTCTTTCTTTGGACTTGACAATCATGTCGTCCACGTACACCTCAACCTCTTTGTGGATCATGTCATGCAATATTGTGGTCGCGGCCCGTTGATATGTAGCTCCAGCGTTCTTCAACCCAAACGGCATTACTCTGTAGCAGTATGTTCTCCACGGGGTGGTAAATGCAGTCTTCTCCCAGTCTTCGTGTGCCATTACTATCTGATTATAACCTGAAAAGCCATCCATAAATGAAAGCAAAGCATGCCCCGCTGTGAAATCCACTAACTGATCGATGTGTGGCAAGGGAAAGTCGTCCTTCGGACTAGCTCTGTTCAAATCCCTGAAATCCACACATACTCAGATTCTGCCATCTTTCTTCGGCACTAGAACAATATTGGCCAACCAAGTCGGGTATTCGGATACCAGCAGGAAGCCTGCGTCGATCTGTTTGGTGACCTCTTCCTTAATCTTGATGGCCCAGTCGGGGCGGATCCTTCTGAGTTTCGCTTGATGTGTCGCCTCGGTCAAGAGGGATCCGTCAGCATAATCTCAGGATCGATCCCAAGCATGTCTTCGTAGGACCACACGAAAACATCTTTGAAATATTTTAATAAAGCGACTAAGCGCTCGCGTTCCTCCGAAGACAACGTGGACCCGATCTGGACCAGCCGTGGGTCATTCTCAGTACCAATGTTCACAGTAGTGATTTCATCAACCAAAGGTTTAACAAATCTTTCCTGCTCTTGATCAATTAAACATTGCAAAACCGGAGGAATTTCTTCCTTGTCGTTTTTATCAAAATTTTGAAAATCCTGATTCAAGCAATAAATCAAAGGCACAGAAAAGTATTTAGAAACCACATCCACATCATTCTCATTAAGTGCTTCCAAACCGTCTGATTCTTCTGTTACAATAGACTCAAAAGAGAATGAAAAAGACGACCTGGACAAGACTGTGGCATCCGGGTTATCACCCCCAAGAATACCGGACTCAGACTCAGTCGAGCCGGAACCTGATTCCGACTCACAAGACTCGGTGGAATTAGATTCCGGCGCACTACCTGACCCGGTGCTGCTCGACAGAAATCCCTCTTTGTACTACCAAACGAGAGAGGGTGCGATGGATGCATCCAAAATAGTTGATGATAGGCCCTCAGCCGTTTCATTCCCGATCATGGACACCGAGAAGTCATCCCCCAAGCACTTCTGCTCGACCGGAGGATCTGAAAGTAGACATGCCAGTGCTACCCCTATTTCAAGTTCGGTGTCCTTAGACTCCATTTTCCTGTTTTGCTCAACCTCGACTGTCAGGTCTGTCTGTTCTTCAGCAACATCATCCCTAGGTAACTGTAGGTCAAAGAAAATCTCGAACCCCGGTACGCGCTTCCTCTCCGCATTCAGCCACGGCTTCGGAAAACCACAGAATGGAAAATCTTCCCCCTCCCGAACGAAGCGTCCGTTTAGGGTACCCCGGATGGGCCGGTGCATTAACCCAAAAGGCTTCCCCATCTGTTTCGCTCTGGCTCTCCCAGCCATTTCCTTTCCTTTCCTTACCTAATCCTCCTTGGTGGGTAGATAACCCAAGCCAAATGTATGGGGGTTGTGTGGCACTTCGGCCAATACTGCGACGCCCTTGCGGTTGCTCTTTCCTAATTCCATCTCGGGGATGTGTTGGAGCTTGTTCATGAGATACACTGCTTGAGCACTGACATATATCCCCCCGTTAGTAGCCATGATGTTTTGTACAACCTGAGCCTCAGCCAGGGTAACACCTGATATGAACACGTCCTCCATACCATGCTCAATTTCTAGAACAAGCGTAGATACCTCCGGTGGTGGATGAATCGATGAATTCCCGAAAACAACGGCTACTCCCTTCCCATAGGGGTATTTCACCATTTGATGCAAAGTGGATGACACTGCCTTTACCTGATACAGCCACGGCCGCCCTAAAAACATATTAAAAGTTGCGGGGACTTCTAGGACATGTAAGTCTATCTCGTGCTGTCCCGGCCCAACCTTTGTCTGAATTTTAACTGTTCCCATCACTTCTCGGCTCGTGTTGTCATATGCTCGTATTACCTGGGCTGTTGGTAAAAAGTCCGCGATTTTCAGACCGATCGCATACGCCGTCCT
Organism: Camellia lanceoleosa; assembly: GCA_025200525.1. Classification (NCBI taxonomy): domain Eukaryota; kingdom Viridiplantae; phylum Streptophyta; class Magnoliopsida; order Ericales; family Theaceae; genus Camellia; species Camellia lanceoleosa. The sequence continues at coordinate 60,056,549 of CM045762.1, forward strand.
TGCCGGGTAGACGTTGATGGCAGATCCGGTATTGACAAGAACCACTGGTATCCATTTATTCCTACACTCCACAGAGATGTAGAGTGGTTTGTTATGGTTTGCCCCTCAGTGCGCAGTTTGTCGGAAAAGTCGTTGGGTAGCCCCTCCCGGAAAGACTAATCCTACCAGCTGTTCTGGCGTGGTTTCTATTGAAAGCTTCGCCTTGTCCATGTCTGTCAAGACAACCTGTCTGTGCACTCGTGATGCCATAAGCAGTCCCCAGATGGAGATGTCTGCTTGTATCTTTTTTAACTGTTTGAGCACAACCTCCTCTTCAAGTTGTTTCTCTTTTTGCTTCTCAGCCTCTCTATCCTTCCCAGAAGCCTCTGGTTGATCTAGGTGTGGGGGTTTGAAGTACTGCCCGCTCCGTGTCATATGGTCGACTTCTCCAAGGTACCAGGTGTCATCGGGTTAGTTGTTTCCCCAATCTTCGTCCGTATGGGCAAGACATAAATCCTCATCCTCCCACCACATTTCATCAGTAGCCGACAGACACCTGTCCGGCTCTGGTATGACTGTCCTCGTACTCGCGGTACCTCCCATCCCTATGCCTGCAGCATTCTCTGTTTCTGTGCTTATAGTAGTTTCAGTCCCCACATGGGCCTTTGCCTTCCTGATTCTCTCGGAATCTTCAAATCTTTCATGTTTCAACTGTATCAACATAGCTGGTTGCTCAATAATTCCTGTATTCGAAATGCTCCGATCCTGAGTGAAACTCTTGACACTGGCGCTCTCCGGCAATGTACTCTGTTCTTCGACCCTTCTGGCCGCGGCTAACATTCTTGTCGCTGTCGGGCCCTGTTCTGGTTGGAGCTCTTCCACCACATCCGGTTGATCATCCAACCACCCAGTAGCCTCTGCCGATTCCTCATAATCAAACCAATTGACCACTGCGTCCCCTGGATCTTGGTCACTGTAAAACTGGAGATTGGCAAGGTCCTCTTCCACAGCCGTTACATCATCTGTTCCCTGTCCCAGACTATCCCCTTGGATCACACATAGCTCTGCCCCTGTCGCCAATTCCATATCTAGCCCATCCTGGCCTGTTGACGAAATGTAGTCGCTCGGACTATATATCTTCTCAACACAACTCCCAGATTCCACACACTTTGGCTCAACAACCCTCTTCTCCTTCGGGATTTCCCCTCTTCTGTCCTCAATAGTCATTACCGTTCACTTAGGTTGGGTTATTGAGATGTCTATCATGCACAAGTCGGTGCAATCAGGAAGGAACACCTCCGGCTTAGGCAGGTGGGAAGGAGTGATATAGATGCTAGAATCATAGGACACGACCCCAGTTTGGATAAAGTTGATTCTTTTGGGTGGTGGAGCTTGGTTATGTGTGGGGAGGGGGTTTGTAGTAACATTGGGTTTCTCGGGAGGCAGAATCACCCTGCTATCAATGAGATCTTGAATCTCATGACATAACTGGAAGCACAGATCGGTGTCATGACCGTGCTGTTGGTGAAATGCGCAGTATTTGGCTGGGTTGTGGGTAGAGGGAAGTCTTTCTGGTAATGGCCGTGGCTCTAGGGGCTTCAAGTTCCCTTTTCTGATTAGTACCCCCAGAGCTTTGGACAGGGGCATATATAGTGGGGTGAAGGTTTTGGTGTTTTTGGGTGGGTATTTGGCTATTTGTGGGTTACTTCCGGATGCACCGGAGAATGGTGCAGCCGCCATATTTCTTGGAGCGGGGATGGTGGTGACCATGCTCACTTTGGAGGCTCTTGTAGTTGTAGCGCCGCTCGGGCCCACATTAGTGGTGCGGTTGAAAGTTCTTCGGGGTTGCTCCCGGTCATTATCAATTAAGCCTTGCTTCAAGGCATCCTCAATCTGTACCCCCATTTCATGTAGGTCAGAAAAAGTAGGAAAGGGGAGTACAATCATCTTCTGCATCAACTTCGGCTGAAGATTGCGCACAATCATTCGAATCTGATCTTTGTCTGTGGTTCTCAAGGTCATCATCGAAGCCTTGGCCCTCCATCTGGTCACGAATTCTGAAAAGCTCTCTTTAGGCTCTTGCCTTGTTGTCTCGAGATCACAGGTTGTAATCTCAATTTGTGTATTGTATGAGTATTGTGCAATAAAGGCCTCAGCCATCTCGTCCCAGTTTCTCTTGACATCATCTTCTAATTTGGCATACCATATGGCCGCTACACCCGACAGGGTCCGGCCGAACAGAGACAGCTTCTGAAGTCTGGTGAGGCCCATTGGCCTTAAGATATCTGAAAACAGTCTCAAGTGCACCATGGGGTCCCCGGACCCATCAAATCTATCAATGTGCGCCATTTTGAATTTGTCAGGCAGCGTCACAGCTGCGTCGGTATATCCATCTTCAATGTCAGGGATGGTCTTGACTCCCTGGGATCTCTTGAACAGCTTTTCAAGCTTGCTCAACTTCAGTGTTGTGGGATCTATCTCGAACTCAAAGGGAGAGTCCGGCAGGTTGGTGGGTGTTTTGGATAACTGGGGTGGGGTCGGGGGTAGGATTGGGGGCGGAGGCGGTCCTGTGGGAATATCTGTATCATTCTAAACATTAGCTGTCTCCCCGAGGGTTGGAACTCCTTGCGGGGGAGGAACTCCGCCGAAGCAGATGTCGCTTTGTGTTGTAACCTCATGATTAACTCAGCTTGTTCGTTCATAACCGTGGCCTGCTGCTTGGCAAACTTCGCACGACAAAGATCTCGCCGCATCATTTTCATACTCTCTGAAGCCGGGCGCACCATCTCCTCTAAGCCGCCATACTGCTCGCTTTGATCAATTATCGGATATGTTCCTTTCGTGGGAGAAGCAGAATCTCGATCCCTACATGCAGTGGGGGTAGATAAGGCCCTCTGTCGATCACGAACTGATGCCCTTTGCCTGACTGCCCTCCGTCTAGTAACCGGGGGTAGAGAGTGGTACACTGGTTGTCCGTCTACCAGATCCTCAGATTGATGGAGTCGACGACCTCTAGTCTAGAGTGCTTGGGGAATATCTACTGGGTCAGAAGCAATTGTGCTCAACTACCTAGCAAAAAGATAAATAAAGCATATAAATAAACAAATAATCGGACAGCGTAACGGCGTAAAATAAACACACAACACACGGTTGGGTATCACAATATACGGCCAATAAGCTAAACATACTGTTCCTCAAACACTGATCACTGTTCCTGAATCGTTGCCCCTAAATCTGAATCTGATACCCGCAGATAATTGATTCCCAAGAACGCTGATGCCTGCGGGCCTGACACTCAAACTTGCAAGCTGATATGTGTTCCTGTATAGATACACTCTAAAAGCACATAGCAAGTAAAAGATAGCCAAAACACCCCTATGTTGGGATAGGGTTTCTCTGTCCTATTTTTGTCAGGAGCTAGGGTTTCACTATGCACGCAGCGGTTTCAAACAACCTAACATCGGGTAAGCAACCTATCCTAGCTTGGAATGGTCACTATGGATTTCGATATGCACTAGGTCGAGTGGTCAAAAAGGGTGCCCCGATAAAACCGGGGTTTGTGTTCCCATACTGGCAGAGCCCGCAACCGGTCAGCTTTATGGCATGTTTTGACAAAGTCAAGCCTCCGGCAAACTGCACAGGAATAGCAGATGGACAACACAGTGTCCTAGGCGCACCAATGCACATACAATGCAAAGAAACACATGAGTGTAGTCAAAACAAGATATCATGAGTTCGAGTCAAGTTCTCTAAATCCCCAGCAGAGTTGCCAGAAACTGTAGACGTCCCCGAACGTCCCGGGACGATGAGTCCCCCGTTTTGTTCGTTTGTGGGTCTACTACAGTTTGGACTCAAATTATCACAGTTCTTAATCTGAACCAAAGAGTCCAAATCTGGCAAATCGTTTTGAGAAAACAGATTTTTTGAAAGAAGTGCCAAACATGGACTACTTTGCCAGATACAGAGTCACCACCTAAATATTTTATTTTGGAAAATTTAGGAAACCCTGACTCGGTGCCAAAGGCCACGTGTCTGTCATCACCAAAGTTGCCTCGGCTCGGGAACTTGGGTACGATTGGGGAAGGTCAGCTATGAGCACCCCCTCTCGCCCGATCCGAAGATCAGCCTCTACTAACCATGATATCTTGTTTTGAAAACATTATGTGTTCTTATTCCGGTTATTAGCCTAGAATTACTATGTTATGCGTGCGCAAACAAGTATAGACCGAATCGCCTAGATTGGAACAAAACATTACATGTTTGTTTTGAAAATGGTTTGCTACTCGCAAGTAGGCTAAAATGCAGATTTTACCACCCTCAAGTGGGCTTTAGAAAAGATGGTTTTGCCACTATCTAGTAGGCTTAAAACTCACAGTTTTAATACATTATTCCAATTTAGGTGATTCAACCTCTATCCACAGGCATTCAAGCAGTTATATCACATAAGCAACTAGCCTCATGGTAATCATGCTGTCATGGCAACACTCACACACATGCAAGGATGCTAAAGTATAAAAGCTCACCTAGTACTCCAAGCCAAAACAGAAACTAGTTAGTAATCATATGCATGATCCTAGTTCATGTTAAGATGGCTAATGCAACACATGCAAAATGCAACTAAGATGGGCTCGGCTAATCTACAATGACATGTGAAATGCTACAACTAACACGTATTCAATTTGGAATTGAAACACAAATGCAGTTAGAATGATGCGCTGAGCTTGGTGCATGCAAGACAAATGTATGAATGCACGCATGCATAGCATAAGGTATGCTAATTTAGATATGCCCTAAACTGACCATCGAAAGCTAGTAAATAAAAGGGAAGAAAGACGTGGGGTTAGAAGACATACACACACTCATGTACACTTATTACACAATTGCCCTCGCTCGGAAGGTCCGAATAAATATTACAGTCCGAATAAATAATACTAACTAATCCAGCTAATTAAATATTACAAAACTTCTAATTTAATTAACAAATTAAATATGAAATAAATAGAAAGAAGGGGGGGCCGCTGCCCTGCCTTGGGATGTGCGAATGATGCATGTTTGACTCATCTCGCCCTGAAACTCGCTGCCATAGCACTGTTGCCTCTGTTAACACTGCCCTGCTCCTCTTAGGACCGTCAAAGTCCAAGGATATGCTCTCTGGAGATTAGGGAGTGCCACCGGCCAAGTAGGAACATCACCGACCGAAGGGAGTGGTCACTGGCCACCTTTTTGTCTATTGGCCACAAATAAATAGCCAACCGGCACTGTATTTAGCCGACCGGCTAAAACTTCCTGCAGAACCTGCAGTTGACAGCAGCAAAGGGCAGGCAGTGTATGGCATGGAATTTCAAGCAAATGTAAGCATGGTCACACTCCCTATCATGCCATGGACTCAAGGGAGCATGATCCTCGATCCTCAGGCCATCAATTAGGCATGATGGACTAAGAAGTCAAGCTTGCCATTCAATGAAAATGCATGCAACACACAAATGAGTACCAAGACCCCATCATGTTAGAGTCAAGGGCCTCGGCGACCGAGGGTTGAGAGATGTTGCATCATTTGAAGTATGAACACTTCTCACCCCTCAAGTTTGGCTTGACACCCCAAGCCAAACAATGCAATGCAAGTATACAAACATGGCTCAAGCATGCAAATGAAGCTAAGGCACAAATCATGCCAAATATGCAACAAATATATGAGATAGCTCAACATTAAGCAAACATGCAAGTAGGATACAATGCAAGCATGCTTCTAATGTAATGTAACATGCTCATGCAAAGGTGGATTTAGACCACAAAGAGGGGGACCTCATCCCACCCCAAAAACAGTGGCCAAAGGTGCCAAAATAATGGTGCCAATCATGTAAGACAAACATGCCAATCAATGAGCCCAAGACTAAGGTACCAAAGCCAACTCAAGCATGCCTAAAGGAAGACAAACATGGACATTAGACCAACAAAATCAGTGCTATAGCATATAAGAATGAGCCCCAAAAACCCACACACATGGCATCCCAAAGCCTCAAACACATGGCCATGCATAATGACCTATCCCAAGACATGGAAGACCAACATTTCAAGGCATGAAAGAGCTGATAAATGCAGACATGTAAGCATGGTCTAGGGACTGAAATGGCATGTTAAATGATTCCAAATCATTAAAATAGCCTAACCAATGCATGCTAGGGACTCATACCCTTAAGGCTCACAAATCAAAATGCATAGCAACTATATCAAACATGTCAAACATGACCAAATCAGTGGTCAACAGACCTTAAGCATGACAAAACATGACCAAGAACTTCACAAAGTAAAGTCAAAATATGAGAGCATGGTGATCAAATGTCATGATGCATTTCTAGGTAAAAAATAAGGGAATGCAAAGCAAGTATATTAAGCATGTAAGAGACCACTAATTCAACCAAAAACAGAGGCATATTATGACCTAACAACATACAAAAACCTCTGAAATGGAACCAAAAACACCTAATCATGCATGCTACCCTTATGAGCCAAGAATATGCAAAAATGAGAGACCAAGGAAGAGGGGTGTCCCTCCCCTATGCAAGACCTTAGAACCCTTTCCTCACTACTGAAAATCCATTGGATTTTAGTGGCGAGAAGGCCAACACACCAAGGTAAACAAAGCTTGCCGAAAGAGCACAAAAAGAGGCCAAAAGAGGCCGAAGAGGGGGAGAGGTCGACCCCAAACACCAAAACAACCTTAATGAAGAATCTTAAGCATGAAAATACAAGACTTTTTTCAGTTATACACAAAGCTTAAATCAACATGCAAGACAGGTCAAAAGCCAATGCAAGATTGGGGAAACTAAAGTAAAGTAGTTACCCTTGAAGAACCCTTGATGAACAGCAAATGCAGCCCTCTTCTTTTGATCAAAATCAGTCCAAAAACCCAAGAACAAACCCTCCAAGCCCCTCAAGGTCGAAGTAAGGTGTGATGGTGTGTGTCTTAGTGCAAAACTATGGTAAAAATACACTTTTAGGCCACAAAACACACACAAGGGAGGAGAGAGAGGGAAATATATATATAGAGAGAGAGAGGATATATATATATATATATATCAGAATATATGCATAAGCTCTGTTTTTTTTTTTTTTTTTTTGCCCCCAACCCCTAACAATGGAAGAGGAGAGGTCCTTATATAGGCAAAGGAAATGATTCTAAGCTTCTCAAAGAAGCTAAGTAAAAAGAGGCAAACGGGGCAAGGAGGTCAAGGCTTCTTGAGGAAGCTAGGACAGCTGGCCAAGCTTCCTCAAGAAGCTTGACCAAAGGGTTCAACCTTCTAGAAGGAAAAGGGGTGCAAAGGCTTAAAACAGCCACTTTATGCACCGGGGGGGGGAGTGTTGGTGCATTCCAGCTGGCACAGCTGGCATGCACCATGCCTAAAGGGGGCAAAAGGGTCACACTGGCCAGCAAAAGAGGTCACCGGCCAAATAAAGTGCTGGCCGGCCATTGGTATCAAGAAACTATGGCCGGTGGCAACAATGAATGGCCGGTGAGGTAAAGGGAAGGCCGGTGGAGTGTGGGGATGGCCAACAAGCCATTCCTTGCCCTCCAAGGCAAAACACAAGTGTTTGGTGCAAAACCAAACACGAAACAAACGAGTTAAGAGATCTTGAGGCGGGGCGCAGAGCCGAGACCTTCGGGAACTCAAAACGAACACAACCATGGATAATCACCGAGTGTTCAAGCAGTGACGTCCAAGTCTCGAGGACGGTCAAAAATGGGGTGTCTACAAATAGGACTATTGAGATGAATGAGATATATTTATATATATATGGGTTTTGTGTGATAAAGTATTTATTTGAAATTGATGATGGATTATGCTTTCAACTATGAAATAGGGAATAAACATACTTGAATCAAGGTAAAAAAACAATTGAAAGGAAAAGCCCTAAATTTTTCATGAACCCTAAGTGTTTGTTCAAGATTTTAATGAAATGAAAAATTGATACGTGAAATTTGAGAATCCTTGTAATTATTAGTGTTGTATGTAAAATGTTCATGTTTTGGAATGTGTTTGAGGCGCCCAGTTGCTCAGTTCTTGTAAGGACAACAAATATGGGGTTGTGTTTAAGGTGCCCACTTGCTTGGTCCACGTGAGGACGGCGAATGTGGGGATGTTGTGAGGCGTCCACTGACCGATTTGTGTGAGGACGACGAAAGTGGAAAGGTTTGAGGGGTCCACATGCCATTCGTGTGAGGACAAAAAAGGTATGGAGGTTGATTGTGAATTGTGTGTTGTAAAATAAAGTTTCAAATACATATGAACTCTTGGGTGTTAATTATGGTCATGCATATTTAAATCAAATGTTTATATACTTGGATAAAGTTATTCTTTACTGGGAAACATTGCTCATTCCTATTTTACTAACATTTCAAGAAGTGAAGAGCCCCAAACCCGTCTATGAAGAAGAAGAAGGAAAAGATATATATATATATATATATATATTTTAAAAGTCTAATCTTTTGTAGACTTGAAGTTGTAAAGAACTCATGGAATTCCTTTTCTATTTTGTTTTGAGTTTTGTAATTTTGTTTTGAGTGTCTCAATGCAATAGTTTTGTAATATTCTCTAGCTCACTAAACATGGACATATATTTTGTAATTGTTTTGCAAACAAACTCCATAGTTCAATGGGAAAGAGAAATATTTGAACGGAATTGTATTGTGTGCATATAACAACCCTGACCTGTGATTAACTGATAAACCATGATTAAGAATTTCTAATAAGAAATTAAGTGTTAATTATGTGTTATATGTGTTATTTGCACTTACATCTGTTTGTTGTAGAAAGATCTTTTTTAATTTCTGTTTCAGTATGTGAATTGAAAGCCTTATCGGCCACCGAATATAAAATTGCTTCGGTTTATATGTTATTTGGGATTTTTGAAATTTTATGGTAGGTTTAATTGAAAACTGATCCGGAATCAAATAATTAAAATAAATTAATACCAATTGGTTAGTCCTAAACCAAGCTTAATTAAGGCAACCTAAACAAGCCTATATAAGGCTAAGTTGACTCTAGAACATTACATACTCCTCCATTTCCTCATCTTCTAAGCCTAAAAACGTGAGAGAGGAGTAGAAGGGAAGCTAGAGGATGAACTTAACAATCTAGAGAGGAAATATAAGGAGATTTGGGAAATTTGACTAGGAGACTCAAAGAATTTAGCATCTAGAGCACATTGAACATCAAAGGTGAGAATTCAATCCTTTAGCTATAATTGACTTGACTAGTGAAAGAATTCAAGAGAATTAAGTGAATCAATGCATGAATTAAACTTAAAAAAGAAGTGAAGAAGAGCACTTATGCATGCATACATATTTCCTTACATTTTGAGCTTAATCACCAAGAATTTTCACATGCATGTGGTTCTTCTAGTATAATTTTGAAAATTCAACATGTTCTTAAGAAAAATATGTCACTTGATCATGCTTTCAAAGTTTTGCATCCAAGTCATTATATGCATGTCATATATATATATATATATATATAATTTAAGTTTGATTTTATACAATTGGCATGCTTTTGGGTCTTGATATTGCGAAATGATTTGTAATTCATGAAGCTTTATGATTTTCTATATGTTTTTTCAAGTTTTGGGTTCAAAAGAATGTGTTTTGATGCTTTGAAATTGAGTTTTGGAGCTTAGAGAGCAATTTGGAAATTCTAGAATTCGCATTCTTCGCCCGAGTGGTGGAAGCTGCGCTCGAGCAAAGAATGCAAGCTCCCAGAAGTTTTGTAGACATGAGCACTCCGCTCGAGCGACATAATCTATGCTCAAGCGATCAATCTGTTGTTTTCATTCTTGGCTCGTGTGACCAGAAGTTGCACTCGAGCGTAAAATGAGAGCTCTTAGAACTTTTGCAGGCTAAGGGGCCCGCTCGAGCGAAGGAAGTTGCGCTCAAGCGAACTGCCCTATTTAAAAAATTTTGACAAGTGTTTTCAAGGTCCATTTTGGCATTCTTATTGCATTCTAGGCATTTCTAAGTCTTAATTAAGACATGATAATGAGGATAAGAGTTAAAAACACACCTTAAGAAAGAAGAATGATAAGTTAAGCACTTTTGGGACAAATGTTGAAGTGTATCTGTCATGTGTTTGCGTAGGTCACATGTCAGCAACTTTATAAAGTTATGTTTGATTATAAGTATTTTCTAATTGAAATGATATGATCTATTTTTTGAATTGCTATTTTATGAATCATGAATAAATGCCCATTTTTCTAAAACGTATTTGTGGCATCCTTATGATCATGTGGCCTTCGCTTGTGGTAACAATACCGTGGCTAATATGTTCATGTGGCCCTTGCCTAGGGGTAACAATACCATGGTCTATGTTTATGTGGCCCTTGCCCGGGGGTAACAATATCGAGGTCTATGTTTACGTGGCCCTCGCTTGGAGGTAACTATACCATGGCTATATATGCACATAGATGTTGACCTTTATGGTCGTCAGTACCGACTATGGTCTTAATGACCACCTACTCTGCACGTGGGTTTTTATGGCCAAATGATCTATTAGTTAATGGATGTACCACGTATAACTGTTTATGAAATCTGTATAAGCATGTGAATTTGAATCTATTTCTGATATGAAATCTGTTTTCTGAATCTGTTTTGGACATCATTCATGAATCCCTTTACTTTGTTGTTATTCACTGGGCTCCAGCTCATTGTATTATTTATGTATGTAGGTGATTAGGCACGAGACGAGGCTTAAGTTGCTAGCCCGGGGTTCTGTTTTGGTCAGCCAATCACTGTGCCTCCCGAGGAGGTTCCCGAATTAAGAAGTGGTCAAGTTTGGTGAACCACATTTAAGACTTTTTTTTTTTTTTTTATTTGTTTGAACAAGTTTCTGTACTGTCTGTGTATTGCGCTAAGACCCATTTTAGCGTATCTACAGATAAGTTGACGTCATATATGTAAATATAAGTTTTAAATTTTCTATCTCATATACGTCTGCATAGCTCTATGGACATTATATGTTTGTATTTGTTTTCGCTAGCCCCTTATTTTGTTTAATCTATTTAGAGGCCTTTGGTAATTCTAGGATTACTGGCCGGTTACGATGCTAAACCTATGGGGGTGGGTTTGGGTCGTGACAGTGTATGTGAAGAATATACTTTTTACTGTTTTATGTAAATGATTTTTGGTGGGGTGTTATAGTTACATTGAAGTGTTACGTTATTGGAGTGTTACATTTTTGTTCGTAATGTGAGATTTGTTGCAGAATGAAGAAAAATCCAAAACTTCTATAGTATGGATTGCCCAAATGTATAATTTTGTATTTTGAGAAACCCACTTTTATCCCTAAAAAATTAAACCCAAACATGTAAGTGACTATCCTTTTAAGTAATTTTTACTTTAATGGGACCTTTAGATTCATAAGAAAAAAGAGAGGATTAAACAGTTGACAATATTATATTTTAGGATTTAATGGTGTTTCATTCAAATAATTTTTAAAATTAAAAAATAACTTTTTGACATTTATTTTTGTCAAACTAGTTTATATTTTATTAAATTGACAACTTTACCTTTTGTAAGAGGGGTTAACTTGAATCCACTAAATTAATTTGGCCTAATCAAATCCCAATCGGAAAGCCAAAAAAAATTAGTGAGCTTGGAGAAATTATTGTCAAATGGGCCAAGTGACTTCTATTGAACGGGCCCACAAGAAAGCCATCAAATTGGGTCAAGGAAGACCCATCAAGCATATATCTCTAAAGAGAGCCCAACAAACCCATCCGAGGAGGCTCAGATCATACAGGTGTCTGAGGAGGTTAATTGTTGTTTTCAGAAGAGATGAAACCCTTGGAGGAGATCCATTTTCTGAGGTATTGGCTTAGTCTTGAAAGGGTTCGGAACCACGAACCTAGCAACCCATTTTAGCTCAGATTTGAAAGGATTCGGATCCATGAACCTAGCGACCCATTTGAGCTCATACTTGAAAGGATTCGGATCCACGAATCTAGAGATTCGAAGCACCTGGCTTTGAATAGATTCAAACGCAATTTAGAAGTTGCTTGGTTAATGAGTCCCAGAACACTTGCGGGCTCAAAGCTTTATGGGATTTAAGCACTAGAACCATGGGTGTGATGGAGTCCAAACAAAGGACTCGATCCTGAGGGTGATGAGTGGAGATAAATTCACTCTTCGGTTAAACTAGCCTATACTTGGGTCGAGGTGGCATGATTTAGGGGGTCCTTGAGACTCGGCAATATTTGCAGTAGGGTGTTCTCTTGAACTACCCCTGACCCTTTTGCGGCAGGGTGGCCTCTGGGACTACCCTTGACCCTTTAGGATGATTGGGGATCAATGGTTAGGTGTGGCTAAGAAAAAAGGTTTGCCGAGAGGTTGATCTCCTATTCGGAGTTTTTCTCATCCTCAGAGAGGTCACCTCATTGGACAAGGTAGTTAGAGGGAATATTTCCCATGTGCCTTGCACATGGATTCTATCATAGATCATGAGGTGCCTATAAATAGCATCTACCCTTAGCTTTACAAGGGATGGATTTTGAAGAGACAATTCTTGTGAAAGAACTAATTTTTCTTCTCCATTATCTACCTTGAGAGTGAAAGTGAGAGATCCATAGGAGAGCCTTGCCATTATTCTATCTCTAACTACTTTGCCTTTTTTTTTGCCCAATCTCTTATCTCCATCATCTCTTTGTTATTGTGTTCCCAGCTGTGACTGTTAAAGAATCTAAGCCTCTAATCATTTCTAGAGAATTCAAATTCTCTGACAACATTCTTGAACCCTCTCATACATTTTGGCGACTCTGCTGGGGAGGCAGATTGGTTAATGGTAACAACAAGATCCAAAACACAAACGACATTGGCAAAAATGACAGATAATAAGACTCACCAACAAGGCTCTTCCAATGGTAGTGATGAGAGGACTCAAGTTTAAGACTCACATCTTATCCTTGAAGCCATTCAAAGACTCCAACACACTCAACAAGAGATTCTCATGACCCTTCAAAATCTCACCCACACCATGTTGGTGATGAGTTCGAATTTCACACCACCGGCAACAAACGGAGGTCAAGTCGGTGCCAGTAAGAATCAACAACTTCACGGTGACGTTGGGAATGGTCAAAACTATCAAGACCCACCCCAAATTCTCCTTGAAGTTGCTCAAAATGGTATACAAAATCAAGTGCTAGGAGGAACAAGTCATGGCCAACCTGTGGTCTATGGAGTGCAAAATCACGCACTCGGAGGATCAAGCCATGGTCCATCAGTGGTTGGAGAAGTTTCCAGCGCGATGAATGGTGTTCCAGTGGTGGTGGAAATTCAAGGAAGGTCCACAGAAATTTCTCTACAAAGTGGTGCTCTACCCATGCCTAATTTTGTTCCACTGATTGTAAATTCTACTCATGTACCGAGCGGGTCTCCTTTGGCTCTAACAACGGCTTTCCAAGCCTAACCCGGCATATCCATGGCGTGTAAAGGGGTCTATGGAACTCAATTCAACGCTCCATCACCGAATGTCATATCTATAGATGCCAATGGTCAATATCACCACGTTCATACATCGGTGATAAATTCTCTACACTTAAATGGTGAAGTTGCTTTGGGCTCGATCTATAGGTCTATAAGTCAAACCCACGGGGTACCACTTTCAAGTTCTCTTTCCCAACAATTTCTCACCCTTGCAGATGTGCAAGACATGTTCAAGTTAGAATGGAGCAAGAGAATTTTACTTCTTTGTCGACATCAAACCTCCCAGTCGAAGTATTAAATTGCCCATACCCGGAGGGGTACGTCGTTCCGAAGTTCACCAAGTTTGATAGTAAACAAGAAAATGCTTGGGCACGTGTTGTTCGTGTCATTGAGACTCTAGGCATCCATGGTTCGAATCATGTCCTTCGGCTGTGAGAATTCTCTAAGTCTTTCACAGAGCGAGCGTACAGTTGGAATGTCAACTTGGCCCCAAATTCTATCAAGAGTTAGGAGGAGATAGTTAACAAATTTCATGTTAAATTCTTTCAAGTAGTCGAGAAAATCACCACTCTCACTCTTTGTAAGGAAAAGAATCGGGAGGGTGAAGAAATTCTCGAATATGTGAAGAGGGTCCAAGATAAAGCCGTGGACTATCATGAGGCTGTGGAGGAAAGCTACTTGGTCCAAATCTGTGTTAAAGGGACATTGAATGGGTACAAGATGCTTCTTGTTAATCATAAGTTACCTATCTTCTTGGCACTAATTGAATCATCTCGAAACATCAACATACCTCTGTCTTAGGAGATCAGGTTTCGAGACTAGTTATAAAACCAACTTCAAGTTATCCTGAGGACCTTTTATCACTGCGGCTTTCGTGTTTTTTACTCGAAAGTAGCAAGGGGAGGGATTTAGAGGGCCGAAAAGGAAGATCTACGAAGATGATACTTATTTTCTGTGTAGTATTGATGAGGCGAAGGCCTTAATTAAAGAATAGGTAGTAGATGGGGAATTGAAGTTGCCTCATATCGAATAGCTTTTACCGAATAAGGATCGTGAGGGCCCTAATTATTGTGTTTTCCACCGATCATTAGGACATCCAACAGAAAAGTGTCGAACGCTTAAGAAAATCTTTAGAAAGAAAGTCAAAGCAGATGAACAAAGTTTCAAAGAACAAGGGCCCTAGGATATCCTAGAAAATGAGGCTATGATGGCATATGATAGGCCAATGATTGAAACAACTGAAAAACCAAAGGATGAGGAGCACTTCCTCGAAGATGCCCTTAAGCCAGAAGATGAAGAGCTCTCTTTCGAAAACGCCTTTGAGCCAGAAGGCAATGAAGTTTCTTATAGTGAACTTTTCAATCTAGAAGGAAGAGTTGGTTACGAAGCATCTTTCAATCCAGAAAGAAAGCATCATATTTGTTTACCATCCTACTTCAATGAGACTGAGGAGTTTGTTAACTATGAGCTGCCTAGGATAGAGAAAGACCTAGATCATTACGCAAAGACTCTCCAGGATAACATCAAGTTCAAATAGTTCTTCGATCAGCTCGGGTTTTTCGGGGAAGTGAGAACTAAAATTACGAAGTCCATTATCAACATTGCCGAGGCACACCATGAGGGAGGTATGACAGTTGAGGAATTTATTCCAAGGAAAGCAAGAGAGCAAACTAATGCTATTATCTTTTCTGAGGCAGACCGGAAGTACCTTTTTTTCACACAACCAACCACTCTATGTGACCGTTTACATCAATGAGGTTGAGTTCAAGAGGGCTTTGCTAGATAGCGGAGCTTTCATCAATATCATGACCCAGGCAACTCTAGAGAAGGCCAAGATTTTCAAAAACCACATCATGAAACAACTAGTAGTCATCACGAGTTTCGAAGGAGAAGAGAGAGTTACTATGGGGTATGTGACATTTGATTTGGTTGTAGGAGTGATTCACTCGGCCATTAGGTTTCATATCATTGACTCTGAGACAAACTATCATATTATCTTGGGAAGGCTTGGATGCACAAGTATGGTATCAATATGTCAAAGCTAAGTGGGGAAATAAGACAGTGACTATAGAGGCTTCAAAAAGACTTTTTGGTACATGTGAGCCTTGTTACTTGGATGACAAACCAAAGGTTGAGTCAAGCAAATGACCATTATCCTAGCTTTCCCCTTTGCCCAAAAGCTCTCTTGTTTATCGGAAAATGATGAAGGTCCAAGAGGGAGGCAAGATGGTGTATTACTTATGAAGGTGTGGGGGGTCAATTACTTCCATAGCTGGCCTCGAGTTGAAAGAAAAACCTTCTGATGAGGGCATAATGTTAGAGCCTGAAATAGCTCTAGAAATGTATGCAAGATGTGAAAGCTTTCCAAATTGCCTCACAATTCTAGGGGAAAATGTCGGCATTCCATAGACGAAGTCTATATATGGCATTTATAATTTGTATTTACTGCATTGTTCAAGAAGTTCTATCTTTTTAATGTTATGAAGAAATTTATTTTCTCCATATTGTGTATCTCCATTAGAAATTTATTTTCTCTATATTGGGTATCTTCATTGTGTTATGTTGCTTGAGACAGTTTTCAATTTTTGTTGCCCCTTGGAGAAGAATGAGGAGTAGTAGACTCGGTTTCTAGCCAGAAGGGATCTTTCTTGCCATAGAAAGGAGTGTGATTCCACTCGGACTTCCGAGGGACAGCCCTTGCTTCTATTTGGACTTCTGAGGGACAACCCTTGTTTCCATCAATGCGGGCTTCGAGGATCTTTCTTGTTGAAGTAAAAAGTGTGCTTCCATTCAGAATTTCGAAGAACAGACCTCCCTTCCATCAATACGAGCTTCGAGGATCTTTTTTATTGAAGTAGAGTGTGTGTTCCTACTTGGACTTCCGAAGAACAGCCCTCGAGACTTGGTTGCCTATCAAAAGAGATCTTTCTTGCCGAAGTAGGGTATGTGCTACTATTCGGACTGCTGAGGGACAACTGTGCTTCCGTTCAGACTTTCGAGGGACAGCCTTTGCTTTCATTAGTGCGGGTTCTAAAGACCCGGGGGTCGTGGAGTTCTTATAAGAATTCATTCACCTCAAATAGCAAAATCGACAAATAAGACAAGCAATATCAATTTTGGATCAAGAATTCAGGCATAATGTCTACTATTCTCAGAGTTACAACAATCAATCATTCGATAACAAAATTCTATATTCAACATTATGCTTTCATCAACAGACCCACTCATTCAGACATCAACAACAACTACACGTTTGTTCTATTCTCTTCATATTTTCAACAATGGTGTTCAATAACAAATTGCAATAACCCTATGGCTTTCAATAAGCCCACCAAGATTTAACAAATTTTTAAATTATTGCAAGGACAAGAAAACATATTACTAATCTATTTTATCAAACACAATTTGAAGGCTCAATAGTATAAATCCTAGAACAACGAAAGCCAGATTTCTTCAACAAAATTAGCACGGATTCAACATTGATTGTTCCAGTATTCACAAAGGAAAAATCAAGTTCTCTTTATGAAGATGTGCAACAGTAGAAATTTATGGGTTATATTATCAAGTTTATATTACACAAATCAGAGTTTATACAAATAAGGAATCCTAAAATGGGTTTTAAGAAATAGTTACTAACTGATTTGGAGAAGCAAAATATATGAAGATAGCTTCAGAGCTAGCACAAATTGAAGTTGATGAGCTTAGACTGATGCCGACCAAGAAAAAAAGCAAAGAAATCGAGCTGCGGTATGAATAGTGCATGCGAGAGCCAACTGTGTTCGGGACTGAGCAGATCAGCAGCTCAAGTTGTAGCAAGCAGTGGTAGTCCCACCGCGGAGTAGTACAAAAAATGTGAAGTCTAGATTTGGCATTGGTCGCGGCTGATTCTAAGAAAGAGAGAGGCCGAAAACAGGATTAAAGTAAATGGAGCCCGACGCCAACCAGTGGTGGAGGTCATGGTGTTAGCATGCCCGGATGTAGACACCCCATTTTTTACGGTCCCTTTAAGATTTGGATGTTCTTGCAGGTACATCCAATAAATGAGTTTGATTGCTCGTTGCGTACTCGAAGTTCGCGGCGGAACGCCACAGGTTTGAGTTTTCCAAACCCTGCATCCATTTTGTCTCATCTTTGGACCATGTCTAGGTCTTTTCAGCATGATGTTGTTGATGGCCTACCGGCCATCCTTGAGGGCTGCCGGCCATGGCTCTTGGCCTGCCGGCCATTGATGTGCCCTGCCGACCATCAATGAAGCCTTGCCGGCCATCATTGATGGCCGACCGGCCACTAGTGTATCAACAGATATTTTGTGATATTTTGTGCCAGCTGTTTGCACAAATTGAAGCATCTTTCAACACGTGTGTGGCTGGATCTTTGTGAGGAGATTTTTCATTTTCTATATATAGAAGCCTTCTCTTGCATGTACAAGGGTTAGAAAATTTTGAAGACAAAAAAATTCTCTCTCTCTTGATATTTTGTGCCTTATAACCTAAATTCTTTACACTTTTGCATATGAACCCTTGATCAAACTTGATCACCATTGAATTGAGGTTATTTGAGGCCCTCTTTGAGCTTTAGAAGAGGATTTTGACTTGGTTTAGCTTGGTTTTGGTGCCTAAATTGCATCTTCTCTTCAAGAGATAGAACACTTGTATTTTGAGCTTTATTTAAATACTTGTTTTGCCATCTTTACATACTGTTTTAAGGCTGATTTTGACCTCTAAATTTTTTTTTTTTTTTTTTCTGGTTTAAAAATGGTGGTTTGAGGTTCCTTTTGAGTTAGGCGTGGTTCACCCTTTTGTTCCTTGGGTTGTTAAGCTTTTGTGCTATCTTTCAACACTTTCAAATCAACTTTTTTGGCCCTTTTAACCACTGAATCTCAGAGGATTTTTAGTGGTAAAAACCTTGTTTTGAAGTCCAAAATTGGAGGGGTTAGCCTCCCCTCTTTGTGTCTTGTTTACATGCCTAGATAGCTTTGTGTGTTAGCATGTTTTTCTAGCCTAAGTTAGCTTTTGTCTAGCATGTTTTTGCCACTATTTTGACCTTCTTTGGCTCTATTTTGGGCTGGTTGATTCATTTGAGGCTTGTATTGCATAGTTGTAGGGTTAATTCCTTCACTAGCTTAGTGTTTTAAAGCTTTGAACATCATTGTTTTGAGTTGAAAGTATGTTGTAGTGTTATTTTGCATGTAATTTTAATATATATAGCTCTGTCATATTCTCATTTGTTTCACTCTTTCAATTGCTTTTGAGAGTTGTTTCAAGTTTGAGATCTTTTAAGCTTGAAATAAAGTTCGTACTTAATGGTTTTAACCCTTTTTTGAGGATTTCTACTAACCAAAGGCATGATCTCTCTCTTGCCTTAAATCATCCCTTGCTTGACACCTCTCCCATTAGAGGACACTCACCTGGGACTTAATCAATTAAAAAATGAGTTGGTAACTTAAAATGAGTAGACAAAAGTGATAAGTAAAACTTGAGCAAGATAAGCATATTGTGTTGCATTGCATGTGTTGAATCGAACGTTATATTGAACACAAGGAAGATTGGAGCATTTCATACTCAAAGTGATGAAATGAGCCAATCTCCTTGGTCTCTATTGCCCTTGATCACACATGATAGAGTGATGGTGTTGAGTCTTGTTTTTTTGCATACAATGATATTGTACTCCTTGGTTTATTGGCCATCATGCATTGAAAATGCTTAGTTGGTGGTTTTGGATCCAAGTGAGCCACTCCTTTGAGGTTTTAAGATGATTAGGAGTGGCACAGTACAAATAAACCCTTGGAAAAAACCTTCATTTTGCTCTATTTGTGCTCTGTTGCAGTGTAGTGACTCAGAGCATCAGTGGCTGGCAGTGCCTCACAAGTGGCCGACAGTGCCTCATTCTTGGCCGGCAAGGCACACTTTTGGCCGGCAGCAACCATCCATGGCCGGTAGGCCACTGGTGCAATCCTCAGCAAGTATTTGGTAAGGTGGAGCACAAAGATTCTGGAGTATGGTCAATCTTGCAAAAAGAGCCTCTCAAGAGCAAAATGGTGGCTTTTCGGGGCGAAAACTGAGTGCATGCATCCTCCACTTCCTGAAGCAGAGCCGTGGCAGTGTAGTTTAAATATTTTGCATGATTAGTTAGTGTGCATGTGTTTAATTTAATTAGTTGCTAATTAGTAAAAGTGTTGTAATAATTAGTAACTAGGTTGCTAGTTATTCATTTGATTTGTAATAATTAGTCTAATTAGTTTAATTAGATGAGTTAGCCTAGCTTAGCTTAGATTAGCTTAGCTCTTATTCATTCGGACCCTCCTTCGTGAGGGCATAAGGTTGTAATAAGTGTACGTGCGTGTGTGCATGTCTTTCAACCCCACGTCTTTCTCCCTTTTATTTAATCATTTTTGATGGTTAGATTAGGGACATATTTCAATTAGCATACCTCATGCTCGCATGTTTGCATCCATTCATTTGTCTTACATGCACCGAGGCTCGACGCATCATTCAAACTGCATAGCAATTTCAACATCTTATTTGAATATGTGTTTAAATCGCATGTTGTTCAAATCGATCATATGCCAAATTAGGAGCCGAGCCTATTAATTTCATAATGCATGTGTTGCATTAGGCATCTTGCATAGTTAGGATCATACATCTTTCTAACTAGTTTTTTGTTTTGGCTTGAAGTATTCAATAAGTTTTACACTTTAGCATACTTGCATGAGTGTGATTGTCATATTGCCATGCTTCGCATGCTTGCCATGAGGCTATGTGGTTAAATGCTAAACTGCATGAATGTCTGTAGATGAAGGCTTGTTATTTGAAATGGAACAATTCAATGAATGCGCGTTTTAAGCCCACTTTGTTGAGTAGCAAAATCATGTTTTAAGCCCACTTGAGGTGGCAAAATCGCATCTTTAAACTCACTTGAGAGTGGCAAATTCAAACTATTTTCGAAAATAAACATGAGTTGAATTATTTTAAGTCTTGCGACTAGTCTATATTTGCTTGTGTGCGTCACATAGTAAAGCTAATTTAATAACTAGAACAACAGCGCATAATGTTTATAAAACGCATATCATGATTAGTAGAGGCCGATCTTTGATCGGGCGAGCGGGGGTGCTCAATTCATGACCTTCCCTCCCTCCCCCCCATGCGTACCCAAGTTCGCCGAGCCAAGGCAACTTTGGTGATGACGGATATGTGGCCTTTGGCACGAGTCAGGGTTTCCTAAATTTTTTCAAAATAAAACATTTAGGTGGCGACTCTATAATTTGGCAAAACAATCTAATTTTGGCATTATTTGATTTAAAATCGATTTTTCAAAATGATTTGTCGGATTGGACTCTTTGGTGTTTATCAGTTTCACATTGCACTTGTGAGACTAGATTCAGAACTGCGGGAGTCCAAACTGTGAGGCCTTCTTTTCGAACCCTTTTCTGAAAGGTGGGGGGCACGAAAAAAGACAAGCCCACACTGGAGCTGCGGTGATGACCGGCGTACAAGAAGCAGTGGTCTTCAATGGTTACAGAAGCAAAAACAAAGCTTTGGTGCATTGATTTTAGAAAGAGAATATGTTGAGGAATTGTGATCCTTCAAATGCTCTTGAGAGATAAAATATCCATCATTTTACAAATATATATATATATAAAAAAAAAGGGTTTTTTTGGTCTTCTTCGTCTTCGAACAGAAAGATGGGTTTTCTAAGCATTCTAGAAATAGAAAATGAAAAGTGAATCCTTGGAGGTGGATATTTATAATAATAATAATAATAATAATAATAATAATAAAAGGATAAGGACGAGATCTTTTTCTTTTGCGTGGTGGTCCCTTAGATATTCTAAAAGAATGTATATATATATATATGAGTGGGTCCTCGAAGGTTGGTTTTTGCAGAATAAAAAGAAAGCAAAGCAAAAATTGTTTTTGTTTATTTAGAAGAAAGAAATTTGCTAGGAACGAAAACATTTCTCACACAAGGAATTATCCAGTGCATCTACGGCATAATATCTACACGTTTACCAAAGTCAAAGTGTTTAAATATTTATTTGAGAGAAACCTAAACACAAGCATGATGCAGGCAAATATTCCTTGGCGTTGGAGGAATATTCCTTGATTTTTGAAAATTGCAAATTGGCCCCAAATTTTTAGACAATTGTGGTGTGACCCAACTCTCGAGAAAGTATTTCAGTAAGGCTTTGGGAAATGTAGCGAAGGTTGATCCTAGCTAAACAAACTGTTCTGGGCGCAATTGCATGGTCAAATTGGTGAAATTCTGAACAATTTTTTGTTTTGTTTGTTTGTTTTTTTTTTTTTTTAAGATTACCAAAGAACCTAATAACATACGTCCGAGGAAGTGAGGACAAAACATGCCTGAGGAAATAAAGTGAAGCATAACCGAAGAAGTGAAAATATGCATGTCTGAGAAATTCAAAATTTCCCATACATGCAAGGGGAAAAATATAAGAGGGGTTAACTTGAGCCCACTAAATTAATAGGACCTAATTGATGCCCAATTGGAAAGCCAAAAAAATTGGTGAGCTTGGAAAAATTATTGTCAAATGGGCCAAGTAAATTCTATTGAACGGGTCCACAAGAAAGCCATCAAATTGGGCCGAGGAAGACCCATCAAGCATATATCTCTAAAGAGAGTCCAACAAGCCCATCTGAGGAGGATCAGATCATACGGGCGTCCGAGAAGGTTAACCTTTTTTTTCTAGAAGAGATGAAACCCTCGGAGGAGATCTATTCGCCGAGGTATTAGCTTAGTTTTGAAAGGGTTCAGAACCACGAACCTAGAGACCCATTTGAGCTCGGACTTGAAAGGATTTGGATCCATGAACCTAGAGATCTGAAGTACTTGGCTTCGAACAGATTCGAATGCAATCTTGAAGTTGCTTCGTTAATGAGTCCCAAAGCACTTGCGGGTTCGGAGCTTTCTAGGATCTACGCACCAGAACCATGGGCGTGATGGAGTCCGAACAAAGGACTCGATCCTAAGAACGGTGAGTGGAGATAAATGCACTCTTCAGTTAAACTAACCAATACCTAGGTCGAGGTGACACGATCTACGGGGTCCTTAAAACTCGACAATATTTGTGCGGGGCGTTCTATTGAACTACCCTTGACCCTTCTGGGCAGGGCGTTCTCTGGGACTACCCCTGAACCCTTAGGATGATTGGAGATAATTGGTTAGGTGTGGCTAAGAAGAAGGGTTCGCCGAGAAGTTGATCTCCTCTTCGAGGTTTTCCTCATCCTTGAAGAGGTCACCTCATCGGATATGGTAGTTAGAGGGAATATTCCCCATGTGCCTTGCACATGGGCTCTATCCTACATCATGAGGTGTATATAAATAGCACCCATCCATAGCTTTACAATGGATGGATTTTGGAGAGACAATTCTTGGGAAAGAACTAATTTCCCTTCTCCATTATCTACATTGAGAGTGAAAGTGATAAATCTATGGAAGAGCATTGCCATTATTCTCTCTCTAACTATTTTACCTTTTTCTTCACCTAATCTCTTATTTCCATCATCTCTTTGTTATTGTGTTCCTAATTGTGACTGTTAAAGAATTTAGGGCTAATTTGGCATGTACTAAATAAGCCAAAAAGTCAAAAAGTCACTATCTTATTTAAGTCACATCATCTTATTTAAATCACATCACCTCTCTAACCCATCACATCAAACCCAACCCAAACCCAAACCCAAACCCAATCCAAACCCACCAATAAGTCAAAAAGTGTACTTTTTTAGGACATTCCAAACCAACCCTTAAACCTCTCATCATTTCTAGAGAATTCAAATTCTCCGACAATATTCTTGAACCCTCTCATACACTTTTAAAATGGAGCATTTTTCGTTTGCAAAAGAAATAATATCTTTAATTGTCTTTATTTAGAACGAGATTCAAAATTTAAAATCAAATGTATCATAATTGAAAGGTTAAAAAGCAAAGTGACATAAATCCTAAATTATAAAAATGGTGTAATTCGTACAAATATATATCATTTTTCATTTCTCTATATTTTAATTTTTTTTTAAAGCTCTCATTACTCTAGCAATACGTGTCTTTTACATGTATATCACCAGGTGACAAATTAATAGAATGTTATTCCACACGGTTACAATAATATCCTTCTTCTACCGAGGCTGTTTCCCGGCAATTCTATGAAAAGATCTAATTGTCAAGAAAGTAAGAAAGCATTCACAAGGATTGCATCGTCAAGCTCTCTTTGCCTTTTTTTTCATCCAATCTCTTATCTTCATCATCTTTTTTGTTATTGTGTTCTTAGTTGTGACTGTTAAAGAATCTAAACGTTTCATCATTTCTAGAGAATTCAAATTCTCCGACAACATTCTTTAACCCTCTCATACACCTTTGAAATTGAGCATTTTTCGTTTGCAAAGGAAATAATATTTTCAATTATCCTTATTTAGAATGAGATTTAAAATTTAGAATCAAATGTATCATAATTGAAAGGTTAAAAAACAAAGTGACATAAATCCTAAATTATAAAAACCATTGGTGTAATTCATCCAAATATATATCATTTTTCATTTCTGTATATTTTAATTTTTTTTTTAAAGCTCTCATTATTCTATCAATACTTGTCTTTTACGTGTATATCACCTGGTGACAAATTACTAGAATGTTTTTCCACACGGTTACCATAATATCCTTCTTCTACTGAGTCTGTTTCTGGGCAATTTTCACAAGGATTGCATCGTCAAGCTCTCTCATCAATGCTTGGTTGGAAAGGTTAACCTTCGAGAAACCTCATTTTGTATCCTCTCAAAATGATTGATTTTAGTAGGTCCAATTTGCAAATCTTCTGGAGGCCGACTACCGATGGGATTTTTTTAAAAACGGTAACAAAAAGAATTGGCAGAAATGAAGGAAAATTGGAAGAGAAGTTGTCGCAATCTTGATGGGTCAGTTTTAGTGTTTGGTTTTCTAAAATGAAAGTAAAATAAATGATCATTCTATTATAATGTTAATGTTAATTTTATTTTATTTTTTTGATTCAATGTTAATCTTAATTTGATTCACTAAAAAAATGATATAAAATATATTACAAATAAAATCATCATTTATTATAATAAAAGAGTAATCATTTCATAGAGAGCTTAAGAAATGACTATTTCATTCACCTTCATTCTAGTGACCTAAATGATATATATATATATATATATTTTCCTATTCTATTAGGGTTAATTTATAAAATTTATAATTTTATTTTTATGTTTCCTAATCTTATTGGGGTCATTTTGTAAAACTCCAAAGATTTTAGATAAAGATCTACATATACTTCAAAATTCTTCATTTATAATTATAGATAATCTTTATCTCCACTAAACAAAAATTCTGACATGGTCCTAGTCAGTTCCTTGTGAGTTATGACCACTCCACTGCTAAAAAAACTACTGTCTCCAATGTGTTTGATAAATGCTACTTAAAAAAGTGTTACAATGGGGACATGCATGATGTACCACTTTTGTTTGTTTGAGTGCTTGAATCCAAAAGTTTGAAAGTTACTGTTAATTATTATGCATTTTTATTGTCAATATAGAATTTAAATATCAAATGTATATGAATAGATAAAATTTTATAAAATGATTAAGGTTTTATAATTTGTTAGCCAGACTCATTTATAATTTTTCTGTGTTATTTATTGTTGTGTACTTGAATAAGCCATGCTTGGTTAACCAATAAGCTAGGAAGTATCTCAGAACAAAAGTTAAAACTTGTACTTATTTTTAATGTTGGGTTTGACAATTGTTCATGTAGGTCTCGTTTGAGAACATGTTAATTTAGTAATTTTTTAGCTATTTGGTTAAAATATGAGCTAAAAAAACTAGTATGTTTGGGATGACTTTTTGACTTTTTATGAAAAATTGTGCAAAAAGTAGAGAGAAAAGAGAATCTTTAACTTTTTGGTATGAATTGATGGCTTTTTGACTTTTTTAGTAACTTTTTAACTTTTTAATTATACGGGCTGCTTCCCAAATGAGGCCTAGTAATTTTTATTTTGTTAAATAACAGTGTTATTAAAAAAAAGTTAATACATTTGACAAAGGCTAAAAAGTTGGTTTTTTTTCACTTAGGTGTTTTTCTCGTTTAGTTTAGCATTATTGGTTTCACTTTTTTTAGAATGCTGTAAAGTAATTGTTCATTTGTAATTTTTATGTTGTAAAATAACATTGTTATTCAAAAAAAGTTGATACATTTGACAAAGGCTAAAAAGTTGGTTTTTTTTTTTTTTTTTTTCACTTGGGTGTTTTTCTCGTTTAGCTTAGCATTATTGGTTTCACTTTTAGCATTATTGGTTTCACGTTTTTTTTACAGTTGTTTTGCTGTTTGATCAGATTGCTACTGCTACTGCTACTGCTCTCCCCCTTCTTATCTCTTATGTGGTTGGAGCTTGCTCAGATTTTGGTGCTGTTTGTTTCAATCAGAGGTGTTGCCACACATAGTTGTTTTGTTGGTCAGCTTTACACACAGCTGTCTTGTCGTTTTGCTGTTAGAGTTGTCTTTGTTTTGCTTTGTTCCTTGTTTTCTCACCAGCTAGGAGTTGCTTTGTTCCTTGTTTTGCTTTGTTCCTTGCTGTTAGAGTTGTCTTTGTTTTGCTTTGTTCCTTGTTTTGCATTTTTTTGTTTTGCTTTGTTCCTTTTTATTGATATAATTCATTTGTGTTTCATCAATAAAAATTTTTTTGCCGATAAAATATATATATATATATATATGTATGTATGGCATTTATGGTTATAAAGTAAAAGAGCAAAGTAAATGGAGTAATAAATAACATTTCATAAATTCGAAAATTTTGTAAGAATTTTCTTTTTATCAAATGACAAACATTTTATATTTAATTATTAATTTAAATAACATTTATTATATTTTACATTGTACATTTTACTATAATTTTTTATTTATTTTATTTTTTTATATTCTCGTAATACTACTGGGAGCATTTAAACAAATAGTTTTATTTTATTTTATTTTATTTTGTTGGGCTTTTAGACAAGGATGATTTTTCCATTAATTTTATTTTGTTTCATTTTATTTTTTAGTGAACTTAATCTCTAGTTGAGATCTATCGAATAGTTCACTAAAACTTTTCATTGCCCATGTGGTTCACTGTATAAACTCAGAAAATAAATTAGAAAATGACTCAAAATTTTAAATTTATAGTGATATTTAAAGTTTGTTATTATAGGATTATATCATAAATGAATTTTAGTTCTTGACTGCAAAATTTTGAACAATTGTCTAATTTCATCTTAGTTATTTATTTTTGGATGTTTTCTTTGAATGCATGTTTTCTTTGAACTCTGAAACTTATCCTTTCAAGTCTTTGTTGCAAATTCTGGGCAGTTTCTCTTTATTCAGTTTTTTTTTTTTTTTTTTTTTGGTGAAAGTTCCGGACAACTTCCACTTCTCTACTCTTAAATATACACGCATCTCTGTTTTGTTCATTCATTCTGCAACTAATTGCTTATTGTTGAGTTTCCTTTTGTTTTTCTCTCTATAGATTCAGATTCAGCTACCCAATTTCAACTCTTCATCATGATCCAAACAAATACCAACGGCGGTGGCAATGACGCCGGAGTCTCTGTTCATGCCAGCGTACTCACCACCACCACCACCACTTCTTCAGCTAATAATAGATACAAAAGGCTTTGGAAACGCACTATAAGTGTAGGCGTTTTGGTTACTGTCAATAAAAAGTCATCATCACCGTCACCACTACCACCACCACCAACAACAACTACCTTGGCTGAACAACTCTGCCGGACCTTTTCTTCTCACTCTTCGTCCTTGGAAATTGTGATGGACATTCACGAGCAGGAGGACAAAGAAAAGGAAGAGGAAAGGCCCGGCACGGTTGTCAATGAGGTAGTAATAGATCAAAGGCAACATCATCTTCGGGATAAGGTTAATCGGTTTGTTAAAGACAGAGACTTGCAGTCTCTTACAGACTTTGGCGGTGTTGAACAAGTAGCAACCCTGTTTAATTCTGACTTGAATACCGGACTTTGTGCTGCTGCTGTTGCTGCTAATGATCTACAAACTTGGAACACAACAACAACAACAAACCACCCACTTCATGGTTTCATGCACTACTTCAAGGCAGCCTGCAACAGTCACACTATCTTCCTTCTCTTGATCTCGGCTGCGCTCACTTTTGGTACCGAGATATTGATGCGAGGCACCAAGTACGGGTGGGAACATGGTGCAACCATACTCGTCACTATATTTTTGCTTGTCACAGTCGCTCCCATGGCTGAGTTTCTTAGAGCAAAGATTGAACACAAGGAGATGCAAAAGAAAGAGTACAAAGTCAGAGTCATAAGAAATGGGGGGCCCCGAATCGTTGGGGTGTCGAGTATAATGTTAGGTGATATAGTCGGTTTGGAGGAGGGAGATCGGGTTCCTGCTGATGGTTTGTTTGTTGGGGACGATGGGTTGGTGTTGGATGAAGTATCATCAGCAGCCTCCAACATCGATTCTCATCACAACCCTTTTCTTTTATATGGTTTTAAGGTGGGTAAATGTTTACCCCTTTGAGAGTATAAAGCTTAATCTTTCCTTATGATTGGTGTTATTTGTCTTTGACATTCCTAGCATTGTTGTAGATGATTAGTGCTACTCTAACCCAAAAGTTAGACCATTGGTGTTATTTGTCTTTGACGTTCCTAGCATTGTTGTAGATGATTAGTGCTACTTTAACCCAAAAGTTAGACCCACTTTTCAAATCTAATGATGTGGCAGTCTATTAGAATATCTTTGGCAACTCTTTCTCTCATGTCTTCTCTATTCATCAGCCAATCATCTCTTTTACATGTCATTGAGTTTAGAAAATGGACTTTCATATCATTTTTCTTTAATTTATCTTGTAATTTGTCATTATTACACTAGAATCAAACATATGGGTGATTTGTGTGATAAACAAACTCACGAGACTCTCACTGATCTTCTTTGATCCAACAGGTTTGTAAAGGGAGTGGTCGCATGATTGTGACATCTGTCGGCACAAACACAGTGATAGGAAAGTTGATGAACATGGTGAAGGATGATCCAAACAATGGAACTACTCTTTTGCAGACTCGAATGGAAAGGTCAATCAAATATGTAGATAAGATTGCACTGTGTATCTCTATTCTCATCACTCTTGTGTTGTTCATACGGTTCTTGAATAGGAACCATGTCGACAGTATAGACCTCCCAGAACTAAAAGGGGAATTCACTGTTGAGAAGCTGATGAAAATGTTTGACAGAATTCTTTTGAGGCCGCGACGTAGCTTGGTTTCTGTTTTAACAACTACTCTCACTGTACTGGTTCTTGGGTTTCAACATGGTGTCTCTCTAGCCATTACCATTTCCCTTTCTTACTGGAACCAAAAGGTAGCATCTTATGGTGTCAATCCTCGAACTCTATCAGCTTGTGGCACCATCGGCTTCATCACTGTCATCTGCATTGATGTGCCTGGTGAAGTAATGTCTAAACAGATGGAGGTTGTTAAGTTGTTGGTAGGTGAAAGAGAAATCAACACCACCGGAGAAGAATCCAACTTATCACACATTGTTCTTAAAACCTTGCAGCAAGGAATTGGTGTGTGCATTCTTGCACCCGAATATCCTTGGAGCCCAATGGATAGGTTGCTCTATTCTTGGGCAAAATCAGAATGGGGTGTCGCTATGGAGTTTAGGAAAGAAAGTTCTGATTGTGCAAGTTCTACTAGTGGTTCATTTGGCAACGAGTGTGGTGATTTATGTGAGGGTGGTGAATTGGCTAAAGCCGCTACTATGGAGTCCAAGAAAGAATATTCTGGTTGTGCAGGTTCAAGTGGTTCATTAGGTGACAAGTGTGACCAATCAAGTGAGATTGAATTGGCTAATGTGGTGGCTGTGGAGTCTAGGAAAATGGAGTTCAGGAAAGAAAGTTCTGATTGTGCAGGTTCTAGTGGTTCATCAGGCTACACGTGTGGTGAATTCTATGAGGTTGTATTGGTTGAAATGAGGCCCAATGAGAAAGGCAGGGGTGTCTTAATGAGGAAGATTAATGGAGATGATGAGAAAACTATGCTCTTGCATTGGAGAGGATTGGCACGGACTATATTAGGAATGTGCTCACACTACTATGATTGTGAAGGAACAAGCTATGTCTTGGAGTATAATCGGAGATGCAAGTTGGAGAAACTGATTAAAGGTATGGAGGACAATGGTCTTCATCCCATTGCATTTGCTTACAAACAAACAGATGTTGAGGAAATCAGAGAAGATGGGTTGATCTTGTTAGCAATACTCGGTGTTAAGTATCGTGAAGAAACAAAATTAGCCATGGATTCCCTTAGAGAAGCCGGAGTGAACATCAAGTTGATGATGGGGGATGAGTTAAGTAATGATGCTCATGAAACTTTTGCTTTTGGAAGATCCCCCCCTGAGGATAAACTTGGCTTGATACGGTGCTTGAAACAAGAAGGCCATGTGGTTGGCTTTTACGGTGGATTCACTACAGATGACACTCCAGCTTTAAAAGAAGCCGATGTGGGGATCACAGAGGAAGCTCAGAGCACTGAAATGGCCAGAGAGAGCTGTGACATTATCGTTTTAGGCCCCGGAGTAAGGTTGTCCTCGTTGTTCCCACTGTTGAAGCATGGTAGATGTGTATACCATAACATTCAGAGATTCATTGTACTTCAGCTCACTGCATACATTTCTGGGATACTAATCACTGCTGTCTCAACAATGTCTCTTGGAGAATCCCCATTCACAGCAATTCAATTGGGTTGGGCGAACCTAATTGTCTACATGCTAGGCGGGATGATGATGGCGATGGAGCTTCCAACTCAGGGACTAATAAAGGCAGCTTATCAACCACAACCCACAAGGACAAAATCAATCCTGACCATGCCCATGTGGAGAAGCTTGGCAGTTCAATTTGTTTACCAAGTCTCTGTTTTGCTAATCATTCAGTTTGAAGGAGGACAAGCCATACACGGCCTTGATGAACAGAACGTAATCAAAACCATGATCTTCAACACTTTCATCCTGTGCCAGGTCTTCAATCTGTTCAATACCATGGAATTGGAAAAGAAACAAGTGTTCATGGTTGTGGTCCAGTCGTACTGCTTTTTGGCATCTGTTGTGGCTGTTCTTGCTGTGCAGGTGCTACTTATTCAGCTCGCGACAATTCTAACCAATTATGCGAGGTTGAATTGGGTTCAGTGGGCATTTTGTTTTCTCTTCTCTTCGCTTTCATGGATTTTTGATCGGGTCTTGAAATTCATCTATATCTTCCTCCGCGAAATGTCTGTCTGGTCTATGAGTTCAACAAACATAATGTCCCGAGCTAGCATGTCACGCCCCAAGCTCCGTGACAACGCCGCACACCCATAAAAGTGAGCATGCAAGGCTAAGAATCCAATTACATAACCCACAATGTAAAATACTCAAAATAAATCCTTAAATTGTCAAAATGCTAAAATCCACAAAAATTGATTATTCTTATCGTATGAAATTATCCATCAAGTCCACTAACAAAGTCCATTAACAAAATAATAATCTAAGTACTTAATCCATAGCCCTACTCTCGGCACTCCCATATGTAAAAATCTCGCGCAGCTCTACTCTTCAGAATCTGAAAAAAAAAATAAGGGTAAGCTAGATAGCCCAGTAAATAACCAACCATCACTGCTAGCTGGATCAAGTATACAAAAATAAATAAACAAATAAATCGATAACCAATAAATATAAATTTTTCTACAGTTCAATAAATGAACAATTATTTGTAAGATGGTTTTATAGCTAAAAATAAACAATGTACAATACATTTTAAATGAAAAGCCAACAATATAATTCAAAGTAATTCGTTGTTCAAAGCGATGGTTCGATATTCAGATGGTTCAATGATTCGATTCACAAAACCCAAGTCTTAATGACTATGGTCACTTAGCCCGTGACAAGGCCCAGAACCACACATAGGCCGGTGGTAAAGCCCCAAAAGAAACTAGTTTCTGTGCCAATAAATAACCCCTATTGGCTAGGGTCCAAATCATAGTCAGACTAGAGTGATGTTCAAAATTCAAACAATACACAATTTTTAAATAAAACATTCGATATTTTCAGAATAAACGTTTAGTACAATTTTCAGAATAATTTCACCAAATATTCAAATAATTTTCATAATAATATTCGGTGTTGTTTTATACTTGATCCATATTTTATTTTAAGAGAACAGGAAAGCTATGAATAAATATTTATGATTTTAAACGGTTCGATAGGAATAAAAATAAACCAACAGTGATAGAAGGTTACTTACCTCAAACAGCTAAAATAATATTTCCCAAGCTAAACTCAAATTACCAAGATCCACCTTAATCTCACAAACCTTGAAATAGCCTAATTTTTTTCTTGAAGATTGAAGCAATACTGAGAAGATTGATTGAACCACCAAGGTAAAACCCAAAACCCTTTTTTTTTTTTTTTTTTTTTTTCTTTTCTTTTGTTTTTCTTTTCTAACTCCCACGGCACAACACACACCCACACACAGCACTTTTCTCACTCTCTAATGCTCTCTCTCTCTCGTCTCCTCACGGCGCTGAACTTTTTTTTTTTTTTTTCTTTTATAAGGATTGAAAACCTAATTCTTAAGATTACTAAATTACCCATACAATTAATTGAAATAATAATGCCATCTCATAATTAAATCCTTGATATCACTAAATAACCCACATAAATTAATTTAATTACTAATCTATCCAAAAATAATTATATACAAAACTTGGGTTTTACATAGCACGATGCCTGTTATGCTGCTACATGTCCCCATTACGGGCTTCAGTTTTTCTGTGTTCGTGTTCTTCTCTTTATCATATTATTTCAAGCCAGACATCGCCTGGGCTATCCGCTAGTGCTTCTCTACGAGGAATATGAATTTTGGGATTAACCACAACCTTCTCAGGTCTGTAGAGCATTGGAGCACAATGAATGGTGGAAATTCAGGACCCATCACTTCCTTTAGTTGTCCTTAACAGTATTGCTTTATTTACAAATAAATAAATGAAATAATAAAGAAAAAATATATATAGAATACTAAAAGCTTCTTAGTGTTTTTGAAGTTGCCAGTTAGTTTAATCGGATCAGGAGTGCTGATATAGTATCGTAGTAGTACAGAAAAGCTGTGTACCCAGAAAAAATAAAAACAGTCCAATGTTGTTGGATGGTGTAGATTCAGTTTTGTATATGCATCTCAACCATTTAATGTCTTTTTTTCTGGATATTTTTTGGGTAAATATTTTGGTTTTCTAGCACTGGCGATATTTTTTGGGTAAATCTTAAGACTAGTTTGTCACTCTTGGCTATTATCACTGCCACTGCCACAATCCCAAATGCCACAACTACCACCCTACCACCACCACTACCACATCCCACTACTATCGCCACTACCACCACCTACTATCATCAATTACCACCACCACCACTGCCACAATCCCAACCCTATTACTACTACCACTACTAACATTCTAGTATTGCCACCGTTGCCACCACCACTGATGCAGCGCAAAATGTGAAATAGTAACAATCTTAAAATCCGTTGATTCAAACAATAATAACAAGAATAAAGGCTCAACAATGATTGATTCACAAGAATACCCAAAATCAGATCAAAAGAGTATAAAACTCAAAATATATTAATTCTCAAAAAAACTATCTTTTTTTCTTGCCCTAAGACTTACATTCATTATTTATAAACAAAATATAGACCTAACTTAATCAGGAAACAACCAGAATTGGCAACTACCATAATGCAACACGGAAATAATTAAGGAAACTAAATAACTAAATAATTCCATAATAATATTAATTTTAAAATAATAAAATAAAAATACCTATTTTCTAAAATTCAATCTGCATCATTCTTCCCTGCTTGAGAAAACTCGTCCTCGAGTTTCTATTGCTTGAAATAATTTGGCCTGTCTGCACTTATCCGCATTAACCTTGTATTTGAGGTTAATTTTTTGAAATCTAAACTTCAAAGAAGAGTTTCCTAAAATTAAAGGAACAACTTTCTTTAACAAATTTAATACATTTCTATCAAAGCCCAAATTTGAACGGTTCAAACTCAAATTTGTAAACTCTTCATAAAATGTCTCTTCAAACGGATCATAGAAAATATTGTCCATATTGTAAATCGATTTTGAATGCTTATTGAACTCATGTAAACCAAGTATATGATCTTCCACAAAAATAAATTAACACCAACCCTCCCATAACTCCGATTCATGCTTCCAACAGATAAAATATGATTAAACATATTATTAGTTCCATCAATGAATGGTTCATCATAAAAAATCAGTGGTTTACTCCAATCCACAATCGGATCCGGAATAAATTTTGATGTGAAAGGCCATTAATCATATCATCTTGTTTAGTGATTTGGTTCACGTGATCTTTATAATTTTTCAATGCATGATCTCTCCTCGGTCTTTCACCTTGAAAACTCAGCAGGTTAGAATCATCATCTATTACCTCCTCCTCTTCCACAAGAACCTTTCGAGCACCACTACTCTCCTAGTCATGGAGTAGGAATGTAGCAAGCTCTGATACCAACTGACGCCGCGCGAAACGTGAAATAAGAATAATCTTAAAATCCATTGATTCAAACAAGAATACCGAAAGTAAGATTCCTCTCTAGACTCGTTGATTCACAAAGAATATCAAGAATAAAGGCTCAACAATGGTTGATTTGCAAGAATACCCAAAGTCGGATCAAAAGAGTATAAAACTTAAAATATATTAATTCTCAAAAAAACTATCTTTTTTTTCCATACCCTAAGGCTTACATTCATTATTTATAAGCAAAATATAGATCTAACTTAATTAGGAAACAACCAGAATTGGCAACTACTATAGTGCAATACGGAAATAAGGAAACTATATAACTAAATAATTCCATAATAATATTAATTTTAAAATATTAAAATAAAAATACTTATTTTCTAAAATTCAATCTGCGTCAACCACCACAACAGACCACCACTACCGAGGTCGTAACCACTACGCTAGCCTATCAAGAAATTGTTGCTATAGTAATCGTATAGAAGAACTCCGAAATCCATAAGGCCTGTGATCTTGTTCCTTCGTGTCTGATGTGGCTGCTTTGGTTGGAGTGGAATCGGCGGATTTTCCAAGGGGTGGAGATCCCTGTGCCTCTTTTGAAGAATAGGTTCTTGGTAGTTTTGTATAGTTGGGCTTTGGAAAGAGTGGTTTTTTTTTTTTTTTGATCAATCAAAAGAAAACCTTTATTGATGAAACAATCAATACAAAGTAAATAAGCAATACATCAACAACGGAAGAGAAAGATGGTGCAAACATCATCATAGTTTACACTCCAAATCCCAACTAGGTTGGCACCCAGAAGTAAACATAATCATCTGATTTATTTTGGGAAGAGTGATTATGGATTTATTTTCTTTTGGGATTTTATAGATTCTTTACATGTTTTGGATTGGGTGTTATTTGGTGATGGGTGTATTTGTTTCCATCGTCTTGATGCTTGGCTTTTAATAAATTTTACCTTTTACTTGTCAAAAAAAAAAAAAAAAACCCACACACTCACTCGCACTGCATCCTTGCTATTGGCTGACTGTGATTAGAGCCGCATATAATGGAGGTCAAAGTGTGGAGTTTGTTGGTAGGTTGATGACAGTTATAGCTGCAAGGTGCTGAGGCTTTAGCATTCTGTGGACGAGCAATTCAGAATTAAGAGAAGGCCAATAGGGTTGGAGCCACCAGTGGGTGAAAGTTGAACTTCATGGTCAAGATGTCAAGATTTGAATGCATCCCAGTTGGGTTGTAAATCATTATTTCGTGAGTGTTCTTGATTGTTAAGGTGGCTGAGGTTTTTCCTTAGGGATTGTTACTAACATTTTCCTCGTATATTGTTTTGTCTTGTTCTTATTTGTTATTGAGTGGCTTGCCTTGAGTGATTGGTCAATTGATATATGTACATTGAACAAATTGATTTAATAAATTGCTGCTTTTGAATGTTAAATTGATTTAGTTTTCTTTGAGCTTGGCCTATTCACCCTCTAAGCAGTAGGCACAAACTTTGTCTACTTCTGTTCTTTCACAAGTAGTTACTTTATGCATTGACTTTGAAGTCATCTCCTAGGATGGTAATTTTCTATTCAAGGCATGACCATTTCAAAGTTGGTGCCTGCTATTGTCACTGGCTGAGATTGTCCAGTGCCACCATTCAGAATGGCCACTTGCTGCATGACATGTCAGTAGCTGTCATCACATAAATACCGTACATATGTTTCATTGTTAGTATGCCATCCGCATGTCAGCAAGCTTTGCATTGTCTATTATGCTTTGCTCAAGCAAGACTGATGTTTCCTCCTGGCTCTTTATAAATTGCCATTAACTGCTATTATACAGGCAGTTAGGTAAAGTTTCGAGTACCTCCTATGCGCATCTAGCTATTGAAACCTGCTTATCCATGAAAAAAGAAAAGAAAATCAGTATTGCATGTAGCCTATTTTAATTGCAATCAACTCTAAGCAGATTGAGGTGGAGTCAATTCACAAAAGAAAACTCATGAGTGGGTGCTTTATTGTTGAAGATTGGGAACTCTCAGGTATTTTTGTTAAGTATAGTCTTCTTGTCTTTGCAAGACTCAAGTGAAGGAATTGAAGAGCAAAGTGAAGCAAATCTTAGAAAGCTTTCTGAAGAAGTTCTTACAACATCACAGCCTTCATCATAGCTCTCATCACAGCTCTGTAAAGCTAGTGTTCCACTACCATGTTATCAGGGCATTGGTTGTGGCGGTTAGATATTAGTTTGTTAGTTTGTTAAGTTTGTTACAGAGTTAGTTTAGATATTTTGAGAGTTAGTTTCAGTAGTTAGTTTCAGGCTCTTAGTATATAACAAGATGTAATCCATAGTTCTCAATAATAATACAGAAAATCAGTTTTCAAGATTCTCAATATGGTATCAGAGCATTGAGCTCTCGTGGGCAAGATCCTTAGTCTTCAATGGCAGATACTTCGTTACCTCCAAATCTCAGTTCACTAATTTCAAATTTCCATTCTCTTGTCACAGTAAAGCTTGAGTCAAACAATTTCATCATATGGAAATCACAGATGACAAATGTACTTCGAGCATCTGGATTTCTTGATCATGTCAATGGATCTCATCCATGTCCCTCTTCAGAAATCATTGATGCTTCTGGAAAAACTGCTCCAAATCCGAGTTATGAAAAATGGCAATTGATTGATGCACATCTGCTCACCTTTCTGACTGCAACTTTATCTTCATCCGTTTATTCCTCAGTTCTTCATCTGCCTCAGAGTGATCAGGTATGGAAGTTTTTAGAGAAGCAATTTACTTCAGTCTCACGTTCTCATATTCATCAGCTCAAAACCAAACTTCACACAATCTGTAAGAAGTCATCTTCAATGGAGGCATACCTGTCTCAAATTAAAGATATAGCTGCTTAGCTAGCTTTGGCATCTGCAAAGGTTGATGATGAAGATCTGGTATTTCTAACCTTGAATGGTTTACCAGAGGAATATGAAGCCTTCAAAACCTCTATTCGCACTAGATCTGAACCTGTCAAAATGGACCAGTTGTGTTCATTCTTATGTTCTGAGTCCATTCACATGGAACAAAAACTTAAACAGTCTACTAGTACAAAGCTTCATGTTGCTTACTCTGCCTCACGAGGATCTTCCTCTTTCTCTCAGACAGGCTATGATTCTTCACATGCTTCAAATCGAGGTTTTCATTCTCCAAGAGGCAGATCTTCATATCGTGGTTCTAGAGGAGATTGATATAATAACTTTAGAGGAGGCAGATTCAATACTCGGTATAATAATAGATCCAGAGGCACTTTTTCCTCTTGCTGTCAGATTTGTGGTGGTCTAAGTCATAATGCCTTTGACTGTTGGCATAGACTTGATCCAACTTTTCAACAATTCACTCCTAACACCTCTTCTCAGTCTTCTCTGCCAAAAGCTTATACTGCTGCAGTACCACAACCAATGGTACCACAGCCTTCTGCTGATCCTACTATACCTCCTTGGTATGTTGACTCCGCTGCTACCAATCATCTGACAAATGACTTGGCTCATTTTCAACAATTTCACCTTATCAAGGACGAGGCGAGTTCAAATTGGTAATGGTTACGCTTTGCAAATTAGTCATCTTGGTAAAGGTATCTTGCCTATACCACATCATGTTTTTCGACTCTCAAATCTACTCCATGTTCTCGCCATTTCTTCAAATCTTTTATCATTCACCAACTAACCAAAGATCACAATTGTTTGGTTATTTTTGATGCTAATACTTTTGTCATTCAGGACAAATGCACGAACAAGATTCTGCATAAAGGTGTTAATATCAATGGTCTCTACCAATTCATTCCATCATCTCAGCCATTCTCTTCTCCTCCTCAAGTTTTTCAGTCCAAAACTACTGCTCCTGTGTCTGCTAGCAGTCCAGCCTGTGTCTGACATGCTTTGGCATCAAAGACTAGGCCATCCATCTTCTTTAAAGCTTCAACATATGGCTGGCTTCTTACCAGATCAAAATAAAATGTTTTTGAATAAAACTTTGTCTTGCTTGGATTGTAATGTGTCTAAATCTCACAGACTTCCTTTTTCTTTGTCTAATGCTTCTGTCAATTGTCCTTTTGCCTTAGTTCATAGTGATGTTTGGGGGCCCTTTACAATGGATAATGCCCCTTTTCGATTCTATGTTTTGTTTGTAGATGATTACAGTAGATTTACTTGGGTGTATCCTTTGGCTTACAAGAGTGAGGTGTATGATAAATTGCTTATGTTCAAAGCCTATATTGACACTCAATTTCAGACTTCTCTTAAAATTCTTAGGACTGATTGTGGAACTGAATTTGTAAATAAAAGAGTTGATACTTTGTTGTCTTCTCATGGTATTGTTCATCAAAGTAGTTGTCCATATACTCAAGCTCAAAATGGCATCGCTGAACGCAAACACAGACATATTATTGAAACTGCCATCACCTTGCTTCATCACTCCTCTGTTCCAATCATGTTTTGGTTTGATGCCATTGCTACAGCTACATTTCTCATTAATAGAATGTCTTCTAGCATTTTACATAATAAGACTCCTTTTGAAAAATTGTTTCATCTCATACCTGATTATTCCCTTTTTAAAGTGTTTGGTTGCCAATACTTCCCTTGGTTGCAGCCTTATGCTTCTCACAAGTTAGCCCCAAAATCTCTCTCTTGTGTTTTTCTAGGCTATCATCCTACCATTAAAGGTTATAGATGTCTTGAACCTATTTCTGGAAAAATCTACATTTCTAGACATGTTATTTTTAATGAAACATGTTTCCCTTTTTCTCAACAACAAGCCTCTATGTCTGCTCCTTCATCTTCAGATTTGATTACACTTACTTCATTTTTCTGGCCTTCTTCTTTTAGCACTGCCTCTCCTCCCACATCTGTACCTTCAGCATCTTCTTTATCTGTTTCATCCCCTTCTTCTTCTTCTAAGCCTTCTTCTTCATCTTCTTTTCCTCCTCCTACTCCTCAGTCCAATACACACCCTATTCATATTTCTTCTATTACTATTGATCTACCACCTCCTTCTCTTCCTTCTTCTGTTGGTAACACCCATCCCATGATTACTAGGTCCAAACATAAACTGCCACAGTGTTTTTCTGCTACTGTTTCTCTTCTTGAAACTGAGCCTACCACTGTTCAAGCTGCTCTTCAATCTCCAGTCTGGCTTCAGGCTATGAAGGAGGAATATCAAGCTCTTCAACAACAGGGCACTTGGGATCTTGTTATCCTTCCTCCTCATAAGCTTGCCATTGGGTGCAAATGGGTTTTTCGCATAAAAAGGGATTCAAATGGTACCATTGCCCGTTATAAAGCTAGATTGGTGGCCAAGGGGTTCTTGCAAAAAGAAGGCATTGATTTCCATGAGACCTTTAGTCCAGTGGCCAAACAACCTACCATTCGAATTTTCTTAAGTGTTGCTCTTCAATCTCAATGGGCTATAAAACAACTTGATATTTCCAATGCCTTCCTTCATGGGACTCTTCAAGAAGAAGTGTATATGTTACAGCCTCCAGGATTTGAACAGTCTTCTTCTCATGTTTGCAAACTCAAGAAGGCCTTGTATGGTCTTAAACAAGCCCCTAGGGCTTGGTACTCCACCTTCTCTGCTTTCTTGATTTCTCAAGGATTCATCAATAGCCTGTCTGATGCCTCTCTTTTTATCAGAAAAACTGCTACTAGCATTACTTTGTTATTGGTGTATGTTGATGACATCTTACTAACAGGAAATGATGCTGCTTTTATTACCCTGCTACTGCAGCACATGCACAAAGCATTCTCCATGAAAGAACTCGGTTCTTTATCTTATTTTCTGGGCATCTCAGTACAGTCTGATCAGCATGGTTATTTTTTATCCCAAGCAAAATATGTCACGCTTTTATTACATAAAGTCGCTTGGCCGATCGCAAGCCATGTTCATCTCCTATGGTCATTAAACCTCTGTGTTCTGCCACTGATTCACTACCCTTTGCTCAGCCCTCACTCTATCGCAGTTTAGTTGGTGGACTGCAATACTTGACTATCACTAGACCAGATATCTCATATGCTATTAATCAAGCTTGTCAATTTATGCATTGTCCCACCAATGCCCTCTTTCAGGCTGTTAAACGGCTCCTTCGCTATGTCAAAGGAACTCGCATTATGGCCTTTCTTTCACACTGGTCCATGTGAGCTTCGCCTTCTCGGACTCTAATCGGGCTAGTGATCCTCTTGATCGCAAATCCACCTACGGTTATTCGTCTTTCTTGGTTCAAACTCGATTTCATGGTCACTAAAAGCAACCAACCTGCTTTCGCTCATCCATCGAAGCCGAGTATAGAGCCTTAGCTCATACCACATTTGAGCTCACTTGGATTCAGCAAGTACTTAAGGATTTCTGTTTTCCCATCTCATATTCTGTCATCGGTGTGTGACGGTTTATCCGCCATGGCCTTAGCCTCCAATCGCTTTTTTCCATGCTCGATCCAAACATATAGATATCGATTGCCATTTTATTAGGAGAAAGTGGTTTGCCGATGTTGACCTTAAGAACTTCTTCACCATGGTCGATAGGCAAGTAGACACTAACAGCTTGTCTCGTAAATAATGAAACCGAGAAGGAGACAGGGGCTTAGTAAAAATATCAGCTACTTGATCCATGGTAGGAATATACTTAAGGTCAATCTGCTTGGCAACCACTTTCTCCCTCTCTCTACCAGCCCTCGAACCCCTGACCTGAGGCTTTAACAAACCATGATTTAGCCAAACAGATTCAACGAGTTGTGGCGGTTAGATATTAGTTTGTTAGTTTGTTAAGTTTGTTACAGAGTTAGTTTAGATATTTTGAGAGTTAGTTTCAGTAGTTAGTTTCAGGCTCTTAGTATATAACAAGATGTAATCCACAGTTCTCAATAATAATACAGAAAATCAGTTTTCAAGATTCTCAATACTTTCATTACATTTGTTGTCTATTGCAAAATGGCATGAAGGATATCAAACTATGTGGACTATATGCTGTGATCTAAATGATTCAGAACTCCTTAGAAACCTTATGGTAAGAAAGAAAATTATACTTTTGTTGTTTATTTTTAGCTGTTAAGGTTTCTTGATGATAAAGTATGATGTCCTTATTCTTTGAACATTTTCCTTTTCTCTCATCACTTGGACACTATCTATGTATGCATATCCTTGTCTGCCTTTCCTTGGCTTATTTTATGGGCCCACTTTCCTTGACAATTCTAATGACTTACTTTGCAGCATGAGAGCATGGGACCCAAAGGAGGGTTTAGTTATTTTGTGTTCAAACAATTGTATGACAGGAAACAGTTTTCCAAGCTTCTAAGACTTGGAGAAGAGTTCCAGGAAGAGCTAGCTACTTTTCTAAAGCAGCACCGGGATCTCCTATGGCTTCATGGAGTGTTCCTTCATCAGTTTTGCTCAGCTTCCGAAAACCTTCATGCATTGGCTCTTTCTCAAGATGATAACTCAATTGCGGAAGCTGTAGAGGGGACTGAGTCTTACGGCACAAAAATGGAGCCAACATTAGCAGAAAGAAAGCTTTTTCTTCAACTCTCAAAGATAGCTGCAGTGGCAGGTTGTCATTTATACTGTCTAGCTCCAAGACTTACCCCTGCCAGATATAACTGTAGCACCTTTTTCTGTTGTTCCAGTTCTTTGCCAATTTATCCTTGATCAAGAATTGCTTTCATGCACTTTGCACCATCTTTTGTTTGGGGCTTCTTAATTCGGCATGAAAGAGATGTGTTACTTTGATTTTGATTCCATTTAGAAGACATGAGATCATCCTTGAAACTTTGTTTATAGCATTACTGTTTGACACATACTGTTTGAAAGCACAAAAGCGGAGGATAGCCAAACCCTACCTCTGAAAACCAGACCTTGAAGCCTATTAAGTTTTGAAGAAGATAAAAAAGAAGAAGAAGAAAAGCCTAGAAAACAGCACAACGAACTTCCAATGAACAAAGTAATAATCAACATCCTCCCATGAACCTTAATATTCAATGATTGGTCATCTGTGTTTTGTTTTGTTGAAGCATGACTTGGAATGGTAAGATATTATTTTGAATGGTCTTGGCAGCAGCATCAAATCATTCTTGGACTTGCCAAATAATAAACTAGAGAAATGAGCGTGCTAATTGCCCGAAGTTGATATTGGTGGGGTGAGTGGGCCATAATAGTGGTGGATGTGCAAACACAGACAAGTTCATGTTCATGATGAAATTGTATGAACTTGTTTTAAAAAATTAATATAGGCTTCCTAGGTCACCTACGAGTTTTGTATGCTGTTGGTCGTTTCAAATTCAGTTTATTGCATTTAATTCAACGAAATGTCGGAGTTGTTGAAGTTGCACATGAATTTGTGATCCTTTTGAACCATCCGTGAACTGTTTTTCATCAAAGTCTTATCAAAGTTGCCCTGCAAGATGAACATTAATCTTTAGCTAATTTAAAGTAGTTTTTAGAGACTTATATTGGAAATCAGCAATGCTAGGTATCATGAAAAACCTTTCATGAAAATAATCATGAATGCTTTGTGACCCTTGAATTACACTTAGAATAAAGCACCACACACTAATCAATGTAATTCAAAGATCATAAATCTTTCATGATTATTTTCATGAAATTTTTTTCATGATCCCTAACTTTTCTCATTGAAAAATTGATGCCAGTTGAAAAGATGGAACTTGTCCGTATAACATGATTGGAAAGGCTGCTGATATTACTACTTGAGTGAATCAATCTTACTTAGTTCCCATTTGGTATCAGTTTGTTGGGAAACGAATTAGAAACGCGTATCATTACTACTAGTTATTGTTGGTTGGTTGGGGCATGTTCCTTTTTATTTTTTTATAATATTTTGTTTCCCTATATTCTCTTGTTGTACAAGTGTTGCATTGCGTGGTTGGCTAATATTAGGATGTTATTTACAAATAGAGTCAATGTTGTAATGCTCAGGATGTTATTTACAAACAGAGTCAATGTTGTAATGCTCAATTATAGCAGTGAAGGATGGTGCCATATAGAACAAAAATATTTTTTTTGCATGGTTTCCTTTGTTTTTTTGGAGGGTTAGTGTGGTGTCTTATTTGCCAGAGCATTTTGAATTTGAAGTACCTGTATCTATAGGTTATTCCTTTTTCACCATATAACTCCAAATATTTTGTTGTTTTTTTGGCAAACTGAAATGTTTATTTTGGATTTGAACCTGTTAATATCTTTCACTTCTGTTGTGATAACCCTGTTCTGTATTATACTAATTGGTCCTTATTTTGAATATGATTATGTGTTTAATATGATTTTGTGTGCCATTATGTGAAAATATGTGGTTTTGAATTTCTATTTGTTCATAGTAGGAATATCTGTTTGATTGTTTACTTTGGAAATTAAATTGAAAGCCCTATCGGCCACTGAAACAGAAATTGGTCGCACCATTGTGATTGGCATAATTTTTAGAGCCTACGGTGAAGTTTAATTGAAAAATAGATTCGGACCAGATTAAATTGATTACACTATTGAATTAGTGCCCAATTAGTTATTATTATTAAATTGAATTAGTGGGATTTGTTTTAAAAGGGCACTATACCCTCAATTCTCCTCCTTTGTTGTATTTTGGCTGATCTTGAGCTTTAAAATGGAGAGAGGGCCGGCTAGAGAGAGAGAGAGGGAGAGAAACAATTGAAGATTTGCTCAAAAAGCTTGAGTAAATTGAAGGCTAGCTCAAGAATTAACCTTAGTTGGTAAAGATTAAAGCTCCTTGGTGAGTAATTCATGAGTTTAATGTTGTAAAGTATGTATTCAAGCTAGTTGGGTAATCAAGAGTAAGAATTGAAATGGAATTGAGTTGATCATGTTAGATTGAAGGTCAATATATGCATGCATGTGTGTCATTACTTTGAATTTGCATGTTTGGGCTTGAAATATATGATTCATGTAGAGTTTTGGTTAAAACTCATGTTTGAAATCACCATTTGCATCATCTAGGTTGAGAATAAGGGTAATACATCACATGCGTGTACAAACTATAAGAATAGGAGCTTTGAATGCATGAATTTGCATGTTGGAAATGAGTTTGGTGTCAATTGGGACATGTATGTGTTTGATTTATGAAATTGAGCTCCACATTGATGTAAATGGGTGTTTGTATCATGATAGCATAAATATATTTGAAGTTTGAGCCATAAATTGTAAGTTGGATCGGTTTGAATGCTGGATTTGAGCTCAAGAACTTAGCTGGAAAACCCAGAAAATTTGATGTCCGTTCGAGCGGGGAAACCGCCGCTTGAGCGTGAATTTCGTGCTTCTAGTATTTTTGCAAACTTGGATGTCAGCTCGGGTAGGTAATTTCACACTCGAGCGAGGAGCTATGTAAACAGACCTTCAGCTCGAGCGCTATACTTTACGCTTGAGCGTAATTTTGATGCATCCAGCACTTTTGCAAACCTCATGGGTCTGCTCGAGCGGGGACCATGTTTTTTGAAATTTTGTTTATGTATTCTATGTTTCGTTTTCCGTCCTCTTTCACTTTTAAAGTACTCTTAGGCATGCATTGACCATTGTAATTGAGTTAAAGAGATAATAATGAAGCCTAAAGAGGAAAATGTGAATTTAGAACGAATTGAATTGTTTGTGACCCTTTTGTGTTCATGGAATGTGTAGGGTCGAGCTCCAGGACAAACCAACCAACCGATCACTGTGAGTAATATCGATATTTGAA
Source organism: Camellia lanceoleosa (assembly GCA_025200525.1). Classification (NCBI taxonomy): domain Eukaryota; kingdom Viridiplantae; phylum Streptophyta; class Magnoliopsida; order Ericales; family Theaceae; genus Camellia; species Camellia lanceoleosa. The sequence continues at coordinate 60,101,313 of CM045762.1, forward strand.
ACTTGTCGTTTGTCCAATTGCTTATTTCCTTATAAGCCTTATGAGTTTGCCAGTTTGAGTTATGGACAAAGGTTTGATATGAATAAAAGAATGGGCCAGAGGCCGTTTTGACAAGAATGAATGGGCCAAAGGCTGTTTTGACATGAATGAATGGGCCAGAGGCCGTTTTGACACAAATGAAAGTTTGAATGGGCCCAAGGCCAGTTTGTTCGGAACCGTAGTCACTTGACCTAAATTGTGTATATATGTTAAATAGAAATGTGAATTGGGCCCAAGGCCGTTTGAAGCATGTTGTTCTACATATCGTTTGTATAACTTCTTTACTTGATATTATTCATTGGGCTATCACTCACGCTCATTCATGTGTTTGTAGGTGAGCCAAGAGAAGTCCAAACCTAGCCCCAGTGAAGTCTGTGAGGAACAACAAAGGTTTTGAAGAGTCAGCCCTTGCGTCTCACGCACGAGACCCATCTTCACTTTTTTGTCATTTTGTTTTATTTTGTCATATGGGCGAAGTCTTTGAACATGTATATAGTTTTATTCGGTTGATTTAAACCTATATGATCCTGTATGTACAGAACTTTGTGTAATACATATTTTGATGTGAGTTATTAATGTGCATATGTATGGTTTGTTATGATGTGCCATGTAAGCACAGCTCTATGGATAAAGTTTTAAATTGCTTTCGTTTGCCCCCCATTAACTCTGTTAAAATACGTTTGGTTTGGTCTGAGGCCGTAGGTAATCTCATGATTATTGGCTGGTTATGTCCTAAACCCTTGGGGGCGGGTTCGGGTCATGACACCTGCCCAATATAATTTTTATTTTATAATTTTGATTTTGTTTTTGTATTTGTACTTTTCATTTTAGAAGAGAATAATGGTTATTTAATATTTGGCAAGAAAGAATGCTGATTGTGATGAAAAGTTGAAGTGCATTGAAGCTGATTTGAGGATTTTGAAATTGCCGGTATGCTGAAGTGAAATAAGTATTTGCGCTGTTCTTTTTACTGGAACCTTTTCTGTGATTGTGCTATCTAATTTATTAATCTTTTTTTTCTTTTTGTAATTATAAACTTATGCAATATAATTTGATTTTCCCATCACAATCACCAATGCTGTTTGAATGTGCATGACTCATTTATCAATAATGGACTTGCTGGCCATTTTTTAGGATTTTACTTGTGTCGTGCACTTATAAGTCAGATTGGCTTGAATGCTTCCCTTGGAAGTCTTTTCTTAACTGTTAGCCATATAGAAAAACTTCTAGACCAGTTCTCCTTTGACTCAGGTACCTTCAATCATTATGGTTTGGTTAAACTTGGCTCATTAAAAGTTGTGAATTTCAAACCATCATATGGAATATCTATTTTGGTCAAGTAAACTAAAATTCACTGTCAATGTGTGTGGCACTGATAATCACTGAAACTTTCTATTGAATAACATTTCTATCTTGGGAATTATTCCGTTTTCCCCTTTGGTGATTGGTGTTTCTAAATAATTTTTCTTCTTTGGTAATTGGTGCTTCTGAATAATTTTTTGTCTTGAAAAATTTATTAGTGATGAAATTTAGTTGTGCATCTCTATCCAAATAGCATGGGCTAGTGTAGTAAATATAAATACGAATTTTCTTAATTTGACTAATTAAATAGCCGTTGATAGAGTCGAGTGGAGAAGAATGATTCATATAACCGACCCCATTTGATGGGACTTAAGGCTTGGTTTAGTTTGGTTTGTTTTATCTCTATTCATGATAATTCCTGTAAACTGCATTAGTGCGTTTTGTTTTATTTTGGCTGGTTTGGCATCAGTGCAGAAGCATCTAGCTTCAGATGCCAAACCTTCAGATGCTTGTTAGTTGAGGTTGGAAGCTTTAATAAAGAAAAGAAAAGAGAGAAAAAAAAGAAGAGAAAATTGCCAAGTCCCTGTTCTATAGTAGTAGTGGTGGTAGCCAAAACAAACTCTACCTTGTAAATACGAACAGCTCGAGATCTTCTAAAATTTGGAAAATATTTTTAATTATAATCTATACTATACAAGTAGCTTCAAGTACATTCTAAAATTGATTTTACATTTTTCTCTAGCAATGAATCTCTCTAATTCAGCAATCATGTTAAAGTGGTTGGCTGTTTTCTTGTTTTTGAGGGTTCTAATAAGCAGTAAAGAACTCTGACTGTTCTGGACAATAAAAGGCTATTGATTAGAATGCAGGAAATTATTTTATTCCAATTTTTGATCATTTTTCGCGCAATTTGTTGTGTTACTCTCCTTGCAGGAAGAGATTTTAGAACTTCTTCCCGATGATGAAGAAAAGAAAAACATTGGAAATCGGCTTCTTCCACCAGTAGACCTTATTGAGCTGTGCCTAAAAAGTAAAAATAGAGAGCTCTCATTACAGCCTTTCGATTTGTTTGCATGGACCAGTTCCTCCTTTCTCAAATGTAACAGAAGCCTTTTGGAGGAGTGCTGGAGGAATGTAGCCAATCAGGACGATTGGGAAAAAATCTATCAAACATCTATAGCCGAGGGGTGGAGCGATGACGAGTGCTTACAAGTTCTGAGAGAAACAATGCTTTTCCAAGCATCGAGCAGGTGTTATGGACCTGAAGCAGAGACTTTTGAAGGTGGCTTTGACAAAGTGCTGCCACTGAGGCAAGAAAATTTGGAGCTACAAACTTTGAAGGATACGGGTTGTTCTGTTGAAGCAATCTTGATGCAGCACAAGGATTTCCCCGACGCTGGCAAGCTTATGCTGACTGGAATCATGTTGGGAGTTACCCAAGTTGATACCGGAATGGAAGAGGGTCCTACTCCAATGATATGATGATAAACATCCACTCCAATACTCTCTCTTAGACTCGGTAATCTTGTTCTATAATTACATTGATGTTCTGCTTGAAATCAATTTAGTTTTTACTAGCTTTTTCCCCTTCCCAAATTGCGACTAAAATTGTAAAGTGCTCATTGGGAGATATGGTGTGATGCAATCTCCCAAATCTGGATCAAGAATCTCCAGAATCCCCGGAGTGTGGAAAAAGCATGATTTCTCTGAACTGATTGCCCTAGGTTGTAAGGGCTGTGACAGCCCCGAAACTTTTTTGGGATTTCCACAAAACATTTTTAAATTTGGTATGAGTTTGAACCAAAATTTAAAAGTTCAAATTAAATTTGAACAGATTTGGGTAAATATATCAAATGACCCGAGCAACCGAAGCTCGAATTATATATATAAATATATAAAAATATTGAATGTATATATATAAATTATTAGTCATTAAATGATATTAAAATAATTTAAATTGTTAAATCATATTAAATATATATTATATACACAGGTAACATAATACAAAATTTTATTTATTTATTTATTTTATTACTATTAAATTATAAAGACCATCATAATGACATCTTACTTACATTATATATATTATTTATTTTGATGTTATTAATAATTTTATAAAAAAAAATTGCAAATAGTCTAATTTTAACAAATTAATTAATTTAGCTACACTAAAAAAAATTTGAAATTTATGTGCAATTCAAACAATTAACTTGGATTAGACTTGATCACATAGCATCAAATTATAATTCAAACTTGAGCGGGCCTAGATAACTTTCAGTACAACTTAAATTTTGTATAATCTCTCAACTTGCTCAACTTGCTCAACTTGCATCCTAAGTTGTATAACTATAGTAATAGTACTAGTAGTATCTGCTAGTAGTGGTTGGATTGTGCTCACTTATGTAGCTAATCTCTACCGATGGCTTGAAAATGGAGTTCCATTTGGTGGGTTATTCTTAGGTTGTGTTGGAATGGTGGATTTGAATAAAAATTTAAAAAGAGAAAGAATAAATATAGTGAAATGTGAGAAATATAATTAAAATTTATTTATATTTTACTTATTTTTTAAAATTTTTATCTAAATTTGTGATCCAAATACAATCTTAGTGGTGTTTTGAGAAATTGGTAAAAAACTAAATTTTGGACTTTTTTTGTAGCTTTTTTTCTTTTTTGTGTTAAAAAAATTGACTTTGGTGTGACTTTTTTTTGTGTAAAAAAGCTAAAGAACTGACTTTTTACTGCCTTCCCAAAACGCCCCTTAAGAATGAAAATTTGTCCTGATCCCTCCCCGCCATGTCCCAATCTCATGTCTTGTCTCATTTTGCATGTTTTTTTTTTTTTTTTTTTTTTTTTTTTTTTTGGCCTTGATAAGAAAATGGAGTGGGAATGAGACTGTGGATTATTTTGAGAAATTAGTTAAAAGTTAGTTTTTTTAATTTTTTTTAATAAAATGTGTAAAAAATAGAGAGGTAATATGATCAAAAATAGATTAAAAGCCAAAATTTGACTTTTCTTTGACTTGTTTTTTTGCCCCAGTTCTGATTATATTAATTAATTTTATATGTGTGCATGTGTATACATAATTTAATTTTTTAAATATAATAGGAGTAAAATATTAAAACATTCCTATATATTCTGTATTTTTTTAAAAAAATTTTATCTGTATCACTTAAAAATAACCATTTCTCTTTTAAGAGAGAGTTATTTGAGGTATTAGGGTATGGCCACATGATACTTTAAAGTGTTTTAATTGGTGAAGGGTGTAGGATTAACGATTTTGTATTGGGTCAGGGAGATTTTTGATGATTAGTGAAGAGCGGCATTACTCCCTAGACTGCCAAATAATTTTTCTTTTTAAAAGGTGACGAACTACTCTAATATTTTTTCACAATTGTTAATTATATTGCTAATTTTTTATTTGTCACAAATTAGATACGAAAGTTCTATGTCAATCAATAGATTCATATGTCAATAATTTCTCTTTCTATTTACATATATATTGCGAGGGGCAATTTCTGGGCAATTCTATGAAAGAAATATCTATGTCGAGAGGATTACATCATCAACTCTTTCGTTTTTGTGCATGGACTCTACGTGTGAAAGTATTGGAAGGGAAGGAACCTTCTAGGAACCTCAGTTAACGTGAAGAGAGAGTCCAATGGCGGAATTCTTTGTAAAGAAAGTGGAGATTCTAAAGCTGGATTAAGATCTTGAATTTATGAAGGAAAAAGAAAGAAAAAAAAAGGATAAGAAAGTATTGAGAAAAGATCCTAATTAATAATAAAAAAATGTTCCATATCTCAATTCTCCTTTCAATGTTTTCTTCAATGATGTGGCAAACAATTTGAAAAGTGTTGGTTGGTTAGTATTATTTATCACATCACTAAGGGGGAGTTTGGTGGAAAAAAATTTGGAGAATGTAATATTGATGTTAATAATAACGATACTACTAATAGTTACGTTAAATTCCAATAAGAGCAATTCCAGCTATACTCTTAATTTTTTATTAGTTAAAATATAAAAAAAAAAAAATTATTTTTGCCTAATTCTTTTTTTTTTTTTTTAATCTATGTACTCAAATGTTACTATTTATTTTTCTTATTTATACATACAAATTGTTTAAAGAGCCTTGGAAGACTCTATAGTATTAAAGAATTTTGTTAAAATAACTAATGTAATAGCTAACTCGTTGATATGATTAAAATATGATAATGCTAGCTATAATAATTAACATGTTTAATTTAAAGAGCCCCTTGAAGATGCTCTAAATCCCTTTAAACTATGGTTTATTTGCACTTTGCTCCTTTCACTTCAAAATTCAACAGTTAATCACCTTAAAGTATTATCTTGTCAACCCTAAAACTTATTTGCTTGTGATCTAGCCCAGTTGATTTATATTAGCTAGCAAAGTTGTTCACGGGAACATGCTCATGGATTTCATCATCATCATCGTCATCATTCAAATAAGGGACAACATATACGTTTAGAGATAAAATAATTGAAATTTAAGAAAGAATATGTAAAATACATATAAAGATAAATTATTAATAAGTTATAATAATTAGATTTAATTTCTATCAAATCTTATTGAAAATAAGTATTAATAAAATCGTCATTAAAAATAATTTTTTATGATAATTTTTTACATGTTAAAAATTGACAATTAGTAAAAAAAAATTTCACGATTTTTATAAATTATCGCTAAAATTTATAATTAGTAACGTTTTTCTATGATGAATTTTTCAAACTGTTGCAGAATGTTAAACATTAGTGACACTTTTTGTAATGATTATTGTCGCTAAAACTTATAGTTAGTAACATTTTTTATGATAATTTTTAAATTGTCGTTGAAAATTAATAATTAGTAACATTTTAAATAGTGTTTGTTGAAAAAAAATTTAATTATCATAGGACCTATTAGACAATAAGTCTACCTATTAAGACCTACACGTAAGTCTTCCTTTATTTTAGAGTTTAATGGCCCTGTTTGGTAGAGCTATGGGAAACTGCTTATAGCTTATGCCCAAACAGCTTATAGCTTATAACTTTCAGCTTAAGCTGATTTCCAGCTTATTCTCAAAGCATCTCCTGCCCCACTCAAAGAAGAAGCTGATTTTTGACTTCCACAAAGCTATAAGCTATAAGCATAAGCTAAACCAAACATATCAAAACAGCTTAAATTAAGCTAAAAGCTGAAAATAATCTCTAACAAACAGGGCCAATATGTGTTATACTTTTGAGTGGACCATTGGAAAAAAAATAATATTTTATCTTAAAGTTTAATATGTATTATTCTTATTAGTAAATTTATATTAAGTTATAATAAAAATTAAAATTTTAAAATTTAAGTTTGGCTAACCGAATGATTTTTTAGATGTAAACAGAATCCTTTGACAACTATCTATTGAAATCAATTTATTTGTCTATTTGTTGAAATTAACTTATTTGTCTATATATTGAAATTCACTAAACTAACTATCAGTTAAAATATGACATATGTCACTCATTCAAAACCATATCTGTTAAATATCACATATTTTTTTACTTCACCACCACCACTTACTGTCGCCAGTAGCTGCCATCAACAACTTTTCTGATGCTGACGACTTTTTCTTGCAATCTTTTTGACATGTTCTTATCTCCAAATAAGATTTTATCTTAGATTTAATACTCTATAACCCTTTTAGAATAGACTTTTCATCAATTTTTTCAATGTGAAAAGTGCAATTTATCCAAACATAAAAAATAAAATAAAAAAATATTTAGCAAGTTGCCGGAAGGGAAACTGCCGAGATAGAGTAGCCGGGGAGAATTCCGTGTTTCTTAAAATTCTGGAAATTTTGAAAATGTTGACATTTTTTGTAAATGAAAAATACTTATCAAATGTGCTTTCATTTTTAAATTTTTTAAAAACAAAACCATTACCAAACATATTCTTTATCATTTAGTTTTTAGGGGTTGTTTGGGATGACCTAAATAAGTATACTTTTTGTCTTTTTAAGAAAAGATGTACAGAAAAATAAAGAGGTGATGTAATGAAAAAAAGATAAAAAGATAAAAAGATAGATTATTTTTGAGTTACCAAACTTGGCCTTAATTTTGTCAAATAACACCAAGGAAATTGGGTGGTTCGAGACCAAAGTCTCACACTGGGGTTGAGGGTTGTTATTGTGTCTTATGGCACAATAATCTTATTGTGAGGGCTTGTAGAGGTATTTACTGAGTGTATTTTGATAATTTGAACCGTTATATTGTAAGGTTTGTCAAAGATATCATCCATACAAAATATCAAATTAATCGGACATCTGCAACTCCATGATCAAGTCCTAATTGTTTTTAAAAAAATTATTAAGATCATGGTAACCGTTTATTTTTGAAAAACAAATGTGCTCTTATTATGAGGTTACAAATGTCCAATTTACTTTATTTTTTGTATGGATGATCTGCTTAACGAACCTTACAATATAAACGGTTCGGATCATCGAAAAAGACTCAAGATACGCCTTCAATGGGACTCATAGCAGCTTGCTATGCCATAAGGCACAACAAAATCCCAATTTCCTAACACTCGAACAACCTATTGATTGGTGAATGGTTTGATGAATGAACTATTCAATGGTAATGTCCTGCTATGCCATAAGGCACAACAAGATATCTAATTCCCTCACACTCGAACAACTTATTGATTGGTGAATAGTTTGACGAATGAATTATTTAATGGTAATGTCCTCCCATGACCCCTACCAACAAGGAGCCTAACAATGAGAATGAGGTAGGAGCACCGCATGATGTTTGCCCCTAAATCAAATTATAATTTATTTTAAAATTGGATTTTAATAATTTTGAAAGTTAAAATGATATTTGATACCTAGCACAGAAATTTAATTGTATCATCTCCCAAATCCATAATTCTAATTTAAGAATGGCAAGTAGGTATGCTAACATTTTTTTTATTATTATTAATATTTTCAAAAAAGTTATAAATTATAATATCAATTTTTATTGATATAAAAGTAAAAAATAAAATTAAAGCATCTATAAAAAAATATTTTTTCTTGTATTTACATTGAGTTACAATATGAAAATTTTCTTATATTGAAAGTATCTACTTAAGGGCATTTGATCTTGTAGTTGTGCAATATTCTTTGTAGTGTGAGGTTGCGAGTTCAACTCCTATGAAAAATAGTTTGATATCATTTGTGGTGGTTTATTTATCCCTGCCCATGCTTCTTTAGTGGTGATTTATTTATCCCTTATGCTAGCGTTTTGACCTCTAAGTTACCTTCAAATCTTATTATTTTCAATTCTATGAACAATTTAGTTGGGGAATGTAATAATTAAAAAATGTATGAAATATAAATTAAATCATTTTCTCTTTTCCCATTCTCCTTTCTTGTTACTCCATAAATCCATACTCAATTTTTTAACACAAACACAGCGTAAGTAATTATTACGTTTGCACCCAGCAAATTATTAGAGTCCTCAAAAAAAAAAAAAAAAAAAAAAAACAAAATCTATATTGTTATATTAAGGAAAAGTTGGACTCGATGTCCAAGTCCTTATGTCACATGTTACTCATTTTAGGAGTGAGACCATCTCCAACATGTACTCAGATTCATCACTAAATTTAAATTTGGTGAAAAAGTACTGTTTTTAGCTCTCCAATGATTTCAACAAAACGATATCAAATTGAGAATAACTCAAATCTTGCACCAAATTGAGGAGTTAGCCCAGCTTTCACCAGTTCACTGTGTGTGACCATTGGGTGTGGGGCCATCGGACGACCGACCAGACGCAGGGGCAGCTCCAAGGCTTGGTTAGGGGTGTCACCCGAACCCCCTGGCTGAATTTATTTATTTATTTATTATATAAATATTAGATTTTAGGAAAAAAATTAGTAATTGAACCCACTAAAATACAATTTTGAACCCATAGTTTTAAGTCCTACTCTTTTGAACCCACCAATTTTAAACCCATATTAGATATTAGCATGTCTTTTTGCTTAAACAATAGTATCAATATATTGAAATATTTTTGTTTATAATTTTAGAATTTAAATTAATTTGTTGATTTTTTTCTCCATAGGTGATATAATGATTAATGTGAATTTTCTGTAAGATATATGGTATTTAAGTTTTTGATTGACACCACTGACAAAAATTCCTAGAGTCGCCAATGACGAAACGTCCGGCCGGTTGTCCCCCTAGTCATCCGGATTACACAGAAAATGAACAGCAGTAGCATGGTTGTTCCCCAATTCCTTTTCACACAACAAGTCTCTCTAACTTCTTCTTCTACCTTTTCTTCCTTTTTTTCTTATGTATATATATAATCATATGTGTGTGTACGGGAAAGAAATAAACCTTCTTGTATAATCCTGTTGATCAAGATTGCGCTCCTCCGTACGTCATCGCTTTACTCCCTGAAAGCACAAACGTGAGCTAGCCGGCGGGTGTGTGCCGGATACCTCTCCGATGCCTAAGTCAGCAAAATAGACAAATAGACAAAAAGCTCTGTGAATTCGGGAATCAAAGTTGTGTTACCTCTCCATAGGTAATGTTGTAAGCTTTTATAGGTTCTGCGTGGCATAATCCTAGTAGGACTCTTACTCCTCCATGCAGAGTCCTTCTAGGAGTCATACTCCTGAAAGATAATGCTTATCTTTCAACACCCTCCTCACTGCTTAAACCAAGTGAGATGGTTCTCCCATGGTCGGACTCTAATATGACCGAGGTATGCATGGCTATGTTAAGCCGCAGACTAGACCGAGATAACTTTAGCTCGGCTCTTCCATTCACTGCTTTTACCTCGGTTTTCCTAGTGCTAACCATGGTATGTCTCGACCGGGATAATCAATAACATGGTCCCGACCGGGATAACTTTGTGTGTGACGACCGAGCTTACCTTTGGGACCGAAGTAACTTCAAACCTCTTTTGGACCGGAGTAACTTTAAGGCCTTTTTACTTAGCCCTTCGTATTGTGGCCCACAACGGCCCATTACCCAGCTCGGCCCAATATTTATATAAATTACCCTCTCAATGTGTATGTGTGGTAGGTGAATATTCACATATACACAGATAAATCTTCTTGGGTTTACTTGGATTAGGCTCATCTTTGAATCAAACCCACGACCCATTTGTTTGATTTGTAATCAATGGAGGTTTATGGATACCCATCTCATCCTCTGCCTTCCTCATCCTCTGTATCTCCTTCATTTTCTTTTGGGAATTTGGTGGAAAAGGTTAGAGTCTTCTTCGGATTTGTGGTTTCTGCGATTATTGGGAATATATTCTCTGCCATCTTCACCTTCTTCTTCGCATTAGGTGCGTTTACCTTCCTTCAATTTGTTCATTAATTCTGTGTTTTTGTATATCAAATTGCAGTCAATTATTATAATGTCTCTGTTCCTTGATCTGGGTTTGCAAAATATTGGAGTTATGTTGTGTTCTTTGGGTCAATCATTAACCTCACCATCATATTTGTGGAATTTAAGTTGGGGATTTATAATCCAAGCTTTGTTGACATAGTTCAAATTCTCTTAAAAAAATAAAAATTACTTGTCCCAGAAAACAGTTGTTCCCCCGGTTTGGCTGGCTGCTGTTTGGACACAAGAGGTAGAAGAAGAGGATAACAATTACTTGTCCCAGAAGACCGTGGTTTCAGGCAACAAATTGGGAAAACAGTGGGAAAAAAAAATTTTCATTTTCCATGTCCGGTCGTCCCCTCCCGGACGTCCACTATGTTTTGATGAAAGCTACAGTGTACCCGTTGAAATTGCTGGTATCAGATTGAGGAGCTGGTCCTTTTTTTTACTCAGGTTTAATGAAAAAAAATACTGAATCGTTAGAGATGCTCTGAGACTTTAACTTTGAATTTACCAACAAAAAAGAAAAAGTCTTATCACTTGAATAACACAATATATAATAATTATTTAATTTTATTTTTACTTATTTAAATGGCACACCTATCATGTTTGCCAACCACTAAAAACAATCACATTCAACAAGTTTTGAACTAAATTACAATTTAAAAACCAATTTTTTATTTTATATATAGCTCTCTTTTTTAAGTACACCATCGATTATTCTAACTTTGTTTTATTAAAAAATTATTTTGTTATCCATGATGTCAATGATTAGTACTCAAGAGAGCAAGATAATGAGGTTAAATCGATAAAAAAATAAATAAATTATTAAATAGTTAATGAATAGTGTCTTAACAATTTTGTTGAGTTATTGTAACAAATATAAAGGGTAAATTACACACTTCCTAAGGTTTGGATTTAATACATATCACTTTTTGATGTTTAAGAAATTACACTAACTCTCCTATCATTGTAATTATTTACACAAAATGAAAATATTGAACTCATGCATTCTTTTTTTTTTTTACTTACATTGCTTTACTTTCTCTATTTTTTTTTTTTTCCTTCCTTTTCTTTACTCTACTTTTTTTTTTTCAATGTAATTTTCTTTGTTTTTCTATTAAGAGTTATTATTGTCTTTAATATAAGTAGGAGTGTTTATGAAACGAGATTATTAGTCATAGGAGTAGGAATATAATTTTCAGAACATCAGGAGGTGTGATGTAATTAGACTAAACTCAGGAGGTGTTAGTATAATTTACCCAAATATAAATAATGGCTAGCCATAAAATTAATTTGTTGAGATCGATGGAGTAATATTTTTATAATGTTGAGTTATTATAGCAAATATAAATAATAGAATTAATTTGTTGAAACTAATGGAACAATATTTTTATAATTTAATAATTATATTTAGCTAATAAACTTATTTATTGAGGCTAAATGTGGATACTCGTTGGTGCTCTATACACTAATTAATATACACATTAGTGTACAAATTAGTGTTATGCCATTATTACTGACTCCATTTATTACACAAATTATAAATACTTAAAATTTCTAAAATTATATTACATTATCTATTAATGTACTAATTAATATATTAATTGATACATATAACCTTATCCAATAAATAATAAACTCACCAAACACATTTTTTGAGGCTAAATACACACCTTTTTGTCTTAGTCCTTGAAAGGACGACGCGGTTTGCAAGTGTGGCCAACGCCTCGCCACTTGACTAAATTAATATTACGAAATTAATACCAATTTACCAAAGCCGTGTTTCCTTCTTTATTTTAGAGTGATTTTATTTACATCATTAATTTATCTTTTTACATAGATTATATAATAAAAAAAAATTTTGGTCAATTTTACCTATATGTGAAATTATTTTAAAGGATGAAAGAGTAAAATTAAATATATTTTATTATCTTTTTACACCCATTACTTTTTAATCCCTACTACTCTTATTCCCTTACCAGTTTTTCTTCTCTACTACATATCTCTTTTCAAAAAAGGAGAGTCTAGTGTTTTGATCATAGAATAAAATAAAAAAAGGGTAGTGAAAAATCATAAAAAAAGTGAAATGGTGTCACGACCCAAACCCGCTCCTATGGGTTTAGCACCGTAACCGGCTAGTAATCCGAGATTACCGAAGGCCTACTTAACAGTAAGACAGTATAACAAAGTACAGGGGTATGGCGGAAGCCAATACAGTAAATAAACAATGTCCAATGAGCTGTGACAGTCTGTATGCAAAAAGACTTTTCATACATATATTCAGTCGGTGACAAAACAGTATGTAAATATATACAATCATTCAAAACAGGGACTAAATCCCTACTAAACAGTACAGTACGGTCTATATAGTTATTACAAGCAGTTTCAGAGACAGGCGAGGGAAAAATAAAACACCCCTAAGCCATAGCTTGGCAGGTTCAGAACCTCACAATGAGGCACAGTGGTTGGCTTGACAAAACTGGAGTTTACCCCGACGCTTCTAGCATTGGTCCGGTGCCTGTACACCTACATATATATATGAGCAGTGAGCTAAAGCCTAGTGAATAACATAATGCGTAAAGATGTTTAGAATGAATGTCCTTACGGTAATGAAAACAGTTTATTAAATCAGTATTTCAGTCTTTCAGTCAGAACAGTCATTCAGTCATATGTGGTACATCCATTAGTATAGCAGTATAGTAAACAGTAGGTCTTAAAAGACCGAACAGTCAATGATGGCCATCAATCAGTAAACAGTAGTGGTTCCAACGAGGGAACCGACAGAGATCTCTCAGAATAACAATCGAATGAGTTGCTAAGGATGCCACTGTCTGATTCGAGAATATAGGACATACATTCATTCATTAATATGATTCGTAAAATAAATGCGATTCAAAGATTCAAAAGATAATCATTTTGAACATATCTTTACACAATTGTTACTCACAGAGTTCTAGGCTACAGTAAGCTAAAGCGTCCCCTCGGAAAGCCAACCCTACACAGTTTACAGATTGAACACAGACTAAGCTACACAGTTGGGAAAGTAATAACTTAATCCCTAAATTGTCTCGGTGTGGTTCTCCATCTATGTCCTCATTAAGATGCCTTAAACTAGGCCTAAGAATGCCTAGGATGGGATGAGGATGCAAAGATGCACTTAGAAAACATTTTCAGAATTTTTCAAAAAATAAGGGTTTCGCTCGAACGTGGCTTCTCTTGCTCGAGCGAGCTTGTCAAAACAGTAAGGTCGCTCGAGTGTGGACTTCCTTGCTTGAGCGGTCTGCAAAAATGCAAAAAGTACTGGATGTTGGAAAACTCCGCTCGATGCTCGCTCGACGCTCGCTCGAGCGTAAGACACAGTCCTCGCTCGAGCGTAGGTTCTCTCGCTCAAGCGTGCGTCTGCGTGCACCAAGATTCTGAGAGCTTGAAATTTACGCTCGAGCCACCATTCCTTCGCTCGAGTGGATCTCCGAATAAACGATGGTCACTCGAGCGTGGAATCCTTCGCTCGAACGAAGAAGCCAAATTCTAGAATTTCCAGATTTGCCTCCTAAGCTCAAACCAAGCATTCCTTAGCTCAAAACTCGACCTCTTGGGCCCAATTTCTGGAAAACACATCTAAACTCAATATACAATAAGTTCAAAGCTCAATTTGTGAAATCAAAACCCAATGGTGGGTCAATTAAATCCAAATTTCAAACCCATTTCCATGAACAAGATGAACATGCAAACATGCATGAGTTTAAATCATTTCAAAGCTTTAAATACAAGCTCAAATGAGCTAATATCTTCAAAAACATGGTGAAATCATGGTCCATTGTAAAAATATGAACATACATGTGCAATTTCATAAAAGAACAACTTCAAAACTTCAAGATGAAGGCATGCATGCATGAATTAAGCTATATCTCAACACCATTGAACCAATTCAAGCCTTAGGTCACTAAATGCCCACTAATCATGTAAGAATAAACTCAATTACACAATTAAGAGGGTGAAATTCATACCTAGGTTCCTCAATGACAAGTCTAGAGGTTTAATTTGCCAATTATCCTTCAATTCCTCAAGATTCAAGCCAAACAACAAGTTGAATTCAATTTCCTCACTTTCTCTCTCTCTATGGTCGGTTGTGGTGAGGAAGGAGCTGATCAAATGTTGTGTTTACATGTACTAAGGCTCAATATTTTAATAAACAAAGGCCCACTCACAATGGCAAATCAGTAATTAAGTCAACAATGCAATTTGACCCATTTTAATCTAATTAAAACATACCAAATCAATTTTCAGATAAATATGCCATAAAATCACATAAATTGTGACGATCATAAAATACTAATCGATTTCCGATTTGGCCGTCGATAAGTCCTTCAATTAACAATTTAAACACAAAGACATGAATAGATAATTTGGCAAGCAAACAGATAGAATACAATTTAACTAACATATACTCAGTCAATCAGTTTCAGATTTCAGTCAGTCAGTTCAGTATTTCGATTACTTCAGTTATCAATCATAATCAGTCTCGGTTTAACAGTAATCAGTGGTCATTCGGTAAACAGTGGTAAGGGTTATTACAAATGGTGAGTTTTTTTTTTTTATTTGTTTGGTAGATTTTCGTTCGTTTTTTAGAAAGCTCTTCGACTTTTGTTCGGTGTGTCAAAATCGAACAAAATAAAATAGCCCGAAATCAAAGGCGAAGGAAAGGAGGGCCTAGGGAGGTCACGTGCCCCCCCTGAGTTTTGGAATTTTTTTTATTTTTTTTAACAAACATAAAGAAAATATTTTATATAAAAAAATTTATAAAAATATTATTTAGAGTGAAATGTCAATGATATTTTTAAAATTATAAGAACAATAATGATTGTTTTGATTGAAAATAAAGAGACTATGATATTATTATCTATGAAAATTTAAATATAATGGTGATCTCTAGCATTATTGATATGCAAATATAATTAATCTCAATGAAAATACAAAATTTATTGAATTGTTAGTTACATTTAATATGTAGGGTTTATCCTCCATATGTTTCTTTATTATTAATTGGTAATATCACATATGAATGATTGTGTGATATGACTATTATATTGAATTTTTATGCATATTTTGTATAAAAAAAATTATTTTATCATTATATAATTTATCTTAAAATTTTATATCCATGACTTTTTTTAATGTTGTCCGTGATACATTAATTACAAATAACATATTCACTTTGTTTGGTTTGAGTTTTCTAAAAACACTTTTCAAAAAATTCTATGTTTTTGTTTTTCGTATTTTTTTTGTTTTTATTGAATTTTTTTTAATATTTTAAGAAATTTTTTTAATTTTTAGACACACCTAACATAAATATATTTAAAAAGTATAATTTTTGTGAAAAAATCTTTAAAAAATTCAGTAAATACCAAAAATATACAAAATATACAAAAAAATCAGTACATTTTTCGTATTTTTATGTATTTATTAATTTTTTAAAATATTTTTTTACAAATATTTTATTGTTTTTTAGATACATCATGCATCTAAAAAAAATGCTTTAAATTTTAAAAATATTCACTAAAAACAAATAAAATAAAAAATAAAAAACTTAATTATCAAAAAACTTAATTCAAAAAATTCAAATAAAACACACTGATTATTATTATTATTATTATTTTTATTTTTCATGAAGTCAATCGTAAAAATTTATGTGAAATATTTTTGTAAATATTTTCAATATTGTAATTAAGAAGTGCCCCCTCTGATTTATTTTCTTGGCTCGGCCACTGCCTGAAATCACATTGCCAAATAAAAAATATATCAACAATGATTCATCCCCCCTTTTTCCCCCACCCCCTTTGACGCCCTCTCTCTCTCATTGGTTACTTTTTCTTTTTCTTTTTCTTTTTCTTTTTGTTCCTACTCCTCCAATCATCCCCCGCCACGTGGCAAAAGGGGGTGAGGGAGTGACCCCAAAAGGGGGTCCCAAGCATTATTCAAAATATATATTCAGTAACCCACTTTCGAATAAAAGATACATTTTCAGTAACCTAAGACCGAACGTTTTTAATTTGTTCGGTTACTCATTATCGTGCATTTCTAGTTTCATTTATTTATTTATTTATATTTTTTTAATTTTTTTGCTTGGAAGGATTATGTTTTTATTCATTACAGCAATGCACGTACAATCATCCAGCTGTTGAACATCTCGAAGAGCACTCATTTGCTGGTAGATTATCTGAGGGGAAAAACATCTTTGCTAGTTGACATATCAAAGAGTATGGTGTGTGCGACCAAAAGAGACATTGATCACATTGAAATGAAGGGATGCTTTAATGTGACAACAGTGAAGACAATTTACAGCGCAAAGCGACAAGTGGCTGGACAAATTTATTTTAGTTCAGCAACATGACACTAGAGTAATCTAATTTATATAGCAATATATCACTGAACATACACTTCACAAATGGGCTCAAGCTAATTTTTTGTTAAAGTAAAGCAAAATCATGCAATCGAACGGCAACAAATGGCTAGAAAAAATTAGGTTGTTTGGTAGCACGACACTAGAGTAATTTAAATTTTTTAGCATTGTATTACCAAAAGCTATCGGTAAGAGATAAAACTGAAAAGATTTTGAAGAGTTTTTAATTTAGGGTTAGTTTTAGTAGTACAATGGTGTAATGAGAATCATATTTTTTTTAGTGGTGTAATGAGATGGAGGGTGTAAAGAGGTAAATTAGTAGTGTAAAAAGTAGAATCACTCTTATTTTATTAGGGTAAATTACCAATAGGTCATAATATTTGGACTTAGTTTCCATCATGTCCTATTGAAAATAAGTCATAGTAAAATGTCACTAAAAATATTTTTTTTTTGTGGCGATTTTTTACATGTGTCGTTAAAAATTGACAATTAGTGACTTTTTTTTTGTCATAGTTTTCATAAATTGTCGCTAAAACTTACAATTAGCGATTTTTTTTTTGTGACAAATTTTTCAAACTGTCGTTGAAAGTTGTAAATTAGTGAACTTTGTTTGTGACGATTTTTTTAAATTGTCGCTAAAACTTATAATTAATGACATTTTTTATGACACAATTTTCAAACTATCGTTGAAAATTAATAATTAGTGACGTTTTTTAATAGTGTTTAATGGAAAATGTTATTAATTATCATAGAGCATAGTAGACAATAAGTCCACTTATTATTATTATTATTATTATTATCATCATCTATCTATCTATTTATCTATCTATAAATATTATAGTAAAGTAATTTTTCGTAAGAAAACCTTTTGGAAGCTCTAAAATTCCTACTAACATTTGTGAATTTTTGAATGGGCACTTGGTCCATAAATTCAAATTTAAATTTTGTTTGGTCAAAAGTCTATGTGCTGAAATAGTTTAGCCATAAAGACAAACTTACACAAAATGATCAAAATACCCCCCAACATATATATTCTATCCCATCTCTCTACAACTTTTGGTCTCGTTCAAAACCCTAATTTGGTCCTGATTTCTCTACAACCATCTCTCTCTCTTTCTCTCTCTCTCTCTCTCTATAAACCATTCCCCACTCTCTCAAATCTCAAGCCTCCCTCTTCCGTCGCCGTCCACCATTTTATTGCCTCTTCACTCTCTTTTGGCTCCGCATTTATTGCGATTTCAAAAATCCGCCGCCTCTTCCCCTTCGCTTCCAAAAAGGCTTCATTCCCCCATCCCTTAAGTTTCTACCACTTAATTGCAACTGTGGCAGCCCTTATTTGTTTGGACACTCATTGTGACGACCGGGTGTATTCTTTTTCCTCGCTAAGTTCTCCTTTTGTTCTTATTGAGTTTGAATTGTCCGGAAGTTGTTCTTAAAATAAAGTTCTTGTTTTTGTTTTTGTTCGGGGTTGAATTTCACTTATTCTGGAGGGTGAACGGTTGAGTCTGGAGTGCCCGGGGATCGAGCCAGAAAATTCTGGACTGCTGGACCAGGGCCACACATGCGGGGCCCTAAGCCGCACGTGCGGGATAGGGCCGCATGTGCGGGGGGTGAGACTGCATGTGCGGAGAGGGGTGAGTTCTGAAGGCTGCACACTGCCTCAAAGGCAGGTGTGGATTGAAGTGCGGAAGGACCACTGCACGTGTGGGGTTGAGGGCCGCACGTACGAAAGTTAGGCTTCGCACGTGCAGGGCACGTGTCGCAGTCCGAATCTCTGTTTTATTTTCTTCCTAGGGCTGTGTTTGTATCACTTTTGGCTCATCTCTCTCTCTCTAAAAATCATCTCTTCTCCCTTCTCTCTACATCTCATCCATCAAAACACCTAGGGTTCTTGATTTCTCAAGATCTATTGCACTTCTAACCTTAGTTCCTTCATCAAAGTGGAATAGCTCCCTAAGAACTACTTTGTGGACGGTGGAGATTAGGTTTGGGCATCTTTGATTAGTAGGGTTTCATCTCCTTTTCTTCATCAAACCTTGAGGTAGGGTTTCATTTGAGTTATATATATTTTTGCAAATTTTGATTGATTTTGTGAGCTCAACTTTGTTTAATTAGAAAATAGGTTCATGGCTCAAGAAAATGTTGATTTTTGTTGAAGAAAACTCAATCCTAGTCTTTTTCAAAACATTTTGTGAAATGTTGAGCTATATGGGTTGAGATTGAGGTATATAGTGAGGCTTCAAAATAGGGATGAGGAAATGTTGGGATTTTGTGAAAACCTAGAAATTTTGGGTTTTTTAAATGAAAAGGGGATGAAGGCTCATATTGATATTACATATATATGTTTATAGATGTATTGTTGTGTGCCATGGTAGGCAAAGAGAATGAGAAATGTTAGTTGTATACAAATGTTCATATATATATATATATATATATTTTCATTGATGAAGAACTTCTTAACATATGAAAGATTTTGGGATTTGAAGTTGATACCGATATGTTGCTATGACTTGAATTGATTAAAATGTTGAAAGAGCACGAATTGTGGCTATATTGTTACACATGGACAAATGATGATAAACTCTTGACTATTGGTTGGAAAGACATGGAAATGAGATAACGGAAATTTGGATCGTTATGGAACATTGTTGTAGATATGATCAATGTAGAGAAACATGTAGTAGTATGGACAATTGTTGCATTGGCATTACTTAAATCTTGCATGTCATGAAAATTGGTTTGAAAATTGGAACTTTTATTGAGAATGAAGTATTGTGATTAAAATTATGGAAATGTTATGGGATAAATACGTTGATAAGTCCGGTTAGGGAGTGTAGATGAATTTGATAAGTTGGCCTGAGTGTCCGGGGTGAAAGGCCGAAAACACACGCTGAGGAGGTACCACTTCCCTTCCGGTTAGCAACCGGTAAAGTGGGGTTATTGGTAATCTTGTTGAGCCTACTTGCGGACATCAACCTAGGGATTACCTGAGTCGTATTTACTGCCCATGTTGTTTAAAATTGGAAGTTTTGAAATTGTTAAGATCACAAATTGTTGTTGAAACATGGTAATTTTCGAGAAGAGCATGAAATGAATTCTTTTACTTAAAATGGCATTGCATGTCATTCACATTTGCATTTAATATTGGAAATCTTGCATAAATGTATATACTTTGCTAAGGGTTCTTTACTGGGCTTTATGCTCACCCTTATGGGTTTTGGTGCAGGAAAAGACGTGATGAACCCGCCAAATTAGGGCGTGGGAATGTGTTTTGAGAGCATAAGGCTCTTTGTTTAGAATGTAATTTTGTAAAGCCAAAGGCTAAACATGTATGGGTCCGAGAGGCCAGTTTTGTGTAATCGGGCTTATGCCTTGGAACTTGTAAGCCCTTGATGGCCTTTATTCGTTTTGATTAAATGATTTTACATGCTATATATTCATGTACTAATTTTCAATGAATGTATAATCGCATGTGAGATTACTTTTGTATAAACTTTGGAGTAATGTAATGGAACATGGTGAATGTATCTTTCTAGCATCTCTTGAGCCATGGTTATTATTATATTGAAATGGCATATGTATTTTTTTGGGGCGTTACACTCATTGTTTTGATCTTGTAAGTCTTCTGAACCTCTCTTTTCATCTTACTTGTGCTTTTATTGAACTTTCGACTTTGCTCCACCTTCAGTTCACCTTTTTTCCTCCGGTTTGTCCATCTTTCAACATCTCCATAGCAAATGACCTGAAAGCCTTGCTCAAGGTTGCCCTTTTTCGCTGCCATTATTCCATTCTTAACGACATTTGAAAAAAGCTCGTCGCAGATACGGTGGTAGACATGGAGAGAACGGACACTAGTACCATAGTGTTTCCATTGTTAGCTATTGTCGAAGACAAAGTACGATTTCCCATTCACGTTTTTCTTTGAACTGTTCTTTGTTATTGGGGATTGATTCCTTTACAACCGAATGTAAACTTCTATCGCATAATCATGGGTATCGTAGTATTCAACCGCTGATTACGAATTAATCTAGGCATCATTGCTAGTCTGCATTGCTATGTCCTTGCCAAATCATTTAGTTAGCTAGGATGAATCTTCCTTAGTGCCAAGGACACAGATCACCAATTGGTGACCATGCTTGCTTGCTCAGGAAAGAGGGTGGATGATGTCATGGTCCTAATCAGTGGAAATTGGGAATTCGACATGGAGAAGGACCGTTTAGACCCAATTCCTAGGCAAAAAGGGAAACCAGGTGGCCAGGTAATTCATAAGTCATTTTTAATTCCATTCGACATTCAATGTATCAACAACTTTCTTCCTTGCAGGTAACGATATTTAGAAGGCGATCACTTTAGAGGACGAAACTGTTCTGGCCCAAGTCAAGACTGTTTTTAAGTACACCGACCTAGAGAATCTCAAAGGACAAGGCCGTGCTGCTCATATTCTTTTGAGATACAATTTGTCTTACTTCACTTTTGCTGCTGCCGGTCATATTCCCATTCCTGAAGGAGAGCGGCAACTTACTGCTTTGGTTTTCGAAAGTTATGTTAGCTTGAGGGACATAGGAATAGTTGAAGTAGTAGATAGTGAGAGTAGTGAAGAGAGCGTTGAAGAAGCCAATTAGGGTGCTGAACAAGTAGATCAAGGCGTCGATAACGAAAATGCCGAACAAGCGCAGCAGAGTGTCAATTAGACTATTGAGATTGTCGAAAGCGAAGAATCCAACCAACGAGATTTGGAATTAGTGTCGTCTCCCTCTCGAGTTGATTTGGAAGGCACTTAAGAAGAGGCCAATATATTTTTTGACTTGGATGATCTACTTGGATCCGGAGTCGAAGACATGGCAGGTGAGTCCCTTTTCCTCGCCCAATTCAACAACAGGAGAAACACTGAGAGAATGGTAGTGAAAAGGAAAACAGGCACTGCAAGAGGTAGCCAAGAGGTACCCCCGTGTCACGACCCAAACCCGCCCCTATAGGTTTAACGTCGTAACGGGCCAGTAATCCTTAGATTACCAAAGGCCTCTATACAGAATAGCATATAATTAAGGGGCTAGCGAAAGCAATTATATAAAATACATCGTCCATTAAGCTGTGCAGATATATATGAGACAGTGAAAATAAAACTTTTATATACATGCACGTGACATCATAATATAGAAGTCTTACATCACCCGCTGAAACAGATTAAACAAAATTGAGACTTAGCCCAATATACAGATAGTCAGAAGTTGTAAGAGAGTCACAAAAAGAAAACAAAACACGAGTTTAAACATAATTCACAAAACATGACCCTTTGACTTGACATAATCCGGAACCTCCTCGGGAGGCACAAAGGATGGCCGACAAAACGAACTTCCAGGCGGTCATCGAGTGCACCACTAAAAAATTATTAGTTGTTATAAGTGCACCACATTACAATGTTACGCACCAATCACCAAGTATTATGTCTCATGCCCCAAAACAAAATTATGGGCCTAACCATGCCTCAAAAGCACTAGATAATTTCTCTTATTCAATTAGATATTACTGATGTGGTATTTAATTTTGTTTCGTTATTTCAAAACTTAAAAAATTCTCAACTTTTAGGAGAAATTATCAATAGGTTCTAATAATTAGATTTAATTCTCATCAAGTCCTATTGAAAATAAATCCTAATAAAATCGTTGCTAAAAATAATTTTTTATAACGATTTTTTTGCATGTCACTAAAAATTAACAATTATTGACTTTTTTTTGTCACGATTTTTATAAATTATTGTTAAAACTTACAATTAATGACTTTCGGTGATGAATTTTTCAAACTGTCGCTAAAAGTTAAAAACTAGTAACCTTTTTTGTGATATTTTTTTAAATTGTTACTAAAACTTATAATTAGTGACATTTTTTATAACAAAATTTTCAAATTGTCGTTGAAAATTAACAATTAGTAATGTTTTTTAATAATGTTTGATGAAAAATGTCATTAATGATCATAGGACCCATTGTATAATAAGCTCACCTATTAAGACCTACAAGTAAGTCCCCTTAACTTTTATTATACACATTTATTTTTAATGAAAATTATATTTTTGGAGTCTACACAATGAGATCTACCAAATAAGACAAATATTAAATATAAAATTTATAAAAATACAATATTATATTTTTAGCTATACGAAACTAACAATTTCTCAATTTGCGAAACTATCTAGTAAACTGAGAAAGTTCTCAATTTTTTCCACTATTAGTTTTTGTGAATTTTCTCAAAAATTTCCAGTTTTAAAATTAAGAATTTTTTCTAGTTTAAAAATTGATAATATTTTCAATTTTATAACTGAAAAAAGTTGAAAAATTTCTTAATTTTGCATAGAAATAATCCATATAATTGTTTCGTCAACTGAGAAATTTCTTCAAACCGAAACATTTTTCAAATATTAGGAATCATATATTTTAGATAAATTTCATAGTTGCAATCTAATTTTTTAATTTTCGGATGAAATTTATAATTTTTTTAGTGTAACTTCTTCATTTTAAGTATGATTTTTTTTCAATTTTCTATAAATTTTCTCTTAATTAACTATATTTTTTATATAAAAAGTTAGACCAAGTAAATATTGTTAGTTACGTAAGTTTACAAAATTTAGTATTAAAAATGGTTTAAATTGTAAATTTATAATAAAAAAACATATTTTTATTTTTTTATATAATTTTATATTTAATATTAGTCTTGTTTCATAGATTTTGTTGTGTTGATTTTAAAAATATAAATTTTATCAAAAATAAATGTATATTGCAAAGATTATGATATTTTCAAATTTTAAAAATCAAAATAAATGTTACATCACCGTACTTTTTTTTAATAAAAAATTACAAATGATGAAAAATCATTGATTGGAGGGTAATCTCGTCTATTAAAAATTAATAGGACTTAAAGAAATAATAAGTCTTAGAGGGGTGCCTCTATTTACACATCACATTTAATCTCAAGGCACACCATTAATTGGTTATTTTTTATTACAATAATAACCTTACATAAAATGACCAAAATAACCACAAAAGAATATCAATACAACCTTTACGCACCGAAACCCAGCCACCATTGCAACCCCTACAACCTCTCTACCTCGCCGGTGACCCCTTCTCGTATGCAAACCCTTCTCCCTCCCTCCATCAATGAACAACCCAGGCTCTCACTTTGGCCATGGCTCGTTTTTCTCCATCACAAAGAGAGAGAGAGAGAGAGAGAGAGAGAGAGAATCCTAGGGTTTTCAAATCTAGATCTAGGGCTTGTAGGAGTTCGATCGTGCAAACCAGATTCAAAGCTTCGATCTAGGATTTCAAGCTCTAATTCGAAGCTTTGCTGCTGTAGTTGTCTTTGGCGAGAAGCTCCTCTCCGATGGGTTGGGAAAGATCTTTGTAGAGGGAGGGTTGCGGTGGTGAGAGTAGGTTTGGTAGTTTTCAGAGAGAGAAAAAGAAGTAAGATATGAGATGGGATGAGATGAGAGGTTGTGACGGTGATGGTGGGGAGGTGGTTGAGCTGGTGGTGGAGGAAAGAAGGGGGTGGAAAAGGGTTTGGGAGTGTGGTTAGGAGTGGTAAGACAGGAAGAGTGATGGATGGAGGAGTGAGGAAGAGATTCGCTGAAGAAGAGAACGGAAAGGCAACGGCCTACGGCGAGTGGCGGCGACTAGGGTTAGGGTTAGGGTTGGTGGGGTGGTTGAAGAAGATGAGGATATTTTACGTATATTTCAAAATAAATGGCATGTATTGAGCAAAAATAATAAAGTTAAAATTGTGTTTGGTGTGCATTAAGTAAGTGATGTGCTTTGAGACCAAATGTGGTGTGTAAATAGAGACACCCGTTTTAAAGTGTTGCTAAATGCCCCTACTTATCTATTTTACACTACAACAAAAACATACTTTAGTGGCACTACACTAGTGAAATATTTTTAGAAAATGCCACAAAAAATGATATTTAGTGGCACGTTTTTGAAAAATGCCACAAAACGACAAATATAAAAGGCTGTAGTGACATTTCAATGAACAAGTGTCACAAAACTACAACAAAAACATACTTTAGTGGCACTAAACTAGTGGCATATTTTTAGAAAATGCCACAAAAATGATATTTAGTGGCACATTTTTGAAAAATGCCACAAAACGACAAACATAAAAGGCTCTAGTGACATTTCAATAAACAAGTGTCACAACACTGCAACAAAAACATATTTTAGTGACACCATACTAGTGGCATGTTCTTAAAAAATGTCACAAAAAGAATATTTGGTGGCATTTTTTAGAAAAATGCCATAGAACCACAAACATACAAGGCTCTAGTGGCATTTCAATTAAAAAAAGTGTCACTTCACTACAACAAAAATGGCACTACAAATTTACACTTTAGTGACACTACACTAGTAGCATGTTTTTAGAAAATGCTACAAAAATAAAAATTGGCATTAAATGTTTTAGAAAAATGCCGCAGAACCACAAAACATATAAGGCTCTAGTGGCATTTCAATAAAGAAATGTCACATCAATTTTATGACATTTTATAAAATAATGACACAAAAAAATTATGTTTGTGACATTTACCAACAGATGCCACTAAACTTTAGTTGCAATGGCATTTTTTAAAAAATGTCAGGACAGTAGGTAGTTGCAAATTACTTTTTATGGCACTTAGGTGAAAAGTGTCATAAACAAATATTTTATAGCATTTTGAGAAATGCCACTAAGCCAAAAACTTTCCAAGCTTATAATGACATTTTTGAAAAAACAAAAAATGCCAATATATTTTTAAAATTTTTAAAATGCAATAAATGATTAAAAATAAATGAATTAAACTCAATATATACTATAGGAAAAAGCATATTCGGCGACTAAATTTCCTGACCAAAATAGCATTAGTTGCCAAAAGTAAAACTTTTTGGCAACTAAACAATTTTAGTAGCCAAAAGTCTACAATTAGTAACTAAAACTAAGTTTGGTCGCTGATTATATGGGTTTTAGTGACTAAAAAATTTTTAGTAGCTCAAAATAAAGCTTTTTGGCGACTAAAAAAATTTAGTAGTCAAAAGTCTACAATTGGCGACTAAAAATAAGTTTGGTCGCTGATTATATGGGTTTTACCAACTAAAAAAATTTTAGTAGCCAAAAGTAAAGCTTTTTGGTGCCAAAAAAAATTTTAGTAGCCAAAAGTCTACAATTGGCAACTAAAAAATAAGTTTAGTGGCCAAAAGTGGTGATTTTTAGCGCGGGAGAACTAAAATCCTAAGGCGGGAATAAAATTTTTTGGAGACCAAAATTTTGGTGGCTAAAAGTGAATTTTCGGCGACCAAATCCAATTTTGGTTGACAAAAGTTAAGTTTTTTAGCAACTAAAAAATAATTAGCAGCCAAAAGTATAGAATTGGCGACTAAAAAATATTTTTTGTCCCCAAAAGTGGTCTTTTTTTTTTTATTTTGGTAGTAAATAGTTTATTTTACATAAATTATGTTCAATAAAATAATTATGTTTATACATATACTTTTATATTAATATGGATGTATGTACTATATAAATAATATATGTTGCATATATAATCATGTGGTGCTATAGAGGTGTAGTGAGAAGAGTGTGGTATATAAGGTTTATGGTGCGGAAGGTTGGCGGTTCGAGTCTTCGCAAGAGCGGATCAAATTGTTCTACAACGAATTATTGTCATGAATGGCACTTGATAGCGTCACGAATAGTGCCTACCATGACATTAAAGTGTCACTGAAAGGTTTTAGTCTTAATGGTGTAATGACACTTACAAATGTCACTAACTCTTTTTTTAATGGCGTTTGATAGTGCCACAAATAATATCTACCATGACATTAAAATGTCATTGAAAGTTTTCAGCTATGATGGTGCAGTGACACTTGCAAGTATCTACCGTGACACCGATAGAAGTGGCACTTGTTCAAAATGCACAAGACTAAAAAATGTCATTAAAAGAATAGTTTTGTGACACTTTCAAATGTCATTAAACTAAGAAAATGTTATAGTGTTAAACCCTCCACTTCTTTGAACCCCCACTTACATAATCGAAACCATTTCATCTTCTCTTTGAATCCCACCTTAATACCAACCATACCCTTGTTACCCCCCAACTCTTCTTCTCTTGGCAACCGCTTCCACCATCGGCAACCCTTCACAGTAGGCAACTTTCGTTTTGACGACCTTTTCTACTCTCACTGGCAACGGAAAGAAGGTCTAATGGAGTATCTAAGACTTAATAGAATAGAAGCTCAAATAAAACTTGTGTGTATATGTCCCTAGAATTAATAAGGCATAGAATTATTCACTGTTTCTTAACTTCCTAATAAATAGAGAGTTTGCATTCCGAGTTATTATGCCTCTTGTTGGCTCTATAATAATTATTATTTTTTTGCAGAAAATAGGAGTTAATAAGTTAATTAAAGGAAACACTATGGCATATATTTTTCAAAAAGTGTGTACTATATGCACCTTATAATTAAAGAAGAAAATGACATAAATTTATACTTTCTGAGTCATAATTAAAAAAATAAAAAAGTATCATCACCAAATACAACATGAGACTAACTAAACAACTCATGAATCATAACTAAAGAAAAAAGTTGATTATAATTAAAAAAGAAAATAATATAATTAAAAATACATATGATACACCATTTTTAATACTGTGTATGTGAGAATTTCCAGTTAATTAATAGTTAAATTACAACATAAAATAGTCAACCTTACAATTTTCATTCCATCAATTACTCTCTGCTCCAAATTAGACCTCCCGAAAAATGGTGTATATTTTATTTTTCTCAAAGAATTTTTAAGACTTTATTTGCAAGAATTAAATAAGATTTTTTTAATTTTAAATAAAATTTATTATTATTATTACATAA
The DNA here is from genome assembly GCA_025200525.1 of Camellia lanceoleosa. Taxonomy (NCBI): domain Eukaryota; kingdom Viridiplantae; phylum Streptophyta; class Magnoliopsida; order Ericales; family Theaceae; genus Camellia; species Camellia lanceoleosa. The sequence continues at coordinate 60,129,305 of CM045762.1, forward strand.
TTTTTTGGACCCAAAGGCACGGACGGATTAGAAATTTAGAGTCACCACGCCACCATGTCATTTGACACTACCAAGTTTAAAGTAATCTTAAAATAATATTATACTTTTAATTTTTATAAAATTAAATTTTGATCATATAAAAAAGGGTAATTTATACTTTTCAGTTTCTAAACTTTCATTCAAATTTTACAATAATACTTGATAATTCAAATTTTTATAACCCGAATGACTCGAATATAATGACGTCGTTTTAGAAATAAAACAACGCCATTTTAATACATTTAAATCATTTAGGCCACACAAATTCTAATTACCAGATATTTTTACAAATTTTATTTTGTTCCTTATTGTACCAATTTATTCCATTACGACGGACTCTATATAGATATGTATGTACCTACCTTCCACTAAATAAATAACCCTTGCTTTATCGCTGCGTGTCGGTTTTGAAAGCAAAGCAAAGTAGAGCGCCAAGAGAGAGATGGACGACTTTGAACTCGGAAATGAAACTTATCTTGAGGTCGTCTTTGCTTCTTTTTTCTATCTTCCTATCTTTCACCTTCTTCCTGTTTTCGTGTGTGAATTCTGAAAGTTCCAGACAACTTCGAGGCTAGTTCCAGGGAGTTTCGTACCAATTTCAGAGTTGAATCTTCTATATATATAGAGTAAAATCAAATCGTTCAATAAGACAGAAAACCCTCACTTCACTTGTTTTAACTGTAATAGTTTCCTCACCCCTCTCCTCCGATGATCTAAAAAACCGGCCTCTGACCCGTGACCAGATATCAAATTTTGTGCTTACCAACCCATATTTACCGATATATAACAATCTTGTGGTTTTGGAGGATTTTGAAGTCTTGCTCCCGATACCGTTATTTAAAGTCTTGCTCGTGATCATGCTCCAGACCAACACCAGTGGCAGCAGCCACCACGGTTCTGATGATGATGCCGGAGGCTCTCTTCGTGCTGGCTTACTCACCACCACCACCACCACCACCAGCTCTTCAGATAATAGATACAGAAGGCTTTGGCAACGAGGTAATATATGTGTAGGTCTTTTGATTGCACTCAACAAGAGGCCATCACTGCCTTACGAGGCTCCTCCACCACCATCACCACAACCAACAACAACTACTACATTTTCTTCTCCCTCTCTGTCTGATGATGCCGGAGGCTCTCTTCGTGCTGGCTTACTCACCACCACCACCACCACCACCACCACCACCACCAGCTCTTCAGCTAATAGATACAGAAGGCTTTGGCAACGTGGTAATATATGTGTAGGCCTTTTGATTGCACTCAACAAGAGGCCATCGCCGCCTTACGAGGCTCTTCCATCACCACCACCACAACAACCAACAACAACTACTACTACATTTTCTTCTCGCTCTCTGTCTGAAATCGTGATTGATGTCAACGAGGAGGAGGACAAGGAGGAGGAGGAAAGGGGTGGCGCGGTTACCAGTGAGGTAGTAGATTTAGAGAAGATTAATCGCATTGTTAAACACAAAGACTTAAAGTCTCTGAGAGACTTGGGAGGTGTTGAACAAGTGGCGATCCAGTTTAATTCTAACACTGGACTTTGTGCCTATGGTGATGATCTAGAAGCTTGGAACACAACAATCAACCCATTTCATGGTTTGATACACTACTTCATCAAATCCAGCAACAGTTACACTATCTTCCTTCTCTTGATCTCGGCTGCTCTGTCCCTATTAACCGAGACATTGATGGAAGGCCTTAAATACGGGTGGGCAGATGGTGTTACCATACTGGCCTCCGTGTTCTTGCTTGTCACCGTCCCTGCAGTGACTAACTTTGTCGGAGCAATGAAGCTAAAGAAGAAATTGCAAAGGAAAGAGAACAAAGTAGAAGTTACAAGAGATGGGTTGCCCCAAATTGTTGGAGTCTCAAGAATAAGGTTGGGTGAAATTGTGAATTTGAAAGAGGGTGATCGGGTTCCTGCAGACGGTTTGTTTCTTGGTTCTGGTCGTGACAAGTTGGTGTTGGATGAGGTATTTGCCTCCGAAATCGATTCTGATCACAACCCTTTTCTTTTATCTGGTTTTAAGGTACGTAAACCTTGTGTTTTGTGTTATTTGTCTTTCATGTTCTTCTCGTGAATTGCATGAGTAATTCGTTTCAAGAATCAAAGTATAGAACACCAACAATGCTTAGATATTATGAAAAGTCTTTCATGAAAATAATCATGAAAGATTTGTGATCTTTGGATTACACTTAGAATAAAGCACCACACACTAATCAAAGTAATTTAAGAATCACAAATCTTTCATGATTATTTTCATAAAAAAATTTTCATAATCCCTAATATTTCTCATAGAACACTGGACACAATCAAAAAAAGATCTCTAGTTTTAGCCGAGTTTCATTTTTGACCATGTTTTAATTTGAACATATTTGCCCTCCATTTTGGGTTGTGTCAAGTAAGGACAATAAAAATCTGAGGTTAAATTTTTAGATGGAAAACATACATGCAACTAGGGACAGAAATGGAAATTCATACTAACACTAACACACTAGACTGAGTTCACTCGCTTTTGATCAATTATTGAGTAAAGTCAACTCATCATCATCACCTACCAGCAAACCCATCGCTGCTCAGCACCTGCAACCACTCAGCCTGCCACCACCAAAGCATCACCACCCCCTCTCCATCGTTGGCTAGCACAACCAACCAGCACCACCTCTCATTCCTTCCCCGCCAATCCACATCTCCCATCCTCACACCCAAAGCCCTCTCCCAAAATTCAAATTTGTCCCATACATACCACCACAAAATATTCTCTAAAATCTGTCCCCTCTAAGAGCACAACAAACCCACATATACTCTAATTTCAAAGAATCCAAAAACTTCAAGTTTCTTTTCCTTGGTAATGGTTATATTTTCTACTTTATTAACTTCACCAAAACCTCCAACAATCACCCACCAAAACCAAATTGTGAAAGCTTTTATAATCTATTTCTACATCAAATTGCATAAAACCCATCATTAATCCCAACGAATTCAATTCAATCCAATATTTTGAGTTAAGCAAAAGAATTGAGCACATTGGTCAAACCCACTTCAATATATATATGCTGTGTGCATGTAATTTTTTCACGACAGTATGTTGCAGTGGATTTAATGGTTTGCTTCGGTTGTAGAGTTTGATTCTTGTGGGGAGTTTGAAGGTGTATTTCGTGGTGGTGAGGGTTTGGTGCTGTGGTGTGGTTGTAGCGAGGGCTGATTTTGGTGGTGGTTCAAGGTGTAGGAGGTGGGTTTTGGGGTCGTACGAGGTATTGGTTTTGGTGGTGGTTCAAGGGTGGTGGGATGGGAGGTAGGTTTTATATTGGCAGATAGGCTGTTTCGGCGGAGGTTTGGGGTGGATTTGGTACTAGTTTGAGGTTGGTGTGATGAGGTGGTGATGTGGCGGAGGTGTTTTGATGGTTATTGGTGACTATGCATAGGGTGGTGACGGTTTCGAGGTGGTTGGGGTGATAAAAATGGTGGTTCAGTGGTGGTTAGTGGCTGTGGATTGTGGTGGGAGAGAGAAAGAAGATGAATTGTAGAAAGAGGAGGCGAAGACCATTTTGCCTTTGAAAGTTAGTCATGTGAGTAGCATGTGATTATTTTTCATCCACAACTTAACTTCCATTTTTTATTGTCTTTATTTGACATGAAAATAAAATATGAATGACAAATATGTTCAAATTAAAGTGTTAGGGATTAAAATAAAACTCAAGTGAAAACTATAGGGGCCTTTGGTAAAATTTTCTATATTTTTTAAAAGTAAAACCACCTACAAATCTTGTAAAATTTCTATTCGTGCATGTGTTTTCTTTCAATGTTTGGTTCTTGTATTGTTAGATTTTATTTATGCATGTGTTTTCATTCAATGTTTAGTTTCTGTTAGATCTATATATTTGTTTGTGATTCTTTCCTTTTTTGTTGTTCATAATATGTACTCTTGATCTAATCCTATCGTTTGATTAATTTTCTTTTTAATTTCTCCATGAAAATGGCTCCTGAATCAAAGCTTTGAAATTTGGAATTTCAATCAGGTAGAATGAATAGGGAAAATGATTTGTCCTCCTAATTTTCTTCCCCCTAATCCCCCTAATTTCCATTTTTTGAAACTGTTTTCTTTTTCTTCTTTTTGTTTTCTTTTTTTTTTTTTTTTTTTTACTTAAAGTGGCAAAACGGGGGATTCGGGGGCCCCCGTTTCGGGGGCTCAATCACTGCCCGAATGAATAGTTAGTAAATTAATCAGTTTTTTTTTTTTTTTTTAATCAACAAAATAAAATTTATTGATGAATTATATAGTACAAGTTGTACAACAAAAATACATAAATAAGTAATTGAAAAGCATCTTTAAGAAGCAAATGTCAACTAGGTTGTTATACGTATCGAGCCAAACAAGTGCGAGATCCCAAAACAAGCCAAACCAAGTTTGGCAAGACAACACTAAAAAAAAAAACACCCAATTAACAAAACAGACATCAGCACTTTCTGATTCACCAACAGTCATTGGAAAGGTAAATTAAATAGGTTGGTTGGTGCTTATCTTTTAATCTTTATTTTCATTTTGAATATTATATATATTTTTATATCTTGGTGAAACTGGAAATTGAATAAAACTAAATAGATGTGTACAAAGTTCAGTAACCTCTTCTATCAGTTAATCATCAAAAGACAGAATGGAAGAAAAAGATAAGGGCACTCCTTTATTCGAAAGAACTTTGCTTCCATGTTCTTTGATCTGTCCCAAACGTTTATTTAAATAAGTAAATTACACTTTGCCTCTTTTATATTTGACTATTTTCTCATTAGATCGAAAATGACACATTGACGATTATGTAGTACAAAAATATTTTATTATATATAACTTACACGTCTGACACAAACTAAATCCCCAATATAATATATTTTTGTGTTAAATTTATTTTACTCCCTCGTGATTTGGGGTTGGATTACTTTACTTCCTATGATTCAAATATAGTTGGAAAACCTAACGGTGGTACCGTTAGATTTTCCATCCAAATTAATGAAAGGTAAATTAACCAGTTCTGTAGGATCAACGAAACACACCCTCTGAGGCTCTTACCAATTCTCTATGATCCAACAGTGGTATCTATAGTTGTGCTTTTGGCATGCCAATGTCATAGTATTGTGTTTAAGGCAATGTTGCCCTGAGTACAACTTTAGTTCTGGCTTATCCTGTTTTGTGATTGTTAGGTCCCTTGTGTTGTCAATTTAGCAAACATACACTTGTTCAATTTGTAATCATTGTTCTGTTTTCTCATGGACCGCTCGAGTGATGGAATGGTCACTCATGCAAATAATTGCATCTCCCAGAAGTTTAACTACTCTGCCAAAATACTGAGAGGGTTCAATGTTCGCTTGAGCAAACTTGTTAGTTGCTCGAGCGAAGTCACTAATAGATTTCACGTGTATGTGACACACAGCTCAAGCGACGATTCCATGGCTCGAGTGGTCTTTGCAACCTTACTCTCTATAAAGCTGCACAAAAGATAGATTTTAGGGTTACATGTTCCAGAGCATATTCTTGAAGGTTAGGGTTTCTCTCTGTAGGTTTTTTTGCATGTTTCCTTAGATGTCTTGGTGAGTTTATCTCATGATCTAAATAATTTACATCAAAGGGTTGGTTGATCATTTAAGTCAAAGAGTTCTTGTTCCGTGGATTTCGAAAATTCGAGTGTGAAGATTTTGAAGGAGTTTGAAGCAGTTCATTGTCATGGATTCAGCATGAGTGTTGTGGATTCAATATCAGACTAATCAATTCCGAGACGAGAACGTTGGTGAAAGAGACACAAGTTGTTGAAGATAATTTTACAAAGTGTAGGGTATATTGTTTTGTATTCTTGTGTATTTTCATTCTTCATAGTAGATTGATTAGTTAGGTTTCACCCATGACTTTTTATCACAATTAAAGGGGTTTCAACTATGATTTTTTCCACGTAAAAATCATTTGTATCTATTTATTAATTGTGAAACAACAATTTAAATCACTTTTGTACATGCTGGATGATTTGGATTCTTAGTTTTGTTTGTTTGAAGATTGTTGCAATTAAATCTATTTTGAATTACGAATCACTTAGGTTTTTCATTGTTATCAATACTACAATAATTTTCTCTCATTTAGTTTCTCTTGTGATTTGTCATCATTAATTACACTAGAATTAGAAATGAGTGATTTGGTGAACAGGGCGTTCAAATCTGGTATAAACACACTAATAGGACTCTCTTATCTTCTTTGATCCTACAGGTTCTTCAGGGGAATGGTCGCATGATCGTGACATCTGTCGGCACCAACACAGTGATAGGAAAGGTGATGAGCATGGTGAACGATGGTGATGATCCAAACAATGATACCCTTTTGCAAACTCGAATCGAAAGGCCAATCAAATATGCAGATAAGATTGGTTTGTGTATCACTATTCTCATCACTGTTGTGGTGCTACTACGATTTTTGCGTAGAAACCATGTTGAACACAATTTTGAACGCCCGGAACTAAAGGGGAACTTCCATATTGAAAAGCTGATGAAAATGTTTGAGAGAATTCTTTTGAGGCCGCGAGGCTTGGTTTGTGTTTTAACAACTACTCTCACTGCAGTGGTGCTAGGGTTTCAAAATGGGGTCTCCCTAGCCATTACCCTCTCCCTCTTTTACTGGAACCAAAAGGTATCTGATCATGCCAACCCTCAAACTCTATCGGCTTGTAGCACCATCGGCTTCAGCACTGTCTTCTGCATTGATTTACCTGGTGGGGTAATGTTTGACCAGATGAAGTTTGACAAGTTCTTTGTTGGTGAAAAAGAAATTGACACCGGGGAAGAATCCAACACATCAAAAGTTGCTCTTGAAGCTTTGCAGCAGGAAATTGGTATGTACAATCATGTGCCCGAAAGTGGCCGATTATGTGAGGCTGTGTTGGCTGCAGTGGCTATGGAGTCCAGGGAAATGAGGTTCAATGAGAAAGGCAAAGGGGTCTTGATGAGGAAGAATGAAGATAATGAGAAAATTATGCACTTGCGTTGGAGAAGATCCGCACAGACTATATTAAGAAAGTGCTCACACTACTATGACTATGAAGGAACAAGCCATGCCTTGGATTGTAATCATAGATGTAAGTTTGAGAAACTGATTAAAGATATGGAGGAGAGTGGCCTTCATCCCATTGCATTTGCTTACCAAACAACATATGTTGAGCAAATTAGAGAAGATGGGTTGATCTTGCTAGCACTAGTTGGTGTTAAGTTCAAAGAAGAAACAGAATCAGCCATGGAAGATTTCAGAAGAGCAGGAGTAAGCATCAACTTCATGATGGGGGATGAGCTAAGCAATGCTCATGAAGCTGAAGACAAACTTCTCTTGATACGGTACTTGAAAGACAAAGGCCATGTGGTTGCTTTCTTTGGAGGATTGACTGCAAGTGACACTCCAGCTTTAAAAGAAGCCGATGTAGGGATCACCAAGGAAACTCAGAGCACTGAAATGGCCAGAGAGAGCTCTGACATTATCCTTTTAGGCCGTGCAGGGTTATCCTCTTTAACCCAATTGTTGAAGCATGGTAGATGTGTTTACCATAACCTTCAGAAATTCATTGTACTTCAGCTCACTACTTGCATTTCTGGGATACTAATTACATCTGTCTCAACAATGTCTCTTGGAGAATCCCCAATCACAGCAATTCAATTGGTTTGGGCGAACTTAATTGTCTGTATGCTAGGTGGCATGATGATGACGACGGAGCCTCCAACTCAGGGACTAATGGCTCATCAACCAAAACCTGAAAGGACAAAATCAATCATGACCAAGGTCATGTGGAGAAACTTTACAGTTCAAGTTGTTTACCAGACCATTATTTTGCTAGCATTTCAGTTTGAAGGACAACAATCAAAGCACATCCTGGAACAGAACGTAATCAAAACCATGATCTTCAACACTTTCATCCTGTGCCAGATCTTCAATGTGTTCAATGCCATGGAATTGGAAAAGAAGGAAATTTTTATGGTTGTGATTCAGTCCTACTACTACTTGGCATCTGTAGGGGTTGTTCTGGCTTTGCAAGTGCTATGGATTGAGCTCGGGACAATTCTAACCAATTACGCGAGGTTGAATTGGGTTCAGTGGGCATTCTGTTTCCTCTTCTCTGCACTTTCATGGGGGTTTGATCGAATCTTGAAATTTCTCTGTCTCTTCCTCAGCAAACCGTCTGTCCGGTCAGTGAGTTCACAGATATTGTTCCCAGCTAGGACACATACACCACATCTCCCTTTGATGGGCCTCATGTTTTCTATGATATTGTTATTCTCTTTTAAGTATTATTTCAATTCGGACATCGCCTGGACTATGCGCTAGTCCCTGTACTGAGAAAGATGAGTTTTCGGATTAACCACTAGTCTAGTTAGTGGGTAATTATTCAGTAATTCTGGAACATGAATACGTGGTATTCCATAATATTATGATTAGTAAAGAAGGTGGATAGGTAGGGTATTGTGTTGGGTGATTGGAGAACATGATGGGACATATTGAATGATAATCGGTTAGAAAGTACAGACATGTGGTACTCCAAGAATATTGAATAATTTCTCCTAGTTTGGTTAGTTTGTAATGTATATATCAGTTAGTTTGTAATGTATATATCACTGCAATTTCTTCCTATATGCCGTCTATATCTATCTATCTAAATGCTGAATCCAAATTTCTTAATTTTTTAATTTAAAAAAGTTATTAATAAATCACATACTAACACTTTCTTTTTTAAACAAGGAATACATTTTTTATTCTTAAAATCATTCATTCCTTAACATCAAACAAGGAAGGAGTTTTTCAATTAAGAAAAATAATTAATAAATCACACATCGAAAAATGAGTTTTCCAATTAAAAAAATTAATAAATCACACAGTCAAAAATATTTTGTCGTAAAATATTTTCTATTAAAATATTTTAAATTCTTCACCATAAAACATAAAATAATTTATATAATTAAAATTTCGTAACATGTTTTTTTTCCCCCCCTCATTATGGCCATTACTACTAACATATATATCAGACCTTATTATTTTCATATGTGGTAAACATTAATAAGATTTCTTTAAGGTTCAAACTCTCAACTCTTTTTTTTTTTTCTTTTTTTTTTTTGATAATAAAAATACTAAGTGTCATTATGTGTTGTATTTTAATTAGTTCATAATTAAATTAATGGAGTTTTATATTAAACTCTTAAAATTATGCTACCATAATGACCGTTTCAAATTATTTCCTTAATTTATGTTAAGCATACCAAATTTATTTTCAAAAATACTTCCCTCATATTGCATTAATGCATGATTTTGATACATTCATACATACACATATGGAAAATAATTAATTTTTTAACTTAAAATTTAAACATTATTGATTCTTTTACGTGGCTTGGGCTTCTCTCTAATCCTCCATCAGACTGGAGAGGTATTGTTAGGCCTTGTGCGCTTACTTTTGGGTCCTATTTTGATAATTTGAACCATTTATATTTTAAGATTCGTCGAGTACATCATCTCTGTAAAAAATTAAGTCGATCAAATAACGACAACTATGTGTTTGTATCAGTTTTGTATGGGGAAAAAAAAAAAGAGAGGAAATAAATGGTACATACAAAATTGATTTAAACACGTGATTTCTGTTATCTTATCGACTTGATTTTTTGTAGAGATGATGTACTCAATGAATCTTAAAATGTAAATGGTTCGAATCATCAAAATGAGACCAAAAAATTGACCCATTGAATGTTTAATCTGATATTATAACTCACAAACTAGCTCATACTGGTCATGAATCGATAAACTATGATATAATTTATACATAATGTTTAAATTTATTATTATCAAATATTTTTACTAAGATTAAAGCTAAAATATGACATATAATTTAGGTCGGGTCTATCTTAGATAATTTTTTAATACATAAATATATGTAACTAGTTGTTTCATAGTGTTAACATAAATATATAATTTTTTTATCTAAGTTCAAATTTTTTAATAGATATACATAATATATGTTCATATTCGAATGTTTAATCCGATATTATAATCTCCAAACAAGCTCATATCAGTCACGAATCAATAAATTATGATATAATTTATACATAATAATTAAATTTATTATTATCAAATATTTTTACAAAGATTAAAGCTTAAATTTGACATATAATTTAGGGTGGTTCTATCTTAGATAATTTTTTAATATATAAATGTATGTAACTATTTATTTCATAGTGTTAACGTAAATATATAATTTTTTACCTAAATTCAAAATTTTTAATAGATATGCATAAAATATGTTCATATTTCTTATTTAAAAAATAAAAAATACGTATAAATATTTATTTACCAATTTAATAAATAAATAGGTCAAATGATTCATAAGCTGGGCATAAACCAAGACATTTTTAATGATTGAAACATCAATTTTTCTATAAGATTTATTTAAGATGAGTCTTTCAAATTTTATGATGATGATAATAGAATGACAACGAAATGTTATGTGAAAATATTTCTTTTTATTGATTACATAACTGAATATAGCCTAGGGCTGAAATGCTTTGGGGTCCTAGAGACCAAAATGTTTGAAGGACCATAAGGGTCATTGTAGATAAGGGGTCCTGAGGACCAAAATATTAAAATGAGGATTAAAGTGCTATGATGACACGAGTTATACATGTTCCTATGGACATATTTTGGATTACGGTACTGTTACCTAAAAGACAACCTAAGAGGGGGGTGAATTAGGTTTTTACCAATAAAAATAATAATACCCTAATAAAAATTATGGCTAGCACAATAGATAAATATAGTTAATGAAATAAAAATAATTAAAACAAGTGTTCTAACAACTATGTCAGTTAATGATTTTAGCACAGTGAAAATGTGAAATATAGCTATAGCAATTTAAGTAAAATAAAGAGATAAGGGAGAGAGAGGCAAACAAATTTATAGTGATTCGGCTTCAACTCCCACTCCTCAAGCTTCACTTGAGATTTTCCACTATACTCTAACTTCACGGGGGTGCTAGCAACCTCTTTACAAATGGAGCAATCCTCTACGGATTTTACACAGACTTTTTATGTCAAGAACATTGAGTATACTACACTCTTACAAGGTTGAAAAGAATGTGTTTTTACTTTCACAGAAAGCTACAAGAATTATCTCTCAAAGATAAATATAAAAATGAAGCTCTGGTTTTTTCGTAAACCTCACACAGGAAAGATGGGCTTAAAGCTATACGTCTCAGTGTATAATTTCTGAAAGAGGATATAAACAAAAATTGAAAAACACTTCTCAGAGAATTTTTTAGAGAATAGATGTGAGTGATTATAAATCAAATTATATTTTCTGATTTTTTTTTGTAACTTGTTTACATTAGAGGCTTTGGTATATATAATGAAATTTATAGCCGTTGTATTCATTTGAATTTATAGCCGTTTATAGCTATTGTATTCGTTTGAATATCTTTCACGCCATCATTACTAATTTAAATATCTTCCACTTGAACCTTTTGAACTGCTGCTGTGCTGGGCTATTTGAACATCTGCTTTTGGGCTGTTTAAAATCCTGATTTAATCAAATATTAAATACATTCTAACAACATTTAGGATAAAGGTTTAGGTGAGAAATAATGGGACAAAATAAATTTTGATTCTATTTTTCTCTTTCAAATAAATAAAAACATAATTAAATAAATCATCAAAATAAATGTTAATTCTTTTTTTCTCTTTCAAATAAATCATCAAAATAAATTTTGATTATATTTTTCTCTTTCAAATAAATTAAAACATAATTAAATAAATCATCAAAATAAATTTTGGATTCTATTAAAATATAATTAAATAAATCATCAAAATAAATAAGTCTAACAGGTACCATCACTACTTAAGTCGTGAGGTAATAGCCCTGTTTGGTGCAGCTTAAAAGCTACTTATTTCAGCTTTCAGCTTAATTTAATTTATTTTTGATGTGTTTGGTTTAGCTTATAACTTATAGCTTATAGCTTTTTGGAAGTCAGAAATCAGCTTATTCTTTGAGTGGGGCAGGAAATGCTTAATTTATAAGTCAGAAATCAACTTATGTTCATAGTTATAAGCTATAAGCTGTTTAGGCATAAGCTATAAGCACTTTCTCACAGCTCTACCAAATAGGGCCAATATGACCCTAAGGCTATGTAATGGACTGTATGATGGATACGAGATTTTAATGTATTGAAAAGTTGAATTTTGTTTTAATCTCCTTATTTCAATTGTATTCTACCGCACTACGATATTCTTTAAAAAAAAACTTAATAATGGTTTATGCAAAGTTTTTGCTATGTATTAATTTCATTACAATCAAGCTCTTATATAAATTACCCTTATTGTTGACCCCATTTGGAAAGAACAAGTTTTACAACTTCATGGGATTTGTATACTCATTGGGCTCTAACTCATTATTTTTAAATTAATTCTTTTTTAGATTCCTAGAGTATAGCGTGGCTCACCTCAACTTGGAAGCTTAGATTTTTTGAAGTATCAAAGGTGGGTGTTTTGTAGTTGAGGTTTTGCATACGGTCACTCTAGGATGTAGCTCTTTTGTATTTTTGAAGGAAGCTGATTTGTAAATATTGTTGATTATGAAGTTCGATGTAAAGATAGACTCATGTTGGTGTTTTTAGGAACAAAAATGATTCGTAGCTCGAAATTCGTCCGGTTCGAATGGCCCGAATTGCCCAAAACGACGTCATTTTGGGCAGTGTTTTTCTTCTTCTCTTTTTTTTTTTCCCTCTTTCCTTTTCATTCTTTCGAACACAGACAGAGAGGAAAGAGAAGAGGAGAAAGAGAGAGAGAGAGAGAGAGAAGAAATGAGAGAAGAGAAGAGGCGATCGACGGTAATGGTCGGTGATGGTGGCGGCGCCCAATCTCCTCTTTCAAATTTTTTTTTTTTTTTTTTTTTAAGTAGATCTAGATTTGAAAAAAAAAAAACAAAATTTATTGATGATGATAATGTGTTGATGTGTTGATGATGATGATGAAGATGTTGTTGTTGATGTTGATGAAGATGTTCCTCTGATCCTCTGAAACTCTATTTTCTCTCTTTTTTTTTTTCTTTTTTTTTCCCTAAGTAGATCTGGATCTGAAAAAATAAAAATAAAATTTGATGATGATATTGATGATGAAGATGTTGATGAATGTGTCCAGCTCCAGCTCCAGAAAAAATGAGAAGATGTTGTTGATGAAGATGCCAAAATGACCATGGGTGATCAGCACTCAAGTGCTTTAGAAAAAACAAGAAAAGAAAAAAAAAAAAAAAAAAAAAAAAGGCACCGTTTCGGACTCGGGCCAGTCGAGCCACATACGTTTCGAGCTACCAAACGGGATTGTTTAGGAAATGGTACATGAGAACTAATTTAGTGGCATGATGATATTATTTATACTTGAATGGATCAACTAGTATATAATGGTTGATTGAAAGGTTTTATGTACTATTGGTGATGTAAATATATGGATTATATAGGAGATTATCGTGTACAAGTATTATAGTACTTGAGGTTTGCCCTTTTAGCAAGGTTTGCCTTGCCAGAATTGGGTTGTAATTACGTGGGTAATCTAGGTAGGCATTCTTGAGTCTGTATATAAAAGCATTACGGCACAATGAATGGTGGAAATGCAGAATCCATTACTGCAGTAAATGTCTTTAAATGTAACGCTTTGTACACCAAACAAAAAAAAAAAAAAAAACAAAAAATCATAGAAGGGAAATGCTAAAAACAGCTCTTAGAGTTGCTGTTAGTTATGTGTACAAATGTATTGTGTTATGTTTTATTTCTTGGCAATCCCGTTTGACAAAACCCCTTTGAGTTGTAATTTTATTCGCATTTTTATTTCAGTGAGGCTATGAGTTGTTAGATGCGAATCCAACCCGAATCGAGCCTTGCAGAAAAGTTTGTGATGTTAATGCTTTCAAGATTGCCACTTCGCTGATTATGACGGGGGTCGAGCTGCCCGGTCAGCTCGCGGCCGAAGCAAAATGCAAAAATGCATTCAATTTTGGTCTCCTCGCTCGAGCGGGGAAAGTGACGCTCGAGCGGGGTTTACAAGCTCATAGCGTCTCTGCTATGCCTGAAAAGTACTGGATGGTGTGATTCGACGCTCGAGCGTGAAGCCTATATGAATTGTGGAATATGAAGTCTCCGCTCGAGCGGAAATTCCCACGCTCGAGCGGACAGCGCGATCTCAAATTCTATAAATTCGCGTGTTGCTCCAAATCTAGGATTACTTCTGCACATCTTCTTCTTGGGTTCTAGGGTTTATATCTGGAGATATTTTGCTAGTTTTCTTTGATGTTTTGATTGAGTATTCAACTCATAGTTTAAAAAGTATACATCAAAGGATTGTTTGTTTATTCTATGCAAAAGAGAGAGTTGTTCTTCGGTGGATTCGGAAGAATTCAAGCCTGAAGCTTTGGTGGATTCTGGAGTGGCTCATCGTCAAGACAATTTCGAGATGAAAACGGGGTTGGAAGAGGCACATAGGGGTTGGTTCATTTCGGGCGTGGATTCGCTAGGTAATTGAGAGTATACCTGTGTAATTCCTTTATATCTTCTTAGTGGATTGTTTTGTGGCTGTTGCCCGTGGTTTTTTATCACAATTGGAGGTGTCCAATTGTGGTTTTTTCACGTAAAATCGTTGTGTCAATTTGTTTTGATTGTTTGATTGGGATTGTTATATACTGTTTAAAATTGATACATAATCACAAATCAACATCTAGGGGATTTCTAGATTTTTCATATTGGAATATATAAAAGATATATAAAAATGTTTTGAGATATGTGAAATATGTATTGAGATTGTAAATATTTTGACATTATATAGTTCTTATTGACAATTAGTAGAATCCATCATAGAAATACATATATAATTGCTAAATTGTTGAAGTTATCAGGTAGCAGGTTGGATCAATGTTGACATAATATCAGTAATACTATAAACTCAAAAAAAGTACACAAAAATTTACCCAAAATAAGAAATCAATGGTTTACATTTATTGTAGCTGTGTTTCACATCTCACTAATTTTAAATTTACACTGCACAAACTTTCAAGGTAAGATTTGGAGTAAAAAAAGTAAAGGAATGGATCACATTTATTGTGGGTACAAGCCACATGACACTAATTTTAAATCTACACCTCTCACTTTCAAACTAAAATTTGGGGTACATTTTCATAGTGCATAACATTTTCCTTTTAACTAAACACAACATATTTATCTTATAATAATCCAAGCAATATATAGAGCCAAACACCACCTAAGTTAAAACCCAACCTAAGATACTCAAAAATTGGACCCCGAACCTATTTATAGTTGTAACCAAACATAACCCATCAGCTTTTAATAACAAAAGAATGCAGAATTTTATTTAATTTTCTTTCCTTCTCTCTAACTTTCCCTCACTTTCTTACATTATCTTAGTGGCCAAGCACTTTACAATTGCTCCACCTTTGCACCACCATCACCACCACTGTCTGCCATCTCACATCGCTGAAAAAAGCTCCAGTCAGCCACATTTTCTCGCGTTACGAGAATAGCACAAAATCAAGCTCAAACTCTTAATTTTTGTAATCTCTTCAAGAACCAAGCTTGGGGTTTCATTTCATGATGGGTTAGAGGCTTTTAATTGTTGGAAAAAAAATGGTTTTTTGGTTTGAGAATTGAATGAAAATTATCTCATAAAGTTGGCCTCATGAATGAGAGATTGAGAATGCTGATTAACCATTTTATACATGATCTAACTATGAGAGACACATGGCCTAAACATGAGGACACATGGCTTGAATAGTGTCTTAGACCATGAGACACACATGGCCTAGTGTCACGGGCCGACTCCTTTAGAAGTGCAGCGGATCAATTTTTCGCCCGTGTGGCGCTCAAACTCCACCAAGTTTAAGTCCACCATAGCTCATTGACAAATCGAGTGTTGATGGTCTCACCCGTTTAAACATTAGGGCCCAATGCTTTGTCAAGCAAAACAACTTCACAAGGAAGCCCCGTCTTCCCTCCGATGCCACAAGTAGGCCTAACGCCTCAAGTGCACCAAGCATGGCATAAGTCGCTTCATAGCGCCAAGCTTACCTCAAGCAAGGTGCTCGCCCAACTTAGGTTTATGTCATCAAGGTGCCTAGCCACACAACAATGTGCTAGTGAAGGTCCTCAACTTAGCCGACAAGCCAACATTGCATGTTGGGTCTTTGATAGCATCTCGAAGTGTCGTAGGGTCAAGCATGCCTCAATAGATACATATTGGATGGCCACTTGGTCATGCGAAGCCCACAAGCCACCGAGGGTCAATCTCTCACCCACGGCGTAATCCTCGTGCCAACACGTATGTTAGATTCCGCCTAAGGCCATTGCGCACCTTAGCGTTGCACCAACGTGTAGCATGAGTAAGGAAATGTCTCAATCTGTAGCTTGCTTGTAGCATAATGTAGTCCCTCAACGGACTTAGTCAATACGTAGCTTGATGCCTTCATTCGATAGCCCACATATGTGGTGTTGCCTTCCAACCGCTTAGCTTAAGCCACGGGATCCCCTCGTGCAAGGTTGAACCCAAACCAAGCACTTGAGTTGGCGCACGAGGCCTTTAGTGGTGCCTCGATAGCCCATTCGGTCCAAAACGAGTCCCAAAGATGCCATATTGCGTGGCATAATGGAAGCAACATAGTGAACCTCTCCCTCAGGAGGACACGCGCAGTGCTCACATTATTGCACCGTCCACGGGGCTCCCAAACCCCCGTGGAGACTCTAGACACCCCTCTGAATGCCTAAAGTCCGCCCTTGAGTTGCCCCAAGGTTGCTCACTTGAAGCCCAGTTTGGGCGGGAATGGAGGTAGGTAGGTAGCACACCTATGCTTGTTAAGCAATTTGCCCTCTGGCAGGAGAAAACATCAATATGTCCGAGGAGTCATAATGATTTTTTACAAATTCCACAAATTGAGAAAAATCATGAATTTATGAAAAATCATGACACTTGGTCAGGAAAACACTTCTCCTAAGACCTCTTTTCAGTAAAAATTTCAGCCCGAAACTCTTTCGTTTAAATGCCGAAACAATGCACCAAAATTTTGCCTTTGTTGATCGCCATTCTTTGCTCTATTGTTGTGTTTTCTTCTTTGCTAGCAACACCGGTTCTTCTTCTTGGCCGTCTTTGGTTGGCTATTAGCATGGGCTGTAGCCTAGCCTTGTCGTTTGCTAGCTATTGGTGGCCTACATGTCTTGGGCTGCTTGGGGCCAATGTTAGGCCACGTTGGGGCACTTCCAACGGCCACTCTTGAGCACTCAAATGGCCACACCACTGCGAGCGAAACGTCACGGAGTTAGCCTTGCAAGGCAACCCGTGACACCTAGCCATAAGGAACACATGGTTTTGGAAGCCATGAGGTACACATCGCCTTGCCATGCTCAACATTGTGAATTTCATCACAAAAATAAGCTAAATTCTATCCTCCTCTTTTCCCCATTGTGTATAAAATGAGACCATCTTCTTTGGTTGGAGTATAGAAATTTTTAATCTCATATTATAGTCAGTCTACTCCTATAATATATTCTTCTTGTGTGAGAAAGTGCTGCTATTGTCAGTTCACCGGAGCTAGCAAAAGGTGCTTTTGCGTTGGCGAGTTCTAAACTATCGCATCCTGAGAGATAGACGTCGGCATACCTTTAGCCCCCACGGTGATGCAACGAATCTGTTTTAAGGAGATTGTGGTATCATACAGGCTTCGGTTTGCTTTCTTTTCTCATTTCAGTATTTTAATTTGTTATATATATTTCTGTTCATCAAGATGTAATTTTCCATGAATTCTTGTTCTGTGGTTTTTCCAATTTAATTTACCATGAATATATTTCTTTTATTTAATTCACACAATTTGTACAACATTAATCTGTAAGTATCTCTCTAAAAAAAGTTTTAGCTTAATATTTTACATGTTTAGAGTTAGAGATGATGATTTCTAAATTTATTATGATTTAGTTTTAGTTGTTGAGTTTTATACTCATATTTAGTTTCTATGTGTAGCGGTCCGGGTTAAAACGCGACCTTCTCTATTCTTTTGTTCCGGGTTAACTCTTGTTGTGGTTTGTATTTTACTTCTTTGGGTCTCATTAGGCACAAGGAACCTCAGTTTTGAACCTTGGAGTCAATGAGTAGGCTGCCTAGTTTGGTAGGTCATTGCCACGATGCACCTGCGATGTGGTGTGGTTGAGGGCCGCGCCCACGATGGGACACGACCAAGCCATGAGGAAAAACACCTCCTAGTACTTTTGCCTGTGGGTTGCATCTATACTTGCGATGGTCAGGTCGCGTTCATGATGGGTGATGGTCGCGCCCGCAATGGTGTTAGTCGCTCCTACAATTGTGTCACTCGAGCCTGCAGTCTCATATTCGCACCCGCAATGCGCCTGTTCCATAAATATCACCAAAAAGCTAGAAATGTCTATTTTGATCTCATCTTCTTCTTCTTCTCTCCTATTCCGTCATTTGCGGGTTCTTAAACCATAAAACCTTGATTTTCATCTACTTTTACCCATTTTTCACCCCTAGTACTTAAGACTTTAAGGTAGAGGGCGTTAAGTGCTTTATTTTAATCTGGAAAGTTCGTATTTTCGTTGTCGTCGAATTTTGAGCGTTGGGTCTTTTCCTCTTATTACTTTGAGATAGGAATTTTCTTAACGATATGCATGTTATTTAACGTTGTTATTGTTCTTGATGGTTATGAGTTTTCGAAAAAAGATAGGTTTTGGTTATGTTGTATAAATGCATTAATTTAGGAAAAAACTTTTGTTTTCGGTAATGGTTTTAAATTGGTAAGCTAATGATTGTTATATAATGTGGTTTAAGGGAAAAAAATTGTTTTGGAAAGAAACCCTAAAACATTTATCAAAAACCTAGGATGTTTGAAGTTTTGGAAAAATAATATAGGAATTGTGAATGTTGTGGGATTTTGGAGAAAAGAGTTTTGGTTAAAAATGCTTATGAACCATTGGAAATAACGAGTATTGATTACTCCTTTGAAATGTTGAGTTTGATGAAAAACTATATAAGCTTTAGAAATTTGGCTTTAAAAGGTGAAACATGGATTGTTTCAAATGTTGGGAATCATGAAGGATTTTAGGATATGATTGTCTATTAGATTATATATCCATGTTGTTATCTTTGAATATCGGTATTAAAAATAATTGTTTTGGTTATCGATGGAGAATAGCATTGCAGTGTGTTAGAAATTGCGTATGAACTAGGCAATTAAATTGTTTACACCTTATGTTTTGCATTATGCATATCATGGTCATGAATTGGACACTTCATGTTTTGAAAACATTGTATTGAGAAGCTTGTAATATTTTGTGAAAATGGGTAAATACCTTGTGGAATCTAGGTAGAGAGTGTGGTTACAATTATTTAAGTTGGCATTTGTGTCCTCAGTGAAAGACTAGAAACCCACGTAGTTGGGATGTCTCCCTTTTGGATAGTATCGATAAAATAATTTTGGTAGTGCTTTTATAACCTACTAGCAGATATCTACCTAGAGATTCCCAATGTTCATATTTACTACCCTATTTTATGTATTAAAGGAAAGAATAACAAATTGAGACTTGAACTCTTGCACAACATAGTTTCAAAAGAGAAAACACATGGTTTATTATGGTGTTTCATATGCATTCACCTTATTACATCATTAAGTATCATATATGTCATTAAGATTATCTCTACTGGATTTTATACTCAACTTACGTGAAAAACCATTTTCTGGTCGAATGGCGTGCCTCTGCCAAGGCAATGACTTGAGAGGATCTTAGAGCTTGAGGCTCATTTGCTGTTTGTTTATGTTTTTAAGCCAAGGGATTTATTGTTTTGGGTTTGTAACTCTTTTATTATAACTGGGTAAAACCTTGGAAATTTCCAACCTTGAAGGCATTAACTTGTAATATAATAGATGTTATTTTATTTTGAACACATCTTCTGTTCCATGTTACGATCTTGAGGAATGTAAGAAGCATGATTATATATATATATATATATATATGATGCCAAATAATTGTATAACATGACACGTTTCGTATGTTTAAAGGGTATTATGATGGAGTAGAAAAGTCTATTTATTTTGGGGTGTTTCACCATGGATGTTACTAGTATGTCTTGCAAGATTTATAAACTTACTTCGGAATCAAATAAATAAATTTGTGTGTATAATGAGGCACCAAATTTTCATGAGAACGTATTTAAATTGAGATTTTCAAATTTTATAATGATGATAATGGAATGACGATGAAATGTTATGTTCATAAAATTTCTTTTGTTGATCATATAACTGAATATAGTCTATGGAGATCACAAGAACCAAAATGATTTGAGGTCTTGGGGACCAAAATGTTTAAGGACTATAGGAGTTTAGGGTACTATCACCATCTAAGTCACGAGATAACGCGACTCTAAGGCTATGTAGTGAATTGTATGATAAACATGAGATTTTAATATATTGAAAAGTTATATTCTATTTTAATCTCTTTGAAGCAAATATATTTTACCGCAATACAACTTGAAAAATGTTGATAATTGTTTATGCAAAATCTTACTTAGTATTATTTTCTTTCCAATCAAGTTGTTATGTATATTATGTTTATTGTTATCCCCAATAATGAAAAGTAAGTTTTACAATTTTCATAGAATTGGTATATTCGTTGGACTCTAACTCACTCTTTTTCGGTTAACCTTTTTTAGATTGTTAGATTGTAGCGTGATTTGCCTTAACTGGAAAGTTCAGATTTTTGGAAGATCAAAAGTGGGCGTTTTTGTATTAGAGGTTTTGCATAGGATTACTCTAGGATGTAGTTTTATCCTTTGTATTTATGATGAAAGTTTGATCATAAATATTTTCAATTAGGGTAAATTACAAATACACCCCTTGTGATTTGCTTAAAGTACAGATCGTCTCTTGTGATTTAAAAAATCACTTATATTATTAATTGAAACATATTTCTAATATCATTAAAAACTGTTAATTGGCTTGATGATTTATTAATAAAAATGAAAATTTGTTATAAAATTAGAAATTTGAAGGTGTGAAATGTAATTTTTAGAATCATAAAAAATTATTTATCTTTTAATCAAATCTCCAGAAAGTATATTTGTAATTTATCCTTTTAAGATTATGAAGTTTGAGGTCAAGGCCGGCTTAAAGCCCAAGCCACTGAAACTTCTGCTTAGGCCCCACTTGATAAAAGGTCCTATTTTTTTCAAAATTCCACAAGGCCCTATTGAAAAATCATAAGATAATTTTATTTTGAATTTTATTAAAGAATGCTCTAAATTCATTTATTAACTCTTTTCAAATGATTGCATATTTTCTTAAAAAGAATGCGTTGTGCAGATAAGAAGATGATTACCAAGAATAGCAAACAGTACAGCCAAGCCCATTAGACGTTGGGCCATTGCCAAGTATACATAGTAGTAGAGAGAATATGCTGAGTAAAGGGTATCTGAACCATAAGGTCAAGCCAAGTGGATCGGAAAAGTTGGCTCCATCAAGTTAGACGAATCCAGATTGTCCTTTCTTTTAAATAAAATCCTTTAATAAAAATATGATAGGGAGATGGGCTCTGACTGAGTAATGATGGAAGGTTACGTTACATAGAGAAAATATTAAGAATAATAACGATATAAAAGGAGGAAAGCTCAAGAAGGAGGTATGCAAAAAGAACGTTGAACATCAAGAAACTAGAAATACACCAACCTTTCTACAAAGACTAACTTGTCCGTCGGAGTGCTAATTCCAGCACCACCGTCCAGAGTTTTATTTCTATTTTAGGTGACAGCTAGAAGAATTATCCAAGAGCTTGTTTGGATCAGAGAAGTATTTCATATCTACTTTCACACGTGTCATAAAAAATGTATAATTATTTTAAATGAAGAAAGATTATATGTCATCGAATTTTTTTCATTGGATTGTGTCACCACTTATGGACATTAATGATTGGTTTTTTTTTATTTGGAGATATTAAGGAATTAATACAAACAGTAGCTTCTTGCCATATACCCAATTATGTAAAATGGTGACAAAATTATGTGATATATAGTAACCTTCCTTTAAATTTTCTTAACTAATATTATTAAGACACTCGTCAACAAGACCATTTTTATTTGAAAAAGACCTCCACACAACCCAAAAAAACAAAAAAAAAAAATTACTCACAAGCATAATACAAGTTCCACAGATTTTTAAAAAATGCCTCTGTCCACTAAGTTTATAAATGACAAGTACCTCTTCTATTTCTAAAATATTCACATTATTATAATAAAAAAATTATCATATTTTGAAAAATATTCCGTCTATAGTTGTAAGAAGAGTCACTTTAAAAACAAAAAAATATTCCACCAAGAATAGGTTGAGGATTAGTCTTTATTTTTTTTTTTTCTCCCTAGCATATAGACTTCATAGTAAGTGTGTAAACTCTAATTACTGGATAACTTATAGTAATTTTCATTTCTTTTTGTTTTATAACCCTCACAAAAATTTAAATAATAATAAATAAATAAAAAAAACCTTCAATATTAATAATATCATTTGAATTTGTATTTATATAAATTAAAAGCCTTCTAATAACATTTCGCTTTAGATCCGTAGAGTGTTAGGCCAGCCCTAATTGAGGTAAAGATAGATTCAGCTTAGTGTATTTGGGGAAATGGTACATGGAAACAAACTTAGTGACATGATGATATTTTTTGTGCTTAAATGGATGAAATTAGCATTATTGGTGATGTCAATATATGAATTATACAGAATATTATATTTTTTGTGTTTAAATGGATGAAATTAGCATTATTGGTGATGTCAATATATGGATTATGCGGGATATTATTGTATACATGTGTTATAGTGTTTGAGGTTTGTCCTCTTGGCAAGGTTTGTTTTGCTAGGATTGGGTTGTGACGTATATACACATGATAACCTTACGTTGAGTATATAAATAATAAAGTTATTTCTTTCTCTAACAACTTAGATGAGATAGTGACAAACAATTGAACATGGTATAAGAACAAATAATATAGATCGTATGTTCGAATTTCACTTGTTGAATATATAAATAATAAAATTAGTCTGTTTTTAATAACTTAAACTTTTAGATGAAATGGGAGTTAACAATTTAACAACAAACTAGTTGACACGGCTTACAAATGCACCCAAGCCACTAGCATTAAGTAATCTAATGCAATTCTTCTACGAGTACAAAATCTGATAACAGAGTTAGATACAATCAATTTTGTATCATATGGAATGAGACTCACAAAATTTGGCAAGACTCATTCCATATGAAAGAGTTGTGCGCAATTTTGTATGCTTAAATATTTTCAAAATAATGTAAAGAATGAAAGCCTTTCTATGTGAACGCAAGGCCCGAATTGAACTAGACCCACAATAATATTGTTCGGTTTAGTGGGGTTTGAGAAGAGCCTTGGGTCTTATGGGCTTAGAGGCCCATATGTTCATTTAGTTTAAGTTAGAGGTGCAACTGGAATGGATTCAACTAAATTAACTTAAGCCCAAGTTGAAAATTTTTAGAGTTTAAGAAACATATTTTTGAATTCGATATAAGTTTGGGCACAAATTAAAAATCTGAATTAAATTTGACCAGACTTAGACAAAGATAGTAACAATCCGAGTGACTTAAAACCCAAAATTGTATATATAAATATTAAATATACGTATAAATTATTAGACATTGGATGATGTTAAAATAATTTGAATCGTTAGATCATATTCACTATATATATAAATAACACAATACAAAACCTTACCATTTTTTTTTTCACAGTGACAAATTACAAAGACCACCCAACGTCACATCGGCTACTCAATTCTCATCTCTCTATCTTTCTTACATCTTATAAATTATTTATTTTGATATTATTAATAATTTTACTAAAAAATATTAATAGAGTATAATTTTATCAAATCAATCAACCTAGCTGCAAAAAAATTAATAAATAAACAAAATCAATTTTTTGAGCAAATTCGGAAAATTTTGGCCTTTCTCAAGTCTGACTTGAATAGACAACACCAATTTGCAAATTGGGTTTGGATAGACTTAGCAACTCTTAGTATAACTCAAGTTAAATTTGAAAAATCTCTTAACCTTTTTAAATTTGTCCGAGTTACGCTCCTAGTTTAAACCAAACAAATTTGAATGAAACCACATCACTAATGCAAAGGCACTCTTCCTTTTCACATAAGTGTCACATACTTAAACTTATTTATGGTATAAAAAAATAATAATAAAGAAAAAAAAAAAACGTATACAAAATAATTTATGGAGTTGTAAACTTATCACTTTAAAACTAAAAAATTCAATGTCTTTTATTTAAATAAAATAAAAAAATAAGAAAGCATTATGACATCTGTCGCACAAGAGTTAAAAAAAAAAACGTGGAAGAACAACATTTAAAAAGTATAGTTATCAAACACATTTTGATATCCTTCAAGTATTCTCATTTGTAACTAAAGGGGGGATAATAGAAAGGATATTGATGCTTTAATACCATCATTTATGCTGTGTTTGATTGAGAGATTTGAGGAGAGATTTAGAAAAAGAAAAGGAAAATGTGTGTGAAATTAGGTGAAATGTAGGTATATTTTATTCACATTTCACCTAACTTTTCTTTTTTCCTTTCCAAATCCATCCTCAAATCCTCCAACCAAACACAGCGTTACTTTATATTTTTTTTCTCAACTTTTAACTAACTAGTATATACTCCTTATTATTTCTTTATATATTTTTAATATGTTTTTTAATAAATTTTATTATAAATATTTTTTCCCGCTTTCATTTCTCTCCTCCACTCTTTGAGAAGAGATGAGAGAGAAAAAATATTTTAAATGAGTAATTATATTTGTCACATCTTTATTTCACTTTCTATGTTTATGTGCATTGATGCAATAAAAATTAATATACATATATATATACATATATATGACTTGTTACATTTAAATAAATAAATAGTGAGACTTATCATGTTAAATAATAATTCACATAAGAGGTGAAAAGTTTTGATAAACTATTTTGAGAAGCTGGCGTGGTTTCTTTAACTAATTTAAAATTTAGAATTATTTACACTAAAACCCTCTAAACTATTAAAAAGTATTAGTTTGACCTCTTAAATTATAAAAACTTACAAATAGATCCTCTAAACTATTGAGAATTATCATTTTGCTATTTAAACTATAAAAGCGTATAAATGTCCTTAAATTATAAAAACATACAAATTGGACTATTAATGGAAGAGATCAGAGAAAAACTCGCCAATAGTTTAAGGAGTCTATTTGTACGTTTTCATAATTTAGAGGGTAAAGTGATACTTCTTAATAGTTTATGGAGTCAATTTGTACACTTTAAAATTTAAGGAGTCAAAGTGATATTTCTCAATAATTTAAGAGATCTTTGTGTAAATAACCCTTTAATTTAGCTTTCATTTTTTTTTTCTCCTTCAATTAATTCAAAAATTCCAAAAATGGCATTAAGTTTCTTGGGTTGTTGTTTAGAATTCCTCATCAATAAGAAAAGCATAGTTGTTAGAAATCTATGTTACCTAAAACATAGATAGTTTTTGTATGAGAAAGGATAATGAAAACATGATACGTTACATGTTCTAAAATGTGATACGATATATAGATAAATTTATTAATTTGACATTCACTAGATATGTATTTTCCTTCAAATTAATCATTCGATAACACAATTTTATGAACATTTTGTCCTATAATTTTACATCTAGTCAATCCAAGACTTCACTCTATCTAAATTTTAATTCATTACATTTGATTTTTTTCCTATTAACGTGAACTTTCAATGAAAAACATAGATAAAATTATGAGATCACTATAAATCACCAAATTCACATTTTTAAAATAAAAATATACCATATTTCAAAACATATATTCCCAAACGTATTGATTGAGATAGAAACAATAGTTGTTCATAAAGCACATGCACATATGTTGCCAATGTCAACTCTGCAACCTCAACCGCATGATCACACTACTACCAAAGAAACCTAATCCATATATTCTCCTGAAAAATTTTGTGGGCCTGTCCAATTTCGTTTTGTCTTTGAGTTTGTGTGCTGTCCCCGTTCTCACTGCACATCCTTCATTTCCATTCATGAATGAAAGAAACAGAACAGAGACATCTGGGCCCTCCGATTGATCGTGAACCCCACATGAAATCAACAAGTGTCACAATCATAACTACCACCAAAATATTAAGCAATGTTTGACAACTTTGCCAATTGAATACATGTGCATAGTGTCTATCTATGTCCTGTAAAGCAATTATGCCACAAAAAAATAAAATCAATAATCTAAAAGGTGGGTTGTTTTCAGAACTCCAAAGACAGTTCTCCAAACAAGGTTTTATTTTTTTTCACTGTGTGGACCAAGTAATTACCTCTATGGCAGCCAAGTCTAACCACCGGCTTTGAGGACAAACTATACCTTTTCGAACACAAATTCCAATTCACATAACAAAACAAGGCAAATCACAAATGAATGAAGATGCTAACTAGAGAACTCAAGAGCTAAATTCTTCACAACTGACAGAAAACTATTTGATTTCATTAATCATTACATTCTTTTACACAGATTTAAGACATAATAACCAGTTACTATAAAAACCAACAAAAGCAAATTTATAGAAGGGGTTGCATGTTAAACAAAGTTCATGGAGAGCCAACAAGTTATTTCCTACTTTTCTGTTCCCCTCTTTTAAAAAAAAAAAAAAGGTAAAGAATAAACAAAAATACATACACATCAGCAGCATAAGTTTCCTCAAGGTTCCAGCTTCAAGGAAACAACCCGTGCCTGTCTGTTGCGCTTTGCTGTGTTGACAAAGACTCCGGATAGACAACGTGGAGCCCACCAAGGCCTGCGGACTTTTTGCTCCCCTTTCAAGCAAGCAACTGGGAAAAAAAAATTTTGACCGAAGATAAATATTACTGCAATCTAAATTTACAATCCGAAGCAAATATTGTATTCATTATCAATGCAGAATCAGTAGCATTGATACCAAATGAAATCAAAGAAAAAGGAGTCTAAGAAGGTAATTGTACTTTATGATGCATAACCAGTCTCAACTCCATCGTAGGTTGTGTTTGGATCAAAGATTTGGGAAGGAATTCATTGAGGGAAAGGAAAAAGGGAGGGAAAAGTGAAACAAGTTGGCTTCTATTTCATTCACTTATTCCTACCCTTTTTGCCTTCCCTTCACAAATCTCACCTCAAATCCTTAATCCAAACAGTCTTAAAAAGACACTTTCTGTAATTCAAATCTTAAGAGAATTTGAATATTCAAGCAATAAGATATCAATCTTGCACAACAAAGATAGCAGGAGGCAGTTATCTTTGTTATTCATCTGAATTTACTTCACTTTTCTTCATACAAAAGACAAACATTTTCCAAGTATTAAGAGTACACTTGTGCCGTGTTTGGATCATAGATTTGAGTAGGGATTGGAAATGGAAAGGAAAAGACAAGGTAAATGGGGGGAAAAAATTAGCTTAGATTTCATTCATTTTTCCCTAACTTTTTCCTTGTATAAATAGAAAAAAGACAGGTGACTTCTGAGTATGCATAACATGGTAATATAGCACACAATAAGTAAAACAGATTAGTACGTTTGTGGCATTGACAGATTAAAATGAAACAGCACAAGGATACATCTAGTCATTATTAATTCATTTGAAGAAAGTAGACACAGTGATCCAATGGGTTCTTCATTCCTTCTAATATAATGCTATTAAAAAAATCAGATCGGATGTTTAACATGAAGAAAACACTAAATAGTTTAATTATCCCGCAATTCAGATAGGCACACACCATTTGAGATGCAGTGATTGTATAAGACCATTTGAGGTGTGTGCCTCAAAAAAATTAAATAAAGTAAATAAAAAATCATGTCAAGTAGTGCATGAGCATAAATTTCACTTTAATGTCAAATAACAGCTTCATCACAAAATAATCCTTATGCAAAGTTTTCTTGCACACACGAGCAAGCATACACATACACATGCGTGCACACACACGCATACACACACACAGACATACCCTTAATTCGCCTCAATTCCTTGCAAAGGGTGATAAAGTCGCCCCATTTCATGTGGCACCGTCTTATAAACCGAAGTATCTGCTCGGTTGTGAACATGGACATGCCCTCCAAGTATTCTCCATTGACACCATTTTCTTTGAATATTTGGCGGTAACTACCCAGATTTATCTCCTCCAACCATAAACCAACATCCTGAAAAACAAGAAAAAAAGAGAAGAAAAGATAAAACATATTTACACATTTTTTTCACTCAAGTAACAAAATCATTATCACTTTGTATACAACAGTTCATATGTTTGTCAATATAGTGACATGGAGATAGATCACAGGCACAAAATAACCCAACTAGAAATCTGGGGCAATGTCATTGAAACTTCAGAGCAGGGACTGTATGTGTCCTTTGAAGTTATTCCAAAGTCAAATTCCTTGACAGTTGAATGATGGTATCCTTTATTAAAAAGAAAAGTCAATGATTGATCAAATTCTGACACTGAAAGCAGAGAACTTCATCTCCAGCAATGGGACGATTCCGAACTGTATTTCATGCAACTCTTACATGAGATAGCCAATCATATGCTACTAACACTCTTCGGTCCTTACCCATACAGGCCACTTCTATGTAGATTCAAGGTTTTTTGAATTAACACCTCAATCACCGATTGGTTTGGTGGATGTGAATGATATCCAACTATCCAAGTAGTCTTAAATTAATTCAGAAGAATGTTGAAGAAGAAGAAGAGAAAAGAAAAAAATATATTGAAAAACTATAGGGACAGTGGTAGACGGAAGCCACATGGTAATCACAAGAGGCCTTCTTGTGCTTGTCATTTACAGAGTTCAAAAGTGTCCACATGTCACAATTTTATGCTCCTAATATGAAAGCATGCTAGCAAAAGAGCGTAAGAATTTTAGTATTGAGACTCCCATCTTTCTCTTCTTAAATACATCTCATACAAGTCCATATTCATTTACTTCTAGGTTGAACAACGAATTACTTATAATTCTAAAGGGAGACGAGAAATAATAAACACTGATCTTAGAAATTCCTCTTCCCTACAGCTACATGTCCTCTTTACCAGGATTTTTGAGGATAATGGGGTTATCACAAACTACCCTCATCCTAGTTTGGTATTAGTCTACTACACAAACAACAATAAATCTTAATCTAAATGGAGAGGTTTTGGGAAAAGACAAGTTCAATTAGACTGTTTACCACAATGCATATAGACACCTTTCTGTTCCAAATAAAGCAACATGGACACAAAGAGATATCAATACAGGACAATGAGAGTCAACTTTGAGATTCTAAATTGGTGGGACAGAAGTAATAAAAATGTGTTCACATCAAACAACCTAAGAAGGGACCTCAACTGTATCCTTAGGTTACGATCTTTAAATTACTTAAGCACACTTTGACGCACAATCGTGAAGTATAGATAGAGACCACAGTTCAAGTTCAGAAGAATCAGAACCCAAATGCATACTACATATTTTCGAGGAAACTAAAATGCATACATTAGGGACTAGGCAATCAGACAACTTTTTCATAATTTTGCTTGACAGGTAAAAAATGTATTGACAAAAAAGAATCCACCTTAAAAGGTGTGAACCCTGTACACTCAAAGGTAAAAAACTTTACATCAAGAGGCATATATAGATCTGCAATGAAATTTAAATATAAAAAATATAAAATTAAAAAAAAAAAAAAGGTCAATATATAAAGGACACGACACTTCTAGAGTCTTAGCAACAAAAACAAAGAGCGTAGATCTTTTTAAGCTGCTAATTGGGAGATCCACCCCCATTGAAATGAAGTAAAGACCAATTACACGAGTGATGGAGAATGAAAGCATACATGTCACCAATGCTTTTCTAGAAATGGTACAGAAATGATAAGAATTAATATGCTAGTGTAAATAAAAAAATATAAATATTTAAGAACGAATAATTTGCCAATCAATGATACTCACAAGAGAGAAGATAAATATTGGATTTGGAAATAACATACGATGACGAAACAATTAAGAAACACAAGGAAACATATATGCTATCGATAGAATCAAATACAAATAGGATACAATGAGAGAGAGAGAGAGAGAGAGATGCAACCCACAATATGTGTTCCAAGCCAATATAGAAACACACAAATCTCTTTTACCACAACCAATTTGGCTCTCACTCAAGAAAAGGCGGGGTAAGCAAAAATGAGCACAATCTCTGACATTCATGATCAATTCATTCAGTTGGTCACTCTAAAACATTAACATAACCATACACACAAAAAACACATTCTGAGACAACAATCACAAAATTCCAAAAATAATTACAATTACTTAGTATATACAGAACTTGATACCAACTACAGACTGAAGAAAAACATCTGCAAGCACTTGCTAAGCACAGAATTACAAACAGGTTTCCAAAACTACCCCCCAAAAAAACCCAAATTCACTAATTTTCTGTTGGTTCCTGAGAAAGCTATGGTCAACACAAACAGAAAAGAGAAAGATTAATATTTCAATCTTATTGTTGAGTGGTTTCCCAATATATGAACCCAAATTAATTTATTCCAAATAGTTGTACAAGAATGACTTCAGCTATATATATAGATATATATTTATATTCAGATCAGAATCAAAGAAAAGATGTGGGGATTTAAAAATTGAATTTCCTTCATTTTCCTGCGTTTTGTCAGTAACCAAACAGTGGGATTACAAATTCAGAGACTAGAAAACAAATAACAGAATCACAAAAAAGAACCCAAAACAAGATCTACTTGTGATAGACTAAAGATCGGCATACAAAAAAGCAAATACCTCGACGGTCCAAATGAAGAAATCAAGAGGCTCAGGTGGACGTTCTTTGTTCATCTCCCAAATCGATACTCTAAAGAAAGAAAGAAAAAAACCCAACTGACCCTGCTGAGAATTCCATTAAAATTTCATTACCCAGTTGTCAGAAAATCAAGAAATCAAGGCAGAATCAGACACACATATATACACAAATAGATACAGATATATGAGGAGATTGAGATGGATTTACCGAGTGAGGAAGTGTAATTAGAGGTCCGTTTTTCTACATTTGATTACAATTGAAAGTGAGAGAGAGAGAGCCGGTTGAGAGAAGTGAAGAGAATTGAGGTAAAGGCTTCACTTTTGCGCAATTGATTTATGCGCACAATCACAGTGGATCGATGGACCCATTTGCTTCTTATTTGCTGTTTTATATTGTAATAATTTTAGCCCTAATTACCTTGTACTTATGAGAAATTTTATTTACACATCAATTATTTTCTCAAAACTCACTATTTATTAATTTTATTTTAGGGAGATTTGGTGATATATTTTTCATTGTCTAATTTATTTTTTAAAAAGATAAGAATTATATAGGTACTTTCAAAATCCTCTAACATTTTAAAATTTGTTTCTTTTACTATACTACCCTCATATTTATCAGCTCTCCTATTAAACCATTCTCACAGTGTATTTCAGAGTAAAATTTTATTTTGAATCATAGTAAACTTTACTCTAAAAGTACAATTTTATTTTGAATCAGAGTAAAATTTATTATGATTCAAAGTAAAATTTTAAATTGTGTACCCTCTTCACTTCCACCAACCGATGGCAAACCAGATCTAAGGACTATGTTGGTGCGCCATTGCTGCCTTTTATATCTAAAGCCCTCAGATCTGAATCTCTCACCTTTTAACTTTCTCAAACTCGTTTTCATCATTTTCCTTCCCAACATGACAACATAAGGAATAGAACAAAAGCATGAGGGTTTGGGTGCATTGGATCTAAGAAGAGAAAAAGAAATACAGAGATTTGAGGACGGTGCAGTGGAGACGACATCAAGGACGATGGTGAACTGACGGTGAGAACTAACCTTTGGTGGAAAAATCCGACCAATGATGCACACTCTCTTCTCAACCTCGTCGTTGGTGAGAGACCACGAACCGATGATGATAATGACGTAAAAAGATTGGGAAGATGAAAGGTTTTGTAATCGCCAGCGGTGGTTGTGGCAGTGGAGGTGAGGTACTCGGCAAAAGATCAGTAGCGACTTCTCAGTCGGGCGATGGGAGAGATTGACTGAGATTGAGAAATGGAGAGGGTATAATAATCTGATAAAATATTTAAATAATAAATTTTGTTCTTTATATAAGATTTTATAATTATGAAGGGATATTGAAAGTATGATTTTTTTCTTAGTATTTTTAACAATAAAATGAAGATAAGAGGGGTTTATAGCCAAATTCTCTTAATTTTATTATAATTTTATGCCTCAATTAAATTATCTTTTTAGACATCCATACATTCAATCATCACCAATCCACATCCGGTTATGGTTATGGTTCTGGTTCTAGTTTCAGCTCCAACGCTAGCACACCCTTGCTTCTATCTTCTTCTCTCACCTTTCATCGCCGACCTCTTCCTCCATTTCTTTCCTTCTCTTAATCTTTTTCTTTTTCTTCTTCTTCTTTTCTGCAATTTGTACTGCGTTCTTCACTGCCGCTACAATTCACGTTTACAACAACGTAGAGAAGGCAACAACTAGAGAGAATGAGTAGCTGCTAACTGTCGGCATCGGACAATGGCTATGGCAATGTTAGGGTTAGGGTTTTTGTTGAAGAAAATGGAGGATCGTTTGGTATTA
Source organism: Camellia lanceoleosa (assembly GCA_025200525.1). Taxonomy (NCBI): domain Eukaryota; kingdom Viridiplantae; phylum Streptophyta; class Magnoliopsida; order Ericales; family Theaceae; genus Camellia; species Camellia lanceoleosa. The sequence continues at coordinate 60,162,138 of CM045762.1, forward strand.
TTTGAAAAAATGATAGTGTGTATTGAGATAAAATTAGAATTTTTAATTTTAGTGTGGTGTAAACTAAGAAAAGAAGGTGATTGTGTGTATTGAGATAATTAGTGATGTTTTGGAAAATTGATAAAAAGTTATTTTTTTGACTTTTTTAATCTATTTTGTCCTTTTGTGTGTAAAAAGATATGAGAGATGATGTGACCTAAAATAGGTAAAAAATTAAAAGCTGACTCTTTTTTTGCTTCTCAAAAGACCCCTTAGTGATGTGTAAATAGAATTGTCTATTAATTAATTATTATTACTTTTTGAGAATAAGTTATTTTAGTTGCTTATTTGATTTTTTAATTATTTTAACTTGGTTAAAAAAATTAAGGTTGGGATTATAATTAATTTGATGATTATAAAAAAAATTAAAATAATTATAAAATAAATATAATATTTTATCTTATTAATTATTTTAATATGTTTTATCTTTATTAGTTATTTTAAGGGAAATTTATCGGGAAGTCCTTTATGGCTAAATTGTGTTCCGTTTGGTCCTGCTGATTTTTTGTATGATTGGGAACTCCATATTAGGTGGGATTGCTTACTGATAAGTCATTTTTTAAATATTTTTGGTGTGGGTTGGACGGATATGCCCTCTCCTATTATATGGGATGTTCTGTTTTTCCATTTTGGTATGTGTAATCCCAACAATTATGGGTGGACAATGGGTGAAAACTTATTGACGAAGCATTATAATTAGGGTTTACATTATGGGTTCATGTTGATCTGTGTGACATAAGAATTGCTCCACCTACGTTCACACTGTCGTTGTACACAGGTACTCCATGCATTTTGTATTAAAAATTCCCCCTCACCATTTCCACACATGAACGGTTCCTTCCTTACCTCTGCACAATTTCCTTGATTTGTTTTGACAAAAACAACACCCAATTCCATGTCTCCCCGACTGCTATGCCCTTTTACACACACATTCACAACTACGTTTATACCATCATTGTACACAGGAACTCTATGCATTTTGTATTAAAAATCCCCCCTCACCATTCCCACACATGAACGTTTCCTCCCTCACCTCTGCACAATTTCCTTGATTCGTTGTGACAAACACAACACCCAATTCCATGTTTTCCCGACTGCTACGCCCTTTTAGCCACACATTCGCAACGATGCACTATTCCCATTGTACTTGTATTTCTTTTTGTGCCAGTACCTGTGCTGTTTTGCAGATGGACGCCTTCATGATGCTTCTTTGTTGTTGCCGGTCCACGAATATCGCATATAGTTTATAACCGTTGAACACTTTTGTTGAGTTGGTCGATTATGTATGCTCGAAGTTTGCCGAACTCCTGCCGAAAAACATTCTGTTGTTCTATAAGATACCCGGCTACAACAACTTTTCCTTACAGAACGATGTGGACATGCAGAATATGATTTGCCTTGCACGCTCGTTCCACTTGCAGCTAATTGACATGGTCGTTAAGCACCATCCCCGAGGGGATGAAAACACTCATGCCATTGACCCTTTGACAATCCACGCCCAGGGCACTACGGGGGCTACAGTACTAAATGATTTGGGAATTGACGATGAAGTCGACCTCCAGCAATCATTTTGTCCGCACAAGGAGAAAGTCTTCATTTTCGCTCCATGGGCAAATGGTTTTACCCATATCGGACAATATTTCGAAGGTGGGGCTTCTGAATTTCGAAATGTGTTACGAAAATACGCCGTCGAATGTGGATTCCAGATCAAATTTGTTAAGAACGACTCCGTTCGGGTAACTGCTATCTGTGCTATAAACGAATCAAAGTCTTGCACCTAGGCTGTGTACGGACGAAAATTGGAAGCAAACGGATTTTTCTACTTACGAAAATGGAACAGTGAACACATATGTGGCGTGGCTGTGCGTACATCCACACACCCACTTGTTGGTTCTGATCTTGTGGCCGACATTATATCTGAACGTGTGCGGGATAGGCCACTAACCCGTTCTATCGAAGTGATATTGGACTTAAAACAAGATTATGGGCTCGATATCACTTACTGCGTGGCGTGGCTTGGTGTCGAAAAAGCGATGGGAGAACTCTTCGGTGCACACTCCATTTCGTTTGACCAGTTACGTTGGTACAGTAATGCAGTATTGGAACACAACCCTGGGACCTACATCAACATCGAATACGATGACCACACCCAACGGTTCACACGCTACTTCATTTCATTCAAAGCATGTATCGACGACTTCAACCATTGCCGCCCCTTGCTTTTCTTAGACGCCACGTTCCTCAAAGGGCGTTTCAAAGGTTTTCTACTTGCCGCCACTACGAAAGACGGAAACCAAGGTCAGTTCGTTCAATTTTTACAACAACACTACACCATTTACATGACAACCAACCATACCACATTCATAAAATTTCTTTACGGCAATGACCCACCCAGCCCATGTCTATGTCACATCCCTTTAATACAGTACATTAGTAGTTAGACAAAATTTTGCAAATCCGCAGGTTTTTTCACCTTATCGTATGCAGTAGTGGACTTCAAAACACCGCAAACTGGTCTTGGTGTCTTCAGCATCTCGCACATGTGGTGCATGGGGACAGACCTCTAACCTTTGTTTCCGATCGGAACCTCAGATTGCTTGAAGCAATGCCAACCGTATTCCCAAATACAGAACATGTATTCTGTCTACAACATTTGCAGAGGAACTTGAGGGATAGGCTGCGTTACAAACAAGATGCACCGTGTGTGTTTGGTTAGCAATTATTTACATTGTGCATACGCACAAACTATTACCGCTTTTAACCACAAAGTTGAACAATTCCAAAAATCAGGCCAATCTGTTGCATCCAAATTCCTAGCAAATGCACATCCACAACATTGGGCAAATGCATTTTTTAGGTCCATCCCACACGTTCATCCAAACATGCACATGCAGAATACATATTGTCATAATGTTCATATTTATTAGCCGACATGTTGTATTCATTTTTCAGGGGGTGGCGTTACGGTGAAATGTGCTCAAATGCTGCTGAATCATTCAATTCATGAGTCCGGGAAGCGCGCAACCTCCCAATCACAAGAATGATTGACAGCATCCGGACCAAATTGATGCGACAAATGGCGAAACGTAGAGACGCTTTCCAAACGTAGACCGACACCATATGTCCCAAAATGGAGTCCCGTCTTGAAAAAGCATTCAATGAAGGTAGATCATGGAAAGTGAGCCAATCAAACGCTGATGTATACGAAGTGCACTCTTTCCCATCGATCACTGTTGACATCGAACAACGCACTTGCTCATGTTTCAAGTGGCAACTCAATGGGTTCCCTTGCTCACATACAATGGTTGTTGTCCGTAAAAGTGGTCGAGATTTGAACACATTGGTTGAACCATTCTTCCACGTATCCGAATATCGTTCAACATATGCAGCAAGTATTTTCCCAATCCCCACTGTTGAGCAACCGCCTTTCAACCCAAATGATTTCGTCATCAAGCCCCCCGCCGTGAAACGTCCACCGGGTAGACCAAAGAAGAAGAGGATACTGTCAAAAGGGGAACATGTTCAGCAAATCAGATGCAGCAGATGTGGGTGCATGGGGAATCATAACAGGAAGACATGCAACGAACCCATTTAACAACATCCTTCCACCCATCTACAACAGCTCTAAAATATTAGCTATTTTGTTGCTCGCCCTAAGCGATACACTACTTTCTTATTACTTTTCAAGTTGTTTTCGCGCTGCACTATTTTTTTTTCCAATTGTTTCGTTTACAGAAATTGTGTGCAACGCCACACAACTATGTCATGCCAATTTGCTATCATTGGCACACTTAGTTAGTAATAACAGCTATCCTTCATTTAGTTCGATATATGTTTTTACCACAACAGACTTGGTTTTTTCATCACAAATTTTCATATCCATGGTTGGTACCAATATGGCCAGGTTAAAGCACCCCCACCATTTGCTTGTTTGTACGTGAATTATGCACTACAGTATTTTCAACATCAACAGAACACTTAATTATGTTTGTTAATTCATGTTGACTTACACACATTCAAAATCCGTATTTGGTTTCAAAACAGGCAGGGTAATGCTATCATGAATTGGTAAATGTTACACTACATCCTCTTCACATCAACAACACAATAGTAACGCAATCACGAATTCGTCCAACTTTACGTTGGAGCAATTCACACCACAAACTCACATTAAAACCTCTCTGCCTCTTACTGTCCCCTTGGACATCCTGGCTTCTTCTAGAGCCCCTCATCCTCTAACTATATCATAGCCTCCATATGAGTCGTCACCTCCACAAGGTGTCCGTAATCCCTAATCATTAAACTGGCCACCTTAAACATTAGCCCGGTCCTCAACCTCTTCTCAAACTCCAAGCAATGATATTCCTCAGTCGTCACTAGCTCAGGTGTAAATCTAGACAAGCTGGTGAAGGTGGCTTCGAACTCTGTCACAAGTGTGTTCAATTAGACCAACTTAGAGAACTGGTCTCTTAACTTCTCCCTAACTGTGAGAGGCAAGACTTTTCCTAGAAAGCGTCGATGAAGGCCTCCCAAGTCTCTCAAATACGCCCTCACGCATATTTCTACCATTGACCCGTGTCTCCCTTCAGCTGGAAGGACGCCAAAGTCACTTTCAAACATCCGTCTTCGATGTCGAGCATCTGAAACGTCTTCACCATCTGCTCTAGTCACTCGTCCACTTTTAGTGGCTCATTGGGATTACCCAAAAACTCGTCTAGATTCAACTGGAAAAACTCCCTTTTCAAAAATGATGGCCTTGCCTCAGCTACTTGGGCCTGGACTTGATTCTCAGCCTTGAGAATATCCATGGATTTCCCTCAATGCTCCAACCATTTCGCGGGCTAAGTCGCCCATGGCCTATTGACTAACTGGTTCGACCACATTGGCCTGACCAACAACCTTCTCCTATACTGGAATATTATCCGGTACCGGCATCTCTTACCGTCTAGGCCTACCACGCTTACCACCACATCCACGTCCACGTCCTGACATCCTAATGAAGGTAACTAAAGAAAATTAGCATATTTACAAATGTGCCGAAGCTAACTCACTCGCGTCCTAATACAATAGACCATAATAATTCACTCTACGTAAGCACGTATTCACATAAACACATACGAATTTCATTTTCGGATAATGACCGTCCCATGACAATGCCAGAGTTCCAATTAGAAATAATAGTGATCAAGTGCTCTTCTAACAGAACTTCTAGGAACCCGTGGACTTAATCAATATCCTAGAAATTTAATCCCATACCCATATAATCACATAAGCATGTTATCATTTAAGCATTTATCGTCCATACTTAAGTCTCTAACAAGCAAGACAAACCCATTGTAGTACTAACCACTTCCTACGTACCCAAAGTATTCAAACTCAGTACGCTCTGATACCAAGTTGTAACACCCCTAAAAATAATATAATAAATCCAAATCATAAGCGGAAGAAAATTAGAAATAAAGTACTTTCATTCATCAGAGCTTGTACTTACAAAAGGTAACACATGCATTATACATTAATAAATGTACACCCTGAATTTATAGCATGTAATACCAGTTAATGATCAACAAAATAAATACCTTACGGGCTTACATCTTCCTAAGACATTACTTGGTTACAACAAAAGAGAGTCATAAGCTCTGTAAATATAAAGCCCTCAGCTTAAATAAACATTAAGCATAAAACAACAAAATAGAGCCTCTAACTAGGTCCTCCCAAGCTACGTCCTTGGAACAAGCATGTCACCGGTACCTGAAAATGGTTTCCCAAGTAGGGTAAGCCAAAGCCCAGTAGAAACAATTTATTACAATATATGAGGCTTAACAAAGATATAAGTGTCAAATGTATATTCAATAGTTATGACAAAACACACAATCTCCACATGACCATACGGTACCGATATTCACATCTCAACTCATTCTTATCTATTTATTTCAAGTTGATTCAATTCATTTCAATTCATGGGCCAAGTTTATAATTCTCCGAATAACCCAATTGAGACTACAACTCAGTAGTTCACAATCAACACAATCATCATACAAGTACTTCAATCTTGCTATTTTACAGAAATTTCGTTCGCAGGATCAGCACCCATGTATACACATGATTTCGGGACTTTCACCTCTGGCCAACTTAATTTCAATGGAGTCCATCTCCTATCAGCTCCCAAAACATTTTACATATACAATGTATTTAAAGTACCGTCATGTTCAATGACACCAATTAAATGATTAGTTTCAATTCACCTAACCCTCATGCAATTTTTATAGCAATCATAGTTATCCTCTACTGATAGCCTAATACAGGTATTTCTAAATATATATTAAATCTCAAAACAGATAATTTATTCAAATTTTCATAGGAGTGAGATAATGCATATCCGGCTCCACCATTTATATCAACGACTAATTTCATTCCACCATAATCAATTTCGTTTATTTATACAAAACACAAATTGATCCATTTAAGGCACAACTCTCATTCTTCCAAATATTAACACAAGTGTCCAAATCAACCATTTTTTTTCAACAACAAACCTTCACATCTACACCCAAACCATCTTTACCAATCACGTTTGAAAACCCCTCTTTTATTCCACACCCAAACTCTAGGTTTATCCACAAATATTCCCAATATTTCACCATTTATACATAACAACAAATAACTAGGCTAAAAATCATATTAAGGTGTAAAATATCCCTATCTCAAGTTTAGAAAACCAATGGAGCAAGCACGAAACTCCAATGACGCCAAAACCAAACTCCAATTGGATCAAAATGAAGCTCTCAAGATACTCTGCCCTTTTTCCAAAGACACTAGGGCGGAAAGATCAACAAATCTAGAAGAAAAAGTAGAGAGAGTGTGTATTTTAGAGAGAGAGAGAGAGTCTCATTTTAGGGTTTTTAGGAGAAAAAACTTGAAAAAGTGATGTAAAAAATCATTTTCGCGATCTGATATACGCACAGTTCGTTCGAGAGCAAGAGTTGACGCTCGAGCGTCAGACACAATAAATTGTTTCACTCGAGCGCAAGAAATCCCGCTCAAGCGCAGAATACACACCTCCAGTACTTTTGTAGACAACAGACAAACCGCTCGAGTACAAGAAGGGACGCTCGAGCACCCACCTGCTCGAGCGTAAGAAACGCCGCTCAAGCGTGGAAAACACCTCTCCATTACTTTTGTAGACGTGCAAAGTACTGAGAGTTTGCAAATCTTGCTCGAGCGCAAGAAAGGCCGCTCAAGCGAAAGACCAAAATTTTGGACAACATAAGGTTTGAAAACTAAGCAACCAACTTGTTCCACATACACTCAACACGTCCAAATAATCAAATTTAAGTAGGAAATAAGAGGAAAAGGTAATGAATAATATTCAGAAACCATAAACCCGAATCCGAACTACCACAAGAGTCAGATCAAAACCGGGATCGCTATATTTGTAGTTATCGCTGGCAGCGGTTGTGGCAGCGGAGGTGAGGTATTCAACAGAGGATCTACGACGGCTTCTCGGTCGAGCAATAGGGGAGATCGACTGAGATTAGGGAAGGGAGAGGATACAATAGTCTGATAAAATATTTAAATAATAAATTTTGTCATTTATACAAGATTTTATAATTATGAAGGGGTTTTGAAAGTATGATTTTTTTCTTAGTCCTTTTAACAATAAAAGGAAGATAAGAGGGGTTTATAACCAAATTTCTCTTTATTTTATTATAATTTTATGCCTCAATTAAATTATCTTTTTAGACATTCATACATTCAATCATCACCAATACACCTCCGATTATGGTTCTGGTTCTGATTCTAGTTCTAGTTCCAGCTCCAACACTAGCACACCCTTGCCTCTATCTTCTTCTCTCACCTTTCATCACTGACTTCTTCCTCCATTTCTCTTCCTCTCTCCATCTTTTTCTTTTTCTTCTTCTTATTTTCTGCAATTCACACCGCGCTCTTCACTGCCGGTACAACTCACGTTTACGACAACACCGTGCATGAGGCAACAACTAGAGAGAATGGATAGCTGCTAGCTGTCGACGTCCGACAATGGCTATGGCAATGTTAGGGTTAGGGTTTTGTTGAAGAAAATGGAGAATAATTTGGTATTATTTGAAAAAATGAAAAGTGTGTATTGAGATAAAATTAAATTTTTAAATTTTAGTGTGGTGTAAACTAAGAAAATGAGGTGATTGTGTGTATTGAGATAATTTGGCAAGACGGTTATAATCCGCTTTTTGGATTATAACCCACCTCTTCTCTCACAAAAAAGCTGCTTATAAGCTGCTTATAAGCAGCTTTTTACCAAAAAGCTGATTATTACCAACTTCCCAAAATAGGCCTTAGTGATGTATAAATAGAATTGTTTATTAATTAATTATTATTACTTTTTGGGAATAAGTTATTTTAGTTAATTATTTGATTTTTTAATTATTTTAACTTGATTAAAAAAATTAAGGTTGGATTATAATTAATTCGATGATTGTAATTGAAAAATTAAAATAATTATAAAATAAATGTAATATTTTATCTTATTGATTATTTTTATCTTTATTATTTATGTTAATCAAATAACTCCTAACCAAAAAATGATATATGTTTACGTTTCGTTAATTAAAATTAATTATTATATGTTTGCGTTTCGTTCCGAGAAGTTTGTACCCAACGCGACATTAAACCACGAGCTTTGTTCACGCGCCCTGGTTGTGAACTCAGACCTGGAGAAGCCGCTGTGAGGTGCAAATTGAAATTTGTTTCGATTTTATTTTAATAATTTGAATTGTATTTATTATTTATATAAAATATAAAATTAATCGGATATGTATAATCTAATAGTTAGACTGTAATTGTTTTAAAAAAATTTATCAAAATTGTGCTAATTGTTTATTTTTTTAAAATATAAATGTGGTCTTATTACAAGTTATAAATATTTAATTAATTTGATTTTTTTCATAAATAATTTATTTAACGAATCTTATAATATTAACAGTTTAAATTATTAAAATTGATTCAAAAATGTCTCCAAAGCCTCATACCACCCTTCTCAGTTCCATGTAAACTCTAGTCAATAATGTAAATAATTACTACAAAATCAAAATGATGTACAAACTTACTTTTCATATCACTTTCTAAATCCAATTATATATAAGTGAGATAAATAGTTGATAATTAGAGAAAATATTAGAAATAACTGTTAATTTAGACATTTTAATAAATTATTATATCTTTAAATTTGAAAAGTAAATCTAATTTTTTAATAAATTACTACACACAAATTTACTCTTCTCCTTGAGTACCCATCACAATACCAACCCTGCAAACTTCCTCTAGCAACCCTTGATCCCAGCTCCACCTCTAGCTACCTCTCTCTGCTCACTCAACCCCTTCAGGAGACCTTCCCTTACCCATCCAACAGCTGTTCCCCAACCTCTCCGACGACCCCTATTTCTTGCGAAATATTAGATGATTTAAGTTTATAATAACATTTGTCGTTCATTTTATAAAACAAAATATAATTTTTTTTTAAGTTTATAAATTTTCGATGAAATTTATTTTTTGTATGAATGATCTTTATTATAAAATTTACGAGATAAACAATTCAAATTATCTGTACAGATGTTGATTAGGATCTATAACAGGAATATGGAAAGATATGAAAAGATGTAACATTAATTTTCTAGCCTTATTGGTTAACACTTTCTAGTTGTTAGATTCTAGTAATCTCCTTTGAAGCCACATATGAGAAAACAAGTATGTAAAGCCATTCCTTTTCTATGACTAGATTCTCACATAATATATAGACAACAACAGCAAACACTTACAATGGAGTAGGTGAAACATGGAGCCATTTCATAGGATCTCAAATTAGAGTGAGAATTTCCACAAAAGCATTCCCATCATTCATTTGTTTAAGGATCACGATATGAGATCTGTCCAAGTAGATTCAGTAAATGCATTTATGACAATGCTATATGTAACACATTGTACGCAATAATTATTTCAAGGGTAAATTACACTGACACCCCCTTGATGTTTATACTTATTACAGTTTTCTTTCACTTTTTAAAAATTACATTTCTCTCCTGAGGTTTAAAATTTCATTACAGATTTCCCCTCAGCCCTTTTAATTTTTGTAAATACCAATTTTACCTTCATTTGGTAAATTACATTGACACCTCTCACCTTTTAGAAATTACAATCCTTTCCTACGGTTTAAAGTAGCATTACTAATTGCCCACTCAGTTAGTATTAGTTGGAAAAAAAATTAATTGAAAAAAAAAAATTAATTGAAAAAAAAAAATTTGTTAGTAAAACTTTTAAATTTTTGTTTAAAAACCAACGTAAACTCATTTTTTGAATTTATGTTTTTTCCTCAAACTTACAAACTGAGACAATCATTTATAAACTAAAAAAATTATCAAACAAATTTTTATGACATTTTTTTAAATTTTTGTAAATACAAATTGAAAACAGAAAATGAAATGGCTACCAAATAGGTCTCAGATGGTAAAAATGTCGTAAAATTAACAAATAATTAAATAAGTTACCAATATAAAAAATGATTTATCAAAAGATTCTTAGGCTATTTCTTAAACGAAATGAAAATTATTTTTTTTTATTTTTTATTTCTTAACCAAATTAATTTTTAATTTAAAAAAAATCGTTTAAGAAATGAAAATTATTTTTTATTTTTTATTTCTTAACCAAATTAATTTTTAATTTAAAAAAAAAATTTAAAATCAAATCATATATAGCTTAAGAATTTTTTGATAAGTCATTTCTTACGTTGGTAACTTATTTAATTATTTGTTAATTTTATAACATTTTTACCATTTGAGACTTGTTTGGTAACCATTTCGTTTTCAGTTTTCAATTTATATTTACAAAAAATTTAAAAGCTGTTATAAAAACTTGTTTGATAATTTTTTTAGTTTATAAATGGTTGTCACAGTTTGTAAATTTGAGAAAAAAACGTAAATTCAAAAAATGAGTTTATGTTGGTTTTTAAACAAAAATTTAAAAATTTTACTAACAATTTTTTTTTTCAATTAATTTTTTTCCAATTAATTTTTTTTTCAATGATTTTTTTTCCCAACTAATACTAATTGAAGGGCAATTGGTAATGCTACTTTAAATCTTAGGGAGGGGATTGTAATTTCTAAAATAATGTAATTTACCAAATGAGGGTAAAATTGGTATTTAAAAAAATTAAAAAGGCTGAGGGATGAATCTGTAATGAAACCTTAAATCTCAAGGGAGAGATGTAATTTCCAAAAGGTGAGGAGGGAAACTGTAATAAACATAAATCTCAGAGGGTATCAGTGTAATTTACCCTTATTTCAAATATTAATGATATAATTATCACATTTTTTTTACTCATATTTAATATATTATCTCATATGACACATTCATAATAATTGAATGTTAACAAAATCATATAAGATCCATTATATTAATAATTGTGAATCAGTCACATAAGATGATAAACAAATATAGTATGAAAAGATGACAAATATAATATTATTCTTGCTTCAAATGGTGAGAGTGTTTCATGTAAGCATTTCGGCCATGTTTATTTTGGCGGGGGACATAGCAATGGGAATAAATTAATAATTCAATAAATTGCATAATTTTTTATTTTCGTTTCAAAAAATTGAGGTTCATATTAGTAATCCACACAAAGTGGTAATCCCCAATATGGAGAATTATTGAATCCAAAAAAGGAGGGTGTGATATAAATTGGGATCACATAACATTAATTGCTTAATTACAAAATTGATATGCTTTCCATTATACACTCTTCGTAATTATGGATCAATCCAAACATAAAATATACTATCTAATTTAAAGAGATTGATAATTTAACCACCTCATTTGAGAAGAGATTATAAGCTCTTTTTTTTTTAGAGTCAAAGTTCATTTGCTTCTTTCATTCTTGTTGCAAAATCAATTTAAAAAATTAAAGTTATATCAAACGATTTTTTTATTTTTCATGTCAACTTATTTATGAATTTATTTTGAGTTAATAGGGTAGTTCATAAGTTGGGTGGGAGAGGAAATCATTTGTTCAAACAAAAATGGCCATTCATTCCATCAAGATGCATCTAAGAGTTGGTTTGGGATGTCCTAAAAAAGTGAACTTTTTGACTTATTGGTGGGTTTGGGTTGGGTTTGGATTGGGTTTGATGTGATGTGTTAGAGAGGTGATGTGATTTAAATAAGATGATGTGACTTAAATAAGATAGTGATTTTTTGACTTTTTGACTTATTTAGATTATGCCAAACTAGCCCTAATATTCCAATCAATACCAATACGTTTTTCAGTTGACAGGTGTGCCGTCCAAACTATAGGTGTATGAGTGACAAATCAGATGGGCCATTCCACTAGGTTGACAATGAATACAATGGGTGGGCCATTCCACTATTTGATGCCAACGTTTGGATAAGCATACAACACACAAAAAAAGAAAGGTGAAGTCATTTTGTGCAACATCATCATTAGGATATAAACTTTGAATTAAAGAAATAATAAGTCTAAGGGGTTGTTTGGAGTGTCCTAAATAAGTGCACTTTTTATTTTTTTGGACTAAAAATTGAGGTTGAAAATATAGATGTTTGGATTAAATTTTTGACTTTTTATGGAAAAATGTGTAATAAAAAATTATAAAAATTGATTTGTAAGGAAAAATTCGAATTGGAAGTTGTGCAGTCGTAATTGTTGATTTTTGGTGAATAGTGTTAACTTTTTAACTTTTTGAGTAATTTTTTGTCTTTTTATTTTTTTTTGAAAGATCCCAAACTTGCCCTAAATGGATAGAGTATCAAATACAAAATAGGATATAAATGTAGATTTTACATATAAGTTTTACATTATGTAGGTCCTATCTTTTGTAAGACATTTGTGTTTTATTCTGTGTTTGATCTTTATATTCTTAACATTGTTATTAAAGAAACGAAAAAATATGTGTCCCAAAAACTCTAGATGTGGAGTGGTTATCGTGCATCATGCATAACAATCATTGTTGTGTGTTTGATGGGTCAATTTTGAGTTCTTATTTTAATAATTTAAATTATTTATATTTTAAATAATATCAAATAAAAGATAAAAAATTTAAATTGATCAGATGATAATAACTTTATGTGTGTGCATTTTATTGGATGAAATCAGCAACAAAGTGCATCAACTTTAAATGTATATGAGCATTGCTATCTCAACTCTGTTGGCTCAACAAGTATAGAGGAGGCTTCCCACATCGGGAAGTTTGGGTTGGGTGTTTATGGGTTTATGTTGGTTTCTCGTGCGTTTTACTCTATTTACATATGTTCAGAAAATTTTTTAAAAAAACAGTATGAAGGATACATTTTGCATGGGTTTCGAGATTATTTAGATTTATATAAAGTATCATTTGAGAATAAAAGTTATTTAATAATTTTTTGATTTTTTATGAAAAGATGTACAGAAAAATATAGAAAATGATATGACAATTTATAATGACTTTTTGACTAAAAGATATAATTACCAAACGAGATCTTAATTATTAAAAAAATATTTTATATGATAATATAATTTCTTAAGTAGTGTTTGATTCCCTCAGATGAATTGACTTAAAAATAAATAAATAAATAAATAATATGTTAGAGCATCTCTAATGGTTGTTGCTATAATATCATTGTTATTGCTATAATTTGGCAATGAATAGTGTTATTTTGCAAAATTATAGCAATGGTGTTCCAATAATCACTTGCTATTTTGGCAATTCTCAATAACTTTCTCTTCAAATTTGTAGATGTTGTTTGGATATAGGTTTTTTTGTAATTTTATTTTTGTTTATTTTTTGTCTTTTGTGACCTTTTTTTTAACTATTTGTAAAAAAGATTATATATTTATATTATTCCCGACTAGACAAATATAAAAAATTAAAAAAAATTAAAAAATTAGAAAAAAAAATTAAAATATAATTTACCCCACCAAAAAATTTATTTTGTTTTTTTTGAAAAATTATATATTTATATTATTCCCTCCAATTCTATATTTTTCAATTGAATTTTGAGCCACAAATCTGTTCATATTTACTGATGTAACATGTTTAGCAGTTGCTATTCTACTTGCCATATTTGAGAACAGAAATGGCATATGTCATCTTTGGCAACTAAAATAACAAGCCATTAGAGACTCACTTTTTGTCACTATTGCCAAATTATAATTTTGACAAGTATTTTGAGAGCTCCATTAGAGACACTCTTATAAATAATAACATCATTCTCATATAAAATAATGATTACTCTGTATAAAACTAAAGAATAATTATTCGATTTTATTTAAGTTTGTTTCCAAACCAGTTGCAACGCTTGAGAATATAGCCACTTGATCACTAAGTAGCTAGGCTCTCATAATCACGTCTCTAGACTCTTTTGGTATGGTGTTCAACTTGATACAAGGAACTTGAAAAATCAATCACCTCTCATAGTCATGTCGCTTTTGGTCTCTTGCTGGGAAAATTATTTGGTGATCTTGGGGTAAATTTAGCAGTGTGTTAAGGAGATGGTTAAAAATTACTTTTTAATTTTTTAAAATTTTTTTGTGAAAGGAAGAAGTAGGTTAAAAATTGAAAAGTGACTTTTAACTTACTTTTCAAAATAGGCATTATTTGATTCTTAATTTGATATTTATTAATTAAAATAATAAGTTTCAATAAGTTCTATTAATTTTTTGATAAGTAGCTAAATAAGTATTAAGTGATAAATAGTATAAAATAATATTTTAGAACTATCAAATAACCACTTTAATATATAAGCCCAACTAAATTGTGGGCATTTAATTCTTTTTTTCTTTTCCTTTGAAATACTTACTAAGCCCAACAATCAGCCCAATAATCCACAAATGACTTTTGTAAGTCAATTTTTAGAAAATTTATACATTGATATTTTAAATGTGAAATGATAGCTCTTTATTGGCTTCTATCAAACGCATACGATAGAAAATTTTTGTTTCAAGTGTCAATTAAATATTAAAAAGTAGAACATTTTTTTTTTCGTGCAAAAATAATTTACATGAAAAAAAAATTCCATGTGTAAATTGTTTTATGTCAAAACAAATGAAATATTTATTTTCTGATGTTTGATTGATATTTGAAACAAAAACTATGTGTTGGGTAAGAGTCTATGAGGTATTTTGGGAAATTGGTAAAAAAATTGATTTTTGCTTTTTTACCAAGTTTTTTGACTTTTTTAATAGTGATTTGGAAAGTTGGTAAAAAGTTGATTTTTTTACTTTTTGATTTAATATTTTTTAAAAGTGTCACATCACCACAAAATGACCAAAATATCCTCAGCCAATTGAAGAAATTTACCTAAGCTGAGGGTAGTTTGGTAAATAGCCAAGTTGCGTTTTTGGAGCTTCCCAAATGGCGTCTTCAGCTTTTTTGCAAACTTTAGCATTTTTTTCCCAACCTAAAAACGCTGCTTTTTGTCTGGTTCCTGAAGCGGCACTATAAAGAGCTATCTTTTTTATTTTTGGAAAGATTAAGGATTCATTTGGGATGTAGGTTGCCTTTTTAGCTATTTTAGTATAGGGTTAAAACATTTCATTTGGAATAAGTCTTTTGACTTTTGTGAGAGAAAAAATGAAATAATTATGGTTTAGATGTGATATTTTGTTTTATCTGACTAAAATAATCTATTTTGTCCTATAACTATTTTAGCCCAAACTAGTATCCCAAATGGGGGCTAATATATTGAAATGGGCGAGTTTGAAGTAAACTTTCTCAAATTAAAATAAAATAAAATAAACAGTAATTTCTTAAAAATTGACTCATAAATTTTTAATAATAAGTAATATTTTTGATCTCAAAACAAAAGAAAACTTACTTGCTTTTTATTTTAATAATAAGTCATCTTGAGGGACTATGACTAAAAATATTTTACTCAAAAAAAATATTTTACATACTTTTATTCAACCAAACAATGAAAATGCATCAAACATTATTTTAGGTAGGCATGATACATGGAAACAAACGGCTTACATACCTTCTTTTGTTTTTTTGCTTAGATGGGATCCATGAGAACTTGTTTTCAAATTTGGCAAAAATTAACCTAAATAAATATATGTTATTTAAAGGAGAGAAAGAGTAATAGATCATTTTTATGAAGAAACGTGTAGCTTTGTCTAAATGGGCTGTAAATAAGAATAGGCCTAATTTATAATTAGAATCCATAATCCGACCCAAATTCTAAATTGAAATTAAAAAGCATGAGGGGATTGTTTTGGAAGAAGAATTTGATCAAAATCGGTCGGTATTTCTTTAACTCGAAACCTTAAATTCTAAACAGATCATATTTATTTGAAATTTAAAATAAAATATATAGATAGACTATTTTCAAAGTCATATTATCTATTGATTATTTTTTAAATAAATATGATATCAAGTGACTAACGATATTTAATCAAAATGATTTTTATATAAATGATCTTCACAGCGAACGGTATAAAATAAATAGTTTGATTGTCAAAATAGTGGACAGTCCAAGGCAATTAGGGACAACCCAGTCTAAAAAATAAATTATATTATTTTAGTTGCTAACTTCCACTCATATTTTATTTTGATCCCTCACAAAACTTTTTTTTTTTTTTTTTTGGACAATTTCTTAAATAGTGTTGGATTTATCTCATATTTACATCTTAACATGAGAAAACTTGAGGGGCTTGTAGGGCCATCACGAGTCATGTTTTAATGATCTGAATCATTTATTTTTTAGAATCCTCAATATATATTATTTATGAAAAAAATTAATTTAATTCGAAAATCGTAATATATTTATTTTATTGTATTAGTTTTCAAAAAAATAGATGACATATATTTTTTAAAATATATCATTTATTTTTTTAAAGACAAATACGATAAAATAAAAATATTACAATTATCTGATCGACTTAATTTTTTTTAATGAATAATATATATTGCAGGTCTTATAAAATGAACTATTTTAATTATTAAAATAGGACCTCTGATGGGCTCCACGAATCTGTCAAATTTTTATGTCGAGATGTGAATTCTAACCTTGTTCAATATTCCTCATATTAAATGGGATATCTCTTCCGTACCTCATCTCTTTATACTTTTATATACTCTTCTTATAGGGTTCAATTCTAAACCCACATTGATAATCCAATCGTCTACTGTATAGACGTAAAGGTTATTTATGTAAAAAATTAATTTCATTAGAAAATTATAAATATATGAATAAATAATATTTTATTTTAAAAAATGAATGATTTAAGTTTACAAACATATTTGTCATTCATTTTATAAAATAAAATATGATTTTTTTCTTATATTTATAAATGTCTAATAAAACTTATTTTTTGTATGAATAATCTTTATTATGAAATTTACGAGGTAAATAATTCAAATTATCATTACAAATTTAAAATTAAGTCTTATAAAAAAAAATATAAAGAGATGAAAATATGAAGTAGGAAAGGAGCCCATCCCGTATTATATCCCATGTGCCGAGTCTGGTGGCAAAGTAAAAGAGATTAAAATAGGCATAGGATAAGCTCAAATGTTTGAAATACAAATGACCCACATTATTATCATGTTCCAAATGTTTTACCAGTTACACTAACAGTAAACCTCCTATTCTAACGGAGGGCTGTAACAGCCCAAAGATTTCTCCCAAATCAGATCTATTACTATGCACTATGGATTCTCCAAATCGTTTACTGTCAAGCTTTAGAGAGCTTTTTCTGGGATTTACCGTCAAATAGTAGACCGGTTACAGGAAATTCCATTATTCTTGCCTATTGAATCGATCACACTCTGGATCAGCAACTATTTTAATTATCATAATTACCCTTACTCATTACAAAATTACCATTTTCTCATATCCAAAAATAGGAGTTTTTTTTTAATATTCTAAAAAAAAAAACAATTTAAAGAATTGACTCACTTTTCAAACTATTTAGGAAATTAAATTGGTTTTTGAAATTACATTTCAAAAATACGATTTTAAAAATACAATTTCAAAAAGTAAAATTCATATTTTCATAAATTGTATTTTTAACATGCGATTTCAAGTGAAATTACATGTTGAAAATGTAATTTCAAATTCAAAATCGTATTTTCAAAATGTGATTTTAAAAAGTAGATTAATTTTTCAAATAGTTTAAAAAGTGATTCAATTCTCTAAATTATTTTTTTTATGGAATATTTTTTTAAAAAAACTTCCCAAAAATATGAAAACAAAATTATTTAAAAAATAATATTAACAATGAATGAAGACAGCAGGTTGTGTGCTCTGTTTCCACTGAAGCACCAGCTTAACCCAACTCAAAATACTGAGTGGGGCCCAGAACTTGACAGGTAGGATTTGGATGTGAGAATGTAGGTCCCATAGTAGTGATTTGAGTGGACGAGGGTTAATGTGATTGGATTTCAGCTTGATTAAAATTTATAAATATATTTTTTTAAAATAAAATTGATGTGATATTTAGGCCTGATTTTATAATTGACTGAATTAATTAAGGAAAAAATTGTAAAGTAGCAAGATAGTGAAAAAATAATTATATTATAATTAAAAAAAAATTAGTACAATTTTGCACACACGAAAAGTTGCACTAGATTCAGCACCACCATAAAAATCTAAATATTCTTTTACTGTTTCATTGATTTATAATTTTTTATTAATTAAAAAATTATATAAAAAGTGATATATTTTATTTTCTTTTCTTTTATTCCTTTTTTTTTAAGAGGGCTGATTGAGGCCTCGAAAATGAGGTGCGAAATTGTCTCGAATGGCATTTTTTTTTTTTTTTTTTTGATTTTTCTAGGCTAATACATTGCACAAAAAAAAAAAAATAATAATAATAATAACAAGCAAAGTATCAACCTAGCAAAAAAAAAAAAATCAAATTCGAGTCAAATTTGAGCCAAAAAATTTGAGGCCTCAATCATTTTTGTTTTTTTAAACAAAAAAAAGTTAAAAAACTATTCTCAAATATTTTTATCCTTTTAACCCATGTTTTAATTAAGGGTTGATTTGGGATATTCTAAAAAAGTATATTTTTTGACTTTTTGATTTATATGGGTTGGGTTTGGGTTGAGTTTAATGTGATATGTTAGAGAGATGATATGATTTAAATAAGATAATGTGACTTAAATAGGATAGTGACTTTTTGACTTTTTGTATTATTTAGTAGATGCCAAACTTGACCTAAAATATCACTAAAAAACTCACCATCCAAACTAAGGCCAAGTTTGGCATCCTCAAAAAAATTCAAAAAGTCAAAAAGTCACTATCTTATTTAAGTCACATCATCTTATTTAAGTCACATCACCTCTCTAATACATCACTTCAAACCCAACCCAAATATAATTCATATTTCATAAAAAATCAAAAAATAAACTTATTTAATCTTCCCAAACTTGACCTAAGTTCCCGTTTGGTAAGTAAGTTGGGTATAGGTTAAGACTTAAAAAACACAAAAATATAAATAAGTTAAATAAGATAGTAAGACAAAATAAGTCAAACTCAAATCATAATTATTGCACTAATTTTCTCACAAAAAAATAAAGAAAGTAAAAAAATTCTTCCCAAACAAAATCAAAAAGTTAAAAAGCCAAGTCAAAAAAATTCTTTCAAAACAAACCCTAGGCCTTAATAATATTTGTTTATTGGATTCCCTTTTGCGAATGAAGTTTTATAATATATATCAATTTATATAAAAATGTTAATAATAAAATTTATGGTATATCAGTGCTTTTTTACAAAAATAATTACAAATCAGTGAAAATTTTATTATTAATAATAATTAATATTTTAAGTTTTTTTAATGATTTTGTAATTATTTTTCCGACACTACACTTATTGTAATTTTCACCATGGGTCCTAGGAAAATTTATTTGGAGAGTTTATTTGGTAATTTTGGAATAATATTTCATAATATTCATCACATGACAATCATGTTGTCTCTTAGAAATTAATACAAAATATTAAGTCTCAATATTTTAGTCAATAATGATCAAATTAGGACTTGTCCTAAACTACCAAATAATTTTTAAGTTTTTTTTTTTTGTTTTTGGTTAATCTAGATCTTTACATCAGATTATTTTGACAAATTACTAAGGTTTAATATTTGGCAAATGATAATAAGTATTCCCAAGACACTAGTTAATATTTCAGTTAAAATAAAAAGTGTCTAGGAAAAAAGGTAATGATGTTAAAAAGTTTGTAAAAAATTAAAAAAATGTTCGAAATAAGTAAAAATATCTCTTAATTTTTTCCCCCTCTTTTGCCCCGATATATTTATTAACAACACTTTCATATTTTTACCCTTTTTAGAAGATCAGTCTCAATAAAATGGGACATTAAATCTTATTTTTATTGATTTAATCAATTATATTTCATTCAAACCAAATTTCTTGAAAATGTAATACAAGTTGTGTTGCATGCATAAAACTAGAAGAATAAAAAAAAAAAATGGAAAATACACCATGCAATTTAGATTTTAGCCATCAATTATGCTTTTTATATTTTAATTCTATGTAATTATCATTTCTTAAACACTACCTCTATTAAGTAATTAAAAAATAAAGGGTATATATATTTTACATATTATGTTACACAAATATTTAAATGGAGGTAGATCTCACATGAGAGACCTTCACTCACGTGAGTGTTTAAAAAATTGTAAAAAATGAAGTAAACCTAGCATTGTTGTGTGTTATTGACCTTCTCTCACATTGTGTTGTTTAGTGTATCTTATTGTAAGTTAAAAGTTAATAATTATAAAGTAAAAATTAAAAGTATCATTTTCTTAACTTCTAAATAATTAACTTTTCTTAACTTATTTAAGTTATTTCTACTTAAAAAACTGTAAATAGAACCAAACAGGCTAACACAAATTTTTAAATTAAAATAAGTTATAATCAATCCTATAATCCATGCCAAACACCTTAAGGTCCTGTTTATTTTCAGAAGTAGAATGGAGGGGATTCATAGTGAGAGAATTAATAGTAAGAGGATTGATAGTGAGGGAATTAAGTAAAATTGTGTTTGTTTTGATGGTAGTTGTTAGTGTAGGAATTGTTAAATTATTTTTATATAAAATAATAAACCAAATAAAAAAATATAAAAAATTAAACATTAATATTTTAAAAAAAATCTCAATATATAAAAAATATATATTTTTTTAATCCTCTCACTATTTTTCTAATACCACCTCCACCTCTGCCTCTACCTCCTCCATCTTAATTCTCCTTCCAACCTCCATCTATATTCCCTCTTCCATCCTAATCTCTATCCCAACTCTACAAATAAATACAACACTAAATAATCTCATTTTCATTTTAATTCCTTCCCATCCATTACACTCCAAAACAAACGGGCCTAAAATGACAAGTGGCAAGCATGCAATGTAGGTACATACAGATGTTTGTGGGGCACCTTTTTAATGAAAAAAACAAAAAATTGAGAACCGCCAAGATATGACATTTCGTAGGGGCAAAGGTTTTATTGCCTGCGAGGCATATGTTTGTTTGTTTCCCTCATATCCACAAAAACAGAGAACGAGAAATTACAAATCACTTCATAAAATATTTACAAATTTTTTTTTAATTTTAATTATTAAAATTAGTAAAATTTATCATTGATTTAAAATTATTTTTGAAAATATCTTGAGGGCCTGTTTATATTATTCTTTCTATTTTTTTTTAAAGTTTTTTCGTAAGAAATAAAAAAAAGAAGTAAAATAACTAATTTTTTGGAAAAAAAAAACTATGATACACACTCCTTAAAAACTATACCATATGTATTTTATAACTATAGAAAAAAAATGACATAATTCTATAGTCATAACTGAAAAAGAAAAAAAAAATCATAATCAAATATAAATGAGACATAATAAAATTTTTTAAAATAATATTACAATAAAAAATGAAAATGAATATATAATAGAATTCTCCAATTTCCAAATATGTGAACATAAATCTTAACTCTTCTCTTCTCTTCTCTTCGTGGTGGTCCCATCAGGTTTTCTAAACTCACCTCACAATGTGTGTGCTATGAATATTTTTTAAAATTAATTTTAAAATTTGTTTTTTTAATGATTTTTTTAAAAAATATTTTACTTTTAAATGTACTTAATTTAGATATATTTAAAAAGTAAAATATTTATGAAGAAATGAAATAAAAAAAAGATCATTGAAAAAATAATCACATCTTTTTTATTTGTCTTTACTGAATTTTTAATTTTTTTTCATAAATAATTTACTTTTTAAGGTGTATCAATATTAAGTGCAATAAAAGCTTTAAAAATTTGACTAATATATATATACACATAAATAAATTACTATGGAAAAAATAAAATGAAAACCAATGTCATAATTGGAGTTGATTTGAGTCACTTTGATCAATTGAGAAATAAATGAAGTTGGCCTTTCTATACTTTTATCGTCGCTTCATTAAGCACGCGCATGTCACAAAATAAATATATTTAGTACAATGTTTAACAATTAAAATTAATAATAAAAAATATAAACTAAAGGTACACATTTTCTAATATTTCAATACTCAAAATTTTTAAAATTATTTATATTCTTTGTCACATAAATTATAAACAGAAATGACAACAAATATACTAATAAGAATGCACATTCACGCCATCAACTTTGGTCTACAACGGCCACACCATAGTAATGAAAAATTATTTCAGACATAACTAAATACAAGTGAGACATAACCAAAAATTTCAAAATAATAACTAAACAAAAAAACAATATAACAATTGGTGAATGAGGGGTGTTTGTGATAGAATTCTCCAATTTCCAAACAGGTGAACATAAATCTTGACTCTTCTCACTATGTGGTGGTCCCATCAAGTTTTCTAAACTCACCCTGATCAAAAAAAAAGTTTTCTAAGGGTGGGTTTGGGAAGTGTGTTGGCTTTTTGGTTTTTTTTTTACTATTTTAGTCTGGGTTTAAAAGCTTAATTTGGGAAGGGTTTTTTGACTTTTTGGCTTTTTTGAGTTTTTTTGTGAGAGAAGAGTGTAATGATTATGAGTTGGATGTGATGTTTTATTTTTTTGAGGCTAAAATAGCCTGTTTTGTCTTTTGTGGCTATTTTAGCCCCAACCCACTACCCAAACGGGGCCTAAACTCACCTAACAATGTGTGTTATGAATATTTTTTAAAATTAATTTTAAATTTTGTGTTTTTTAATGAATTTTTAAAAATATTTTTCTTTTAAATATACCTAATTTAGATATATCCAAAAAATAAACTATTTATGAAGAAATAAAATAAAAAAAGATCATTGAAAAAATAAGCACATCTTTTTATTTGTCTTTAATGAATTTTTAATTTTTTGTATAAATAATTTACTTTTTAAGGTATATCAATATTATATGCGTTAAAAGCTTTTAGAAATTGACTAATATATATACACATAAATGGAAAAAATTTAAAAAAAAAAAAAATGAAATCCAATGTCATAATTGGAGTTCACATGAGTTACTCTGATCGATTGAGGAATAAATAAACCTGATCTTTCTATACTTTTATCGTAGCTTCATTAAGTATGTACATGTCACAAAGTTAAATTTATTTAGTACAACGTTTACTAATTAAAATTAATAATAAAAATTAGAAACTAAAGGTATACATTTTCTAATATTTCAATACCCCAAATTTTTAAAGTTATTTAAATTATTTA
Organism: Camellia lanceoleosa; assembly: GCA_025200525.1. Taxonomy (NCBI): domain Eukaryota; kingdom Viridiplantae; phylum Streptophyta; class Magnoliopsida; order Ericales; family Theaceae; genus Camellia; species Camellia lanceoleosa. Next base: position 60,185,878 of record CM045762.1, read on the forward strand.
TCACATAAATTATAAACAAAAATTACAACAAATATATTAATTAGAATGCACACTCACACCATTAACTTTGGTCTACAAGTTACAACAATCACACCATATTAATGAAAAATTAGTTGATGCTCTAAGGTTATATTTGATTTATTAATGAAAAATTAGTTGATGCTCTAAGGTCATATTTGATTTACAATGACAGTACTTCTCATTAATCACAATATATTATATATTTTTTTGTTCTGTAATTACCTAATACTAAGGTCAAGTTTGACATCTACTAAATAATACAAAAAGTTAAAAAATTATTATCCTATTTAAGTCACATCATCTTATTTAAATCACATCACCTCTCTAACACATCACATCAAATCCAATCCAAACTCAACCCACATAAATCAATAAATTAAAAAATACACTTTTTCAAAACACTCCAAATCAACCCTAAATTGTGAACTCCACTTCCTTTAATAATCACAATATTTTGAAGTAGTCAAACAATCAATAACTTCTCCCATTTTAATTCTCTACATGCCCTATCTGTCAGTTACAAATAGTAAATTGCCTAAAAATAGAGTAAGGTGAAATAGGTATATCCGAATTAAATATATATTTATATGTGTGGGCCTTAAAATTAAAATATTGAATGAGAGGACATTAATGTCATTTCAAGTTGTGCGGCTGTTTTCGAAAATCCAGGCGCATTTTCAATAAATTCCCGCAAAATTCTGTAACGACGGGTGGAATCCGTAAAACTTTTTAGATTAAATTAAGAACCCAACATTTCAAAATTTAAAAATGATTAAAAGAGATAGAGAGAGAAGGAGAGATAAGAGAGAAGGAGAGAGAGAGAGAGAGTCAATTGAAGCGAGTGTGTCTGCGTTGTATATATATTTGTGTGTGTGCACCGAGTGGGCTTTTGTTTAGATTTGAACTAAAGACAAAAGCTATCCTTTCTGTCATTTTGGTCTTTGTTATTTATTTAAGAATAGTGTCGTTTTTGCGGAGAATTGAGGGCATTAGTTTGGAATAGGAGAGGATAAATATAGCAAATTCAAGGAGAGAGATAGAGAGAGAGAGAGAGAGGAGAGAGAGAGAATGGAGTGATCAATCAATCATGGAGGAGTTTGAGGCTATGGATTGGTTGGTCTGAACTTGGTTCTGCTTTTAGAGGCTTGTTATATTTGGTGGGTATGAGATCTTTGCTCAAATATGGTTAATCTTCAAGTTCCTTTTTTTGCTATTTTTTTTGTTTTTTATTTTATTTTACGTGGTCAATTCTATTTCTCATGAACAAGTGAATTTGGAAATGGGTTTGTTTTTGTTTTTGTTTTTGTTTTTTTTTAAAGTGTGGTTAGTATGTATTTTGTGGGTTTTGGGTTTCAATGAATTGTCAAAAATTGTTAAGGATGAAGCTTTGCTATCTCATGTTGTTCACTCTCCTTCCAATGGTCAATTCTTCTCAGTCTTTTGATTTTTGACCTGGGTTTTATCTCAAAATTCATGTATAAGGGTGTCTAAGATGTGCTTTTTGTGTCTTGGGTTTTGATCGAAATGTTAAAGATACAAACTTTGCTTTTTTGTGTTCTTTACAATTTACAATTCTTGTGCAAAATTTGATCACGGACATGGGTTTGTTCCAAAATGAGGTTAAAAAATTACTGGTTTTTTGAAGATTTTTATTTATTTTCTTTTGAAGTTGTTTGATAGCTTAAAATGATACATCTGTGTCATTTTTCTTTCTATTTTTCAATGACTCTTCTCTTCCTCAAATTCTTAGGACAAATGGTTTCTTCATGTGAAAACAAGCAGACAGAGTTTGTGTTTGACAAATGGGTAACTAGGTTTTTCTTTAATTTTTCATGTAGGAGAGGAAAAAGAAGGGAAAAAAATATATATATATATATATTTTCGGGGTTTCATTCTCTATTGAAGTCTGGTTGTGAAATCCATTTTTTGGTTAGTTCCAATTAGGTTGAGGAGAAGATGTGTCATCTCGCTATCTTATTTTCTTCTACAAAAGAGGCACTTCTTGTGTTTAATTTTGAGTTTGTGCTTTGGTTAATATCTTACCCTTCCCAAATCCCGCTTTAGCGTGAGCCTTGTGGACTGAGGAGCCCGCTTTGGGCAACATAGGATCGACATGTTTAATCTGGTGGGTTAATGTTCATGCATTTTTGGGTCAACATCATCTTAATTTCCTTTTATACCAAACATAAAATTAAATACCCCTTCTGTTTTGTTGTTGCTATTATGGAAATGATGATTCTTGTAGCTTCCTCCAGGTTATATCCACCTTTAATTTCTCTGTTATTATTTGCATTTTGGTATAGATTTTGATTTTCCCATATTTTGAGGCAAAAATGTAGAGCAAGTTATGGACTATAAGGTGTTTTGTTGACTACTATAAGGTTAATAATAGTGATGTGAATGTGATCAAAGTAATTGATGGAGTAAATGGATGAACAATTATGGCTTTCATTTTCTGTTTTTGTTTTAAAATACCGGTCACAACGTAGAATCAGCATCTCAGGGATCTTCCACATGTCTGTTGATATAAAAATTTTGTAGTGTTTATTAGTTCCTTAGTTTAATAGATCTGCAATTGTTTTATTGGCTTCATCGATCTCTCTTCCTCAAGACATTTTTTATAGTGTTCATCCATTCATGTGCTCTCTTTTTTGTTTTTTAAAATTTTTTTTTGTTGGGTAAATATTTTTTGATGCAATTTTTAATGTTTAGTTAGAGTGAACTTTGTTTGACTTGCAATTTGGATTTATCTAATAAATCATACCTTTTGCATTTGTAAGGTTGAGGTTTGAGATGGACCTTCCTGAGTCTGCCAAAGTTCTATACAATAGGATCCAGAAACTAGAGCCCGAAAATGCCTCTAAAATCCTCGGCTATATCCTATTACAAGAGCACGGAGATCGTTTCATGATCCGGCTAGCTTTTAGCCCTGATAATTTCCTCCACTCTTTGATTAACAAAGCTAAAACAGACCTCGGATTAGCTTCCACACCATCTGTTTCGGCTCCAATTTCTCCTCGTCCGGTGGACCAAGGTCTGCCTGCTATAGACATTCCGTTACAATTTATTCCATTCTCATCTCGTCCATTTTCATCTCCAGCAAGCCTTCGAGCCGCCAATCCCTACTGGGATCCCCAAGTGGCTGCTGATCAGCAGCAAGTTAATAACTTGGAATTCGTGCCACCGCCTTACCCTGATTCAGTTCCCAATGACTATCGCCTCCAGAACCAACTTCAGTTCTTGTCTCTGGACGATCAATTAGAGTCTGTTAATTCAGATATCTCGAGCAATTACTATTACCCGGAACCTGCATTGGGCCCAAGAACCAGCCGTAGGTCTCCGAGCTTGCCTGAATTTCCCGTCAAGGTTTGCCATTACTTCAGTAAGGGGTTTTGCAAACATGGAAACAACTGTAGGTATTTCCATGGACATCCCATGCCGGAAAGTTTTTCTCAGATGTTCAACCCCAATTCAAATGAACTCACAAACGATGATCACGATTTCTCACCTGGGTCCCTTGAGAAATTAGAGTACGAGCTTACCGAGCTTTTGAAATCGAGGCGAGGATTTCCCGTTTCAATAGCCTCTTTGCCAATGTTGTACTATGAGAAATATGGACGGACCCTACAAGCTGAGGGATACCTTACGGAGAGCCAGAGACATGGTAAGGCTGGTTATAGCCTCACCAAACTTCTTGCTCGGCTGAAGAACAGTATTCGTCTTATTGACAGGTTCATATTAGTGTTTACTTATTACGGTATTAGTTTATGAATAATTATATAATTTAACAGTGGCTATCATTGGATTTACAGACCTCATGGCCAGCATTCAGTGATTTTGGCTGAAGATGTTTCGAAATACATGGAGTTCAATGGTGAGAGATGTGATCATGGAGGAATTGTTTCTGGTTCTCGGCAGATTTATCTTACTTTCCCGGCTGAGAGCACCTTTACCGAGCAAGATGTTGCTGACTATTTCAAGTAAGAAAGATGGCGTGAAAGTGACTGATAGTTGCTTACACTTTTGGATTTGTTTTCTTTGTATTTATAATTTCCTTTTCTTTCTGTAGCAAATTTGGACCTGTTCAAGACGTGAGGATTCCTTGCCAACAGAAGAGGATGTTTGGGTTTGTGACCTTTGTTTTTGCTGAGACAGTGAAGCAGATTTTGACGAAAGGGAATCCTCATTTTGTTTGTGGGGCTCGTGTTCTGGTGAAACCCTATAGGGAGAAGCCAAGGCTTGTAGACAGGTATATTTTTTCGACTCATTTAAGAGGGAGAAACATGCTATTTTGGTTTTTTCATTTGTTGGGCTTTCAAGTTACGACAAATACTGCTCATTTAATTAAACCTTATTTCCTTCTATTGTTGTGATGTATGTTACATGGACTATTTCAAATTTTGAAGTAATCGTGTCGGACTATTGACAAGTATGCCTAAGTAATCGAATTTACTATATAACTATGACAAGACTTCATTTTATACCTAAAATGCTAGTATATTTAAGTTCGTAGAATTTTATTTTACCCTTAAAAAATAATACTAGCATTTAAGAAATATGAAAAATAGCTGTCTTGATGTTTCTTGACATGAAAATTAAATGAATCTGACACTAGAGACACCCGACATGCTACCTGAGTCCATGTAACATAGGTTGTGATTTTTAAACTTATTTTTGTATCGTCTAATATCTTCTTACTTGTATTCTGTTTGTCTCTTTTGACCACGTTGGAACAAATAATAATTGAAGTTTCTCACTTTGCCTATTCACGTAATTTTTCTGAGTCCACAAAAGTTCTTGATAGCTCTTGGATTATAAATCTGTAAAAAGAAAAACAGATGGTTTGGAATAAGAATTTATTTCGGATAATTTTGGTACATTAATTTGTGAAAATCTTCATTAAGCTTGAGGAAGTTTTGAGGTCTATTTTGAGAGATACATTTTTGTGCAGGAAGTATAGCGAGAAATTTCAGCACTCTATGTACTGTGGTTCGCACTTTTTTGATCCAGAATGTGAGCTTCACTCAAGTGAGAAGAATAACTCAACAGAAATGAAAAAAATTTAAAAGTTTTTATTTTTTATTTTTTATTTCTTTCTGTCTTGTCTTGGGGTTGTATTTGGAGTCCGATAACATTTCTTTGTTATTTTTCCTATATAGTGCCTAGAGTATGTGACAATTCAAGACTACTCAAGAAGCATCTCATGGAAGAACATGATCAGGCGATTGAACTTGAAGGACGGCATTTCTCGGAGATGCAACTAGCGCCTAAAGCCATGAACCATCACCACCAGTATTTTGGCTACCCGATGGATGAGTTGAAGCTTTCAGAAGGTTTTTCAACTGTTACATGCAATCATTATTATTATTTTGTTATTTATTTGTACACAAAATCCTCATTTGTATATCCTTTATGTTTTTTTTCTTTTTTCCCCCTTTCGATGCCTCAGCCCGTGCAGAACAGTCCCAATCTGCTGATGGTTTTAATTATCTGCTGAATGTGCTGAACAATGGTTCTACTACTGATGACAATGTTAGGCATATAAATACCAATTACAATGATCAAGAGAGGTATGCAAAAGTGTGCTTTTCGATTAAGAGTTTTCATAAAACGAGCAGAAAGCCCTGTTTGTCTGTGTTTTTGTTGACTCCTTTCTGTTTTCATCCTTTGGAAAAGCCATTTTAATTGTTTGCCTAACAGTTTTTGGGATTTTTTGTTTTTTTTTAAAAAACAATCCACTGTTCAGGAAACTCCGAAAAGTTGTTTTTGCACAAACGTGAAAACAATATGAAAACAAGAAAAATGGAAATGATGAAAATGAAAAGGCAACCAAACAGGGCCAAATGTGTTTCTTTTATTGCTTATTCACACATTTACCCCCCCCCCCCCCCCCCCCCCCAAACACTTTCTGGGCATTTTTGGCTTTGATTTTGGAACCATTGCAGCAGTCAAGGACTTAACCTTCCAGACAGCCCATTTGCACCGCCTATAGGGTCCGGCATTTCAACGGTTACATAGACTCACAACTCAGACAAAAAGAAGAATTTATAGAGGTAGAAGAGGAAGTTTTGAAGACATTTTCAACGATTGGATAGAACACAGACTTTCTCCTTTTTGTCCCATTTCGATCGGATAGTTAGCTTCGCAAAGTTCATAGCTAATCAAGGAGAAACAACATATGGTATAGAAATATGTAAGAAGGGGGTTTTTTTTTTTTTAAAAAAAAAAAATTAATTAATATTAATGTTAATCACAGGGAAGCAAGCAAGAAAGAGGCAGGTTTGTGGGTCTTTTAGAAGAAGAGAATGTAATTATAGTTGGGTTTAGTTTGAGGAAGAAAGGAAGTAGAGAAAATATGCAGAGTTCTGAGTAAAGAAAGAAAAGTGTAGAGAATAGAGAAGAGATCTCTGCAACACCAAAACAAATGCTAAGAATAAATTTCATTTTACAGAGTTGTAGTTTTTTTTGTTATATAATTTTTTGAGTTTATTTTTACCCAGTTGCAGTTCAAAATTTCTTGAGTTTATTTTTGTGTATTGATGTCTATAGTGGTCATTTTGTTTAAATGGTAAAATAGTAATACAAATTTAATTCATGTAAAGAGAGCAAATGATGTGTAAAAATAGAATATTCTCAAATAAGCACATCATTGTCACTACCTGTTAACTTGGATAGAAAAGTTGACCGTGCATTTTAGTCCACAAATATGATTATTTGTAAAGGAGAAAGGAGTGATTCGCACAAGAACCAAATCATAAAGGGTTTTGCCTAAATTAGAACTCGAGGGATGAGAGTTAGTCTACACCTGCAAAATAGTCTAAATTAGTTTTCTTTCTTATTTTGGTACAGCAGGATTACAAACACAACTCTTAGAGTACATTTTTATTTCAATCAAAGTTCCATTTTACTTCCAAGAACATGAGTTTCTAAACTTCTGTCAATTTGATTAGCCTGTTTTTTCCCCCCTACTTGATTCACCATTTATTATGGTTAGGTTGGGATATAAATTACCTGGTGTAACATTTCGGTGATTTTAATTGGGTAAAAAACAAAGAAAAAGAAATAAGATTTTCTTTTCACTTCAATGCCAAACGAAACTTCAGAAAGTTTTTCCTTCTTCCTATTACTCCTCCTTTGAAGCAAAAAAATAAATAAATAAAGAGAAAAGTGTTGGAAAATTGGTTTATAAAAGGCTTATTTTGGGCCAACTTTGAGCCCAAAATTGAGTAGGCCCCAAATGTCTTTTGGGGTGGGTTCGAAGAGGTGAAGTGTCCCTTGCCGCGTGGCAAGTCACACGGTGAAGACAGTTCATCAAAACCATTTATGAGTTAATAGGAACATGACGTTGTTTTCGGATTCGTGGAATAGAACATTTAAGTTTTAAATGTGGGTTTCCTTGTGAGGCTTGTCCCACATTGAAACTTTAAGAGAGTTTTGTTGAGTTTATAACCTCTAGTCTACAACACTTGGGTTGGGCCCCAAGGGGCACCCCAAGTTTGTAGAAAAGAAGAGTTATGGACAAAGTAAACCTTAGCCCAAACCAACACACGTGCCACCACCTGTCCAACCAAGCGCAAGTATGGGGCACCTGTCCAACCAAGCGCAAGTATGGGTCAAGTTGGTTCTTGTATTAATTTTTTAGACAAAATTCTTTTGAATTTTTTCAAAAATTATTGCGAGAATTTTAATTTCAAATTTGTTCAAATAATTGTGCCCATTCCGATTATCTTTCAAACAGATTTTGAACCCAAACAGATTCAAACTGCTGGGCAGTTATCTGTACGAAAAACTGCCAACAGATCTATTACAGTTTGAAACCGAATCTGTTTGTTTGAGTATTGCACCTGTTCAATTTGAATTCATACCTTTTAAGGTTTAAATTCATAGCTGTTTGGCCTTATAAATACATACCATATTTCAATATTTTACACATCCGAAAATCAGTCTGCATTTTATGTTTTTGCTGTCCAGATTTTATTCTTTGCATTTTAATCTTCATTCTAGTTTTAGAGATAAATTAAAGAGAGTATAAGAACACAAGGTTCTAGTTCGCCGTACAAATTTGTGTGGAGTGTTACTACAAATTTGTGAAGATCATTGTATCTTGGGAGATAGATGCCACTCAACCGTAAGCACCGTAGTGGGGCGAATCTATCTTAAGGATAGAGTATCACACACTCAACTTGGTCTTTTATTTTTAATTTGGTTCGATAAATAAAATTCGATACGTTATTTATTTATTTTGTTTGAATTAGTTTCAATTTTATTTTATTTACACAGAAAATTGTTCAAACAAAAAGATATAGAAAGGATCCGGTTTTGAGTGTTGCCAACAGGCTCACATTTTCTCTTTAAACTCATCAATTTTTATTTTATTTTCATTCCTTACAAGTCCTAATTTTAATCCTAACCTAATATAGTACTACTAAAGTATGTTTTTGTTATAGTACCTTACCCCAACTCCGGCCACCCTCCCCAACCCCTTTGTAAGACACTATTGGCACATTGTTGGCACTTTGAGAGACGCACTTGGCACTTGGACCCTTGCGATCGTGATCGTAGGATAGTTATTATGGGCATAATAATTTCGTTTTACTACAATAACCATTAATTAATTTTTTTTTTTTACCACCAACACGAGCAATTATTCAATGCCCCCAAAGACATTGATGTGTCCATATCACAAATCAATCTCAGTTAAGAATGACTGAGATTGATTTATGATATAACTACATAGGATATGGAATAATTTTTCGATATATTATGTTAACCAACAAACATGTCTTTTAAATAATAATAATTATTATTAATTATTACCATTTAAATAAAAAGTTCAAATTTTGCCTCTACAAACTCTATAAACTGGAGTTTCTCTTGCAGATTTTTGTATCATTTATTTATCTCCAATTTCCTCTGTTTTCAATTTTAGTATTTTGCAATGACATTTTGAAAATTTCCCAGAATTGCTATCAGTAGGATTTCAGGCATTGTTGTATTCTGAAGATGATTTGTTATGAATCTATTAACAAACTTCAATTGAGTGGGAGCAAATATCATCTTATAAAAAAGCAATTTTATCGCACTTTTAAAGCTTCTGTATTTTTCAAATTTACCTTTTTTATTTTTATTTTTCCCAACATCAACTGCTCCTCCACAATCCATCCCCGCCACCATTGTTCCTTTCTCCACTTACCTTAGTGCTTAAGTTTCGTTTGGGTACAAACTATTTTAGTAATTTTTTAATTTTTTATAAAAAGATGTTTAGAAAAATAGAAAGAGTGATGTGACAACTTATAGTGACTTTTTTGACTAAAACATGATGAGGCCTAAGACCACCTCCAACGCTTCACCAAACCTGTCATCAAATTTAAAATTTGGTGAAAAAAGCACTTTTTCATGCTCTAACGGTTTCACCAAACTGGTATCAAATCGAGAATTCATCAAACAAATCATCAAACTGAGGACAGAATAAAGATTTTAGTAAATCGCTGTTTGTAACCGTTGGGGAGACCAACCAGTCGACCAGCCGGTTGACCGGTTCAAACAATTCAAATAAATAGGTTCAAACAGTTTAAAAAAAAAAAAAAAAAATTTTTTTTGCCTTACTGGTCGACTAGCCGGTCGACCGACTGGTCGACCAACCGGTTGTCCCGAAAAAAGTTCAGACAATTTAAAAAAAAGGTTCAAACAATTTAGAAAAAAAAAAAAAAATTTTTTGGCTTCACCAGTTGACCAACCGGTTGTCCCGACACAGATTTGATAAAAATGAACCATTAGAGCACTCGGTATCAGATTGAGAAAAAAAGTTATTTTTTTATTCAAATTTGATGAAAATTTTGATGAACCGTTGGAAATACTAACTTGTAGCTCCACCTCCCAGTCCCTCTTTGCCACCCTTGAAACCTTCACCAACTGCAACCCCAAACCTCGTGATTGAGAGAGAGAGAGAGAGAGAGAGAGAGAGAAAAAAAAGGTGGAAAGAGGTTAGGCAGTCATGGTGGTGTGCGGAGAAGTAGAGAATGAGGCTGAGGGTATGGAGCAATGAGGGGTGCATCGCAAGGGTGGACGAAGCGTGGTAGTCGGACATGAAGGTGAGGACTAGAGATAGGGCTTAGGAAATGAAGGCATATTTGAGAATAAGAAAAAAAATCAAAATTTGAAAGTTGGAGTCCAAAAAAGGTAGGAATCCAAAAAAAATTAAATAGCTACACTCTTATTTTTTTGGGGTACTTACCAATTAGTCCTGTTAACTAGACTTATTTACTTACAGGTCCTAACTAATAAATTTAACACTATAAAAATAAGAGAGTGATAAATTTATCACTAAAAATTTATTCATAAAACAAAGAAACTGATAAATTTATCACTATAAAATTATTCATAAAAAAAAAAACTGATAAATTTATCTTTATCACTTAATAAATTATATCAAATAGGACTTAATGGGTAATAAGTCTCTAAAGTAGGACCTATTGAGTAATAAGTCTCCAAAGTAGGACCTATTGGTAGTTTACCCTATTTTTTTTGCAATTGATAAAAAAAAATTAAAAATTAAAAATTAAAAATTAAAAAGGAGAAGATGAAGAAGAAGAAAAAGAAGAAGAAATTGTGCCTTACATTTCATCCCCTAGCCGATCCCTTGATCTTGATGAGGTTCACTGTCAGCCAATGGGATTGTTGACTTTTCTGTCCAGTGAGGTCAAAATTGCATGTTCTTAAAAGTGGACTTTGATGTAAAGTATGAGGTGTTATATAATTAAATAAATAGTGTGTGCAGTTTTGAATTGATTTAGGTTTAGTTTGGAAAGATTAAATAAGTTTATATTTTTTATTTTTTTTGAGTTACATCAATCAATATATTCTCTTTATTTTTTTATATATTTTTGTATAAAAAGTCAAAAAATATACTTATTTAGAACATCCCAAATAACCTTTAAATTGAAAGATTTGAGGGGAACCAAACAAGCCCCACCATTGTTCAACTTGGTAATGGAACAGCAATGTGATATGTACAGCTAAACCTTCATAAAAATAAAAATGTATTTCCTTCCTTTATTTATTTATTAATTTTCTTACGGGCTACCCACTCTACCCTTCTTTCATGTGGTTATCAACAAATCAATGTCAACTCTACAACAAAGCAAACATCTCTATATACCAATTGGTTGGTGGTCAAGTGGCGATTGGAGCTTGACTTGGTAGGAAGGACTACGGTTCGATTCCCCGCACCGCCAATTGGGAGGGAATTTGAGTCTAACCATCCAAAACTACTCCCCGAATCCGGATTAGTCGGCCCTAAGGGTCGGATACCGGGTGGTGAACCTAAAAAAAAGCAAACATCTCTATATGATTCTTGTCTTTTTACTTAATTATTATTTTTAGGCCCTCATGGTAGGAAAACTGATTTTTATGGGTGATTTTTAACACCTAAATATATCATAAATGTTAGTAAAAATATTTAGTGCGGTTTTTGTGAAAACGTTGAAAATGTTATTCGTGAAATTTTTTATAGTGTCTGTTTGGTATAATTTACCATTTATTAATGGGTAGCAAATCTTGTAAACATTAGAAACATATTTAGTGTGTCAACAATGATTCATTCCTCATTTTCTCTCCATTCCCTTTGACCCCCTCTCTCTCTCATTGGTTACTTTTTCTTTTTTTTTTTTCTTTTTTTTCCTGCTCCTCCAATCACCCCCGCCACGTGACAAAGGGGGGTGAGGGGGTGACCTCCAAAAGGGAGTCCCAAGCATTATTCTTTAGTGTGTTTGGTTTTAATTTTTTGAATTTAGTTTTTGAAAATTAAATTTTTTATTTTTCGTGTTTTTTTATTTTTTATTTTTAATGAATATTTTTAAAATTTTAAATAATTTTTTTAGTTTTCCAAGATATACTTTACTTAAATGTATCTAAATAATAAAATATTTATAAAAAAATATTTTAAAAAATTAATAAATACACAAAACTACGAAAAATGTATTGAATTTTCGTATTTTTGGTATTTGGTAATTTTTTTTTAAAAAAATTCACAAATATTATACTTTTTAAATATATCTATATTAGTTGTGTCTAAAAATTAAAAAATTTCTTAAAATATTAAAAAAATTCATTGAAAACAAAAAAAATACTGAAAATAAAAATGTAAATTTTTTTAAAAAGTGTTTTCTGAAAACCAAAATAAAACAAGTTAACTGTTACCTCAAATAATTTGTGTAGTACTTTAATTTGAATTTTCAGATGATGTATAAATAAAAATTGTCAATAATGATTTTGGTGTTAAAAAAAAAACAATGATATAATTTTCACTTCAACAAGTCATCAACAGAAAATTCTACCTTTTATTTTTTGTATTTTTTTGTTTTCATTAATTTTTTTTTTAAATTTTTAAACACATCGAACATAATACACTTAAAAAATATAATATTTATGAAAAAAATCTTTAAAAATTTACTAAATACTAAAACTTTTTTTAAAAAAAAGAAAATCCAAAACATTTTTCATATTTTTGTGTATTTATTAATTTTTTAAAGTATTTTTTTACAAATATTTTATTATTTAGATACATCTAAGTAAGATGCATCTAAAAAAGTTTTTTAGAAAAAATTGTTTAAAATTTAGAAATATTCACTAAAAAAAAACTTCATTTCTAAAAGACTGAATTTAAAAAACTGAAACCAAACACTTAGGGCATGTTTAATTGACAAGATTAGAGTATGAGATTAGAATTACTAATCTGTGGGGCCAATAATCTTGTGTTTGTTTTGAAATTTTGTTTTAGAATTATTAATCTAATGGATAATTAATTCAACAAATTTGTAGGATTATTAGTAATGAGATAAGGATGAGATTATATATCCTGAGTTAGAAAATAAAATAAAAAGACCTTTTTACCTTTGACTAAAAATTAAAACACTTATTATTTTTATATAGTTTTATATTTTTAGAAGGCTAAAAATAATTTTAAAAAATTTAAAAATATTTTTTGATATTTATTTTATCAAATTAGTTTATATTTTAAAAAAAAAATTAAAAAACAAACCAAACATGGCCCTTTTTTTTTTTGATCAGCAAATGTCAGTTGTTAGTTGTTAGATTAACACCTATGGAGAAAATCTCTCTATCCTTGGCAAAGTACCTAAGTACTTGCACTCATGTAATTCAACCTCCTTAAGGGGAATTGAATCCAAACATGTAGGAATGGTAATGGGGTGGGGCGGAGCGGGGCCGGGGATTACACTCTGTGACGCTCCAAATTTTTGGAACATCAAGGGAAATTAAATAAACAAAATGACTTAATCAACAAAAAAGTTGACATCTTAATAGGGCATTCCAACTCTCGTACATAACCAAATGTTCAAATAATATTAAATAAAAATTTAAAATTATCCAAATACAACATCAATGAAATTATAAGGTCCTTAATAACTAATATATAGGATAATAAAGCTATTCGACTTTAGTTATGATTTCAAGTCAGCCAAGGCTCTACGTTAGCGTCAACTCCATTTCAGCTTCAATTATTTCCTCGCCAAAACCTGGCATAAAACGACAGGGCAACAAAAATATATGCAATGAGTTTTGCAACACAGTAAGAAAACATAACCAACCTACCACTCTTTTTAAGAGAAAAATAATGAGATTCTAAACGTGAGATAACAATATAATTGTAAACATAAATTACAACTATTAGAATAATTTCAATAATTTTAATAAATTAGGTGACACTCGAAATCTCACCAAAGAGATTTAACTTACCAACCACTAAGCATGGCAACGGTTAATTTGAAACCCTCCCTTAGTCAAATATTCAAGTGTTACCAATCGTAACTACTAGGGATGCCCACGTTTGGAGTTATATACCCAAGTAGTGGTATCCGTGGTCTGTCCCAAGGAAACGGTCTGCCAGGGGTACGTAACCTCCCTGTGTGCCACCTGCACATCCACCCTTATTCCAAAACCGAATACCGAAAAGGGTTCAAATATGTCCCGTGCCATTTTAGAGTTTCGCAACACAATTTACGTGAGAATTCTCAAAACCAGGGCTCACCCTGAACAACCGCGAATTCTCAAAACCAGAGCTCACCCTGAACAACCGGTATTGACCGTCAATTGTTAACTTTGTGTATGTCGTTAATCATTTCAGTTGATTTTGATATTAATCACCAATAATTCCAATTTTTAATCACAAATAATGGTTTACCAACTCATTAAAATTTCCAACATAAAATATTACACATGTCACACGATAGTAAACAATGTATAAAATTTAAATAAACAATTTATTTAAACCATGGTATAAAATAATGATGTAGATACCAAAAAGAAGAAATAAATCATAATCACACATGTGCATGGATTTTTAATCTACAAGATTATATTAGCACTATATTAAATTTTAGTCCAAAGAAAACAATTGAAGAGATTATTTTTTTTTTCTTTTTTTGATTCTTCCTTAATTTGCCAAAATTTTCAGAATGTATATCTTGCAAATGAAATTATAAATAAATTACTCATACAAATCTAAAATTCATATAACTCTACAGAATACTCAATAAACATGTTATGGTCATTTTTCAGAAAGCCGTTTCCAAAAATAAATTATAAATAATTCTTAAAAATTCCAAGAATGTTCATGACACAGATTTATCACATTTTCTTAAATTAATTTCATACTTAAATTTATAAATCAATTACATAATCTAAAAATTTATTATGAAAATAGACTTCTCAAATTTCATATTTTTCTTAGGAATTATCAGATTTGGTTTAATATAAAATTTTTAATGATTTTTCAAACACATAATAAAATCTGCCTATAGCTCCAGATTTGGTTAAAACTTTTTTTATAAATTCGTATAAAACTCAATAATTGTTGAAAAATTTTGTGGATGAACTAGACATCATTATCAACAACTTTGTAGAATAAATCATCTTCGAATTTTGAATATAAAATTGTCTAAAAATTCGTACAACTTTCTGACATATTTAAAGGGCCAATTAACATCTTCAATAATCTTTTTAATAGCATAACTACACATGCAAGTCCAGCTCCACAATATTATCATGATTTTCAGACTACCAATATTTGATATACCATTATAAATTTTCATACAATTATAAATAAAATTCTATCTACAAGTTTAAACATTTTATCATATGTATATAATCTGAAATTTCAAATATATAAAGAATGAGAGGGTTGAGATGGTTTTCTTACTATGTTAGGTTGCTAACGATTTATCGTCCAAATTTGATTTATGATTCTGATCGTAAGATTTAACCGTCCTGGCTCCATGATCGTCTTATTGAAATTTCACATTAATCGGACGCGATCTCACCATTGATCTTTCATTGGATTCTCTTAGAACTTTTAGTTGTTGATCATCATCTTAGACTTAGAATTTGCAAGATCTAACCCCAAAAATGGATTCTACACGTCGAAAAACCTAAGGGTGGTCATCCCCAAAGTCATAGGACCACTCGATTAACTTAAATATACTAAAATGCACCGTAGCACCATGGGCCAAGAAACACTGGATAACATTTAGTTCATCCTCTCCAACACCCGTAGCATGCATGAACAGAAGACTCAGAAATTTAGTTTCAATGTCACCACTTCAAATGCTTGTATCTTCTTTATCGTAACTCCGTTTTATCTTATTTTTCTTTTATTAGATTCACCTCACGGCCTAATTTTTGGTTCACTACTCACACGCCTCATTCCGTCTCTTTTTGCATGCCATCGGATCTCCAAAATTTGACGAAAAATAAGATTATTTTCCTACCATCTCGGACATTTCTTCGAACCATCTTTCGGACTCCATAACTTTCTTAATTCTTAATGGTTTTACTTCATTCTTTCGCCAATCTCTTCAACTTACTTCATACTTCATCTTACATGGCCTATTTTTCTCACTTCTTCCCGGAATTGATGGTTTTGGCATGCCGAAAGTAAGTCGAAAACCAACTTTTGAACTTCAAAATAAACTTCTCTAACTTCGTTTCTTTCTCCTCCATCTTCCTTCTTCTTCTCTTTTTTCACCTACAACACTTTGTGAATGGTGGTTCTAGATGATAATGGAAATAGGTGATGGTGGTGGCGGTCCGACGGTGCGCCAATAGTGGTGAAGTTCACGGGTTGGTGGTTCGGACGGTGATAGTATGGGTTGAAGCCATGGCTATGGAGGTCGGGGGAGGAGGAAAACATAGATAAGGAAGGAGAAAAGAGAGTTTTGAGAATGAGAGGTGGAGGGAGAGGGAGAATCGAAAGGCAGAGAGATATGAAATTGGAAGAGAAGCTCAATTTATGGGAAAGATGAGGAAGAGCAAAAGAATATAAAATTGAGAAGAAATTAAAAGAAAGGATAAAAGGAATGCAACACCTGGTGGGATTGCATGTCCACCACAGTTTCTTTTGGGGCACGTTGAAAGTGGATAGTAAGAAAACCTGGGGAGCAAACCCATGGTTTCTGACTCATGGTTTTTGATTGGGTTTTAGTACAAAAAATATTAGATTTTAGTGTAATTTGATTACAAAAAAATATAGAGAAAAATATAGCAAAAATATCATACGGTTTAGAAATTAATATAAAGTCAAAAATATTTTATTTTATTTTATTTTGAATAAGTTTTCAGTGTAAAAATATACAGGCTATTAAATTCAAAATACTGTGAATAATTATTTAAGAAAATTAAAAATATATATATTATCTTTTTTTTATATACAAAAAAATACGGGATTTCACACACTTCCCATCCCCGATGGCCAAAACTTCCCTGATCCCCAACGGGGAACCTATCATGGTCCCCGTCCCAGCCCTCAACAGGGATCGGGTTTCCCCGACCCCGAAAATTGCCCGATCCAAATCTGTTTCAACATTCAATACCATCAACAACAACTTTCAACATCATCAACATCCTTAAAAAATATACACAAAGAGAGACACAGACATACATACTTACATGTATACATTCACACAGAGAGAGACACACACATACATTATACATACACACAGAGACACACGCATACATGTATACACAAAGAGAGAGAGAGAGAGAGAGAAAGAAAGAGGACGATGAAGGAGATCGGCTGATCGACGGCAACGACGGAGGAGATCAACACAGATCTGAGGTCTCTGTGTGACTGCGATGACGGTGACTCAACAGACAGGAAGAGAGAGGACAGCGATAGAGGTGGAGCGAATGACAGAGTCGATGGAAGTGAAACGGCGGTGCGAGGTGGATAGCGACTCTGGCGTCGCGGATAGTGACGGTTGCGCTGAGGAGGCGGAGAGGAGAGGTACGAGAGTGAGAGAGAATAGAGGGAAAAGAGAGAGAGAGAGAGAGAGAACATAACATAGGGGTTATATTAAGGGGTATATATAGTAAGTTTAATTCGGGGGGCTAACGGGAATGAGGTCAGGGCCGCAGATGGGCCGGGGCAGGGTGTGAAAAGCATATTACTGCCCCCGGCCCGAAAATCATCGGGGATTTATTTTTGAGTACCATCCCCGGCTCGTTGGGGATATTTTTTGGAAAAAAATTGCTCCAATTGGGGTCGGGGGATCGGGTCCCCATCAGGCTGGTTTCAAATTGCCATCCCTACAAACATGACATTTGTATTTTATATTTTTATTTTGCTTTTATTTATTTATTTATAATTTTTTTTAAAACCACGTTTATGAAGAAATTTTGATAAAGTAAAGATAGTGAAGAAACATTGATAGATGGTAAAATTAGAAAAGAAGATAAATATAGTTGTAATCCTACAATTATATATTTTCTTATCCAATGTAAATCAAATAATGGACAAAAAGATAATTTATTCTACTAATCCAATTAGATAGTGAATATCACACTAATTTAATTGAGTTATTAATATCTTTACTATTAATCTTATGAATTAAACATGGCCTGAGTGTCTCGGTTGACCAATTAATTGCTTTGAACGTAGTTAAAAATTAAGTAATGGCCCTCAGGCAGTCGAGTGAATATTAGATACAATAAGAATATTACAGGTAGTATTATTAATTAATGAAAATCTTATGTTGTAATAGGGAATTGTGTAAGTGGGTGGCAATGGTCTCATTTATAATAGTAAATGTTATCATTAAAGTCATTAATGGGCAAACCATTGTTATCAGCATTTGCCTTCCTGCTTACCAATTAATTGCTTTGAGCGTTGTCAAAAACTAACCCCCCTCAGATTAGTCGAGTAAATCTTAAATACAACGATATTATTACATGTAGTATTATTTGTTAATGAAAAAACGGTGGTATTATATACACAAATTAATATACACATTAGTTGTATTATGATATTGTTATTGACCATATTTATTATACAAGTTACAAAAATTCAAAACCATACAAATGATGCCACATCATTTGTTAGTATATTAGTGTGTACATTAATTAATACATATAGGATTATTTATGAAAAAATCTTATATTGGATTGTTTTGGAAAAATAATAAGAGTTGACTTTTTAACTTTTTTTAAATTTTTTTTTTAAAAATATGTAAAAAATATGAGAAATGATATAATTCAAAATAAATTAAAAATTGGGAAGTGACTACTAATGAATTTCCCAAAACAGCCTGGTGTTAGTTGGAGAGTGTTTATATCTCATTTATAATATTTTATTAGTTGATGATACGATATAGCATATTGTAACCTTGCACTTAATATTTGTTCAATAATTGAGATGACAATGTCCCATGACAATAGAAACTATAAAGCAACAATATTGTGTTAAAGCTTTTTTATTTTTTTGAGAAATGTTTCGGTATGCAATGCATATCATATGTAATTTTATAACAAAATTAAGTAAATTTTTATAAATTTACATAAGTGATCTTACAAAAATATGTAAGTTTACTGATCCTATGGATCAAACTTATTTATCATTTAGTCTTGTTTCAATTTTTAATGATAAATTTATCATTATAAAAATATTTTAAAAAAAATAAAATTCAATTTCTTATACTTTTCATATCATATTTTCAATACAAGTAAATTAAAAATAAATCAAAATTTATAAACAAAAAACAAAATATCCCAATCATTTATTACTATGATAGATTTCTCAATATCATTACTAGTACAAAATGATCATTTCACAAATACAACAAATACATATAAAAAGTTATAAAAAATTTCATTATCAAAACTAGTGATAAATACATTTAAAAAAAAAAAAAAATCACTTAAAGACTTATGAATAAAAAAGTCCAGTCCATAGGATAATTACCTCAAAACGGAAAAGGTGAAACTCATCGTTGCGCTGAAAAAAAGAGCGGCCATATATGGACCTTGAAAGAGAAGTCAAGCCTGGCCCAATTCTGGATAGCCCAATTACTTGTGGTAGCTTTCACCATGAATTGTTGGACCATAAAACTGGGCCAGGCCTGAGATTCAGGGATTATCCATGTTAGGGTTGGCTTGATCTAATGATCCAAACTCCAAACCTAACCAATACAAAGCTTTGTTACGTTACTAATCCATTCTATTGTAAGCATAGGAATTGTTGTAGATGATTTTTGTTGCTTTCAAAAGGAAGCTCTTGAGATTGCCTTCCATTCAACAAACCCTCATAGATGTTTAAATATTTGACTTCAAAGTTATTTTTACTTGTTTATAGTGTAATGTTATACAAACATAATTTTATATACAAAAATTTGATATAAAATCATGTGTAATCTACTTATGCTTATTTTTTTTTTTAAAACAAAAGGCCTATTAAAGTAATTCATGATCATAAATTTGTCACTGACATTATTCTATATGAATTTTTGTGTATAATAACACTTGTTCAGCCCATGGTGCCACCAACAAAAGAAATTATAATTTGCTCCTTAAGTAAATCAACATGGTGTCCCAACTTAAATATTATTATTGACTAAAACACTGAGTCACATCACCATTTTGTCTTTTTTAAGAAATCAAAAAAACACATATCTAATATGAATGATATGACCACCAGGGTTGGTGGCCTGGTGGAGGAAGTAGCCCATTCTCTAGCCAAGAAACTAGGGTCGATTCTTGGGAGGGGCATTTGAGATCACTCCCTGTGAGCAATGCCTTTACTCCCCTCGGTCCCTGGCTTCTGCTGCGGTGTGGGTTTACCCTCCATTGGTGCCCTGGTGGTAGGTCCCCCACTTGGTGGGGGTTAATTCCTAGCTGGCAACCGGTTACCCCGGGACTAGGGCCCAATGGGGCTGTAATGACACCACAGAGCCTTTTTTTTATAGTTCAAAAAAAAAAAAAAAATATGAATGATATGGAATAATATTTCAAAATTACCAAATAACTTCTTTACCAACAAATATGACATTGGTTTAGAGGCAAGACACCTAACAACTAATTGGGTTGTGATTTCCAACAAATAGTAATAATAATAATAATATAGCATATATAGTTTTTGAACGTTCAAACAAAATTTGGGTACAATTAATAGTGCATGTGAGATCAACATATTTTTTCTTTTTTCTTCAGTCAGGTTTATTCAGTACTTGAACATGTGATTCATTGGTTTGTGGTCAATACTTAGGTCAGGATAGAGTATTTGGATCTAATATGACTTGGACCAAGAAAGCAAAATATGGTCTTAAGTCTCAAGTCATAGTGCCCAAATAATGGGCTACAATTGGCTAGATCATGGAAATGACATGGTTCCAACTTCCATTAAAAGTTCTCTAAAAATTGCATCATGTTTTCATTTCTAATTTATTTATTTGTTTATTTTTGGTACCTTGAATGAGGGATTGGAAAATTGAACTCATTACCTTAATGAAAATATATATGCAGGCTGTGGCCACTTACTAACCCTATTGATTACAATTTCTAACTTTGCATCATTGTAATTGTCATTCTTGGTAGTGGTCAGATATGATGAATTTAATTGAAAATTATGAATTCGAACCATATTGTTTTTTTTTTAATTTATTTAAATTTGTTTAAATTTATAAATAAATTTAAATGAGTTGCACATCGGGAACCTATTTAAAACAATAAAACAAGGAATTCATTACTATCATCTCCTTCACTATCTCATAAAATAAATGAGTTGATCGAACTAATTTGTACAACTCATATCTAATTTATTTAAACCATTTACTAAATAGACAGATGTAATTTGGGTTTAATTGTATTATTACATAACCCATTTTAATTTATTTAAATTTATCCATTTGCCACCTCTAGTGGTGGTGGTGTATTTCTTGGACAAGTTTGTGATGCAAAAAATAAAGTTTCATCCTTCAAAGTGAATTACACAGGATGGTATTAGTAAACCTTAAAAAACATGTGGGTAAATTACATATCTTATATTTTCATCAAAATCTCACTTTAGTCTTTTTATTTTTAATTATAATAGAACTCTTTACTTTTTAAATTAAATTACAATCCCACCTTTCCATCCATATATTGGTGACAAGGCTAACGAAAATTTTAAAAAAATTAAATCGATATGATAATTGTAACATTTTTATTTTATCGCTTTCATCTCCGGAAAAATGGACTGGTGTGTCATTCATTCATTAATAATCTTTCTTTAAATTTCTAACATTCCATGTTTTAATTAAATTTGATGAAATTGTTAAAAATAAAGAATTGGACATCAACTTTTTTTCACTTGAATTGGTTAAAATGAGATTTTTGGATAAGTTAGTGTGAGGGTATTTTTGCCCCACATTGACTATCCAGGAGATTAACAAAGAGATCAATCATACTGTTCCAGATATGCAAAATAAATAATCATTAATGCCACTCAATTGACAGTTTGAATAAAACTTAACAAATGAATGCATTAGTGAAAACATACTTAACAAATGAATGTATAAGCATCCCATTCCATCCAATGAGCATGCGCCAAATGTGTCGTTAAAAATACTTATCAAAATCCATGTACATGAGAACAAGTTAGCAAGTTGCATCATAAATTATTAATCTTAATGCTTATTCCATTTAATTTTTTCGCCAACAGTTAGATATTTAAAAAAGAGAAGAAAGATTAATGAAAATATTGATTATCACCGTTATCAAACAAATTTAATTTAAAAAAAAAAAGAAAGAAAGAAAAGAAAAAGTGAAGAATTAGAAATACCTCAATACATCTTATGTATTAGCTTGAATATACATCAACACTATAAAAAAATATTAAGTTTCATGAAAAAAATATTAAGAAAAATTTATATTAATGTAACAAACAATAAAAGAGGCTTACATTAATGTAAGTATGCTTTAATTTTAAAATCTTATAATTTTGAGGGATGACTTCTAGGGCTAAACTCTAAGGAGCTGAAGCCCTAGAGATTACCCTTAGGTCTGCATAATAAGGTTACTCAACCATGCAGCTAGCTATACGTTGTGGATTCACACATAACACTCCTAGGTATAGTTTGCTCATGCTTAAAATATTCGTTCTACTAACTATATATAGTAGGATTATTTAAGTATGTAGCGATAAGTTGTAAATTCACACACAATACTTCGAGATACAATTTACCTAAATTTAAAAAAGTCGTCCTACCAATTATATACACTGTCATATGAATAACTGATTTCAGAAAGACTCAAATTTAAAACCTCAACATTAACACCTTAAACTCTTACCACTGGACCACACCTCTTGTGTTATAATTTTTGATCTAATTATTTCTTCAGGCTTTTTTCCTCATGTGGAGGTGGAGGAGGCCAGCAAAGGCAGTATATGGGGCCCATACGCGCATGGTGTCTGCAATAAGACTAAGCTATCTTCATTGATGTCCCAACTGATATATTATTGTTATTGTTGTTGTTGTTTGAATTTTGAGAAATTCTATAAGGAACAAATGACAAAGAACTTAAGCATAATTAAACACTTGACTTTCGATGTTACTTCCCTGTCCTTGCGCCGACCATGCTCTCTTTGTATGGGTTTTTGGAAGATCCAACAGCCCCACTTACATGAGTTCCTTTAGGCTTGGCGGTTCCAAATTACCACACATGTATTTTTGTTTGGGAATTATTAAAACTAGCCTATTACTCGTGCTATGCACGGGATAATTATAGATATTTATATTTGTTTTTATTTTTTTTAATATATAAATTAAATGTATAAATTAAATACATGGGGTTTGACCGAGGAGTTTGAAAGAATTTAATAAATATTTATTTATTTATTTAAGAGGCATTTACACAATAATTACATAATATATAAATTAAATACATGGGGTTTGACCGAGGAATTTGAAAGAATTTAATAAGTGTTTATTTATTTATTTAAGAGGCATTTACAAGATGCAAAAAGTAAGGAAATTAGGATTTCATTTATTGCGTTATTCATTTAATAAGTGTAATTATTATAAATTAAGTGTTTATTGTAATCAATAGTGTAATTATTACAATCCTTGAATTTATTGTAATCAATAGGGTAATTATTACAATCTTTGAACTAATCACCAATCACCAAGTCAATTTTTTTTTAAAAAAATATTAAAAAATCAAGAAATTAGGATTGGCATGTTGGAGGTTCCACAAGCCTTGGGTTTTAAAAGACCCTTTTCCTTAATATATAGATAACAATTCTACATCACCATAATTTATCATACTTGAATGCTTTTAATAATGTGATATGAAAATTATATCTCATATAAAAAAATGTTTGATAAATTAAAATTTAATACTTGTCAGACACATCGTTAGAAATGATAAATTAGGCATTTCAAACATTTTTCTTATTAAAAAGAGGAGGATCCCTTCTGTTTATCATTTGAATTAGAGGGCGCTTGATTGTCTTCTTCACTATAGGTTGTGTTTCAATAATTTGAACTGTTTATTTTATCAGGCACTTTATGCATTTTATTTATACAAAAAATTAGGTTAATTTGATAATCGTAACTTGTTCAATTTATTGTATTTGTAACAAAAAAATAAAAATAAATAGGTGATTTATTTTTAAAAACACAATTATCATTTTTTTTTTTTTTATAACAAACGTGTTAAATTCAATAGTTACTACCATTGAATCGATTTTTTTTTTTTTTAATGAAATACACAAAGTGTTCAACAAAATAAACAGTTTGGATAATTGAAACAAAACCCGTGGTGGGCCTCATGGACCCAACAGTGTCCTATAGTCGTGATTATGGACGGGAAGGTATCCTCCTCCTTATTAAAAATAACTTTTAAAACGGTTGTTAGTATTTAAAAAATGTGTAAAATATTTTAAAGTATGTGAAATGTGTATCAAAATTATAAACATTTTAACATTATGCAGTATTTATTGACAACCTTTAGAACTGTCATTAGTAAGACCTTATTTGTTTGAAAAATACTACATATAATTTTATTTTTTAACTCATTTTCTCACTCCAAGATATAAGTGAGGGGATCTCATATGCATTTATGAAAATGGACCCCATCACTTTGAGTATTTGGCATCCCTTATATTAGCAATTTTTTTTATCTTTTTATCTTTTTTAGGTCACATCACATATTTACTTTTTTACATATATTTTCGTAAAAAGATAAAAAAAAATATTTATTTAAATCATCCCAAACACTTTCTAACAGTGAAAAAAATGAGATAAAAATAGAATTATATATAGCATTGTTCTATTTGTTTTCATCAATTTCAAACATTTATCTTTGTAAATGTGTATTCTGGGTCTCACAATTGATGAGAGATAGGAGTGATAAACGAGTTGAATAAGCTTAATTTGAAAACTTTAACAGGTTTTAAAATTTGTTTAAGTTTGATTTGTTAAACATTTGAGTTGATCTCAAACGAATTTTTTATCAAGCTGAACTTGAATAGTTTAATATTTTTTATATAGTTTTGAACTTATCGAACAGAACTGAACAAGCAATTGACTATTCAAATTTTGTTTGATAACTTTAACAAACTCAAAAACATATTTCAATTTAATTTGTTTAATTAATAAATTGAGTTTGAACGGGAGTCGAGCACGTACTGTTCCATATATCTTCTAAGCTTTTGTTAGGGAGCGCCTGTAAGTTCATTTTGCTTTAAAAAAAAGGATTTTAGGTCATTTGTCAATTAATTTATTTTTTGCCAAAATGTTGACAAAAGCTACTTGGAAAAATATTAGGAAATCAAAAAATTAATAAAAAATGCTAAATGAATTAACTTTTTAAATTTATTTGTAATTTCATTTTAAGCTAATAAGTTAATTTATAAACTAAAATACCAAATGAGGCCGAAATTCAATGAATGTGGAATCTCAAGTTCACATTTATCAAAAATTAAAAAGATTTCAAATGTTTTCGACAAAAAGTTCAAAAAAACAAAAATTCAAATTTTATAAGTTTTTGTAAAAATAAAATTTGATTTAGTTTCGTATTTAGTGAATTTTTTAAAAATTGAATCAAATTTTTTTAAGTTTTAAAATCATCTAATCAAAACAGGTCTAACTAAAGGGGGAAAAAAAAAAAAATCAAAATAAAAAAAGTCAAAAATAATAAAAAATAAGTTGATTTTTAATTTTAGCTAAATGAAACCTTATTCAAGATCATGGTAGTCCTGAATCACTGAATTAATTTCCCATTAAAATTGATATAGACCATCTTCATCTTCATCTTAAGGTTTGTTTTGACAATAGAATAATTAAAAGTCAAAAAAACCACTTAAAAAATATATATTCTCTTTATTTATTTTTTATTTTTTTCATAAAAAATCAAAAATCTATTTTCAAAACCAACTTAAGTTTGCCTGCTCTGCCTCTTCGTCATACTTTCCGAAATGTAAAAGGCTTTGCCAAAAAAACATACAAACGTGTCCGACAACGTTTTTCAATGTTTTGCAGTCAGGGTCTCAGGTAGGGTGCATTTGACCCTCTTGTGTTCCATCTTTTCGGACCATGATGTTTAATTACTCACCTCCAATTTTTTTTGATCTTCGAAATGACACGGCACTGACAGAGCAAGAAACCAAAAAGAAAAAGCATATGTAGCGGAGTGTGATTCATCCTAAGCATGTGTATTGTGTGGAGTTATTAATTGCAGTATGGGATAAGGTAACAATATTGATTGCAGAATATTAATATTGATAACATCTGTTGGTGTATCATAAGAATTAAGTGTCGCGACCGTAAAATTTTAAAATTTTTTTTTTTATAGGTTTTTCACATTTTCTTTTCAATATTGCTCCGAATCAGAAGTATTGACCCGTAGCGATCTGTGTAACGACTTGTGAAATGGTTACATACCATTATATTATATAACGGGAACCAACGGATTCACCAACGATTTTCATTATCAGCACATACTAGTGTATATCCATAACGGTGTCTCATCAGTTGTTTTTTTAGAAATATGGTGTGGAAGTAAATTTATTATCACATGTTGCTGAGGACTCTAATTATAACTTAAAACTCATAATTAAATAGCAAAGTTTGAATGTTGTTAATTGTGTACTTTTATTAGATGAATTTGTGCTTACTTAAGTTGTCTGGCTTTCTATGGTGAAGGAAAATAACATTGGTAATCATATTACTTGAAGTGAAAACGGTTTGGATCGGATGCTTGAATTATGAGTCTCATTTGAAAAATTCTTTGTTGTCACAAAATTAGGGTGAACTTAAAAATTCTGTAAATTGGATCAAGTAAAATTATATAAATTTTAAAAAATTAAAAATAAAAGTGATTAAATTTTAGACCCCGTGAAAGTATAAAATTATTTAGTTTTTGAGAGCCAAAATGCTAATTTTTTTTGTAAAGGGTTATTCATGAACAAAGCTATATTACGAATGATCAAAAAGTGGCAAGATGACTTTAGTAATAAACATGCTTGTAAAGGGTTATTCCAATTCAATTTCATAATTTAAGTAGTGGGAAATGTTTTGGTGTGTAATGCAGACTTTATGCAACTTTAAATAAAATTGTGTAAGTTTTTACAAATTTATGTAAGTGATTATACAAAAATATATAAGTTGAACACAAATTTAGGTAAGTTCATGAAAACTTATGTAATTATTGTAAGACTAAATTTAATTATTTACTCATTATAGTGACCCACATGATATGACAATATGAATTATAGATTTAATAAGATTATAGTTTCATATCTTGAATCACAAATTATTATCTGATTGGTTAATATATGGAGTAATTTCCAAATCTCCTATTTTGATAGGGAAATGGAGTTATAGTTATATTAGGAAATTGGTCATCTCTCTACCTATAAAAGTATATTGAGATCACCTATTAATTATTCTGAATATAATGTATTCCAATAAGAGGGTCAAGAGAGAAACCTTTTTTCACTAACATTGATATTAGGTTTATATTCAATCAATTTTGGATCACTCGAAGGTTTCGCATAATTGATCTAAGTATGTTATTTATTTTCCACATTATGTTATTATTTGTGAAAATCATGATAATTCAAGATTTTGGATTATGAAGGTTGTTATATGCATAACACCATAAAAATTATTTATATGTGGTATTAGAGCACTAGTTAGAGAATATCATATTTTTCATTAAATAAAATTAATGATTTCAATTTATGTCTGTCATTGATTATTTGTATATTATTATTAATTATGAGACATGACTTGAACGGATTACGATTTCGGAATTGTGCTCAAATTTGATTACAATTTTATTGTGTGTACATATATATATATATTCCATGAATAATATTTATGACTCTACAATGCACACTTTATAATTACATCTATTATTTTGATAAAGTTATATTCTCCGTCGATTTGTGGAACACTTTTGATTGATAACCCATCCATGATCATCTATATTGGTGGTAAAGATTATGTTGATTTATTATTTTCAGATAAATTGAATAAATTAATATCTGAATAATTGACTATTTTGTATGATTTAAATGTCTTTATTATGAGAAAAGACTTATTGGGTGATGATCACTAGTGTTTAATTTAGTGTTTATAAAATTTAAATAGTACCTAAATATATTTAGTATTACATAATGAATCATTTTTTTTCATATTTTTTTCCCTAAATTGTGTTGTCAAATTTTATTGTGGAAAAGTATATTAAAATTTTATTATGATCTTTATAGTAGCAAGCATATTATTATTATTTATAGATCTAACTGTAACATCTAAAAATTATTTCAGTATGATGTTATTACCACCATTATGTGTAAGCTTGATTTTTATTGGTGGTTTGATGAGATACAAAAGTATATATTCTTATGTGACGTAGAATATGAATTGTGTTAATATTTGTTATCTTAATATTATTCTTTTGATTTAGTAATATGCATTATGATTATGATGATGAATACTTGTGAATAAACTATTATTTATTCAATAATGTCCACACAAACTTTTTATTTTGATTTGAAATCTAAATTATGATATGATTGGTAGTTGTCAAAGTGATCCAATTGGAATGACACATATATATCAAATCAAATAATTGAAATTTAATACCCTTCCCACGTATTAAAAAATTATGATTTTGCAAATCACAATTCTTTAATTACAAAGATATTAGGTTGACCCAAAGGTGCACCAATTCTAAGTAATTATTGAATTTGAATGGAATAGTTGATGGGTATTCATAATTGATATTGGAATGAATACTCAAAGGTAGCAGACCTACTTAATTATGAATATTTTATCAACTAGTCCTATTGGTGAAAGAGAATCACTATACTTGTTAAATAGTATGTCATTAGATTATCTCAAAGGTAGATTACGGTAATACTATTTGTGATTGTTTAAACATGTGTTTATCTTGACTAATTGTCAATTATTGATTACTCTTAATATTAATGTAGTGAACATAAATTATTGATTAAAGTTTTATTTCGCTATATTTGTATACTTTGTTTGTTTTGATTTTAAATGAAAAAAATTTCTTAAAATGAATAGAACAAGTTTAGTTTCATCTAGATATTCTGAATTTTGAGTTAATGTTACTATTTGAGAAATTTAATACTATTATGATTCAAGCAGTGTAAAAGAAAGAAATGACTTTTAATAAAATATGAAGTGATCGAACAAATCAAATTTTATTTTTTTTATTTTTTTGCAAATGTTTATAGCAAATATTAAGCTTTAACTTCCTTAAATTGATAATACTAAATAATATGAAAGAACGTTTTCGAACTGCTAATAATTTTTTGCTGGAACACTTACCATCATAAAGTTCGATGGTATACATGAGTATGTCATTGAATTGCCTAATTTGACTGCTTAATTAAAGAATTTAAGAATTTTTGTGAATGAATTTATTTTCGTGCAATTTATTTTGAACAATTTGTCTCTTCAGTATGGGTCATTCATATTAACTATAATTCTATGAATGGTAAGTAGAAAGTTAATAAATTGATTAGTATGTTTATTTAAGAAGAGACAAAACTTAAGTAATTGAGATATCATTTATTGATCTTGTAATTCAAGAAGCTGAAAAGAAAGGGAGAAAGCTTAGTGTTGGCCACATATTTTGTATAAGCCAATTACAATTCGACGCGTGGTAGAATAAGGGTAATATAGGAAGACTATTCAAGTCTTCGATCATGATTGTACACATGGCAATTAGTATTGGTTATTACGAGATCTGAGTAGCATTGGATCAGTAAAGAGATGCAAAGTGATGTGGCTTCAACGGTTACTCACATTCAAATTCAAAATTAGGAGGGAAGTCTAACTGCAAGTGATGGCATAGTGGAGCTAATTATAAAGCAACATGATCAGCGATCATGGAGGAGCAGTTCGACGGTTGGAAATGCAATTCGATGGTCATCCTTGAGAAGTATAAATAGCAGATAAGGCCCCAGAAAAAAGCCCCAGACTCAAATCCAAAAAACCAGTCTTATTCTACTTTATTTCCTTTCCAGTTTTACATTTCCTATTTTTTACATTTCTGTACTTTAAAATTCCTGTACTGCACTTCGTTCATAGGAGTAGTTTCAAGTAGATTGTTGCTGTAAACCTCTACGAGGCTGAGTTTGGATCATTGTAAGTTTTTCATTTTAATGAAATGCTTCAATTGTTCTTCATTTAATTGTTATTTGCTTAATTCTCCTAAATCAAGCCACCAGTAAAAGTCTTCTTCATTGAGGCTGAAAGAACTAAAACACAATCGTCTGATAATTGGTTGACAATTAATTTTCTGTAAGGACTGATTGATCCTTACTGGCACGCTCATAATTACAAAAGTAACCTTCGAAAGCCAAAAAGCTAACATATATTTTTGACACGCCTGGTGGGACTAATTGAAATGGCTAGACATAAGAGACAAGAAGAAAATGAACGCCTAGAAGAAGGCGTAGAAGGAGAGGTAGAAATACCTAATTCAGAGGATAATGTGATAACACATCCTGTGGAGACACCAATTCTATCAAAACCTATGGTCGAACAGACCAGCACTTCGGAACAAGTACCACATGTTCATAATATTGGACGAGACCAAGGAATTGGACCATCCACTGTTCCATCTATTCAGCCAATAAATCTATGGGGTGGCTTAGTAAATGCCATGGGACAGCAGTTAATGAACATGATGGAAAGGTGGGCAACATCCTTTTTGGATCGAATGAATAACCACCAACTAACAAACGCAAGACACATGGAGGAAGTTTCAAATGTCCCTCAGCAAAGATTGGCTAGAGATAAATAGCTTATGGAAATTAATGGACATTCTAATGGTCAAACTAGTAATCAAAACTATGAAAGACCATCACCTCAGTCTTGGTACGAACCTATTTCGAGGCCTATAACAGGTCAAAATGCCTCAGTACTTAACAGTGAAGCCATGCAAATTGGTGGATCTGGCCCAGTACAACAAAATGGCATAAGAATGGCTCCAAATCCCATGTTTGAAGCCATACCTGGCACGAGGGAGTTCACTAATCCCTTATTCGAATTTATACCCGGGGGGTTGGAAGGTTTTCCTACAAATGGAAGAAACACAACACTTGTTCTAGCACCTTTCGCAGGTCTTTTCGCAGGACAGGCTTAAAGGGGTTGCTCACACCCCCAATAGCAACCTGCACCACAGGGACAACCAGTCCCAAATATACCACCTTATGGACCAAGAGGACCACAGGCACAAGGTTGTCCACCAAATCCTGTGTTTGTCCCTCCAGTAACAGTTCAGCAGGCACAAAATATGGTCCCTAGGGACCAAATTGCTGATATTGTTAGAGAGATGTGTAGACCGATGGCTCGGGGGGTCCAGACTCTTGTGTACAGGAAATCGTACCCAGAATAGGTAGATAGGGTACATGAATACCCAAGAGATTTCAGGATACCAGATTTTGCCATTTTTTATGGGAATGGAAGAGCATATTGCTAGGTTTGCTGCTCAATGCGGTGAATTCACTAATAATGACTATATGAAGTTAAGATTATTCCGAAATTCTTTAACTGGGGGAGCATTTGTATAGTATATTAACCTTACACCTGGCTCTATCCAAACTTGGCAACAAATGGAAGAGGTATTTCATGTCCAATTCTTCCAATCGGAGCCAGAGGTTTCCATGGCAGACTTGGCAAGATTGAGTCAAAGGCCTAATGAGAAGGCTACTCAGTTTATTGCTAGATTTAAAAGAGCACGAAACAAATGTAGGGTCATCCTACCAGAGCTAGAATTCGTGAGATTGGCTCAAAATGGCTTAGAGTTTAGGCTTCGAAAGAAGTTTGACTTGACTGAGTTCAGAGACTTAGTGGAACTAACTTATAGGGTGTCTAGGTATGAAGCATTACTAGAGGAAGAACAAGATCAAAATAATGCATCGTACAAGACATATTATAGAGATCCTAATTATGAGATTGATGCAGCAGAGATTGTGGGGAAAGAACCTGTGATCTGTGAGGCATTAATTCATAAGGATACAACAATTGACCAGCAGTTTAAAAAGAAAGACTTTCATAGGAAGTACTCTTTCGATTTAACTAAGGCATATGACATTTTTAATCATTTGCTTGCGGCCAACTTCTTTAAGTTACCAAAAGGAGTCAAAATTCCATCTCTAGATGAATTTAAAGAAAAAGTGTATTGTAAATGGCATAATTCTTGGTCTCACTCGACTAAAAACTATATTGTTTTTTGAGACAGAATCCAAGAACAAATTCAGAAAGGAAGTTTAAAATTCCCAGCTAAAGCAGATAAAGCCATGGGAATCGACAGTAATCCATTTCCAGAAATTGGAGAGGTGGCAGCCAATGTCATTATGCCAGACTTCCAGAATTTGTCCTTGAAAGAATTAGAAGAAGTCAATGTGCAGATGCATGTTGCCAACCAGACAACTATCAAGAAAGACACTGGAAATCTACCAGCTATTGGACAAGGTTTCTCACACCAGAGGGAGGACTCTGATAAAGAAGCACTGAATGGCGATTCTTTAGAGGCGGCTGCAATGTAAAGGATGTGTCCCAGGTGCAGACTGAGCTACAAGTGGTTGAAAGGGCTTTCAATTGATGGGAAGCAGTATTACACGGATGTATAAAGGCGTCCTAAACCAACCAATGCTTATAACAAAAGGTCATTCCTAACTAGTGTTAGGCAGCAGCCATTAATGGTTGAGCCAATAGCCAATAGAATGCATTCTAAAGGCAAGAGGCCTTTATATGAGTCCAGGCCACCTAATTATTACAGAATGGAGAGCAGTCATCCTGAAAGGAGACTGGAGAAGGGTTCAGTTTATGAGATCAAAGCCAGAGATTGGCCCCCCTAGACCAGCCTCACGCAGGACAGAAAGTGGCTACTTTCATCAAAGGCCTGAGTGAGGCCCAAAACATGAAGTCAGGGCCAAGCAGTGGCCTTCACAGCCAGCTTCGAAGATGGCTTTGAAGGAGGAAAGAAACAGTTGAACAGTTGAGTTAGTAAGTTCGTGGGTACCTGGAGTTCCAGATTGGTTTATGATGCAGAACAAACTTAGGGAAGTGGTTACCCAAAGAGATATTGTTAGAAACCAAGGCAGGATGGTCAAACCTCCTTTGGTGGCTCCAAACAATTGGGTATTGCTTAAACACCCAAAAACAAAGGAACCAGATGTAACAACCCTCATACTGTTTACCGATTAATGACTGATTAATTACCGATTACTGTTAAATTAAGACTGATTAAGACTGATAATTGAATTGATCGAAATCGAATCGATCGATTAAGATCTCGAATCAATTATTTGCTGTCTGTTTAATTGCATGTTTATCTGTTTGAGTGTTTAATTATCTGTACAGTTTTTATGTTTAAACTGTAAATTGAAGGCCTTATCGGCGGCCGAATAAAAAATTGATCGATGATTTAGGATCGTTAGAATTTATATGATTTTATGGTGTATTTAATTGAAAACTGATTTGGTATGATTAAATTGGATTAAATTAGAATAAAATAGTGTTAAATTGCTTGGTTGACTTAATCACCAAATTGCCCTTATTAGTGGGCCTTTGTTTATTAAAATATTTGAGCCTTATACACCTAGCCAACATTTTGCTCAGCTCATTTCTTGTTCTTGCCGACCTTTGAGAGAGTGAGAGAGAGAGTTGAGTTGTTCTTGTTGATTTGCTAGAGAACTTGGTAGAATTGAAAGAGTTTTGCAACCTTAAGCTTTTACACTTGGATTACAAGACCTAAGGTAGGAGAATCAACCTTTCATTCTTGTATTCAAGTTAATTTGTGCATGGTTCATGTTAGATTAAAGCCTCAAGCCATGAATTGGAGTTAAATTGTTGCCATGAAACTCAATTGTTGCATGCATGTGCATATTGATAAGTTTTGAGGTTGCAATTCACCATTTCTCACATGCATGTGCATAATGTTGTTGTAATTCATGTTGTCATCATATTTTTGAAAGGGTTGAGCTCATTTGAGCAAACATTGAAGTTTGGAAATGATTTGAATTCATGCATGTGTATATTCATCTTGTTCATGAAAAAGTGGTTTGAAATTGAGTTTGAATTAAACACCCTTGGGCTTTGATTTCTTAAATTGAGCTTCAAATCATGTGATTCCATGTGTTTACAAAGGTTTTCCAGAAAATAGGCCCAAGAGGATCGATTTTGGTGTTTGAAAACTTGGTTTTGAACTTGGAGTTCGAATATGGAATTTCTAGATTTTAGTCGTCCGCTCGAGCGGGAAAATCGAGCTCCTAGTTTTTCGCACTGTGCATCAGTCCGCTCGAGCAGAGGATTGGGTGACACGCTCGAGCGGGCGTCGAGCGGAGATTTCACCCATCCAGTACTTTTTGGTCCGCTCGAGCGAGAAAGTTTACACTCGAGCGGGGACCTTTATTGCATGTCCGCTCGAGCGGATAAACCTGCGCTCGAGCGGGACTCTGTTTTCCTGAAAAATCCTGAAAATGTTTTCTATGTACATCTTTGCATCCTCATTCCATCCTAGGCATTCTTTGGCCTAGTTTTAGACATCTTAATGAGGATATAGACGTAGAACACACCGAGGCATGATAGGGAGTTAATAATTATCTTTCCCAACTGTGAAACTTAGAGTGTGTTCAATCTGTTAACTGTATAGGGTTGGCATTTCAAGGAGACGCTCTAGTTCACTGTAGCCCAGAACTCTGTGAGTAACAATTGTGTAAAGATATGTCCAAATGATTATCTTTTGAATCTCGAATCGATCTGCTTATCGAATCAATTTCTTGGTAGTATTATTTACCGAATGAATGTATGTCCTTTATTTCTGAACTGTACTGTGGCATCCTTAGCACCCAATCGCTTATTGTTATTCTGCAGAGATCTCTGTCGGTTCCTCGTGGAACCACTCATCATTCTTGATTGATGGCCATCATTTACTGTTTGGTCTTTTAAGACCTACTGTTTACTGTTATGCTAACGGATGTACCACATATGACTGTATACTGTACTGAACAACTGAATACCGATTGAAATGAACTATTTTCATTACTGTAAGGACGTTCATTCTAAACCCTTTACGCATTATGTTATTCACTGGGCTTTAGCTCACTGCTCATATATATGTGTAGGTGTACAGGCACCGGACCAATACTAGAGGCGTCGGGATAAGCTCCAGTTTTGTCAAGCCAACCAATGTGCCTCACTGCAAGCTTCCGAGCCTGCCAAGCTAAGGCTTAGGGGCGTCTTAGTAATTCCCCTTCCGCACTGTTTTGTATTATTGTATAGACTGTGTATCGCACCGTACTGTACTGTAATGAGGATTAGGTCCCTGGTTCACTGAATGACATGTATGTATATATACTGTTCTGTAAATATGTATGAAAAATCTTTTTGACATACAGATTATCACAGCTCATTAGACATTGTTTAATTACTGTATTGGCTTTCGCCAAGCCCCTGTACTCTGTATTACTGTATTATTGTTAAGCAGGCCTTCGGTAATCTCGGATTACTGGCCGGTTACGGTGCTAAACCCATAGGGGCAGGTTTGGGTCGTGACACCAGATGTGGTCCCCATAATTTCTAGATCACAAAGGAGGAAAATTCAGCGTAGGTACACTCTGTATCAGAAAGACCTGAAAGAAAGTGGAGAAAGCTTTTCATTGGTCTAGACAGAAGGAAAGAAGAATCCAAAGTCAGACCATACTCCAAAACCAACTTTACAAGACAAAATGGGTTGTAGCAGAGAACAATTGGCCAAAGTTCACTCTGAACTAAAAGCCAGAGAGAAGTCCAGTCTAGCAGGATTGGAGAAGGCTTTGATGGAGAGTGATAGCGAGACAGAAGAAGAAGTTGGCTTAGGCCAAAAGAAAGAAATGGTTGAGGAAGAAATGTTCGAAGCCTTCATGGCTGAACAGACGTTTTTGGTTGAAAAGCCAGTCAAAA
Source organism: Camellia lanceoleosa (assembly GCA_025200525.1). Lineage (NCBI taxonomy): Eukaryota > Viridiplantae > Streptophyta > Magnoliopsida > Ericales > Theaceae > Camellia > Camellia lanceoleosa. The sequence goes on from CM045762.1 coordinate 60,221,655, forward strand.
AAGACCATTTGAAGGAGTTTGTTAGTAATGAAGTGCCAGAATGCAGCATGGAAGGTGCTTCTGAAGTAACTGAACAAGGTGGCCAAGAAGAGAAACAGGCACAGCCAGCCATCCAATTTGGCTCGTTTCCTCCAGTATCAGTGAATATGGTATACATACTACCGCATGAATTCCAAGCTGGAGATGAGAACCAAGAGGGTCAAGAAATTGACCCAATTCCAGTCTCTAGTGAAGACTCACAAGTGAGTATGGTGCAAGATGAATCCGGAATGGCTACCCCAATGGAAACTGAATACAAGAGTGAAGAAGATGTGAGTATTAACCTCTCATATCCTTTTGAGTATCCTTCGAACTCTATGACACAGCATGTCAAGCCTTTGTATATCAAGGCCTTCTTCGATGGGATACAATTGAACCGAGTCTTGGTGGATAATGGGGCAGCAGTGAACTTACTACCGAAATCTTCCCTGAAGAAACTAGGGAAAAGGAACCCCAGGTTAATCCCAACCAGCACAGCTATTGCTGACTTCGCTGGAGACAAATAGATGGCTCAGGGAATTCTTCCGATCAACCTGAGTGTGGGAACCAGGGACTGCATGACGGCATTCTTCGTTATCGACGGCAATGCTAAGTACAATGCTTTACTTGGTAGAGATTGGATTCACACTAACAAGTGTGTGCCTTCCTGTTTGCATCAGAAAATAATGATGGCCTTGGGCAATGGAGAGACAGAGGAAATTGATGCAGATCATCAACCCTTCATAGCCTGTGCAGACTTCGCAGAGTCCAAATTGTATATTGAGGAAGTGACACCACTCAGTATATTGAGAAAATCTAATGGCTCAGCCGAAGTGACGGCTGATGAGGAAGTGACACGCCTGAAGCACTTAGTCCAGGAGAGTGCTGATGAAGAGGTTGTCGTTAAGGATGACAATGATGTTTGGTTGTAGGCAAAGAAATGAAGCCCAAGAAGCCAAGTCTTTGGCTCTAATTAAGTTCTCAATATTGAATGTAAAATCAATAGTCCAAAAAGTGCAAGAGCAAGAGAAAGAAGCCATGATAATTGGTTGCAAGCAGGAGCAGCAACAGACCAGAGTTTTGGCCCTTGATAAATACCGTGCATTAGACATTGAAACAAAAGTCCAGGAGATACAGGAAGAAGAAGCCTTATAGACAGACTTTTTCTATGAGGAGGAGGGTAAAGATGTTGAATCAAAGAACCTGGGAGCAGAACAAAGCAAGGAGATTACTTCGAAGGCAGAAGGAATCAAAGAAAGAGCTTCAGTAAGTTCTCAGATACAAGACCCCTTAGAAGAAGTAAATTTAGGAGAAGGTTCTATACAATAGCCTATCTATATAAGTGCTTGGTTGAATGCTCTTGACAGGAACCAGTTGTTGGTTATTCTGAAGAAATATAAAGTTTTTTTTGCATGGTCTTATAATGAACTATCAGGATTGGATAGGTCATTAGTAGAACATAGGCTCTCTATGAGGCCTAATTTCAAGCCATAGAAGCAAAAACCAAGAAGAATGAGTCTAGAAGTGATTCAGAAAGTTAAAGAGAAAATTCTTAGACTACTCAAGGTAGGTTTTATTAGGACAGCCAGGTATGTTAAATGGCTATCTAATATTATGCTTGTAGTTAAAAAGAATGGTAAAATGAAGGTATGCATTGATTTCAGAAACTTAAATCTAGCAACTCCAAAAGATGAGTATCCTATGCCTATAGTAGATTTGTTGGTAGACAGTTCAGCAGGGCATCAAATTTTATCAATGATGGATGGGCACTCTGGTTATAACCAAATCTGCATTGCAGAGGAGGATGTTCACAAGACAGCATTCAGATATTCTGGGAATATTGGCACATTCGAATGGGTTAAAATGCCATTTGGCTTAAAGAATGCTGGGGTTACATATCAGAGGGTTGTGAACACTATCTTTCATGACCTCATTGGAGGGTATTTAGAGTGTTATATTGATGACATTGTAGTGAAATCTCAATCCATGGAGGAGCATCTGTTTCACTTAGAAGTAGCTTTTGAAAGAATGAGAAAGTTCAAGTTGAAACTCAATCCTCTTAAGTGTGCTTTTGGCGTATCATCTGAAAACTTCTTGGGCTATGTAGTACACAAGAAAGGAATACAGATTGACTAGAATAAAGCCAAAGCCATCATTGAAGCCAGACCTCCATCAAGTAAGAAAGAATTACAAAAGTTCCTTGGACAGGTTAATTTTCTTCGAAGATTCATTTCTAATACTGTAGGAAAAACTAAAGTATTTTCTTCCTTGTTAAGGCTAAAAGACGAAGAGGAATTTGTGTGGACAGCAGAGCATCAAATTGCTTTTGAAGGAATCAAAGCTGTAACAACCCTCGTACTGATTATCGATAACCTACTGAATTAGTGACTGGTTACTGTTAAACTGAACTGATAATGACTGATAATTGGATTAACTGAAGTACTGAATGGACTGATTGAAATCGAAACTGAAATCGAATAAGTTTATCTATTGAATTGCATATTGCATCTGTTTGATTATTTGATTATCTGTTTGAATTCGTATGTTTAAACTGCTAATTGAAGGCCTTATCGGCGGCCGAATTAGGAATCGTTTCGTGTTTTGGAATCAGTAGAATATTTGTGATTTAATGGTATATTTATCTGAAAAATTGATTAGGAATGACTAAATTAGATTAAATTAAGCTAGTCCAAGAGTTTGATTTAATTACGATCTTGCCATGGTGAGTGGCCACTACCTAATCATCTTTGAGCCTTGTATACACTTGAACATATTCATTTCATCAGCCTTTCTTCCTTACTCTAGCCGACCAAGAAGAGAGTTAGAGAGAGAGGGACTTGTTCTTGTTGATTTGCTTGAAGACTTGAAGTAAATTGAAGTGTATTTGCCTAATTGAGCTTCTAGGCTTAAATTACAAGACTTAGGTAAGGAAATCATCATCTTCTTGTTGTCTTTAAGCTTCATCTTGCATGGTTCATACTCCATTGTAGAATTAAACCATGATTTAGTGCTAATAGGTTGGATTATGCTTGAATTGTTGCATGCATGCTTGAATTGGTGCATTTTGAGTTGAATTCATGTTGAAATTGTACATGCATGTTCATGTTTGAGCTAAAGTCCATGTTTTCATTTTGTTTTCCAACTATTGAGCTCATTAGAGCAAGATTTGAACCTTAATTTTGGTTTAAAGCTCATGCATTGCATGTTTGAAATTGTTCTTGAAATTGGGTTTGAATTTTGGATTTAATTGACTCACCTTTGGGGCTTGAATTCATAAATTGGCTTTTGAAACTTGTTATACATTGTTTTGGGATGTATTTTCCAGAATTTGGGCCCAAGAGGTCGAGAATTGAGTTGAGAATGCTTGGTTTGAGCTTGGAAGGCAAATCTGGAAATTCCAGATTTGGCTTCTTCGCTCGAGTGAAGAATTCCTCGCTCGAGCGACCAACGTTTTCTCTGAGCCACGCTCGAGCAAAGGATTGGTGGCTCGAGCGTAAAAATCGAGCATCCAGTACTTTTACTGTTTCATCAGACCGCTCGAGCGAAGGATTGTTCGCTTGAGCGAAGCCTTGGATTTTGCAACCTCGCTCGAGCGAGACCCCTGTTTTCAGCAACTTTTGAAAAATGCCTTCCAACTGTATTTTTGCATCCTCATCCCATCCTAGGCATCCTTAGGCCTAGTTTAAGGCATCTTAATGAGGATTTAGACATAGAACCACACCGAGGAAATTTAGGGATTTAATTATCATCCTTCCCAACTGTGAAACTTAGTGTGTGTTCTATTTGTTAACTGTTTAGGGTTGGCTCTCGGGGACGCGCTCTAGCTGCTATTAGCCCAATCTCTGTGAGTAACAATTGTGTAAAGATATGTTCAAAATGGTTATCTTTTGAATACTGAACTGAACTGTTTATTGAACTGCTATTGTTTACTGAATGAATGTATGTCCTGTATTCTGAACTGTATTGTGGCATCCTTAGCAATTACTGTTATTGTTACAGAGCTCTGTCGGTTTCCTTGTGGAACCATACTGTTTACTAATTGATGGCCATCATTACTGTTGGGTCTGTTAAGACCTGGTCCTTTTGGACCTACTGTTTATAGGCTAATGGATGTATCACATATGACTGATTGATTGAAATACTGAAAGACTGAATACTGTTTAATGAATTGTTTTCATCACTGTAAGGATATTCATTCATAACCTCTTTACGCTTTGTGTTATTCACCGGGCTTTAGCTCACTGTTTATATATATATGTAGGTTCTCAGCAGCCAGACCGGAGCTAGGAGCGTAGGTTGGTCCCTAGTTTTGTCAAGCCAGCCTATGTGCCTCACTGCGAGGTTCCGAGTCGCCATGCCATGGCTTGGGGTGTTTTTATTGTCCCCACCTGTCTCCTCACTGTTTTGTACTACTGTATAGATAGATCTCTCTTGTCTTCTTTCAGATCAAGTATCGAGAGGTTAGGTCCGTCTTGAATGTTGTATATGATTGTATAGATCAGATCGTTTCTAAACTGTTTGAATGCATGAAAAATGTTTTTGGCATCTGATTTTCACAAATTTCAATGGACACTAGTTATTTCTTGTATTGGCCAGTTCTCAGACTCTGTTTAATTGTATTCTCGTTCAAGAGCCTTGGTAATCTCGGATTCTTGGCGATTCTGATGCTAAACCCATAGGGCCGGGTTTGGGTCGTGACAAAAGCCTACTTGGCCAACCCTCTAGTGCTGATGCTACCAAAGGTTGATAAGCCCTTGAAGTTGTACATAGCTACAGCAGAAGATTCATTGGGAGCTTTCTTAGCCCAAGACAATGAAGAAGGCAAGAAGCAAGCTGTTTATTACCTTAGTAGGTTTCTAAATTCTTGTGAATATAAATACTCAGCTGTTGAAAAGCTATGCCTTGCATTGTATTTTGCTGCAATGAAATTAAGATACTATCTTTTGCCTACAACTGTCTTGGTAATTGCAACCACAGATTTAGTTAAGTATATGTTATCTAGACCTATGTTGAGAGAAAAAATTGGTAAATGGATACTAGCCTTATCAGAATTCCAGTTAGAATATGTTTCCCAAAAGGCAGTAAAAGGACAAATTTTAGCTAATTTTTTGGCAGACCATCCATCTCAAACAGAAAGCCAAGAGATAATGGAACTTGGTATGGCTAGTGTTGAACCATGGCAAATGTGGTTCGATGAATCAAAAGCCAATGGTCTAATTGGAATTGGTGTGGTAATTAAGTCACCACAAGGAATAGAAACCATGCATGGTTTCAGAGTGGATGGAATTACTTGCTTCAATAATCAAGCTGAATATGAAGCCTTAATAATGGGACTGGAAATTCTCATTGGATTACAAGTTCATGCAGTTGACATATTTGGAGATTCTCAATTGGTGGTTAACCAAATGAAAGGGATTTTCAAATGTCAAAGTATAAGCATGTTGCCATACTATGTTGTTGCATTTCATCTGCTTTCTCAATTTCAAATAGCAAATGTAACTCATGTCCCAAGATTTTTGAATAATAGAGCTAATGATGTGGCTCAGAAAGTTTCGAATTTCAAGAGAAGGGATAATGCTCAAAGGGACATATGCCAAACGACACATCAGAAATTAATACCACCCTTAAATAAAAGGAATGTGGTCCTGGAAGTCAATCATAATGACTTATAAGAACAAGATTAGAGGCATCCAATAATGCAGTATCTGGCTAGCCCATCTTCAAAGGCCAGCAGAAAAATTAAATTACAATCTATGCAATACATGATGTATTGTAATGCTCTCTACAAAAGAGGGGGAGATGGTTTATTGCCGGAATGTTTAGGCCCAACAGAAGCATTGACAGCTATGATTGAGGTTCATGAAGGCATCTGTGGTGCTCATCAGCCCGGTGTGAAGATGAGATGGTTGCTTCGAAGGCATTCCTACTATTGGCCAACTATCCTTAAAGACTGCATAGAATATGCAAGAGGTTGCCAGGCATGTTAAAAGTATGGCACAATAAGGCATGTGTCCATAACTGACCTGTATGCAGTAGTGAAGCCTTGGCCATTTAGAGGATGGGCCATGGATATGATGGGAAAAATACACCCACCCTCTTCGAAGCATCATTGTTTCATTTTAGTGGTCACTAATTACTTCACTAAGTGGGTCGAAGCTAAACCATACAAGGTTGTAGACTAGACTGAGGTCATTGGATTCATTAAGGATTTAATCCATAGATTTGGTATCCCGCAAACTATAACTGTTGATATTGGGACTGCATTTGATGGGAAAATGATAAAATCTTTTGTGGCAGAGTTTGGAATTAGCCTTGTTAATTCAATTCCTTATTATGCACAAGCCAATGGTCAAATTGAATCATCCAATAAGTCCTTGAAAAAAGAAATACAAAAGGTTGTGGAAGACAATTCTAGGGATTAGCATAACTCATTGCTAGATGTATTGTGGGCTTATAGAACTTCCCCAAGGTCAAGCATAGAAGTCACTTCTTATACCTTAGTATATGGGCATGTGTAGACACCCCATTTTTGACCGTCCTCAAGACTTGGACGTCACCGTTTGAACACTCAGTGATTATCCATGTTTGTGTTCGTCTCGAGTTCCCGAAGGTCTCGGCTGCGCGCCTTGCCTCAGGACCTCCTGACTCGACTGCTTCGTGTTCGGTTTTGGCACCAAACACCTGTGTTTTTGCCTTCAAGGGCAGGGAATGACTTGTTGGCCATCCACACACCCCGCTGGCCCTCCCCTATCATCACCGGCTGCACATTTGTGCCACCGGCAGTGTTTTCTTAAAACCTTTGGCCGGTCGGCACTATATTTTGCCGATCGGCACTTCTTTTGGCCGGTGACCCCTTTTGGTGGCCGGCGTGCACCCTTTGCACCCCTGAGGCATGGTGCATGCCAGCTGTGCCAGCTGGAATGCACCATCACTCATCCCGTGCATGGGAGTGACCCCTTTGCACCTTTGAACCCCCAAACCTTCTAGAAGGTTGAACCCTTTGGCCAAGCTTCTTGGAGAAGCTTGGCCAGCTGTCTTAGCTTCTCCAAGAAGCCAAGACCCCTTTGCACCTCTTGACCCTTTCTCCTTTACTTAGCCACTAAGCTTCTTGGCTTTATTTTGCCTATATAAGCATCATATCTCTCCCTTTGTTTGGGGTTGGCCATTCTTGAACAAAAAACCAGAGCTTTGTATCTATATATCTGTCATATATCTTCTCTCTCTAGATTTTCCCTCCCTCCTCTTGTGTGTGTGTTTTTAGGCCTAAAAGTGTAGTTTTACCTTACTTTTGCACTAACACACACTATCACACCTTAGCTCGAGATTGGGAGGCTTGGAGGGTTGATTCTTAAGCTTTTGGACTGGTTTTGATCAATAGAGAGTGGTTGGATCATCTGTTCTTCAAGGTTTCTTCAAGGGTGAGCACTTTACTTTAGTTTCTCCATTTTTGCAACAAGGTTCTACCTGCCTTGTATACTGATTTGGGTCTTGTGTATAACATGAAAAAGTCTTATATTTTCTTTCTTTAGAACTTTCATTAAGGTCACTTTGTGGTTTGAGTGCAAACTCACCTTCTTAGGCCTTATTTTGGCCTCTTTGGTGCCTTTTCTTGAGGCTTTGTTTGCCTTGGTGTTTTGGTCTTCTCACCACTGAAAACCAGTGGGTTTTTAGTGATGAGGAAGGTGGTTTGAAGTCTTGTATAGGGGAGGGACACCCCTCTCCCCTTTGTCCCTCTTTTGCCTTTGTTTTTGGCTTATAAGGGAGCATGCATACTTGGTGTGTTTTAGCTTCATTTCAGAGCTTATTTGGTGTTCATATGATATGTTATATCTCTGTTTTTGGTTGGATTTGTAACCCTTAGCATGCATCTTATACTTGCTTTGAAATGCTCTACTTTGCCTAGAAATGTGCCATGTGTTTAGCCTTGTATATCCTTATGTTTTAGCTTGGCTTATTGAAGCTTTTGGTCATGATTTGTCATGTTTTAGGTCTGTTAGTCACTGATTTTGCCATGTTTGGCATGCTTGGTATGGTTGCTTTGCATTTTGGCTCGTAAGCCTTGGTTGTGTAGATCACTAGCATGCTTAACTTAGCTTCTTCTCATGATTTGGCATCATTGTAGGCTATATTTCAGTCCCTAATCCATACTTACATGCTTGCATTGGTCATCACTTTCATGCCTTGGAAGGTTGTTCTTTTGTGCCTTGAAATAGGCCTTGTGCATGCTTGTATGTTTAGAGTACTTTGGGGCTGCCATATCAGAGGGTTTGGGTGTATTTTCGCATGCTAGAATTCTGTTTTTGCTTGTATAATACATGTCATGAGTGGTCATGTTAGTGGTGATAAGATGCTCTCTTTGGTGCCTTAGCTTTAGGCCCATTGGCTTGCATATTGGTTGAACACTTGTCCACCTTTTTGGACACTTTTGGCCACTGTTTTGGGGTGGATTGAGGTCTGCCCCTTATGGTTTAAGTCCACTATTACATGCTTATCTCATGTTTGTTGCATGTTTGTTTAATAAGGTCTTGTCACATGCTAATCTTTTGCATGATTATCCATGTCTAGCATTGCATATTCAACATGATAGATTGCATTACATGTGACATGTTTGCACTTTAGTATTAGGTTGCATTGTGGAGCCATGTTTGCACAACATGCATTGCATTACTTGGTTTGGGGTGTCAAGCCAAGTGTGAGGGTTGAGAAGAGTTCATACCACAAGTGATGCAACTTGTCTCAACTCTCGGTCACTAAGGCCCTTGACCTTGACATGATAGGGTCTTGGTCTTCATTTACGTGTTGCATGCATATTCATTGAAATGCAATCTTGGTCCCTTAGGCCATCATGCATCAAAATGCATAGTTGGTGGCCCAAGGACCAAGGGCCATGCTTCCTTGAGTCCCATACATGATAGGAACCATGGCTATGCTTACATGTGCCCAAAATTCCATGTCATACACTGTCTGTCCTTGTTGTTGTCAAAAACCAGATTCTGCAGAAATTGTTTGCCGACCGGCAGTAAAGAGTGCCGACCGGCAATATATTGGTGGCCGACAACCTCATAAGCAGCCGACAGACATTTTACATAGCCAGTGGCCATTTCATCCAGCCGATGGTGTGAAGCAGTGTGCATAGAAGGTATTCTGGGACTTTGGCAGTCTTTGAAAAGGCAGGACAGTGAAAACAGAGGCAGCAGTGGTATGGTGCGGGTTTTCTGGGCAAGACGGATCGAGCATGCATCATTTGCGCACCCCGAGGCAAGGCTGAGGCCCTCCCTTCTTTTTACATTCGATTTAATTTGATAATTAGAATTTTTGTAATAATTTATTCTGTATTTGGACTGTACTATTTGGGACTGTATATTCTTTTGGTCCCTCGGTGTGAGGGCACATTTGTAATAAGTATGTGTGAGTGGTGTGTATGTCTTCCAACCTCCACTTCCTTCTCCCTTTTATTTACCTGCTTATGATGGTAGATTAGGGCATATTTAAATTAGCATAACAGTATGATAGCATGCGTGCATCCATACATTCGTTTACATGTACCGGGCTCGGCGCATCATACTAACTGCATCGTATTTTCAATTCCAAATTGAATACATGCTACCTGTGTATTTCACATGCCATGTTTAGGATAGCCGAGCCTATCTAGATTGTATCTTTGCCTGTGTTGCATTAGCCACTTAACATGAACTAGGATTATGCATTTGATTACTAACTGGTTTCTGTTTTGGCTTAGAGTACTAGGTGAGCTGTTATGCTTTAGCATACCGCATGCGTGTGAGTGTTGCCATAATAGCATGATTACCATGAGGCTAACTGCTTATGTGATATAACTGCTTGAATGCCTGTGGATAGAGGTCGAATTGCTTAAATTGGGATAATGCATTAAAACTGTGAGTTTTAAGCCCACTAGCTAGTGGCAAAACCATCTTTTCTAAAAGCCCATTTGAGGGTGGCAAAACCTGCATTTTAGCCTACTTGCGAGTAGCAAACCATTTTCAAAACAAACATTAAATGTTTTGTTCCAATTTAAGCGATTTGGTCTATATTTGTTTGCTGTGCGCATAACATAGTAAATCTAGGCTAATAACCGGAATAAGAACACATAACGTTTTCAAAACAAGATATCACGGTTAGTAGAGGCCGGTCTTCGGATCGGGCGAGAGGGGGTGCTCATAGCTGACCTTCCCCAATCGTACCCAAGTTCCCGAGCCGAGGCAACTTTGGTGATGACGGACACGTGGCCTTTGGCACCGAGTCAGGGTCTCCTAAATTTCCCAAAATAAAATATTTAGGTGGCGACTCTGTATTTGGCAAAGCAGTCCATGTTTGGCACTTCTTTTCAAAATCTGTTTTTCTCAAAACGATTTGCCAGAGTTGGACTCTTTGGTTCAGATTAAGAACCGCAACTAACAAAAGGGAGTCCGAACTGTAGAGCGAAGCCCAAGGGCGCGTCTACAGCATGATGTAGTGTTACCTGTGGAAATTAATGTTAAGTCCTTGAGGGTAAGATGCCAAGACCAGTTAGATCTTGAGCAATACCATCAGGGTTTGTGCTTGGAGTTAGAAAGCATGGATGAAGCTAGGATTCTGGCATTAAATATCATTCTTTTCCAAAAAAAGAAAGCAGCCAAAAACTATAATAAAAAAGTCAAACACATTGGCTTTGATGAAAGTAATTTGGTATGGAAGACAATACTCCCAATAGGGATTAAAAGTCATAAGTTTGGCAAATGGTCACCTAACTGGAAAGGACCATATCAAGTTCATAGAGTCTTGTCTTTTGGAGCATACCATTTGAGAAATTTGAATGGATATGTACATTTCAAAAAGATTAATGGCAGATATTTGAAGTCTTATTTTCCAACTATATGGGAAACACAAGGAATAGAATAAATGTTGAGTAAAAGAACATGAGAATATTCAAATGATAAATAAGAATTTGCTTTTCATAAAGAGTTGAATACATTTTGCCATAAATTGGCCCAAAAGTCATTACAATGTCTCAGTTGTTCTTTTACAATAGATGTTCTATTCTTAAATGATGAGAACAACTGGTTGGCTGTGGTCATTTCCTACTTTCGGTCAACCAGTCCTTGATTGGTAATCTACAACTTGGTGTCAGTTTGGATTAAAGCTTGGTTAACTGTAGATAGCTCCTCATCAAGTTGAGTTTTCTTCTCTAGTAGTTGAGTTCGAAAGTGGAAGACAAAGGAATGTTGTTCCTTTAGCTCTGATACTTCAATATGTACTGTGGAAACAAAGCTCTAGTCTCTAACCAATTTCTCCTCTGCAGCCTTGGCAACATGGCAAATGTTGATGTAAAAGTCAATAGTGGCTGCTGCTTGAGATAAATGACTTGACACAGTCATGCCAGATTGCTTAACGATTTTGTAGCACTGAAGGAAGCCATTTCTTATTATAGGCCTCTGTAAGGCCTCGAAAGGAATTCTCGAAAAGGATGTCAACAACTTCAGACAGCTGTCCAAGTCTATTAGAGGCGAAGAAGGCTTACTACTGGTGGAAGAGCTCTAAAAAATTTCTAGCAAGAAATCAGCTAGAACTAATGGCTCAGTCTCATCATTAGCTATTAGAGATGTGGAAGGTATGTCGAATAGACTAGCTAGTCTCGCTTCGAAGATGTTTACCTCATCCATGGACATGAAGGGTGCAGAAAGAGCTTTAGTGGAAGGCACAAAGGACCGCATAGGGATAGGAGAAATGGGTGGAGCATCTTTAGCAGTTTCTATAGTTCTAGCCACCAATAGGTTGAAAGAAGAGGGGTTGGAACTAGGCAGAGATAATAAACTATGAGTTGGAGAGCTACCAGCACCCTCTATAGGGGAATCAGCTACCATCAGAGAAGGAGCAACAGCTGGAGTTCCCTCAAGAGGAGGAGGAAAAACAAGGCTTGAAAGAGAATTAAATTTAGATAAATCAAAAGTCAAATGAAGGAGATATGGAGTTAAGCTAGAAGGGAAAGGGGCATGAATACTGGGCCTCAAGGAGGGTACAGAGAATGTAGGCCTAAGAAGTGGAAGTGTTATCTAAATAGACTTCACATTTTGCAATTGATCAATTTCAACTGAAACTGAGGAAGTCCTTATTAGAAGAATAGGCTCAGTAGTTATTGCTGCAAAGTACAAAATAATGTCAAGTCTTAATACCAAGAATTTGACAAAAGAATAAAAGAGCAGAGGTATGAAAGGAATTACTTGTTTCAGAAGTGATAGCAACAACGAGAGAGCTACGAAGGGAATAGTACTCAGCAATGTGTTGCCTTCTTGTAGTTTCCCTTTGGATTGCATTAGCAACAGCAGCTTCATCTCTTAATAATTGCAGCTGTCGTCTCTTCTCAGCTCTTTGAAAAACAATTATTTCTTTGGAATGTTCCTCCTCTACTGCTTTGGCAGCCGCCTCATGAGAAGGGTCTTTGACCAAATCAGAAGGAGAGACAGTCATCTTCTTTCTTTTTCTTCTCGATGATGGTATTTCCTGCTCTTTCTCAGTCTCTCTCTCTTCAATCTGGGATTCAGACTTTTCAAGAGTAAGTTCCTTTTCTGCTGCTTTGGCAGTTGTCTCATGAGAAGGGTCTTCGACCAAATTAGAAGGAGAGACAATCATCTTTTTCCTCTTTGTTCTCTGTAATGGTATTTCTTGCTCTTCCTCCATCTCTTTCCCTTCAGTCTGAGATTCAGATTCTTCAGGAGGGAGTAATAGCTTCCTTTTCTTTTTCTGTTGTTATTTGTCTTTGAGAGTAGCTAAAGTTTCAGCTCTTTTAGGAGATTCCTCTTGTGGAGATCCTGAACCAAGAGATATAAATGTAAAGGAACAAACAAAATAGTCTAAAAAAAAAGAAACCTGAAAATACTTACCCTTTTTTGAAGCAGCTCTGGTAACTCTAGCAGGAGGGGGTGAGACTGCAGGAGCAGTTTTGGCAGCTGTGGAAAGAAAGGGAATGTTTTCAACTGTTGTTGATTTAGCCTTCGAAGGCACTCCTAACCCTATCAGTAAATCATGAGGGTGTACGGATAGGCGCACTTCCATATTGGCTGTCCACCAGTTTTGAAATCTTTTCAAAGCCAAGCCAGAAGGAAGGAAGGGAACGAATTTGAACTCACTCAATTCTTTTAACAGTTTAAATGTTACCTCTTCTAGTTTTGATTTGGGTATTCTCAGGTCTCTGGCTGTAAGATGGACATTCGAGAGACTGCAAAGTGGAATGGGAATCCCCTGAGTAAACCCAAATTGCCTGGCAAATTGAGAAGGGCAGTATACCTCAGCTATACACTTATAAGCTCGAGGGTTTAAAGTGCCAATGAACAGCTCCCTCGGTAGCAAAATAGAAGCCCACATATCTTTGTGTGGTGGGGTGGAGCACTCCTTATCAGCCAAGAATGTTTGCAGCCAAGCAGGTCCTTTGTTGGCATCAAAAGGGCAAAAGAAGGTGGCAGACGGAGAAATAGGAAATTGGTGAAAAAAGGTGAGGTAATAGGCAAAGGAAGCAGGATAAAGAACAATTCTAGCATATTTCTCCCTATAAGTGTTAGGGTTCTGAACAAGGAATTTTAAGCATTTGGGATGCAAATCAGTGAAGTAAGCGAAGAGCCAGAGTTGGAGCACCCAAAGGGGGCCTCCTTGGTTGATGTCAAGAGGTTTCTCACAAAATTGAGAGCAAACCCTATAAACATGGCCTAAAAGATATGGGGCTAGGGCTATGTGTTTCTTCAAAACAAGGGCCTTCGCAAGTGGGGCGAATTCAGGCATAATTCGTTAAGATGATGTACAAAAGAGAAATTTACACAACTAGTATAAAATAAAGGAAAAGAGTTCTCTATCTCTCACGGGGCCTACCCTTTTGTTTTTAGTCTTTACAAAGTCACTGTAGGAGGAATTTAAGGGTGGAAGAGGAAACTTAGTAGAGAGGTCTGGGTAGTTGGGAGTAAAAGGAGTGCTAAGGGGTGAAAGCCCTAAGAGATGACAAATATCAAGAACGGTGGGGGCCATCATGCCACATCGAAACTGAAAAAAATTAAAAGCCATGTTCTAAAAGCAAAGAGCAGCAGGAATCAAGAAAGAGTCTTCAGGAATGATAAACCTGGAAAGACGGAGGGCATCGAGAATACAGAGCTCTTGCAGGCATAACTCTGTCATACCATTCCTCCCATTCAGCTCTCAATGTCGGCCAGCAACGATGAGGTCGGGTCATTCTCCAATTTCCCCAATCGAGCCCCCTTTCATAGAGAAGAAAGTGGTCCTCCAAGCGAGGGTATAAAGCTGGAAGTTGAGTAGGAGCTTCTCGAAAGATGGCACCTAATATATATTCTTGTTTGTTGCTATGGTGAGGAACAAAAAGGCGTTCATCTATGGCACTTGACCCATCAGCTATTAATTTAGCGATCTCTTCATTAATACATCTTTTCAAAGCCATGGTTGGGCTTATACGATCGCCAGCGAGTACTTTCAGAGAGGAAGAATCCATTGGTAGCAAGCAGCAAGGAAGAGAGGGTTAACAGAAGGGAAGGGTTTGTGTGTTAAGCGAGCGAGTGATTTCAAAACAAGAAATAAAAGAGTTTTAAAAACCTTTGTGTCTGGAAAATATATCGCGTAATTCGTTAAGTACTAAAAGTACAGATACGAAGAGTTTCCTTCAATATTGATACTTTTGGAGGGAAAAACACATCCCAGATGTTGATGCCAGCTTCGAAGTAAAATATTTGGCTTCGAAACCAAATTTTGGCACCAAAAGTCAAATAACAACGGCTTCAAAATTGAAAAGCCGGCTTCGAAGCACATTTCATACCTAAAGATGTAAGAATGCTCAAGTATTTGTTTACTTTAAAGGGATTAAAGACCTGTTTTAGGTTTCTTAATGAAAGTAATGTCCTTCAAAGCAAAACTTGAGACCCCTTAAAGATGGGAATTGGTGTTCGAAACATCAAAACCAATAGTTGGTTTATATATATACAGAAAGAGATTGTCTTTTCGGACTAAAACAGTGCAGCCCTCAAAAGGAGTTTCCATATTTTTGAAGGTATGGACTGTTGTTCGAAGCAAAAATGGTCAATTTAAAACTGATTGATCATATTAACCATGACCATATGTTGGTTGTGATTAAAACAAGCTTTAAGGGGTAAGATTGTTAAACTCGAAGCACTGATTCTAAATGAAAATTAGCAAAAACTGTCAACTTTATTCTATGAATTGGAAAAGTTCATGTTGGTTTTTTTTAGTGTTTCATTTAAAACGATTGAGTCCAGATTCAAAGGATAAGATTGTTCAGTTCGAAACCCTAAATTTGCTTTTAAAGACAAACGGGGACAAGATCAAACAATGCCAAACAAAGAAAAAAATCTTAGTTGTATTAAAGCAAAAGCAATTACATCGAATGGCCCTCTTTGGGTACAAATTCAAGTTCATAAAAGTAAGGAATAGAATAAATAACAATATTATGAAATTTGGTCCAACTATGATCAATGAATTTCTGTTCTTTCTTTATTTTATCCTCTATTTCTTCTAGGATTGGCTGCTGATGTTGATATGCTCTCACTTCATAAAAGAGCTCTTCAGCCTTTATTTCGAACGCTGTTTCTCTCAATCCTTGTTCCAACTCGTCCATATCCAAGTCATCCCAGTACACAGAGTCTTTATTCTTGAAGTTATCGAATTCTTCAATGAGGTTCTCTACTTCGTACTGGGCATGAACTTGAAGGGATGAGAAGATTGAGTGGTGGCCACAAAAGTCTGATGCCAATGAAGAAGCAATGGGAGTTGGTCCAAAAACATGTGAAGCTCTGCTTGGGCGAGGGGGTTGAGGACGTGACCCCGAGTCAGAATATCACAAGCCCATCAAAGGTTCTTGAGAGAAACATCGTCCTTAAGAACATTGAAGGGCAAGTGAGAGAAGGCCGCAAGTAGAAGTTGGGCTTGCTTCCGCTCAGCTGGAGTAGGGGAAGTAGAGGCTTGTAAGGAGGAAAGACCTTATCCGCAGAAAGGGCAAGCCTCAGTCTCTCTGTCCAGCAAGGATTTGGCGGAGGAGGAGGTATAGAAGCTTCCATTTCGGGAGAAAGAGCAAGGGCATTAATATAATCGAGCCAGTCAGAAGAGCAAAGCTTCGCCTTCTGGGCTAAGAACGATGGGTTGTACCCTTGTGCCTCTTCTGGGCGTCGAGTAGCGTGCACTATCTTTGTAGGCATGGAGGATGTGTACCATGCTACAAGCAGATTATCCTCTAAACTGCGTCGGC
Source organism: Camellia lanceoleosa (assembly GCA_025200525.1). NCBI lineage: Eukaryota > Viridiplantae > Streptophyta > Magnoliopsida > Ericales > Theaceae > Camellia > Camellia lanceoleosa. The sequence goes on from CM045762.1 coordinate 60,237,922, forward strand.
GGTCGATGGGCACGTAAGGATAAACCACCGAGCTTCGCGTATAGGAAGGAAACTCTAAAGGGTCAGTGAACTCGACAAAGTGATGGTTAATTCGCTCCCTTAAATCACAGGCCTCAGGTTCCAACCAGCTTGCCCAGTCAGAAGCCCCAGAGGAAGAAGAAGCCACAGCCTTAATCCATGCAGAGGGTTGTAAAGAAGAACTTCCCATGTCCATATTTGCAACTTTCTGAATTAAAGGATTGAGGGCAGTTTGTTCATAGTCCAAGGGTGAATCAGAAGAAAAACTTCCCATGTCCATATTTGTAACTTTCTAAATCAAAAGATTAAGGGCAATGTGTTCGTAGTCTAAGGATTGATAATTTGCAAAGGCTTCCATGACTTGAATATAGAAAAGTGGGTAAAGGTGGCTAATTAATGCATGGAGGTTCTTTCGAGGAGGAACAGCATCATCAGATGACTCTTCGTGTGCTCGATCAATAGAGAAGAAAATTGATTAGGCCATAAAAATGTATCAGTCTGTTCGAATACTAAGGTGGTGGAGGTGTTCAAAAGATTGAAAGAGAGTTTAATACAAATGATGAATGACGGTTGCATTTCTGGAAGAATACAAAGCCCATGCACGTTCTAAGACGTGGATAAAAGACCTTGATCCACTAATATCACCAAGTATTGGGTATATTAATGTAGGGGGTAATGTTGGCTACATATTTTGTATAAGCCAATTACAATTCGACGCGTGGCAAAATAAGGGTAATACAGGAAGACTATTCAAGTCTTCGATCATGATCGTACATGTGGCAGTTAGTATTGGTTATTACGAGATCTGAGTAGCATTGGATCAGCAAAGAGATACAAAGTGATGTGGCTTCAACGGTTACTCACATTCAAATTCAAAATTAGGAGGGAAGCCTAACTGCAAGTGATGGCATAATGGAGCTAATTATAAGGCAACATGATCAGCGATCATGGAGGAGCAGTTCGACGGTTGGAAATACAGTTCAATGGTCATCCTTGAAAAGTATAAATAGCAGAGAAGGCCCCACAAAAAAGCTCTAGACTCAGATCTAAAAAACCAGTCTTATTCTACTTTATTTCCTTTCCAGTTTTACATTTCCTGTTTTTTACATTTCTGTACTTTAAAATTCCTACACTGCACTTCGTTCATAGGAGTAGTTTCAAGTAGATTGTTGCTGTAAACCTCTACGAGGCTGAATTTGGATCATTGTAAGTTTTTCATTTTAATGAAATGTTTCAATTGTTCTTCATTTAATTGTTATTTGCTTAATTCTTCTAAATCAAGTCACTAGTAAAAGTCCTCTTTATTGAGACTGAAAGAACTAAAACACAATCGTCTGATAATTGGTTGGCAATTAATTTTCTGTAAGAATTGATTGATCCTTGCTGGCACGCTCATAATTACAAAAGTAACCTTCGAAAGCCAAAAAGCCAACACTTAGAAAATGACATAAAGAAATAGTCACCTAAAGAAAATGAGTCCGTTCAAGATTTTTAGTCTCATAAGAAAGAAAAAAAAAAAAAAAAAAAGGCTATTCATGTTTTTTTTTTTTAATTCGATACAAGATTATTTTCAAACCAATTATGTTAAAACTCCAATTGAAATTATTGAGATTTATCGTTTATTTTTTGTGCATTAATCATTATTTAGACCTTGCTTCAAAAATTTTATGTTCATTCTAATTTTGAAAATCATTTAGTGATTTGTCTAAACTTAATCAACCTTGATGGTTATTTTCAAAATTTAGAATGAAAGTTTAATTTATTGAAAATACTTCTTTTGCTAATTTTGGTATTATTTATGATGGTTTGTATAAATTAATATTTTAATGATTTCTCAAAAATTTAATTTATCTTGCATCGTTATGTTAGTCCTAAATATAACTTAATAAATGAAAACTCTTCAAACTTAAAACATAAAAGATTGTACTTTTTTCTGAATTTTTTTTTATAAAAACTAGTAAATATGAGATTCTTTTAAATTTAGATTTGATTGCTTTTAGTGGGAGTGTCAGTTGCATTAAGGAAAAGCAATTCAATTACATTAAGTAAAGTGCCACAAGATATACAAGGCTTCTTCATATTACCCAAATAGACATTAATGTGCCTTTTTGACACTTCATATTTGGTAAATAAAGTTATTTTATCACTTTTATAGATGAATTTTCACTTTACAATTTTGTTTATTTATTGCATAAAATATCTCTAGTAAATGGACACCATTGAGGTGTACATTATCAAGGAAGAAAGGAAATTAAACGAAAATGTGAAAATTATAAAGATAGTGCAAAATATAAATCTATTTGCTAAACTTTATGAAAGACATAATATTTGTGAATGCCTTGGCAGAATGATGTAGCTGAGAAGCATTATTATACTCTAATGATTATGACTAAGAGTATGTTAAATAATTTCTAAATACCCATAACATTGTGGATGTATGTCATTATGATTTATTGTTTTCATATAGAATCGGGTGCCTAGTAAGGTAATTCCAAACACTCATTCTAAATTATGAACAGGAAGGAAACCGAACTTAAGACGCTTGCATGTTTGGGATTGTCTATGAAAATTAGAATTATTGATTTAAATGAAAATAAATTGAATTTTAGAATAATTAGTAGTTATTTTGTTGATTATCTTGAAAATTCAAAGGATATTAGTTTTACTATCTTGACCATAGTACAAGAATTGTAGAAATCGATAATATCAAATTTAATAAGAATAGGGAAATCAGTGGGAGTGATAAATCATGAAATATGATTATTCAATAAGTTTGGGTATAGGTATCATTGTCCATAATTTTGAAGGAAATTGTCGTTCCTATAGTTATTAAACAACTTAACGCTATCGAATAATAAATGAATAATCAATTACTTTATAATGTAATTATCACCAATGAAAAGTTGTAGAAGAATCACAAGAACTAATATTAAAAAGATGTCACGCCCCAAAATTTAGACAATTAAATATTAAATGAGGGCTAAACTTCAATCAATATTCCATCATCCAAATCCTAGGGGTGAAACAAAAAAACTAAACGCCAACCAAACCATCCACCATAATTTTATAACTAACCAATACCGTCAACTTTAAAGTAATAATAAATTGTCAAAATAACTTAAATAATGTACGGTTATAAACCATGCCAAATTATTCTAATACTATAGTCATAAAAATAATAATAATTAATTAATTAATTAATTAATTAATATCAACCATAAGCTCAAGAAAACAAAAGAAATCCAAACGACAAGTCCAACAACTATAGTAATTCCACGTCACCACCGTAGCCCCAACTAATCCTGCAAAAAAAGCTCGACTGCGCTCAAACAGAACGCACCCGAGTTGTCAAGAAACAAAACGGGTCAGTATACAGGTATCTTGGTATGAGTACAAGATTTAACATCCACGTGTCCACTAGACACAAACAAAAATATATTTAATTCTTGTTACGGGACAAGACAAGTAATTCCAACCGCATCGAGATGAATGGGTAGTTTCCCTAGATACGGTAACATTTAGTTTCTTGCCCGTACACAACAAAATATAACTTGCTGAAGAAGTATAAAAATGCACCATTTCATGCTTAAATAATTCGAATTGATCAAAAATCAAAGAACAAAAGTTGTACATAATTAAGTTTCTTAAAAGACAGCGAGACCGAATTTAACAGAAACTAAACAGGTTGAGAGAAAAACTTGATAGAAAAACCTAAACGGAATTCAATTAAAAAATTTGAAGCTAAAAACGAACAAAAATTGCCTTAAGATGATTTTTTTCGAAAAATGTCAAAACATGAAAAGTGTGTAGAATAATATTTTACTTTAGTTTATGAGAAACCAATAAAAATGAACTCGTGTCGTGGGTTAAAACAGCCTCTAAAATCTACATTGTCAAAATGAATTAAAACTACTATAATCAAGATCATAGAATAATAAATTTTAATCGATCTTTTTAATAAAAAGTTAAAACACAAAAGTTGTCTAGAATCACGTATACATGCCTTTTCTCAAATTTCATAATTTATCGAGGTCATTTACTATTTTTCATGATGTACAAATCAATACAATTCACACTATATCAATGAACTCATAATTAAATTCTTTGTACCTTAACTCCACCACTTCGGCCCTCCACTTCCGGCCTACACATATATCCCATGTGCCTCTCGTATACCTAACACCACTCCGAAGCCAAACTTGCACGGGGATATCATCCCAAGTTTGACCCACACTCCCCGGATGGTTAGCATATACGTACGCGCGTAAATCAAAGTACTCGTCTACTCATGAGAACGAGGAAACAATATACATATACAAAACATCTCACTCATGAGAACAAACATAATAATGCCAAGCCTAAGGCATTCAAATAAATCTCATAATCCTCACTTTTTTTTATACACTCTTTCTCACCAACACTCAAATAAAACAATAATCCATGGAGTCATGGTGGAGTATAAGAAATTTATCTGTGGGTTCCTAATTAATTTTAATTTCATATAACCATGAGGGTGATTACAACCATAAAATAAATCCATATAAAAACCCTAAACCTGACATACACAACTAATCAAAATAATTAAAATCAATCAATCAACTAAAAACCCTAAGCCTTACATACACAACTAAACAAAATAATTAAAATCAATCAATCATCTAAAAACCCTAAACCTTACATACGCAACTAATCAAAATATTAAAATCAATCAATCATCTGCATGCAAATATGAAATCAATTCAACATCCAATAAATAAAAATAACGAATTAAATATAAATCAAGGGAAGTGGGTTTTGTACTCACTATATTTTTTTGAAGATCAAAGAATTATTTGAAGAATTAATGGAGTCACTAAAACAAAACCCTAATCTTTTCTTCCTCTCCTTTCTCTTTCACACACAAAGCTGTAGGATCTCTCTTTTTCTTTGATTACTCTCTCTCTCTCTCTCTCTTTCTCTCTCTCTGTGTGCCGTTGCTCCTCTATTTTCTCTTTTTCCTTAATTTAAACCAAGTTTGGCAACCTAAAAAAAAGTTAAAAAGTTATCACTATTCACAAAAAAAAAATAAAATTAATAAACAGATATTAATACAAATAAAAAGTTGGCCGAAATGATGACTGACGTGATGAGAGGTACCAGTGACAGAGGGAAATTTTTTTTTATAGTAGAATATTCACTAAATCTTAATAGTAAAGTTGGGCCTGTAGGGGCCCACCATGGGTCCCCGTTTTGATAATCTGAACTGTTCAATATGTAGAACTCGTCTAGTACTATATGTTAATAAAAAATCACGTCTATCGGATATTGCTAACTACATGATTAAACCAGTTTTGTTACAGTTAACAGTTAACAGTTAACAAAAAAAATAACACGATCAGATAGCTATCAATATCCAATCAACATGATTTTTTACAAACATATAGTACTCGACGAGTTCTACACATTAAACGGTTCCAATTATAAAAATGGAACCCGTGGTGGGCCCCCACGGACTAAATAACACCATCCAATCAATCACCGAAAAAGAGGCAATATTTCCTCATCACTCACCCAGCCGGCTCCTCTCTCCATCCGTATGGCCTCTTATCCTATCTTCTCCTACATACTTATTTATACAATTTTTTAATACACATTTTTTCATAAAAAGTCAAAAAGTTAACCCAAACATCCATATTTTTTTCTCAACTTTTTAGCCCAAAAAGACAAAAAGTATACTTATTTAAGACACCCCAAACAACCTCATTATAACCTATGCACTTGTTATATAACCTAAACACTTATTATATAACCTAATAGTTTTTATATTATATAATATAAATACAACATAATTAAAACATAAATAAATATGATATATATTTTATCAATATATAAAACACTTTTTTTTTATATATATAAAATATATAAATATTTGAATTACTTATATATAATAGATTATCACATTAAATTCTCATAAATCCGCACAATTAATAAAGCCAAACATAAAATAAAGTAATAATAAATAAGTAACGATCTTCGAAAAATTAGGGTCACTACAAAAGATTTCATAAGGTAAAGAGATTTGTCATTTTAAATGATTATGTGGTATATCTATAACAATTTTATTATAATATTGAGATAAGTAAAGATTTGGTTTTGTTGTCACAAGCCATAGAAATTATTGATTCTACACTAAATGAATTGATGTCATGAATGATGAGTTGAAGTCAACAGAAAATAATGAAATTTGGGATCTCATTGAATTGCCTACATATACAAAAATATTTATTGTTCTAAGGATAATATAAAATGATATAATGCTAGATATGTGGCAAAAGATTTTACTCAGAAAGTAGACATTGTTTGCAAAAAGATATTTTTACTTGTCCCTTAAATGACTAATTTAGAATCATTATGGTATTAGTAGCTTATTATGATATTGAGTTGCATTATGTTTATGTGAAAATTAATTTTTTGAAAGAAAGTTTAGATAATTTTTTTTGTGTAGATCAACCTAAAGGTTTCTCTATTAAGGAAAATGAAAATATGACTTGCAAACTTAATAAATCAATTTATGAATTTACACAAGCTTTCTAAAAATTGTATCTTAAGTTTTATGATGCTATTTTTCCTTTGAATTTAAAGAAAATATTTTTGATTAGTATATATATCCAAAGATCAATGGAAGAAAGTTTATATTTATGATTTTGTATATTGATGATATTTTGCTTGTCAATAATGTACGTGATTTATTGCATGAATTAAAAAATTTCTCTTTAAGAACTTTGAAATTAAATATATTAGTGAGACAACCTATGTGATAGAAATTGAAATATTTCTGAATGAATTACATGAATTTTTTAGATGGTCTCAAGAAGTATATATTAAAAGTTCTATAGAGATTTTGTATGAAAGAATATTCACATAAAATTATCCATATAAATCTAGTCTTATGAAAAAAATTTATAAAATCAATTAGAATATAAACGATTCTTTATATATTTATTGTAAAAAATTTAATACTCAGACAAGGAAGTGATAAAGTAATCCTAAGGAATAATAGATTACTTGCTTACATTTACGAGGTCTAATAATCTTAAATTGATTAGCTACTTAGATTCAGACTTTAGATGATATATTGATGGTAGAAATTTCATTTTTGGTTCTTTGTTTTTATTATGCGGGGGAGTAATATTAAGAAAAGTATAAGACGAACTATCATAAGTATCCTCTATGAAAGTTGAATTTATGGTGTGCTTTGAAAAGTGTAAGACAAACTATCATAAGTATCCTCTATGAAAATTGAATTTATGGTGTGCTTTGAGACTACAATTCATGAATTGTTATTGCGAAATTTTATTTCAAGACTTGGGATTGTCGACTTTTTGTTGTCAAGTTATTAAGAATTTATTGTGATAATTTCGCTATTATTTTATTTTCTTAGAATGTCAAGTATTCTAATAATGTTAAACATATAGAATTGAAATATTTTATTGTTAAAGAAGAATTTTAGAAATAAAAAGTGTCAATAAAACACATAAGTACATAACTTTTAAGTGCAGATCTATTGATGAAGAAATTACTTTTGAAGACAAATAAGAAACTTGCCAATTGAATGGGCCTTCAACGTAATCCATAACAGTTGTTTGTGATTGATTGCATATTTTATACATTGAGATCTCATTAACTGTGTTTTTGATATATTTGCTGTTATGAATGGCGTACATACATATATGAGAATGAATGAATGATAATGAGAATAATCTTTGATAAAAAGACATTATTGGATCTTTTAAATACACTCCTCACTAAAAAATTATATTAAACTAGTTACTAATGTTGTGGTACATGGAAGGGACTAGGTCACACTATTGGTATAGAACCACCATGACTTGCATTAGTAAACTATTTAATTATAGTATTATGATGATGATCAAATTAAAGTAAGGTTGGATATGATTTATTGCTTGTCTAATGTTTACCTTATTAAATCTTGATGTATATTATCATATGAGCCAAGTGGGAGAATGTAAAACTAAATTAAATTATTTAGTCATTATAGTGACCCCACATAATATGGCAATATGAATTATAGATTTAATAAGATCATAGTTTCATATCTTGCATCACAAGTTATTATTTGATTGGTCAATAGATGGAGTAATTTATAAATCTCCTATTTTGATGGGCAAGTGAAGTTATAGTTATATTAGGAAACTGGTCATCTCTCTACCTATAAAGGTATATTTAGATCACCCATCAATTCTTCTGAATATAATGTATTCTAAAGAGGGTCAAGAGAGAAACTTTTTTCCACTAATATTGATATTAGGCTTATATTCAATTAATTTTGGATCACTCGAAAGTTTTGCATAGTTGATCCGAATATATTATTTATTTTTTGTATTATGTTATTATTTGTGAAAATTATTATAGTTCAAGATTTTATATTATAAAGGTTGTTATATGCATAACATCATAAAAATTATTTACAATTACGTGAATTTGTGTTAAATTTATGCATTTTTGTGAAACTATTCATATAAATTCGTGAAAAGTTATGTAATTTTGTATAAAGTTATATATGGTGTGCAATGCACACCAAAATTTTTTTTTTTTTTTTTGGTTGGGAGGGGGTTTAAGTTTGTAAAACAATTTTAAGCTCTATATATAAATTAAGTTTTTTAAAAGTCTTTATGCCTCTCCATCCTTAGAGAAGTTTTATTGGTCCTAAGGCAAGGCTATGTGGCACCTTAACTTGATAATTGTTGATTTTTTTTTTTTTCTTCTCTTTCTGAATAGTAGGGCTGAGGTCAGTTTTGGAGTTTTTTTCTTCAAAAGTTTAAAATTAATAAAACTCGAACTCAAACCATACTTAAAAGAATCAAACTTGAACTTGGCTGTTTTGAAAAACTTGAATTACCTTAAATCAACTTTAATAACTTGAGCTTGAATTTTAATATATATTGATAATACAGTGAGTCCTCGTGGATGGGTTGGACCGATCCAAGCTCCTCAAGCCCACTGGATAACCTGCAAACAAGTTCAATCGGGGAACGGGGTAGTCCCCCGGCGAACCCTCCGGTGTAGGAATTAGAGAAGGTGATAATACAGAAGAAATGTAGAGAGAGAGAGATAGGAGACGGAAAACCTAACCCTCCTCTTCTCCCCGAGTTTAGCTTAAATCCAACTGTAATCATTTCATTGTCTCTCGCTGCTCGATTGTCCCCGCCAAAGCTTGAGGCGTGGTTCGCCTTTGTTCAGAGGGGGTGTGATTCCCCGAGAGGTGTTGTCGCAATAAATGCTTGTGATGGATTTGCATTAATGGTGATGTCTCAGGGCAATAACTTTGCAGATCTTTGTCTGCCGACGTGGTTCTGCTCAAGGCTCGCCACTTGTCCGAGCATCATTGGTCTTTTTCGTCTAGTTGGACTCAACCGTGTTGGGTTTGGCCAACCGGGTTGTATAATGGGGTTTGAATGGTGGGCGTGGGCTCTATGGGCCTATCTCGCAAGAGTCCCCATTCCCGAGTGCAGCTTTAGTCCAACGAAGGGAATAATAATAGTAATGAGGGTAAATCTGACCGTGCCGGTGGGCGAACCGACCGTGAGGGTGGTTGACCGTGAGGAGAGACCGTGAGGTGGCCGAGCGTGGGGCCGACCGTGAGGGTAGCCATTGGAGAGGCCGACCGTGAGGGTGGGAAGCGGAGGGGCCGACCGTGAGGGTGACCGAAGCGGAGAAGCCGAGGGTGGCCGAGGAAGGCGAGGGCTCAAGAGGCGGCGTGTCACGTGATGACTTGAAGTGGAAGACAGGTGAGGCGAGTTCAGTGCATCTGGACCGTACACGTGGGGGGATGTGGAACGTCAAGCGTTGGATCAGGAGTGAAACGTCAGGGGTATTATTATGGGCATTGATGGGACAGTTTTGGCGGAAGATTTGAAAAAGTTTTCAAACTGGCGAAAATTAATTGGGATCCTTGGAATACGGGCAAACCGTGGGCTTTTGGTGTCATACGATTCACCTACTTGTTTACAAAAACTCAAAATATCCAAAGTATCAATTCCTTCGTTGCTCACGATACCCCATTAAAATATACTGCGATTTCGAACTCATCCGGCTATTCGCAAATACTGGTTTAGCAATGGCGCAGGAAGGGACCAGGATTGTGAGGATGGATCCGCAAGGAGGGCGATCTTGTGGAGTGGCGCGCAAGATAGATCGATGAGGTGGAGGTGCCATCGGTGCGAGTCGATCGGCCAGTGGAACCAGATCACCGCACTCGAGGTGATAGGTCCATTGTAACGGCGGCGGAGTTGGAGGCTATCCGCGAGAGGTACCAGATTCCGTGAAGTGGAGTTGGTGGTGCCAAAGTCCTGCACCGCCATCGGACGTGAGGCCGGGAGTTCTCCTCTACGAGGCGAGAAGGGTGGGCTGCGATTACGCCATGATTGTGGTGGATGTGCTTAACCGTTTAGACATGGCACCAGGACAGTTGATGCCCAATTCATGGAAGATTTTGTTGTCGTGTGCAAGCGCCTGGCCGAAGGCAATGGAGGGGCCATGACAATGATTTAATTTTTTGTCGCTACAAAGCGTCAGGCCAGGAGACTTGGGTAACCCTACAGCCGTGGCAGGGAAGGGCTTGGTGGCAGGGTTGCCAACCTCGATTAAAGGTTGGAGGCATAGGTGGTTCTATGTGTCTAACTCTGGAGGGGCTGGGGCACGCAAGACGTGGAAGGTGCCGACCAAGTTTGTGGAGTCGAAGGGGAGTGCGGTGATGGAGGAGAGGGTAAAAAAGGTGAAGGAGTGGAGGGAGAGGGAAAAAGTTAGGTGGGACGAGCTGGTGCAGCCATCTGCCCTGTTTGAGGCGGGGTTGGGACCACAACCGGTCGGGGGGGATCTCGACCGAGCGGAGTTGGAGGCCAAGAGAAAGGCACAGGAGGAGGAGGATCAGGCTATGCTACTGAGGGCTCAGAGGTTGACAGAGGCCCGAGCTGACCGACCGCCTCAATCGCTTGCGAAGGAGAGGATTCGACCTCGCCCCAAGCCCCTGGGAGGGAAGGATCTTAGCACATTCGAGCCGCGGAAGCTCCCTGTGGATCCCGTGAAGGAGAAAGCCAGGAAGGGGGGAGAGGGTCTGAAGAGGAAGAAGAAAAGGGGTGCCCCTGGAGGGGCCGCAGAGAGTCTAGGCCTAAGAAGATGAAGGAGGCCACAGTTGCAGAGGAGACCGCCAAGGGGTGATCGCCTCAGAGGTGGTGGATGTGTCTTCACAAGTTAGAGACGTTGTGCCAATGAGGGTTGTGGATCATAGGGGTGGGGAGCAGGATCTGAGCAACGGAGGAAGAGCGACCTGTGGGTCTGAACAAAGATAGAGGAGCGAAGTCGGCGCCCAGAAGGGGGGTTAGTCTGGGCGCCACAATATACCACGCGCGGGCTGTGGCTGGGAGACTGGAGGGATGGAGGCCCAGCTAAGGCGGTGGCGCATCGCTGGTCAAGATTGTGGATTTAAACGGATCTGCGGCCACCTCTGGGTTCAACGAGGCCGACCTGTTCAGGGGGTTATGCTCCGCCCAAATGGAGGTAACTACCCTAGCAGGGGCTCTGCTGAGGAAGGCTGGTGCTGCTAAGGTGAAGACCGATCAGGCCAAGGCAGAGCTGGCTAAGTTGAAGAAGGAGAATGCAGAGTGGAAAACTTCCCATGCCGAGCTGAAAACAGTCAAAGTGGACCTAGAAGATACACGCCGCCAGGTGGTGTCGCTGGAATTCCAACTTGCTGGAGAGCGAAAGAAGGTGGAGGAGGCCCAAAGAGCGTGCGCCGTTGCAGTCGAGCGGCATGAGGAGGCCATGAGTGATAATGAAAAGCTCGTCAGGCAGAAGGATGAGGCAGATGTGAAGGCTGAGGCTCTGCAAAAGGAAGTGGAGGATGAGCGTGCTAGGGCGCTGGAGCAGAGGGAGAGCCTGCTGAAACAATTTGAAGAAGAGAGGGAAAAGTTGGCGGCGGAGGGGGAGGTCTGGAAGAGGGAGTTGGAGGCTGAGAAAGCCAAGGCTGCAGCTGAGAAGGAGGCCCTACAAAAAGAGTTGCACGAAGAGAAGGCGAGAGCAGCCTCGGAAAGGGCAGCCTACCCTGATCTTTGTGTTGCAGCGGTTACTCAATTCAAAGGGTCTCCAGAGTTCCAGATGGCCATTGATGCAGCGGTTGCCAGCAGCTTGGCCAGGGAAGAGTCTGGGGGGGCTGGCCCATCACGGACAACGGCTGAAGGGAGACCTGAGTCTGAAGTTATAGAGAGCTTCCAACGATCAGATTTTTATAAGCATGAAATGGCAGAGTTCTGGGACAGCGGCTGGAGAATGTTCAAACGCAAGGCCGAAGAGCTGTTCCCAGAGCTTGACTTCAGCAGGGTAGTGGTGGAGGAAGATGATGTGGCCCAGACCCCCCTAGACGAGGGAGTAGAGGAAGCAGACCTGGTCTCAAGTGAGGAGGAGGCATGATCTGGGGGATAATTTTGTATACATATATTGTTTTGTTTTGTTTTGTTTTGTTTTTGCAAGGGATGTATGTAGCTTGTACACACATTTTTGAATAAATAAAAAGACTCTTATGGTTCTAATTGATGATGCCAGTATATCTTTCTTCTTGTGTTGATTTGGTCTGTATATCTTTCTTGTAATTACTTTGTGCACTGAGGTGTTCATGACTTAGTGGCGAATTACTGTAAAAAGGGGAGACTGGCATGTGAAGTTGAAGATGTAATTTGCCAATGAAATGTGGGCAGACCTCTTTAAAATATGACTAAGTGTCAAATTGCCTTGAAAAAGTAGGTTGAAATTCTCTTTAAAATATGACTAAGTGTCAAATTGCCTTGAAAAAGTAGGTTGAAATTCTCTTTAAAATATGACTAAGTGTCAAATTGCCTTGAAAAAGTAGGTTGAAATTCTCTTTAAAATATGACTAAGTGTCAAATTGCCTTGAAAAAAGTAGGTTGAAATGCAATGTTGAACATGTGATTTGGTGTCAGGCCATGGCTGAGTGTTTTGTTTGATGAGCCTTCAGTCATAGGTCTTACCGAGGCCCGTGAAAACGCTCAGGTTTGGCGGAGGCTTTGAGCGCTCGGTCTGGCCGAGGTTGTTGAGGGTGCTCAGCCTGACCGAGGCTTTGGGAAGTGCCTGTGTCTGGCCGAGGCTTTGAAGGTGCTCAGTCCTGACCGAGACTTTGAGTGCTGCCCGGCCGAGGCTTTTGAAGGTGCTCAGTGGACTGAGGCTTTGAGTGCTCGGTCTGGCCGAGGCTTTGAGAGTGCTCAGTCCGACCGAGGCTTTGAGTGCCTGGCCCGCCGAGGCTTTGAAGGTGCTCAGTCTGACCGAGACTTTGAGGGCTCGGTCGGCCGAGGCTTTGAAGGTGCTCAGTCGGACCGAGACTTTGAGGGCTCGGTCTGCCGAGGCTTTGAGAGTGCTCTGTGTCCTGACCGAGGCTTTGAGTGCTCGGTCCGCCGAGGCTTTGAGTGCTCTGACCGGCCGAGGCTTTGGAGGTGCTCAGTCCGGCCGAGGCCGAGGCTTTTGAGAGTGCTCAGTCCGACCGAGGCTTTGAGTGCTCTGGTCTGGTCGAGGCTTTGAGTGCCTTGACCGGCCGAGGCTTTGGAGGTGCTCAGTCCGGGCTGAGGCTTCGAGTGCCTGGCCCGCCGAGGCTTTGGAAGTGCTCTCCGCCGAGGCTTTGAGTGCCTGACCGCCGAGGCTTTGGAGGTGCTCAGTCTGGCCGAGGCTTCGAGTGCTCTGGCCCGCCGAGGCTTTGGAAGTGCTCTGTCCGCCGAGGCTTTTGAAAAGTGGTGCCGCAAAGAAGAGTTGCAGAAAGTTACATTCAGACAGGTTGAATTATAGAGAGTGGGAGCTCCAATGACATTTGTATTATGTATTGAAAAAGGAAAGTACAACAATTTTGACAATACAAAAGTGAGGATTCATTGATAGTAACGTTTCAGGATGTTCAAGATTCCAAGGATGGGGAAGGTCTCGCCATCCATATCTTGAAGTCGGTAAGTGCTCGGTCGCGGAAGCTTTCACTACATAGGGCCCCTCCCATTTCACGCTAACTTGCCCTCACCGGATTCTTTGTGGCAAGGGTTGCTTCTCAAGACAAGGTCGCCAATGGAGAATTCCCGTGGTCGGACTCTGCGGATGCAGTGTGCTCTCAGTTTCTGGCGGTATGTGGCGGACAGTTAGCGATCTCTCGAGTTCCTCAATGAGATCCAGTGTCCGCTCGACGGAGTTCTTGGATGAGGCGAGGTCTGGATGTAGGACCTGGGGTGGGCAGACCGACTTCTCAGGATGACCGCCTCGGCAGTATGTTAGGCGAAAGGGTTTCCTGAGGAGTCCGGCAATGGTTCGGTAGGCCCAGTACATGTGGCGGTTCCTCAGAGGCCTTTAGCAGCCTTGAGCTTAGTTTTGATGATCTTCAGGAGAGAGCGGTTGGTGACCTCAACTTGGCCATTTGCTTGGGGGTGACCGGGGAAGAGAAGCATGGTTGAATTTGGAGATCTGCACAAATTTCCGGTATCTAGCATTGTCGAACTGTTTGCTGTTGTCGAGACGATGGCACGAGGATGCCAAATCTGCAGACAATCGATTGCCAGATAAACTTGGTGGTGTTGCGCTCGGTGATTGTGGCAAGGGGTTCTGCCTCGACCCACTTGGTGAAGTAATCAATGGCAACAATTGCGAATTTGGTCTGGCCTCGACCCGATTGGGAAGTGGACCTACCAGTCGATACCCCATTTGGCGAATGGGTAAGCCGCAAAGAGTGATCAACTCGGGGGAGCATGGGGATGTTGGCGGTTACCGCACTTGTCGCATTTCAGGACGAAATCAGAGGCATCTTTGCTGAGGGTCGGCCAGAAGTAGCCTGTGCGGAGCACTTTGTGTGCGAGAGACCTGCCACCCGAATGATTACCGCAGATTCCTTCATGGATTTCTTGCATTACATAGGTTGCTTGGGCGGGATTGAGACATCGCAGGTATGGTCGTGAGAAACCGCGCTTGTAAAGAACACCGTCGGCCAGGTGTAGTTGGCGTCGATCGCTCGACCTTGGCCTTCTTGTTGGTCATCTGGGAGTTCGCCAGGGGTCAAGAAAATGAGGATGTCGGATGCCCAAGGGATGGGTTCTGCCTGAAGGAATTGCACTTCTTGCAGGTCGGGTGAGATGGCTGGGTGAGTCAGGTATTCGAGGCGGACTCCATGGCCGAGGTCGGATTGGTCGGAGGCCGTTGAGCCATCTCATCCGCTGGAGTTTTCCGCCCTAGGTATGTGTCTGATTTGGAAGGTGTTGAAGAGTCGAACAAGGGTGAGAGCCATGTCTCTGTAACTCCGCATTGTGGCGTCCTTGGCATCGAATTCACCCGTGATCTGGCCGACGATAAGCTGGGAGTCGCTGAACACTCGGATGTGGCTAACACCAATGTCTTTGGCCAGACGGAGCCCTGCTATCAATGCTTCGTATTCGGCCTCATTGTTGCTGGCCGCAAATAAGAGGCGGAGGGCACACTTGAAATAACCCCCTTCGGGGGATGTGAGGATGAGGCCAGCCCCACTTCCCTCCCTTCGAGACGAGCCGTCTACATTGAGTGTCCAACAATGGGGATCTTCAGGCTCTGGTGGAGTTGGTGCGGATGGAAGGTCAGTGGTTGAGGCTGGATTGGTAAACTCCAAGATGAAGTCGCTCTGACACTGTCCTTGATTCTTTGTCAAGGCGATAAGAGATGTCGGCGGCTTAGTTCTCTCGACCCTTTGCATTAGTCTCCCCGAGAGCTCGGGTTCTTTGCATGACCTTCTTCCGGTGGTCGGTTAGATCCACTATCGAATGGGCTTGGAGGTAGGGACGGAGTCGTCTGGAGGCAGTGACCAAGGCCAGGGACAGCTTTTCTAATAGGGGATAGTTCTGCTCTGCTCCCCTGAGGGCCCGGCTGATGTAATAAACCGGTCGTTGGATGGAGCCGCCTCTCGATGAGTCTTTGCTTGATTGCGGTGCTTGATAACGCTAGGTAGAGAAAGAGGGCTCATGGGTGATTGCTGAGAGAAGGGAGGGTTGGCCATGCATTGTTTCAAGCCGAAAGGCCTCTTCCGACTCGTTGTCCATTCGAAACTCGCCGCAGACTTTGAAGAATGGTAGGCACCTATCCGTCACCTTGGAGATGAAAGCAGTTAAGGGTCGCCACTCTACCTGTGAGCCTTTGGACCTCTTTAACGGTTTTGGGTGTCTGCATCTCAACCAAGGCCTTGATCTTCTCAGGGTTGGCCTCGATGTCGCGCTGGCTGACCATGAAACCCAGGAACTTGCCAGATCCTACACCAAAGGCGCACTTCTCCGGGTTGAGTTTCATCTGATATTTGCGGAGTGTGGCGAAAGTCTCTCGTAGGTCGGTGAGGTGGTCGGCGGAGAGTTTGCTCTTAACCAGCATGTCATCTACATACACTTCCATGTTCCGACCGATCAGATGGTGGAAGACTGTGTTGACTAGACGTTGGTAGGTGGCCCCAGCATTCTTTAGTCCGAACGGCATGACACGGTAGTGGTAGGTGCCCCGATCGGTGATGAAGGATGTGTGTTCCTGGTCTGATGAGTGCATCACGATTTGGTTGTACCCTGAAAATGCATCCATGAAGCTGAGCATTTGATGACCGGCCGTGGCGTCGACCAGTAGATCAATGCGGGGGAGAGGGTAGCTATCTTTGGGACAGGCCCTGTTCAGGTCGGAGTAGTCGACGCAGAGACGCCACTTGCCGTTGTTTTTGCGGACCAGGACCACGTTGGACAGCCACTTAGGGTAGTCCACGTTTCGGATAAACTGGGCCTTGAGAAGTTTGTCAACCTCTGCAGCTATGAGGTTGTTGCGCTCGGGATGGAAGATACGTTGCCTCTGTCGATAAGGTCGGAAGTGAGGCTCGATACTGAGGCGATGGGTTATGAAAGATGGGTCGATGCCCGGCATGTCTGCATGAGTCCAGGCGAAGACGTCTCTGTGTTCAGTCAGGAGAGCGGTGAGGTCGGCTTTGGCTTGGGGAGGCAGTTGGCTGCCGATTTTAGCAGTTTTGAGTGGGTTGGTGGGATCAATGTTAACTTCCACGAAGTTCGCCTCTGATCGCCGGTTCGCCCTCATCTCAGACGTCAAGTCCTTCAATGATCATTGCCTCCTTCAATTTGACCTCTTTAAGTGAGGCCACATAACATTCTCTGGCGATGGTGCATTTCTCCTCTCACCGTTCGACCCCAAAATCGTTAGGGAACTTGAGGGCAAGGTGGTAGGTGGATGTAATGGCACAGAAGGCATTGAAATTTGCCGAGGATGACATTATGCGGAGGGGCGATCGACAACAAGGAAAGTAAGCAACTTCGTGGTCTGCCGTGGGTACTCTCCAATGGTGATGGGGAGATCGATGGAGCCGATCGAGGTCACCCGGTCACCGGTAAAACCAACCAGAGGAGTTTGGAGTGGGGACAAGCCTTCTTCCCCGATCTTCAGCTGGCGGAAACAGTTTAGGAAAATGATGTCCGACGAGCTGCCATTGTCAATGAGGACTTGTCTGACTTTATAATTGGAGAGGACAGTGGAGATGACAAGGGGATCATCGTGAGGATAACGGATGCCTGCACAGTCGGCGTCCGTGAAGGTAATGGGCTCTGTCCACTGCTTAGGTTGCTTGGGGGGTCGGTCGACCGTGGCCACTGTCTTGTCCGAGCCCTGTCGTATCTTTCTAAGTTCTGCCCTCTGAGCTGAGCGTGATGGTCCCCCACAAGCAAGACCACCTGAAATAACTCTGATTTCACCAATTGGCGGAGGCGGATTTCCTTGAGGCCGAGGTTGTTGGTGAGGTCGGTCATGCCGGGCTGAGCCGCTGGTGAGTGGTATGCTCGCGATCGTCTCTGTGGGGCTCGGTCCTTGTCTTTCTTGAGGACGGTATCGTGGAAAGCTCAGCGCCTGGCGAATGAGGTCTCTACTTGGTCTTTGAGGCTGATGCAGTCGTCGGTGTTATGGCCATGTTCTTGGTGGAAGCGGCAATACTTAGACTGGTCTTTGCGGCTGGAGGGGTTCCGTGGGGGAAGCGGCCACTTGAGGGGGTAGTCCCGTTGGATCTCGTGAAGAACTAGATCCATAGGTGTATTGTTGAGGTATATTAACCGACCGGGGGTTCTGCGATTATTCTCTAACCCCATGGGGGTCAGTTGAGGCCGGCCGATCGGCACGAGGGGGTCGATCGATAGCGGGATGTTTGGTTATGGTAGGATGTTCTTTGGGCTCTTGGTCTTTTCTTTTTTCTCTGGGGGTCAGATATTTAGTTGTGGAGTCCTGCCGAGCGGCTAGAGAGTCCTCGGCGTTCATGTACTTTTGGGCTTTGGAGAGCAAGGCTGCCATGGATGTTGGGGGGTTCTTGGAGAGGGAGAAGAGGAAATCGGATGACCGCAGGCCAGCCATGAAGGCTGTGAGAATGACCTTATCGTCATTTTCAGCAACTTGTAAGGCTTCGGTGTTGAAGCGGGTGACATAGTGCGTAGTGATTCCCCCTCGGCCTGACGGATGTTGAGGAGTTGGGTCGCCGGTCGTCGCTGGCGTTGGGCTCCAATGAAGTGGCTCAGGAAAGAGTCACTGAGGTGTTGAAAAGTAGAGACCGAATCTGGTGGCAACTGGCTGAACCATAGCCGAGCCGATCCCTTTAGGGTCACGGGGAAGGCTCGGCACATGATTTCGTCGGGGAAAGCATGGAGGATCATGAGTGTACGGTAGGTTTCCAGGTGATCGACGGGGTCGGTGGTTCCGTCGAAGGGGTCGATGGTAGGCATCTTGAACTTGGGGGGTAGGGGTTTGTCGCGGATGGAGGCGACGAAGGGGGAGTTTGCTGTGGTGGAGGGCTTGTGTTGGATGTTTTGCATGACCCCTTGGAGCTGGAGTTTCATGGCTCGGAGTTCTGCGTCCCAAAGAGGAATGTTGTCTCCTCCAGTGGGGGATAGATGTTGAACGTCTTGGCTTCTCCTCGAGCCGGGCTATGACCGAGGGACGTGGGAGTGGAGGAGGAGGATGTATATGTGGGTGAGGGCCGCAAGCCCTGAGTTAGGAGGATTGGGTTGCGACAAGATGGCTCGGGACTTGTTCTGGATGGGAGGAATATCTGGAGGTGGCGGGGAATAGGAGGTTCCGTTGGAGCAGGCGTTGATTAAGGCTGGTTTTGTTCACCCATACGGTTGATGCCGCAGTGAGCTCGATGAAATCTTGTGGTGGGTTGTTCGGATTGGGAGGGTCGGTCGGTGATCGAAGACATTGTGGTGGGAAGCCATGGATCTGTCGTTACCATGCACGTGACGGATGAGGTGAAAAAGGTTGTTGGAAAAGGGTCTCCGTGGCAATGAACACAATCAAGACGGATAAAACCAATTCCACAGACGGCGCCAATCGATATCTGATGAGTCCTCGTGGATGGGTTGGACCGATCCAAGCTCCTCAAGCCCACTGGATAACACCGAAACAAGTTCAATCGGGAACGGGTAGTCCCGTGAACCCTCCGGTGTAGGAATTAGAGAAGGTGATAATACGAAGAAATGTAGAGAGAGAGATAGGAGGCGGAAAACTTAACCTTCTTCTTCTCCTCGAGTTTAGCTTATATCCAAGCGTAATCATTTCATTTGTCTCTGTCGTTACGATTGTCCCCGCCGAAGCTTGAGGCGTGGTTCGCCTTTGTTCAGGCAGGGGTGTGATTCCTGAGAGGTGTTGTCGCAATAAATCTTTGTGATGGGTGCATTAATGGTGATGTCTTGTGGCAATAACTTTGCAGATCTTTGTCTGCCGACGTGGTTCTGCTCATACCGCCACTTGTCCGAGCATCATTGGTCTTTCCTGTCTAGTTGGACTCCAGCTGTGTTGGGTTTGGCCAACCGGGTTGTATAATGGGGTTTGAATGGTGGGCCGTGGGCTCTATGGGCCTATCCCTGTCATATATATATATATATAAATATGCAAATTAAAAGGGGGGAAAGGATTAATAACAAAACCGCGAAGCAAGTATCTTCCACTTTCACCAAGAGTATAAATATAATATGAAAAATATTGGGGATACTAATAATCTTATTAACACACTTACAAGTTGATGTGAGTCCCATATCAAGTGATGGTTGATCTTATCAAAATTTGTGAGTGTGTTACTAAAATTGTTAGTAAATATGTAAGTATCCTAACACTGTTGAATTAATATTTGCATATGGCATAAGTTGAATGATAAGATATACAAATAATAATAATAATAAAATAGTGACAATTACAAAATATAGTCTTGGTGAAATTAAAAAAAAAAAAAAAAATTGATTCACTTTATCATATGCTAAATTTGGCATAGGAAACTTCTATAAATGTCACATTCTTTAATTGAAACCAGTGAAATGTAAATACATAATAAGAATAAATGTAAATACATAATAAAAATAGATAAATAATTTAGATTAAAAATTTAGGATATAAATTAACAAAATTAAAAATTCATAATTTTTTTTGTTATAAAGGTCAAAATTGATTTTTTTTAATTTTTTAAATTTTTAATTTTTTTTAACAATTTCCCCTTTAAAATATTAGTTAAACATACTCTAACCAAAAAATAAAATAAATAAATAATTAACATATTATTTTTTGAAGATTGAGATAGAGATGATTGTTTTTTAAGAACCAAAATCCATAAAAATAAAATAAAATAAAATAAAATTTGAAAAAATGAGAGAACTTCACATTATGCATTACCATTTGCTAAAAAGAAAAATGTTAGAAATTTTTAAAAAATATTAAATTTTTTATCAAATACTCATATAAATGGAGGATTCGTATGAAAGTGGACTCCACACCTACGTGAGTGTTTAATAAAAATTTTGATAATTTTCTTAGAATTCTTAACAATGAAAAAAAAAATATATATATATATATATATGGATTGGAATTTGGAGATAAGATGGGTGAGCCATGAGTTGTCACCCTCACTTGGTGGGGAACATGCAACAAACAAGATTCCCCTTTGCTCTCCATTATTTGTACTTTGATTCCCACAACATATTTATTTATTTATTTATTTATTTTTAATCAAATCACTGTCTGATTGTATTTTTAGTATTATTTTAATCCCACGGGTAGTAAGATATAGCTTCCAGAAGGCATGTTGATGTAATCGTTGATCTTAAATTTACTAAAATAGTCCTTGATTATTTCAAATCCTAGGTTAATAATATCCAATATAAGTTAATTTTCAGTGTGAATTAAACTCAAACATTTCAACATTCACAACTAAGGGCCGGCATCCTCTCTTGGCGCAAAAATAGAGCTCAATGTAAGTTAAGTTTAATTATAAAAATAAATTTTTTTTAAAAAAATAACAAAATTTATTCAGATGATTCAAAACTTTAAATTCAAACCCTATCCAACATGTTGTACATAGGTGTGCAACTCGGGCGGGCTCAACCCGAGCAACCCGTGTCCAGCCTGAGTTTTTTTTAGGGCTTAGGCGACAATATCTTGTAATATGGACGGACCTGGGCAGGTTTTTGATGTCCGAATTGTAATTCGGGCTGGGCTTGGATAGAGTCAGTGGCTAACTTGAGTAACCCGAACCCGAACCCGAATTGCATTTAATATATTATATAAATTATATAATATATGTATAAAATAAATTAAATAACTAGCCTTTAATTTAAATTTTTTTTTTTTTGCTGGTCGTTAGCCCTTAGGTTAGCATTTTTTATTTGGACCATTAGATTAAAAATAAAAACAAAACCCTACCTTATCTATTCTTTCTTCCCTCTCTCTGAGACTCTTGTGGCTAGGATGATGTTTAAGTTTGTTGTATGGACTAATGGACTTATGTATATAATGAAACACTGTTTGTTGTAAGGAAAAATTCAAACGTTATTTGTTACCTTGTGAAATTCGGGCAATTCGGGCTAACCTAAGTTCAAATTTTGAAGCTTGATTTGAACTTGGGTAGCCATGCTCGGGTTGATAGTTGGATTTGGGCGGGCTTGGGCACTGCCAAATATAATTCGGACTGGGCTTGAGCAAACCTCTAACCCCGAGTTGCACCCCTAATTGTGCATAGATGGAATCTGATGGGTTCGTGAGCTTAGGCCAACGGACCTTGATTTATTTTTTATTTTTTGAATTTTGAATTTTTAAAAATTATTTTCTTATTTTTTTCATTATTTTTTATGGGCTTGCTGGCCAACTCCAAAGCTATCTCTCACTAGTTTCAAATCTTAGGGCCAAGTCTAGCCCAAACCTTATTTTCATTAGGTTGACCTACAAAAGGTCTGAGTTCGGATTGAATAAAAATTCACTGAGTCTAGGCTAGGTCACATGTGTTTGGCAAAATGATGACCCTTATTCATAACGGATATGTTTCTAACAAATATATTTAAGATAATGATATTTTAAAATTTTCATAAACAATTTAAATCCCAAAAAATGAAAAATCATGTAAAAATAATAAGTGTTTTAACAAATAATAATTGATTGGAATTAAATATGACATAATTGATTGGAATTAAATATGACATAATGATTCCAAGCCACCAAATTACTTTTCTTGGGAGGTAAGTCTCATTTTGAACTATTTTTTAATTAAATTTTAGCTTTTGTTAAAAAAATTCATAAAATTACCCTACATACAACCCATAGATTTTTTTTTCAAAATTTATTAAATAAACAATTATAATAATAAAAAGACCAATTAAAAAGCTAGTTTTTAAACAAAAACCAAATGAGACCTCAAATAAAAATATGTAAAAAAAACATATATATTCTATTATAGAAACCATAGACCTCATTTGTGGTGAATGATATCACCTTTTTTTTAATTTTAAAAATGTTATATATTATTTTATAAATTGTATTATAATTGGTATGAATACTTTTGCCATAATTTTTTTTTAAAAAAAACTTTAAACTCCCTTTTTATAATTGTAACTATCAAATTCAATCATATTTATGAATTTTGTAATTGTCAAATTCAAGCAAGGAGTGCCACTCTTTTGATAAATGTATATATATGCACACATAGAATGACTACCCATGAATATACAAGGCTAGAAAGGTCAATTCCATATATCGACAGAGATTGATGACATGAAAATGAAAGGGCATGTATATATAGATACAGACTATCATATACGGAAAAGGGATCATATTCCCCCCCCCCCCCCCCCCCCCCCCCTCGAGATTTGATGGTAGTCAGATTTGTGGGATTTATGGTAATATTTTGATAGTAATTTAAATTATTTATTTTGTAAAGTTTATTACTATTATTTTTATAAAAAAAACATGGATAAATTTCATAATCGGAACTTATTTTATTTGTCTTTAAAAAAAAGATAATATGTGATATTTTTGAATATATATTATTTATTTTTTATTACAAATGTAATAAAACAAAGATATTATGATTATAGGATCTACCTAAATTTTTTTAGGAATAATATATAAAAGATCTTATAAAATGAATGTAATGAGCCTAAACAGCTTTATGAAAAATTATTTGATGATTTTGAGACAAATTCATGTGGTGACCCAGTTCCCTACTGGTTAATTTTTTTTTTATTTTTTTATTTTAGATTTGACTTCTTGCTAGTGGAAACAATAGGATTTTTAAAAGACAACCAGACAAGTGGTACATAGCAATATTCAAAAACCATCAAATCACTACTCATTGTATAGGTATATATGAGGTAGAAGTTGTTGATTGGTCCAAGTCACCATCACATGGCGCTTAATTTATATCATAAATGATAAAAAAAAAAGTAAAATTTATGATTTTATATTGAATAATTAAGAAATATAAAAGGTTATTAGGGTTTGTGATTAGTCTGGAATATGACTATGTAATGTCCCAAGACCAACTAATAAATTTTTTATCTAAAGAGAAGTTATATAGTAGTCCTAGGAATATGACCACGTGATATCCTAAGAATATTTTGATTGATGAAGGATATGAGATTCACGATTTTGTATTGAGTCATGGGAACAATAAAGGTATAGTATTTAGTGATCGGTGTGGTATTGTCGAGTGGTGTAGTGGATCAACAAATAATTTTGGGAAAATTACCCCTCAATGGTAATTTTAAAAGAACAATTGCAAATGTATGAAAAAAATTATAATTATAATTATTAATAATTATGAATTTTATTACTGCTTTGTAATTATTTTTCAAATTATATATTGATTTGAAGTTCCTCCAATAATTTTTAAAAAATTAAATTTTAATGGAGTAATGACAAAAAAAATTATATTCTCATGATAATATAACTCTCCTACATGTATGGTGAAAATTTATTCATATGTTGTTTTGTGCAACTTTTTTGTGTATCAAATATTCTCATTTGCAATTTAATTATTTTGTGATTGTTTGATTTATGTGTAATTTTTACATAATTTTTCACATTTGTGGGCATAAAGGTCAATCCAAGGGCAGAGGATGACAGAGAATATCTTGGAGGCAGATAGATAGACAGATGACATGAAAGTGAAAGAGCATTTTATGGGAGAGATGCCCCCGACAATCTCAATCTCAAGGCGCTTAAAAAGATTGCAGAACCTGCGTGGCTCTCATATTTCTGCAAAATACTATTTTCACACATTTAATTATTTTAATACATATTTTTTTAATATATATATTTATTAATTTAATTATTAATTAATTTTTTCAATTTACATACTAAAAATTATAATTATACCTTTTACGTAGAATCATTATATACACACTACTTAACTATTATTTTTATACACTTGTTGAGTGATCTTACTTCTAGATTTATAGATTCACGTGAAAACCATTTAAGACTATAGTGTGAAGTGAAATAAAGTGAAAACAAAGGTTCTATTTGGTTGTGAACTGAAATTAATTTTCAACACGTGAGCTCGCGCATGACGTTTGGATACGATGTTCAAAAATTAATTCCGCGTATTAATTCAAATTACATTTTGAAAATCTGTTTGGTAGCAAGTATCTCCTTTCAACGTTTCTGCCTTCTTCATCGTCTCCCAACTTTCACGTGAGCCTTATCTACACCCGTCCTTCAGATTTATCACGGGTGGCTTCTCTGTATCAAACATCAGTACTTCAGATTCATCACGGGTGAGTTTCAGAGTTTTAGAAGTCAGACTCATTTTATAAATAATAAATCCACCCAATTCGCTCTGTACTGGTATCATATTTCACAAATCAACTGAGTTACGATTTGTGCGTTGCGAACGATTCTTATTACGGGCAACCAAACAACGACAACTGCGAGGTTCAGATTACTCACAAAATTATTTACATATTTTGTTATAGGGAAATTATTTGAAAAATTCATCCTAATTTATTTATTTTTTTCAGGTCAAATTTATCAAATTTATTGTCGAATCCGACGAGCAAACAGTGGCACGTTAAATCAGTATACACATTCCATCACCAGCGATAATTATTCAACTCCCACTAATCTGCTAAATAAATCCTTCATCTTTCATCTGTTATCTGAAAATGATTTCAGACAAGTCGATCATTCCTCTTGAACTGTTTCAACTTTTTGTTCTTCAAGAATAGTCAGCAAATCATTCATCTGTTATGTATAAATAATTTCGGAGAAGTTGAAATCAGTTCGTAAATGGTTTATCAGAATTTGATATGTCGTATTTTCCATTTCAGATCGGTTGTTATTTGAAATTATGAACTGTTTGAACCTTTCTTCGATCAAAGCTGAAGGGGCAGTGCTTGGGACACCCGGCCAGTCGTTTCTCAGGTCATTCGGCCGGTCGACCGGCCAGTCAACCACCCGGTCTTCCCACCTCTCTTCCGGTTCTGTCTTCCGCTTTCCATTCCTAAATGGTTTGAATCACCGGTCCTCCCTGAACTGTTTGAACCCACCGACTTTTTTACTATTTTTTTTCCTTAATTTCAATTAACAACGAATACTGATTTGTTTTGAATTCAAATCAGTATAACACATTGTTAAACATTGAATGTTAACTGAATTTTTTTTTGTAAAACTTTGTTAACTGAATGTTAACATTGTGTTTTTTTTTTAATTCAGAAATTTTTTTTTTTTTTACATTGTTGACAACCAATACTAATTTTTGTTTTTATCTGATTGTTAATTCAAAAAAAAATTTACTGATTTCTTCTATACTATTTAAACACAATGTTAACTGAATTTTGAGGCTTTGAGAGCAAAGACACCCCTAGCGCTGGCACACACGGTTAAAACCAGGGAGAGCTACTGTTACATTACCATTTACACATATACATATGTCTATATTTATTTATATGGTAAATAAGATTTATAGAAAATATAGTAAAGTTTTTAATTTTTATAGCATTTAATTTTTTATTAATAATTTATTATTCATATGAATATGAATTTAAAAAAAATAATAATGTTATCTTTTTTACATTAAAATATTTTTTATTTTGATCTTATTAAAAGATAAGTCAATATACTTATGTTAAAATTAATTATATTTTTTCATAATTTTTCAACAGATTAGAATATTTATGTATGTATTTTAATTTTTTATTATATTTAGTCATATTATAATTTATAGAAATAAATAAATAAAATGTTCATACCATACTTTTTTTTTGATCGAGTTCATACCATACTTTACTCTCCTTTTCTTTCTATTGGCTGAAATTACATTTTGTAGAATAAAAAAAAAAAGATTTAGCGAATTTTTTTTTATGCAAAACTTTTTTTGATAAAACAAAAAAATGTTTTTTCCATGACTAGTTGCAAAGGGTCGTTTGGGACATAGGAAAAAAAGTTGGTTTTGGGTTTATAAAAGTCAATTTTTTTTTTTATTTCTGGTTATATTTTTGCTATATTTTTTTTTTGGTGATTATATCCATCGCAGTGTACTTTAAATACTCTGTTCTGCTTGTATATTCATCCCAAACTAGTTTAAATATAATTTGTATATTTATAGATGGATGAAAATAATTCCGATGACAATGAGAACACCAAAATGTGGACGCCCAGAATTGAAACGAAATTAATAAATATGTTGAGAGATGAGGTTAGAAACAATCAAACAACGGGCCGTACTAATTCGTGGACAATTAGGCATTGGAATCATTATGCAAATCAGTTGCACAACATATATGGATTTCGGTATACAAGTGTTAAGGTGCGCCAAAAATATCAGCGATTGAAAGCTGATTACTAGACATTTAAGCGACTCCGAGCACAGACTAGTCTGGGATGGGATCCTATTATAGGCACTGTTGTTGCACTCGATGAATTTTGGAATAAGGTTTTCCATTAATCTGTACTATTTTCTAATTTTATTTTAAACATTTCATGATATATACAATGCTTAATTCTTGTTTTGTACTTGTTGTAGGCTAGCAGAAATGTGAAGAAGTTTAGGACAAAAGGGTTTGAATATTTTCAAGAAATGGCAGAAATTGTTGAAAATTGTTGTGCTACAGGGGCCCTGTCTCGTGCATCCATACAAGGACCCCTTGACTCGGAAGAAGAAGACGACATGTTAAATAAATTTTGGAACGCTGATGCTGGTGGGAGTAACGCTAGTGAGAGTAATGCTGCTAAGGCCATTCCTGTTGACTTATTCGGGGATGAGTACATGGATCTAGCAAAAGGCAAAAGTCACAAGAGGGGCCCTGCAACCAACCTGACTGATAGTGGTCATTCCAAAAAGTCACGGTCAAGTGGGTTTGATGATGTGTGCGTAGCTTTCACATCCTATGTACGAGCTAAAATAGGACATTCACGTGTACGAGAAAATGAGACTGAGGCTGTAAGTGCAAGTGGTGATGATTATTCCCTTGATGCATGTCAAGATGCATTGCTTGAGCTTGGGGACATACCACCGTTGCAATACGTTAAGGTATTGACACTGTTCAAGGATAAGGAATGGCGAAGGTTTTTCATGCGCACTCCTATCCATTTGCGCCTAGCCATGATCCTCGCTTTGCAGTGAACTGAGACGTTCTGTTTTGCTTGTGTTAGCAAATCTTCTTGGCTGAACTGTTTGATCATTTCATTATTCCTGATTTGGTTTTTATTCTTATTTTTTTCATTCCATCATATCCTCTTTTCTTTTCTATGTTCGTATGTTTTTTTTTTTTGAACTTTTAAGTGTTTTCTGTTATATTAAAACTATGGAAGTTATTATAATATGACCATGTGTTAAATAAATTTTGTTATCCTCTGAATGTTACTGTTTCACCAAAAACGCTAACTGTTACTACATGAATAACATATTTTATAATTATGCTTTTACTGTGATGTAGACAAAGGCATATGTCATTAGACAGAGAAAACAATACAATGGAGCTCTCATCAGAGGATGATGAGGTTGTTGATGATTTTATGGATTTCTTGATGATTGCTGTAATGCATGACCATATCAACGCGTCAAGTAGTCGCCGACCGCAGCGAACGTGTCCATTTAGAGATGATGATTACATCTTCGGCCTATTAAATGGCCATCCAGAAACAATGATGAACGTTATGCGAATGAATGCACAAATATTCATTTTATTGAAAGACACTTTACTCCATAATGGTTTTATCGATATTGAACATATGCATATAAGTGTAGAGAAATCGCTTGGAATTTTTTTATACACTTTTGCACAAAATGATCGCCATCGAATAATGGTAGATAGATTTTAACACTCCACGAAAATAATTTTTAGGGAATGATATTTGTCATTGGGGTTTGATTCATACAGTTTATTAGAACTTAGAAACTAATAATCAGAAAAATAAATGATAGTGTGAAAAAATTATAACAGATATCAGAAAATATAACAGATGAGTATATGGAACAGATTTATGAAAATAGAACAGATATGGGCCGGGATGACCGGCCGATCATCCTCCCCTTTCCCTCCAGTGAAACTAATGTCTGAACACTTGTCTAAAGCAAATATGAAGATGAACTGGCATCAAAACTAACCTGTAAATTATGGAAGTGGAGAAGGAGGACCTAATCAGATGGTGGATATCTTCTATTTGTCTAATTTTTGTTCTGTGATGTAACTGGAGAAGGTGTTTTCGAGATGGTGAAGTTGGTGTGGTAAACGGAATGAGATTCAGATTTAATAGGAAGGGTGAGGTTCAAAAGGGTGAGGTTCAGATGGTTCTTGTAATTATTATTTTTTTTTACTTTTTTTTGTTAAATATAATATTATTACTTTTTTCAAATCAATATCACATGCGTGTACTGAGCATCCTCTCCTTTTCCTTTATCTCGCTATTGAACATAGCTATTATATAATAGGGAGTAGGTACTAAGTAAGTGAAATTACGATCTTACCCTTCGTATTTTGTTTTATATAATCACTTCTCATTTAAGTCCAGAGGGGCATAATGGTCATTTCGTATGTCAATTCCCACAATTATATAAGCTCAACGGGTACAATAATAGAAGGCATCTGTTCTGGTACACATCTGTACAAAATTGCAAAAAATGTAATAAATGGAAAATAAATTGATAATGTTTTGTAAGATTTAGGGTTGGTTTGGGGTGTCCTAAAAAAGTGTACTTTTTGTCTTTTTACGAAAAGATGTGCAGAAAAGTAGAGAGGTGATGTGATGGAAAAAAGATAAAAAGATAAAAAGATGGATTATATAGGTTATGCCAAACAAGGCCTTATATTATGATTTGTATTTTCAAATATTAAAGTTAGTATATTTATTCGTTCTTTATTAATATGTATTTTCAAAAGTTGTTGACTTTAACAAAATGTAAAAAAAAAAATTTAAACGTATTTTATAAATGAATTGATAGAAAAATTAATTGGCAGAAAAAAATTGACATCAGTTTATTTTAAAATGAAAAAATTATTTCGAAATAACAATTATTCAAAAAAATTACTAAAAAAAAATAATTGACAAAAAAAATCAATTTTTAATTTCAGTATTTTAAAAATAGTTTGGTTATTATTGTTGATAAAAAATATGGATATGGATATCGATATATGAGTTGTGTGTTTGATGATAAATTAGTGGTTGAATTAAGTTTTGAAAATTACTTTCAAAACACATCACCAAACAAATTTTCACCTTTCACATGTCACATCAAACTTCCAAAACATAATTCAAAATACATCTTTAAAACACAATTCAAAACTCTATTTAAAAATCATAACCAAATAAATTTTCTACACTCAAATCAAAATTCTACAACCCATAAATTCAAAATACAACTCATACTCTCAAATCACATTTACAAAACACAACCAAACGCAGGCAAAATTCTTCATTGGAGACTCTATTGAACCTCCATTAAAAACACTTGAAAACCTTCCAAAATATTATTGACGATGAAGCATCTTTCTATTTTGTTATTACATTTACCATTTTGTTATTGCATTTACTATTTCCAGATCTTTGTGCACTATATTGTCATAAACTCTCATTTTTTAAAATTTTTTTTTTTTTATGTTTTTCGGTTTGGGAATTTCGGCACTGGTTTTTACAAAGGAAAATGCTAGAGGTCCCAAATTTTCTACCAAACAAATGACCAAATATCTCACATGGGTGTGGGGTCCACAAAATTGCGGACCCCACACCCATGTGAGACATTTGGTCATTTGTTTGGTAAAAAATTTGGTGTCCCTAGCATAACCCTTTTACAAATTATTCATTTAATTTGAAACTTAACTTCTGAATAAAAGTGATTAGTTCGAAATTTTGTTTCGAAAAAAATAAAAAAAACTTTTGGCAATTAATATCCTAATATAATGAAATAATTTGACAATTGATGTCTAAATATAATGAAATAATTCGACACTGATTGTTTGACTGAAAACCGCGAAAGGAAAGAAAAAAAAAAAAAAAAAAAAAAGTTCTGTACGAAAATACTAATATTTTCCTCACTAATAGAGTATAAATTTAGAGATTAAAACAATAGAGAAGTATATAGTGTATAGCAAACAAAGTGACAACAATGAAAAAATGAGGTTTTAATTTTTTTTTATTCAAAAGGTATATATTGAGAATTTTTTTGTTTTTAAAATATGTTTAGAGAGAATATTTTCATATAATATTATGGGTGATAGTAGATGTACATTATGGGCATATTAGTTTATGGTATAATTGCCATTAAAATAATATTTCGTTAGATATGTGCATTGAAATAATTAGATATGTGGAAATAAAATTTCCCTATATTTCTCTCAAATTTACCCTTCTACCCCCCAGTGTCAGTGTTTACTACCAAATTGCCTCTGGGTTCTCGTACTCGTCTGCCGCTAACCATTGTAATTAATCTCACTTTTATCTCATAAATTTGTTAGGGAAAATATGTAATTTCTAACAAGTAAATCAATCAATAGGAATAAAAACTAATGCGAAAAAATTAAATCAGAAGCAACACAAGAATTTTTACGTGGTTCCCTCAATGTGAGGTACGTCCACGGGATCGAAATCCGATTCCATTATCAACAAAAATAAGTTCCAAACGATTACAAACAAGACAATAATGGTCTCACAAAACCACCCTTAGGTGAATTCTAAATAATCACAAATAAACAAGAGAAAAGACCTCACCAAATAGATGAACAAAAATCTTCAAAATCAGAGTTGTAGAAGATCCAAAATAACGAACCAAATCAACACCGAAAACGAAGCAAAAAACCACCCAAATTAATTCCACTGTTCACACACCCAAATAATTGATTTCACCAAAGTGGAGTATGTGTAGTAATCGTTCTCTTCACCTCGGGATGAGTAAAAAACAAACCCTAAAATATTGTAAATCTAGGGTTTATTATCAAACCTTAGTTGTTTCCAAATTGAATTGGATCTCCACAAATTAAATATAATATATAAAAATATATTATAATTAATACTAAACCAAATTAAACTCTTTTTCCAAAACCAATTGAGTCCCACACTCCAATAAGGAGGTATACTCAACAACAATTTTAGCGGGTGTTTCTCATTGTTAAGGTTGAGTTTTGTAATTCTGATTTATTTTGAAGTAATTATTTTCATTTTAGGATAAAGTTGTTATTAAAAAAATTGAGAGGTTTGACGAATGCTAAAAAAGATAACTATATTAGAAAGTTTGTAAGTTGATTTTTTTTTTTTTTAGTGATTTTTTTTTTTAATTTTTAAATAATTCTAGATTAGAAAGACCTAAAAAGTAAAATAATAATAACATAAAAATTAAAAATTTTCACTAAAATGAAACTAATTGAGAAAAATATGATTGTTTTTTACAATTGCACACAGATGAATCTTGTTATAAATTTTTGAAAAAATAAATTTTTCCTTACCAAGTAATTTTCTATATTTTTATATTTATTTTTACAGTCACTAAATGTGAGAGGATTATTAATTGGGAAAATTACCTGTCAATTGCATTTTCAAAAAAATATTAAAAATTGATGAAATTTTTTAAGAATTTAATTATTAATATTAATAAATTTTATCATTGATTTATAATTATTATTTAAATTATACACTGAATAGAAAAATTTTCCTTATTAATTATGCTAAGAAAACAGAAGTCAATCAACACCTAATAAAAAGATACCATTTGTGATAAATTAATGATTGATTCATTGAATTTGTTTGGCGGAATTTGCCCAAAGTCTCCCGTGAGTTTCCAAAACGGGAAACTCTTACCGAGAAGAGTCTCATTCAGATAAATTTAGACTAAATAAATTTGATGGATGTAGTGATACTGTTTGTGATATTAAAAAGTTAGAGAAATTACAATTTAGTGTGATAGTCCAAAAGTAATTACAAGTGGCTGGGGAGCTGTAACTCTTTCTTTCTGTAAGTCCCATGCCTAACATAGGTCCCCGTTGTGGAGTCCAGATCCTCGGCCGCCCTCTCTTGCGGCACCCCAAAATGGCGTCGTTTTGGGACAAAATTTCAATTTAAAAAAAAAAATGACAGAACATGAGCAAACCAAAGAGGGAGAAGAAGGAAGGCAGCAGCAGATCCAGACTCCTTCTTCTCTGAGTCAGCCCTGCAAATCACTAGCTTTTCGCGGCCTTCTACGATTGCCTAGATCCTCTGTGTAAATGTGTGTGTGTGTGTATTAAAGTTTGAGAACTTTTTAGTTCTTTTTCTTCAAGCTCAAAGACAACTGGTTGGTGAAGATCATAGTTTTGATAAAGCTATGTAAATACATATGTGTAAGATATATCAAATGCAGCAAGTAAAAGGATTTAAGCCATACCTTATGAGATGAAATCCAAAACGATGAACCTTGTGGGTAAATCACGTGCTTCTTTAATCACGAATTAAGAACACCCAGCAATGAAGTGATACCACAGTATGAGTATCACCCACTCTAATCACAATGCAAAGGCTGGATCGTTCTTTGATATGGGAGAGAGTTAAATAGAGAGTATGGGAAAAAATGTTATGGGTAAAAATCACATAACGTATCTATATTCTTATATTCAGATACATATAATCAAATATATAACCATATCAATCTATCTATCCATATCTCCTAAGGATAGGATAGATGTAGATAGATAGAGGGTTATCCTAACAAATAGGATAATCAGGAAATCAAATTCAAATTACATGGGTAATTTGAATGGGTCATGGGTCATGCCACATGGGCACCCAAATTTGAGTCCAATACCCGGCCCAATTTTCAACATCTCCTACTCGCTCATGAGTTGGCATGACACTGCCACATCTCTATCTTAATCTCCCCAAATATTGAACAATCTCATACTAGCCAATGAACCGTGCAACCACTGAGAAACACCTGCATGTGGGAGCTCTATATTAAAAATTGAAAATGAGCCAACATAGAGACATCAACCCAAAAAGAATAGAAATAGTGTCTCATATACCCCAGATCCATCTAATTACACCGGTCCAAAAAAAAAAAAAAAATCTCTAATCCCTCAAAAGAGCATGTTTGACCCTCTCAATTCTTGCAATATATTCACACTCAATCCGCCTCTTATACAGAGCGATGTGAGTTGCCGGCAGTGAATATATTCATTTTGAATAGGTCATGGGTCATGCCACATGGGCGCCCAAATTCGGGTCCAATACCCATCCTAATTTCCAACAATATGGATTAGCGTTATGTTAGCGAGTTCGAGGAATCATCATTGCCCAGAAATGTAAAGGTTGGAGGACTCAGATTTTCACAGAAAAAACTGAATCTTTTGTGATGATTTTGATGGGGTTTTTTTTTTTTTTGGGTGTTAGTGTGAGCTGATCATTGAGGTACTTGGGTTAGAGTTTTAGTTTAGTTTTGAAGAGATGGTTTTTTTTTTAATCAATTTCCTTTGAATTGGGATGATTGAGAAGTTGACAAACAAATTAATTGATAAAAAAATTTTGGAGGCTCTTCATGATTATTGGCTGATTTAGGAAAAACTCACGTAGGTTTTATTGAGAGGAGATCGGGAATGGCCTCGTTGTTTCTTAGAGTGGAAAGAAGAGAAGGTAGTGAAGAGAGAGGTGGGCTTCAGAGTTTGAGAGGATTTGGAGAAGAAGAGAGAGAAAGAGAAGAGACCGAGGGTCTGAGAAGAGAAAGAATGAAGGGAGATGTGGGGTGATTGGGTGACGGTTGCTAGGGAGTGGAAGCGGCCACACCCTAGATCTAGATCGAGATGGTGGGAAAAGATCGAGGGTTTGCTGCTGCCTTCCTTCTTCTCCCTCTCTGGTTTGCTCCTGTTCTGTCTTTTTCTTCTTTTTTTTTTTGATTGAAATTTTGCCCCAAAACGATATTGTTTTGGGGCGCTGCGGGAACGGCCATAGAAGAGGGCGGCTGAGGATCCGAACTCTCTATTGTGCACTAAGCACAGTAAGATATGCTATGCTTTAATACCGTGTTATTTTGTTAAAAAAAATTTCATCCTATTTTTTGTGTAATTAAAATAACTGTGCATTGGTTCCATTTCTCATGAAAGGTTCCATTGCCACTTTTCAACTTTTTTACACAAACAATAAGGTATCGTTTGACAATTGATTGAGTTGGTTTTTGGGTTAAAAAATAAAATAAATTAAAAAATTAATAAGATAAAATTTTATATTCAAATTATAATCATTTTATTTTTTTTCACAAAAATTTAAAAAATCAAAAAAAGTAATTCAAACGAACTTTTTAACTTGCACTAAAAAAGCCAAAAGGCCAAGCCAATCCAACTTCCCAAACGAAACCTAAAGTTTAAATTTACATCACTTTTTTTAGAGCATAATATTATTGTAAATAAAAAAAGTATTTAGAATTTAAAATGTATGAATTATATTCATTTTGAATATATCTTATATCACACTGAGGCCACGTTTGTTTGATTCTATAAGATGGAGGTGATTAAGAGTACGGTAAGATTGAGTGAGGAGATTATTAATGTAGTGGTATTAGGTTGAAGATGTAGGATAAATATTGTTTGTTTGTACATCATCAGATTAGTAATAATATAGATAGTATTAATATATAAAATTAATAATTAATAATTTTTAGTATTTTTTTAATATTGTAATTTTTAAAAAATCATTTAAAAATTTACTAATCCCCTCACTCAATTTCTAATCTCAACATACATGAGATTAGTAGTCCTACCAATGAAGGGGATTACTAGTCCAAGGGACAGTTAATTCCCTCACTCATGTCTCCAACTAAACATTCTTTAAATGAGTCTCACAGATTATTAGTCTAATCTCCCTCTCCAAAGAGCAAAACAAACATGGCCTAAGATCAAATTTACATCTATTTTTTTTGTGTAACATAATTAGATAAGTAAAAAATATATTAAAATATGTAAAATATATATGTATATATAATATATGTAAAAATTGTATTGAGATTTTAAATTTTTTGAGACTTTCTTTTTCTTATTAAAATTTCATAAATTGTCATTAATATAACCCTAATTTTTAATACAGTAAGAAGAATAAATTGTAAAGAAAGATTATAAAATAGATTAAAAGAAATGTAGTAAACTAAATATAATATTTAGAAAACTATTTGAAATTTATTCAAAATTTGAATATGTAGCGTAACTATTTTTTTTTTTTTTTTCCTAAAATATGATTTAGATTTAAACTTCGTATGCTATGGAGGACATTCAAGATAATATGATTTGCACATTTTAAATTATGCATATCTTTTAGTGTATTTTTTAAAAATACTATGTACTAAGGAATACTTCCATAATTTAAATTTATAATGTACAATTAGGGGGTGTTTGTTTGGTGGAACAGAATTATGGGATTAGATTCTATGTTCAATAGAATAATTAATCTAACGCTTGAATAGAAAAATGAAGGTTAGACTAATAGTTCGGTTAGACAAATAATCCCCCGTACGTGAGATAACTCTATCCTATGGGGGTGTGGGATAGTCCCCCATAAAGTGAGTGAAGAAGACAATTGAAAAAAAAAAAAAAAGAAGACACGGAGCAAAAACAAAACGGTGTCGTTTTTGAACAATTTGGGGTGACTGTTGCGCTAGGTGCACAGCAGTCACTGCTGTGTAGCCAAATGGGCCCATTTTGGGGCCTATTTTGATAATCCAAGTCATTCACATTTTAGAATATATCAAGTAGAATATACCTACAAAATTCAAGTTAATCGGATATCATTAACCCTTTCATCCTCTCACATTTGTATTCATTTTAATCCTTTAAATCACAATTGTTATTTATTTTTGTAGTTACAAATTTGAGTGGATGAATGGGTAAACGAAATCCGATTAACTTGATTTTTTACAGATATGTTTTACTTGATATATTCGAAAATTTGAACGATTAGGATTATCAAAATGGGACTTGAAATAGGCCTATTTGACTGCACAACAGTGGCTGTTGTGCCCCCCACACAGCTGTCACCCCAAATCCGTTTTCAAAGCACAACTGCACCCCACATCCAGTTTCTTGCATAGAGAGGGTTACACTCAAGGATGGACCCACGGGGGGCTGGCAAGGGCGACTGCCACCCCAAAGTTTTGAAAAAACCTCCTACATATAGTAATAAAATTACAAATATTTTAAAATTGTATAGGTTTGCCACCCCAAAGTTTTTACAAAAAATTTAAGAACCGTCACCCCTTAAATTTTATAATTTAAAATTTAAAATTTTATTTATTTTTCTGATAAATACTAAAAATAATAATAATGATAATTTATTTTTTAAGTATGATTACTTTTTTATTTTAAATTTAGTAATGTTAAAATAATTGAGAATTTATTTGTTAATATGTTAAAGTCTTTTTTGTTGATTAGGGCCCAAATCTTTTAGTTGTTTGCTTATAACTAAGGGCTGGTTTGGGGTGTCCTAAAAAAGTGTACTTTTTGTCTTTTTAGACTAAAAAAGTTGAGAAAAAAATATGGAGGTTTGGGTTAACTTTTTGGATTTTTATAAAAAAATGTGTATTAAAAAATTATATAAAAAAAATGTGTAAGAGATGAATAGTGATAGGTGGCCCACAGCCGTACAAATCGGAAGGTGTGAATGGGAGTTGGAAATTATTGGTTATTTTTTGTACAAAGCACTGCACGGTTTTGTTTGGTCCGTGGGAGTCATTACGGGTCCCATTTTAATAATCTGAACCGTTCAATGTGTATAACTCGTCGAACACTATGTACCTATAAAAAATCACGTTAATCGGATATCGATAGCTATTTGATCAGATTTATGTATTTTTCAATCATTAATTATAACACCATCCATTTGTCGTACATAACTGATCTGATCATATAGTTATCGATATCCGATCAATGTGATTTTTTTTAGACATATAGTACTCGACGATTTCTACACATTAAACGGTTCAGATTATCAAAACAGGACCCGTGATGGCCCCATAGGACGAACATTGGTGTGTGTGCAAATCACACCCAATCATTTACAAAGAATCCACTGCCGCAGCACAGCAGCTGCACAGTGGTCACTTCGGTGGTCACTTTTTTTGAAAAAAATTATTTTTTTAATTTTTTTTTGGGTGAATAGTAATACCTTTTTGGATTTTGGAGTAATTTTTTGACTTTTTGATTTATATAGGTTTACCCAAACCAGCCCTAAATATAAAAAAAAATTTTAAAAAATAAAAATGATTACTCAAGAAGATACAAGTCTTAATTATATGTAAGCAGCAATAGCCTACCTAGAGTAGCTATCATATATTCAAAATAAAGAAACTTCTCTTCTCTCTCTTATTTCATAACTAATGAACCCAAATCATCAGAACCAGCGACCCAAAACACAATCTCTCTCTCTCGTGCACCGTGAGTCTTCCGGTGTTCAAGATCGGGATTCCTCTGGCAATACTCCAGTACACACACACACACACACACACACTCTCTCTCTCTCTCTCTCAGAGTTAGGGTTTATTATTTGGAGAAAAAGATTGGACTATGAACTTAGTAATGTTGGTAATGGAACCATTTGTGCAATTCTCAGGCTCCATTTGGGAATAGGCTAATTTAGTAACTTTTTGGCTATTTGGCTAAAATATGAGCTAAAAAAAATTAGTATATTTGGGATAATTTTTTGACTTTTTATGAAAAGATGTGCAAAAAGTAGAGAAAAAAAAGAATCTTTGACTTTTTGGTATGGGTTGTTGGCTTTTTGGCTAATTTAACTTTTTGAGTTTTTGGCTAAAAAGGAGGGTTCCCAAACGAGGCCTCAGTCAACTATTTATACATACTTTTGTATTACATGTCTATTGATCTATTGCTTCTTATGTTAATTTTTTTATTATTTACCCATTGAAAATGGCATGTCCTTTCTTAGATTATATTATATTGTTAGTGTACTTCTTACTTAGTGAGTAACAAAAATATTGTTAGTGTTCTTCGGCCATGAAAATTGTAAATACTAGATTGCGCAACAGAATGGAAGATGATTTTCTTTCAAGCTACTAGTTATAACATATGTTGAGAAAAATATTGCTTGAGATTTTGATGTAAATTTAATCATAAATGCTTTTTATATTATGAAAGACCGTCGAGCATCGACTTTACATGCCTAAGTAGATATGTAGAGCAAATAGTTGCTTTTTTAAAAATTACTATGGATTTACTAGAACATATCCAATTGTATTTTGGTAATATTTTGTAATTATATATGATGAATGGAAATATCTAATTATA
Organism: Camellia lanceoleosa; assembly: GCA_025200525.1. NCBI lineage: Eukaryota > Viridiplantae > Streptophyta > Magnoliopsida > Ericales > Theaceae > Camellia > Camellia lanceoleosa. The sequence continues at coordinate 60,277,011 of CM045762.1, forward strand.
TATTTTTGTGATATTTGGATAGAAATTGATATTATCATATGCTCATTATTAATTTTTTGATTGCATATACACTCGCCCCCGACAATAGAATCCTGCATCCGTTCTTGGTTACACCTTCCGTATTTGTATAATTAATTTTAATTTATTACATTAAATTGTAATTCTCCTAAAATGTATAGATTGGGTAGACTTTACAGGACACCGTTTCTCTATCTCACCCATGGTCCACCACATCACCCACCTTCACTCATAAAATTACTGCATTGTGAGCTACCTTTCTTAAATTCAAATTTTGGACCTACTAATTCAATTGTGCTTTTCTTCTTCTTTTTATTTTTTTGGAAAACTCATGGAAATTTATAGGATTTTTTTGGGGGGATTAATGGTGGAGTGGGTGTTTATAGCTCTAACTCTCATTTTTGGAATAGAAGACGGGACTACTCTTATCAAATATGTACATATAAGTTAGAATTTTTTTTTTTAATGAAGTTGAATTTAGTATCTCGTCTGGTTCATATCTTGATTCATTCAATTTACAGTGTTGAAAACACAATTAATAGGGGGCATTAAATTTGTTAGTTTTATTTTTTAAAATTTTTTAATTTGAATTGTTAACAAGCAACATACATTCAAATCTGCTTAGAATTGACTACATTGAAAACATTGCAATACTATTTCATTTGTTGGAAATAATCATTATTTTATATGTATATTTAATATTTATTGAATAGATAACATATATTAACAATAAAATTTAAATTGATAAATTTTAACCAATGTTAAATACTCTACGAACTCCTAAAATTTTATGGGATAAACTCGAATTGATTGGTTTGAGCCCCGCAAAGTTTAGTTTTTGAAAGTTTTAGAGTGATGCCCTTTCATCACAAGACACTTGCAACATATTGTCTTTTAAAAATCAACACAAAAATATTGAATTTCGCTGTTTTAATTAATAAAAATTAAATTATAACAACACATGAACTAGCCCTAAAATTACCAAATAATTTTCCCAATTTTTGATACTCAAGTTTAGGTGTCATTTTTGTACTCAAGCTAGCTATCACTAATTAATGGCTTGTTTAGTTGATATGCTCTGGCTTTGCATCTCTCAAATTGCTTTTGCTGATTAAAGCACTGCATTAGACTCCACTTTCTCATGCCATAAAGGCTCTTATCAAGACTCAACTTGCCAATTGAAATAAAGACATATGATTGCAGTAGGCAACAAGTTAGTTTATAAGAAATTTTCTTTCTTTCTTTATCATTTTTTCTAACATAGTGGATAATAATAATAATAATATATTTTTTAATCATTTGTATCAAACAAATCAAGAAAAATATTGGGTTGGAACTAATTTGAACATTTGTCAAAATCATAACCAATCAGTGTGCTAAATTCTTGAACCTAGGCAAACTTCCACCAAATCTTTCATAAATTCATCCAAACCATAAATCCATCCAACAATAGTACATGCACAAGAAAAGGGATGAATTACATTCACTCGCTAATGTTTATAAAATTACAATAAATTTTATAATTTTAACATAGTTATATTAAGTTTTCATATGTTCTTAATTTACATATCACTTAGTTCCCTTTTCATTAATAATTCATTAGTTATATAAATGAAAAAAAAATTGTCATATTTTTTACACTAAAATATGTATTTTTATCTCATTTATTTAGTGATGTTACATAAATCTATCATTATTTTGGAATGATAGCGACGATTCATGACCAGATGTCATGCCCCCATTGAGCCAATGAAATTAAGCCAGCTCACTTTTCATATGTAATCGACTAGTGCAGATAAACTAAGAGAAGAAAATTCTTGTCCTAGCTTGAAGAATCTATATCAATCAACCATGGATCTAGCTTGTTTGCTAGTTTAGTTACTTTTGCAATGCATTTTGGCCATATATTGTTCAATTAAGGGGTTTTTCGTCCTTAGATTAAAATCAAAGTAAAATATTATGGAAACTTTTAAGAGCATTCACAACAGGCTTTCTAAATCATTCCCTTAACTATTTTAAGGGGTTGGAACTCTCTGATACCACCCAATCAGTTCCCTTATAAGTCATTGTACGAGTTCGAAATAATCTTCTCGTATAATCCTGTTGATTAAGTTTACACTCCTTCAAACGTTGTCACTTTTCTTCTTGAAAACACAAACGTGAGCTAGCCAACGGGTATGTGCCGGATACCTCTCCGATGCCTAAGTCAGCAAATAGACAATAGACAAAAAGCTCTGTGTTTTTTAGAGTAGAAATTGAGATACCTGTACATAGGTCATATCATAAGCTTTTATAGATTCTGCCTGACACAATCTTAGTAGGACTTCAACTCTTTCTAATAGAGTCCTCCTTGGAATCACACTCCCAAGGATAAAGCTTATCCTGATAACTTCTTACTCACTGCTTATCAAAGTGAGATAGTTGCAACTCTTACTTCAGCTGGCACAAAACATTATCGTGCTCACACAGCTCGGTGTTGAATAAGCCAATTCAATCAACCTAGTCTTTGGAATCGCCTCTACCGAGCTACCCTTTAGCTCAGTTCAATTCAAACAAGTACCTCGGTCGCAACCGCTGGACCAGACATATTGATAGCCCAGCTTTGACCAAACTAATGCGACCAAGGCTACCGAGATAATTACTTTGGTCTGTGGCTCGGTCCAAGATTATATCTATCTCAGTTCATTCCCACAAGCTTACTTACCTCGGCCCAATTTATGCATAAATTACCCTCTCAGTCACCCTAAACTAATATTTGTTACAGGGACTCCCTAAGTGGTCATCCATCCGGATGTCCCAGATGAGTGATCTGGGCAAAACTTATTTCGCTGGTCGTCCAACAGGTGGACCACTCTTTAGTCACCGCTCTGCTCTGTCCATTCTCAAACCTTCAATGTCTTCTCTCTCTCTCTCTCTCTCTCTCTCTCTCTCTCTCTATATATATATATGTATATATATATTTGTATATGTATAACAATTGCAGAAGTGGAAGGTAGAGATCATCTATAATTTTTGTCCATTCTCAATCTATAGTTTCTCAAACCTTCAATGTCTTCTCTCTTTCTTAATGATTTTCTTATAGAGTTTTAAATTAAGTTTTTGAGCATCTATTAGAATTACTAGATTTTGCTTTCATGTGCTCTACCAATAGTTTTAAACCAACATTTATAACTGTCTCTGTCTTGTTTGTTTGATTATACTGTGTTATTTCATTCCTATCTTTTCCATTTTCATTGATGTAATATAATCTGGTCAAAGATTACAAAAACTTGTTCTAATATGTTCATTCAAGAGGACCCAGATAGGTGAACACCATCCCCAGTTAATCCAAGATGAAGATGAAAAAGTGAAAGAATAGGAAAATAATATTTTAATAAGTTCACTGGGAGAAATAGATAAAAAAAAGTGATTCCTAAAATAAGGAATGAATTTTTTAATAATATTTTAGGGTAAAATATGAGGGAGCTAATGGAGATGCTGTAACACTTGCCTAATTTCTCATAACTAAGTATAAAAGATTTATAATATTATGTAATGAATATAAGAGAAATTAAATAGATATATTTAAAACTTCTATATTTAAAATTCTATTGAAATCGATTTTTCACACATATAAACCCTGTTTGTTTAGGGAATACAAAGGGAATAGGAAGGTGATCGGATATTATATAATATGAAATTTACATGTTTTTTCGTTTCCCTATATTTGACGTAAGATTTCTCCAAATCTAGAATGTCCAAACATCCCCCTCAAAGATAGTGGATATGCAATACTACTCCCTCAATGGTGGACAAGGGGTGCATGCTGTGCAACACGATGCTGTGAGACCCACGGGACCTTGTCTTGGCTGATGTCATTAATTCGAATCATTTATATTGTAAGATTTGTTAAATAAATTATTTATGAAAAAAATTAGATTAATTGAATATTTATAACCTCAAAACAAGATCACATTTGTTTAAGAAAAAAAAAACATAATTTTGATAATTTATTTTAAAATAGTTAGGACTTGATCATAGAGTTATATATTCATGATTAACTTAATTTTTTTTCATAAATAATATGTTCGATGAACCTTATAATATGAATAATTCATATGATTAAAATAAACTTGGGATACGTTTTCATAGAGCCACACAAGACCACCGTGTTGTGCTAATGGTACTACATATCCTCCACTACCATATTAGATTTAGCATTTATACCTAGTAGCTAAAAGTAATTAATCTCTTCTTATCCCATATTATATTCTCTCATAATCAAACATAATAAAAGTAATGACACAAGATATATATAATCCAGCTCATATTTTAAATATAGTATATCTCATCATATATCTCCAAATATTACACATCTTCCTAAACCTTTATATCAAATCCCAATAATCAAACAAGATGATAGAGAATTATTCTCTAACGAATAGGAGTAAAAGTAGATATAAAAAGTATATACAAAGGTCCGTTTGGTAGAGCTGTGAAAATGTGATTATAAGTTATAGCCTAATAGTTTGTAACTTATAATTGTGAACATAAACTGATTTTTTACTTATAAATTAAGCTTTTCATCTCCTACTCAAAGAATAAGTTAATTTTTGACTTATAAAAAGTTATAAATTGTATTGTTAAGCTGAACCAAACACATCAAAATAACTTAAATGAAATTAAAAACTGAAATAAACTAGAAATAAGCCCTACCAAACAGGGCCAAAATCACAATATGCTATGAATATTTTTAAAATACGCTCACTCGTCTTTCAATAAGAATTTACTCATTAAAAATCATAATTTTACATGGAGGGTGTGATGAGAAACTTTCACACTCAAATGCCATTAATATATGTTATATGTGTGTTTTTAAATGTAATTTCCAAATTTTGTTTTGCACCTCATCTTCATGATATGACAGTGTAGTGGCCCTAACAGATGTGAGGGCGGTGAGTATGAAGAGAAATTTTGAAAATTATCTAGAACTACCCCTAGCTTGTATACACAAGATCTCATAAACTACTAATTGTTTTGCTTTGTTTTGGAATTTTTTTTTTTAACAAAAAATAAAAATTAACAATAAATTTGTTTGAAATTTTTATTTGTAAAAATTATTTTCAGTGATTTAAATAAATTAAAAAAAAAACTCTATTTTAAGAAAAACAGCTTTAAATTATTTTCTAAATTCTCAAAAAACTGTGAATGAAAATAATATATAAATAACATTATATATATATATATTATTTTTAAAAACACAAAAATAATCTATTTCATAATACCAAAAAAAAATGGTACATCATGGTAGGAGGATTCATGGCCTACATTTACGTTCTTTTTATCAATAACCAAATATAATTGTCTTACATAATTAGAACTTAGACATTTGGCGGGATTCATTCCATGTTAAAGAATTTTATTTAATTTTGTGATCAAATTTTATATGCTCATAATTATTCTTATTTTATACTTAATTTAATATTACATTTTACAATATTAATATCATAGATTATACCACTCATATTTTTGTCTACAATCATGACGCATGAGATATGGGGTGTTTTAAAAAGTTAATTAAAAGTTGATTTTTAAATTTTTTTTTTTCTTTTATAAGTAAGAAAATATAAAAGATGATGTGACTCAAAATAAGTTAAAACTTAAAAATTAACTTTTAACCAGCATGCGAAATGAGCCCACAATGGTAACTATTTTTTATAAAAAAAATTAATGCGAGGGTACTTTTAGATAAAAAATTAATGCGATGGTACTTGTGAGGTCGGGCCAAGCTTCCAGGTTATAGTCTCTGGCTCGTAACGACCAACAAGACACCCTGGTGATCTCCTCGGGGCGCTGCCTTGGACCTGCGGGAGAGTGAGAGGATTTCCCTGTAACAAAAAAAAAAAAACTAAGATGTTAATATTAACGTTTTCAATAATGAAACTCAGTGGCAGTAATGTATTTTGAGGAAAATTGAAGGGCTTTAGGCTAAACTAATCTTTTATAATGCACAGGTGCTTCACTTTCACATAGGCCTCTGTACTCCTCTCTCTCTCTCTCTCTCTCTCTCTCTCCCCAACTCTGGTTAGGAGTGGAATATGGAATCTTGAGATTCGTCGATTAGAGTGGGTTTGTTGAACCGACTACCCATTTGTTATTTGAAAACTGAAATTATTCTCAACTCCATAGTTATTTTCTAGTTGCTGCTTTGCAGACTCTGTTTTAAGGGGTAGTTTTTGTGATAATTTGGTATCCATTCAGGACTTTCTTGGCAAAATCTTGAGCTCTGAGCTAAAATTTCATGGAGATTACCAAGTTTCTGAAAATGGGTTGGTGATAGATCTGTGGAAGGTGGGTCTCCTTTACATTCATCTCTCTCTCTCTCTCATGGTGACTTGAATTGAAGGTTTACTTTTGTGTTTGTGTTTTTGTTCTGTTTGATGTTTATTTCTGTTTGAGAGTTTTTGTTCAATTCAAGTATATGATTTGATTATGAGCTTGTTCATTTGTTGTTAAAGTTACAATCTCTGTTTGTGTAGTGGGTATTAAGTGTTGGTGGAAATGAAGTTGATTCTGTAATTAATTTTATCTGATGTGGTTCTTAAAGTTGAGCCTTTAGTCTTTATTTTACAGTTTTGGACTATGTTCTTGTCAGCCTAATGTGGTTCTGCCTTTGACTTTTCCCATAAGGGTGTTGATAATATGTTCAATTGATGTTGAAAATCTTGAAGAGTATTTTACTGGAATGCCCAGTTACATTACATGTTCCTGATATGATGACAACGGGTCTGATTTTTCGAATTTTGTGTGCGAATTATTCATTTTAAGCTCAACTACATACATACCTAATCTTGACAGTTTTAACTTACCTACCTTGTACTCGACCCTACTGCATCAATGCTCTCTTAAACATTTTCTATTAGAATCGGATTTGGTAAATACAATCGGGTCGGGTTATTTTGCCATTCTCTTGAATTTGTTTGGTTTCGATTTCTGAATCAGTTTTTTTTTTTTTTTTTTTGAAAAAATAATTAAAAAAATAAAAAATACTAATCATTTTCATATTATTTTCTTTTTTGTGCAAAAATATATATTTTTGATATTTATTTTCGAACCCTTGACCTTCTAGTCCTCCTCCCCCAGTTGTTTGGTTTGAAATTGTTGGCTGTTTGAGACAATGACTTGTAATACTTTTTAAGACTTGATGATGTTGAAAGTCTTATTCAATTAGATTAGACTTTGGAGTGGTAATTCCGCGGTGGTACGCTTATTTTATTTTATTTTTGTAGTATTATTGAGAAAGGACATAGGAGATCAAATTAATAATTGCAGCATGGGATCTCTTCTTTTAAATCAAAATTTAAAAAAAAAAAAAAAAATTATTTAATATTTGGTTATGACTTATGAAAGTTGCTGAGGTTGAGATTACTCCTCATTTGACAAAAAAGAAATGGGAAAGCGTGTACTGTGATTAAAGTAGGGAACTGGATGGTTTGAAGTTGTCAATTTGTCGTAGAAATCCTTGTCTTTGATCTCTCATCAGACCCATATTGAACTCTCTTTTTTTTCCTTTTCTTTTTCTCTGATATGCTTTGCTTCTTGCACGCACTGGTCATATCCAATTTCTTTGTTGATCTTTGAAGATGGAAAGTTAGTTTAATGATGTAAAACTGAAATAACAATTTTTTATAAGAGGTCGCATTTTGGTTTTAAAAGCATCTAATTTCCACCTACAAATGGAAATCCATCATAGGAAACTAGAATTTTCATTCTAATTATGTTTGCGTAGTATGAGATACCCTTTATGTTACATGCACTCTTCTACAGTCGGTTAGTACCCGTGTCAAACACTTGACACTTAGTGTGTGTTTGGTTGGGGAATTTGGGGAGGGATTTGGAAAGGGAAAGGGAAAAGGTGTGTGAAACTAGGTGAAATTTAGGCATGTTTTATTCACATTTCACCTACCTTTTCCATTTTCCGTTCCAAATCCCTCCTCAAATCCCTCAACCAAACACAGCATTAAAGTAATGGTATGAGATTTGTAGGCATGCTTAGTTCGGCATGCACTCTTTGAATATGCATAAGTAGTCAAGTTTATGTATAAGTATGCATAAATCTCCTATTTTATCCATAAAGAAAGTATTTAAGAAATATGAAATCCAGTCGTGCCCTATTGTCATTGGACATGAAAGATGGATATGACAATTGGACACGTACCCGCCCAACACTCCACCTTAGTCCATGTAACATAGGATACTGGAAATTCAAACTTCTGGATTTGCTGATTCTCTAACTTTGAAATGTTCTTGTTGTCAATTGTTCATCTGCTCTTTTTTCTAAGGAAAATCAAAAGCCTCCAGAATTGCAGACATGAATTTCAACTTCCTTGGTAAGGTATCAAATCTTTGAGAAGTCTTTTTTTTGTTAATTTCAGATAGCAGTCAATCAAGAAAAAAAGTTGCACCAGATATTCCTTGACTAGTATTTGGCCGGCCAGCCTCTTTGATGCAATCTTCACAACAACACACAAGATCGGTCATGTCCAACGCATTATACCATGAGCCAATGCAAGACGTTGAGGCCTATTCTTTGCCTCAATGTCAAGCTTTGGACCACCAGTTATGCTATAGTAACAGCAGCCACAGAAGTCACTTCTTGATTCAAACTCCCCTCGAAAAGTACTGTACCCTCGAGTCGTCCTCACCAACCAGTTGTTACACTGTTTACAATTCACCATCAACTGCCAGTTTCTCACCCAATGGAAGTCCCATGTCACAGCAAGACAATAACTATGGGTCCCCTGTAAGTGGGTCTTGCATAACTGACGATGTCAATGAATTTAGGTACAAACTACGCGAATTGGAAACCGTAATGCTCGGACCTGATTCTGATAAACTCGACAGTTACGAAATAGCCTCACCAAAGATAGAAAGCTGGAGACAAATGATGGAAGCTATCCCCAAAAGGGACTTGAAACAAATTCTCATCGCGTGTGCAAAAGCAGTATCGGAAAATGACATGTTGACTTCACAGTGGTTGATGGCTGAGTTACGCCAAATGGTGTCAGTGTCTGGTGAACCAATTCAACGTTTAGGAGCGTACATGTTGGAAGGGCTTGTCGCAAGATTGGCCTCTTCGGGGAGTTTGATCTACAAATCCTTGCAATGCAAAGAACCAGCAAGCACAGATCTTCTCTCCTACATGCATATTCTCTATGAGGTTTGCCCTTACTTCAAGTTTGGATACATGTCTGCTAATGGTGCCATTGCAGAGGCAATGAAGGATGAAAATAGGGTTCACATCATCGACTTCCAAATCGCTCAGGGGAGTCAGTGGGTGACTCTAATCCAAGCTTTTGCAGCCCGGCCTGGTGGGCCACCACACATCCGTATAACGGGTATTGATGATTCCACATCAGCTTACGCACGTGGAGGAGGAATGAACATAGTGGGACACAGGCTAACTAGGCTTGCCAAGTCATTTAAGGTGCCATTTGAGTTCCATGGCGCAGCCATGTCGGGTTGTGAAGTTGAGCTTGAGAATCTCGGGATTCGACCCGGGGAGGCTCTTGCCGTGAATTTCGCATTCATGCTCCACCACATGCCGGATGAGAGTGTGAGTACTCAGAACCATAGGGACCGGCTTTTGAGGCTTGTTAAGAGCTTGTCCCCAAAAGTGGTGACCCTAGTCGAGCAGGAATCAAACACGAACACCGCTGCATTCTTTCCTCGGTTCCTAGAAGCATTGGATTACTATACGGCGATGTTCGAATCAATTGATGTGACACTTCCAAGGGAACATAAAGAGCGAATCAATGTCGAGCAGCACTGCCTGGCACGGGATGTTGTGAATGTGATAGCATGCGAGGGGACAGAGAGGGTGGAACGGCATGAGCTTCTTGGGAAGTGGAAGTCGAGGTTTAGAATGGCAGGGTTTAAACCATACCCTTTGAGCTCTTTGGTAAATGCTACCATCAAAACATTGCTAGTCAACTACTGTGACAAATACAGACTTGAAGAGAGAGATGGAGCTTTGTATCTTGGTTGGATGAAAAGAGATTTGGTAGCTTCTTGTGCTTGGGAGTAGAAAACTGTGCATTGATGTACGTTTTTTCTATGGATTTGAGACAGAAAGCTGAGGTAGAACCTTTAATTTTTATGTGTCGGCTACTAAAATAGTTCACAAGAATAGGTTCCCTTGGCTGTGTGCGCCTTTAATCAATCAAAATCAGCTACTTACTTTGAGATCTTGTCTTTTATGTTGCTTCATCCGCATTATTTGGGGTCCTTTTATCTCACATATGTGGGATAATTTTGTTCCTTATCCCAGGGATAGTGGGACAACTTATCCAACTTCATAGCAAAATGGCTAAAATACCCTCATTGGGACATCTTACTTCGCCTTATCCTATCTGCAGACCAAACACAGCCTTCGATTTGAGCAATCATGCACTTTGCAGAAAATGAATGCTCTTCTTCTAGTGAATGTTGAGTTTTCAGAGCTAGTTTGTGTATTACTGCAAATTAGATAATGATTTTATAGAAGCTTATTGTATGGTATGGAATGTACTGTTTTTTCTTTCATATGCCGAGCCAATTCTGATCTGTAGAACTCAACAATGATGACAGTTTACTAATGAAGTCCACATAATCTGCTATCCTTATCCCTCTGCAATACATTGACTAGAAGCCCAACAAGTAGATAGAAAAGGACTCTCTTATGGAAGGAGAGTCATGTGCAAGTAGTCCATGTGTGTCAGTCCTTTTAAAAAGATGAGTTGTAAGAAATCTTCCATCATTTTCTATGATTCTAAAAAGCTAAAATTTTCCTTGCAACATTTCCACCTGGCAGCTGCTGCAACCTAGACTAGAAAAGACAGACACAAGATATGGATACAACATGAATACGCCAATAGGACATAGGTAAAATATGGATATGACGATAGGATAACAGAATACGCCAATAGGATATAGATAAAATATAGATATGACGATAGGATAATAGGATACAGCCAGAATATGTTTGTAAATAATAATAGAATTTTAATTTTTAGTGATGAGCTGCACAAGTGCAAGACTTTCTCTTTTTTTTTTGGTTATATAGAGTATCTTTGGCCAACTTACGTACACCAGACTAAATCCCTACAGCCCGAATAAGCCTTGTGAAACAGAGCTTACGCATTATAGTCCGTAGCCCCAAGGTATGGGTTTGTTGGCTAGGAGATTCGAATTTGAGATTTGAGAGAAAGTAAACCTCCAAACCTCGGTGGTCACCCACTAGGCCAACCAGCCTGTGGTTGTGCAAGATTGTTGAGAAATCACTAATATAATTTTTTAATACAAAATATTAGTCTTTAAGTATTAGATATTAATTTAAACTAGAAACTAATTTACATTTTATGATTTCTACAAGTCTTACAAATATTTCAATGATCCAAATATTTCAATGAGCATTTGTCATTAAACAAAACACAACATGACACGTTAATTCAACAAATTCGGAAATTGTGGGTATTATCTATGTTTTTCTTATCAACACAGTAAAATATTAAAAAATATATTATTACATTTATCTATACAATTATATTAGGAAAAATTATTTAGAAGTCCTATTAGGAAGACTTATGCTACATATGGTCCTACTAAAAAATTTACAACGCTACCTACACTTGAAGTCGACCCCGATGGTGTACAATTGGCCCGTTTTACATTTTTTTTTTTTTCTTCCAATCATGATTGCCACGTGGCCTTTGAGAGATAGTGGGGGTGCCCAGTCACTGGGTGTATGCCGCATTTTCTAAAAATTTATGTTCCCATAAGTCCTGTGAAAAGTTTGTTGACACATTTACCCTCAATATTAGTTGTTAATATCATAAATAAGTAATAAAACCATATATAGGAAATTGATATAAACGTAACGTAACATGACACCTATATAAACGTAACGTGACACCTATATAAACGTAACGTGACACCTACATAAACGTAACGTGACACCTATATAAACGTAACGTGACATATTTACATAAACGTAATGTAACGTGACACCTACATAAACGTAACGTGACACCTATATAAACGTAACGTGACATATTTACATAAACGTAACATAACGTGACACCTACATAAACGTAACGTGACACTTATGATATATGGTAATATTCAATTTTTTATATAAGAAATTGATTTTATTTATTTTTTGGATTTTTTTGGGACAGCCAAACAATCAAATTACTGAATTCAAACACAATTAATTAACCAAAAAAATAATTCATAAATCACATTTCAATGATTGAAACAAAATAAATTGAGATTTAATACCCATAAGAGAGGCTTCAAGGAGGTTTCTGGCCATGCGAATCTGATTCGTTGGTGAGCCCAGCAAAACAAACCAACTAGCCCAAATTCCAAACATGCGGGCCCACCAAAGCCGTAGGTACTAGCACAGCAATTTACGGCCCGACTAATAAATTAATGGCCAGCCCATGTGCCTCAATTTTACACCATAATCATGGGCCAACAAAGATACCATAAAGTATAATAATGTTGGGTGCCATCAGAACATTGAGCCCAGTGATGGACCCCTTTCAATGTATACAGCACAGAATAGACGTGTATATAGCAACAAGACAGCCACTTTATGTCCAATTGAGATCACGCCCGCACCAAGCCGTGAGATATACGCTCACCTGCAGATCACCAACAGAACAAAGCACCTACAACACAACACCGGTGGACCCTCCACCGTGTATCTCACTCTTCTACAGTAGCCATGCACTCAACTAGTGAAACCAGCGCCGCATGTTTGGCAGACATGAAAAAATAACCCCATCGCCGACGAGACGCTGAAAATAATATACTAAAATTTGACACTAAAACGTAATATGACACAAACATAAATCAGTAACATTTTCACATTCAATTTTAAAAAACAAAAACTTATTAAGTTTGCGAAACGTAACGTGACACGTTACGTTACGTTTATGTAAGTGTCACGTTACGTTTATATAGGTGTTACATTACGTTTATATATGTGTCACGTTACGTTACGTTTATGTAGGTGTCACGTTACGTTTATGTAGGTGTCACGTTACGTTCATATTGGTGTCACGTTACGTTACGTATATATAGGTGTCACATTACGTTACGTTTATGTAAGTGTCATGTCACGTTAAGATCTTGTGGAATACATTCTTATGAAAATAAGACTTGAGACTCTATAAGAAATTACACAGGATTTAACCTAGTATAAGGTTCTGAAAAAGGACTTATAAATAAGTCTCCCATTATATTATAATGCTATGCAAGAAATGGTTATAAAAATTCTATTATGACTTAAAAGTATTTGATACTTAAAAATAAATGAAAAATTAATTAATAAAAAGTATCTGATATTAATTATGAACAAGTATCTGAGACTTGAAAATCCACAAGTATACAAGGAGTATCAGTATCTAATACATCTCCCTTCTAGAAGTATACATGCTTCATAGAACCCAGACACTTGTGATTCAAGAATGATGGTATATTAGTATTTCATTATCAAATCTAAAATTCAAACATAGCCTTAATATACTAGTCATCGCTGATCAAAAAAGTTGAATTTAAAAAAATTCATATTACACAAGAATGTTAAAAGCTCAAATATTTACTGATCATGGAACAAGATTCCTCGTTAACATGACGATGATTATTCCCAAAATTGCAGTAAACATGAAACAGCTTAAAGAGCTTAAGAGAGTAGAACTTACAAATGCACATCATCTACATTTTTATTTCTAGAACAATTTTTACACCCATTAAAGGTTTTCCCACTTGTTACCAATCATCAGAGGCCCGATTCAAATCAGAGTTCAAAAAACGGGGAAAAAATTAGAGAAGAGGAAGAAGATGAAATACAATTCTTATGTACACACCTGGTCTGGGCTAATCAACACCATTGCTGAGAGCTTGCACATGTGACAATTCTTCATCAACTAATTGTAACCTCAGTTTGCACTAATATGAACCGCCACTTCAAGACCAACCGTGTTTTTTTCCTCTGGTGTCGATCTTGACTCACCATTGAGGGCTGTTATATTAGTATTCGTTCCTGCTGCATTAGGGGTTACCGTCCTAGCAAGGGGAATGTCATGGTCATGTTGTCCCTCATATGTGGTAATGACCATTTTTGGATCATGGGATGCCCTCTCCACATGTTTCTTTACCGGGCAACCACCGTTTGAGCACCTGTAGTAACTCCTACAGCACATGAACAGAAATACAGTAAGCAAGAAACGACAAGTTTTTTTTTTTTTTTGGGTATATATGTGTGAAATAAGAAATCTGTTTGGAATCATCAAAAACTTGCACAACTGCACACAATGAGTAGAGTCCTAATACAGTGATTAATTTTTCAATTAATACCAAATGATGTGATCAGTGTTTTTAAAGGCTTGAGCACTAAGGCGCTGAAGGTCCCTCGGGGCCTAGGACCATCGACATCAATGCTTTTGAATCCCAGACCAAAAACAAATATTCATCATGGTGACAAGGATCATTCTTTAGTGTTGGTGTGCAAATACGAACCTAACATGCATTATTTCTACAAAGTGATTGACTTTGGACCAAACCCAAATTTTGATACCTGTCCATGCTTTTTTGTCACTGCACAAAGCAATGCCCTTTGATTTTATAAAATTTAAAAACTTAGAATGAGAGAAAATCTTACAAATTAGTAGAGATCGCATAATAATTGGATCACTTTTAAGACATTTCATATTTCCAGGGGAATAAATTGACTTCGATAAAAGTACGGAGTCTGGTGCAAATACTTCAAAAAAGAGGAAGATACTAGATTAAATCTTTGTTCAAAAAAATACTAGATTAAATCACAAATATATATATATATATATATCATAAAGGAGTTAGAAGTCTAGAAAGAGAAAGAAGTTTGCTGGAGTTCTGCAAACTTACATGACACATACAAACTTACATGAATCATAGAGCTCATGAAAGAACAATTAAAGAGATGAAAAAGAAAGCCCAACCATTGTGAAATTAGAGGAGAAAAAAAAGTTACAAGATCGTTGATTAAACAGACAAACCCTTATAGTCCATTTGTAATGGTTTTCCAGACCAAAAGCAGGTTCCAATTGCCTTGTTTGAAACATACAAAAGAATCATAATATGCACAAATCATGAGATCTCTATATATTCTCATATCTTCTATATCTTATAATATCTTTGACAATATAATCTTATATCCAACAATGAATAGAAATATTCGGCACAGGTCAACCGTCCTTTTGGTTGAGCCATGGTCTACGGTTTACAAACATTTTTATATATATGAGGATCGCTTTTGTTGTCATGAGCATATCATCACAGCTAGCCCAGAGTCCTGCACAACCACACAACGAATCTTATAGCATGTTGCCCGACACAGAAAAAAAATTTGTCATTTACTGAATGCATATTAGTTTGTCTTTCTTGGTACAGATGTGGAATTTGCTTGAAGTCATCACAAGCTTTAGCTCTACTTTTGAAGCTTCAACAAAGTCACTCCTTAATAGCTCCTTGCTACAATTTCTCCTTCGCTGGCCCGTCTGGTTTTTGTGTGTTAACCAGTTAAAGGCTTTTTTTGACAATAAACAGATTAGTATTAAGGTATTAAGGAACTACTAAAGCCACTATTCCCGTTATTGGGCTACAAGACTGTCCAGCAAACATTATGAGTAGAGCCAGGACCTAAGAGCCAAGAAGAGTGCATCGTTGACCCCACCACTAGACTAGCCCTGCTTGATAATCAACTTGGAAGGTTCATTTATAATGCTAATTATGATAGCTGTAGAGTGGTCTAAAACTCCAACTCAGAGAAACGAAACATACTCAGCCATGTTTTTAAAATCATAATTATAATAACCTCTAAATTCCATGAACCACTAAAAATTTATAATTTCTTGACATCACGGCATCATCTAATTTTCTGATATATGGGCTGTAGATAGATAGCAGATATATTGAGGTGCACCACTCACCACTCACAATCCCCATTATGAGGTTTAGGTAAACTCTACCAAGTCTTTAACCACAAATAAACATACAAAAATAAGCATAATTCAATAATTTACCAAAAGCCCCTGGAGGACAGCGAGTGAGCCGTGAAGCTAAGCATAAAAGTTAGAAAGATTAAGTACAAATCTCTGTCCATTTCTATAATCAGCCCAATGTTTAGACCTTTTAAGAGACAATTATACTCTGTAACAGTTACTGACGATCACATTGTCAAAACCTAAGAAGCACGGACATGTGGCATGACACCAACATAAGGATAAACATTATTATGTCATATACAATGCTATTTAATTCCAATACAATACCAATAATATGTAACACTAATTTCTACACTGTAAAAAAGAAAAATAAGTATAAATTTACATTGTTTTTCTTTTATCATTGGATTTTAAGTTATTTTATTCAAACTTGCATGTGTTCTCAAAGTGCTTAAAGCGTGTTTGAGTTTAGAGGGAAAAAAAAAAAAAAAAAAAGAAGTTATATAGTGGGACATACTTTTGAGGTGTGTTTGACAAGGGTCGAGAAGTGTCCCGTGAGTGTCGTGCCAGTGTCTGAACGGAGTCAGACATGACACGCTGCTTTCTTAGAAGTGTCGTGTTTCTCAGGTCAGAACATATTTTAACAAGCAGAAGACACAACAAAGGTACAGAGGAAAGCTTAACAGGTAAATTTTCTGTTACTGATTATCAGAATTAGTATGATTAAATATACCTTGGATTTGGATTGCCTTTTACCATTTTCTGTCCGTACTTGCGCCAGCGGTAGCCATCATTCACAAAATCAACCTCACTCCTAGTTTGAACAACCCTTGGTCCACCATGTGGCTTATCCACCAGAGTCTCGTCAATGCTACAGATGTCTCTCTTCCTGTTGCAATATTTTTATGGTAACTGATGAAGGGTTAGCCCATGGAAATACCAACAGAGAACAAAATTCAAAAGCTTTTATTTTGACATACTGTCTCTTTGAATCCGCATCGCCTCTGTGATCACTCTCTTCTCTTGTTCTATTACGTTGTGAAATTGCACTTTCCACAGCATCATCAGTTAGTGCATTAGTAGGAAGCTGAGCGGTTTCCATTGGTTTGGCATGGTGAGACTTCAGACCATGTGCATTGGATGTCTTATCTTTAAATAAAAGGTCACCAAAGGAGTCAATCAATTTATGCGTGGAGTTTCAAAGCCAAAAATCAGAAATAACGTTTATTTCTTACCCTCTACAGTAGCTAAAGGACGCTCGTCTTGTCTTTTTGCTTGAATGGGCGGTACAAAGCCAATAGCTATCTGGGGACCAGGTTGAGGTTTAGGATGATCATGCTTACCCAGATAAACAGTATCCGTAATCTGCCCATCTTGTGAGCGTTCCACTTGTCTTTTTGCTGGGCAATTAGGATGAGTACATCTGTAATAGCTCCGAACAAATTCATTTCCTTTAACAAGTTTTTGCCCATATTTTCGCCAGTTATATCCATCTCCCAATGCTTTATCAGGTATTCTAGAGGGAGTCCTTCCTTCTTGATCACATTGTAACCTATGAGACCCAGTATTAATGCTCAGGGTAAACTGCAAACTATCTGGCACTTTCTCAGGTAATGTAGAAAGACTGATTTTTTCCTGATTAGGTTGTGAGTCACAGACCCCAGTATGAGGGCTCTGTTTCTGCTGTAAATTATCTGACACTTTTTCAGGTATTAGAGAGTGAGAGGTTCGAACCCTACTAGTACTATCAGTGCTTCGTCTCTTCTGCAAATTTTCCAACACTTTCTCAGTTTTTCCTTCTTCATTGCATTGTGGCACAGAAACCTCAGCATTGGGGCTGTAAGACTTCTGCAGTTCACCCAATTCTTGCTTAGGTAAAACAGAAAGATTGTTTCCTTCTTGATTGGATTGTGACGTAGAATCTGGGTTCTTTCTCTTCTGTGATTTATCAGAACCCATCTTGATTGGATTGTGACGTAGAATCTGGGTTCTTTATCTTCTGCGATTTATCAGAACCCACCTTCATCTTGGACAGCTTCCCCTAAAGTAACCATGTATATATGTGAATTTGGAGCAGTTACGGATAGATTCAGTTCTCACACATTTAACTGGAGATGAAGGTCCAGCTGATTGATGACAGAATTGCCCTCAAACTCGCAACTCATGCAGCCAGTTGAGCAAATCTATAGACACACAAAGTACAGTGCATTGTAATTTAGTAGTGGAACAATTCAGGATTTTGGAGAAATTTAGAGAATCAAAGAGAACAGCTGAGAGTGAGGAAAGCAATGCATGCAAAGGGAAGACAACATCTCCACCAAAGGTGAAAAATGAAAACTCTAGCACAAGAAGAGATTTAATTTGGAACTTCCAGCGAATAATTCAAGAACTATCCACATACACAACCATGGGCGGGGCTAGGTGTATAATACTGCGGTGGTCACCTGACCCCATTAAATTGGAAAAAAAAACCAACACTCTATATATAATGTACTTACAAGTTCAGGGTAGGATTTCTTATGTGACCCCATCCTATCAAGCTGAATGAAAAAAAGTACGTAAAAATAGAATTCAAGGGGTCAAACAATCTTTTTGTTTAACCATTTGATTAATATAATCTTTCTGTTCACTGTTTTGAAGTCAATCTAGTATTTTTGTTTACTATTTGAGGTTAATCTAATCTTTTTGTTTTAACACTACTTCAGAGTAAATCTAGTAAACAAAAAAATATAAATCAGATTTTAGTTTTTGAAATTGAGGGAAATTAAAATGATTTGAAATTAAACATTTTTCATGAAAACTTTTATTTAATGGAGGTTGGTTGATATAATTCCACTTGCGGTCATCGAATAAAATTCAATTCCCACCCACAGTATACAACTAAGCAAAGTTTGTATACTAGCACTCCATTTGTTTGGATGGAAAAAAAATTCACATAAATTCAATGGAGGTTGATTGATATAACTGCATTTGTTTGTTACTTTAATTTGTTTTTATACTAGAAAAGTTAACATAATTTTTTTTTTCTTTCTAGAAAATGTTTTCCAGAGAAAATATTTTTTTATGTTTGGTGGTGGCGCATGATGATGGAGTGTCAGCGACAGTGATGACAACAGTGATGGTGATGGTGGTGGTGTTGATGATGGTGTGGTGGTAAAAGTGACAGTGACAGTGGTGGTATGGTAACATTGGTAAAACGTTAGTGTGGAAAACGTTTTTTGCCTTCTAAAAGTGGAAAACATTTTATGTCCAAATATGATTGTGTGTTTGTTGACCATCTTTCGTTTTCCATAGTATCAAACGCCTAAAAATGCAAAAAATGTTTTTTGCTTAATGGAGGGTTGAGGAAGATCTTGGGAACAAATTAGTAAATTTTCCATAACTCCTTAAATCCAGACATCAATATTTGCAATGTGACTTGAGTAAGCAATAAGCAAGTTCCCAATACGAAAAAACAAAAACAAAAAAGGGAAAATTATTACATCAATAATCCTGCATTTTATCCCTTGTGTCATTTTAATCCCTGTAATTTGAATTCGCTCGATTTTAACCCGTAATTTTAGATTTTGTGTCAATTAAATCCAATTGAAAAAGCCAATTATGATTTTTGAAGGAATATGTTGAAATTACCTTACTGAATAAAACAATTTACAATTTTGTTTATAAAAGTATGCCACATGTTGCTCATGTACACATTTTCCACCAAAAAACCACTAACATGTCAATCAATTTGACCAAATTGAAACAAAATTATAAATTCACAGTCAAAATCAAGTCAATTAAAATTATTTAGACCAAAATGACACAAAAATCGAAATATAGGTACTGCCTGCTTAATTTACCCAAACAAAAGTCTTAATTTTAGGAGTAAGTAATAAGTATCCAAAATTATGATTCTTATCCATAAGTTTCCAAAATTAATCCCAATTCCAGTGCTTAATTGAGCTCAAAAACACACACACACAATACAAGATTTATGATTATGACAGCAAACAAACAAACAAGCAAATAAAATTAGTAGAACTAATTGAAGAAAGCATACATGGTGACAGAAACATAGACAAAAATACAATGAATCGATTAGAATTAAGCAAAATTGACACTTGAAATTCCACAATTCATCAAAAAATACAGGAAATAAAATCAAATATCATCCAGAACACGACAATTAGATCTAAAACTGTGCAGCCATAACCACTTGGATACACAAAAATAGATGTAATTCACATAAATAATTGCAGAAATTCTCAAACCTTAGTTGGTAAAAGGGGAAACGGAGAGTGAAGAGGTAACATCGAAGCCTAAAACAAGAAACCCTAGCAATAATTCCACAGTCCAATTGAACACACGAATCGGTTCTTGTTCCGATAATAGGGGGGCGTGGATCACACAACAAGTGTTGTAGGAGCTGTGTCGGATCGGAGAAAAGCTACCAAGTTGTTCTCTTGCTCACTGAGGCCGTCAAAGCTCTGAGCTTTTCGCCTTTGAGTAAAGTATTTTGTATAACACATGGCCCAATTCACCTTTTATTGTGAGACTAATTTGATATGGTTGGTTGAATATTCATTGGAGAACAAATTTGGGGAATTTCAAATCTAAGCTGAAAAATAATTATAAATTTTATTAATAGTATTAATTATAGTTATAAGTTTTTTCATATATTTCAGGTTAATTCTTCAAAAAATTACTAATTAAATTCTACTTTTATCGCATGACAATCAATTAATGAGAGGAAAATGTTTGAGGCTTTTTAAAAGTTTTCACAATTTAATGTAGAATGTGTCAATTTTTTAATAAGATATAGACATCTCCTAATTGAGGCTTTCAATTCTATCACAAATAACGTGGCTAAGACTCGTATAAAGCGATTCCACACTTCTTTCTTTCTCATTGTAGGTCTACTAATTCTATATTATTGAAGGTGAAATTGGAAGGGAGCATAATTAAGAAATGAATAATTTTCTTATTGAATATAGGCCTAACTTTCTTACCATATTATTATGAGTGAATTTGTATATCTAAAACTCTCAATGTGTTAGTTTTAGTTTTTTGGATTAAATTTTTTAAAACTGAGTTTTTTGAATTTCGTGTTTTTTTGTTTTTAGTGAATATTTTTAAAATTTTAAATATTTTTCTTACTTTTTTAGATACACCTTACTTAGATGTATCTAAAAAGTAAAAAAAAAAATTGTAAAAAAATATTTTTAAAAAATTAATAAATACATAAAATACAAAAAAATGTACTGAATTCTTTTTTTTTTTTGTATTTTTTGTATTTAGTGAATTTTTAAAATATGTTTTTCACAAATTTTTTACTTTTTAGGTATACTTTTGTTAGGTATGTCTAAAAAATAAAAAATAAAATTGCTTAAAATATTAAAAAAATTTAGTAAAAATAAAAAAAATACGAAAAACAAAAAAATAGAATTTTCTAAAAAGTATTTTTGGAAAAGTGTATTAAGCAAATATTTAATGGTAATATTTAATGCAGTTTATGAAGTTATTTGATGGTGGTGTTTAATTGCATTTTATAATATTAAAAAAAATTAATACTTAAAGTATTCCTCCAAATACAAAGTAAATAAAAAAATCTATCTACAATAGAAAGAAAATTTTATTTTTAACAAGCTATTTACTTATTTATTTTTAGATAATATGAGAACATCAATAAATAAATATCAACTCTACAAAGTATCTCAAAGTATTTTTATTGGCATCATAAATCTGTAATTTTATTATTATTTATTATTTATTATAATTGCATGACATGTGGTACCTTCCTACTCATTTAAAGGTTATGAGAAATTATGAAATGTGGAAAGATGATGAAGAACAAAGAGGAGAACATAAAGCATGAAGTGGAGGTTGAAGAAAGTTAGGGAAGATCATGGAGTATGAAATGGAGGAGATGGAAGAATAGGATAGTTTTTTCGTAATTTTTTCCTACAAATGTTTGCCTATAAATAACCGTTCATGGCTACATTATAAAGCGACTAGAGAACTCAAATCAAAGACAATTGATTTCTATTTTTCTTATCATTTATATTTCCTGCACTTCATTTTCGAAGTATAGGAGTAGAGGTTAATTTTCTGCACTTTTATGCACTTCCTTTTCGAAGCATAAGAGTAGTGATAAATTAATGGTTAGTTTGATTGTTCACTCAATCATCTTTCTCCGTCTCCCTCCTTCTTCTTTTAATTTTTCATTTCTCTATACTTGGCAATTTTGAAGTCCTCTTCATTGAATCAAAAGAACCGTCAACAAAATCGTTTGATAATTGGCTTGAATTTAATCTGTAAAGATTTTTCAATTCTTACTGGCATGCTCACATTTATAACATTTGCCTTTGTAGGAAAAATAAGCTAACAATTTTTGGCACACCTAGTGGGACTTCAAGTGTGAGAAATGAAAAATGAAGTGGATTCGTCCATTCCAAATAGCCTAGATGAAATAATTTGGCATAAACAAAAAAATTTAGATCTTAAAGAAGAAATTCATGTTCTTGATGAAATAAACTTTCATCAATTACAATATTATTTGGTGGAAGAAAAATGACATCATTTAATTGGAGAAATTCAACTTGATATAAAAATTCACCAATGGAATGATGAGTTGTCAACTCGCACTACCAACTCTTTAACTGAGGCTTTAATGGCCAGAATTAGTGAATTTTTTTTAGAAATTTTCATTGTTGAAAATGGCAAAAGGAAAGAGTTGATTTTATCAATGGGTTGGGGGGTTAAAAAACTCATTTTTAAAGAGCCAACTTATGAAAACAACATGGCTAAAAAGCATGTTGTTGAGCCAAGCATGTTAAAAAATGATGTTCCATATAAGGCTCGGGGAGTTGAAAAACTCATTCTTAGAAAGTCAAACCATGGAAAAAAACATGTCTATGACGAATTTTCATAAGCCATTAATGGCTAAAATGGAACAACCCATTAGACTAAGAAATGATAAAACTCACATGGAGGATTTTCATAAGCCGTTAATGGCTAAAACAGAAAAGCAGCTCATTTGTCAATGAATGATGAAAGTTATTTGGCCAAAGAACATGTTCTTAGACCAAATGTGATTAAAGATGATGATCAACCCACTATTGATAGATTTAAAATATTTGACATTAGTGAAAATGTCAAAGCATTTGAATTTCCAAGGCTATGGCATGCCATGACTTTCATTGTTCAAAACCTACTTTGGATTTGTAGATCACATCAAAATATAATCTTAATGATGTGGCTAATAAAATTAACAAATTGTTCTTATGAGTCCGAAGCACTAAGAACAGGAGATGACCATTTAAAATGCTTAACTTGGCTAGGAAAATTCTATGCATTTAAATCAGTGGTTGAGAATGGCTTATCTTTTCAAATTGATGGCCAATTATTTTTTTTAAGGTGCAAAATAATGACAGTATGTGTGCTTCGATTGTAGTCAAACAATGGCTCTTGTATTCAACCACAAAATTGTGAACATTTGGGAACTTATATGTACACAATCAAAGCATCAAAGATACATTCGAAGTATCAATAGTTGTTTCGAAGGTTGAGTACTTCACCTTCGAAGCTTTATAAAGCTTCAAATCATATCATGAAGTAAAATTACTTTCGAATATATATATGTACATGCATATATAGACAATTGGTTGTTTAAAATTACCTAGTTTTAGTTCGATTGTTAAGTATTCACCCAATTATTGGTTTGAGTATATTACATTCGAAGACTAGTCACATGCCATACGTATTGGCATACTTCATTACCACACCATTATATATTTCGAAGTAATTTACTAATCAATGTCAATATTAATGGTTTTTTGTATTGAAGCCATATCTTTTAGTGATTTTAGTCTTCTTGTGTAGCCTTAAAACAGCTTTGAAGCTTCATAGGCCTATGAAGCATAGGGGTGAGCATGGTCCGAATTGGACCGGATTGGAGTAAAACCAGGACCAATCCGTTATCTATGGATCCTGAAAAATTGGAACCAATCCAATCCGTTTAAATCGTGGAACCAATCCGAACCAATCCATTTAAACATGGATTGGATCGGTTTAGGACCACGGATTTACATAATTAAATAACAAAAAAATATATATAACACTTTAATTTCATAAAAATATAAATATAGCACCATATTAGTTTCACAATAACAACATGTCTTTTCATAATAGCAACAAACTGTTCTAGAATTTAAACAACCATAAGAAAACTAGTTCCACCATAAGTATTTAGACCATTACAAATTAACACTAAAAACTAGCAAACAAAAGTAATAAAAGAAGATACTATGCAAGTTTAAGTTTGGATTTAAGTTTTATATAAAATAAAATAAGATACTATGCAGGAGAGTGTATAATAAAAATATAGACTATTTGTATACAGTCCGGATCGGCTCCAATCCGGAACCATGGGGTTCAATCCGAAACCAATCTGTGAATTATGGATTTTTAATTTTTCAATCCGGAACTGAACCACGGATTCAAAAACCAATCCAAACCTATTGGATTTGACTGGACTGAATCGGATTACGGATTTTACGGATTCCTTGCTCAGCCCTAATGAAGCATGCCACGGGTGCCTTTGAAGCATGATTTTGCCCTACTATTGACTTCTTCGAAGTATGATATTCATATGTTATTGACACCTTCGAGCATAATATTTGTCCATTACTAATAGTGGCCACCCAAAAAATTATTTTTACATGCAGAATTGTTTGTGGTTTACACTTCTAAGGTCATATGTCTATATTCCTAGACATATGTTTATCTCAAATAGATTGGCCAAGTGTTCCTAACTTGGCCTACAATGAATTTGTGAGTGTATGAGGTTATTTGGGGTGCATGCAAACATAAACTTCCATGACGTATGATGCATGGCATCCATGAAGAACACATGTTAGCTTTGAAAACCCACATTCGAAGCTCTAAAGGTCTCCCTCAAAGCTTTTGTTAAAAGTGTGTGGTGACATTTTTGAAGCAAATTTTGTTCCTCTAGCATCACTCTTGACCTTCGAAAAGAGGTTTTGGTCCCTTGAAACTTCATTATAAGTATCTTCAAAAGATGATGTTCGTCCTATATCAATGTCTCCAACCTTCGAGGGGTGATTTTGATCGTTTGAAGCTTTGTTGCAAGACCTTCGAAATGACAAGTTTGGTCATTTATAAACACTTTGACCATAAAGAGGTGATTTTTGGTCCTCTATACCACCATCAAAGCTTGTTACTAGTTCATAATAGCTAGCACGTGTAACAGCTTGTTAAGGTGAATCATGTTTGGATATTGGCTTTGCCTTGAAAATATAAGGTTCTGAATGATTCTAAGTGCAAACAACATCAACCTATTTCAAAAGGTTCCAAGTTTTCTAATTGTTTGAAGTACAAGTAAAACAAAATTGTTTAATTTCCTTCAAATGATTGATACCGATTCGAAGCACATATATAATATTCCTTCAAGACATATATATATATATAATTCGAGACATCTAGTCATAATGCCATGCTCATTCAAAGCATTTTATTGGTGCTATTATATTATTCAAAACACTTTGTTATATTATTCGAAGCATTTTGTTGCTTAGATTAGTCATGTGCTTGGTTCGGCCATTTAAAAATTCAAGTAAACACCATTTTTAAGGGTCGTAAGGGGTAATGTTGGCACTATAAATCTGTAATTTTATTATTATTTATTATTTATTATAATTGCAGGACATGTGGCACCCTCCTACTCATTTGGAGGTTATAAGAAGTTATGAAATGTAGAAAGATAATGGAAAACAAAGAGGAGAATATGGAGCATGAAGTGGAGATTGAAGAAAGTTATGGAAGATCATGGAGTATGAAACAAAGGAGATGGCAGAATAGAGTAGTTCTTAGGTACTTTTTTCCTACAAATGTTTGCCTATAAATAGTTGTTCATGGCTATATTGTAAAGGGACCAAAGAACTCAAATCAAAGACAATTGATTTTTATTTTTCTTGTCATTTATATTTCCTGCACTTAATTTTCTGCACTTTATTTTATGCACTCCATTTTTGAAGCATAGGAGTAGAGGTTAATTTTCTGCACTTTATTTTATGCACTTCCTTTTCGAAGCATAGGAGTAGAGGTAAATTAATGGTTAGTTTAATTGTTCACTTAATCACCCCGATTGTTCACTCAATCATCTTTTTCCGTCTCCCTCCTTCTTCTTTTAATTTTTCTTTTCTCTACATTTGGCAATTTTGAAGTCCTCTTCATTAAAGCAAAAGAACCGTCAACACAATCGCTTGATAATTGGCTTGAATCTAATCGGTAAGGATTTTTGAATCCTTACTGATACACTCACATTTATCTTATTTTTCTTCATAAGAAAAATAAGCTAACAATTTTAAAAGAAGTTTCTCAAACAAGTCGAGTGGCATGGTGAGCTAAACTTATCATTGACTTATCAACATTCACAATCAAAGCAAATCTAAGCTTATATAATAAACCTTTGATATATTCCAAGATAGGGAGAGAAGCATGATGCGGCGAACTGAAAGCATTTAATTGGTCAACTAAAAATGAGAAAATCAATGAGTATTGGAAAATGCTATGAACCCCAAATAAATTATTAACTTTTTTACCAAATCTCTCACATAGATGTGAGACCCACACAAATCACATGTGTATAGGTCCTACACCCATGTGAGAGATTTAGTAGAAAATTTGGTAATTTATTTGGGATCCCTAGCATAACTCATGAGTATTTGGACATTCCCTAGACTTTGGTGCTCTATCCATTGCAAAGCCTACAAGCATGTTGTAATCTATAAAGCACGGGTGTGGATACAGATACGAGTATAGGTATAATACGTGTACATCGATATGATAAATTCTTAAAAAAGTAAGGTAGAGGTATGGCTGAGGTACGTTAATTTTTTTTTAAAGTTTATAGCTAAATATTCAACATACAAATCAAAGTTTCAATATCAAAACTAGAAAAAGAACAACTTGTCTAAAAAGTTATATAATTCTTTCTTTTTCTTTTTTGATTGCCTAAAACAAGATACAAAGGAGAGCAAAATCATGACTCATGGATAAAGGGTATTAGAGATAAATTACTTGATATTTTCAAAATTGAAAAAAGAATAATAAAGGCTATAATAAATTTTAGTAGCTACCAAAAAAAAATAATAATACCTAGTCGCACCGATGTCATACCTACGATATACCCATGCCGTACCCACAACGTACCTGTGGACTCGCCTTTTTCCGCGCTCCCGCCTTTCGGAAAGGGTTTGAAAAGAAAGTCTCACAGTTCGGACTCCCACCTGTGGTTCTGAATCTAGTCTCACAAAGTGCAATGTGAAACTGATAATCACCAAAGAGTCGAAATCTGGCAAACCTTTTTGGAAAATCGATTTTAAATCAAATAATGTCAAAATTGGACTATTTTTTCAGATATAGAGTCGTCACTTAAATATTTTGTTTTGGGAAAATTTAGGAAACCCTGACTCGTGCCAAAGGCCACGTGTCCGTCATCACCAAAGTTGCCTCGGCTCGGGAACTTAGGTACGAGAGGGGAAGGTCCTGAAATGAGCACCCCCGCTCACCCGATCAAAGATTGGCCTCTACTAATCATGATATGTTCTTTTATAAACATTATGTGTTCTTATTCCGGTTATTAAACTAGCTTTATTATGTGACGCACACAATCAAGTATAGACTAGTCGCAAGACTTGGAACAATTCAACTCACGTTTGTTTGCGAAAATGGTTTGAAATTGACACCTTAAGTGGGCTTAAAAGATACGGATTTGCCACCTCAAGTTGGCTTAAAACATGATTTGCCACAACAAAGTGGGCTTGAAAAGTGCATTTGTTGAATCGTTCCAATTCAAACAACAGAGCCTTCATCCACAGGCATTCATGCAGTTTAACATTTAAGTACATAGCCTCATGGCAAGCATGCGAAATATGGTAATATGGCAATCACACTTATGCAAGTATGCTAAAGCATAAAGACTCACCGAGTACTCCAAGCCAAAATAAAAACTAGTTAGAAAAATGCATGATCCTAACTATACAAGATGTCTAATGCAACACATGCAATATCATGTAACTAAACAGGCACGGCTACTTAATCATGGTATTTGCAACACTTTGATAGCATGCTTTGAAACACGTATTCAAAAAAGTATTGAATTTGTAATGCAGTTCGAATGATGCGCCGAGCCTTGGTGCATGTAAGACGAATGAATTGATGCAAGCATGCGATATGCTAATCGAAATATAATCCCTAATCTAACCATCGAAAGTGATTAAATAAAATGGAGAAAGACGGGGGGTTGGAAAACATACACACACGCACGCACGCTTATTACAATATTACGCCCTCACGAAGGAGGGTCCGAATGAATAAGCTAACTAGCTGTGCTAATTAAGCTAAACTAATTAATACAAAACAAAATAAAGAGATAGCTAAGCTAAGCTACTTAATTATTACAACAATCAATTAACCAATCTAAGCTAATCAAATACATATTGCGTTAATTAATTAAACTAAATTAATTAAGTACAAAACCAACTCAAAAATAACAATAGGCATGATGTTCTAGCTAGTTAAACTTGAGACACATCAAATGCACATGCACGCGCTTGTTTTCCACCCGGAATGCCACTGTTTTGCTGCTGATTGCCTCTGTTTTCACAGTTGAATTCTAGTATGCTGAAAGGGCATTGTTCTGAGAGTACATCAGTGGCTAGCCGGCCACTAATGGAGGCTATCGGCCATCAGTGTGTGGCCTGCCGGCCACTGATGAACAACTTCATTCTGCTGCAACAGAGTACAACACAGAGCAGGAAAGAAGTAATTTCACAGGTTATATGTACTACATACCACTCCTTATCATCAAAACATCTCCAAGGAGTGGTATTCTTGGCTCCAAAACCACCAACCAAGCATTTTCAATGTATGATGGCCAAAGAACCAAGAAGTACAATTTAATTGTATGCTAAAACAAGACTTAAGACCACCACCCTATCATGTGTGATCAATGGTAAAGAAGACCAAGGAGATTGGCCCATTTCATCACTTTGAGTATGAAATACTCCAATCTTCCTTGTGTTCAATATAACGCCCGATTGAACACATGCAATGCAACACAATATGCTTATCTTGCTCAAGTTTTACTTATCACTTTTGTTTACTCATTTTAGATTACCAATCCATTCCTTAATTGATTAGTCCAAAAGGTGAGTGTACTCTAATTGAAAGTGGGCTTAAACCACAAGTACCTTGAGCATGAAAGAGACCTCATGCCGTTGATAATGAACTCCCGAAGAAATTAAACCATTAGGCATGGATGACTCAATTTCACTCTCAAGCCAACAAATGGCTTAAAGCCACCTTCGAAATAAATGAAAGAGTGAAGAATACCGGGAAATTACAGAGATTTCAGTGCTGAAATGGAGTGCGAAATGACACTAAAACATGCAAGCAACTCATGCAATTCATGTTTAAAGGCTCAAAACACTAAGCTAGTGAAGCCCTTTACACTACAACTATGCAAAACACTACTCATGCAACACAAACAGCCCAAAACAGAGCCAAGGCAGCCCAAATTAGAGGTAAAAACATGCTGGAAATAGGCTAACATAAGCTATAACAACATGCTAACTTATGGGGACAACTAGGCATACAAGCAAGACAACAAGGAGGGGAGGCTAACCCCTCTAATTTTGGACTTCAAAATATGGTTTTTATCACTGAAAAAAATTTGAGATTCAGTGGTTTAAAGGCCCAAAAATTTTGATTTAAAAGCTTTGAAAAAGAGGCACAAAAGCCTAACAAGCCAAGTAACAACAATGGTGAACCACCCCTAACTCAAAAGTGGCCTTAAACCACCATTTTTAAACCATAAAAACAGAGATTTTAGGAGGTCAAAACCAGCTCAAAAATAGCATGTAAAGATGGCAAAACAAGTATGTAGACACCTCATTTTTGACCGACCTTAAGACTCAGACGTCACCGATTGAGCGCTCGGTGATGATGCATATTGTGCTCGTTCTAAGGTTGCGGAGTCTCGGCTGAGAGCCTTGCCTCCAGACTTCGAGACTCTTTTGTGCTTTGTCTCGGTTTGCGAACCAGGTCCTGTTTTCTCTGTTTTCTCTTCCCGAAGGTAGGGAGAGGTTTCGAAGACCATCTCTCAGTGGCCGTAGGCTACGTTTCGTGGTTGTAGGCCACTATTCCCGTTTGGAGACCGGGCCGATTTTGAGCCGTCGTAATGCGCCTTCTTCAGGACCGCTTAACTTTCTCCGTTTGCTCCGGTTTTTGGCACACACCTTGTTTCCTCTCTCTAGAGGGACATTGTGGCCTGGGAGACCACCTTTGTGGTCGCACGCCACCTCCAGTGCCTAACAGCCTGTTTTCGAGGCACCCGGCTGCGCATTTTGGCCCCCGAACCTTTGTTTTGCATCGGTGTGGGTTCATTTTTGGCATGGACCCTAGTTTCTTTGTTAGGAAAGTGGTACTATCGTGGAAGACCACCTTTTCTTCTTGGAGACCACCTTTCTCTTCATCGCCCGATTTTCTTATTAGAGAGCTGGTCTCCCTCACTTTTAGGCCACAATTTCTGGTCTCTCATACCATCACTGAGTTGCATTCATCTGGGAGACCACCAATCTTGGTAGGCCGACCACCTTTTTTGCTTGACCCTTTTGACCCCTGGTCGGCCAGCCATCTCTTTTTTTGTCTCCCTGAGTGCAATACAACTATGCCAGCTGAGAGGCATTTGCCCCATCCTCCGAGATTTAACCCTCTTGTTTAGGCTTCTTAAGGAAGCTTTGGCCCTTTTTGCTTAGCTTCTAAGAGAAGCTTGACCTTTTGTTGAGCTTCTTGAGGAAGCTTGACCCCTTTGGTCTAGCTTCCTCAAGAAGCTTGACCCTTTTGGTTTAGCTTCCTTTAGAAGCTTGGTCCCTTTGCTTGAAGCTTCTCCAAGAAGCCTTGGACCTCTTCTTCTATAAGAGAGGCCCTCCTCTTCGTTGGCCAAGGTTCAGAATTTTTGGCCTCAAGCATACATACACTTCCCTCCATATCTCTCTCCTTCAAGCTTCATACTCCATTGTTCTTACACCCATTGCACTACACCTCCAAGCACAACACCTCCATTATCAACCTAAGCACCTTGGAGTTGATTTTCAGAGGTTGAAGAGTTCCTACCTTGGTCCAGAAGTTGCTGGAGGTCTTCTCTACAAGGGTAAGTCTCTATTTCTCTCTTTGTAGCATTATTTTGCTTCATATCTTAGCTCTATTTTCAAGAATTTTTGGGCTTCACCATAAACTGAAAAAAGTCTTGTTTTGAGCTCCTCTTCAAGTTTGTTCAAGGCCATTTTTCTGTTAGGGGTCATCTACCCCCTTGCATGCTTCATTTCCTCATGTTTTGGGCTATGCATTAGAGCATTTGTGTTGGCCTTAATTTGGCCTTTTAGCCACTAAAATCCAGTGGATTTTCAGTGGCTAACATGTATTTTTGAGCCTCAAAATCAGAGAGGGGTGACCATCTCACCTCTTGTTTTGTTTACTAGCTTTATTGGCCTTACAAAGGAGCCCCTATTTGCATGTTTTGAAGCCATGTTTCAGGCCATTATTTGTGAGTTTTATGACTTTCATAAGCTCTTTCCAGAGCCTTTTTGGCCATTTTGAATGTCTATTATGCATGTGCAGAGCAATCCTATCCAAGGCCTTTCAAAGGGGCTTTTACTTGCATGCTTCCTAGCTTCATTTCAGGTCATTTTTTATGAGTTTTAGGGCCCTTATAACCTCTTTTCAGAGGTGATTTTTCCATTTTGCTTGTCTATCTTGCATGTGTAGAACAACCCTCTTATTGGGCTCTCAAAGGAGCACCTCATTCTAACATGTGTTGACTGAGTTTCCATGGGTTTTGGGGCATATTTTAGCATGGCATACTTCTGTTTTTGGCTGGTTTGGTGACCTCTCAGGTGCTTCATATAGTTGTAGTGCAAATCATGGTTCACTAGCTTACTTTGCATGCTTTGTTGACCCTTTATTTTAGCACTTTTTGGCCATGCCTTAAACTGATCTTGTGCATATTTTGGACTGCCTTAGCTCTGTTTTTGGATCTCATGATCGAATGATGCTTGTTTTGCATGCTTGTAGTTCAATGTCCATGCCTAGTTTTGAGTTTTGAGGTCTATTGCATGCATGTACTGAGGTGTTTTCATGCTTTGGGGTCATTTTGCATCATATTTCAGAGCCTATGTGAATGCCATATTCTCATGTTTTCTACTCTTTAAGTGTGCTTGAGAGTTGTGCATGAATGCCTTGTTTTCGGACCATTAAATGAGCTCCATTTCCTTGCATGTTGAGCCATCATTTTAGGCCATTTTCCCACTGTTTCAAACGTGCCTAGGGTCTGTTTGGGGTTGGTTTTGCCACTGGTGCATTGCTTTGTGTACCTCTAGTGTGACGCACTTCACTAGTTTCGGTATTCAGGCCATCTAGCTTACATTGTGTGACATACTTGCATGTTTCGGGACCATCTTTTATGCCATTTCAGAGCTGTATCATGTGCCATCCTATGCCATATTTCATTCCTTGTC
Source organism: Camellia lanceoleosa (assembly GCA_025200525.1). Lineage (NCBI taxonomy): Eukaryota > Viridiplantae > Streptophyta > Magnoliopsida > Ericales > Theaceae > Camellia > Camellia lanceoleosa. The sequence goes on from CM045762.1 coordinate 60,309,622, forward strand.
ATGCCTTGTTAGAGTTGCATGTTGTGCCTTAGGATCGGTCATTTGCATTCGTGCATGTTTGCATGTATTTCGGTTGCCTCATTTTCATCATTTGGCCACTGATGTGAGTGTGGCTGAGGTCCACTCATATTGGTGTAAGTCTATCGTGCATTGTGTATGCCATTTTAGTCCATAACATTGCGTATGCTAGGTTGCATGTTAGAGCATTGTGTATGACATGTTACGTCACGTGCATTGTGTATGCCATTTTAGTCCATAGCATTGCGTATGCTAGGTTGCATGTTAGTCGCATTATGTATGCCATCTCATTTGCATTGTGTTTGGGATAGAAGTTAGCCCAAGCACTTGAAACGAGGGACGTTTCGTACTCAAAGTGACGAAACGTGTCTCAATTCTCAATCGTTGACACTTCGGATTAACCATGATGGAGTTTAGGCCTTGTTGTGTTTATATGTGCATTCATTTCACATCAAGTCGTGCAATTCGACTCCTCGGCCATCATGCATCGAGATGCGTGATTGGTGGCATGAAGATCGAGGTGTGCATGCATATGTGAAAATACTTTGCCATGCCCCTTTCTTGCTCTCTGTTACAGCAAACCAGAAATCAGCAACTTTCTAAAGCCTTGCACAGCATTCCGGGATCAATTGCAAACAGAGGCAAATTAAGGCATCGCAAGGAATTTCCCGACGAGGTTACGCGAGCATGCATGCATCTTTCATCATTCGAAACAGAGCTGAGGCGGTCCATGGATTTGCAAATTAGTTTATTTTGCTTTCCTAGTTAATTTGTTAATTAATTAGGGTTTTGTAATATTTATATTATTTGTTCGGATTGTAATTATTTATTCGGACTGTATTATTTATTCGGACCCTCCAAGAGAGGGCAATTGTGTAATAAGTGTGCGTGTGTGTGATGTTTGTCTTCCAACCCCACGTCTTTTTTTCCTTTTATTTACCAGCTTATGATGGTTAGTTTAGGGCATGTTTCAATTAGCATACTTATGCTCGCATGTTTGCATCCATTCATCTGTCTTGCATGTACCGGGCTCGGCGCATCATACTAACTGCATTGTATTTCAATTCCGAGTTGAATACTTGCTAGTTGTAGCATTTCACATACCATCTTTAGAATAGCCGAGCCTATTGTAGTTGCATTCATGCATGTGTTGCATTAGGCATTTCAGCATAGTTAGGATCATGCACGGATTTCTAACATAGCTTCTGTTTTGGCTTGGAGTACTCGGTAAGTGTTTATGCTTTAGCATCCTTGCATACGTATGAGTGACTGCCATGATAGCATGCTTACCATAAGGCTATGTGCTTATGTGATATACCTCTTTGAATGCTTGTGGGTGAAGGTTGGATTATTTGAATTAGAATAATGCATTGACTGTGAGTTTTAAGCCCACTTGAGAGTGGCAAAATCATGTTTTCTAAGCTCACCCGAGGGTGGCAAATCCACGTCTTAGTCTACTTGCGGGTAGCACCATCAAACCATTTTCAAAATAAACAAACATGAGATGTGTTGTTCCAATTCATGGCGATCCAGTCTATACTTGTATGTTGTGCGCATTACGTAGTAAATCTAGGCTAATAACCAGAATAAGAATGCATAATGTTCTCAAAACTCGATATCATGGTTAGTAGAGGCCGATCTTTGATCGGGCGAACGGGGGTGCTCACGAAGTGACCTTCCCCAATCGTACCCAAGTTCCCGAACCGAGGCAACTTTGGTGATGACGAACACGTGGCCTTAGGAAACGAGTCGGGGTTTCCTAAATTCCCCCAAAATAAATATTTAGGTGGCGACTCTGTATCTGGCAAAGCAGTCCATGTTTGGCACTTCTTTCAAAAAATCTGTTTTCAAAAATGATTTGCCGAATTTGGACTCTTTGATGATTCATCGGTCTTGCATTGCACTCTACGAGATTAGATACAGAACCATGGCATTGAGTCCTGAACTGTAGTGAGCCCAATGAACAAAATGGGGGATTCTCTCCCGGGACGTTCGGGGACGTCTACAAAGTATTTAAAAGAAGCTTAAAATACAAGTGTTATACCTCTTGAAGACAAGATGCAATTTAGAGCAACAAAACAAGCTAAATCAAGCCAAAATCCTCTTCTAGAATTCAAAAAGGACCTCAAGAGACCTCAGCTCCAAGATGAGAGTGTTTGGTTTTGGGTTCAAGTGCAAAAGTGTAAAGAAACTAGACTTAAGGCACAAAATAACAAGAGAGAGAGGAAATTCTAAAGAGAGAGAGAGAATTTTTGTCTTCAAAATTTTCTAACCCTCTCACATACAAGAGGGGGGTCCTATATATAGAAGATGCAAATTCCCTTCACAAAGATCTATCCACACACGTGTTAGAAGATGCATCAATCTGTGCAAACAACTGACACAAAATATCTGCTGCAACACTGGTGGCCGGCCAGGCACATCAATGGCCAGTAGGCCAAAAGCCATGGCCGACAGCCCTTAAAAATAGCCAGCATGCCATCACCAACCTCAATCTGAAAGGACTTAAGCATGGTCCAAATATGAGGCAAAAATGATGCAGGGTTTTAAAAACTCAAACTTGTGGCGTTCCGTCGTGAACCTCAAGCACTTGGTAGGCAATTAGACTCGCCACCGGATGTACCTGCAAGATCATCCAAGTCTTAAAAGGCCGTAAAAAATGGGGTGTCTACAGTACCCAAATGTATTTGCCATACCCGGTATGTATTCGGCGTACCTGCACCCGGTAAGTACCTGATATTCGTACGACACCATTTTTGGAGTACCCGTACTTCATAGGTCGTAACTTCAATTTGTAGACTCAATATGGCCTTAACGGATTTGATTTTTGCAGCCACCTTTCTTCCATTCACCTTCATAACAATCCAAGCTGAACCTGCCCAAGTAGAATTGTGCTTTCATGCCCCATCCACAATTACAAAGTGATAATGCAATACGATTATAATGGAATGGGTCAGACTGATCCACGTGCTCTTCAGGTCTGCTAGTGTAACGCCCTCAAAATAATAACATTAAAGATACTCATATGCGGAATAAATATAAGTTCATATATCAGAGTTCATAGTTTAGCAGACAATTAAATGCCATATAGGCTTACATCTTTCCAAGACCTTGCTTGGTTACACAAATAAAGTCTCGCTCATTACATATTAAGCCCTTGGCTTTACAAACAACACTCATGCACACATAAAGCAAAATAAGGGAACTCTTGCTTCCCAATGATCTACCCTTGCTATTGCCTTGGTGGTAACATCCCCTCTGTACCTGAAAATGATGTTCCCGTATACGGTGAGCTAACAGCCCAGTAGAAATACACTAAACCAGCTATGAACAATGACTAAAAGATTAACAGTTTGATAGATGGTTAACACTTTTACATTCATTCATAACACATTATAGTTTCATTTTCCATTCCTTTTCAATTCTCAATTCATAACCATAGTCCAGAACCTGACCAAATAACCGATATGAGACAGTAACTCATATTAAACATTTCCTCATTTCACAATAGATAAGCATACTAGCTATATCAATACATCAACAGATAAGCATATGAGCAATATCAACACTTCTACTGATATATCACACTTCCCAAGATAAGCATACAAGCTGTATCTACGGAGTCCATCACCTCTCTTCTCCCACACAACACCCGGTTTAGAGGTCCATCACCGCTCTTCCCCTAAACCGTCGAGTACATCACCTCTCTCCTCCAACACAACACAATGCATAAAAACAATTATTATACACATCATCAGTCAATACATAAAGTTAATGTATTCTTTCAAACGTCATACTCAATGACACATTCTAGTGATTAGTTTTAGTTTGCCTAATCATCATGCATTGTCTACAACAATCAAGACTATCCTCCACCGATAGCCCAAAGCAGTTATTTCTAAACAGAAAATAAATGCACAAAATGAATATAAAATCAACATTTCAACTAGGCGAGCGATAAATAATTCAACTACACCCTTTAATCCCATATATTCCCAATTCTAACATTTCTCTATGCTAAACATGCATATAGGTTTATTATAAATAAAACCCCAACTTTTGTAAAATTGCACAAAAGTCCCTAAACTTTCCCAAAATTACCCAACAACCCCCAACATATCAAAATGCTAAAATTTAAAGACAAAGCTCATAAAGAGGAGTAGGTTATCCCTACCTCAAGCCAAGAAGAGAAACCAAGCAAAAATCCAATTTCCACCAAAATCATGAATCTAAATTCGAATATTTGGCGATTGAAAAAAATGTTGAAATTTCCACCAACATAGATCTTTGACGAGATTCTGTTCATTTCCTGCTCCGGAGAAAAGTGCCACCTCATCTAATTAATAATTAATGATTACTATTAGCTGCTATCTCTAATTGTACCAAGGCCTTCAGCAGGAGTGCGGCTCCTAATAGGACAAACTCCTTCAAGCAGCCCCTGCCTTCTAAGAATCAAAATGCATATATCTTTTTCTGATAGATCATCCTGCAAACCCTCCACGACCAATTCACAAGAAGAGGAACACTCACCAGTGTCATCCACTTCAATCCTCAGGGAAGCTGAACCAAGTTCTACATTTGGCTTTGATGATGAATAACTATCATTTACACAGCCGAAATCTAAAGCTCTGTGGCTATCACCTTGTGGGGCTGCTTTGGATCCAAGCTCTCCCCCATCTAAACATCCATTAATGGATTCTGACTTCGAAACAAGGGCATCTCTTCTGCAATTAACAAGTGTCATTACAGGAGCTCCGAAAACTTCACTCTCAAGCCCAACTACAGAAACTATATGTTCCTCAGCTGCCAGTGAAGGATCATCAGAACTGATGGCAGAAATACAGCTATCACTCGGCTTTGCTGATCCCTTGACTGGAAAAACAGAAACGGAGTTCCTTTCAAGCTTCCTTCGCCGGTATACAAAAGCAGGTGTAGAATTCTCAGACATAGTACTGACAGTTGATAGCTGGAAACAACTACGTGCAAAATTTAAAGATCATGTATCATCAATGTTCCTTTTCAGTTCCATAGTTGGAATAACTTCTTCCCACCAGTAGCTAGCTTGTCCAGAATGCTAATAGCTTTGTTGTCTCCAGCTGGAAGAATCAAGTGAAACCCCACAATAGAGACAGAATCATCCCTCTCTGTCCCCACTTCTAAGTGTCACAAGGTTTGGACCAACGTGGGTTCTTCGGTGGGCCTGTTGTTGAGTTTCACTTACGGGACTGTAACTAAATGCCTGTTTCGGCGGTCCAAGGCAATTGTGGATTGGGCTATCTTGGGCCATATGGGCAGAGATGGGAGGTAATTAGTTTCATGCTCTTATTACATAAGATAAAGGCAGAGATAGAGGTAGAGAAAGAGGCAGAGGAAGAAGCAAAAGTAAAGGCAGATGGAACAACATGAGTAAATCCAGAGACAGTAAAAGCCAGGGTAACTCTAGTTTCACTTGCTTTCATTGTGGCCATGAGGGCCACATAAAAAGGAACTGCCCAAGCCGAAAAGATAAAGGCCAAAGGAGTAAGTCAAAGAGAGATGAGAACACGACAACTACAAAAACTGATGAAATACTTCTTGCAGTTTGTGAAGATAAGGATTGCCTTCACGTGGCTGACCACAGTTATACAGAGTAGGTGATAGATACAGCTGCATCCTATCACATCACTTCCCACAGAGAACTCTTCAGCTCGTACAACGTTGGAGATTTTGGCACTGTTCGAATGGGAAATTCTAGTTATTTGAAGATTGTGGGCATTAGAGACATTAGTATTCAAACTAATATTGGACACAAGCTGATTCTCAAAGATGTGAGACATGTTCCAGATTTGCGCCTCAATCCTATCTCCGGAAGCGCCCTAGACTGACAAGGCTATACAAGTATATTCAGAAATGGGTATTGGAAGCTGATAGGAGGAGCTTTGACAATCGCCAGGGGAGAGATGTCTTCAACACTGTGCAAGACTCAAATGAAGATCTGTCTAGGAAGTCTTAATGCAATAGAAGACAAGGAGTCACCAGGCTTATGGCACAGAGACTGGCTCACATGAGTGAGAAGGGATTGCATCTATTGGCAAAGCAATCCAAGATATCCTTATCCAAAGGGAGTGCCCTGAAGCCGTGTGATCATTGCCTTTATGGCAAGCAGCATCAAGTATTATTCAGTTCAACGAGCAAGAGGAAAACAGAAGTACTTAATATGGTATACTCGGATGTTTGTGGCCCAATCGAAGTGAAGTCACTTGGCGGCCGCAAGTATTTTCTAACCTTCATTAATGATGCATCAAGGAAGTTGTGGGTGTATTTTCTAAAGACGAAGGATGAGGTATTTCAGCACTTTCAGGAGTTCCATGCAATGGTGGAAAGAGAGACCGGGAAGAAGTTGAAGTGTCTTCGCACAGACAATGGTGGCGAATACATTTCCAATGCTTTTGAAGCATATTGTGCTAGCGGAGGTATCCAACACGAGATAACAGTTCTCTGTACCCCACAACACAATGGTGTGGCAAAAAGGATGAACCGCACTATTGTTGAAAAAGTCAGATGCATGCTTAGAATGGCAAAGTTGCCAAAGTCATTCGGGGCTGAAGCCGCCCGTACAGCCTTTTATTTTCATTAACAGGTCGCCTTCAGTCCCGTTGAATTTTGCGATACCTGAGAAAGTCTGGTCCAAAAGAAAGGTATCATATTCTCACTTGAGAGTTTTTGGATATAAGGCGTTCATACACATCTCCAAGGAAAACAGACAAAAGCTTGATGACAAGTCCACTACATGTATATTTGTGAGCTATTCAGATGTAGCATTTGGGTACAAGTTGTAGGACCCAGTGAACAAGAAGATGTTTAGGAGTAGAGATGTTGTGTTCTAGGAAGACCAAACATAGCAGATTTTGAGAAGTCTACAAAGTCTAGAGATGTCATCACTTCAAACTTGTTCTTATCTCCCGAGCCATCACAAAATGCTAGATGTGATGATGTGCAACAAGAAGTACCAAAGTTGTTAGATCCTATGCCAGAAATTTGGGATCAAAAGAAAATATATGAAGACCCGAATGAAGAGGGTGTTGAACAAGGAGAGTAACCCCCTCAACCAGAGGCAACTGGGCCTCAGTTGTGAAGATCTGGAAGTGCTGTCGTATCATCAACCAAATATCCCACTTCTTAGTATATTTTGATTACTGATAAGAAGAAGCCCGAGAGTTTTTTGGAAACAAAGAGTCATATAGAGAAAGACTATTGGATACAAGCCATGAAAGGGGAGATGAGTTCTTTGCAGAAGAACCACACTTATGAGTTTATTCCACTTCCAAGAGACAGGAGAGCCTTAAAGAACAAATGGGTGTATAAATTGAAGAAAGATGGCAACGGTAAACTATTACAGCATAAAGCTCGCTTGCTGGTCAAAGGTTTTGGACAGAAGAAAGGAATTGATTTTGATGAAATCTTCTCTCCAGTTATGAAGATAACTTCCATTTGAGTAGCTATGGGATTAATAGCTCGCTTGAATCTGGAGGTAGAACAAATATATGTTAAGACTACTTTTCTCCATGGTGATTTGGAAGGAGAGATCTATATGGAGAAATCAGAAGGATTTGAAGTTAAAGGGCAACAAAATCTAGTCTGCAAATTGAAAAAGAGTCTCTATGGCCTGAAGTAGGCGCCAAGACAATGGTACAAGAAGTTTGATTCATTCATGGTGGATCACGAGTACACAAGAACGGTAGCAAACCAGTGTGTATATTTTTGAAGGTTTTCGGATGGAAACTTCATCAGCCTACTGTTGTATGTCGATGATATGCTGATTATCGGACGTGATACTACTATGATCAACAAGTTGAAAAAGGACTTGTTGCAGTATTTTGACATGAAGAAGTTAGGCCCAGCATAACAGATTTTTGGCATAAAAATTATTCGTGACAGGAAAGCCAAGAAGATATGGCTGTCACAAGAGAAATATGTTGAACGGGTGATTGAAAGGTTCAACATGAAAGATGCCAAGCCAGTCAGCGCACCACTAGCCAACCATTTCAAGGTGACAAAACATTCATGTCCCACGCCCAACTCAGAAAAGAAAAAAATTGAGGCAATCTCTTATTCTTTCGCAGTAGCAAGTTTGATGTATGCAATGGTGTGTACCCGACCAGATATAGCTCACACAGTTGGCGTTGTGAGCAGATTCCTCGCCAATCTAGGAAAGGAGCATTGGGAGGCAATCAAATGGATTCTTTGGTACTTGAAGGGAACTTCAAAGATATGTCTATGTTTTGGGGGAGCTGAACCAATTTTGGAGGGTTTTACAGATGCCGATATGGCGGGTGATCTTGATGGTAGAAAGTCTACATCAAGATTTTTATTCACCTTTGCAGGGGAAGCTGTTTCATGGAAGTCCAAACTACAAAAGTGTGTTGCTTTATCTACAACAGAGGCAGAGTACATTGTTGCCACAGATGCTGGAAAGGAAATGTTGTGGTTAAAGCGGTTTCTCCAAGAATTGGGTCTATAGCAAGAAGAGTACAAGGTACATTATGATAGTCAGAGTGCAATTGATCTGAGCAAGAATTCCATGTACCATTCCCGTACAAAGCACATTGATGTCTGGTATAATTGGATATGAAAAGTGATGGAAAAGCAGTTGATGAAGCTGGTAAAGATTCACGTAGACAAGAGTCCTTCCGACATGATGACCAAGGTTATCACCAGAGACAAACTGGAAGTTTGCAAGAATTTGACCGGAATGGACTTCCAGTAAGGATCCTACTACCCATAGGTGTGGAGGGGAAGAATTGTTGAGTATCCACACCAATGTGAATACTTGGCTATGGAAGTTAAGTATAGAGGCTGTAAATATAGATTTTCTGAAAGTTTTTCAAACCTAGAGTGGTTGTGTAGTAAGCTTGCCATTTATTTTTATTGTTGGTTGTTGGAAGTTGGCAAGTAAAGGCTCTCCCATTTGTGTATAAAATGGGAAGAGTTGTGAGCTTAGTCATCAAAAAAAAGAAAGACAACACTAAGTGTATAATCTGTGTGAGTGAGAGAGTTCCATAGAGAGTTATGAGGTGTGAGTTGTAATCTCCCTCCGAGATAATTCTATAGTGAGAAATATCTCTCCGTGGACGTAGGTTATTGCCGAACCACGTAAATCTCTTGTCTCCTTTCTGTGTGTGATTGATTTCTGGGTGTGCATTAATCCTAACAAATCTCACTCCTACCCCATCACTAATAATCCTACAAATTTGTTGGCTAATTATCCATTGGATTAATAATCCTGAAACAAAATTTTAAAATAAACACAGAATTATTAGCCCCACGGATTAATAATCTCAATCTCATGCTTTAATCCTATCAATTAAACATGTCCTTATATCACAATATCTTTTTCTTCCTCATTCTAATTTTGGTTTTCATATCACAAATCTTTGTTCATGCTTTATGGCATTACAAATATTTTGAAAACCAAACTGATAAGCGAATTAGAAAAGTGATCAGAAGGACAAGTCACAAGTTCAACTACGAGGAACCGAAATTGAACCGTAATGTCATAATTATATTAAAATTTATAAATATAAAAATATAGATATTAAAATTACAAAAATAATAAACAATAAACAATTACAAAAAAATATTTTTTAAAATTTATTATATGTTTTTTTATATATTAAATTTTAGTAAAATAAGATATACTTGTTACATTGGCAACAATTGTGTTATAACTTCAGCCCCGTTACAGAGCCCGAAAGGGTTTCGAACTGAATTTGGCTCGAATTTGAGAAAGAAGAAGGAGAAGAAGAGAAGGAGGAAGAAGAAAGAGAAGCAGAACTGGAGGGGCCATCAAAATCGGGCTGGAAGCGGAGGCGGGCGAAGGCAGAGGTGGAGGCGAGGCTGCGATGCGACGATCGGCCGACGAGCTGCAACGATCGGCCAACGAGTGACGAGCTGCGACGACGAGCTCTCGCCTCTGTTTTTCTCTCTCACCGCTGCTTCTCCTATGTTCAAAACGAAGAAGAAAAAGAAAAGAAAGAAGATGAAGAAAAAGGAAAAAAAAAAAAAAAATTGAAACCCAAAACGACGTCATTTTGGATTTCGAGCCGGATTCGAGCCACTGATTTCGGGCCCTCAAACATTTTTCTTATAACTTAGTGATTAGAGTGCTTGTTTCTTATTCACTTGGTTCCATATTCAAGCCAACACATATTTTTGGAAGAATTTTCAATCTTTCAAACTCGACCAGTTATGTCAACCCACCACCAATTTTCCGGTTACACCAGTTCAACCACTGATTCCTCTGATTTTCACAAATAAAGCCAATTTTGAGCATAGAACAATTATAAAGGTTCATCCGAACCAAAACTAGTCCGGCCACCAGTTGAATTGATCGATCCAATTTGGTTTCCCAAATATTGATTTCCACTATAAAAAAAAAAAAATCCAATCCCACCATGGTTTGTTCATGAGACTACAATCAAGATTCTTTGATCCATACCTAGTATCATCCCCATCATTTGCTTTGTTACACTCAATAGACAACTCTTAATTGCAGCACAACAAAATGCCTTAAAGTGGAATTTGGCTCATGAAGCGTCTGGCTTACAAGTAATCTCCCGTTCCCGCCATCTATAGCATGCCATAGAGTCATTATTTAACTCACTACATTTTGTACCAATTTGACAAAATACAATTCAAAAACCTCAGCATAGCATCCCGATAAATAGCAAGGCCCCAAGACATACCATAACATATTTGAATCAAAACAAGGTGAAGCAATGACAACAAAACTTGCCAAATAATAAAAATATAATTATTTTTTACCAAAGTCTACTTTCTACAAATAAGATCTTTTACATTTTACAAATAAAATTTATTGTTACAAGAATTGAGAGTCAAAAAATAGAAATTAGAGACGGATGTTACATCTGGTTCATAAATTTAAATGAGAGTTAATAAAACTTTCAACACAGCCTTACAAGAGGGGCATTTCAACAAGCCTTCATTTCATGCATATATTAGGAACTTAGCCCCTAATGTTTTTCCCCTTTGGGAGGTTACTTTGCTTGGCTCTCTCTTTCTCAATTTTGAGGGTATCGGGGTGCTCGCGGTTCGGTTTGAACGGTTCAGTTTGTGATTTGGACCTGTCTGCATATGTATAGTTTGGGAAAAATTGAATCCACAATCGCCCACAATGCGGGTTACGGTTTGTACGAATGAGGTTAGTAGATGTGCGTGGATTAGAATTTTTTCTTTAAAAAATTATTTTTAGGCCTTTTTTTTCCGTTTTGCAAATATTTATTTTGGGCCATTTTTCCTCATTTTTTAAAATGCTCAACAATAATAATTAATGAATTAAAACTTATAAAATTAAAAATACAACGAAATCCATTTAACACAAACAAATCATTCAAAATCTTAAACTTTTAAATAAAACCATAAACTAACACAAACACATCTTTCAAAATCCTAAACTAAATTATCAAAATCATTTACTACCCAATAATACAATTAAAGTAAAATCATTTAAAATTCAAGAGTATCTAGGATATGATGAATAAAATCAATGGTCTAAGTTTTTGTTTTTTTTAAAAAAAAAAAAATCTAAGTACGAGTAGGTTCTTGCTAGTACGGGTCAAACCTGCAACTAGCTCGCAACCCGTAAGAATGTTATATTTCAAACTGCATCCACCCACATTGTGCCTGCAAAACCGCCCATTTGTATGCGAGTCGGTTCGGGTTTGGCGAATTGGCCGATTCAGATAACCCTATACCCAAACCTAGGGGTAATGGTCTGAAAAACAAAAATGTATGGAAATTGTTCAAATTGTGTTTGGTTTGTCTTTGGAATCATGATTTCAAAAACAAAATTTTTAAATTACTTTTCAAAATTCATAACCAAACACATAACTCAAAATTACTCATAACTCAATTCAAAAATTAATTTCAAAATTCATAATCAAACACACAACTCAATTCAAAACTCTTTTGGTGATATAATGTTGAAGATGATTAGTGATGAGATTACTAAATTATTTGTATAAAAAATCTAAAAAAAATAATTTCTATACTTAAAAATATCTAAAACAAATATATATATATACATTAATAGTGCTAGAGGCCTCGAATGTTTTTTTTTTTTTTTTTTGGAGCTATGTTAGTTAGTTTTTTTGTCTGTTTTTTTTTTTAGGGTGGTTATGTGTAGAGAAGTGCCAAAAAAAATTAGATATTCTACACCAACTCATTGTATAAAATTATATAAAATTAACAAAATTTAACCAACAGCTTAATTGATCATTCAATTTTATCACTCAACCAATTCAACCTAATTGACTGATCAGTTAGACGGCTAGTTAAAATTCATTAATTCTATATAATTTTGTACGATGAATTGATGTGGAATGTCTAATTTTTTGGCACATCACATAACTACCTTTAAAAAAAAAAAACAAACCAACACAACTTATCAAATAAAATTAAATTAAATTTAAAAAAAAAATTGATCAATCAATTTTATCACCAAATCAGTTCAATCTAACTCACTTGCAGAATGTCTAATTTTTTAACACACCCCTATATATAACCACCCTTACAAAAAGAGAAGAAAAGAAAGGGAAAAAAAAAATTAAAAAAAACAAAAAAGAATTCATGGCAAATTCGAGACTTCAAATTCGAGACCCCAAGCATTATTTTATATATATACATATATATATATATATTCAAAAAGCAAATGCAATTACACAAAAAAAATTAACACTATTCCAATCAACTGGCTAGATGTGTGGGAAGATGTCCAGGCAGACAACCGAATAGATTCAATCCGTCCTTTTCAAAATTTAAAATTCAAAAATTATTTTCAAAACTCATAACTAAATAAATTTTATTTTTTCAAAACTCAATTTACAATTTCACAATCAAATCACAACTTAACAAAAAAAAAATTATAATACCAAAACTAAACCAACACGGAACCTCAATTTTCCCCCTTTTGGAGGTAACTTTGCTTGCCTCTTTCTCAATTTTGAGGAGTAATGGTCTAAAAAGCAAGAATGCATGAAAATAATTCGATTTTAGGCTTTATTTGATTTAGTTTTTTAAATAAATTATGAGTTACATTTTAAAAAATAAGTTGTTAAAAAAAATTAAAAAATTAAAAATTCATTTAGTTATGAATTTTAAAAATAATTTTAAATTAATTTTAATTTTTTTATTTTATTATTTTTAATTGAATAGATAAGTGCGAAAAAAAATTAATTGATTGATATGTCAAATATAAAAAATAAGAGAAAAAAAAGAAAAGAATATTAATTGATTTATTAATAACAAAAAAAAGAGGTGAGAGAAAAATAAATTTTGAATTGCATTTTAAAAATTTATTAACCCAACAAACTTTTTTTATTTTTTTGATTCAAATCATATTTTAAAAACTAAACCAAACAAATAAAAAGTGCAATGTAATAGCTCTATCAAAAAATTGTTTTTTTAGACTATATGTAATTCCTTCATCAAGTCACGTTATTTATTCAAGGTCCAAAAACGGAAGTGGTCAAAAACATAACAAAATTGATTTGAAAAGTTATAAAAATGGAAGTGTAAAATTACAAATTAAGACCTATAACAAAAAAATAAAAAAATAAATTTTTTATATTGGGTAAAAATATTTTGATCATTTTATTTTAATTTGACACCATAAACAAATATTAAACTAAAATCAAAAGTCAACTTTTACCAACTTCTCAAATCACTTTTCAAAAAACTGAAAAACTTAATAAAAAATCAAAAACCAACTTTTTATCAATTTTTCAAAACATCGCATCATTTTTTTTATTTAATTAAATTTTAAATTTAGATTAAAAAAAATTGATTTGATATTAACTATTTTAATACTTTTTTAACATTTTTTTTTTTTTTGCACTCTATTTTTCAAAAAATTTAAATCAAATTTAATAAAAAAGATTATCTTTTTAAATATTTAATATCTTGTCAAATTAAAACAAAAGATTTGATGAGTTTACATTTTAATAAAGAGCTGTGCTAGGGGGCTCGAATTTGGAGCCCCCGAATCCCCCGAAAATGAAGAGACGCAGAAGAATGAAGGAAGAAGAAGGAAGAAGAAGAAGGAAGGAGAAGAAGGATTTGGAGGGTGACAGCGAGGCGGAGGCGAGGCGAGACGGAGGATCGGCGATCGGGCAGAGACGTGAGTCTGCGATCTGCGACGATCGTGAGCCTCGACTGCGACACCTGCGATCGGCGACTGCGACTGCGACGGCGACTCCCTCCTCTCCTCTCCTCTCCTCTCCCCTCCTCTCCTGTCTCAGACCACTCTCTCCCTCTCCCTCTCCCTGTCTCAGACCAGCATGAAGAAGAAGGAGGAAAAAAAAAGAAAATGCCCAAAACGACGTCGTTTTGAGCATTTCGGGGGATTAGGGGTGAACTTTTTCGAGCTCTCAAACATTTCTCTTTAATAAAATAATGACTGTTCTTTAATTTGAACCATTGATGAAGGGGTTTGGTGATGATTTTTTAGCTTCCGTTTGGCAAGGTGAGTTATGGACTTTTTTGATTATTTTAATCACAAAAAATAAAATATCACATTATATCATAATCATTACACTCTTCTCTCACAAAAAAAAGTCAAAAAAACTAAAAAATCATTTTCAAATCAAACTTTTTAACTCAGATTAAAAAAATCAAAAAACCAACCCACTTCTTAAACCAACCCTTAAGCATTTTTTTATCAAATTTAATTTGAAAAGAGAAAGCTGTGTTTGGTTATGCTCTGAAAATGTGATTCAATACCATCATTTGAGTGTGGTGTTTGGATGGAGCTGTGGAATTAATTTTCCACAGTTCTGCAAAACGCCTGTCTAAAACCCAGTGTCTGTTTCAAATTTTTTTTTTTTCGAAAAGGTCGTCCGGCCGATTGACCAGATGAGCGATTTTTTATTTATTTTTTTTTTACAAATTTTTGCAAATGATATATAATCGAAAAAAATATTTTTTGAAATTTTTAAAATTTTTTATATGTTTCAAAATAATTTTGAGTTGTATGAGTTATAAATTTTTGTATCACATATCAAATGTCACATCAATAATTTCCCACTCAAATCAAACCTCTTTTCCAAAATTATTTTCAAAACTCTTTACCAAACAAATTTTCTACACTCAAATCATAGTTTCACAACACACAAACTCAAAACACAACTCATACTCTCAAATCACATTTACAAAACTCTACCAAACACTACCTAAAATTTTGGTACACAATATAGTAAAGCCTAATTTGAAAACTTGCTTTTAATCTATTTCAAATTTTATCATATCTTTTAATAATAATAATTGCATCTTCAATTTTCAATCTATACAATAAAAAGGGTTCACACAATAAATTTAAAAGATAAATAAAAAAATATTGAAAATTTTTATGCATATTTACCTTTCAATCAATCAAATATTTAACCTTTTACTTAAATTTTAAAAAATAAAATAATAAGAGACTAGAATCACTTTTAATGTTTCATGACTTGAGGCTAAATTGAACAGCAATTGAAATTATTCTACCAACCAAATCGAGTTCTAACATTCAAGCTGCGAAGAACAAAGAAGAAGAAAATGAAGGCCTCAGAATTGCAGAAAAGTCAGCAAGGCTTTTAAAGCCATTCAGTCCCGAAAGATGGTGTAATTGATTTTCTGATATCCTCAGTGGCCAAAACCATATCAACAAAGCAGATCAAAATCAAAAAACAGAGACACAACAAATATTCTATACAGATATATATATATATAGTTGTGAATGTATTTCTCATGGCCATTCCCAAATGGTAATAGCAGAAACTCTGCTCCCCAAGGCGATAGGATATGAGATCGCCTCCTTTCGATCTCGGAAAACTCTCCGTAAGGAGAATCTCCACCTGTCAAAAGGTGGCTCGATCTGCGACGATTAATGATCGGAATATACGAACACAGACAGTTCGCTCCATTTTCATCATAATCGTCGCGACCAATTCTAAAATCTAACAACAAAGACGAAGAGCTATAACATCGAGACTAGAACACACATCGCCTCTGATTCGAATCGCTAAAACCCTATGTAAGCGTCGGTGTGTAGAGGCAAAACCCTAATCGCAGCCGATAGTGGATCTTGGTTTGTTGGGTCTCTTTGTCTGGAATTTATAGATGCGGTGATTTCATCCTGGCCGTTGATGTTAATCGTGAGGTGGCGGTGATTCGTAGATATCATGGTGAGGGTTAATTAGTTTTTTGTCTTAAAATAGGAATAGTTTGTTTGGTTTTTCAATGATGAAGAAAATTAAAGGTAATGTTTGGTAGGATTTTAAAATTATGATTTGATAATGGAGTTGTATGTTGAGTTTGTAAATTTTAGAATTATGATTTAAAATTAGAAAATCTGTTTGATTATGAGTTTTGAATTTTTAATGTAACATATGAAATGAGAAAAGTTATTTGACTATAAGTCTTAAAAAGAATTTTCAAAATTTAAATCAAACACACAACTCAAAATTCTATTAAATATTCTATTCAAACCTCATAACCAAACTTTTTTTAAATTTCAATTCAAAAAAATAATTTGTTATTTTGGTCTAAAAAAATAATTTATATATTTAAAAAATATCAAAAACAAATATAAATTTATTTTTCCAAATAATATGTGGCGATTGACAATTGCAAAAAAAAAATAATAATAATAATAATAATAATAAAGAAGAAAGAAAAAATTACTGTTCCGGTCAACCAGCAGGACATCCAGGAAGATGTCCAGGCATGAACGACCAAGTACACAAAAAATTCAAAAATTATCTGGTTTATCAAACATGTTTTGAAAATATATTTTGAAATTGATTTAAAATCATGATTTGAAAAGGGATTTTTGGTGAGACCCCATTTTTTGACCTTTTTTTAAAAATAAAGGACAACTCAATGAATTCTTCTTCAAAAAGCGCCTGAGTAAGAGAAACCCAACTTAATAAGGACATTCTATAATTTGTTTTTGTTTATTTTGACCATATTGCCCTCATATATATATATATATATATATCATATATTTAAACAATCTCAGCTCATGCATAAAACGATCTTGAAGATGATCTACAAAGTGAAGATGATCTGCAAAATCCATGAAGACGATTTCAAAGTCTGAAGATTTCACCGCCAACGATCTTACCCTTGGTCAACAATACACGATCTCGCCATCCAAGATCAACACTCTCAATTAAATGAGAGATTACATTGCATAGCTATATAAATCTGCTGTTATTTTTGATTTGTTTTTGTTGATTTGCTGAGTTCAATCAGGTGTGTGCTCTATTTTTGTTTGACATAATGAAAGTAAAATTTTACTCTGGTTTGTACTCTGTTTTTGTTTGACAGAATGAGACTAAACTTTTACTCTGGTTTATGCTCTGTTTTTGTTTGACAGAATGAGAGTAAAATTTTACTCTGGTATATGCTTTTGTTTTTGTTTGATAAAATGAGAGAAATTTTACTCTGGTGTTATCTGTTATGTTTTCTTAACATGCAAATAAAATTTTACTGTATTTCAGAATAAAATTTACTCTGAATTGAAAGTAAAATTTTACTGTGTTATTGAATGTTCGTCTATGCAGTTTCTGATTTGTTTTCTGGTAAAATTTACTCTGAATCTTCAAATAAAATTTTACTTTATTTTAGAGTAAAATTTTATTGTATTTCAGAGTAAAATTTACTCTGAATTGAAAGTAACATTTTACTGTATTTTTTAATGTTTGTCTATGCAATTTCTGATTTGTTTTTTAGTAAATTTTACTGTATTTCAGAATAAAATTTACTCTGAATCTTAAAATAAAATTTTACTACGTTGTTGAATGTTTGTCTATGCATAAGAGAATAAACTTTATTTTTCATTAACCAGAATAAAATTTTACTGTTGCGAAAACAGAGTACATACTAGATAAATGAATTATAGTTGAATTTTACTTTAGATCTATGAACAAACAAACAAAAAACTCTTGATTTTTTATTGTAATATATCAATTTATCATTTTTTTTGACATATATGAGGTCATTTTATCTCAAATCTAAAACTATTGATCTCAAACATGAGTTCATGGGCATCAAATCTGAGATGATGATGAATTTCAATGGACGATTTCAAGATTTCGATTTTGTGAGATGGATCGAAAATGGAGATCAAAAGGGTTTAGGACTTAAAAAGAGATAAAATAAAAGGAAAAGAGAGGATACCAGTAATGTAGAGATAAAAAGGGAAGAGAAATGGTTCAGCGAGGGTTATGGATTATATGGAAGGGCATTTCAGCCTTTTCATCATATTTTTTTATTTGAAGGACTTTTGAAACTATTATTTTATTTGGTGGGCTTCACACAAAAAAAAACCCATAGAAGGGGCTTTTTACCAAAAATCCCATTTGAAAACCTCTACCAAACATAGCATTCAAATATGAGGGTGGAAAATTGATTAAAGTTGCACACCAAACACAACCAAAAAATTTTATTTTTTTGTGTTTTTTTATTTTTCTTGATTTTTTTAATATTTAAATATATTTAACATAAATACACTTAAAAAGTATAATGTTTGTGAAAAAAATCTTTAAAAAATTTCCTAAATATCAAAAATACATAAAAAAAAAATTCAATATATTTTTTCGTAACCTTTTGCATTTATTGATTTTTAAAAATCTTTTACTTTTTAGATATATCTAATTAAGGTGCATCTAAAAAGGTAAAAAATTATTTAAAATTTAAAAAATATTTACTAAAAATAAAAAATTCAATTTTCAAAATATTGAATTCAAAAAATTGAAATCAAACATAGTAAAATGGTGTCATTTTTATCCTATATCTATATTATTTGCAAATAAATAAAAATAAAAATAAATGCTAAAAATTTAACATCACAATTAGTGTTGCAAATGAACAGAGCCGTTCATGAACAGGCTCGAGCTCGAGCTCAGCTCGGTAAAAGCTCGTTCGAACTCAGTTCGTTAATTTTTTTTTGCGTTCGAGCTCGAGCTTGAGCTCGTTAAATTTTTAATAAATAAGCCCAAATATTCCAAAGCTCGGCTCATTAGCTAGCTTGTTTAATATTTATTATTTATATATTAAATAATATAAAAATATGTATAAAAAATAAGAGAAATATGCTATTTATATATTTAAAAAATATAAATGTAAATAATAGTTAACTATAAATAGTACATTTATATAATAGTGGTAATAGATATTATTATTTTAGTAAAATATGAACTTTTTTTTAGTATCTTTATTTATATTGTATATATAATTGTATAATTAAAGTTTTAATTGTAACTTTAGTCTCACTTGCAAGTATGAATTTATAAATTTTTTGGCTCGTTAAGGCTTGTGAACAGGCTCGAGCTTGAGTTGAGCCTAAGCCAACTCGGCTCGAGCTCAGTTCGTTAAATTTTTATTCAGCTCGAGCTCGAGTTCGAGCTCGTTAAAATCTTAATAAACAAGTCCAAACATATTAAAGCTTGGCTAGGCTCAGCTCGGCTCGTTTGCAACCCTAATCACAATATATGTTTCTTAAGTGGTGTAAAAAAAAAACATAATCTCAAGGTTAAAATTTCGAGTCTCATACACTCTTTTTATTTATTTATTTTTATTTTAAAGCCTCTTTTGGGTAGAGTATAATAAGTTGGCTTATTGATTTGTTTAGGTCATATCATTTCTATATTTTTACACAAATTTTCATAATAAGCAAAAATATCAACTTATAAGCCATACTCAAAACAATTTCTCTAAGCCATGTACGTTTCTTTTATATTTTTACACAATTTTTCATAATAAGCAAAAAGAGCCTTGCTGGGTACACCCAGTGGGGGTTGACCCCCAGTGACGTAGGGCTCCCCCACTGGTCAGCTTTTCCTTTTTTTTTTTTTTTTTTTTTTTCAGGCCAATCACCCAGTGACACGTGGCACTGGGTGTCACCCGTACTGGGTGTATGAGGCTTTTCTGAAGCAAAAATATCAACTTATAAGCCGTACTCAAAACAATTTCTCTAAGCCATGTACATTTCTTTTATTTTTGTATTTAATAGAAAAATGAGAGACACATGCCTGACATAAGGAGAAGCAAATAAAGACCTGGGTCTCTAATTTAGTTTTTATATCGTTTCATCTAAATTAAAATTAAAAAAAAAAAACATTTTTTAGAAAGTTGTTAGTGTTACAAAATGTGTAAAAATATATATAAAGTAGTTTGAGATATTGTAAAGTGTATTGAGATTATTATTATTATTATTATTATTATTATTATTATTGTGGATATTTTTTGTTTCCTATTAACCACAGTTCGGGTTGGTTTAGAGGGTTGATTTTATTTTATTTTTGGGTAATAATTTTTTGTTTTTTATGAAAAAAAAAATATAAATATAATTAATTAATTAAATTTTTAACTAATTTAACTTGTTCTCAAACATAAGTTTATAACTATCATTAGCAGGAACCAACTATAAACATAGTATATAAAATTTTCTAAAAATTTTAATATTTTTGGAAGAAAATAATTCCATCGTCTAATATGTATATATATATATTACTTATATATTTGGAAAATTTTCTATAATATACATCCCTTTTGAAGTGTAAACCATATGCCCCAATTATGATTTATTGTGATAATTAAATAATTTTTCAAATAAACCTTTATGCACGTTCAAAAAACTAAAAGATTATTCAGTCCTTTCTTATTCCATTCCATTTCAAATAAGATATTTTTTAAAAAATAATTGGAATGATTGTTAGGCTCACTCGACTCAAACTTGGTGTTAGAGGGTGAAAGTTTGGCCCGAGAAAAATATAGGCCAAGTAAGTCCAGTTGACCTAAATAAACAAAGCCCAAAACCAAAGAAAATTGACCAACTTGATCGAATATACCAAACGCGATCGAGCTCAAATCACAAACGGGTCTTTTGGGAACAATGGTAAAAAGTCAATTTTTTAATTTTTTAGTTTTTTTAGTCAAAAAAGTCAACTTTTTTACCTAAAATAACTCAGTTTTTTTTTGCCAAAAAAGCCACCAAAAAGTCAAAAAGTCAGATTTTTACCAACTTTTCAAAACACCACAAACTAACCTCTGATAGAAGGTTGATCATCAGATCAAGAGAAATTCAACGGCTAACAACGATTGCAAGTTAGTCATTACCAAAGTGACCTCTGACAAAAGGTCAATCGTCCAATCAAGAGAGATTCAACAACCAATAACGATATATCAATTGACTATAAAAGGGGGACCAAGCAAACAATTAAGGACACAAGAATAATCACACAAACACCTTTTACATTGTATAACTTTCTCTATATAGTCATGTCTGACTTTAGTATTGACTCGATCATCGAAAGGTCTTCCAAACCTACTTAAGTCGAGAATCTATATAGGCTTGGTTTGAGAAGTGGGTTGGCTTTTTGACTTTTTGACTCTTTTAGTTATTTTAACTTGGGACTAAAAAGTCTGGTTTATGAAGAGTTTTTTATTTTTTTATGAGAGAAAGAAGATAATGATCGTGGATTGGATATGCTTGTCTGCCTTATTGCGGTTAAAAAGCCTATTTTGTTTTTTGTAACTATTTTAGTCCCAAACCCACTTCCCAAACAACCCCATAGTCATGTCATGTCCGACCTCTATATAGTCATGTCTGACCGTTTACATTATACAACTTTGGATTTTTTTTGCAAATACAGGATAAGACGTATCATCTCGCTAATCTCATGTGGAGACAAATTCACCATTCACACTAAAAAATTCAAATTATTTATTTATTGGACTCGTTAAGTAGAATATTTATGTAAAAAGTAAAATACTAATTACATGATTGTAGGCCTTTGAAAATTTAAATTATTTACATTTTCAAATCATATTTTGAAAAACAAATGTAATTTTATTATATAATTACCCGCGTCTAATTAAAACAATGAAAATGTTTGAGACCTCCACAAAGGAGGACTCTCAAAGGAGGACCCCTACGATTCTTACTGATTTATTAATTATTGATGTGTTTGATTTTTTTTTTGTCTTTGACAATGATATAAATAGATCAGATCATTTTAAAAGCATGAGGATCCTCTAGAGTTTCTTCTCTAGAGTGATCTCCTAGAGTGATCCATCGGAGGGTTGAGATTCTCTCTCACCAAAACGACTTCGTTTTGGTGTGTAATTTGAAAAAAAAAAAAAATCAGATTTCAAAACAGAGAGAAGGGCTGAGAGAAGAGGGAAAGAGAGAGAAGGGTTGAGAGAATGAGAGAAGAGGAGGACGTCGCTGGCATGGCTCCGTCGCTGCCGCAGAGATCTGGAAGACTTTCTACCCCTGCCTTCGTCTTCGATCTGGAAGACTTTCTGTCTAACACACCACAAATCCGTCGCCGATCTCCATCGTCTTTGGTTCTATCTTGAAGAAACTAAATGATGCTTGTGTTGATTTAATCTTCTTTTTTTATTTATATAGATTTCACAAATCAAAATCCATTTTCATTTGATTCAATATGTAAATATACATATAGATATACATATATACATGGGGTCTGTAAATATACATATATGCATATAGAGATATATATTTGTATAGGTTTGTCTTGATTGTGCAGAGAATGCAAGAGCACTTGAAAAAATTGAAGGATGCTTATGTTGATTTAATCTTCTTCGTTTTCATTTGATTCAAAACAGAAGTGGGTTTGCCTTGTAGGATTGCTTTGTAGTTTTTGGTCATCTTCTAGGATCTAACTGTTTGGGGCAAGAAAAAAAAGAAGAGAACAGAAACTAAGGAATGTTTGTTATTGTTGTTGTTGTTTTTTTTTTAATATCAAAACGACGTCGTTTTCTATTCCTTAATATCAACCATTGGATCTAACTCTAGGAAATCACTCTAAAAAAAGAAACTCCAAACCAAAGGATGCTCACGCATTTTAAAATTGTAAAAATTTGTTTTGTGTGGTCTCCATTAAAACAATTTTATGCATGAAATTATAATTGTGCTCAACAGCACCTTTGAGTTGGATCCAGCTGGAGAGAAATTTGGCTCAAAACCCGACCGATATACTGAATTCCAAACCCGACCCACACTGCTCTGAATTTGGCCACCACCACCACACGCTTCGTTGGTCAAAACTTCATATAATTGGTATCGCGAAATCACCATCGTCTTCGATCTCTCAACTCTGAGATTCCCAATCCAAATTCATCTTCACTACCCAAACCAACAACCCAATTCAATCTCTTTTATCTCTTCAATTTCCCCTCTTTCAATCCCTCTTTTGCACTTTCACACAAACCCTAAATCCACACAAACCCTAATCACCAAGAACCATGCTTTCATCTCCAGGCCACTCACCACTCCACCTCTCTTCCCCATCCCCATCACCATCACTCTCTGAAAACCCTAACAATTCATCCTCTTCTTCAGCAAAAAACCCTAAAAACCCACCCACCGTTCTCGATGAAGACACCTATGCCGCCTCAATCGAGAAGATCATCGAGCGTGACTTTTTCCCTGACATCCCCAAGCTCAGAGACCGTCTCGATTGGCTCGAAGCCGTGCGGAGCGGTGATCCTGTTCAAATTCGCGATGCCCAGTTGAAGATTCTCGAGCGCCGAGGCGGGAGGGTTTCGTCGAATCCAGACGATACGATTCAAGGTAAGAGTCGAACACCCGGCTCGACTTTTTTTAGAACAAGTACTCCTTTTGAATTGGATAAAACTCCCAGTGTAGTGAATAATGAATTTTCGGGTGGTGGTGAGTCGAATGATGGGTCGGTTGATGTGTCGTTGACGCTTGATGAGTTTTTTAGGAGGCATACTAGTGAGGATAATGATAGTTTTTCGAAAATTATGGAGAAGGTGAATAGGAAGAGGAAGGAGAGGTATGCGTTTTTGATTGAAGGTGAAAAGGAGGAAGTGGGTTTGATTGAGGATGCAAAGAGGGAGCGAATTACGGATGGGTATGGAACGTCCGATCAGCCTCCGAGTACGTTGGAAGGGTGGAATTATACGGCCAAGAATTTGTTGATGTATAATCCGTCTGATCGGGGCGAAGCTCCATTGACTGTGGCGGAAAGGGCAGAGAGGCTTAATGGATTAACGAAGGAAATTAGTCGGTCCAATACCCGTTTCCATGGCAAAATGATGGATTCTAGGCCGAAAGAGGAAGACACTGTTGCAGTGCTTTATACCCCTGTTCCTGGGGCAACTCCAGTTCCATTCTTTTTCTCAGATAGAGAAGCGGATAAATTGAAGAGGTATGATTTGGAAGATTTGAGAAAGACCCCAAATCAATTTTATGTTGAATCATCTAAGAAAGCTGATAATGGTTATAGCTTTGTTAAGACTCCATCTCCAGCACCAGGCGTGGATGAGTCGCCTTTTATAACGTGGGGAGAAATTGAAGGGACACCATTGAGATTGGAAACTGAAGACACACCAATTGGTATTGGTGGTAGTGGCGATGGGCCTCATTTTAAGATCCCTTTGCCGCCTTCTAGAGATGTAAAGGCTCACTCATTATCAAGGGATGCTGCTCGTAAGTTGAGAGAGAGGTCTAAGATGTTTCAGAAACCACCATTGCCATCACCGGTTAGAGGGGCAAGTGCTAGTCCGAGTTCAAGGACACTCTCTCATGCTGCCCAGAAGTTTGTGAGGAATGCAATTGCAAAGTCATCCCATTCTGTTGATGAATCTCTTCGTGCCAGTTACCGGGGTGCAAGCCCTGGCGTAGGTACTCCAAAAACTGTAAGGAGTCTGTCAAGGTTTGGAAGAGATGGGAGCTCAGATTCCAGGTCACCTTCTGTAAGCGAGGGCTCCAATCCCCCTTGGTAGCATATATATCTGTCCTTTTCCTGTGCTAGTTCCATAATGTTTCTGCAGTGCTATTCTAACTAGAATGTATAATATTTTATCTTTTGGGACTTGTAACACTGGTGAGATTAATGCATGAACATTAAATAAAATACAAATGCTTTTACCGAATATTGTATTTGGAGGTTCTTGGCCCTGTGAAAAATGTTAAAGTTTGCTGCCCTATTTTAAGTTGCTTCACTGAATAGTTTGTATTCAATTGCTGGTTAAGTAGTTACTATTTTTTCAGGGGATCCTAAATGGCCCAACTTTTGCTGGTGGATTCTTGTTACCATGGTTACAGATCTGTATTTTCATAATTTATTTGTTCCAGATGTGTTTATGTTGCTTATTTTCTTCCTTCCATCATTTTAGTTAGTTTAATAAGGATTTGTAAATACTCCTCTTGGTGGCATATATTTGTAAATACTCATCAGTTTCAACATCTTTGCCATCGTCATCATTGATGCCAATCAGAGTTCTTACTTTTCATCTTGTAATTTTCTTGTTCTTATTTTTTACTTAAAGAATGTGGCAATTGTTAAGAACTGCTATTATTTCAAGCTTATTGTTCAACCATGGGCTGAGAAATTCTCTACTGGTCTATTGTTAACTAGGATAAAAATTATTGAAGTCTGCATTCATTAAACTCATTTTATAAACCCAACCCTTCCAACTTGGTTTTCTGGATTTCGTCATATTTGTTCTGCATCATTGTTGTGTTGTTTAACTGATATGCACCATCTTTAAGGGCATAACATTTTATATTTGTACTTCCTGAACCCAGATATGGTAAAATTCTGTTTCAGTGTTTTAGCTGTTAGGCAAGTTATGGGTGACTGAAAACAGAAATCGTGACGACCTCTGTTTTATGTTCTTAGATAATGGACTGGTTTTGGATAATGGAAGACTTGGCTCCAAGTTGTAAGTAGCAACTGTTTAATGGTGAATAGATTCAAAATCTTTGCAAACCAGATGCAGCTTCTATTTTTATGTTATTAGGCTGGGACCAATTCTCCCTCTTATTCTTGCTCTCATTGAGTTTGTGGTGTCAATTATGAGCATTGCCACCAACTCACCTAGGTACTTATCAAAATCAACTTTGGTCATGTAAGACTTTTTAAACCATCATATTCTTAAACTTGTAGCCAGTGGGTGAAACATGTTGTACGGACTAAATCTTTGCGCTACTTTGCTTTCCTAATGTGGCACAAAGATTTTTTTTCAAACCAACTCTGTCATTCAACCCCACCATAAAAATTTTAAAAAAAAAATAGACGTGTGCATCTACACAGAGTCAGAGAGAGAGAGAGAGAGAGAGAGAGGGGGGGGGGGGGATCAACTAGACATGCGTGACATATTCTTGCATCCACAAACTTGTAGGAATGAATTTATGTAATCCATTTTTGCTTATAGGTTTTAGTTTTGCTGTGGTACATAATGGTCTCTCTCAAAATCTTCATTCTCTATTTCATTTCTTTTCGTTTGGCAATCTTTAGTTTTAGCCGAAAAGTCACTTTGTGAGTGTTTGGGAAGTGGTTATTTTTTAGGTTTTTTTGGCTTTTTAGCTATTTTAATTTTTGTGTTTGGAAAAATGAGATGAATTTTTATTTAAGTAGTTGTATTGGAAAATGTGTTTAAAATGATGTTCGAGGTTAAAAATGACACATTTGTCTCTAATTTCACTTTTTTCAAAATTGGTGTAAAGGGGCAAAAGTGTCATTTACTACTGGTGGGACAACCTGCCAAGTGACAGTGGTAGGCTGTAAGCTGCCGAGCTACATTTTTTTTTTAATAGAAATCAATAGTTCAGCTACAGTAAAGGCTACATAACTTTTTTCAAACTTGAGGCTAAAATAGCCTACCCCACAGCTTTTCAAACACCGCCTATAATTTGTCACATCACTTTTTTTATTTTTTTGTATATCTTTTTGTAAAAAATCAAAAAATTACTAAAATAACTTGTTTCGAAATGAAAAACAAAATTTCCAAGGAATGGTTTGGCAATCAGAGCATCCACTTGGGTAGGAAATTGGAGCAAGAATAAAAATCTTACATGGTGATGGAGTGGAACAAAGAACAAGAGAGATGCTTATTTAATGGTTTTCAAGGTAGAAGTAGGAACCTGGGCATTGAATTTTTCGGTAACTTCTTCATTGATTATCATAATTTTAACACAACATGAAGTAAACCTTTTTCTTTTTGGACAAGTTATGAAATAAACCAATATATGTGATTATAAATAAGGAATTCTTGTTGAAGTTAGTACTGTGGAAAAGGCTGGGATAAAACAAGCTGGAGAGATGCTGCTAATAAATTATGGAAACAATATGGGAACTTTATATTTGGAAGAGAAAAAAAAACCGTTGACATGTGGTAGAGTATCTTGCAGCTGCTTATATGGAGGAAAATGATAAAGATGGAGCTAGTACTCTATGCCTTGTGAAGAGGCAGCAGTTATTTGCATGTTGGTCCATTCTAATTTTGAAAATCTGTATTGTTGACATCCCTTTGCTACCACAAGTTCTGAACACCCAAAATTGAATGTCCACCACTTTCCCAACTAGCTTCTGAGTTTCTTGCATGTTGGCCCACTTTAATTTTTAAAAGCAGCATTGTTGACATCACCTTTACCGCTGCAACTGTTGAATGCTGCCCAGCACCTCATTGAGTATCCACCACTTGCCTACACAGTACCAATAATTTTTTTATTGCCAGTTCTCTCCCAGATATACACTACTTATCTCTCCATTGCCTCTGATCCAATTATTTGGCTCTACGAGGTTTCCCATCAAGGTGTCTTTTAAGTTTTGGACTTTTGCTTTGTCTTAATTAGAAAACATTTGTGTTAGTGGGGATAATTGACGGTTTCTGCATTGGTACTGGATCAGCTGTCAATTGCTCTGGGTTGACAAGAGAGGATTTTCGGGTCGAATTTAGCATATTTATGTGAGGCTTACTGGCATGCCTTAAAAAATTTATGATGTTTTCCTGGTCTCAACTGGATTTAGTTTTGATCCAAAGAAGTTTTCTTTGATCAAAGTTTTGTTGGAATTGGGTAGCTTCTAGATTTTGTTGATATATATGTGTCATGGATTAGCAGCTTTGTAGCTAGTGGGTGGTTGTGAAGATCATAAATATTTGGTTTGAGACCTTTTAGATGTGCATGCCGACAAATAGTACATATCTGACTTTGAAAGAGGTTTTCAAGAGCTTGGATTTAACTGGATATGACCTGAATGTCAGACCTTTCAGATGTTCATGCTGAAAAATGGAATATGTATATGACCTTCAAAGAGGTTTTCGAGAGCACAAATGTATGGGTTTTTAAGTATTGGATACTTTTTCGTGACTTCTCTTCCTAAGAAAGTTTAGCTAGTTATGGTTGCATGATGTTGATTTGTGTTATGTTTGATCACCTGAGAACCCTTCTTTTTTTTTTTGGTTTTAATTTTCTTATGAATTTTGAATTTGTTGCTATATGTAAGTGCCATTTTAATGATTTTTCCCCCTTTATTCCATTGGTGAAGTTAGTTGATAGTTGGGATTTGATACTCCTGGAATTTTTTGTTTTGACTTGGTTCCAATAGAGAAACTTTCAAGTGAGTGAGATGTTTGTTCGAGGGGATAGAATTAGAGAGTAAGAGCCCCCCCTTATCCCAAAACGAACACAGGCTTTTAGCTGGTTCTAACCCTTGGAGTTCACTCTAAGCTAGTTTGAATTCACATGGTTCCACATGGGTTTGCATCTGAGAGTCTGTCATGAGCCAACTTGGCTCTCTCTCTCTCTCTCACACACACACACACATTAATCTTCTATTTGGCTTGGATTGGGTGTGACTGAATCTTCAATTGTGCATGTGACTTGACATGGGTTTGTGAAGATGCTTTGTTGCCAATGCAAGTGTATTATTGCATGAGCTGTATGTATATAGATATTTTTGCTTGGAGAGGAGTCTGAAACACCTCTACTCCAGCTCTCAAACCAACTTTATGATATCACCAACTTGTTTGGATCAGATGCTTTTTTTTTTTTTTTTAAAGATGGGAATACCCAATAGGGGGATTTATCTGTTCTAGATTGAGTTTTTGGCAATGTTTGTTGCTTTTGGTAAAATATTTCAGTTTTTCAATTATTAGCTTTTCCTTTTCTTTTTTCTTTTTTTTTTTCCTTTTTTTTTCCCTTTTTTTTATTTTTTATATCTTAAAAGACTCAATAAATTCAAAATCTGTTTAGTTGTGTTTTTATTTACTTATTTATATTTTCTGGAAAAAAAAAAAACATAACTTGTAAACTGTTTTTGATTTTTTTTAAAACAACTTATTTTTTAGAAAAAAATAAAAATGACTAATGTTTTCTAACTTTTCATTATTTATGTTTTCAAAAATATTTTTTAAAAAAACCCACAGAAATAGAAAACACAAACAAGAAAAAAAAACCTAAAAAATTATTGAAACCGGGCTATCATATTTGAGAAAAAAAATTTATTTTTGTTTTAAGATGATTTTTCTCTCCTTTTTGGAGTTGCCAATAAATTTTTATGAAACAGAGAGTTGTTTTGGGAAATAGGTTAAAAGTTAGTTTTTTAACTTTTTTTTTTTTAAAAAAAAAGTGTAATAAAATAGAAAAATAATTAGCTTGTTTGGTTTGGAGTTTTAGGATTCAATTTTTAGAAAATTAATTTTTTTTATTTTTGGTGTTTTATTATTTTTATTGAATTTTTTTAATATTCTAAACAATTTTTTTAATTTTTAGATACACATTAACATAAATACACTTAAAAAGTATAATATTTATGAAAAAAAAATCTTTAGAAAATGCATTAAATTCCAAAAATACAAGAATTCAATATATTTTTTTATATTTTTGTGTATTTATTGATTTTTAAAAATATTTTTTATAAATATTTTACTTTTTAGATACATCATTTAAATAAGATACACCTAAAAACTAAAAAATTACTTAAAATTTTAAAAATATTTATTAAAAATAAAAATCTCAATTTTGACAAAATTAAATCTAAAAAATTGAAATCAAATAAACAAACTCAAGTCTAACCTATTCTCAAAAGAGTAGAGGCCAGAGTCATCGTATTCGATCAGGATTCAGAGTGACCACCAACCAGGCACGGGTGTTACGTTTCCTATGATTTATTATTATTGTTTTTAGGGATATGTAATACGAATCAGGATTCTTTCCTTGACATTATTACTTGACTTTTTACTTATTGAGCTATTGGGTTCACTCTTAAGTTTAATTTTGATAATTCGAATTGTTTATATTTTAAGATTTGTTGAATATATCATATTTATAAAAAATCAAGTTGATCGGATATCAAAAAGTATGTGTACGGAAAACTAACTAAAAACGATTTCTTTTAAAAATTTAATAAACAGTTTTTTGAACACATACTTCTGATATTCGATCAACTTAATTTTTTACAGATATGATATATTTAATAAATCTTAAAATATGAACGGTTCGAATTATTAAAATTGGGTCTAAAGGTAAGCCCAATAATCTAACAAGTAGAAAGTCAAGTAAGAACCTGGAGGAGAGAATCCTAATTCCATGTAATACTGTATGATTTGATGCTTTGAGTCACTCTGAGATGCATTTTCATTTTTATCTTCATTTCATTGTATTTTAAGGATATTTATTCACTACATATGAAAACTGTGAAGTCAATTAATGTCACGGATGTCACATTAAAATTTGATAAATACAGCCTGCTCATTCTCTACCCTTCAATTGTTTTGGTTGACCCTCCTCCTCCACCATTTTTAACCCTTGATTAGCAGCAATCCACGACTCACTCTCCAACGAGAACTCTAGGAGTTTTGAGTTTTTTATTTGCACATTACACATCTTTCCAATGGAATTGAATTGTCTCTGATTGGGCAATCCAATTGGACCTTCTAGTTTGCCTATTTAAGACTCATTTTAAGTCTGTTTTAATATCTGAATCGTTTAGGATAAATTTTAAATACACCATCTGAGATTTACTTAAATTACAAATTACCTCTGTAGTTCTAGAAATTAATTATGCCCCCTAAGGTTTCTAATTTCATAACAAATAAGTCTTTTAATTAATAAATCATCAAGTTGATTAACAGTTCTTAATAATTTAAAATTTTTATTTCAATTAATAATTCAGATAATTTTATTATTATATAGGTGAACAGTTAGAAATTTCACTTTTTTAATTAATTCTGTTAAATAAAAAATTCTAATAGGGAGGTGTTTGTAATTTTTCAAACCACAGAGAGCAATTCGTATTTTAAGCAAATTTTAGGGGGTGCATCTGTAATTTACCTAATCATTTAATGTGTAAAACTCGTCAAGTACTTCCTCTCTACAGAAAATCATGTTGATCGAATTTCGATAGTCACTTGATTAGTTCACATTTCTGTCAATAATTTTTTTTTTCAAAATCATATTTACCGTTGATAAAAATGTAAATTAATCAAATAGCTATCGATATTCGATCAATGTGATTTTTTGCAAGGATAAAATACTCGACGAGTTTTATACATTAATGTTCGAATCATCAATTTTGGCTCTGTGTGCGCCCACGGAGGTCCAACAATACAATCCAGTTCGATTAGGACTAAAGACAAGTCTAATCCCTTCTCAATATATACCGTTTTGTAATTTCTTTTAATCATAATTTTATCCTTCAATAAAATTGCCATTTATGACAAATGGTACATACTCCCAAACCTCATTGTCATTGGTTGTGCTACCGTCGGCCTTCCACCTTGATTGTCCCTTCGTTCTATCCTTACAATACCTCCACATCCCTTTCATACCCTCTTGTTACCATCCTCTACCTCTTTCCACTTTCGCAGTACCCTTTCTCATCCCTACCCTTGCAAAACCCTAGCCACCACAAAAAAGAAAGACGAATCCTCGAAAAACTCTAATTGCCACGAAAGAAAAAGAAGAAGCCAAAGAAAAAGAAAAAGTAAGGAGGTAATAGAGGAAAGAGGGTTTGGGAGTGGGGTGATGATGAAGAGGCTAAGGAGGCGGTAACTAAGAAAGGAGGCATTGTCAGCTCTGGTGGTTAAGGTGGTGGTTGGTTAGGTTAGGTTAGAGTTAGAGTTAGTGTTAAAAATTAATGGTGAGGATATTATAAGAAGTAGGTGATGTAAATTGAAAGTAAACAAAAAAATCAAAATTGTATGGGATATGACCTAACCAATTATGTGTGCTGAGAGGATATGTGATGTACAAATATAAGCTTTCATTTAAAAAGTTGATGTGTTTGAGAATTGTTGAAAAAAATTTTGTTCATGAAAAGTAAACTTCTTTTTGTTTTACACTATTTTTGGAAACTTAAGAGAGAAAAAAAAAAATGATTACTTAAGTAATAAGAGAAAAGAAAAGAAAAGAAATTATTGTGATTTCTCTCATTCTTGTTTGGTTAGGTTTCATTAAGAGAAAAGAAAAGAAATTATTTTATGTTATATTACCAAAATAACCTTTTTATATTTTCAATCATTTTACTTTTTTTATTTTTATAGGGACAAAATTGGTATTATGAAAATAGTGGTTTCTTTTCTCTCCCAATCTCTCCACTTTTGGGAAGATTGAAAATGGGACTTATAAGAGAAATGAGTTTCTTTTTATTTCTCTCCATTTCTTCCCATTTCTCTTTACTTAGGTTATCCAAACAAATAAGAGAAATACATATCACTCTATTTCTTTTCTTTTCTCTCCAAATCACTTAATCCAAACATAGTGTTAGCTTCCCAAACAAATTTAACTGAAAATACAACTTTTTTTTAGCAGATCTTAAACAGGACATCAATAATCGTTGGCCTCTTTTGGAAAGTGGGTTATAATTCACTTCCCAGATTATGACCCCGTTTGGTAGAGCTGTGGGAAAGTGATTATAACTTATTACTTAACAGCTTATATAACTTATTACTTAACAGCTTATATAACTTATAACTGTGAACATAAGCTGATTTTTTACTTATAAATTAAGGTTCTCCTCCCTCACTCAAAGAATAAGTTGATTTTTGACTTACAAAACGTTATAAACTGTATTGTTAAGCTGAACCAAACACATTAAAATAGCTTAAATTAAGTTAAAAGCTGAAATAAACTGAAAAAAAGCTCTACCAAACAGGGCCTATAACCCACTTCCCTCTCTCACAAAAAGCTGATTATAATCAATTTATAATCAACTTTTAATTAAAAAATTGATCATAACTATCTTCTCAAAATAACCTAATACAAGCAGTTAGTTACTTACCCCATTCATTGTTTTCATGAGCTTCACATTTCTTACAGTGGTTTTGTGCATGCAATGGAACAGAAGGGACCATCCTAGAAAGGCACAGAAGCTGTACAATTGTAAGCCTAAAATTATGTATTAATTTTATTATTAATTTTTTTAAGTGATTATTGTAACAAGTTTTTTTTAACTACCCAAAAGGGAAAATGAAAAAAAGAAAGAAAAAAAAAAGAAGCACAAAGCTAACTAGTAAAAAAAGTAGTAAAAAGTTGAAAAAATTGGCTCCATGAGTCTTTTATTTAAGTATATTTCTGTCTAATATAATTAATTTTTTTCAATTTATTTAAACTATTATTACTTAATAAATTATAAGTAAAAGCTACATCAAACAGTTTGACATAAGTTTCTTAATTAAAATAAGTTATAATCACCTCTTAGAATCTATACCAAACAGTCCTAATATTTAATTAATTAATTAATTTATAAATTTTTATTTAACATTATTAAATATTATTAATTAATTTGATAATTTATTAATAAAATGAATTATTTGTTATAAAATTAAAAATCTCAAGAGATGTGACATAATTTTCAAAAATACATGATACAATTCGTATTTTAAACAAATTTTGAAAGTGTACTTATAATTTACTTTAGATTAATGATTTATCGCTGAATTTATTTCGTCCGAATTCACCCAAATGAATTTCTCCCCAAAAAAAGATCTGCGCACGGGACACTCTTTCCAAAGGAGACTCATCAGACTAAGGCCAAGTTTGGCAAGTTAAAAAAAAGTCAAAAAGTTAAAAAGTTATCACTATTCACCAAAAGTAAAAAATTACGGTTACACAACTCCAAATTCTAATTTTCCCCTACACACTAATTTATACAATTTTTTAATACACATTTTTTTCATAAAAAGTCAAAAAGTTAACCCAAACATCTATATTTTTTTCTTCAATTTTTTAGTCCAAAAAGACAAAAAATACACTTATTCAGAATAACCCAAACAACCCCTTGAATGGAACTCTGCTGTTTACCTTTTAAGCACTCGTTTGGGAAATTAAGTTGGGTTGTGTTGGGTTAATATAGGCACAAAAAGAGAAAACAAAATTTTTAATTTAATAAGACAAAATGTCACATATAAATTATAATTATTTTATTTCTTTCTTAGAAAAGTCCAAAAATTAAAAAATTCATCAAAATGAGACTTTTTAACCCCAGACTAAAATAACTAAAAAGTCAATTCACATCTCAAACGAACACTAAAGCCTCGTTTAGGAATATGCTATTTTAGTAACTTTTTAGTTCTTTATTTAAAATTAGGACTGCAAACGAGCCGAGTCGAGCTTTAGTATGTTTGAGCTTGTTTATTAAGATTTTAACGAGCTTGAGCTCGAGTTGAATAAAAATTTAACAAACCGAGCTTGAGCCAAGTTGGCTTAGGCTCGACTCAAGCTCGAGCTTGTTCACGAGTCTTAACAAGTTAAAAAATTTATAAATTCATACTTACATGTAAGACTAAAGTTACAATTAAAACTTTGATTATACAATTATATATACAATATATATAAACATACTAAAAAAAGTTCATATTTTACTAAAATAATAATATTTACTACCATTATTATATAAATGTACTATCTATAGTTAACTATTATTTACATTTATATTTTTTAAATATATAAATAACATATTTATCTTATTTTTTATACATATTTTTATATTATTTAATATATAAATAATAAATATTAAACGAGTCAGCTAACGAATCGAGAACCGCGTTCGAACGAGCTCTTACCGAGTTGAGTTCGAACCTGTTCACGAACGACTTTGTTCATTTATAGTCCTATTTAAAATATGAGATAAAAAAATTAATATGTTTAAAATAATTTTTTAATTCTTTACAAAAAAATATGTAAAAAATAAAAAATAATTTTTTTTTTAACTTTTAATATAAATTTTATTTAATCAAAAAAAATATATTTCATCCATATTTCACATATTATTTTCTTTCTAAATCCATCCTCCCAAAACAACCCCCAAAAATTGAACACACCATTAATAATTTTTTTAGTTTTAAACTACAACAGTGAGTTGTCAAACCGCCCTGAGTCTCTGGTCGCCCATCACTAGCCTATAATAACAGTCCCCGCCTTTTCCATGCTTGAAGTGTTCGCTTTCTCAACTCCCACTCTCTCTCTTTCTCTCTCTCTCTCACTGCCATCCGAAACTCAAGGTAAGCTAACTTCAATCCCCGTCGTTTTCTCAATTCTTAATCGGTTTGAAATTTGATAATTGAAACCCTAGAGCCTTGCTCTTCTGAGTTTTTGATCGTTTCTCGTAATCAATATCGTCTTCTCTGAAAATTTGAGATTTGAGGCCTTAATTTGAACTTTAATGCGATTACTGCTTCATTTTGATAAAATTTTGTTCAATTTGTTTGTATCAGCTGTTATTTTGAAATTTTCAGGTTGATTTCTCACATTTCGGATTTAGTACTATAAATTTTAGTCACTACACTACTGTTTGTTAGGTCAACTAAAGCAGTCTTTGTTGGAGGTTTTTCTGATTCATTTCTCATATTTCATCGAATTTCAGTTGAATTTTAGATCAACTTAAGTATTTGTTGTACATGCTAATTGTGTTTTATTTTGGATCGTGTGAATTTGTTTTTCTGCGTTTGTATTGGTTTTTGAATTCCATGTCATTTTTTTAACCAGATTAGAACATGAATGTTGCTGAACAAAACTATAGTATTATCAGAGATTTAATTTTAAAGGTTCAATAATTTACACTTGTTGTAAAATGCCTAGTTGTGTTGTTTGTCTTCTGCCATTTTTACTTCACTTTTTGTGTTTTTGATAGCTGATTTTTTTGTTTTGAGTTGTGTTTCTTTATTGTTCATCCTGATTTGATCAGTTGAATCTGTTATATCAGCCTAAAACAACATCTCTTTGTTAAATTTGCATGTTGCAATTTTTTTAATAATTGCTAGTTCAAACCCTTGTTTCATATTTTGTGATTGCAGACTCAACTTGGTCTTAACATTTTTTGTTTTTTTGTTTTTTTTTTTAAATGTTGGGATCTGATTCAAGGTTGTGGCAGATCATCTGAAATTGTATTGGACATTATTTTGAGATGCCATCTAAAAGTCCTGCTTCATCCGATCAAGACAAAGAACCATTTGTTGAAGTAGATCCATCTGGACGGTTTGGTCGGTACAGTGACCTCCTTGGTACTGGTGCTGTCAAGAAAGTTTATAGGGCATTTGATCAACGGGAAGGAAGAGATGTGGCATGGAATCAGGTTCAATTAAGGAAGTTCAGCAATGATCCTTCTGTCATCAAAAGGCTTCAGGCAGAGATTGCATTGCTGAAGTCATTGAAGAATGAGTACATTATTGTTCTCTACAGTTTTTGGAAGGACACTGAGCGTAACACATTGAATTTCATCACCGAAGCATGCACGTCAGGGAATCTGAGGGACTATAGGAAGAAACATCGCCATGTGTCAATGAAGGCCTTGAAGAACTGGTCAAGACAGACACTCGAGGGCTTAAATTATCTCCATACCCATGACCCTTGCATAATTCATAGAGATCTCAATTGCAGTAACATTTTCATCAATGGAAACATTGGAAAGGTATCTACTTCTCTTTCAACTTGTTGTAACCCGTGTTCGTTTGCTAACAAAGCTATGGAAATAGAATTTTAAGATGTTTTGGAAATAGAATTTTAAGATGTTTTTCTTTATTTGACACATCTTTATGGCAACCAAATGGAGGTTACAGATGATTATTTTCATTGGGCAAACTCTTACAGAACTAAAACAATTGAGAAATGAATTGATAGGACCAGTGTAAACAAACAATGTTAATACCCTAACAAATTACGTTTTGAAACGCACATTCCAAAATACAATACACTTTTATTCCAAAACTGTAAATTTAATGATCTAAAGTAATCTCAAAAGTTTATCCAATATATTTCCTAAAGGTTTCCTTAAGAGTAAAAAAAATCAAATATAATGAATTAAAATATAATGTGAATTAAGTTTTTTGATAGAACAAAACGTAAAATATGGGTTATAATGCTCGTAGAAATGTTTTGCTACATGGTTAATTTGGAGAAAGAAAACCCATATATTATTGAATGCCTAATTGTTAAAAGAGAATTACGCTAGAAGTTCTTTAAATTCTTATAGTGTAATCTATACAAATCTGCCTTTATTGTACCTTATTTTAGAGCATGTGACATAACATGTCCCCACTGTTGTTCTATGTACCGGAACGATTCACATTCCAGGTAGCATAGGATAGGACATAATTTTCCAGTTGAGGCCAGTACTATCTATTGAATTACTTTCTACGATGTCAGGAACTAAACATGATCGTAATTGTGTTGCATAGGTCAAGATTGGTGATCTGGGCTTGGCAGCAATAGTGGAGAAGAGCCATCATGCGCATTCATTATTAGGGACACCAGAGTATATGGCGCCAGAACTGTACGAGGAAGATTACACAGAGTTAGTGGACATATACTCGTTTGGAATGTGCTTGCTCGAAATGGCAACCATGGAGATACCGTACAGTGAATGTGACAGCATAGCCAAGATATACAAGAAGGTGACAGCCGGAGTGAAGCCTGAAGCCATGAACAAAGTGAGTGATCCAGAATTGAAGAGCTTCATTGAGAAGTGCATTGGCCAACCAAGGGCAAGACCCTCAGCTGCTGATCTTCTCAAGGACCCGTTCCTTTTTGAGGTTGACCATGTTGAGGAGAACCTTTCAGGTTGATAGTTCCCAAACTCTAAGAACGTGTTTGGATCATGAATTTAGGTAAAGATTTGGAAAATGAAAGAGAAAATGTGGGTGAAATGTAAATAAAATATAACTATTTTTCACCTACCTTTTTCCTTTCCTTTTTAAAATCATTACCCAAATCCATGATCCAAATATAGCATGAATGTGAAACGTTTTTGAAGGTTACTTTTTTCTCAAAAACCATGTTTATTGCAGTTGTTTCGTTTCTATTTTTCCTCAGGCAATCTTGATGACACCGTTCCCATTTCCAATTCTTTTATTTCCATGTAATTGGGTTCAGACCATCAACATCTAGCACTTTTTTTTTTTTGGGGTCTGAAAATACCTTTTCTTGGCCTTCTGGCTAAGGTCAAGTGTAGTATCAATTTGATATTATTTCACAAAAAAAGATTTATTGAATTGATGTTCACACTTGTGCAGGTACTCTCAATTCAGGTGAAATAGCACATCTTGAATAAAAAACTGAAGCAGTTAATTAAACCCCGGGCCGAAGCAGTTGAAGCTGAGTAGTCAAATACTGAAGCAAGTTCTGAGGGTAATTTTGGAATACACAAATTAATGACAAAAACTTCAGAAGGAGAAAACAACGAAAATGTATTCTCGCTTTTATATGTTAGTATAGATATAAATAACAGTCTCATCATGTATGTTAATCAATACAGAGGCTGTGTGTAATTTTTTAAAATATTCAATGCCAGGGCTAAGAAACAAAATTTCATCCAAATGGGCAAAATGTTTCTGCTTCCTATGGAATAAGAAAGAAAACATCGGTGGAACACTAAAATTTCAATGTGTTTCTGCCAAAATGCAATGCAACACCGCAAAAATATCGAAATAATAAGTTGTTTCGATACATAATGAGAATATTCAAGAATGGTCATTTCAATTTATGTTTTCTTGTGGAAAGAAAAGATTTGGAAATAAAAAAATAAAAAATAAATAAAAACTTAAATTTGTTGAGAATTTGAGACAAAGGAGAAAAAGGAGAAAAGATGAAGGAAAAAATAAAACAAGCATGATTAAGTCATTTACTCTCTTTCTTTGTTGATGAAAAAGTTTTTCTTTCTGCCTAATGCTAATTTATTAAATGATAAATTACAAATACATTTATGAGATTTGTTTAAACAAAAATGTTTGGGGCCCTTTTTGGGGGGTATTATGACCCCCAATTTGATCTTGGCCCTTAATGTGTGTATGAGGTCCACTTATATATGTGTAGGTCTCACATTATGTGTGGTTGGGATGAGAGCAGGGGTTGTGGAGGTCATGTATGTGTAGAGGTCTTTATCACAATTGATGACTTGAATTATTAATAAATTATTAAGTTTATTAATAGTTTTTAATGATGTTATAAATATATTTCAATTAACAGTTTATGTTATTTTATTGTTGCATAAGAAAATAGTTAGAATTTTTTTTTTATTATTAATTCTGTTAAATAAAAAATTGTAACAAAAGGGCATTTATAATTTTTAGAATTACAGAAAAAAAAAATCGTATTTTAAACAAATCTCAAAGAGTATATTTGTAATTTATCTTGAATTAAAAATTAAATCGATTCAACAATCGTAACATTTTTATTTGATCATGTTTGTATGTGAAAAAATGAACGAAAAATGTGTTTTTAAAAATAAACCATCTATTTTTTTAGAAATATACACAATAAAATAAAAATATTACGATTATCGAATCAAATCATTTATTTTTTTTGGTTGAAACAAATACAATAAAATAAAAAATGAAAAATGTTTTGTGGCACTAAAAAAGGTGCTCCTAATGCCCCTAATTTTCATTTTGGATAACTGTTTTGTTTGTTTGTTTTTTTTTTTTTTTACCTTATATGAAAATTCGGGACATTAGTGCCCCCAATTTCGGGGCACTAATCAAAACCGATAAAAAATTGGAAAATTTACCCATAAGTCCTAGTATTTGAAACGCTGAACCATTTAGTTCTAAAAGTTTTCTTATGCTCCATTTAGTCCTATTTTTACATCAGCATGATGTAAATAATGTAAATGATCTGATGTTTCATTCTATAATTTCAAAATTTATTAAAATTTGATGAACATTAGATGTTTTTCATCCTATATTTTCAAACATTATTGAAATTTGATGAACATTAGATGTTTGAAATCTAATGTTTGTAACATGACTCTGATGTTATTAACATTGTATCTGATGTTATTAACATTGTAATGGGACCTTTCAGTCTATAAGAAAACTTTTAGGACTAAACAGTGCATAAGTTATTAATTTGGGATTTATTGGTGCATCCCCCTAAAAAATTTACCATTATTAAATCAACTAACTTTTTTATTATAAATGATATATGCGCATAATTTTACACAATAAGCAAATTATCGAAACGGACTAGCTATGAATCCGTCAAACTTGAGAGGAGTCCAATCATTGCATTTTTACTTTAGCACTGTAGGAAACTCTCAAGCCCCAAAGGCCTATGAATCAACGGAAGCTAGAGTTGGTCTAAGCGCTTATTTGGCATCTTCCATAATATTAGTATATTTTTTAATTTTTTAATTTTTTTTAAGTCACATTAATATTTTTATTTTTTTATATATATTTTCGTAAGAATTTAAAAAACACAATAATTTAAATGATGTCAAACAACTCTTAAATTTGAGACTTCAACAGTTTTTTGAGCCTCCGTTTGGGAAGTGGGTTGGCTTTTTGACTTTTTGGCTTTTTTGGCTTTTTTAGCCTGGGCTTAAAAGTTTGGTTTGGGAAGGGCTTTTTGGCTTTTTGACTTTTTTGACTTTTTTTGTGAGAGAGGAGTGTAATGATTATGACTAAAAAAGCCTATTTTATTTTTTGTAGCTAAAAAAGCCTATTTTGTCTTTTGTGGCTAAAAAAACCAAAAAGCCCCAAAAAAGCTCTTGCCAAACAGCCAAAAACTTAGAACACAAAAGTTTTTAAAGAGCACATTACAGTGACAAATCAAACTATTCAAACCAATTGGTTGTTGGCCGAGTGGTGATTGGAGCTCGGCTTGGAAGGACGGACTACGGTTCGATTCCCCGCAACGCCAATTGGGAGGGGACTTGAGCCTTTAATCCAGAACTGCTCCCCGGATCCGGATTAGTCGGCCTAAGGGTCGGATACCGGATGGTTGAACCAAAAAAAAAAAAATCAAACTATTCAAGCAACTATTGAGATTGGCTATATAACTTCTTGTTCACCTAACTACTTAAATGTAATTTTCTCTTTCCTTTTTTTTTTTCGTCTTTTTAAAATTTTTTAAAATTTGTCACTTTTTTTTTCTTCCTAGGTTATTCTAATGTAGAAAGATCTAAAAAGTAAAATTAATTTGAAAAACTTAAAAAATTTCACTTAAAAGAAATGAACTTTTTTTGGGTCCTTTTTAATTTTTTTTTTTAATTCCTCGCTTTTTTTTTCTTTTTTTTTTTTTGTCTGGTAAGATTTTAAAAAAAAAAAAAAACTCACCAAAAATGGAAATTTAGTCAACAAAAAAAAAAGTGTCAAACCAATTTTTTAGTCAAACTCAATTGTTTAAAACAAGAAGTACTTGATGCAAAGACAAATTAAACTATTGAAGCACCAATTTAATTGGCTTTGAGGGTTCAACATATGCATAAACTATCACATGAATGATCACATGGAGATTGATTGATAAATACCCATGCGCAGGGCCAATTAAACCCAAACTTATGTTTCATGTCTTGATGACCCACATGCTTTTTTGCATTGCACATCTTTGAGGTTTTTGTTTTGGTTTTTTTTTTTATTTTCATAAGCAAAGAGAAGAAAATTTTATTGATAGAAATCATCAAACAGGTAGACAATATATCAATAAAGTGAAAAAAGAGGTAAGCGCAAAATGTATCATAGTGCACATCTTTGTATGAGTTGCTAGTCATAGTCTCAAGAAGTTATTTGCTGATCTTGGGATACGGCCACGTGATACCCAATGTGTTGTGATTAGTGGAAGAGGTGATATTCATGATTTTGTATTGAGTGATTGAGGAATAACAAGGGATATGGTAATTTATGATTGATCAAAAATATGATCACGTGGTGTCCTTAGACCACGATATAATTTTTTCATAGTCCCACTTAATTTTTTTTTTTTTTTTTTACCTCCAATTAGTCTTCGTTTGGGAAGAGCTAAAATAGCTTGACTTTTTGGCTATTTTAGCTTGATTTTTTTAGCCTCGTTTGATTTTTATTTTTTATTTTTTTACTTTTGTGAGAGAAAAAATATAATAATTATGGTTTAGACGTGACATTTTGTCTTATTGGCTTATGTAGCCAATTTTGTCTTTCAACTCCGACTCGTAGCTCGAATTCGAAGGCTCGAATTTGGCTCGAATTCGGAGGAGGAAGAAGGAGAACTGGAAGGGGAGGGGCCATCAAAATCAGACTCTGGGAGGCGGCATGCGGCAGTGCTGGCTTCGACAATCGGAGTCATTGCTGACGATCGAATTTCTTTACGATCGAGAGATCTTTGCGACGATCGGCGGCGGCGGAGGCACAAGAGGGGCCCTTCTCTCCTCTCCTCTCTCTTTCTCCCTCTCTCCTCTTCTTCCCCTCTGTTCTTCTCCTGTGTTCAACGAAGAAGAAGAAGAAAAGAATGAAAGAAAAGGAAGAAAAAGAAAAAAAAAAAAAAAAATCCCAAAACGACTTCGTTTTGCGATTCAACCCAAAATCAGGCCACTTTTTTCGAGCTACCAGTCATTTTTCTTTGTCTTTTGTGTTTTTTTAGCCAAAAAGTCAAAACCAAACATAGCTTTAATTTAAAATTTGTTAAAATTCTTTAAAATCAAAATTAACTCCCAATCCTCTCAAATTCTAACCCTAACGCCATCCCAAACCCTTTCCCATCCATTCATGCCATCGGCCAACCTCTCACATCTTCTTGGATACCAATAGAGAGAGAGAAGAAGAAAAAAGAAAAAAAAGAAAAAAGCAAAGATCGTAAGGGTAAAGGATGGGCGTTGCAGTTGTAGAAGGTTGCAAGGATGAGGGTGTCGTAGCATGAGAGGTTGGGAAGGGGCTGGAGGGTGACAGCTAAGGGTGGTAGTGGTGATGACTAATCGTTAGGGCTGGAAGGAGATTAAGGTTAGGATTTGGATAGTAACGACAAGGATATAAATAAATTTTGTAAGGTAGAATTCAGCTTGTTTGGTTCTAATTTTTAGAAATAATTTCAAAAAATTCTACTTTTTAATTTTTCGTATTTTTTTTAATATTTAAAAAAATTTTAGACACACCTAACATAAATACATTTAAAATGTATAATATTTGTGAATTTTTTTTTAAAAAAAATACACTAAATACCAACAAATACAAAAAAAAATACGAAAATTCAGTACATTTTTTAAAATATTTTTATATATTTATTAATTTTTTAAAATATTTTTTCACAAATATTTTACTATTTAGATACATCTAAGTAAGGTATATCTAAAAAATTTTAAAAAAAAAATTTGCTTAAAATTTTAAAAATATTCACTAAAAATAAAAAATAAAATATGAAAAATAAAATAACTCAATTTTAAAAAATTGAATTCAGAAAACTGAAATTAAATATACTGATTGTGATTATGAATAAATAAATAATGAAAGTGAGAGGGGAGTTTGCGCCAAGCAAACGGGCCAAGCTAGTTATGGCTGAGGCCTTGCCGTTGGGTTACACGACCGAGTTGGCATAATCGAGAACAGTTTGGCCAAGGTTCTGAATCACACGGCTAAGTTAGCCCGAGGTCCAAAAGTTGGACCGGGCTAGTTGTTCGGCGTGGATCCTTTGCCGAGCTAGGTGAAACGATAGTGCTTTCAACCAAACT
Source organism: Camellia lanceoleosa (assembly GCA_025200525.1). Classification (NCBI taxonomy): domain Eukaryota; kingdom Viridiplantae; phylum Streptophyta; class Magnoliopsida; order Ericales; family Theaceae; genus Camellia; species Camellia lanceoleosa. The sequence goes on from CM045762.1 coordinate 60,353,370, forward strand.
AGATGCACCATGTTGCACACCAAGGGTGAGCAAGATCAGCGGGGACGAATGGATATGGTTGAAGAAGTCGGCTAGACGCCTCAGATTTTAGCTGGTCAAGAGTAACGCGGTTCCAAAGGGCGGATTGTAGCGCCCTGTAAGAAGTAACTCTGTAGGATTTGCTACGTAGCCCAATCGGAATGCAAAGAGAGGAATCCACTAAAGTTGCGCGTCAATACCGTTTGGCTGTTTGGCCAAATATTATTTGGCAGTATTGACACGTACACGTGTAAGAAATAAAGAGAGCAGTACAACCACGCGTCCAGAAAAGGACTAGCAGAGTGGTGCATGCAGAAACTATTTAAATTGTGCGGCGCCTCTATACAACAGGTCTGGATCCCTTACACGCTGAGACCTTCTGGTTATTAGAACTCTTTCTCTTTTGTCTTCTCTCTCTAAAACTGTGCTAACTTGACCGTCAGAGGGGTATTCCGGCCACCACCCATCGGGTAGCTTACCATCATTGTGTTATTAAGTTATCCGGAGTGAAGCGAAACTTGGACACGAGGAGTACGAAAAGCAACGAATATTTTATCCACGTATAGAAAGGATAGGGTCTAAGCAAGGAAACTATGTGGGTCCCTTTTGTTTCCTTTGTTTTAAAAAATTCTAAGTGCATATAATGGATTATAGAATCGAATATATCCCTTTTACATGAGATGAAATTCGCACAATTGGTGAGATTCATTCCATGTTAGAATTGTGTTCAGTTTTGTAATTAGATTTTTGTGTGAGTGATTTTCTGACCACATTGCTCTCTTTAGGAATTCAGCTGTAGAACACAGGCAGAATAGATGGCACTTTGCTGTCCTGCACAAAAAGAAAAGGCTCCGGCGGTGGTTCTTCCACCCGGGGGCACTCCGACGATCAAGTCAGTATATCTCTCAAAGATAATCAAGTATTCAACTCACAAACTTGAGTATATAAAACGTACCTTTGACCCATGGGAGTGCCTCTCTTTTATAATCAATACAGTCCTAGTTCCAATAGGAGCCTAACTCTAATGGACTCAGGATTATTGCTAATCTGGAACTCCTAATGGGTTTAAGACAAAACTCTCCAAGAGTTTTTCCTTTATCCAAACTGAAGTCTTCTCCCAATCTAGGACTTTTGTCCTTTATCCGCTTATCCCGGTATTCCGACATCTTCGGAGATAACCTCGGCAACTCCGAGATTACCTCGGCATAACTTACCATGACACATGGCACCTCGGCTGACACGCCGGCGTCACCTTGCCACGTGTTGATACTTCAGAAATATATCCCCACAATTTTATAAATATAAAAAAAGTAATTTATTTTTAACACAATTAATTGCCATCTTAAATTACCGTTAACCTCAAACCAATTCAAATGGGTATTAGGTAAAAGATAATTGGGGCAAGAGAGAGAAGAATCATATTTGCTATGTTTGGTTCTATTTTTTTTGAATAATTTTTTGAAAAAATGATTTGAAAACTTTATTTTGAAAAAGAATCTTTATTTGGTTTTTAAAAAAATGCATCATTGCAATTTCAAGTTTCCCTCCAATTTCAGGAGAGACAATTTTGAAAAAAAAAATTATCACAACAAAAAATGCTCTCATCTTAATTATATATATATATATGTACATGCTATATATGTATGAAAACATAATTTAATATGTAGCTATTTATGGGTACATATCCTACCATTAACAGTGTGACTTTATCATAAAATTTTCACTCATTTCAACTACTGAAAACGTAAAAACAAAAAATTCCAAATTGGCATTAAAAAATTTCTTACGTAGAATTAATTTTCATAAATGTTATACAGAAAATTTATTTTATCACACAACATCGTAACATTAACACAAACATTTATAATACCGTCTAAAATTGGCATAACAAAATGTCCAAATTTTTTGTATTTCATGTTGCAAATGTTTGTGAGTTAGTTATGATTTTTTTTTAGGAGTAGCTTCTCTCCAGTCCAATCTACTGGAGGGTGTTGTTGGGCTCGTGGGGGCCACCACAAGTCTATTTTGATAATTCAAATCATTTAATGTGTAAAACTCGTCAAGTACTATAAACTTATAAAAAATCGCGTTGATTAGATATTAATAGTTATTTGATTAAATCAGTTTTGTATAAAAAAAAATAGACGGTGAACAAATTAACGGTTGACACAAAACTGATCCGATAAGATAACTATCAATATCTGATTAAAGTGATTTTTTACAAACATATAGTACTCGATGAGTTCTACACATTGAATAATTCGAATTACCAAAACAGAATCCGTAATAAGCCTCTACGAATCCAGCAACACCCTTCAGTTTGATCTAAGACTAAAAGAAAGCTACTCATTTTTTTTAACACAATTAATTGCCATCTCCAGTTACCGTTAACCTCAAACCAATTCAGATAGGTATTAGGTAAAAGATAACTCAGGCAAGAGAGAGAATCATATTATTATTTTCTTGAGTAAATCACACTTTAAATATTTTTATTTTTCTATATATATGATTTCATGTTGATAGTAACTAAAAAGTTTGACTTTGAACCAACCTCACCAACCTGGCTCAGCTAGAACCCAAATATTATAATTGGACTAGTTTCAGTTTCTAATATATTTGTCTTAAATTTAGGGTCAAGCTGGGATTTTTGTTTGAAATTTACAATCCCAAAAGTCCTTTTGTCCACTTGAAAAAATAATAATAATTTTTTTTAAATATTCATCAATCAATAATTTTTTTTTTCCTCCCAATTCTCTATTTCTCTTTGAATGAACACACCTTTGAAAATTCTCACTTGACCAAAAACTGACTTTCAATCACAAGGAAGGAAAAAATCAACCAAATTAAAGAAAATTTTCCAAGAGACAATTCCACAAAATTTAGTAGTAATAATGACTGTATTTATAACTAGTATATGGTCACAGTAAGAAGATTTACCAAGATCGAAGCAAAGTTCAATTAAGTCTCCTTTTGACTGATAATTTTATTATTATTACATGTTTAGAGGAATGTGTTGCTTCATTTCTAAGGACCTCAAACTGTAATTCTACTTATATTTAAGGATTTGCAACTACATAACATGATATAAGTATTCAAAGAAACCAAAATAATAATAATAATAATAATTAGAGAAAATAACATCAACCAATCTAATTCATACTAAAAAAATCGCAAATTTTAGGTCAATTTAACATAACCATTTATCACCCACCAAAAAAAAAAAAAAACACCAACTTTAGTCATTCTAAAACGAGTCCGATTTTATTCACGCACTTATGTTGATTGGTTAAGGATAATAGGACTTACTATTTGGATGGAGTCATCACACATTTTGAGTATAAAGTCCAAATACTTAGACTAATTATGTTTTGTGTATTATTGATGCGTTAAAAAAGTGTGTGTGAATAAATTCATTTTCTCTCAAAACCTTTTAAAACGCTAAAAAAAATCTTAAAATAAGCCAAACGAATTAACGTTTTTATTGACTTATTTCCAACCAATAAACTATTTGTAACTAATTCATAAAGAAAGGCTTAGGCTAAAGGTTAGCTTTAGGATAGAGGGGTTTGTCTTGAGATAAACTGTGAATCCAAATATATTATGTTAGCTTTTTTTCTGGTCTTAACATATCTGAAATTTACTCTGCATGAATAAATCCAATGTGACCCTATCTTGAGAAGGTTGCCCATTACCCAAAAAAAAAAACAAAAAACTTTGTAGATGAAACACTCTTTTACATAATAGCAAGATTCAAATCTCGTCGTTGCGTATTGTAATTTTGGCTTCCCCATTTCAATTTTCACCCCCATTGTAAATAATACTAATAATAAATAAATAATCATATACTTATTAGGGGGCAAAACAGATTTAAAAAATGGTATGGGGATTGAGACATGCTGGGAGTAAGCAAGCAAAACACAGTCAACCCCCAAAAACCAAAGACCCCAAAAAACTTAAAACTAATTCCCATTTTTGAGAAGCCGTGCCGTCTCTTCTTGGATGTAAACTTTTACTACAAACAAAGCACACTAAACTTGTTCCGCACTTCTTCAATTTTCCTCCCTACTTTCTCACCTTTTTTCTCTTTCCCCATACACCTTTTTCATCTATCTTTGTGATTTCTTACCCACACACTTCTTTATTACAATTATTTCAGATTTCACTTTTTTTACCTTTACAGTTCATTTTGTGTGGTTTGCCTACTTGTCATTTGAAATAAGCACATAATTCTCAAGGATTTTGTAAAATTGTTAATAGTAAAAGTAAAAAACGTGTCAAACATAAGAGGATTATGTACTCATATTCAAATGTCAGAGAGTAAACCTGCATATAGAGTAAAGCATAAGGGGATAAAATGCATTTTGAGTTCCAAAAATAACAAAAATGCTCGAACTCAAAGTATACACAATGAGGATCTTTATATGCAACGGTATTTTAGTCTTTTTGTTTAAACCATTGATAGGCTTATTTTCAAATGTTAGGCGTAAAATGCACATAGAGTAAATCACGTCGAGATAAAGTAAAATTTGCCCAAACAATTATATGTGAATACCCACACCAATCTGGGATGGAGGTGAGAATTTTGTACAAAATTTTTTGTCCAAAGCCAAGATAAATGGCACAGGATTCCAACTACCCAACCCCCGAGAACATATTTGAAGCCTTAAAATTAGGATTTTGAGCTCACTCGTGTGCCTACAACTTTGACTAAAATATTAAAACAAAAGGTAAAGAAATCACACGAGTGAGTGAACAAATTTAAGTGCTCAACACACCTCTTTTTTCTCATTCATTTCCACTGGTTTTCTGGGTTCTAGAAGCTCTACAAGTAACTTATAGTACGAAGAGACAGACATATATACAGAAGACTCGCATTCATTCTTGACTAAAAGTTCAGCTGTGATTGCCATTAATTGTTCCACACATTCTCTGAATCTGAAGTCTTTTCATGAGCCTTGTAATGGACACAGCTAGCCTCAAAGACAGTCCAATTCTCTCCAGTCCTTTCTCTTCTCCAAATGTTAGTGCCCTGCTCAAGATCAAGATAATTTCTAAGTAAGATGATCGGTTCAATCGTTTTTTTGTGTTTCAAAGCATATTTGTGTGTGTGTGTGTCTGTTCTTGAAGTATCTAATCTACACAAATACAATTGGCATATTGCAGGATCCAAGAGACCGGTTTACCTGTTTCTGTTCGCGTTCAAGTTGCTGATAGGACCTTTAACCTGCACAAGGTAAGATGATCATGAACTCTGTAGTCAAATTTGAAGTTTTTCTAGGAGAATGTTAATGCAATTTAACGGTTAGAGTAATTCTCATTAACCCATTTAAATAGTAAAACTTGCAGTTTTGATTGTGAAAGTATATTTTGTTCTGAGCAAAGAGTGATTTCTTGAACAAATTTTTGGAGATCTTGTATGAAAAATACTTTCCTCAGGGTGCTAGGGAGAGAAAAGGAATGGAGTTTGTGGCAGAGTATGACAGTTAGTTTACAGAATTACCTCTTTTTGCACCCTATATGGTAGACACAGAGCCATGAAATTTGAGGATGGGTTGAGAGGAATTATCGAGGGTCGGGTTGATGTTTTGAGACTCCTACCTATGTTGGAGTGTTAGAGCACTTTTTGAAGTTAGTACAACAGAAAATTTGCGTAAACTTTGCAAAATAAATTATTCACAACTTAATTGAATTTTGTAAGTACAATGCATTTTTCTTCGCTATTTTGCAGAACCCACTTTTTTCCAAGAGCGGTTACTTCAAGAGAAATTTGAACGACTCAAATGAAGTTAAGCTGCCTCAAAATTTCCCAGGAGGACCAGAAGCCTTCGAGATGATTGCACTGTTCATATATGGTTCCTCCACATTAGTTGACCCTTTCAATGTTGCAGCCTTGCGTTGTGCGGCAGAGTTTCTTGAAATGACAGAAGAGTATGGCTCTGGCAACCTCTGTGACCGCTTTGACTTATATCTAAACCAGGTGGTCTTGCAAAGTTGGGATGATACCTTAATTGTTCTCCAAAAGTGCCAAACATTGCTTCCATGGGCAGAAGAGCTTCTCATTGTGAGCCGCTGTATCGAGTCTCTTGCTTTCATGGCTTGTATGGAGATTCTTGACCCAGAGAGGAGACGGGACAGACCAATGGTTACGCTTGAGGCTATGACCGGTCAAGCCTGGAGCTGTGAAACAGTTAAGGACATACTGAGCCAGGATCTGTGGATCAAGGATCTAATTGCTTTGCCATTTGACTTCTTCAAAAGGGTAATTGGGTCTTTGAGAAGACAAGGAATGAAAGAGAAGTACATGAGTCCGATTATTGTCTTCTACGTGAACAAATGGGTACTTTCAAAGAAGCCACGACAGTTTTGGGAGAACTCGGGTGAGAGAAATGGAGATGATGATGATAGTAAGAACAGAGCTTCAGTTCTCCTCTTGGAGGGTATTCTTGATTTGCTACCAATGGGTGAGAAGGCTAGTAAAGTAATCCCTGTCGGTTTCTACTTCTCATTGCTTTCTAGGTCTCTTGAACTCGGTTTGAGAAGTGAAAAAATCTCAAAGTTGCAAGATCAGATTGCATCGGCTCTACCATTGGCACAAGTGGAAGATTTTCTAATTCCTATTAATGGAACTGAGTCCATTTCTTCTAGCATAGAGTTGACTACAATGGAGCGCATATTTGCAACGTACACGCCATCCAACATGGAGTCAAATCATACTCCTTTGCCAAATAATTCCATTGTCGCTGAATTGTGGGATTCTTATCTTTCACATATAGCTCCCGATCCAAAAATGGGGCCTAAAAGATTCATGGAACTTATCGAAACCATTCCAGTATCTAACAGACAAAGCCATGATCATCTATACAGGGCACTGAACGCCTTCCTACAGGTAAGGTTTCATATGTTTCAACTCATCTGAACTATCTGAAATCAACATAGACCCTATTTCTAAATTAAATCCGAGCAATTTGGCTAGACAAGATGATGAGATTTACATTGTAGACCTAAAGCAAATCATATTTTAACAAAAATGATGTGTCTATATAGGCCATTTCTTAGGCTCAATCTTAATTAATTCAAATTGACATTGTTTCACCTTATCAACGAGATCATAAATATATATAAGTTTTGAATCCATGTTTCAGTCTAATTTCTAAGACCTGGTTCTCTGATCTTCAGGCACACCAAGGCATATCACAAGATGAGAAAGGGTTAGTGTGCAAATACCTCAACTGCCAGAAACTATCACAAGAGATGTGCATTGAAGCAGTTCAGAATGAGTTGATGCCACTGCGTCTGATTGTCCAGGCACTTTTCGTTCAGCAACTAAACACGCACAAAGCCTTCAAAGAATGCTCAGACTCATTTAGGTATGCACATTGTGGGGAATTCTCCGGCAGCCTCTCAAGCTCGAGATATGCAAACTCCAAAAGCCAGAACCTTGGCGAGAGTCCATATATAGACGGAGGTGAAGCAGTCAGTAGTAGACCCCTCGGCTTCTTGCTACAAAAAGATGCAGCAATTCATAGGTCTGAGTTGTCGAGGAAGGAATATGAATCCACAAGCTTCAGAATTCAGAGTCTTGAACAAGAACTCATGTCCTTGAAGAAAACCCTTCAAATACAGAACATCTCTACAAAAAAAGAACCGGTTCCAAAGAAATCAGAACCAAATTCTACTAATCCGCAGGGCTTGAGGCCTTATGGTTTGGAGGGAAGAACATTGGGCAAGAAGAGAAACCCACTTGGACAAGTGAGTGCTTGCATTGGTTCTGTGAATTTTGCTTCCCACAAAAAGTATGCGAGCAGATTACTTAAGGTGTTTCGTAGAATAAGTTTATTTGGGAGAGGGAAAACAAAGAATAAGCCAAGTGCCTCTGCCCTATGGCCCTAGTTAATGTAACACAAGAACTATATTGGTTTGTGATGTATGATAGCTAAATCTGCAAAAATAGCTAAATATAGCCAATGATCAAATATATTGAGTTTTCATACATTCAAATAAGCATATTTAAGTTCATGCCAACATGACATATATAACAGAGAACTGACTATTAGTTACTCTCATTCATACAAGTATGTATGCAATTATATGTATGCAAATGCATTATATGTGCATTTATGCTTGTGTCATGCATTTGCTCTATACTTTGGCAATATTTAACATTTAGTGACCAAAGGACAAAAAAAAAAAAAAAAAGAAGAGTTAGAAAGAACAAAACTACAAGGATACACACATGCAACTCATTACTGATAATAAAATAGGTGAGTGGAAATGTATGCTTTCCACTACGTTGACAGAGGCGTACGCATTGTGTAACTTATATGGTAAGAACTGCTTTTATTTTCCACAATGAAAAAACAATGTAAATTCTATAATTTAGCCAAACCACTTTACATGATTTATTGAATTTCTTAATTAGACTTGATTTCATCTTCTTATGCATTACAAAAATGTAAATAATTCTATCTACTTTCTGCATTAGATAGCAATTTTTTTTATTTTTTTTATTTTTTTTATTTTTCTAAGAGAATGAAAGCGCAACGTTCCCTTCAACAGATTAATCCTATTTCAAAAGGTAATGAAAAGCTCAAAAAATAAAAAAGGTTTTTTTGTTGAGCCAGAGTTTAGTGTTAGCAGGATTATAATATCTCTTCATTGTGGAAAACCAAATCAGCCTACATTACATAGACATCCACCGCTGTATAGTATGCATCCACAGCTATTAGGCTAATGCATCCAACAGGTACCTCCAAGGGCAATGTGATCTGGAATTGACAAAAAAATAGTGATAAAAATACAACGCATGCTTAATAAAGCAAGTCAAAAAACACTCACATAGTCTAGAGATAAAGCTAACATTTTTCTACGTGTTGCATGACAAAAACACCCACTACACAACCATAGTGCTATGTAAAATGTAGTAGCTCTGGGTATAAACAAACCCAACTCCAAATTAGTGCAAACTAGCAAAATTGGAGTGAACATAAAGAACTCCTAGTAGTAACATCCATGATGTGAATGACACAATGATTCATCACATCCCTCTAATCTTTGAAATATTTGATAGAAAACAATGCACAATTATCTATTAATAACATTTCTATTCACATTCATCACAGATCAGCTGCATGCCTGCATCACCATCTTCTTTGCCATCTTTAAAACATAAACTAGAAGTACTCAAGTGCTAAATATTGATACAATATAAAATAAACTTTCTACATATACATATGACAAGGTACCATAGAAACATTGCAAAATCCAAATTCAAGATGTTATGCAAACACCTTGACTAAAATACAAATAGCCCAAAAAACTATTAGGCTGTAAATAAGCTAGATATGTTTCTAAGCAACTGCAACTTCCTCCTGATAAGAGTCCGTTTGTACTTTACTACAAGATTCCAGAGTATCCCGTGCTGATTTGATGACAACCTGCCCATTGACATAGTGCTGGCGGCAGACAGGCATATAGACATCACAACCACCAATCAGCTCAGTCTTTGTCTCACTAGTCTTCCTTAAGGTAAAAACAGCCTGCTTGCCACAGAGCTCGCACCGAGCTGTCAGTTTGGTTATGGAATCAGCAAGGGGTATTATGTCAAGCACTGAGCCAAAGGTCCTTCTGCAATAAACATTTTGATTTCACATTATAAAAAATAAAAAAATATATTAACATGGCAAAAAAAAAACAAAAATTAATGCAGCATCAAAATTGAGTAGCAGGCAAGGAACTCTGCAACAGATGTAAGATTACCTCAAGTAATCCCCATCCAGGCCAGCAACTATAACAATTTTCCCATCACAATCAGCAGCCTTGCAGCAGAAATCATAAAGGTCATCAAAGAATTGAGCTTCATCAATGCCAATCACATCCAGCTGTCAGCACATACCACAAATTAGAAGATGAAAAAATCACTGCAAATACCGAACTTAGAACATAAAATACCAACGAGTTAAAATCATTTTTAAGGCTTGAGTATTTTGTAGCTCATCCTAAATCTTCAAAAACAATGTAATGAAATTCCAAACTCTACAAATTTACCAGAAATTCAAGTTATCTCAATGAAATTCAAGGGCTTTTCCATGGATGTGACCCAAGTGATTCTTCAAACATGCTAGCCACACACTGACCTATCACATGGATTATTTAATTACCAATTGAGTGGCAATTTAATCAGACCATTATTTGTTTTCATACATGATTGAACCGCATGAGTTAAATCCTGGCTCTGCTTTAGGTTACACCATTACCAATCACCACAAAATTAACTTGTGTGATCTTAAGTCAATGTAGTTGTCACAACAAACAATCAAACTGTACCTGTACAGAACCATTACAATTTATGGCAATATAACCTCAATAGCAATAATTACTAGCCACTGAACCCATAGAACAACCAGGACAACATAGACTCAATTTGACTCACGTTAATCAACATCTCCTCTCTACTTTTCTATCCCCTTTCTTTAATTTTTTACACATTTTTTTATAAAAAAAAAAAATCAAAAAATACACTTATTTAGAACATCTCAAATTAACCTTTAACAATTTCAACTTTAAAATACCTTGTCATATGCCTCTGCTCCAAATTTCTGTTTAAAGGACAACAGATTTGGCAGTGCCCAACATGGAAAATTTGTCCCATCATGGGTCACAACTGAATCAACTGCATATCTTGTATCCTTGCTTGACTTTATCATTGCAACACTTCTACACATACACAATTAACCCCTCAAAAAATATTTAAAATTAAATGAAGAACCTTTATATATTCAACATAAATTCACATCCTTCAAACTTAATATTCTTTTGCCCTACTATAATTAATTAGCATCATAATTTATACAATTACGATACAACTGATCAGAATAACTAAATTAAAGGGATGTTTGGCAATTGGTTAAAATAGCCAAAAAAAAGCTGGTACAAAAAGGCCTCATTTGGAAAATAAGTTGGGACTAATTTAGGATTGTTTTGGACAATTGGTTAAAATTTGATTTTTTTGGCTTTTTTTAAATTCTTTTTAAAAATATGTATATAAAAAAAAAATATGATGTAATCCAAAATAAATTAAAAGTAAATTTTTAAATTTTAACCAAGTTTCCAAATCAACTAAATGACAATAAGCTAAAATATCAATAAAATAAATTGTTACATTCAAACTATAATCTTTTTTTTTTCACAAAATTATAAAATAAAATTAAATAAATTTAAAAAAAAACTAATAATTCTTTCCAAACAAAATTTTTTTAGCCAGCCAAAAATAGTTTTTAAAAAAAAAAAAATCAAACTAAAAAAAGTTCTTTCAAACGAAGGCAAAATCAAACTCATTCCCATTCTCCCTACTTTTTACACGCCTTTATGTACAAATCAAAAAATCTCAAAAAAGAAAAAAAATTCCCAAACAACCCTGAACCTTACATTTGACCCCAAAAAATATATATAAAAAAAAAAAAGAAGTTAAATACCGGCCATTGTTGACTTCAGATTTGATTCTGCGAAGAAGAGCAGTAGTTTTGCCGGCAAACATTGGCCCGACAATGACATGAACCTCACCGGAAGGGCGGTGAGACAGACCTATCCGATCACTCCTGTCGGCGGATGAGGGCAGAGAGTGTGGGGATTTGAAAGAAGACATGGAATGATTTAGAGAGACAGCTAGAGTTTGAGAGAGACTGCGAGAGATTTGAAAAAAATTGGGGAGTCTTTAATATGTAGAGAGAGGAAGCTTGTCTTGAGTCCGGATCCTCGGCAGCCTTGCCCGGCAGCCCTTCCCGGCAGCCCCCCAAAACGACGTCGTTTTGGGGTTTTTTTTTTTTTTTTTTTTTTTTTTTTTTTCTCTGCTCGTATTGAAGAAGCTCACTCTTGGGACTTGGGAGGAGTAGTGTACAAGTTTTACACACAGCATTCATCCATTCAAACCCCCAAAAAGAAACACAAGGGACTTGGGATCTTTTCTGCATTTGGGTATTTTTCTCTCTAAAATTGACCAAAGGAGAGAAAAACCAGGTGGGCATTCCTTTCAATCCTTGTTCCACTGAACCCTGTGATGTATATGCATTTCTCAAAATTTTCTTGGGTTTCTTGTAATTGATGAGTAGGATTTAGCATCAAAGCTTGGTTTTCTTTTTACTTTTCATCTTCATTTGCAAAAACTCTCATTTCTCAGAACTTTAATATGTGTATCATCCATGAAGTTTCCCTATCTGGGTTATGATGCATCTGTGTAAATTTTTGTTTATGTGTTAATACATATTTAGATAAAGATGATCAAGGGGTCTTCCCATTTGGGATTTTGGGTATTACAGAAAAAAAAAGAGGAAGGTCTGCTGGGTTCTGCTGGGTTCATCATCAAAAAAAAAAAAATTGTTCATCAACATCAACAAGGGTCTGCTGGGTTCATCAACATCAAAAAAAAAAAAAAAAAAAAAAATTTGTTCACCAACATCGAAATTTTGCAGATCCAGATCACCATCATCTTCAATCCAGATCAACATCATCAACATTTTTTTCCTTCATCTTCAGATTTTGAACATCATCATCATCTTCAACATCATCATCAGCTTCATCATCTTCATCAACAATCAAATCCAGCTTCGAAGTCATGATCTTTTTATATCAAATTTTTATTCCTCTGGTTCAGATCAGCTATTTATATAAATATATCTATATATATATATTTCAATTTAAAAAAAATAAATATATATAATTTTGATTGTTGATGAAAATATAAAGATAAATATATATTGGGTCAGATTTAGATCAGCTTAAAAACGGATTGTTGATCAGAATCCAAAACATTTGTTCATCATCTTCATCAACAGTCAAGGTACTTTATTTTTGTTGATGAACAAAATTTTTTTTTTTGATGTGCAAAATTTTGTTCATCATCGTCATCTGGATCTGCAAAATTTGATGTTGATGAACAAATTTTTTTTTTTATTATTTTTTTTTTGTTGATGTTGAACCCAGCAGACCTTCTTCCTCTTCTTCTCGTTCTGTTCTTTTTTTTTTTTTTTTTTTTACTGAAAAATTGGCCCCAAAACGACGTCGTTTTGGGGCACTGCTGGAAAGGGCCGCTGGGTGAGGCGGCCGAGGATCCGAAAAAGTCTTGAGATCAGACGAATCGGTTTGAAATTTGAGGGTGTATTTGATTTGTATTTTGGGATAAATTAAAAATATATATATTGGGGGAAGGGTTTAGAGCATCTCCAACCACATTCTCTTCTTTGATAAAAATAATATTTTTTATTCAAAAGGTATATATAAAAAAGGTTATTATTCATTTAAATTCTAACCACAAATCCTCATTTCTTTTATTTAAACTCTAATCAAAAAGTAATTTTTGTTTATTAATAAATATTTAATTTTAAAATTTTTGTGAAATATATTTAATATTATACTCATTTTAAAGGTATGATTTATACTTTTTTATTGATGTCAATTTTATAAAAATTAAATAAACACATTAAAAGTTATTTCAAATATAATAAGAAATATAAAGTGAATAGTTTTTTGGAGGTCTCCTTCATTTTTTTATCCTCCCTACATATTTGAAGGATCAATCAATCTTCCTTCATTTGGAAGGAAAAAATGAAAGATGGGTTGGAGCTTAAAATTAGGAAGAATCTTTCATATTTAGAGTTTTGAAGGATGGGTTGGAGATGCTCTTAGAAATGTTTTTGATTTGTTTGGTTATATATTTTAAAAATAGTTTTGACACACTAACTAATTAGTGTATCAATTGATGATATGATATAATTTAAAATATTTTTAATATTTATAATTTGTATAATAAGTGGAGTTAATAATAATATTATAATTAGTGTTGGTACACTAGTTAATACACTAATTGATGCACGTAGCACCACTCTTTAGAATAATGTTATATGCATCAATTAGTGCATTGACGGGTGTATTAATTGATGATATGACACAATTTAGAGTGGTGCTATATGCACTAATTAATGTACTAATTAGTGTACCAACACTAATTATGATATTATTATTGACTCCACTTATTATACAAATTATAAATACCAAAAACATCATTTATTGATACCACTCTTTTAGAATAATGTTATATTGACCCCCACTTATTGACACCACTCTTTTAACGCTATATTAACAATGTAGGTGTTTTGAAAAATTGGTAAAAAGTTAATTTTTTGATTTTTTTAGTTTATTTTGTCTTTTTTTGGGTAAGTTATATAAGAGGTGATGTGATTCAAAATAGTTAAAAAGTTAGAAGCTGACTTTTTACCAACTTTTTAAAAGACTCCATAATAATATTATTATTGATTTCACTTTATTGACACATTTCTTTTAGAATAATGCTATATGCACTAATTAGTGGAGTTAATAATAATATCATAATTAGAATTAGTACATTAGTTAGTATACTAATTGGTGTATGTAGAATCACTCATTTTGATTATAATTAAGTAAATGTGTGAGAGAAAAAGTAATTAAAAAAGAAAGAGAAGAGAGAAAAAATAATTAATTAATGTATAAAAAAGAGCAAGTGATTTTAAATAAAATTAAACCAAACAAAATTTTAAAAAATTTTCTCAAAAAATTATATACTAAGATAAAACCAAACAAGTCCTGTCTTTGAATTGTTCAAAAGTTTGAAAGTTGGAGGGAAGGAGTTGTTTGTTTTCAAAGGGGTTTTTTGGGTTTTTGGATTTTGGAGGGAATAATATTATGCTAGAGAGAGGAGAGACAGAGAAAGAAGCGTATGATGCACTTTTCTTTTGAAAATAAGGCAAAAAGGGTGGTTTGATTCTCTGTGGTGGGGTGTATTGTGTTTGCCAACGCCCTGCCGATTCACAGGATGCAACGTAGATATAAAATTGATAGTGGAACGAACCGGGCTGGGCCAGACCAAGGGGCAATTTGGGAAAAAGTTAAAAAAAACAAATTTTTTAACTTTTTAATTTTTTTAGTTATTGTTTGACATATGCTAAAATTGCATATTATTTTATTGTCACAATCATCTTATTTAAATCACGTCACTTTTCTACCATACCATTTCAAACTCAATCTCACGTTTTCATAAATAATCAAAAAAACATATTAATTTAACACTTTTCAAATAACCCCTTACACAAAAAAGCTACAAAAAAACCAACTTTTTAACATTAAAAAAACTAAAAAGTCACAAAAAAATTAAAAAATTAATTTTTTTACCAACTTCTTAAAATATCACCACATGGCACAGCCTATCCAGGTTGGTTGGTTGGTTGGTTGGTTATGAAAGGTTATTTTAAAAAGTTCATTAAAAATTACTAATTTTTTTTTTTTAAACGTATAAAAAAAATAGAATAATGATATGATTCAAAATAGATTAAAAAGTTAAAAGATAGTTTTTAACCCTCCACCCAAAATAAGCCAAAATTGATTATTGAATTTGACAGTGAATTTTTTTTTTCTTCTTATATAATTGATTTTCATTAGGAGTATGTTGTTTGGTTTAATTTCTTAAAACTGTTGTTTGGTTATATTTACTTGATTTCAAAATTATTACAGATTCCTAAAATCGTACACGTAAAAATAGTGTTTGGTAGTTTAATTCAAAGTTTAAAATTGAGTACAATAATATTGTGTTTGAATTATAAATTTAGATAAAAATTTCAAAAGAAAAATAGAAGAAAAAAATTAACTTATGTTTCCATTTACATTTTTTAAAAAAAATTTGTACCCAATCAATGATCCAAATACATTTTAAGTAAAAATTAATCAAATCTATTTGATTATCACAATTTGTTTAACTTAAAAATTTAGGCCTGGTTTGGGTATTCCAGAAAAAGTTACTCAAAAAATTAAAAATTATCACTATTCACCCAAAATAAATATTAAAAAAATAATTTTACACAACTTTTCTTTTCAAACAATCATAACGGCAGAGCAAGTGGAGTATTGTTGTGGCCTAAATTGCACTTATTTATGTGTACACATAACACAGTGTTGTTCAGCCTGTATGGGCCATCACGGGTCGCGTTTTAATAATCTGGACCGTTCAATGTGTAGAACTCGTTGAGTGCTATATACCTATCAAAAATCATGTTGATCGGATATCGGTAACTATATGATCAAATCAGTTAAAATTTATAAAATAGATGGTGTTATAATTAACGGTTGAAAAAAATCTAATCTGATAAGATAGCTATCGATATCCGATCAATGTGATTTTTTACAAGCATATAGTACTCGATGAGTTCTACACATAGAACAGTTTTGATTAGCAAAATGGGACCCGTGGTCGGTCCCCACGGGCCGAACAACACCTTCAATTCACTGCCCGAAAAAGCAGGGAATCATCTCCCCTCCCCCACTTTGCACGCACTGTCCCGCACCGTACAGCTATTCCATCACTTCTATTACAATCTTCTTTTACAGACTTATTTATACAATTTTTTAATATACATTTTTTTAATAAAAAGTCAAAAAGTTAACCCAAACATCCATATTTTTTTTCTTAACTTTTTAGTCCAAATAGACAAAAAAAAATGCACTTATTTAGGACATTCCAAACAACCCCTTAAGATTCTCTTTAGGAGTTGTTGGCTTTTTTGGCTTTCGAAGGGTATTTTTGTAATTGTGAGCGTACCAGCAAAGATCAATCAATCCTTACAGAAATTTAATTGTCAACCAATTATCAGACGATTATGTTTTAGTTCTTTCAGCCTCAATGAAGAATACTTTTACTGGTGGCTTTGTTTAGGAGAATAAAGCAAACAATGATTAAATGAAGAACAGTTGTAGTATTTCATTAAGCAAAATGAAAGACTTACAAAGATCTGAATCAGTCTTGTAAAGGTTTACAGCAACAAGCTACTTGAAAACTACTTCTATGAACGAAATGCAGAGCAGGAATTTGAAGTACAGAAATGTAAAGAATAAGAAATGTAAAACTGGAAAAGAAATAAAGTAGAATAAAACTGGTTTTTTGGATCTGAGTTTGGGATTTTTTCTGGGGCCTTCTCTGCTATTTATATTTCTCAAGGATGACCATCGAACTATACTTCTAACCGTCGAATCGTTCCTCCATGATCATTGATCATGTTGCCTTCTACTTAGCTCCACTATGCCATTACTTGCAGTTAGGCTTCCCTCATATTTTAAATTTGAATGTGAGTAACCGTTGAAGCCACATCACTTTGCATCCCTTTGCTGATCCAGTGCTACGCAGATCTTGTAAGAACCAATACTAACTGCCACGTATACGATCACGATCGAAAACTTGAATAGTCTTCTCGTATTGCCTTTATTTTGCCATGCGTTGAATTGTAATTGGCTTATATAAAATATGTAGCCAACATTACCCCCCGCACTAATATACCCAATACTTGGTGATATTAGTGGATCAAGGTCTTTTATCCACGTTTTAGAACATGCATGGGCTTTACATTTTTATAAACACAACCGTCATTCATTGATGAACATTTGCATTAACTCCTCTTTGATCCCTTAAACACGCTCACTATCTCAGTATTCGAAAAGTCCAATTCAATGGAGAAACAGATATTTTCTTATTTCGATCAAGCATATGAAGAGTTGTTTGATAATACCGTTCGTCCTCGAAAGAATCTTCATGCATTGATTAACCACCTTTACCCATCTTCCTATTCAAAGCCATGGAAGCTTTCGCAAATTATCAACCTTTGGATTACGAACATACTGTCCAATTTTCGCAAATTATTAACCTTTGGATTACGAACATACTGTCAGAAATTTGCAAATATGGACATGGGAAGTTCTTTTTCTAATTCACAATTTTCTGCATGGGATGAGGTCATGGCTTCTTCTTCTTCTGGGGCTTCTGGTTGGAAAAGCTGGTCGGAACCTGAGGCATGTGAATTGAGGGAGCGAGTTAATCATCACTTTGTCGAGTTCACTGATCCTCTAAAATTCCCTTATGATGCTCGAAGTTCAGTGGTTTATCCTTACGTGCCCATCGACCGTTGACGCAGTTTAGAGGACAATCTGCTTGTAGCATGGTACACATTCTCCATGCCTACAAAGATAGTACAAGCTACCCGACGCCCAGAAGAGGCATAAGGGTATAACCCATCGTTCTTAGCCCAGAAGGCGAAGCTTTTCCTTTTTGACTGGCTTGATTTTGTTAATGCCCCTTAGTTTCCTCCCATTTTCGAGATGGAAGCCCCTATACCTCCTCCTCCGCAAAATCCCTACTAGATAGAGAGACTGAGGCTTACCCTCTCTGCGGACAAGGTTTTTCCTCCTTACAAGCCTCCACCTTCCCCTACTCCAGCTCAGCGGAAGCAAGCCCAACTTCTGTTTGTGGCCTTTTCTCACTTGTCTTTCAATGTTCTTGAAGACGATGTTCCTCTCAAGAACTTTCGATGGGCTTGTGATATTATGACTCGGAGTCACATCCTCAACCACATCACCCAAGCATAACTCCAAATGTTTTTAGACCAACTCCCGTTCCTTTTCCATTGGCACTGGACTTCTGTGGCCACCACCCAATCTTTGAACCAACTTTCATCCATTCGAGTTCATACCCAATACGAAGTAGAGAACCTCATCGAAGAATACGATAACTTCAAAAATAAAGACTCTACATACTGGGATGACTTGGATATGGACGAGCTGGAACAAGGGTTAAAAGAAACAGCGTTCGAAATAAAGGTTGAAGAGCTCTTTTATCAAGTGAGAGCACATCAACTTCAGCAGCCAAGCTTAGAGAAAATAAAGCATAGAATAAAAAATGAACAGCAATTTATTGACCATAGCTGGACTAAATTCTATAATCTTGTTATTTATTCTATTCCTTAGTTTTATGAACTCGAATTTGTACCCAAAGAGGGCCCTTCGATGTAATTGCTTTTGTTTCAATACAATTAAGACTTTTCTCTTTGTTTGGCATGGTTTGACTTTATCTCCGTTTGTCTTTACAAGCAAATTTAGGGCTTTGAACTCAACAATCTCATATTTCAAATCTAGATTCAATCATCTCAAATGAAACACTGAAAAAACCAACAAGAGCTTTTCCAATTCATGGAATACAGTTGACAACTTTTGCTGGTTTCCATTTAGAATCAGTGTTTCGAATTTAACAATCTTACCCCTTAAAGCTTGTTTTAATCATATCCAACATATGGTCATATGATTAGTACGATCAATCAATCTTAACTTGATCATTTTTGCTTCGAACAATAGTCCATACTTTAAAAAATATGGAAGCCCCTCTCAAGGGTTGCATTGTTTTAATCTGAGAAGCAATCTCTTCTATATACTATCAAACCAACTATTGGTTTTGATATTTCGAACAACAATTCCCATCCTTGAGGGATCTCAAGTTTCGTTTCGAAGGATACTACTCTCATTAAGAAACCTAAAATAGGTCTTTAATCCCCTTCGAAGTAAACAAATATTTGAACATTCTTACATCCTTAGGTGTGGAATGTGCTTCGAAGCAAGCTTTCGATATTCGAAGCCATTTTTCATTTCATTTTGGCGCCAAAAATTGGTTTTGAAGCCAAATATTTTATTTCGAAACTGACATTAGTATTTAAGATGTGTTTCCCTCTAGAAATTATTAATATTGAGGGAAACTCTTCGCATCCGTACTTTTTGTGAATTCCGTCCGTGTCACACGACTAGGTATATTTTCAGACATAAAAGTTTTAAAACCCTTTTATTTCGTACTCAGAATTCACCTATTTGTCTATTGCACAAACCCTTTATTTCTACCGACCTTCCACTTCTCTCTACTCTCTTTCCCAACTTCATCCTCTGAAAAAGCTTTCTATCAATGGCTTCTTCTTCATTGAAAGTACCAGTCGTAAAGGGTGCGAGCCCGTCTGTAACCCTGAAAATGATCATTGAGACAGAATGTGAGAAGTACAAGGCTAGTGAGAAAAATGCCATCGATGGACGCATCTTCATCCCTCGTCGTCATGAGCAGCGAGACTATGTGTGTCACGACCCAAACCCGCCTTTAAAAGTTTGGCATCGTAACCGGCCAGTAATCCTAGATTACCACAGGCCTTACTGTACAAAACATAATTAAACGGGGCTCGCGGAAGCAAAAACACAAAACTATAGTTCAAAGAGCTGTGCATTATATGAACATACATTACATGCCCAAAAATGTTAATTTACCCACTACTGTACAAAACATGTATCAAAATTCATATATAAAATATATAGGCACATGCCACTAAATACAACTGAAACAAAACTCATACGGCTTTCCAGGCCTAGCCCCAGCTCGGGGGCACCATAACTCGGGTAGGCTTTCAAAACGGCGGCTCGACTCGGATTCCGCCTAGGCTTGGCTCCCAGAATGCTCACCTATAATTACATAAATACAGGGGTGAGCTAAAGTCCAGCAAGTAACATTAACGTAAAGGGTTAGTGAACGAATTCCGCATAACATATCCGTAAAACAAATCATCATAAACATAATCATTTCATAACAGAACATACATAATGGCATACTCCACAGAACATAAAAACATAACAGAACGTCTTCCGACTAGAGTAATCAGTTCCAGATACTGATTAATCACATATCGTCACACTAAAGCGACTCACGAGATCTCGTAAACTAGTCATGGACCCGCATTTTCATGCCGTCCCCCATGACTTGGGACTTTCTATGGATGCCATACTAGATTCGTAAATAGGACATTCGTTCACAGAATTAAATTACATTTCAAAAACATAACGTAACGTATCACACTTGAAACATACTTTATAGGAACGTAACTTTACAGAAATGTTACTTACAGTGGGTTTCCGATACCGATTGCACGGTCTTCACGTCTTGACCTGCAATTATCAACATTATAACATATTATCATAACATCTAGCAATTCAAGCATTTCATTCCTTCCTTACTCCATTCCGTGTTCATAAGATACTAAATGATGCACATAGCATATGAAAATTAGATAATTCATGCCATATATGAACTGCATGCAACTTTCCAAAATTTCTTGAAATAGGTCCTCCCGCTCGAGCACCCACTTGTCCGCTTGAGCGGACTGCACAATTTTCCAAAACTGCTGAGAGGCTAATTTTCACGCTCGAGCGGGAATCCCTCTGCTCGAGCGGACCCTGTGAAATCCGAAATTCTGGACTTTTCAAAGCTTCAATCTTCCCTTTTTACAAAACCCACTTCCAATCTTATGAAATTCAAGTCTCACAGTACTTGATCAACAACATAAATAAAGCATTATAACTTCCATTCAACCCCAATTGCATCATATACAAAATTAAACCATGAGTTAAGTTGAAAAACCATGAACTTGCACATAAAAGCTTCATATCTCTACATTCATGGAGATTCTTCCTCAAATAAGCCAAACATGTATGGAAATCATGATCCTAAACATAAATTTCATAATCTTATACCTCAATCTTGAGTTCTATATGCTAAATGCCAAGGAGCAACAATCTATTTCATGAAAATCTTACCTTAAACACTTGGGTGGAGAAGTTTAAACTTGATTTCCCCTTTCTTCCCTTTCTTCCACGGTTCTCTCTCTCTCTCATTTTCAAGATATTTCCTTCTCTTTTGTTTTGAGTCAGAGGGTCAACACATCCTTATCTATATATATCATATATGTCAAATAAATAGATTTGGACCAAAAAATGTGAGCCAAACATGGCCTAACGAATCAGACGAAATTCAGTCTTCAATTTATTTTCCCAAATGATTCTAAAAATCCCCGATATCACACAGACGTGTTCAATTTCATTTTCTGAACCCACTACGGTCATCAATTTCAGTCCCGAAGTTGTAATTCCAACAAATATTTGTTTTTCCAATTCCAACATATAATTCCCAATTAATTCATATAAATGCGTAATTAATTACCAATAATTGTGGCGTATATGTCAGGGTCATTACAATGTGCTTGGGCCCTTCTTCAAGGGGATTCTTACTGAGCTTCCAACTTTATATCCCCGTCTAGAATACCATTGTCTCCTTTACGAAGGTGGTCTTGACTAGGGAAACTGGAGGATGAACCGTCTCCACCGATGCTGGCCCACGGTGAGATCGGAGTGGCAAGAATAGTATGATCGGGTTGTCCCTGATAGGACTCTGGACCTTTAAGAGCTCTGCCTTTTCGACGCCCTTCAACTATCCAGGTTCACTATCTTAGAGGACCCTTTCTTGATACCCTCTACCCTTTGCTTTTGGAATTCTGCCTTTAATTTCTTTTAATTCAAATATGGGATGATGGCCCCTACTATTCTTGATATCTGTCATCTATTAGGATTGTCCCCTATTGGAAACCCCATTGGACCAGATTACCTAACCCACCAACCCATTTTTCTCTCCCTTTTCTTAACTCATCCTATAGTGACTTTGTCAAAGTTGAGAATAGAAGGGAGGACCCTGTGACAGATAGGGAATTCTTTTCTTTCATACTATATTGGCTCTGTAAATTTCTTTTCTGCACCTCTTCTCAAAGAATCATTCTTGAATTTGCCCCTCTTGCCAAAGCCCTTGTCTTACAGAAAAAGGTGGCCTTAGCCCCACACATTCTAGGTTACGTATATAGAGTCTGTTCTCTTTTTTGTGAGAAACCCTTGGATGCCAATCAAGGGGGTCCATTTTGGATACTTCAGCTTTGGCTTTTTGCTTATTTTATTGAGCTTGAATTTTTTGAGCCAAACCCTATTACTCATGGCATGAGGCTAGCTAACGCTTCACTCTATTCTTCTACCTTTGCTTTTTTACTTCTCTTTCTTTCACCAACTTCCAGCTTCCCTTCTTTCTTACAGCTTTCGTCCCTTCGAACCTACTACCATTGGCCCATCTTGGTTGAAAAATTTTCTAAGTGATAGGCTCTGTGCTTCACCTCATCACAAGAACATATGAGCCTCTATTCTGATGCCTAGAGAGTTATTCATTGGGACTATGAACCCCAGAGCTTACAAGTGCATTGCTGAGCCCTATTGTCCTACTCAGTTTGCTAGACAATTTGGCTTCTCACAAGGGGT
The DNA here is from genome assembly GCA_025200525.1 of Camellia lanceoleosa. Classification (NCBI taxonomy): domain Eukaryota; kingdom Viridiplantae; phylum Streptophyta; class Magnoliopsida; order Ericales; family Theaceae; genus Camellia; species Camellia lanceoleosa. Next base: position 60,376,380 of record CM045762.1, read on the forward strand.
CCCAATACCTATCTGCAGCAACACCAATTTAAGTCTTACCAGCAGGGATTTAAAGGTTCGAAGGTCTAGACTAGAAAAAGCAATTTCTAAGTTTATACAGGACTTGATTAAGTTTGAGTATATCCCTTTCATTCCTCAAGGTAACCTATTAAAAAGGTGCCAAAACTGGTAGGTGACCAACATGGAGGTATGCTTGGCCATTCCTCCTCAAGACCTATTAATGGTTTTGGATGTGCCCCAAGCTAAGCCCAAAGGAGCTGGAGTTGTCACTTCTTTCACTGCTCCTACCACTTCAGTTGATGTGCCTGCCACCACACAATCTACTCATACTGCCTCAACTCCTCTTAGAGTTACTCGAGCTGTCTCAAAGAAAGGTATATACCCTTGTTTCTTCTATTTTCTCCTTCTTTATAATGCTTTAGCCTTATCTCTAGTTCTTCTTTTTGTGAAGGTGGTGCGGGTGCCTCACAGGGAGATTCTCCTTAGAAGATCCAAGCTTTAAATCTTCTCAAGAACAAATAGCAACAAAAGAAAAGGAAACTTTTACTTGATCCTGAAAAGGAAGCACCTGAGGTTCAGGCAGCAGAAGAAGAAGAAGATGCAAATCAAGAGCAAAAGACACCTTTAAAAAGAAGAAAGAATTCGTCTATTCTTCTGTCGAAGATCCTACTCATGAGGCAACTGCCAAAGTAATAGAAGAGGAACTCACTCCCGAGGAATCTGAATCCCAAATTGAAGAGAGAGAGATTGAGAAAGAGCAGGAAATACCAATACAAAGAAAAAAGAGAAAGAAGATAACTGTCTCTCCTTCTGATTGTCTCTCTTTCTGATTTGGTCAAAGACCCCACCCCTGAGGCAGCTGCCAAGGCAGTAGAGTAGGAACATTCTAAGGCCATAATTGTTTTCCAGAGAGCTAAAAATAGGTGGCAACATCAACTATTAAGAGATGAAGCTGCTGCTACTGATGCAATCCAAAGAGAAACTGCGAGAAGGCAGCATATTGCTGAGCATTATTCCCTTCGTAGCTCTCCCATTATTGCTACCACTTCTGAAACAAGTAACTTCTTTCATACCTCTATTTTTTTTTTCTTGTCAAATTCTTGGTATTGAGACTTGACACTACTTTGTACTTTTTCTTTTGCAGCAACAACTACTGAGCCTATTCTTCCAATAAGGACTCCCTCAGTTTCGGTTGAAGTTGATCAATCGCAAAATGTGAAGTCTATTCAAATAATGCTCCCACTTTCTAGGCCTATATTCTCCATACCCTCCTTGCAGCCAAGTATCCCTATATCTCTTTCTTTTGGCTTAACTCCGTACCTCCCTTATTTGTCTTTTGATTTTACCTAATTTGGTTCTCTTTTGAGCTCTGCTTCTCCTCCTCCTCCTAAGGAAATTCCAGCTGCTACTCCATCTCTGATAGTAGCTGATTCCTCTATAGAGGGTACTGGCAGCTCCCTAACTCATGGTCTATTATCTCTGCCTAGTTCCAGCCCCTCTTCCCTCGACCTATTGGTGGCTAGAACTATAGAGACTGCTGAAAATGCTCCATCCACTTCTCCTATCCCTATGCAGTCCTTTCCTCCTTCCACCAAAGCTCTTTCTGCACCTTTCATGTCCACAGATGAGGTAAACATCTTTGAAGCTAGACTAGCTAGTCTCTTCGACATACCTTCTTCCTCTCCAATGGTTAGTGATGAGACTGAGCCATTAGTTCTGGCTGATTCTCTACTAGAAATTTTTGAGAACTCTTCCACCAGCAGTAAGACTTCCTTGGCTCCAATAGACTTGGACAGTTGTCTGGAGCTGCTGACATCCTTTTTGAGGATACCTTTCGAAGCCTTACAGAGGCCTATAATAAGAAATGGCTTTCTCTAGTGCTGCAAGATTGTTGAACAATCCGGCATGGCTGTCTCAGGTCATTTGTCTCAGGTAGCAGGCACCATTAATTTCTACATCAACAGTTGTCATGCTGCCAAGGCTACAGAGGAGAAATTGGTTAAAGACCAGAGCTTTGTTTCCAAAATACATACTGAAGTATCAGAGTTAAAGGAACAGCATTCCTCTGTCTCCCAATTTCAAACTTAACTATTGGAGAAGAAAGCTCAACTTGAAGAGGAGCTATCTGCAGTTAACTAGGCCTTAGATCGAACTGTCACCAAATTGCAGATTACCAATCAAGGACTGGCCGACCAAAAGTTGGAAATGACCACAACCATCCAGTTGTTCTCATCATTTAAGAATAAAACATCCATTGTAAAAGAACAACTGAGACATTGTACTGATTTTTGGACCAATTTATGGCAGAATGTATTCAACTCTTCATGAAAATCAAATTCTTATTTATCATTTGAATATTCCCATGTTCTTTTACCTAATATTTATTCTATTCCTTGTGTTTCCCATATGGTTGGAAAATAAGGTTTCAAATATCTGCCATTAATCTTTTTGGGATGTACATATCTATTCAAATTTCTTAAATGGTATGCTCCAAAAGACAGGACTCTATGAACTTGATATGGTCCTTCCCAGTTAGGTGACCATTTGCCAAACTTATGGCTTTTAATCCTTATTGGGAGTATTGTCTTTCATACTAAATCACCTTCATCAAAGCCAATGTGTTTGACTTTTTTATTATAGTTTTTGGCTGCTTTCTTCTTTTGGAAAAGAATGTTATTTAATGTCAGAATTCTAGCTTCGTCTATACTTTCTAACTCCAAGCTCATACTCTGATGGTATTGCTCAAGATCTAACTGGTCTTGGCATCTCACCCTTAAGGACTTAACATTAATTTCCACAGGTAGCACTGCATCATGCCCATATACTAAGGCATAACGAGTGATTCCTGTACTTAACCCTGGAGAGGTTCTATAAGCCCATAATACATCCAACTATAAGTTATGTCAATCCCTATGATTGTTTTCCACAACCTTTTGTATTCCTTTTTTCAAAGACTTATTGGATGATTCAGCTTGACCATTAGCTTGTGCATAATAGGGGGTGGAATTAACAAGGCTAATTCCAAACTCTACCACAAAAGACTTCACCATTTTCCCATCAAATACAGTCTTATTATCAACAATTACATTATGTGGGATACCAAATCTATGGATTAAATCCTTAATGAATCCAATGACCTCAGTCTGGTCTACAACCTTGTATGGCTTAGCTTTGACCCACTTAGTAAAGTAATCAGTGGCCACTAAAATGAAACAATGATGATTCGAAGAGGGTGAGTGTATTTTTCCCATCATATCCATGTCCCATCCTCTAAATGGCCAAGGCTTCACAATTGCATGTAGGTCAGTTATGGACACATGCCTTATTGTGCCATGCTTTTGGCATGCCTGACAACCTCTTGCATATTCTATGCAGTCTTTAAGGATAGTTGGCCAATAGTAGGAATGTCTTCAAAGCAACCATCTCATCTTTACACCAGGCTGATGAGCACCACAGATACTTTCATGAACCTCAACCATAGCTGTCAATGCTTCTTTTGGGCCTAAACATTCCAACAATAAACCATCTCCCCCCCTTTTGTAGAGAGCATTACCATACATCATGTATTGCATAGATTGCAATTTAATTTTTCTACTGGCCTTCGAAGATGGGCCAGCCAGATACTGCATTATTAGATGCCTCCAATCTTGTTCTTGTAAGTCATTATGATTGACTTCCAGGACCACATTCCTTTTATTTAAGGGTGGTATTAATTTCTGATATGTTGTTTAGCTTATGTCCCTTTGAGTATTATCCCTTCTCTTGAAATTCGAAGTTTTCTGAGCCACATCATTAGCTTTATTATTCAAGAACCTTGGGACATGAGTTACATTTGCTATCTGAAATTAAGAAAACAGATGAAATGCAACAACATAGTATGGCAACATGCTCATACTTTGACATTTGAAAATCCCTTTTACTTGGTTAACTACCAACTGAGAATCTCCAAATATGTTAACTGCATGAGCTTGTAATCCAACAAGTATTTCCAGTCTCATTATTAAGGCTTCATATTCAGCTTGATTATTGGAACAAGTACTCCCATCCACTCTGAAACCATGTGTAGTTTCTATCCCTTGTGGTGATTAATTATTATACCAATCCCAGTTAAACCATTGGCTTTTGATCCATCGAACCACATTTGCCATGGCTCAACACTAGCCATACCAAGTTCCATTATCTTTTGGCTTTCTATTTGAGATGGATGATCTGCCAAAAAATTAGCTAAAACTTATCCTTTTACTGCCTTTTGGGGAACATATTCTAAATGAAATTCTGATAAGGCTAATACCCATTTGTCAATTCTTTCCCTCAACATAGGTCTAGATAACATATACTTAACCAAATCTGTGGTTGCAATTACCAAGACAGTTGTAGGCAAAAGATAGTATTTTAATTTCATTGCAGCAAAATACAATGCAAGGCGCAGCTTTTCTATAGCTGAGTATTTACATTCACAAGAATTTAGAAACCTACTAAGGTAATAAATAGCTTGCTCCTTGCCTTCTTCATTGTCTTAGGCTAAGAAAACTCCCAATGAATCTTCTGCTGCAACTATGTACAACTTCAAGGGCTTATTACCCTTTGGTGGCATCAGCACTAAAGGGTTGGCCAAGTAGGCTTTGATTCCTTTGAAAGCAGTTTGATGCTCTGCTGCCCACACAAATTCTTCTTCATCTTTTAGCCTTAACAAGGAAGAAAATACTTTAGTTTTCCCTACAGTATTAGAAATGAATCTTCGAAGAAAATTAATCTGTCCAAGGAACTTTTGTAATTCTTTCTTACTTGATAGAGGTCTGGCTTCAATGATGGCTTTGGCTTTATTCTGGTCAATATGTATTCCTTTCTTGTGTACTACATAGCCCAAGAAGTTTCCAGATGATACGCCAAAAACACACTTAAGAGCATTGAGTTTTAACTTAACTTTCTCATTCTTTCAAAAGTTGCTTCTAAGTGAAACAAATGCTCTTCCATGGATTGGGATTTCACTACAATGTCATCCATTTAACACTCTAAATATCCTCCAATGAGGTCATGAAAGATAGTGTTCGTAGCCCTTTGATATGTAGCCCCAGCATTTTTCAGGCCAAATGGCATTTTAACCCATTCGAAGGTGCCAATATTCCCAGGACATCTGAATGCTGTCTTGTGGACATCCTCCTCTGCAATGCAGATTTGGTTATAACCAGAGTGCTCATCCATCTTTGATAAAATTTGATGCCTTGCTGAACTGTCTACCAATAAATCTACTATAGGCATAGGATACTCATCTTTTGGAGTTGCTAGATTTAAGTTTCTGAAATCGATGAATACCCTCATTTTACCATTCTTCTTAACTACAGGCACAATATTGGATAGCCATTCAACATACCTGGCTGTCCTAATAAAGCCTGCCTTGAGTAGTCTAAGAATTTCCTCATTAACTTTCTGAATCACTTCTAGACTCATTCTTCTTGGTTTTTGCTTGTATGGCTTGAAATTAGGCCTCATAGGGAGCCTATGTTCTACTAATGACCTATCCAATCTTGGTAGTTCATTATAAGACCATGCAAAACAATCTTTGTATCTCTTTAAGACCACCAACAACTGGTCCCTGTCAAGAGCATCCAAACAAGCACTTATATAAGTGGGCTGTTGTATGAAACTTTCCCCTAAGTCCACTTCTTCCAAGGGGTCTTGTACCTAAGAACTCACTGTTACTTTTCCTTTGATTCCTTTTGACTTCGAAGCAATCTCCTTACTTTGTTCTACTCTCAGTTTCTTTGGTTCAACATCCTTACCCTCCTCTTTATAGACAAAGTCTGTCCACAAGGCATCTTTATCCTGTAGTTCTTGGCTTTTGTTTCAATGTTTAAAGCATAATATTTATCTAAGGCCAAAAATCTGACCTGTTATTGTTCCTTCTTACAACCAATCATCATAGCTTCTTTCTCTTACCCTTGCATTTTCTGGACTATTGATTTTACATCAAATACTGAGAACTTAATTAGAGCCAAAGACTTGGCTTCTTGGGTTTCATCTCTTTTCCTACAACCAGGCATCATTGTCATCCTTAATGACAAACTCTTCATCAGCACTCTTTTGGACCAAGTGCTTTAGGTGTGCAAATTCTTTATCAGCCGTCACATCAGCTGATCCATCAGGTTTTCTCAGTATACTGAGTGGTGCCACTCCTTCAGTACATAATTTGGCCTCTGAGAATCTGCACAAGCTATGAAGGGTTGAGGAACTTCATTGATTTCCTCAGTCTCTCCATTGCACAAGGCCATCATGATTTTCTGATGTAAAGAAGAATTCACACATTTGTTGGTGTGAATCCAATCTCTTCCAAGTAAAGCATTATATTTAGCGTTGCTGTCGATAACGAAGAATGTTGTCATGCAATCCCTAGTTCTCACACTCAAGTTGATGGGCAAAATACCTCGGGCCATCTGTTTGTCTCCGGCGAAACCAGCAATGGCTGTACTTGTTGGGATTAGTCTGGGGTTCTTCTTTCCTAGTTTCTTCAACAAAGATTTTGGAAGCAGGTTTACTGCCGCCCTGCTATCCACCAGCACCCGATTCATCTGTATTCCATTGAAGAAGGCCTTGATATACAAGGGTTTGACATGCTGTGTCATGGACGTCGTGGGATACTCAAAAAGGTATGAGAGGTTAATACTTACCTCTTCCTCACTCTTGTCCTCAGTTTCCATTGGTATGGCTGCTTCGGATTCATCTTGCACCGTACTTACTAGTGAGTCTTCACTGCAGACTAGAATTGGGTCAACCTTCTGACCTTGGTTTTCATCTTCAACTTGAAACTCCTGTGGTAATGTAAGCACTATATTTACTGACACCGGAGGGAATGAGCCAAATTGAACGACTGGCTGCATCTGCTTTTCCTCTTGGTCAACTTGTTCAATTACTTCAAAAGCGTCTTCCATGCTGCATTCTGGCACTTCTATATTAGTAACTTCCTTCGAATGGTCTGTTTTTGTTGGTTTTTCGACAAAAAATGTCTGTTCGACCATGAAGGCTTCAAACATTTCTTCCTCAACCATCCCCTTCGTTTTGCCTGGGATGACTTCATCTTCTATCTCACTATCACTTTCCATCAAAGTTTTTTCCAATCCTACCAAGCTGGATCTTTCCTTGGCCTTTAGTTCGGAATGAACTTTGGCTAACTACTCCCTGCTACAACTCCTTTTGTCTGGGAGAGTTGATTTCAGATTATGGTCTAACTTTGAATCTTCTTCTCCTTCTGCTTGGCTCTTTAGCTGAACCAATGATGAACTTTTCTCACCTTCTTTCAGATCCTTCTAGTACTGAGTGTACCTTCATTGGATCTTCCTTCTTTGGGACCTAGAAATCACTGGGACCATATTTGGTTCTTTGGTTTTTGGGTGCTTAAGCAATACCCAATTATTTGGAGCCACTAAAGGAGGTTTGACCATCCTACCTAGGTTCCTAACAACATTTCTTTGGGTAGACATCTCCTTAGGTTTGTTCTGCATGACAAACCAATCTGGAACTCCAGGTACCCACGAACCTACTGACCCATCTATTGAACTGTTTCTTTCTTCCTTCGAAGCCATCTTCGAAGCTGGCTGTGAAGACCACTGCTTGGCCCTGACTCCCTGTTTTGGACCTAACTCAGGCCTTTGATGAAGGTGGCCATTTTCTGTCCTGCGTGAGGCTGGTCTTGGAGGCCAATCTCTAGCTTTGATCCCATAAACCGAACCCTTCTCCGGTCTCCTTTCAGGATGAATGCTCTCCACTCTATAATAATTAGGTGCTTTGGACTCATATAAAGGCCTTTTGCCTTTAGAATGTACTCTAGCGACTACTGGCTCAACCATTAATGGCTGCTGCCTAATGTTGGTTGGATATGACCTTTTGTTATAAGCACTGGTTGGTTTAGGACGCCTCTGCACATCCTTGTAATATTGCTTCCCATCAATTGGAAGCCCTTTTAACCACTTGTAACTCAGCTTGCACCAGGGAGACATTCTTTGAATGACAGCTGCTTCTAAAGAATCGTCATCCAGTGCTTCTTCATCAGAGTCTTCTCTATGGCATGAGAAACCTTGTCCAATAATTGGTAGATTTCCATTGTCTTTCTTGACAGTTGTCTGGCTAGCCACATGCATCTATACATTGACTTCTTCCAATTTTTTCAAGGTTAAGTTCTGGAAGTCTGGCATAATAACATTGGCTGCCACCTCTCCAATTTCTGAGAATGGATTAGTATCAATCCCCATGGACTTCTCTGCTTTAGCTGGGAATTTTAAACTCCCCTTTCGAATCTGCTCTTGGATCCTGTCTCAAAAAACAATGCAGTTTTTAGTTGAGTGAGACCAAGAATTATGCCATTTACAATACACTTTTCCTTTAAGTTCCTCTGGAGACGGAATTTTGACTCATTTTGGTAACTTTAGGAAATTTGTAGCAAGCAAACGATCAAAAATGTCATATACCTTTGTTAAATCGAAAGAGTATTTCCTATGAAGGTCTTTCTTTTTAAACTGCTGGTCAATTGTTGTATCTTTATGAATTAATGCTTCACAGATCACAGGTTCTTTCCCTACAATCTCTGCTACATCAATCTCATAATTAGGATCTCTATAATACGTCTTGTATGATGCATTACTTCGATCTTGTTCTTCTTCTAGTAATGCTTCATACCTAGATAGCTTATAAGTTAATTCCACTAAGTCTCTAAACTCAGTTAAGTCAAACTTCTTTTGAAACCTAAACTCTAGACCATTTTGAGCCAATCTCACAAATTCAGGCTCTGGTAAGATGATCCTACACTTATTTCGTGCTCTTTTAAATCTGGCAATAAACTGAGTAGCCTTCTCATTAGGCCTTTGACTCAATCTTCTCAAGTCTGCCATGGAAACCTTTGGCTCTGTTTGGAAGAATTTAATGCCTCTTCCATTTGTTGCCAAGTTTGGATAGAGCTAGGTGTAAGGTTAGTATACTATGCAAATGCTCCCTCAGTTAGAGAATTTGGGAATAATCTTAACTTCATATAGTCATTATTGGTAAATTCACTGCACTGAGCCACGAACCTAGCAATATGCTCAACCGTTGACTGGTTTCCATTCCCATAAAAAAGGGCAAAATCTGGTATTCTGAAACCTCTTAGGTATTCATGTACCCTATCTATCCATTCTGGGTATGGTTTCCTGTACATAGGAGTCTGAACCCCCCGAGCCATTAGTCCACATATCTCTCTAACAATGTCAGCAATTTGATCTCTAGGGACCACATTTTGTGCCTGTTGAACCACCACTGGAGGGACAAACACAGGATTTGGTGGACAACCTTGTGCTTGGGGTCCTCTTGGTCCATAGGTTGGTATATTTGGGTCTGGTTGTCCCTGTGATACTGGCTGCCGTTGAGGGTATAGATGACCTCTTTGAGCCTGTCCTGCAAAAGGACCTGCGAAAGGTACTAGAACAGGTGTTGCGTCTCTTCCAGTTGCAGGAAAACCTTCCAATCCCCCGGGTATAAATTCGAATAAAGGGTTAGTGAACCCCCTTGTGCCAGGTATGGCTTCGAACATGGGATTTGGAACCATCCTTATGCCATTTTCTTGTACTAAGTCAGATCCACCAGTTTGCATGGTTTCACTGTTAAGTAATGAGGCATTTTGACTTGCCATAGGCCTCGAAAGAGGCTCATACCAAGACTGAGATGATGGTCTTTCATAGTTTTGATTGCTAGTTTGACTATTACAATGTCCATTAATTTGCATAGGCTATTTATCTCTAGCCAATCTTTGCTGATAGACATTTGAAATTTCCTTCATGTGTCTTGTGTTTGTTGGTTGGTGGGTATTCATTTGATCCAAAAAGGATGTTGCCCACCTTTCCATTGTGTTCATTAATTGTTGTCCCATAGCATCTACTAGGCCACCCCATGGATTCATTGGTTGAGTAGATGGAACAGTGGATAGTCCAATTCATTGGCCTCGTCCAATAGTATGAACATGTAGTACTTGTTCTGAAGTGCTGGTCTGTTCGACCATAGGTTCTGATAAAATAGGTGCTTCCACAGGATGTTTTATCACATTATCCTCTGGATTAGGTATTTCTACCTCTCCTTCCACGCCTTCTTCCAAGCATTCATTTTCACCTTGTCTTCTACATCCAGCCATTTCAGTTAGTCCTACTGGGCGTGCCATAAATATATGTTGGCTTTTTTGGCTTTCAAAGGTTATTTTTGTAATTGTGAGCGTGCTAGTAAGGATCAATCAGTCGTACAAAAATTTAATTGCCAACCAATTATCAGACAATTGTGTTTTAGTTCTTTCAGCCTCAATGAAGAAGACTTTTACTGGTGGCTTTGTTTAGGAGAATTAAGCAAACAATGATTAAATGAAGAACAGTTGTAGTATTTCATTAAGCAAAATAAAAGACTTATAAAGATCTGAATCAGCCTCGTAGAGGTTTATAGCAACAAGCTACTTGAAAACTACTCCGATGAATGAAATACAGAGTAAGAATTTGAAGTACAGAAATGTAAAGAACAAGAAATGTAAAACTGGAAAAGAAATAAAGTAGAATAAAACTGGTTTTTTGGATATGAGTCTGAGGTTTTTTCTGGGGCCTGCTCTGCTATTTATATTTCTCAAGGATAACCATCGAACTGCACTTCTAACCGTCGAATTGTTCCTCCATGATCGCTGATCATGTTGCCTTATACTTAGTGCCACTATGCCATCACTTGCAATTAGGCTTCCCTCCTGATTTTGAATTTGAATGTGAGTAACCGTTGAAGCCACACACTTTGTATCCCTTTACTGATCCAATGCTACGCAGATCTTGTAAGAACCAATACTAACTGACACATGTACGATCACGATCAAAAACTTGAAGAGTCTTCCCGTATTACCCTTATTTTGCCACGCGTTGAATTGTAATCGGCTTATACAAAATATGTAGCCAACATGAGTGATTTGAAATGTTCTAAATAAGTATATTTTTTAACTTTTTATAACAAAAAAGGGGAAGAAGAGTAGAGAAAATGATTAGAAAAGTAAATAGGAGATATTGATAGATGTTGATTGATGTAATCCAAATAAGTGTATGTATGTAAAAAAAATTCACTTTTTTAGTTCTTCCCAAACAAGCACTTAGGCCTCGTTTTGAAACAGACTTTTTTAACAACTTTTTGGTTTTTTATTTTAAATATGATGTGAAAAAAAACTAGTTTATTTGAATTGACTTTTTAATTTTTTACGAAAAGATGTGCAAAAAGTAGAAAAAAAAAAGAGGATCTTTGACTTTTCGGTATAGGTTGTTGGCTGTTTGTTTTTTTTTTAATGACTTTTTAACTTTTTAACTAAAATCACCACTTGCCAAACAAGGCCTTAGTTAGAGTTTTTAAAAACTATTTTTTAGACTGGTTTCATTTGTGTTTTGTGAAAAAAAAATTTTCTCCATATTTTAGTCAATTTATTTTACTTTACATACATCTAAATTAAATAGCATTAAGTTTTCGTTTAGCATTGGTTTTTTTAGTTGGCTTTTTATGTTTGGACTTTTTTAACCTCATTTGGCTTGGCTTTTTTTATTTTTTTGACTTTTATGAGAAAAAAAATGTAATGATTATGGTTTAAATGTGATATTTTATTTTATTGACTTACGTAGCTAATTTTGCATTTTCATACTTTTTTAACCAAAAATCTAAAACCAAACCAAACGTAACTTAAATTTATGTTTTTTTACTTTGACTTTTAATTTTTCTTTCCTCCAATTTAGCACCTTCTATTTAAATAAATAAAAAAAATCAATTTACTCAAATAATCAATGTCCATCCCAAATTAGGTGAAAATTATAAGAAATAATTGAGTAATGCCATATACATTTTCAGTAGGGTTATACATGATTGATTTTTTTTTTTTTTTAATCTCTTTATATTATTGGGGTACAAGCAAAATATTATTTGACCTAGTTACTTTTTGAATGATTATTTTTGGGAGCAGCTTGCCTCCGGTCCTTAATTGAATTGGACAGTGCTGTTCGGCCCGTAGGGGCCCACCAAGAGTCTTATTTTAATAATCTGAACCGTTTAATACATAGAACGCATCGAGAACTATATGCCTGTAAAATCACATTAATTGGATATTGATAGCTATTTCATCTTATCAGTTTTTTGTCAACCATTAATTTACTTACCGTCCATTTTTTATACAAAACTGATTTGATCACATAGCTATCAATATCTGATTAACGTAATTTTTTACAAGTATATAGTACTCGACGAATTCTACACAATGACGATTTGAATTATTAAAACGGGACCCGTGGTGGACCTCTATGGAACGAACAGCACCGTCCAGTCCAATTAAGGGCTGGAGGCAAGCTACTCCTTTATTTTTACTAAATAAACAACTAATCTTAAATAGGACTGTAAAAATGGCTCGCAATTTGTGGACGGTTCGAAACTCGCTGTCCAGGGTAGGCCCGACCCTATTAGGCCTAGTTAGGTCCAGGCTCGAGCCCAACCTAGGACCCTAGGCCTATGCCTGAGCCATTATTTTGCATCCCGGCCCATCGAACTCGATCAAGGCCCACTCAAAACCCGGTCTGAGGCTCGGGCCGTCCGAGACCCAATGTTATTTTTTGTGGGAAAAAATAAAATTTTGGTGAATAAAATGTTTAAGCCTGACCCGTCAGCCCAAATACCCCCTAGCTTGCTTTTTGGCCGATGGCCTAGTCTTACTTGACCCGCATTTAGCAAGAGTCTGCGAGACCCGACGTAGGCCAACCTGGGCCCAAGTGGGTTGGATCGGGCTAAATTTACACCCCTAATCTTAAATATTATATATTTTTGGTAAAGAAAAAAAGGTTGACATGTCATATTTTTCTAAATTATTGTATTGGCATGTGATGTATCTTCGCATTGAGTTCAGATCTTCTCCAACATTCCTCTTCAGTATTTCCTCTGGGGGATGGCTTAGATTGGGCCACATCATCCCACTAGAAACTTGTGGCTCGGATTAGCAATAAAAGTAAATAAATAAATCAAATTTCGTTAAGCAAAACAGAGTCCAAAATGTGAAAGAGGAGAGAGACAACAAACAAAGAGATAAAGAGAGAGAGAGAGGAGGAGAGATGAGACGTATATTTGAACGATCCCAGCCACCATCATCGTTCTCCATCGACGACCATGATCCACCATTCTTCACTAGTGACCATCGTCCATCGGTGTCACGACCCAAACCCGCCCCTATATGTTTAGCGTTATAACTGGTTAGTAATCCTAAGATTACCGAAGGCCTCTTAAAATAGATTTACAAAATTAGGGGTTAGGGGAAGCAAATATTAAACATACATTGTCCATTGAGTTGTGCAAACATATATGAGACAGAAAAATTTAAACTATATATATAATTACACATCATCTTTACGTCATTATATATACAAAGTAGACAAAAAGGACTTAGCCCTAATTACAGAATAAACAACAACTTAAACTTTAATAATATAGCCTTGACCACTTGACATATCCAGAACCTCCACAGGAGGTGCATAGTTTGGTTGACAAAAACAGATTCCAGGTAGGCGCCTCTAAGCCTGGTCACACACTTGATCACCTATATACATATACATAAACAGTGAGCTGGAACCCATTGAATAGCAATAAGGTAAAGGTTTAATGAATGATGTCCCATAACAAATTTCAAAATCATAACTTTAGATCAGAAACAGATTCATAGACATATTCAGATTTGTAAACAGTCATACATGGTACATCTATTAGCTAAAAAATCAGATTAGTCATAAAGATCCACGTGCAGATTAGTTGGTCATAAAGACCTATATTCACATGAGCTAGTCATTAAGACCTACGTGTAGAGTAGTTGGTCATAAAGACCCATATTCACATGAGATGGTCATTAAGACCCACGTATAGATTAGATAGATGATTATGCATAATCAGTTCCATACGTGATACCCTAATACCAGGTAATAGATAACACATGACAGATTCACATGATGCTAAGGATGCCACAAATACATTTTAGGAAATTGGACATTTATTCATGATTCACAAAATAACATTTTAGAAAATAGATTATATCATATCAGTCAGAAAATACTTATAGTCAATCATAGCTTCACAGAGTTGTTGCTCACAGATAGCTTCAGAAACAGATCAAACAAACAGTAGCGCATGACCTACACAAACACATAACAGATATGAAACACAATATCACTTTTGTGGAGAGGTGGTTTGGAAATACCCTTTGGCCCAAGCAAACTCTCTTGATCCTCGAGTTTGTACCTGAAATAGGAATGAACAATGAGGTCGGGGGTGCTGGAATTAGCACTCCAACGGGCAAGTTAGTATTCCCTCAAGTTTTTCTTATATCTCAAGTTATCACTGTTTTTCACACATACCTCCTTTTTGGCTGATACTTCTCCTTTTTATATTACTCTCTTAGGGGCCACTTTCTTATTATGGACATGCCGCCCTCACTGCTGGGCCCCAAGTCATTTTGTAGGATTTATGGCCTATTCGGCCTGCAAGCTAGGTTCTATTCAGCCATGGTCGATCCACTTCACTTGTCTTCTCGGCAATCTTATCTCAAGGGTAAAGCCATTATGAGTCGACTTATACACGGCTCCTATTTATATACGGCATCTCAAACTCAGCCACCACAATTGCCCTCCAACACATCCAAGTAAGGCCATTCTGGTCGGCATGTTTGGTTGATGCATTCTTCTCGGCTAACAAATCGGAAAAAACCTTAAAAGTCAAAAATACGGTGGTTACACTCCTTTTAGTACTGATTCCTCAAAACAGGTGCAATATTACAATCATTACAACTTTCCGCCCCTTCGTATTTGACAATCATTTAATGTTCGATTTGAAAACTGTCCCTTCGTGTATTCTTAGCTCGAAAGGCTTTCAACTTCCTGCAGCATCCTTCACACCAACCTTCGTTATGACTTCTGCAATTCTGCTCCCTACTATTTATCTTCTCCTTCAACCTGTAAGTTCCCCTTTCTATTTTCATTCTATTCTCATTCTAATCCCTTGCGTGTTTTGTTTTTTAGTACGCATTTTGTTCATATTCGTCTAAAATGGCGAGGCATTTGAAAGCCCTCCTCTCAAAGGAGCGAGCCATAACCTTTCGTCGTCATTTTTCAATTCCAGACGACATCCACCTATCCTTTGTTACAGACAGTGTATTGGACATGGAGAGGGCTGACATAAACACAATTGTTTTTTCCATTTTTTCCATCGCTGAGGGTGGAGTCTGGTTCCCCCTCCATCCCCTTCTTAAGATGGTCCTGTGTTATTGAGGTCTAATTACCTCCCAACCTAACGTGAACTTCCACCGAATAATCATGGGTATAGTAGAATTAAATAGGCGACTGGGTCTTTACCTAGGAATCCTAGCTATTCGGTACTGCTACGTCGTGGCGAAATCAATTGGTCAGCAGGGCTATTACTTTCTGAGGGCCAAAGACATAGATCACCACTTGGTGACCATACTTGCCAACTTTGGCAAACAGGTTGACGATGTCATGGTTGCCGTCCGAGGCAATTGAGAATTCGAAGAAGGAGAAGATCGCTAAGACCTAGTGTTGAGGCAAAAAAGGGAGCCAGGTGGCCGACTATCCTGTTTTAAATAAACCATCTACTCAGTGTAAATATTGAGTACTGATCATTATTTCTGTCCTGCAGGTAACGACTTAAAAAGAGCATTGACCTCAGTAGACGAAGCCATTCTTGAACAAGTGAAGGTGGCCCTTAATTATAATGGTCGCCTAAACCTTCAAGGACAAGGGCGCCCAGACCATGTTCTGTTAAGGTACGACCCAACCTACTTTACTTTCTCGACTGCAGACCATATACCTGTGCCAAGTGGTGAACGACAGCTTACTGCACTAATATTCCCTAATTATAAAAGTCTAAGGGAAATTGGTGTTGATGGTTCCGACGCCGGCGAACAAGTCAGCGAAGACGCGCAATCAGAGGGCCGTATAGAGGACCAAGAACTTAACAGAGAAATTGAATTAGCCTTCGAGCACATAAGCCCTGACCATCAAACTGACCACTTATCCACATCTGGCCGAGTAGCTTTATCAGTGTTAGAAGACGATATTTTCACCAATTTATAGGATCTTCCTAGGACAGAATCTGAAGCCGAGGAGATGGGTGGAGAATCTTTTGCCCAATTTGCCAGAAAACGGAATGCCAAAAAGATAATGACCAAGAGGCAAGTCGACGATGCTGGGCGGAGCTAATTAACTCCAAAACGCGAGGTTCCCCCAGAAGAAATGACCCGCAAAACGATAATGGCCGAATTTGTTGTTGAGGAACACTAAGAAGAAGTCATGAGAGCTGATCTGATAGGGCAGAAAAACCTGCCGAGGTCATATCCGATCTATCGGAGGCCCTGATTGACAAACGACCAAGGATAGAGATACCGTCCACCACTGATGATTTATCCGAGCCATTTGTCGTCCAACCACGGATGAAGAATACACCAATTCTCACTAGTGGGTCGGCCATCAGAGATCCCACTGTGGCCCTAAGTGTGGCTTCGGCTTTCTCTCTGCCAGCAAACAAGGCCACTTTTTGCGCCGAACCAGATGTTGTCTCAATTGACTTGGCGGTGCAGTCAGCCATATTGGTAAGTTTCGATCATTTTGATTCCGTCTAAAATTTTTTTTTGACTTCTACTAATAAGTCTTGGCTTCATTGCTTTGTCAGGCTATGGGAAGGATTACCGAGATTGCCCGTCGTCACTATGACGCCGTGGAACAACTTGACATCCTTAAAGGCTAGCTAGAAGCTGAAAAAGGCAAAGCCAAAGCTGTAATCGCTGATTTGGATGTGGCGATGGCTAAAGCCGAATCTGAACCCGCAAAGGCGAAAGAAGAGCAGGTCCGGGCCATTGCTACGTAGGAAAAAGCACAACACACCGACCTACTACGTAGGGCTGCTGAAAAAAGAGCGAACCTGATAGATGGCTCCCTCAAGTCGGCTCAAGAAAAAGTCCTAAAACTGAAAGCTGATCTTGAAATGAAGAAAAAGGTGAGGGAGCTTGCTGAAGCAGAGGCCGCTAAAGCTTTTGACGCCGGAGAGCTGAAGGCCAAGGAATTGTACGCTGATAAAGCTTTGAAGTTCGAGAATCGAGGTTTCAAGCATGGATGGCTCAAAGCTTTAGCGGCCACCAAAGTGACTCTAGATCAGCCGATTTCCTACGAGCAGTTAGAAGTTGAACCACTGGAATTGGATCCAGAGGATTTGGACTTTTGATTGGCCGCCTTTGTAGTAGATATATTTTCCTTTGTTTTTGTTAGTGTTTATTTTGTTACTTTTATATTAAACGAGTTAGTTTGTGTATTAAGCCCATTTTGATGTATAAAGAGTAAATGTACGCGTGCAGTTTATTAATGAAAATGTCTATTTTACTTATAAATGTGTGGATGAATATGCCTTGCGTGGTTAGTGGAAATGAAAACAAGAATAAGAATATGAAAACAAGAACATTGTCAAGTGGAGCACTTGTCTTAATTCGGCAAAATTGTTAAGAATATGAACCATATGAAATGGTGAACCTGTCTTAATTCGGCAAAAACATTTCAAAACCGAATAGATTAATAAATATACAAAGAACATTGTCAAGTGAGGCACTTGTTTAAATTTGATAAAACTATTTCAGAGCCAAATAGATTAATAAATTTGCCTTTGCCCCAGTTGACCACTGAGCCGAACCGCCGAATACAATCACAAAGCAAGTTCATGGGGTCAGGTGGGGCATTTGTCTAAATTCGGCAGAACTATTTCAAAGTTGAATAGATTAGTAAATCTGCTCTTGCCCCAGTTGATCACTAAGTCGAACCGCCGAATACAATCACAAAGCAAGTTCATGGGTGAGGCATTTGTCTAAATTCGACAAAACTATTTCTGAGCCGAATAGATTAATAAATCTTCCCTTGTCCTAATTGACCACTAAGTCGAACCGCTGAATACAGAGGAAGGTAGCGGCGACCATAGGCGCTTCGTAATCATTGCACCCGCAATTAAGAAGTGGGGTAGCCAGGCACCCGTCGGGCCTATGGCCTCGTTTAAATAGACACTGCTCAGACCTAGATGAGTGTGAAAAGAAAAATAGCACTGTGTCGACCTGAGCAAGTTTGTATGTCTAAGAGAGTATTCTTCAACAGTAGAGGCGAGGGAAAAACACTAGCTGAGCTAGACGTAGAAATGAACCGCGAAACTGGTAGAGAATCCACCTGGACGGGTACTATGGTGGCGGAGGAACAGGGGAGGCGTCGGATTTCCTATCATCGAAGCAAGTCCCCAAAAGGGAGCGAGGTAGAAAAATCACCAAGGATGGGGGCACAACAGCAAGGGAACTCAAGGACTGGAAGTGCACATGCCTCATCCCGAAGCGAACCGACCAGGCCACCTCGCCCACTAAGCTTTTCGATGTTTGTTGGGAACAAACCATTGATCGAAGCAGATTCAATTATCCATGATCCGAACGTGGCAGTAGAGTTTACTCAGCAAATTTTTCCACCCGAAGTGCAACAATCAATGATTAGACGGGGTGAGTACGAAATTTTCAAAGAGGGCATCTATGGAGCAGTCAAGGGACTCTATAGCTCATATGAGATTGGCATGCACCTTCGAGCCGTGCAGAGAGAAATTAAACAGAAAGACGGGCATATTAAGAACTTGGAACGCCGCACAGAAAGGGCCAAAAGTGAGTTGAGAAGGGCCAAGGCTGTCGAGACGCAATCAGCGCTCCTGACGAACCCGGTCGCGATAGACAGGGTAAACCAATGCCTGCTTGATCATGCCATAGTCAATCGGGACACGCCAAACATGTTTACAAAAGAAGCAATAAGAACACGGGCTTATAAAGAAGGATTTTTTGATGGCCGAAAAATTGACATCGAAAAGACCATGGAAAAATTGATGGACGACGTTTGCCGATACGAGAATCGCGGTTTTAAACACGGATGGATTAAGGCTTTGCAAGCCGCGGGTATCGACTCGGCGTCACCGTTGTACCAAAATTATAAGTTTCCCTTCGAGGCTTACGACGCCGAAAAGACCAATGATGAAGAAGAAGATGTCAATCCAAAGAAGGCTTAAATAACAAGAAAAACATGTTATTATACTTTTTAGTTTATCAATAACCATGTATTTGCACGTATATGTCAAAATAAATATTCACTGTGCTTGTTTGTTTGATGCTTGTGTTGGCTTTGTCGTAATTGCATATTCGTGGCTCCATGCCACTCTATTGCTCTTTAGTTCATTGATGTATCTTTACAACTGTTTGTTTATTGATCTTGGTAACCTAATTACAAAATTTTACCGATTTTGGCAATGTTGCTTTTAAACCCTTGCAGTGGGCGCTCTGAATTCAGATGATTATTCGGCCAAACATGCCAAGCACGAAGGGCGCTCCGAATTTGGAGTCTTTGTGATGGCCAAATGTGATCATCCACAAAAGGCGCTTCGAATTCAGTGGCTTATTCGGCCAAACGTGCTCCAAATTCGGAGTCTTTGTGATGGCCAAATGTGATCATGCACGAAAGACGCTTTGAATTTAGAGACTTATTTGGCTAAACATGCTAAACACGAAGAGCGCTTTGAATTCGAAGTCTTTGTGATGACCAAACGTGATCTTGCACGAAAGGCGCTCCGAATTCGGAGGCTTTTTCGGCCAAATGTGCTAAGCACGAAGGGCGCTTTGAATTTGAGGTCTGTGTGATGGCCAAATGTGATTATGTACAAAAGGCGCTTCGAATTTGGAGGCTTATTCGGCCAAACGTGCTAAGCACGAAGGGCACTCTGAATTCAGAGTCTTATTTGATCCTTTTAAAAGAGATAGTAATGAGAAAGATGTACTGTATTGCTGAGTAACTACATAGATGTATACACGTTTGCATAGCAGCAAAAATAAAAACGAACTGGCATATTGTACAAGTTGCTTTAATAAAAAAATTTACGCAAGTGGGTCGAATTCCAAGGTCATGGTAGAGTTTGGCCAGTCATGTCCGAAAAGCGATATGCCCCTGTGCCAGCAATCGAATCAATTTGATAGAGGCCGTCCCAATTGGAGCCTAACTTTTCGTTTGTTAGGTTTTTCGCAGCACGAAGCATTTTCTTAAGAACCAATTCTCCGGAAGCATAATGACGCAGCTGCATGTGCTGATTATATGACTTAGCGATTTGACTTAGCATAATGACGCAGCTGTTGCTGATATCGTGCCATGCGTGCAAGAGCTCGATCTCAGCGTTTCTCAAGCAAATTCAAATCCAAGGCCAACATCATGTTATTACGACCTGTATCAAAAGCCTTTGATTTCAGAGTGGGCAAGCCGATTTCCAGATGGATGATAGCTTTTGTCCCAAAGCACAAGGCGAATGGCGTTTCTTCAGTAACGCACCTCAGAGTGATGAGTTGAGCCCACAATACACTAGGTAGCTCTTCAACCCACTTACCCTTGGCCTTCTCCAATTGTTTCTTAATTTCGTCCAAGATTACTTTATTTTAGGACTCAGCCTAACCATTGCTTTATGGGTACGCCGATGAGAAAAAGTAAGGCCAAATACCATATGTATTACATAGTTCCCGATAGACGCCGCAGTCGAATTGGGTGCCATTATCGGATATAAGTGTCCTGGGTATGCCGAATCAGGTTATAATACTTTTCCACACAAACCATTTAACATCAACATCTTAGATGTGTGCCAGTGATTCTGCTTCTACACACTTTGTGAAATAGTCTGTTACAACAATAAAAAATCGTTTGTTTTCCAGAGCTCACGGTAGTGGTCTGACGATGTCAAGGCTCCATTGAGCAAACGACCAAGGACTAGTAACAGAATTTAATTCTTCGAAAAACAGGTGAGTTAATGAGGAGAACTTTTGGCATTGTTCACACCTCTTTACGTAGTTCTCGACATCAATACGCATTGTCGGCCAATAATATCCCTGTGTTACGGCTCGGTGGGTCAATGAGCATCCTCCAGAGTGAGCACCACAACTACTTTCATGTATTTCAGCCAAGAAGTCCTCAACTCTGTCTGGGTGAACTCATTCCAAATATGGCCTTGAGAGAGACTTTTTGTAAAACTTTCCCTGGACTTGGGAGTCCATGTAATATCGTAGGGCCTTATTCCGTAGCTTATGGGCTTTTTTCTTATATGTTGGCAACTGTTTTGAGGAAAGAAATGCAGCGATAAAATCCATCTAACTCAGTTTTAAGTCAATGATGTTGACTTGGACAGGTTTGGGGGAACTAATACTCGGCTTTGGGATGAATCCCATTTCAATGGTTGGTTTGATTTCTGAGTTGATGACAAAAGCCAGGCAAGCAAGGGCATCTGTATGTGTGTTCTGATCTCGGGTTATCTGATTCAGCGCGTAGTGGTTGACCTTCGTAAGTAAGGAATTCGCCGTTTTCATAGAGGCTGTCATTCGGTCATTCTTAGCCGCATATTCCTCTTTCAACTGATTGATGACTAATTTTGAATCACAGAAAACCTGTAACTGCTTGGCACCTAGGTGAAGCGCATTACGGAGATCGGTTAGCAATGCTTTAAATTCGGCCTCGTTATTTGATGCATCGAAACCCAGTTTCACTACCTGCTTGATTATTGCCCTTTCGAGGGTCATGATTACTACGCTTGCCCAGCTGCCACGTTGGTTGGATGATCCATCACAATACATCTGTCAAATGTCTCTGACATACATTCTCCAATTTGGTTGAGGTTGATGGGAGAGTTGGTTTGACTTGAAGTCGGCGTGGCACCCTGTGAACTCGGCTACAAAGTTGGCCAGCACCTGTCCCTTGATGGCCGTTCAGGGCAAAAACTGGATGTCATACTGGCCGAGTTCCAAGGCCCACTTAGAGACTCGCCCTGATGTTTTCGCGCTACGGAGCGCTGCTTGGAGAGGATAGTCCGTTAGTGCCCCTATGGTATGAGCCTGAAAGTAGTGTATCAGCTTTTTGGCAGCCACCACATGAGCTAGGGTGAGCTTTTCCAGCGGTCGGTATTGTGTTTCAACGTCAACCATCGCCTTGTTTAGATAGTAGATTGGTCGCTACTCCTTGAGTTCCTCTTTTAGTAACACGGCGCTGACCGCCCGATCGGATACCGCTAGATATAAGATGAGCGGATTGCCGGGCGATCGGATTGCCAAGAGTGGCACCGAACGGAGATAAGTTTTCAAGACGTCTAGCACGGCCTGGCACTCGGGGGTCCACTGAAATGCTTTGCCTTGCCGAAGTATGAAAAAATGGTTGGCAACGATCCGAGGAACGACTGATAAACCTATTGAGAGTAGTTGCCATTCCCATTAACTTTTGAACTTCTTTGATCGACTGAAGGGAGCCAAGTTCTATAATGGTCGTGATTTGCCTCAGGTTGGCCTCTATTCCGCAATGGTTCACAATATAGCCGAGAAACTTGTCGGATCCGATGCCGAATGACCATTTCGAGGCATTGAGTTTCATTTTGTACTTTTGGAGGATGCCGAAGGTCACAGATAAGTCGGCTAGATGAGCATGCTTTTCCCTTGATTTCATCACCATATCATCAATGTATACTTCTATGGTGCGGCCGAGCTGTTCTTTAAACATAGTGGTGACCAGCCTCTGGTATGTTACCCTCGTATTCTTCAGTCCAAGCTGTATGACCTTGTAGCAATAGGTTCCCCGTGGGGTAAATAATACAGTATTTTCCTGGCTCTCCAGATGGATGGCAATTTGATGGTAACCCCAATAAGCATCCAAGAAACTCATGCATTGGTAGTGCGCAGTTGCGCCCACAAGTTGGTCAATTCAAGGAAGAGAAAAGCAATCCTTGGGGGCAGGCCTTGTTTAAGTCCATGAAATCTACACAAACAGGCTAGGATCCATTTTTCTTCTTGACAACCACAGTATTAGACAGCCAGGTGGGATAAGTTACTTCACGAATTACCCCGGCTTCCAACAACCAATTGACTTTGTCAACAACGATTGAAGTATGCTCCGCGGCTGACCGTTGACTTTTATGAATAATTGGTTTAACCTTTGGGTCAACATTTAAACGGTGTTGGGCTATGCTCAAATCCACCCCTGGCATCTCATATGGCGTCCAGGCAAATACGTTCATGTTGCCGAGTAAGAAGAAAACCAACTCTTATTGTTCAGCTGCTTTCAGGGAGCTGCCAATCATGAAGAATTTGTCAGGTTCCCCTTTGATGCCGATCCGATCGAGGTCTTCAGTTGCCTTATCATTGGAGGTTTTTCCAACGTCCTCGAGGCTTTCTTGATTTGGAACTTCAATCAAATTCACTTCTAGTTCCTTCGGCTTCTTTGCCAAAGTAATAAGATAGCATGCCTTTGCCGATTTTTGAGAACCTCGAATTTGCTCAATGCCATGTTGTGTTGGAAAACGGAGTAACTGATGGTAGGTACTCAGCACTACCTGCTTCGTGTGCAACCAGGTACTTCCCATGATGAGATTTGTGGTGATGGAAATTTGACAACCAGAAACTCCACGTCCACTGAGTTAGTACCTGCACGCATTGGCAGTATGATCTTGCCTGGGGTTGGCTTTGAAGCCGAATAAGGGGTACTCGGCCGGTAGTAAGTTCGAATCGGTGAAGCTGAGTTTAATGAATGTCTTGTGATACATTATCTCTGAGGTGCTCCCCTGATCAATTAGAACGCGTTCTACGATGAATTTGTTTTCGTGCAACTCGATGACAAGGGCATCCTCGTGGAGGAGAGTTACCCCTTCAAGATCGATGTCGTCGAAGCTGATTTTGCTGGTCTCATGAGACCGTTTGGCTGGCGTGAACAACTTAGACGAGCTAGGTTGTAGCTAGATCATATGTACCTGAGTTGGCGATGGTAGACTATATATCATGTGAATCACACTAAATGGAGGTGAATCCGGGCGTAGAGCTACGATGCTAAGTGGATTAGCCTTTTGGACATGCTGTGCCAGTCGGCCGTCTTGCACCAACTCCTCTAGATGGTCCTTCAGTATATAACAACTGTCAGTCTTATGGCCATGAACCTTGTGATATTCACACCGCATATCCCTTCATCTAGTATCAGGGGGTCCAATCATCTTGGACAGCCATTTAAAGAGCGGTAGATACTGGACTTTAGGTAGGATCTTACTGATTGACTCTACCAACTTCGTGTACTTCTTTTCCGAACGTCTGTGGCGCCTGCTATCAACATGATATTGTTGGTTCGAACGGCGCGAACACTGTTCGCTTGACTGGTGCCCACCGATTGTCGCGTTTTGCTCGGCGCCATGGTTCAAGGCTCCCTAATGATACAACGCTTATCGGTTGAACCAAACCAAATGATGCCGTCTTCACGACTTTTTGTCCGGCCTTGACGCGAAGGGCGTCGTCTTCTATCTTGTAATACTTCTCAACTTTCTTCATTAGTGCCCAAACTGTTTTAGGAGGCCGTTTGGTCAACGAGCTTCTGAGAGGGCTATTAGGATATAATCCCGTTTTAAAGGCAGTGATGGCCATGGAGTCATTGCAGGCATCGTCTACCAAGTTAAAACATTCCTAGTCACGCGCCGAATATTCAGAGGGTTTCTTCTGGTTTAATTTGCATTGCCCAGAAAGAGTCGACTTGCTTCGGCTGGACCTCGTTGGTGATGAATCTTGTCCTGAAGGATTTTTGGAGCTGATAAAAACTTTTTACTAAGGCTGGTCTAGTTTATAATACCATCTGACGGCCAACGGCTCCAGGCTACTCAGAAACATTCGGCACATAAGTGTTTCATCATTAGTATGCAATGTCATCACTTGTTTGTAATGACAAATGTGATCCGTAGGGTCTAACTTACCGTCATACAGGGTAAATGTTGGTACTTTAAACTTTTTTGGTAGTGCAACCCTTGCAATGTGTCAAACGAAAAGATCGTGTTTATCTTCTACACCCAAGCCATCTCCTTTTCCTCGCCTATACTGTACATACGGATACGTTAACTTGCCCCTTCTTCTTGGGTTCTTGAGATGACTAATCGGAAGCACTACTACTATCATGTTTCCGATGCCGACGTCATCGATCATCCTCATTCTTTTCTGGCGACCGACCCCGGCTATAATGTGGTACGATTTGTTGAGATTTGGCTAATTCAAGGGCCAACTCCTTATGTAAACATTTATTATCAGCCGCCATATCTTCCAGACGTTGTTCGTTTCGTTTTGCTTAACCTATGATCGTCTGCATGGTTTCCTACATCGAGGTCGAAGGCAAAATTTGAGCCATTAGGTCGAAGTTCAGGGCTCTTCGCACGGTGATATTCTCCAGACCAAGCATGGTTCATGGTGTAACCTCATCTCTTGGCGTAACATCGTCAGCAACGAGCGAAGGATCACAAACGACGCCATTTGTGGAGAGGTGGTTTAGAAATACCCTTTAGCCCAAGTTGACTCTCTTGATCCTTGAGTTTGTACCTGAAATAGAAATGAATAATCCGATCGGGGGTGCCAGAATTAGCACTTCGACGGGTAAGTTAGTATTCCCTTAAGTTTTTCTTATATCTCAAGTTATCTCTATTTTTCACACATACCTCCTTTTTGGCTGATGCTCTTCCTTTTTATATTACTCTCTTGGGGGCCACTTTTTATTATGGACACCCCGCCGTCACAACTAGGCCCCCAGTCATTTCGTAGGATTTATGGCCTATTCAGCCCGCAAGCTAGGTACCACAACTTTCTTGATCAAACTTAATTTCTCTTGTTCTTTTCTGTTTAAGTAATATGAAGGTCTACTACACTCATTATTTCTTTCTTAAATAAATCGGGTTCCCATTTTACATATTCTTTCATTATTAAATCTTTCTTTTCCAAATAGACCGATTTTTACTTGGTTTCTTAATTACTACTAAATCAATGACTTATTATTTAACCAACTAATTTATATTGATTGTTAGCTTATTAATTTTCATTGAGGCAGAAATCATGTGTAGACTGCTTAGAAAGAGACGAGATTGAAATATGAGCAAAGTATAATTTTTCAAGTCATACTGAAAATAGTTTGACTGCTCGAGCCACCACTTGGTCGCTTGAGCGGACTGTATTATCTACAAAAATATTGGATGGATCAAAATTGCGCTCGAGCTATTATTTGGTCGCTCAAGCAACTAACAACCATAAGGTGAGTTCATTCGAGCCACCAATTGGTCGCTTGAGTGATCTGTAAATTTTCTGAGTTTTCAAAACTGCAGATTTAGCTTTCCAATTTCATTTCAAATATAGATTCATGCATGACTCAATTTAAACATGTAATGCCATTAATAAATACGAACACACGACTAATTTTCAAATCTCAATACAAAAACCTTCTTAATTTGTCCAAATTTGAATTTGAATTTGAATTTGAATTTAATTCATTTCCTTTATATCAAACCTAATTTCAAACTCATAAATTCTAAAATATGAATTAAACTTTCAAAATATAATTAAAAAACTTAGGTTTAAACATGACTTGTCTAAAAATATACAAACTCTTAAATAATTAAGAAAACTTGATGAATTTTAAACCATTTACATCAAAACTCCTTTACTATAAAAATTAAGCTCATTCTTTATAGACTCATAATTTTTTTCCAAAATTTAGTTCTTGTTTCATCAAGACATGAAATCAATTCTTAGAAATCTTTAATGCATGTACAATTAGAGTATCAAAATTTATAGAATTTGTTCATGCATGTAGGAATTTGACTCAAACTCATGTAAGATACTCAAAATCAAATCTAAAATAATTAGTTTTCATAACCATAAACATGCATGTAACTCATTTCATATTCAAAACCCAATTTCTTTATAATTCCATAAAATAATCTCAAATCCTTCTCAATCTCAAGTATGATAAGAATATACTACAAAATAAAACCAAAAATAATCAATTTCCACAATCATGATCCTAGTTTAATTTCCTTCATTTTCTTCTTAATTTCGTCCAATTACAAGATATTAATTCATCTTTAATTTCAAATATAATATAAAGATTTTACAAAAATCAAGCATAATTTCATACTTTAAATTTTAATCTCAAGAAGTTTAGTTGATTCCCTTTTGATTCTCTTGTTTTTCCTTTAATTTTCAGCTCAAACGTGGTCTCTCTCTCTCTCTCACTCTCACTCTACTCTCACTCTCGGTGCTCTCCCTCTTTTTCTTTGAGTTCCTTCTCAATACTTCCAGCACATACATGAACTCATATATTGATTTATACATGCACATACATGAACTCATATATTGATTTATACATATATCATTTGGTGCCTCAAAGCTTCTAGAATACACCAACGCCTCATCTTGTATTATAATTTGATTAGGAACAATTTAGTATATTAATTACATCTTAATTTAAGTAAACATTATTTAATCTTAATCAATCTTGATGAGCACTTAATTTAAATTAATTATAACTAATCATAAATTTTACATAATTTAATTAGTCTAATTTGATTTCCATTAAAGCCTAATTAATTATATTTAAAGTTATTAATTTGAATCAGATTTTTAATTAAACTCTTAAAAGGTTCCAAATGTCAAATTAAACTTATTACCATTATCAATTTTGGTTTCCCAAATCTTTAAGGCCTTCAATTTCAGATCAAATTCAAAATTTCGATTAATAAATTACATTCTCAAATTGAACACCTCATAAATAAATTTAATTCATAATAATCTTAATTCTCAATCCTCATAACTTAATGAATTCCAATTCGGACACAATTAATCGAATCTTAATATTACTAAACTGAATCAAATATTTAATTAAACTCTCATATGATTTAATACTTGAAATTGAATCGATTCAACTCATCAATTTCACCTTCTTAAGCTATTTAGACTTTCAATTTCTAATTCTAAAATAAATGCTCGATAGAATCATATATGAATCAGTCTCTATAATTTTCATAAATCCCAGATTAAATTAGAATAAAAGGAAATTAAAATTCAAATATCCTTAATTAATTAAATATTAATTATTATACGTGGTGTGGTCGTCACACCATTATTGTTTGCCAAAGCGAAAAAATCTTTTTTTTTATTATCGTCGGTCTTCATCCATTATTTTTAAAAAAATTTATTTTTGTCTAGAGCCATGCTATATTCTTTGCTATGGTCTTTTGGAGATACTAGTAAATAATGAGATTTAATCTAAAAAACCTGGACCTTTTGTTGGAAAATTTGGTTTTTATATGTTTATTTTGGACCAATTTTGAGCCCAACTTTAAGTGAGTCTTACATGTCTTTTGAGGTGAGTCTAAAGAGGTGACGCGTTCCTTGCCACATGGCAAGTTACATGGTGAAGACGGTTCGTCAAAACCATTTATGAGTGAATGGGAACTTGACGTCGTTTTCGGTTCGTCGAAGGGATAATTAAAGAATTAAATGTGGGTTTCCTTGTAAGGTTTGTTCCATATTGGCAACTTAAGAGAACTTACACATATGTAAGTTCTAGGTAGCAACACTTGGGTTGGGCCCTAAGAGGCACACCAAATTTGTAGAAATGAGGAGTTATGGATAAAGTGAACATTAGCCCAAACCACCACACACGCGCGCCGTGCCTGTCATCTGGCCGCCCGTGCCTGGCGCGGGTGTAGGTTGTGGGTGGGGTCAGTTCTAATATTAATTTTTTAGACAAAATTTATTTGAATTTTTTTCCAAATTTCTTGCGGGAAAATTTAAATTTTGTGCCGATGTAATTTTAATTTGAATTCAAATTTTTGTCTAAAATTTGTGTCTCTTTTCAGATCCGAATTCCACTAATTTCCCAACTGTTGAACAATTATAAAACTACCCAGACAGATTCAAATCTGTCCAGCAGTTACCAGCAGATCTGCCCAGGTTTTTGAACTGCATCTGTTCAAAGTAGCTGCATATCTGTTTAGTTTCAAATCGTTATCTGTTAGGCAGATTTCATACCTATTTGGATTTTTTCAACAGGTTTATAACTGCTGCAGTTTCAAACAGATATAAACTACCCAACAATTATCTGTTCAAACAATAGTACACTTGTTGGTTTCAAAACCAATCTATTTCAATTTAAAATAACACCTGTTCGGGTCTATAAATACCAGATCTGTTCCAGCATTTGTGAATTCCAAAAATTCATTTTGTTGCATTCCTTTTCCTCTCTTGCATCAATTATTCTTCATATTATTTTCAAAAAAAATTCAAAGAGTTAAGAACACAGGTTTAGTTCGCCGTACAAATTGTTTGAATTACTACTACAATTTGTGAAGATCATTGTATCTTGTGAGATAGACGCCTTATATCCGTAAGCACTATAGCGAGGTGAATCTGTCTTAAGGACAGAATGACACACACTCGACTTAATCTTTAATTATTTATTCAGTTCGGTGAAATAAATTCGGTAAGTAATTTATTTTATTTGTTTGATTTGTTTCAATTTATTTATTTTACACAGAAGATTGTTCTAAAAATCTTAAGACAGATTCGAGTTATTCTGTTTATACAGAATTTTTCACTTTTTTCTTTTCTTGTTTTTACAAAAATAATTTTCTGTGGTTTTACAAAATAATATTCTGGTTGAAAAAACAAATAGTAGTAATATACTGTTTGACAGATAGTAGTAATATCTGTCTGTTTTCTTTGACAACTAGTGGTAATATACTGGTATCATTAACAATTCAGAATATTTATTTGTGAAGTTTTTCAGAAATAATTTATGAGTGTTAATTAATTAAAATTCTGTTTCAGTATTTTAATTATTGAAGGGTTACAGAAATTTAATTTTCTGTGTGGAATTAATTTAGTTAAATAAAATTTTATTTTATTTTCAAATTAATTAAAAATAAAAGCTACAATTCTTATTTCTTTTATTTTTACAGAATTTAGTTCTATGATTTTGGTTTAAATTTTCTGTATAGTATAAAATTCTAATTATAATTGTGTTTTATTATTTAAAATTCATAGCTACTGAAACTAGACAAACTAATGCCCAAACAAGTACTAGTGTGGTGGCTATAACTGCGCTAACCCCTCCTTCTGTTGTGACTGTATGTCACGACCCAAACTCGTCCCTAAAAGTTTAGTCCATGACCGGCCTGTACATAGGCCTCAAAACAAAATTTAAAAATAATATTTAATCATATATGGGGCCTTAGGCGGAAACAATATCAATAAAAGACAACATCCATTGAGCTTGTGCATACATGATGGTTTAATTGGATTTAAGCATTTAAATACATTTCCAAATATACATATACAATCACAGAATTTATATAGATCTCACACACACTTACATAAGACTTAATAATTTATAAGACTCCCAACAATAAATTAAGGCCTCCATGTGGAGACATACCCCAGGTGACTTGGCAGACAGGTGAACCTCAGTACAACTCTAGTGTCAATCCCTGATGGTTCACCTACAGAAATATACATAAAACAGAATGAGCAAAGCTCAGTGAATAATAGCAATGTAAGAAGATTAATTGAATAAGCAAAACCTAGGATAAAATAAATAAACAGATACCAACCATATACAGGTCTTATCCATAACTATATTTCAATATGGTCTCAGGCTCACATATAATACAGACTGGCTTCAAGCCCATGTAGAATACAAAATGGCCATAGGCCCAACACATTATGCAGAGCGGCCTCAAGCCTAACAGATTATACAGAGTGGCCTCTGGCCTAACAGATTATACAGAACGGCCTCTAGCCTAACAGATTATACAGAGCGGTTATAAGCCTAGATATGATATAGAACGGCTGTAAGCCTAGATATATCTGGATCATTTGTAAACCCGGATATAATCTGGATCGGTGTAAGCCCGGATATATCTGTAATACCAGAAGCTTCGGATATATCTGAGAATGGCTTTAAGCCCAGACATGATACAAATTGGCTTTAAGCCCATAAATAATACAAGACGGCCTTAAGCCTAACATATTATGCAGAGCGGCCTCAGGCCCAGATCTCAGCAGATTGGCCTCGGGCCCATTATTAACAAAACAGAATGATTCCAGATACACAAAGATATCATTGTTCCATAATACACATATGTTCCATTTGTTCATCATGAATTCTAATAGTTAACTTGCAGATAACAAAATGTTAGTATTAACTATTAACAGTAAGCAAAATGTACTGCTATAGTACTATTACTCAATAGTGCACAAAGATTTTCCCATGGTTTATTACAAGTCGACATAGTTGTCTTGCGGATAACAGAACATTAATAATAACTATTAACAGAAGGCAAATATATCACTGCATTAATAGGGACAGAACAATTCACATCACAACTGCCTCAGGCCCACGTCTATTACTAGGGACAGAACGACCTTAGGTCCATATCAATGCCATTATTCAAACATATCGATTAATTGAATGAAAGCACAACATCAATGGAACAGACCATTCACAAATAACAATACATAAATCATAATCACAGGAAGTAAGTGAAACATATTGTTACACTACTATTACTCACAGTGATCGACTCCCGGTAGTAATGGGATGATGTCCTCGTCTCGACCTACAAGTACAATGCACAACACATAATATGAGATTATACTCGATCATTTACTTATTCTCTTTGATCGTTCAATCAATTAGCCATGGTGGTACCAAGCTCATTATTCCTTAATAAGTTATAATCCATGTCTCAGAAAACAGGAGAAATCGATGGGAAATGGTTTAGGTGAAGAAATGGTACAAAACTAGTTGACAGAAAGTGAACAATCGTCACTAATTTGGGTATAACTATTTCTGTATTTAGAATTTGGGAGTAAGACCATAGTCATTGGAAACTAGACTTTCGGGGCTTGATTTTAGGCTCAAGAATCACTCAAAACGGAGTCCCGAGGCAAAATATATGCTTATTCAAAGTTGGCTAGACAAAGCTGTCTCCCGTACGTGCGAGAAACAGAGCCACACGTGCGGCCCTGGGCAGTTTGCAGTCCGAAAATGGCTGAAAAATTGGGACTTCTCATTTTCAAAATCAAACCTCAATTCCATGTAAATCAAAGCCCAAAACCCTTTAATACATAACAAATTTCACATTATTAATCTCCATCAAACATCATAACCACAAAATAAACAAATATAATGACTTTAATTCTTCAATCAAGCAACTTTTAGGAAATCAAGGTTCAATCAAATATATACATAGAACCCTTACTCAAACGGGTTCCAAGCTTCCCTTATTATCATGATTTCATGAAATTGATGCCTCAAACATAAGGATTCAAAATAATTTATCATACCTTAGTTCACTCTTTAACTTTCCCATAGTTCTCTTTAATTTCCCCAAGCTTCCATGGTTGATCTCCTTATTCTCTCTTCAATTTCTTCAAGTCATCTTCAAGCTCCCAACAGTGGTGAACTCTCTCTCTCACTCTCTCTTGGCCTCTCTTTCTCACATTTCTCTCTCCTCCAGATATTTTGTTTTTTACTTCAAAAAGATGAGTTCACAACTCATATCGCATATCTCTATATATATAAATATATCACACACACAAGCTTAAAATAAGGGAGAGCCAAACGTGGCCTTACAAGTCGCGCAAAATAAAATTTCAATTAAACTTCCCAAATGACTCTAAAAATTGTGCTGATCATAAATATGTCCCATGTTCTGGTTTCTGAAGCCTCTAAGGCCTTTAATTTGCAGTACCAAGTTAACCACCAAAACGTACATTAACGAATCAGACAAATTAGATTTCCAATTAATTTTCCCAAATAATTCTAAAAATTCCCATTAATAGATCTATGTACTCAATTTCGATTTCTGAACCCACAAAGGTCGTCAATTCTAGTTTTAAAGTTATAACTCAACAGATAGTTCTTCAATTCCAATAGATATAATTAAATTAAAACACATTATCCCATAGTTAAACAAGGATGACTTCTTATACGCATTTTGGGGTCGTTACAGTACCAGTCAATCATGGTGAAAAACCAGAAAAGTTCTTAGGAACAAATTTTAAAGGATGGTAGAAGAAAATGCTATCTAAAATAGGGGAAACTAAGAAGTACAAATTTAATGGTAAGTGTTACATTTGTGACAAAGAGGGACATCGGGTCAAAGATTGCTGTTACAAACGCAAAGGCAAAGAAAGATCAAGTAAGAAGCCTGCTCAAGCCTATATGACCGAAATGGACAAAATTTCCAATAGAGATGTCATAAATCTTTCTGTAGTTGTTTTCGAGGAAAATCTTGTCGGAAATCCTAAAGAATGGATGGTGGACACTGGTGTTACTCGCCACATCTGTGCCGACAAAAGGATGTTCACATCTTATTCTATAGTTGTCATGACCCAAACCCGCCCCTATGGGTTCAGCACCGTAACCGGCCAGTAATCCGTGATTACCGAAGGCCTACTTAACAAAAATAACAATAATACAGAATACAAGGGCTGGCGGAGTAAATGAAAGATGTCCAATAAGCTGTGACAGTCTATATGCAAAAGGACTTTTCATAACATATTCACATCATAACCAGAATAGTATATACATACAACTTATACAGACATTCAGGTTAGGGACCAAATCCCTACCATAACAGTACAGTAATAGTCTATACAGTCGTTACAAACAGAAACAGAGAGGGGGAAATCTAAAACACCCCAAAGCAGCCTGGGCTTGGCAACACTTGGAACCTTGCAGTGAAGCACATAGGTTGGCTTGACAAAAAGGGAGTTTAACCCAACGCTCCTAGCTCCGATCCGATGCCTGGACACCTACATATATATATAAACAGTGAGCTAAAGCCCAGTGAATAACATATGCGTAAAGAGGTTAAGAATGAATGTCCTTTCAGTATTTAAAGCAATCATTTGAACGGTATATCAGTTATTCGATCATAGCAGTCATAAGTGGTACATCCAATAGCAACAGTACAGTAGGTCTTAACAGACCGAACAGTCAGTTGATGGCCATCATATCAGTACACAGTAGTGGTTCCAACATGGGAACCGACAAAGATCTCTGTAACAGTAGCAGTGACAGTACAGTAATAGTATATTGCTAAGGATGCCACGAATACAGTTTGCAAATAGGACAAACATTCATTCAGTAAGAAATATCATTTCAGAAAGCAGTACAGTTGATCATTCAGAAAATATTCATGATTGAATATATCTTTACAACATTGTTACTCACAGAGTTATGGGCTACAGATAGGCTAGTGAGCTTCCTCGGATGCCAACCCTACACAGTTACATGATGAACACACACTAAGTTATACGTTTGGGAAACAATAACTTAGTCCCTATCTTGACTCGGTGTGGTTCTATAGCATTATCCTCATTAAGATGCCTTAAGCTAGGCCTAGGAATGCCTAGGATGGAATGAGGATGCAAAAATACACTTTAAAACACTTTTCAAATTTTTGCTAAAACAGGGTTCCCGCTCGAGCGTGGCTTTCTCCGCTCGAGGGAACATGCAGACAAAAAAGCCTCGCTCAAGTGTGACCCTCCTCGCTCGAGCGGACTGCAAAAGTACTGAATGCAAGAATTTCACGCTCGACGGGCGCTCGACCCCCGTTCGAACGTGAAACACAAGTCCTCGCTCGAGCGGACTGTAAACACATGCAAAGTACTAGATACGCGCATTTCACGATTGAGCATTACTTTCCCCGCTCGAGCAGGATGCATGTATTCAGAGTGTTCGCTCAAGTGTGAAGTCTTATGCTCGAGCATGGGTCCAAAATCTAGAATTTCTAGATTAAACCTCTAAGCTCAATTGCAACTTTTAAAACATCAAATCCGATCCTTTTGGGCTAATTTTCTGAAAAACACTTTAAAACTCATAATATGATATGTTTCAAAGATCAATTTGCAAAATCAAAACCCAAATGTAGTTCAATTGAACCCATTTCCAAACAAAACTTCAAGAACATGATGTATATGCAACATGTATGAACTTAATCAACTTCAAAGCTTCTAATACAAGAGAAAATGAGTCAACCCTTCCAAAAACATGCTGAATTCATGGACCAAAGCTAGAATATAGACATGCATGTGAAGATTTCCATGAAACCAACTCAAAACTCAACAATGTAAACATGCATGCATGATTTAAGCTCCAATTCAACATATTAAGCTAATTCATGCCTTAAATCACTAACCTTACCATGAATCATGCAAGAACAACTCAAACTCACAATTAAACGGGTGAGTCTCCTACCTCAAGTCTCCAATTCCAAGTCTAGAAGCCTAATTATGCAATCCTCTCTTTAATTCTTGTTGAAACCAAAGTTCTCCTAACTCTCTCTCTCTCTCTCTAGTCGGTTTTGGTCTCTCAAGGATGAGCAAAATGATGTAACACATATAAATCAAGACTATACAGTTGGCCTAGCAAAGTCCACTTAATGGTATTTTGGTAATAAAGCCAAACTAATGTAATTTAATCTTATTTAAT
The DNA here is from genome assembly GCA_025200525.1 of Camellia lanceoleosa. NCBI lineage: Eukaryota > Viridiplantae > Streptophyta > Magnoliopsida > Ericales > Theaceae > Camellia > Camellia lanceoleosa. The sequence goes on from CM045762.1 coordinate 60,411,797, forward strand.
CTAATTTAATTATACCAAATCAAATTTCAATTAAACATACCATAAAATCACATAAATTTTAATTAACATGAAACACTAATCAATTTTAGATTCGGTTGCCGATAAGGCCTTCAATTTGCAATTTAAAACATAAAACATGAACAGATCAATTAACAGTCAAACAGATAGAAATGCGTTTAAACTAATACACTTCAATCGATCAGTCAGAATTTCAGTCAATCAGTCACTTAACATGCTTAATCATAGATTAGCACTAATCAGTGGTATTATCAGTAAACAGTGGTGAGGGTTGTCACAGTCTCCCCTCCTTACAAAGAGTTTGGTCCTCCAAACTCGAATTACCTTCATTTTGGAAGAATATCGGATCCAGAGGGAACAGTTCAGGATATCTCTTGATCATATCGTCTTCCCTTTCCTAAGTGGCATATACGCCACCATGGTTTTGCCAATCAACATTCACTAACGGAATTTCTTTGTTCCTTGACTTCTTGATCCGTCTGTTTACAATCTGAATAGGCCGTTCTTCATAAGTGTAGTCATCACTTAGCACTACACGGGTAGGCTCAATCACGTAGAAGGGATCCCGGAGGTAATCCCTCAACATTGAAATATGGAACACGTTATGCATATGCTCCATTTCAGGAGAAAGCGCTACTTGATACGCCACCGGATTGATTTTCTCAATAATCTCATACGATCCGACATATCTAGACGCTAGCTTGCCCTTGACTCCAAAACGAGTCTAGCCTTTCATCGGTGTCACTTTAACAAAAACATGATCACCTACTTCATATTCTCTGTCTCGCCTTCGGACATCCGCATAACTTTTCTGTCGGCTTTGTGTGGTTTTTAGTCTCTGTTGAATCAGTTTCACTTTTTCAGTAGTTTCCTGTATAATCTTTGGCCCAAGCAAAGGCCCATCTCCAACTTCTGCCCAGCAAATTGAAGATCAATATTTTCTGCCATACAAAGCCTCGAAAGGCACCATACCAATGCTTGAATGAAAACTGTTATTGTAGGCGAATTCAGCCAACGGTAAGTGGCTTTCCCAATTTTCCTGAAAATCAAGGACACACATTCTTAGTAAATCTTCCAGAGTCTGGATGGTTCTTTTTGACTGGCCATCTGTCTGAGGATGGTATGCACTACTCGCCTCTCGATTCGACCCAATCTTGCGTCAGAGGCTTTGCCAGAATCTCGATGTAAACTTCACGACCCTATCAGAAACAATAGATACAGGCACTCCGTATAACCTAACAATCTCATCAACATAAATTATGGCCAATTTGTCCGCATTATAGATTGTTTTGACAGGTAAGAAGTGAACAGATTTAGTCAGTCTATCAATAATAACCCAAATTGAGTCCATACCTTTACTGGAGCGAGGTAAACCAACAATAAAATCCATAGTGATATGTTCCCATTTCCACTCCGATATTAGTAAGGGTTGTAGTAAGCTTGCGGGTCATTGATGTTCAGCTTTAACTTGTTGGCAATGAAGACATTTCGATACAAAGTTGGCAATCTCTTTCTTCATTCCCGGCCACCATAAATTCAGTTTCAAGTCTTGGTACATTTTCGTATTTCCTGGATGGATAGACAGTTTTGAATTGTGGCCCTCTTGCAGAATTCGTCTTTTCAGTTTAGAATCACTCGGTACACATAATCTTTCCTGGAATTTCAACACATTGTTCTCAAATTTGAAATCCGGCCTCATTTTAGATTCTCGTTCATCGATGATCTTCTTTAAGAAGTCATCCTGTTGCTGTTTCTCTTTGATCTCTTCGATAAGTGCCGGTTAAGCAGAAATAGCGGCTAAGGTTCCACCTTGTTCACGCAAAACAATTTCAACTTCAAATTTTTCAAGGTCACATAGCAATTCTTTCTTCCCGGTGAACAAATAGGCTAAATTTCCAATCGATTTCCGACTCAATGCATCGGCGACGGTGTTAGCTTTTCCTGGATGGTATAAAATTTGCAAATCACAATCTTTTATCAGTTCTAACCATCTCCGTTGTCTCATGTTCAGTTCTTTCTGTGTGAAGAAGTATTTCAAGCTCTTGTGGTCTGTATACACTTCACATATCGCCCCATAAAGGTAATGGCACCAAATTTTCAGTGCAAACACTATTGCAGCAAGTTCCAAGTCATGGGTTGGGTAGTTCTTTTCATGCGGTTTCAGTTGTCGGGAAGCATACGCAATCACTTTACCATTTTGCATTAAAACACATCCCAAACCCTTATAAGAAGCATCACTAAATATGGTAAAACCATCCGTACCTGAGGGTAGGGTAAGAATCGGTGCAGTCACAAGTCGAGTCTTTAACTCTTGAAAGGCTGATTCTCTCTGATCGGTCGAGTCAAATGATATTCCCTTTTGAGTCAATTGAGTCAGTGGTAGGGCAATTTTGGAGAAGTCTTTGACAAACCTTCTGTAATACTCGGCTAAGCCTAGAAAATTTCGGACTTCGGTAACATTTGTCGGTCTAGGCCAAGTCACTACTGCTTCAATTTTCTGCGGATCAACTGAAATTCCATCCTTACTGATAACATGTCCTAAAAACATAACATTGTCAAGCCAAAATTCACATTTTGTCAGTTTAACATACAGTTTCTGTTCTCTTAGGGTCTGTAGGGCAGTTCTTAAATGATGTTCATGTTCTTCCGTGCTTTTGGAATAAATTAAAATGTCATCTATGAAAACAACTATAAATTTATCAAGGTATGGTTTGAAAATTCTGTTCATAAGGTCCATAAATGCAGCAGGTGCATTAGTAACTCCAAAAGGCGTAACAAGGAATTCGTAATGTCCATAGCTCGTTCGAAAGGCAGTCTTTTCAATGTCCTCTAGTTTGACTTTCAACTGGTGGTATCCAGATCTAAGATCAATTTTAGAGAAAACTTGGGCACCCTGTAACTGGTCAAACAAATCATCAATTCGAGGCAATGGATATTTGTTTTTCACTGTTACCTTATTCAGTTCACGGTAGTTAATGCAAAGTCTTAATGAGCCGTCTTTCTTTTTTACAAACAAGACTGGAGCGCCCCACGGTGAAGTATTGGGCCTGATGAACTTCTTATCTAATAGTTCCTGAAGCTGAATTTTCAATTCTTTCAATTCGGTATGTGCCATTCTGTAAGGAGCTTTAGATACTGGCTGTGTACCCAGAATCACATCGATGGTGAACTCAATCTCCCTATCAATCAAATCCCCTAGCAAATCTTCTGGAAAAACATCTGGGAACTCTCTGACTATAGGAGTATTGTTCACATCAGTTTTAGCATCAGTAGGTACAGTCAATACACAACACAGATACCCTTTACACCCATTTTTAATCAATTTAAAAGCTTTCATGGATGAAATCAGATATGGGTGAGGCACTACTCTAACTCTGTTAAACACAAATTCAGGAAAACCAGGTGGACGAAAAACAACTTGTTTTGTTACACAGTCTATGGTAGCATGATATTTTGTTAACCAGTCCATTCCCAATATCACATCAAAATGATCAATATTTAGAGGCAGTAAATCAATATACAAATGAACATCCCCAACAATAATTTCACATGCAGGGTACATATAGGCACAAGTCATAGATCCTCCAACAGGTGAAGATACAACTAACAGATAGTTCATAGGTTCCAGTGGTCTATTTAATTTTCACGAAAAAGCATGCGATACATATGAATATGTAGATCCCGAATCAATCAGAACATATGCATTTTGAGTACAGATTGAGAGTATACCTGACACAACAGTCTCGGTATTCTGTACGTCTCCCGGTACAAGTGCGAACACTCGGCCTTGTCTCAAAGGCTCTTTTCCAGTAGCTTTGGGATTAGTTTTGGTGCAACAGTTGATGCTGCGGCGCTGGCTGCAGCTTTACTATTGCCCTGAGGAGCAAAAGGGCAATCTTTGACCATGTGGCCCACCTTGTCACACCTGTAACAAGTACCTAAAATTTTATAACAAACCCCTTTATGTTTCTTACCACATTTAGAACAGGGCGGTATGGAACTATTTCCCTGGCTGGAACTGGTTGTTGACCCCGTATTTTGCTTTTTGTTCAAGGGGCTGTTCTGGCCTTTCTTAAATTTAAAACCCCATCTCTTACCGCGCCATTCAGTCGCTGGTGTTTCAGTCTATTTCAGTGCTTCGATGTTTGACTCAGTTATTATTGCTCGATCAAGAACATCCACGTATTTCAGTAACTTCAAAACATTTATTCTGTCAAGTATTTCAACATTAAGGCTGCCTTCAAACTTCCTACATGTCACGACCCAAACCCGCCCCTATGGGTTTAGCATCAGAATCGCCAAGAATCTTAGATTACCGATGTCTGATAAAAGAATACAAGAAAACAGAGGGCTTGGCGGAAGCCAATACAGTAAATAAACATTGTCCAATGAGCTGTGACAGTCTGTATGCCAAAAAGATTTTTCATATAATTTTATAATATCCAGCCAATCCCAAAAAGCTGCGGACTTCTGTCACATTTGTTGGTCTAGGCCAGTTCACTACAGCTTCAATTTTCTGCGGATCAACAGAAATTCCATCTTTGCTAACAACATGCCCCAAAAACATAACATGATCAAGCCAAAACTCACATTTAGACAGTTTAGCATACAGTTTCTGTTCTCTTAGGGTCTGCAGGGCAAGTCTCAGATGGTGTTCATGTTGTTCTATACTTTTGGAGTAAATCAATATGTCATCAATAAATACAACAACAAAGTCATCAAGGTATGGTTTAAGGATTCTATTCATGAGGTCCATAAATGCTGCAGGTGCATTGGTAACCCCAAAAGGCATAACTAGAAATTCGTAATGTCTATACCTCGTTCTAAAAGCAGTTTTATCAATGTCCTCTGGTTTAACTTTCAGTTGATGATACCCCGACCTGAGATCAATCTTGGAAAACACTTGAGCACCCTGTAACTGATCAAATAAATCATCAATACGCGGTAATGGATACTTGTTTTTCACAGTTACCTTGTTCAGTTCACGGTAATCAATACACAGTCTCAGTGAGCCGTCTTTCTTCTTTACAAACAGAACCGGTGCACCCCACGTTGAAGTACTGGGCCTGATAAACTTCTTGTCTAACAGTTCCTACAGTTGCACTTTCAGTTCTTTCAGTTCGGTTAGAGCCATTCTGTAAGGAGCTTTCGATATAGGCTGTGTACCCGGAATCACATCCACAGCGAACTCAATTTCCCTGTCAATCAAATCACCTGGCAAATCATCTGGAAAAACATCTGGGAATTCTTTGACTATAGGAGTACAGTTTACATCAGTTTTAACATTATCATTAGTAGACACAGTCAGTACAGAACACAGATATCCCTTACACTCCTTTCTGATCAATTTAACAGCCTTCACAGAAGAAATCAAATACGGAGGAGGTACTACTCCAACCCCATTAAATACAAATTCAGGTAAACCAGGTGGACGGAAAACAACTTGTTTTGTTACACAGTCAATAGTGGCATGATATTTTTGTAACCAGTCCATCCCCAATATTACATCAAAGTGATCAATATTCAATGGCAGTAAATCAATAAACAGATGCATATCCCCAACAATAATTTCACAAGCAGGATACATATATGCACATGTCATGGATCCTCCTACGGGTGATGATACAGCTAACAGATAATTCATGGGCTCTAAGGGTCTATTCAATTTCCTTGAAAAAGCATGCGACACATAAGAATGTGTAGACCCCGAATCAATCAGTACATATGCACTTTGAGCACAAATAGAGAGGATACCTGACACGACGGTCTCAGTATTTTGCACGTCTCCCGGTACTAGGGCGAACACTCGGCCCTGCCTCATCGGCTCTTTTCCGGTAGCTTTGGGGTTAGGCTTTGGTGCTACAGTTGATGCTGCGGCGCTGCCTGCAGCTTTACTATTGCTCGGAGCAGTGAAAGGGCAATCTTTCACCATATGGCCCACCTTGCCACACCTGTAACAAGCACCAGAAATTTTATAACAAACTCCCTTATGGTTCTTACCACATACAGAACAGGGTGGTATGGAACCACTCCCTTGGCTGGGGCTAATTGTTGACCCGGTATTCTGTTTCTTATTTGATGAGTTATGCTTGCCTTTCTTGAACTTGAAATTTTGTCTTTTACTACGCCATTCAGATACCGGCGTTTCAGATTGTTTCACAGCTTCGATGTTTGACTCAGCCATTAATGCTCGGTCAAGAACACCGACATAGGTCGGTAGCTTTAAAACACTAATTCTGTCCAGTATTGCAACATTCAGGCCGCCTTCAAATTTTCTGGCCTTTTTGTAGTCAGTGTCCACCATATGTGGAGCATATCTAGCCAGCTCGGTAAACTTTGTCTCATATTCTGCGACGGACATTGTGCCCTGTCTCAGTTGTTCAAATTCAGTTACTTTTCTGTCCCTGACACACTGGGAAAAATACTTTTCAAAGAAGGACTCCTTAAACTGAGCCCAAGTCATTACATTATTGGTGTCACGGACCAGCATCCACCACCTCCTGGCCTCTTCTTGCAAGGTGAAGGTAGCTAACAGTACTTTATTTGCCTCCGAGCACGGAGATACCACTCTGTCACGACCCAAACCCGCCCCTATGGGTTTAGCATCAGAATCGCCAAGAATCCTAGATTACAGAAGGCTGCAGAATAAAGAATACAAGAAAAGTAGTACAGGGGCTTGGCGGAAGCCAATACAGTAAATAAACATTGTCCAATGAGCTGTGACAGTCTGTATGCCAAAAAGATTTTTCATATAATTATACAGAACAGTACAAAACAGTATGCATATCATATACAACCAGTCGGAAACAGGGACTTAATCCTTACTAAACAGTATAGTACGGTCTATACGGTATTACAAAAACGGAACCGAGGGGGGGGGGGGGAAACTAAAACACCCCATAGCCTAAACTTGGCAGGCTCAGAACCTCGCAGTGAGGCACATTGGTTGGCTTGACAAAACTAGGACTCTACCCCGACGCTTCTAGCTTTGATCCGGTGCCTGTACACCTACATATATATATATATATATATATGAGCAGTAGCTAAAGCCCAGTGAATAACATAAAGCGTAAAGAGGTTTAGAATGAATGTCCTTACAGTAATGAAAACAGTTCAATTCAATCAGTATACCAGTTGTTCAGTACAGTAAACAATCATATGTGGTACATCCATTAGCATAACAAGAATGAGGGTGCGAAAAGACCGACAAGAATGATGGCCATCAACAAGAACGATGAGTGGTACCAACAAGGGAACCGACAGAGATCTCTGTAACAGTAACAATAAACAGTAGGTGCTAAGGATGCCACAGTACAGTTCAGAAATAAAGGACATACATTCATTCAGTAATCAATATCAATTCAGTAAACAGTTCAGTTCAGTGTTCAGAAATAATCATTTGAACATATCTTTACACAATTGTTACTCACAGAGTTCTGGGCTACAATGAACTAGAGCGTCTCCTCGGGAAGCCAACCCTATACAGTTAACAGATTGAACACACACTAAGCTATACAATTGGGAAAGATGATAATTTAATCCCTAAATTGTCTTGGTGTGTTCTACATCTATATCCTCTTTAAGATGCCTAAAATATGCCTTAGGAATGCCTAGGATGGAAAGAGGATGCAAAGATGTACTTTGGAACACTTAACAAATTTTTTTTTGCTGAAACAAGGGTCTCGCTCAAGCGAGGCTTTCTTCGCTCGAGCGGACATGAAGACAAAGGAGCTCCGCTCGAGCGTGGATTCCGTCGCTCGAGCAGACTGCATGCTACAGTAAAAATGCTGAATGCTCGGATTTTACGCTCGATGCTTGCTCGATGCTCGCTCGAGCGTGAGACACAGCTCTTCGCTCGAGCGTGGGTCCCTTCGCTCTAGCGTACGCCTGCGCGCACCAAGATGCTGAGAGCTTGAAATTTACGCTCAAGCCACCATTCCCTCGTTCGAGCGTAGCTTAGAGTAAATGGTGGTCGCTCGAGCGTAGAATCCTTCGCTCGAGCGTAGAAGCCAAATTCTGGAATTTCCAGATTTGTCTTCCAAGCTCAAACCAAGCATTCCAAAGCTCAAAACTCGACCTCTTGGGCCCAAATTCTGGAAAACACATCCAAACTCAATATACAACAAGTTGCAAAGCTCAATTTGTGAATTAAAGCCCAAGAGTGAGTCAATTAAATCCAAATCTCAAACCCATTTTCATGAACATGCTCCAAATATGACATGCATGAATTTCAAACCAAATAGAAGCTTCAAAGCTTGCTCATTTGAGCTCATTCCTTCAAAAACATTGTGATATCATGGATTATGGTCAAAAGATGGACATGCATGCAAGATTCCCATGAAATCAAACTCAAAACTCTTCAATATGCACATGCATGCAACAATTGAGCTCTAATTCAACATTATTAGACTAATTTGTGCCTTCACTCTTTAATTTAGCATGAACTATGCAAGAATCAACCTTAAACATAAGAATGAGGAGATGAATTCCTACCTTAAGCCTAGTAGTTCAAGTGTAGAAGCTTAGATATGGAAATCACCCTCCAATTCCTTCAATTTGCAAGCAAAACACTCTAGTCTTCTACTCTCTCTCTCTCTAAGTCGGTTGGGCTCAATGAAATGACTGAAGAATTTGTTTTGTTTGAGTGTATAAGGCTCAAGGATATTATAATAAAGGCCCACTCACAATGGCATTTCCGTAAATAAGTCAAACAATGCAATTTAACTTACCTTAATCTAATTTAATCGTACCCAATCACATTTTAATTAAATACACCATAAAATCACACAAATTCCACTAATCATAGAACATTAATCAATTTTGGGTTCGGTCGGCGATAAGGCCTTCAATTAACAGTTTAAACAAAACGAACTGAACAGATAATTAAACAGTCAAACAAATAAGACACAATTCAAACAGACACAGGCAATCAATTCAGTTCAGACCTCAGTCAGTCGGTTCAGTATTTCGAGCAATTCAATTATCAGTCTTAATTTAGCAGTAATCGATAATTATTCAATCATTAACCGGTAAACAGTGTGAGGGTTGTTACACTAGCCTTTTTGTAATCAGTATCAACCATGTGTGGTGCATATCTGGCGAGTTCAGTGAATTTAGATTCATACTCTGCTACCGACATGGTGCCTTGTTTCAGTTATTCAAACTCAGTCACATTGCGGTCCCTGACACACTGAGGGAAGTATTTCTCAAAGAAGGCTTCCTTAAACTGAGCCCAAGTCATAATAGTGTCAGTGTCACGGACAAGCATCTACCACCTTCTGGCCTCTTCTTGTAAGGTGAAGATAGCCAGTAGCACTTTGTGTGCATCAGAATACGGAAAGACTTCAAATAATTTCTCGATCTCTAGGACCCGTGCTTCGGCCTTTAATGGTTCAAGGCCTCCCTGAAATGATGGCGGTTTCATTTTACTAAACTTTTGCGTTAGAGCAATTATGTCATCATTCACATTCGGTTCCTACTGCATCGAGGAGAGATGAAATTTGGTTAGTTATTGCCTTAAGGCCTCAGTCAGCAGTTCAACTGTTCTTTCTAATCTCGTCATTCTGGCGTCAGATGATTCAGTTTCATCAGTAGTTCTTGCATTCTCCATTTCACTATAGGCAATTATGGCAAAAATAAACATAGGCAGTTGCATACTTTAAACATATTAACACATTAGCACATATATTCATGTCATGGCCACACACACTTTTTCAATGTTCATGCAATGCTCTATTTACTTTTCTAGGACATCCTATATCTCATTTGGACACGTGTGTGCGGTATAACTCGTGGTTTATTAACTTCGCTCTGATACCACTCTGTCACGACCCAAACCCGCCCCTATGGGTTTAGCACCGTAACCGGCCAGTAATCCGTGATTACCGAAGGCCTACTTAACAAGAATAACAGCAATACAGAATACAGGGGCTGGCGGAAACCAAAATAGTAAATGAAAGATGTCCAATGAGTTGTGATAGTCTGTATGCAAAAGGACTTTTCATAAAATATTCACATCATAACCAGAACAGTATATACATATAACTTATACAGACATTCAGGTTAGGGACCAAATCCCTACCATAATGGTACAGTAACAGTCTATACAGTCATTACAAACAAAAACACGGAAGGGGAAATCTAAAACACCCCAAAGCAGCCTTGGCTTGTGTAGACACCCCATTTTTGACCGACCTTAAGACTCAGACGTCACCAATTGAGCGCTTGGTGATGTTGCATATTGTGCTCGTTCAAAAGTCTCAGAGTCTTGGCCGCGAGCCCAGCCTCCGGACTTCCGAACCCTTTCTGTACTTTGCCTCGGTTTGCGAACCAGGCTCAGTTTTCTCTGTTTCTCTTCCCGAGGGGAAGGAGAGGTCTAGTAGATCATCTCTCAGTGGCCGTAGGCTACGTTTTGTGGTCACAGGCCATTTTTCCCATTTCGGAGCCCGGTTCCCGGTTTTCGGAGCCGTCAGGCCGTGTGCCTCGGTTCGAGACCGTCTAACCACCTCCGTTTGCCCTGGTTTTTGGCATGCATCTTATTTCCTCCATTTTGAGGGACACTGTGGTCCGAGAGACCAACTTCATGGTCGAGCACCACTCCTAGTGCCTAACAGCCCACTTTCGGGGCCTCGAACTGCGTGTTTTGGCTCCCGAACCTTCATTCTACACTTTTGGGCTCCGACCTGAACTTGAGATAGTCATATTTTGAGGTCCTTTTCATGTTTGATTAAGGACCTTTTGTTGTTTGACATCTCCATACACCACTTGCTTCTTTACCCCTCGTTTTTCCCCTTTTCTTGCACGGTACTTTAGGCATACTTTTGGGCTGTGTTGGACTTGGTTGTAAACTAAAAAGTGGCTTATTTTGAGCCCTTATTCAACTTTGTTGAAGGACTTTCGGCCATTTGAGACCCGCAGCTATCAGTTACCCCTTTAGCTCACCTTTTGGCCATTTTGGGGGGAAATTTGAATTTCATTTCCCCCCCATTTTCCCCCCTCTTTTCTACACATTTTTTGCCTATATATACAGCATCCCAGGTCTCTAAAAAGGGTTAGAACATTTTGTTTGGAGCTCCTATATTATATCTCTCTCTCTCTCTATAATTCCAAGCTTCAAAATCCTTAAGTTCCTACACCCATTTACACTACAACCCATAGCATCACTCCTCCTTACTCCATTCCAGCAGATTGAGGGTCATTTCCAGAGGCTAGGATCTCTTCTTCTTGGTTTAAAGGTTGTTAAAGTTTGGTTCTACAAGGGTGAGTCCCATTTTCCCTTTTTCTTGCATTTTTTTGTTCCATTTCTTAGGCCTATTTGCTTATTGTTTCAAGCTCCGGCCAAAACTGAAAAGGTCATTTTTTTGAGCTATATTCCATGTTTCATTAAGAGTTCATTACAGTTTGAAGCTTCATTTTGGCACTTTCTTCAATACCCCTTGGTATGTCACATTTTTGCATGAAATTTCTAGCCTATGTGTGATCTGTTTTCGAGCATAATGTAAATTGTAAGAGGACCTATTTTGAGCCCCTCTTAAACATTTAAGAAGGGCTCAACCCTGTTTGGGCCCCCTATCTTGCACTTGCTTCATAATCTATCCTATTTACCGTAAATTTGCATGATTTGTTTGACCTATATGTAAATTGTTTTGGAGCATGTCATGAACTGTGAGTAAGCTTATTTTGTGTCTCTATACAACATTGTAGAAGGGATCAACCTTGTTTGGGGTCTCCATGTTGTACCTACCATTATACCCCTCTTTGGCCCCCATTTTGCATGCCTTTTTAGGCTTATCTAGATTCTGTTTTCGGCCATCATCAGAACTGGAAATGGTCATATTTTGACCCTCTGGATATATTTCATGAAGGATCTTTTCTTGTTTGATGAATGTTTGGCCTACTTCATGTTATACCCTCTTGTGGCCTATTTCTTGCATGGCATTTTTGGCACGTTTTCATGCTGATTTTGGGGATATCATCTACTGAAAATGTGCATATTTTTAGTCCCTCTTCAGTGTTGTAGAAGGGAATTTTGCTGTTTGGGCATTTCATGTATCACTTGCTTCATAGCCTCCCTTGTGGAGCCATTTTTGTATGCCATTGTTGCCCTATCTATGCTTGCTGTTTGGCCATGTTTTAGACTAGAAAATGCTTTTTTTGGGGCTGCCTTGCTACTATATTTTCATTCCATGTCCATATTGTGCATGCATTGCATAGCTATAGGCCATTTCGGGAGCCTAATTTCGCATTTCGGGACCATTCCTTGCATTTAGTGCCGTTTCGCCTCATTTCGGGACTGTTTTCTCCCACATTTTAGTGCCGAAATTCATTTGCATGTTTGCATATCATATTTTCATGCCTTTGCATTGCGTATGCCATTGCCTCGGTTTGCGTGCCCTTGTGCACGCATTTCGAGGCATCTCATTTTTATCCATCGGCCTCTTATGCGAGTGTGGCTGAGGCTCACTCATGTTAGTGTAAGTCTATTTTGCATTCTGTATGCCATTTTAGTCTCATTGCATTGTGTATGCCATTGCCTCGGTTTGCGTGCCCGTGTGCACGCATTTCGAGGCATCTCATTTTTCATCTCTCGGCCTCTTATGTGAGTGTGGCTGAGGCTCTCTCATGTTGGTGTAAGCCCATATTGCATCGCATATCTCATTTTAGTCCTGTTGCATTCCGTATGCCATTTTCTCGGTTTGTATATCACATTTTAGTCTCATTGTATATCACATTTCAGGCTGTTTCATGCCTTTATGTCATTGTCTCGGTTTGCGTGCCCGTGTGCACACATTTCGAGGTACTTCTTTTTTTATCATCCGATGGCCTCCTTTGTGAGTGTGGTTGAGGCTCTCTCATGTTGGTGTAGGCCCATTACTGCATTGCGTATGTCATTTTATCCGTAGCATTGTGTATGCTTGGTTGTGTGTTATCTCGTTTAGCGTGTATGCCATTCCATGACATTATGTATGTTAGGATTGCATATTAGCTACATTTCATACATATCATGCATATTGCATTATGTTCGGAATAGGAGTTAGCCGTGCACGGAACGAGGCACGCCTGCATCTTAGTACTGAGTTTAACGGGTCTCGCCTTCCCAAGTCACCGACACTCCGGATTACCCATGATGGAGTTAGGTTTTGTTGTAGCATTCATCTACATTCATCCTATATTGAGTTGTGCAATCCGACTCCTCGGTCATCATGCATCGAGATGCGTGATTGGTGGCACGAGGATCGAGGCATGCATATATTTGTGAAATACATTGCTATGCCCCTTTCCTGCTCTCTGTTGCAGCAAAATCAAGAATCAGCAGTCTTCCGAGGCTTGGCACGCATTTCGAGGAACATTGCAAACAGAGGCTAATTGGGGCATCCCAGTGAATTTCCGAAAAGGCAGCCCAGCATACATCATTTAGCGGAAGTAAGGCAGCCCCTGGCTTGCATGCCAGTTTACAGTTTTTCTTAGTTAATTTGTTAATTAATTAGGAATCTGTATATTATTCGGACTGTATTATTCTTTCATTTCGGACTGTATATTTATTCGGACCCTCTGTGCAAGGGCATAATTGTAATAAGTGTGGGTGAATGTGATGTATGTCTGCCAACCCCACGTCTTTCTTCCCTTTTATTTACCCGCTTACGATGGTTAGATATAGGGCATGTTTCAATTAGCATATAGTATGATAGCATGTTTGCATCACTCATCTGTTTTGCACGCACCGGGCTCGGCGCATCATACAAACTGCATTTGTATTTCAATTCCGAATTGAGTACGTGATAATTGTAGCATTTCATATGCCATGTTTAGAATAGCCGAGCCTGCTATAGTTTGCATCTTTGCATGTGTTGCATTAGGCATTTCTGTATATTTAGGATCATGCATGATTTCTAATCGGTTTTCTGTTTTGGCTTGGAGTACTCGGTGAGTTTTATGCTTTAGCATCCTTGCATGCGTGTGAGTGCTGCCATAAATAGCATGCTTACCATGAGGTTAAATGCTTACGTGATATAACTGCTTTGAATGCCTGTGGGTGGAGGTTGAGTTATCTGAATTGGGACAATTCATCAAATGTTTGTTTTAAGCCCACTAGATAGTGGCAAAATCATGTTTTCTAAAGCCCACCCGAGGGTGGCAAATCCATGTCTTAGCCTACCTGCGGGTAGCACCATCAAACCATTTTCAAAAACAAACATGAAGTATTTTGTTCCAATTCAGGCAACCCAGTCTATACTTGTATGCTGTGCGCATCACATAGTAACCTAGGCTAATAATCGGAATAAGAACACACAATATTTTCAAAATAAGATATCATGGTTAGTAGAGGCCGGTCTTTGACTGGGCGAGCGGGGGTGCTCACGAAGTGACCTTCTCCAATCGTACCCAAGTTCCCGAGCCGAGGTAACTTTGGTGATGACGGACACGTGGCCTTTGGCACCGAGTCAGGGTTTCCTAAATTTCCCATTAAAAAACATTTAGGTAGCGACTCTGTATCTGGCAAAGCAGTCCATGTTTTGCACTTCTTTCAAAAAAAAAATCTGTTTTCAAAACGATTTGCCGGATTTGGACTCTTTAGTTCAAGATTAAGAACCGTGACATTTTGAGTCCTTGAACTGTAGTGACCCCAATATCGAACTAGAACCGGGGGGGGGGGACTCGCACTCCTTTCCCCGGGATGCATGTATTCAGAGTGTACGCTCGAGCGTGAAGTTTTACGCTCGAGCGTGGGTCCAAAATCTGGAATTTTCAAATTGAACCTCCAAGCTCAATTGCAACTTTTAAAATATCAAATCCGATCCTTTTGGGCTAATTTTCTAAAAAATACTTTAAAACTCATAATATAACATGTTTCAAAGATCAATTTGCAAAATCAAAGCCCAAAGGTAGTTCAATTGAACCCATTTCCAAACAAAACTTCAAGAACATGCAACAAGCATGAACTTAATCAACTTCAAAGCTTCTAATACAAGAGCAAATGAGTCAATCCTTCCAAAAACATGCTGAATTCATGGACCAAAGCTAGAATATGGACATGCATGTGAAGATTTCCATGAAACCAACTCAAAACTCAACAATTAAACATGCATGCATGATTTAAGCTCCAATTCAACATATTAAGCTAATTCATGCCTTAAATCACTAACCTTACCATGAATCATGCGAGAACAACTCAAACTCACAATTAAAAGGGTGAGCTTCCTACCTCAAGTCTCCAATTCCAAGTCTAGAAGCCTAATTATGCAATCCTCTCTTCAATTCTTGTTGAAGCCAAAGTTCTCCTAACTATCTCTCTCTCTAGTCGGTTTTGGTCTCTCAAGGATGAGCAATGACATCTGGAAATAAACTCACTTTTAACAATGTGTTGCATGTACCGAAAATTTGCAAGAATCTTGTTTCCGGATCTTTGTTGAGTAAAAATGGGCTTAGGCTAGTTTTTGAAAGTGACAAGTTTGTACTTACCAAAAACGAAATGTATGTAAGAAAATGTTACATGTTTGATGGCCTTTTTAAAATGAATGTAATGACTGTTGTACTCTTTGGTATTAATAAAAATACATCTTCTTCTTACTTGCTTGAGTCTTCAAATTTATGGCATGGTAGATTTAGACATGTTAATTATGGATCTTTGCGTAGATTAAATAATATGGAATGTTTACCTAAATTTGACATTGATTTAAATCGTAAGTGTGGAATTTGTGTTAAGTCAAAATTATCCAAAATTCATTTTCATTCAATTGAAAGAAGTGCGGAACCACTTGAATTAATTCATAGTGGCATTTGTGATTTTAAATCAATTCAAACTAGAGGTGGGAAAAAATATTTTGTCACTTTCATAGATGACTATACTAGATATAGTTATGTTTATTTAATTCGAACCAAGGATGAAGCTTTGAAAACTTTCATTCACTATAAGAATGAAGTTGAAAATCAACTTGGTAAGAAAATTAAGAAATTTAGAAATGATAGAGGTGGTGAATATGAATCACCTTTTGGTGAAATTTGTAAAAAACATAGAATAATTCATCAAACCACTGCTCCTTTCACCTCAGCAAAATGGAATTGCTGAAAGGAAAATAGGACTTTAAAAGAAATGATGAATGCCGTGTTACTTTAGAACTTATAGGAGGAAACAATACTTTCTGCTAATTACATACTTAATAAAGTATCCAGAAAGAATGTGAATCAAACACCTTATGAAATGTGGCATAGAAGAGTACCATCCTACGAATACTTAAAAGTGTGGGGGTGTTTGGCTAAAGTGGCTATTCTTAGTTCTAAAAAGACTAAGATAAGTTCTAAAACTATTGATAGCATTTTCATTAGTTATGCCAAAAATAAAAGTGCATATCAGTTTTTGATTCATAAATCAGAATATTCCGAAATGCATGTAAATACTATTATTGAATCTCGAAATGCGTCTTTCTTTGAACATGTGTTTCCAAATAAGACTGGACAAGAGACTAGTAATAATAAAAGATCTTATGATACTATTACTAGTCATGATCAAGAGCAAGATAAAAAACAAGAGTAAGAGATAGATCAAAATAAGAAAGAGGAACCTAGACGTAATAAACGTGCTAGAACCTCAAAATCTTTTTGTTCAGATTTTTTAACATTTTTGTTACAAAATGAGCCTTTTATAGAAAGAGGCTGTTAATAGTGAAGTTGAATCCATCTTGCAAAATCACACTTGGGAATTGATGGATTTGCCACCAGGTTGTGAACCTCTTGGGTACAAGTGGATTTTGAAAAGAAAAATGAAAGCGGATGGATTAATTGACAAATACAATGTAAGACTTATGGTCAAAGCTTTTAGACAAAAAAAAGGTCTTGATTACTTTGACACATACTCACCAGTTACTAGAATAACATCCATTAGAATGTTAATTGTCATTGCATCTCTATACAATTTAGAAATTCATCAAATGGATGTAAAAACCGCTTTCTTAAATGGTGAGTTAGATGAAGAAATTTACATGGAATAACCAGAAGGATTTTCTATTCTAGAAAAAGAAAAGAAAGTATGTAAATTGGTTAAATTATTATATGGTTTAAAACAAGCGCCAAAGCAATGATGTCAAATAGATTCAAAATTAATGAATGTGACAAATGTGTTTATATTAAAAACACAAACAACGGTTATGTTATAGTATGTCTTTATGTGGATGATATGCTCATCATAGGTAGTAATAATGATATGATTAAAACTACCAAGAAAATGTTGAATAATCATTTTGACATGAAAGGCATGGGAATTGTTGATGTAATTCTTGGTATGAAAATTACCAAAATATCATAGAGTTATGATTTGTCACAATCACATTACATTGAGAAAATACTTGACAAATTCAGCAAAGATGATGATCATCTTGCTAGAACACCTGTGGATGTTAATATGTTTCTTTCTAAGAATGTACAGGAAGGTATTTCTCAATTAGAATATGCCTAAATTATTGAAAGCTTAATGTACTTGATGAACTGCACTCGCCCGGATATAGCTTATGCAGTAAGTAAATTAAGTAGATATACGAGTAATTTTAGAGTAGAACACTGGAAAGCAATTATAAGGGTTCTAAGATACCTCAGATTTACTCATAACATTAGGCTGAATTATACTAGATATCCAGCAGTACTTGAAGGATACTGTGATGCAAACTGGATATCGGATACTATAGAGACTCAAAGTCCACCAGTGGGTATGTCTTTACTCTTAGTGGTGCAGCTATGTCTTGGAAATCTTCCGAATAGACTTGCATAGCTAGGTCTACTATGGAATCAGAATTCATAGCTTTAGATAAAGATGAGGAAAAAGCAAAATGGCTTCGCCACTTCCTTGAAGATATTCCAATGTGGCCAAAACCGGTGCCTGCTATATACATACATTGTGATAGTCAATCAGCAATAGGTAGAGCACAAAGTCATATGTATAATGGTAAGTCACGACACATTCGTCGTCGACATAACACCGTAACATAACTACTCTCTAATGGAATTATTTCCATTAAATATATGAAGTCTAAAGACAACATAGCGGATCCACTAACCAAAGGGTTAGCAAGAGAGTTAGTTGAGAATTCATCGAGGGGAATGAGACTTAAGCCTATTAAATAAGAGTTACCAAAACGGCAACCCAACCTAGTTGACTGGAGATTCCAAGATTTAGGTTCAAAGGGATAACCGAGTTGTGTATGACTCATAAGAATCACTGGGGAGTCCAACTCCTATCCATTTTTATGATGAAATAATGATGTTTGCAGCGTTTTAGGGTAAGTAATACTTTTAATGATTCTTATATCTAGGTATACCTAGTAGAGTATGGCAGGATACTCTTCGTAAAAATCACCTATATGAGTGTAAACTGAGTCGGTTCTATGAGATTTGTGAAGGGCTACAATTCTTTAGAGCATTCATAAAACACTAGGTTGTTCAGGGCCAAAATGAACATAATAGTGAGAACTAAACTGTGTCTAGGAATAAACTGTGTGAGTTCTATTGTCTTGGTTTATACAAATGGCTGAACAGTTCAAGACATCATGTTCACTGGTTAATTAGTAAATTCGATAGTGTCTCACAAGGGAAGGTTCAAAGCCAAAAGCTACCAATCCTTTGCAGAATATTTTCAATTTCTGTACTCTCTGAAATTAGATCATGTTGTTGCATTTTCTCTCTGTTAAATTCCATTCATGTACGGAATTGTTGGAAAATTTGATTTTTATAGGCTTATTTTGGGCAAACTTTGAGCCCAAATTTGAGTAGGTCCCACACGTCTTTTGGGGTAGGTCCAAAGAGGTGACGTGTTCTTTGCCGCATGGCAAGTCACACGGTGAAGACGGTTCGTCAAAACCATTTATGAGTGAATGGGAACTTGACATCATTTTCGAGTTCGTGGAATGGACAATTAAAGAATTAAATGTGAGTTTCGTTATAAGGCTTGTCCCACATTGGAAACTTAAGAGAATTTATGTGTGTATATAAGTTGTAGATGGAAACACTTGGGTTGGGCCCCAAAGGGCACCCCAAGTTTGTAGAAGGGAGGAGTTATGGACAAAGTGAACCTTAGCCTATACCACCACACACTTGGCCATGCAGTCTGACGTCCAAATCGGCCGGTAGTATTACACAGTGCGGGTTGTGGGTTGGGTCGGTTCTAATATTAATTTATTTGAATTTTTTTCAAATTTCTTGCGGGAAAATTTAAATTTTGTGCCAATGTAATTTGAATTTGAATTCAAATTTTTGTCCAAAATTTGTGTCTCTTTTCAAATCCGAATTCCACTAATTTCCCAACTGTTGAACAGTTATAAAACTACCCAGATATATTCAAATCTGTCCAGCAGTTACCAACAGATTTGTCTAGGTTTTTGAACTGCATCTGTTCAAAGCAGTTGCATATCTGTTCAGTTTCAAATCTGTATCTGTTAGGCAGATTTCATACCTGTTTAGATTTTTCGAATAGGTTTATAACTGTTACAGTTTCAAACAGATATAAACTATCCAGCAGTTATCTGTTCAAATAGTAGTGCACCTGTTGGTTTCAAAACCAATCTATTTCAGTTTGAAATAACACATGTTCGGGTCTATAAGTATCAGATCTGGCATTTGTGAATTTCAAAAATTCATTTTGTTGCCTTTCTTTTGCTCTCTTGCATCAATTATTCTTCATATTATTTTAGAAAAAAATTCAGAGAGTTAAGAACATACGTTTGGTTCGCCGTACAATTTGTTTTGAGTGCTACTATAATTTGTGAAGAATATTGTATCCTGTGAGATAGGCGTCTTATATTCATAAGCACCGTAGTGGAGCGAATCTGTCTTAAGAATAGAGTATCAGACACTTGACTTGATCTTTAATTATTTATTCAGTTCGGTAAAATAAATTCGGTAAGTAATTTATTTTATTTGTTTGATTCGTTTCAATTTATTTATTTTACACAGAAGATTGTTCCAACACATTTCTTACTGAATCTAACAAAAGAAAATATCTGGAACTTTGATTCTTGCAATATAAAATTAAACTGTGGTCAGTAATTGATAATTACTTAAATTGAACAAATTTGAATTTGCCTCTTAATAGGCATGCATTGCACACACAAAATAAAGTATATGTTTTTCTTTTGTCATGATTTGCTTAACAAGACATTTCAAATTTTACAAGAACCCAAATGCACTCATCTTCAAATGCTACTAGAAACAAAATGGAATTTGTGTTATTCTCATATTGATTCCAAAATCCCTAAGTTTGACTACAAATGGATTAGAACATGAACTCAAAACCAAAAAAAAAAAAAAAATCAGCAGATTGTGAGGTACAAATAACAGTAACAAAAAATCACAGCAACAACAACAAATTCAGCAATTGGATGCAAAATTCAATAGTAAGTTCAAATACAATTCATCTCCAATGCTTGAAATTTTAAGTGTTCTCCACCTCTTTGTGCCCATCTATATCGGGGAGGGGGGGGGGAACAACAACAACAACAGCATCAGCAACCAATTCAGCCAAAAAAAATAGCAATTTCAGCACAAAATAACAGCAAAATAGCAAAAAAAATAACAACAAAAAAATAGCAAAACATCAGCAATTTCAACACCAAAACAGTAGGATTTCAGGAGGGAAGGGAGAGACCGAGAAAGATTTCGGACCACTTTGCGAGAGTGGGTTTCAGGAAGGGAGGTTGTCGTCGATGTTCGCAGCCGATTTCGTGAAATAAAGTTGTCGCTGGTGAAGAACTCAAGAGGGAGGAAAAAAGTGGATGGGAAGATATGGGTGGGAAAATTTGGATTCTGTTTCGTTGAATGAAATTTGCAATTTTTTTTTTTAGCTAATTTGAGTCATAAGGTTTTAGTGAACTGACGTGGTCCAATCTAGACTGTAGGAAGAAATGCTTGAGAGGAAGGCTGAAGAGAATCACTCCTTGCAATTATCACCATCCAGAACTATTGGCTCGCAACAGGCTAGAGAACAACCATGTCCCCACTAACCTAAGCCACAACGATTCATTATTGAAATGGCAAAATATAATAATTATTAAAGAGGAAATAACATGTCAGTGTATGTTGTACAAATAATAACAATTTCATGGACAGTGTATGTTGTACGATTAATAACAATTTCATGGACAAATTCATAAATTTATTTTTTAATATTCTAAAGTTATTCTAAAGTTTTTCATTAATATGCTATTATTTTTTTTACATTCTACTTAAATGATATTTTTTCATTATTAAAAGAGTAGTGATGTGTAAATAAAAAATTTGTACATAATTATATGATAAGTTTTGATTTTATCATTTTAAAGTAAAATACCAATCAAGATGATTTATATTTTTAACAATATCATTGTCACATTATTTTTGCCATAAATTTTATATAAAAAATGTAAATATATCATTTTCTTAATTAAAAATGGACTTGCTTAATCATGCCTCACAAGCTACTTAAACATGTGATGAGATGAGAGCACCACATGCTGGCTTTTAATCAAAATTTAATTAACTAAAATGACCTTGTAGGATCCATTATTATATGCAATTAATTGAAGTTTATAAAGAACGGAAAATGAGAGAAGTTGGAGGCGAACAAGATGAATCATGCGATTAAACTTAATCAACCGTGATACAGGGCTATAATGGTTAAGTTCTAAACTCAGTTGGCAAGGAGAAAAAAAAAAGAAAACACATCATAAGTGGGTCCTTCCCATGAGAGCTCTCCATAAAACTCTCAAGGGTTGAAATGACTTAAATACCCTTGTAAGGTACATATGGATGTGTTTGTTTGAACGGACTGGATAAGGAGAGATTGTAATCCATCGGACTGTTAGTCTCGGGATACATTGTCCCCAGACTATTTGGTTAGATTGGATTTGTATCCTATATTTGTTTAATTATGGAATTAGATGTCTGGATTGGACTATTAGTGAATCTAATGTTTGGTTAGACGGACTGGATAAAGATAAATTTTGAAAATACTATTTTACCCTTGTAATTTATAATTTTTATTTAATATATAATTTTAAATTTGTAATCTATAATTTATAATTTATAAGTTAACAACACTAAAAAAATTTAATTTATAAGGCCATAATTTTTAATTTATTATTTTCAATTAAATTAAATTTATAATTTATAATTTATATTTTTTATTTAATATATAATTTTAAATTAATGACAATAAAAAACAATTTTATTTAATATATAAATTAAATTTTCAACAACACTAAAAAAATTTAATTTATAAGGCCATAATTTATAATTTATTATTTTTAAATAAATTTAATTTATAATTTATATTTTTTATTTAATATATAATTTTAAATTAACAACACTAAAAAAATTTAATTTATAAGGCCATAATTTATAATTTATTATTTTTAAATAAATTTAATTTATGATATATATTTTTTATTTAATATATAATTTTAAATTAACAACACTAAAAAAATAATTTTATTTAATATGTAAATTTAATTTTTTAACAACACTAAAAAAATTTAATTTATAAGGCCATAATTTTTAATTTATTATTTTTAAATAAATTTAATTTATAATATATATTTTTTATTTAATATATAATTTTAAATTAACAACACTAAAAAAATAATTTATAAATGTTGAAAAAACTATTTTACCCTTTGCTAATTGTTTACTAAGCAATAGAATGGATGGTAAAATGAATATGTCGCAAAATAATCCCATGGGATACCAATTTTATAGTTTCTATCCCACTTCCCTTCATGGGATAGGATAGTCTCATATTTGTGAGACTAATAATCCGAGGAGACTATTAATCTAAAATAAAATTTTTCAAACAAATATCAGACTATTAATTCGATAAAATTAATAGTTTAATTTCACCCCTTAATCCTTGGAAACAAACACATCCTCATGGAATAATGGGTCAATTACATTTTTAAAAAAGGAAACAGAGAAGATAAAAGAGGAGAGTGGCAAACATAGGCCAGCTACCTAGTGGAAAGACCAAAGTACCTTTGTGGGAAGCCCACAAAGAAAGATGCTGTTTTATCACATTTCATATTAAAGTCCAAATATAGTTAGATTCTTTATTTTTTAAAAAAATTTTTTCTTAATAAAAAAGGACGGGTGACCAATGTATGACAATTCCACTTGAACATACTATTGTAGTCTATGCTCACTAGGGACTAGGGAGATAGAGATGAAAAAGACCTAGATGAGCCTACATATAAGTGTTATATTTGTAATGAGCTAGGAGAGAAAATGACCAATTAATAAGTAGAATTAAATACACTTAAATATGTTTAGTTTTTGAATTTTTAAAAATAATTTTTGACTTTTTAATTTATATTTTTTTTTGTTATTAGTAATTTTTTTAGATACACTTAGGCCAAGTTTAGCTACCCAAAATAAGTACACACTTTTTATCTTTTTATCTTTTTTTCATCATATCACTTTTCTACTTTTTAGCATATCTTTTCGTAAAAAGATAAAAAGTATACTTATTTAAGTTATCCCAAACAACCCCTTAATCTAAACATATTTAAAAAGTAAAATATTTATGAAGAAATTTTTTAAAAATTTCAACAAATATAAAAAATACTAAAATATACTAAATTTTTATATTTTTTGGTATTTAATAAATTTTTAAAAGATTTTTTCACAAATTTTGTACCTTTAACTATATATACATTAAGTGGATCTAAAAAGTAAAAAATAAAAATTGGCTGAAATATTTAAAATTTTACTAATAACAAAAAAAAAAAAATTACAAATACTATTTTTAAAAAAACTTAAAACCAAACATAGTAATGATTTTGTTTATTTGCCTTTACAATGGCAATTTCAGCTATTGCAAAATATGTTTAGCTTTGTTTGTCAAGGCAAAAGTAGTTACTCCATTATCATTTTGAAAGACTCCCATACATTTGAAACATTGCAATGCACAAATTTGCCTATGCCACATCTACTTTACAGCAAAAATGAAAGTGGTTTAATTTTCTTGTTTTTTTCTTATAATATCCTTTGGATCTAAGTGTGAACATGCTATTAAATAATGATTGAAGTAAAGGGCCAACGATTTGAGACAAAATAATTTATTTTCCTAATTAAATGATTAGCTTCCTATAGAGAAGAGAGAATCGCACTTTAGTGTGTACAATTTAAAGTGGTCGAAAAAATATAAACATATAAGTGAGTGTATCCTGATATAAGTAAAAATTATGGCGTTAATTGTAACAGAACACATACCACACTTACATCTCAATGTTTTAATAATTATTTTGAAATCTCCGCACTAAAAGGCAATTCTCAAAAGAAAAACACACACATAGAAGAAATATAGAATGAGAAAAGAAAAAAAGAGAGGTTAAACAAATTTCCTTTCATAGTAAATCTAGTAGGGTGCATAATTGCTAAACAAAATAGTAAAATGCCTAAAGCAAACAAATACATAGTATTTGCCTTTATATAGTGGGTAATGATAAATAAAATAATTGAAGGGAATAGGTTTCACGTTCATATTTTTAGCCCGTATAATTGGCCATCTGCAAACCTAATTTGACATGTCGCACATGCATAGAAAAAATAATTCCCCCGTAATTTTGGCACCCATATTAGCCATTTTTATTCTACCTTAATGTAGATGAAAGTGATACTAAGTTACTTGCGAGGATTTTTTTTTTAAACATATTTTCCAGGATAATCATTTTCTTGCATAGCCAATATGATTGTACCTTGATGTTCGTTCTACAATAATTTGCATGTTAAGATTGAAAAATACTTCTTTTTGATAGCTTGTCATATTCCAATGTTAAAAATAAGGGTAAAGTATATTACGGTCTCTATAATTTGAGATTTGTGTTATTTTGGTCCTTAATTTTTCAATTGTGGCACATTTGAGCATAAATTTTGAATCTTGTTCCAAATAAGAACAATTAAAGATACCATTACTTAATTTCAAGAGCAATAAGCCTGTCGCCACACCGACCATCAAATACAAGATTGGGCCTCTTTTCAGAGATTTGATGGAACGACCTAGCCCAAAACTTGGCGAATGATGGCCCACCCTACCCAAGAGTGCTTATGTCATAGGGGAACTCATGGCTTAGAAACAATCCTTATGGATTTGATATTCAGTAGGAATAATAAGAATCAAAGTCCAGGTTTGTTGGTGAGCCTAGTGACAGGAGACTATCTAGCTTGGTTCAAAGAGCACTCGTTGGTTTAAAGGTTTTTTTGTTGCTAAATGTTACAGCATAAATGCTGAACTATTGACCTTACTTGTTTGGATGGGTGTTCACCCCAAAGTGTTCCTAGACTGCATGCATACATCCGTAAGTAATTTAGTGCAACATGGCAAATTTCATCGAGAGGAATCAACAAAGAAAAGAAAACGAGTCAACATCTTAATGTGTATTTGAGAGATTGCCCTTGGGCTGAGGAGTGTCCACATGAGTTCGTTGAGGTGTCTACATAGGCATGTGGTCCTCTTTTATATTATGTCGAAAGTTCGGATTGCTCCACCTAAGTAGAACTAAAAGAAGGAATTGGAAATGGAAAGGGGGAGCCAGAAGCTTCATTTTTGGTAGCTTGCTTACTCTAGAAGTTCTTTCTCGTATTCCTTTCAAACCTATCAAAAGCACATCCGCTAAAGCTTCCAATTCGAGCCAAACTTCCATCTGATGAACTTTGCTCTCCCTTCCCTATCGATTACACACAAATTCTTCTTTCACCAAACTTCCATCTAAGGTCTTGCCTTAAGAAAAGGTTCCTTCCAAGAAAAGGTTTAAACCCTTATTTCTGAATGAAAGATCAGCTCAATTATTTTCGGACCAGGTTTGAGAGAGAGAACTGAAACTTAAGCAACTAAAAGGATGCAATCTCCCTTTCCCGTGGGAGAAGGCAAGCCGAGAATGAAGGAAGCTACCATACTACAGAAAGAAAGAGAGAATAAAAGGATTCGCGGCGAGAGGCATGAAAAAGGTAAGCTTTCTATGGATACAATGCCCCATTTTTCCCTCACAACGGCGACATCTGTCTGAAGCAGATGAGTCTCACCCATGCAAGCATCAGGAAAAGCTAGCAACTTGTTAGCAATTATCCTTACAATCCAAGAAGCACATCTTGGTCCCACTTTTTTGATGGCTTAGTTGCACATCGCCTCTTCAATCCCTTGGGTTGGATTATCCCTTTCCGTTAAGGTTAGTAATTAATTTGATAAAATATAAACTTATTTAACAAAAATAAATGTCAAAAAAATATTTTTGAATTTTTAAAAATTATTTCTACACACTAAAAATAAAATTATGTAAAATAAATATATCTTTTAGACATTTATTTATTTTACTAAATTAATTTTTATTATGTGTTTGGTTGATAGTTACGTAATGGGTGGTTGTTTTATTTTCATTGAATCAATTTCTATTTTTTCAAAAATCAAATATGGTGACAGCTTTGATATCATTATTAAACCAATCCATTAAATTAAAAAAAATCCAAAACTAAAAACATTTCATATATTAAATATATCGATTACACATTAAAATTCTAACAGCCACCCATTACATAATCATTATTCAACCACATAATAAAAATTAATTTGATAAAAAAACAAATAAATGTTTAAAAATTTATTATTTTACATAATTTTATCTTTTGTGGGTAGAAATAATTTTTAAAAATTTAAAAATATTTTTTTGACATTTATTTTTATCAAATTAGTTTATATTTTATCAAATTGACGATTTTGCCCTTGAAATTAAACAATAATATTTTCAATTGTCCTTATTTGGAACAAGATTCAAAATTCAAGGTCAAATGTGTCATAATTAAAAAGTCAGAGACTAAAATGACACGAGTCCCAAACTATTAGGACTATTAGGACTATTAGTGTAATTCATTCTAAAAATAAACATCTAAATGTCAAATATTCGAGATGGGTTGTTTTGAGAAATAGGTTAAAAGTCAATTTTTTGATTTTTTTTCAACTTTTTTGAAAAAAATATGTAAAAAAATAGAGAGATAATGTAATCTAAAGAGGTTAAAAGTCAAAAAATAACTTTTTACCTACTCGTCAAAACAAGCCATAATAAAAATCATTGAATATGCTTGAGGTTGAATTCAACTATTCCGTACACACCATTGATTTTCAAGCCATGTATTGTTCTTGTGCATACATAAACTCAGATGCGAAACTATGTTGGCGCCAAGGGGGTCTTCTTGGCAATTCCGCTTGACAAAACTCCTTTGAGTTGTAATTTTATTCGCATTTTTATTTCAGTGAGGCTATGAGTTGTTAGATGCGAATCCAACCCGAATCGTGCTTTGTAGAGAAGTTTGTGGTGTTTAATTCTTTCAAGATTGCCACTTTGCTGATTCGAGGCATGGCGGCGCACAGCAATACCCAAAACAAAATATAAAAATGCATTCAAAGTTGCCTATCCGCTTGAGCGGAGAATTCTTGGTTCCAGAAGTTTGATCGCTTGCAAAAATACTGCGATATGTTTTTTCCCGCTCGAGCGGAACTTTCCGCGCTCGAGCGTAGGACGCTCGAGCGGCCAATTTGACGCTCGAGCGAAGATCGCGGGACAGTCTTCTATACATACATGTTTCAGTCCAAATCTAGGATTACCTCTCCAGATCTTCTTCTTGGGTTCTAGGGTTTATATCTGAGGATATTTTACTAGTTTTTTTTTTTTTTTTTTTATGTTTAATTGAGTATTCAATTCATGGTTTAAAAAGGATACATCAAAGGATTATTTGTTTGTTCTACACAAAAGAGAGAGTTGTTCTTCAGTGAATTCTGAAGAATTCGAGCCTGAAGCTTTGGTGGATTTTAGAGTGGCTCATCGTCAAGACAATTCCGAGGTGAAGACAGGATTGGAAGAGGTACATAGGGGTTAGTTCAATTCGGGCGTGGATTCGCTAGGTAATTGAGAGTATACCTGTGCAATTCCTTTATGTCTTTTTAGTGGATTGTTTTGTGGCTTTTGTCCGTAGTTTTTTTTTATCACAATTGGAGGTGTCCAATTGTGATTTTTCCACGTAAAATCGTTGTGTCGATTTGTCTTGATTATTTGAATGAAATTGTTATATACTGCTTAAAATTGATACATAATCACAAATCAATATTTAGGGGATTTTTAGATTTTTCAATGACCCCTAATTAATTTTTGAAAATTTTATAGTTATCTTTATGTTTATAAGTATTTATAAAATGTAAAATGTGATAAGATAGTCTTCCAAGTTAAGAAAATTATTTTAATATCTCTTTAGTTTATTAGTATTTTACAATAACCAACCGTTTCACATGCTAATTCATAGCATTACTTTCATCTAGTTGATTTTAATTATGCAAGGGGTACATGCCACTTTTTTTTTTTTTCCCCAAATTATATAATCTAAATCAAAGAGGTATGTATACTATTGATTTACTATCATGTCAATAAATAAAATAGCTTAAAACGGTGATTTAATCAATTATATACTGAGATTTAATTAATATTTTAAAATTAACTTTATAAAAGAATGACTTGTTAGATTTTATTTTTTATTTTTTCCTCATGAAATACTTATTTCACAACATTCATGTAATAAATTATCTTTGATCAGTTGTGTATCAAAACTAACTCAATTTTTTTTATGCACACCTTGACTTTTCCTATAAAAAATTTATTGTTCTGCCCTAGTCATATTCAAGAAAGATCATTAGTTTTAAAATTTGAATTAGAGTCGTGTTAGGGAGCTCGAAAGCTCCCCTCCCCCCGAATCCCCCTAATTCAAAAACGACGTCGTTTTTCATTTGTTTTTTTTTTTTTTTGCAGATCAGAAGAAGGAAGAAGAAGAAGGAGGAGGGAGGAGGAGGGACTGGGGGGGAGGAGGAGGAGGGAGGAGGAGGGACTGGGGGGGGAGGAGGAGGAGGAAGGAGGAGGAACTGGAGGGGACCCAACAAATAGGGCTGGAGGCGGAGGCGGGCAGAGGCAGAGGCGGCGATTTGCTCTGACGATCGGCGTCATGAAATGATGATCGGCGGAGGCAAGTGATGATTGGCGGCGATGATTGGCTCTCTCCTCCTCTTCCCTTCTCTTCTCTTTCTCTCCCTCTCCCTCTTCCTTTGCAGACTCGAAAATGGAAGAAAAAAAAGAAAAAAAAAAAAAAGGCTATTGCCCAAAACGACCGGGGGGGGGAACTTTCGAGCTACGAAACATTATTGTTTGAATTATATGGTGACAAGCAATGAACTAAATTCGTGTCACTTTGAAGTAAATTAATGAATTGAAATTTGTATTTTTAATTATTGCATTAAAAATTTTAAATAAAAATATAATTTAAAGACAACAAAATAGATCATTGACACAAATGAAATAACACCATCTGCTAAAAATGATCAAAATGCCGAAAAAGCTTCATTTACATTGTTCTTACATTGAAATTATATGTACAATTTTTTCCATGGCAAATGAGGAATTATTACATCAAGTTCATTACCAACCTCATGTATATACATCTATTTCAAGTAGTCTCCATCCTTTACAATTTTTATTTATTTTTAATTATATTCTTTATAGTTTTGCTTGCAGTTTGGATGAAGTATTGATGAAAATTGTATAAAGTCACGGGGACACAGTTCATGTATTAAAAAATATGAAAGAAAATTACATTAATGAATGATGATGTATAATATACTCTTTTACTTTTATTTTGATTTAATGAAAGTTCTAATAAACTCTATTTATGAAGAAATATGTAAAATAATCATTAGAATTGAGCATATTTTGAAAGTCACGTCTGATTGAACGTATGTTTTTTTTATTTTTATTTTTATTTTTTTTTATTGGAAATGGTATATATCATAGAATTATATCATAAAAAGTTCAAAAAAAGCTTGGAACCTCTAATTAGAGGTGCCACTAGTGATGTATCCACTGCTATTGTCAATGCTGTTTTTTTTTTTTTTTTTTCACCTCATTAAAGATGTGTTTAGAGCCTCTAAATTAGAGGTCTTTAATATAACTGTAAAAAGTTATTTAGCAAATCTGATTTATTATATAGTTGTGTATACTATAAGATATATATATATATGATTATGTTACAAGAGAAAAAAGAAAAGAAAGAATGTGATTTCGTGTTAAAAAGACACCCCACATGTGATATAGACCGTATTATTAAAAAAAAAAAAACCTTTATATGGGGCTCACCGATTCAACAGTCATATACTATGCGTTTTTGTTTATAAAAAAGGTTTATATATTTTTTGAAAATTCATATCAATTTGATTGTTGTAATTTTTGCTTGTTATATGTGTAATAAAAACAATTTAAAACAAGTTAAATTGAAAGTGATTCTATTTTTTTTTTTTAGATTCTACCACTCTATTTACTTTCGTTTTCAAAATAATTTTTCTAAATTTTTTTAAAAAAAAAATCTAAAAACTAATTTTAATGAAATATTTTTTTATCATTTTCATACGACTCTTTTTTTGGAGTGAAAATAAGGAATTCATATGTATATTTTACCTTTTTATTATAAATTTATTAGTCATCTGAATGAAAAAATAACATTGTCACATCTTTTACGTTGAAATATAATTTTATTTTGTGTATTTTTGTGTCTTTATACCATCTATATTAATTTTTGTCTCTTTAACCTTATTAGAAAATAGATCTATTGCAACTATGTCAAAACTTTGGGACTTGTTGTATTTTCTCAAAACCTTAAGGAAAGTGTAATTTACTCTAAAATTAACTATTTTGGGACACTTGTCAATCTCCTAAGGTGTACTCGTAGGCAAAATTGACAAAAATTTAGACGAAAAGATCAAATTGAAATTGGATTTAAAATGTAAGAATCAAATTATTCAAATTAAAATTATAAACTAAAGTAAAATTTGAATCAAATTATAAAGATAAAAAAAAAGTAATCAACCATTAAAAATAAAATTTCAAAATCAAACCTAGGTATATTTTTTTTATGAACTATCATTTATGCAAAACTAGAGATGACAAAAAAGTTTATAAAAATTCTACATGAGTATTATGCAAAATTTTTGATAATTTTTTTGAGAATCCCCAACATTTTTGCTATCATTTTAGAATAAGAGTTATAGAAGGTGAAATTATCTCCCAAAAAAAAATGAGATGATGTGTCCTGCCTTTCTACTTTGCCAAGAGAAACCAAATGTTAGTGATTATCCCTGACCATATTTGGTTGAGAGGATCCTCCGATAATCAAGTCAGCATACTAATCGACTATAATAGAATATATAATGTTAATTGAAAATGAGGTTTTTTAGTTACCTATTACTTTTCTTATGTTTTATTTGCCTGCCCTTTTATAGTTTCTTAGTTCAAATCTCGTTTGTTTGATCATCTTCCAATTGGATGGTCACGTCTGCGCTTGACTCTGGTCGATCAAGTTGCCAAGTTGCTTTTGTTCTTGATTTTTAGATTTTTGTCATATGAATAACTTGGATCGTGTCAGATGTTAGTGGCTAACTTGCCATGCATTATGTCCATAAGATCAATTCGATTGGATGACTTTGCCTTCTACTAGGTCCAACTTATGTTTCTTTAGTTTTTGACTTGTGTTCCTAGCCGTTAGATTGAGGTTTAATCCAATGTTCTTCCTTTGTTTTGTAGATCCGCCTTTTAGAAGGATATCTCTATGCTTGTTTGCCTTTCATGTGCTTGGGCTTATGTCAACCTGTTGTTAGCTGTCCTCTATAGGTTTTAAGGAGTTGATTTGGGTTCATCCTTCTCTTTTTGGGTTAATGTCATTAGGTTTAGGGCGCAGGCTTATATTTTTTCCATCCACAAGAATAATTATAATCTATTGAAATTTTGAAAAAATAATTATATATTAATAAAAAAATTTATAATTTTAATTATTAATATTTGTAAAAATTATCACTGATTTATAATTATTTTTACAAAACACCACTTATTATTTGATATTTTCTAAAAACTACTACAAATATATATGAGAAAGTATGGCCAGAATTAATGTAGTGACATGAAAAGTCAACACAATCCAGCGATCACAACCGTCCATCACTGAACTATTTAGCCATCAAAAGACTGATGGAAAAAATCAGATGAAAATTCTACAAATCTACGGCTGATACTTGCCATAAGAGAGACAATGTGGGCCCAAGCACCATTCATGCATGCATGAAAGCAAGCACATACATGGAGCAGATGAGCGCATGAACTAATATAGCCATGGATTTTCCCAATAACTATATAAGGCACCAAATGAAGGACAAGCTATCTTTCCATTTATCAGATCAAATCCATCTCTCTACCCATTTCCCATTTCCCCTTTTTCTTCTTCATTCTCTCTCTACTTCATATATTTCCATATCTTCAAACAAAAACTGGAAAAAAAAAATTAAATAAATTATACATATATATTGGACCATCTATGTTTATTAGATGTTTGCTGTATGTAAATTTATGTATTTTTGTGATTTGAATGTGAAAGAATTGGTAAGAATACAGAAAGAGAAAATTTTTGGGGGTTTGTGTTGAGGATTGTGAGCATGCCCTCAGTTCTTACTGTGCCTCCTCTTAGATCTTAGTGTTTTTGAAGATTTCACGTCTGGGTTTTCTTTAATCAGGTGGGTTTTGTGAAAATCTCGATTTGGGTATTGAAATTTTTGATCTTGATAAGGGTTCTGGATTGATATTGTGGGTTGGGTTTTTTCCAGGGGCGTTGAATTCTGTGTGGGTTGATCGTGAAAGGATCTGATGTTTTTGGATTGAATTCGAGGATATCCAAGTTGTGCCTTGCTGGTTTGTGGGTTTTCTGGAATTCTTCGAAGAAAGGTATGGTTGTTGTTGTTTGATTGGTTTTAATCTGCATTTGTAATTGATGAGCTCGGATTGCTGCGATGGATTGGTAAAAGGTTGAATTTTGATGGGTCTGTGTATGTTGTAGATTGAATTAGCAAGAGAATTGGTGTTTGTTTGTAAAGATTTGAGTTTTTCTTTGTTTTTTTGAATTGGATAGTATTGATTTGCACTTGCACAATTTAGAATCGGGTTCGATGAAGTAATTATTCTTTTGTAGGGAAAATGCAATCCGATCTTGGAAAGTTATTTATTGGTGGAATTTCTTGGGACACAAATGAAGATCGTTTGAAGGAGTATTTTAGTGGGTATGGGGAAGTTTTGGAAGCAGTAATTATGAAGGATCGGAGCACAGGGCGCGCCCGTGGTTTTGGTTTTGTTGTCTTTGCCGACCCGGTAGTTGCAGAGAGGGTCATTAAGGAGAAACACAACATTGATGGTAGGATGGTAAGTTGGTTTAGAATTTCTCAATTTATTGCTGATGTTATCTTCACACGAGAGTCCGGATTTGTCTAGTTTGGTTGTTTTTTAGAATGTAGGCAATTTAAACTAAAATTGCTTATTGTCTTTTTAT
Source organism: Camellia lanceoleosa (assembly GCA_025200525.1). Classification (NCBI taxonomy): domain Eukaryota; kingdom Viridiplantae; phylum Streptophyta; class Magnoliopsida; order Ericales; family Theaceae; genus Camellia; species Camellia lanceoleosa. The sequence continues at coordinate 60,445,211 of CM045762.1, forward strand.
TCTTGTTTTTGCTGCTCTTCAATGATACTAGATTTTGTTCGCAATGTTTCTGTTTATTATGTTAGTTTAAGATCAAATAGTCTTTGAGTTTGATGTGCACCATGGGTTCTCAATCTTCAGGTTGAGGCAAAAAAGGCTGTTCCAAGGGATGACCAAAGCACAATGAGTAGATGCAGCAGTAGTATTCAGGGGTCTCCCGGTCCAGGACGCACGAGGAAGATATTCGTTGGAGGCTTAGCTTCTACAGTCACCGAGAGCGACTTTAGAATGTATTTTGAGCAGTTTGGGACCATCACAGATGTCGTGGTGATGTATGATCACAACACCCAGAGACCAAGAGGCTTTGGATTCATCACCTATGATTCAGAGGATGCGGTGGACAAAGTGTTGCTTAAAACTTTCCATGAACTGAATGGTAAAATGGTTGAGGTCAAGCGTGCAGTCCCCAAGGAGTTGTCGCCAGGTCCGAGCCGAAGCCCACTTGGTGGATATAACTATGGTTTGAGTAGGATCAACAGCTTGCTCAATGGCTACACTCAAGGGTACTCTCCAAATACAGTTGGAGGCTATGGCCTTAGAATGGATGGTAGATTTAATCCGATCACTGGTGGTCGAAGTGGGTATGCTCCATTTGGTTCTGGTTATGGAATGGGTTTGAACTTCGAACCAGGGTTGAATCCAAATTTCGGGGGAAGTGCAAACTTAAATAGTAATCTGACCTATGGAAGGGGATTGAACCCTTATTATGTTGGTAATTCAAATAGGTTTGCGAATCCTGTTGGGTATGATGGAGGGAATGGAGGAAACACTTCCTTTTTCAGCTCGGGGAATCGGAATTTGTGGGGGAATGGAGGACTTAATTATGGAACAAGCTCAGCAGGTTCGAGTGCCTTTGTAGGGTCTGGAGGTGGAAGCATTGGAGGCCCCTTTGCCAACAGTGGATTTAATTGGGGTTCTTCTCCAATTTCACCCCAAGGTGAAGCTAATGTTTCTAGCCAAGGTGGAAATCTTGGTTATGGAGGTGGTGATAATAGCTATGGTTTGGGCGGGGGAGTGTATGCAAGAAATGCTGCGACTAGTGCCCCCCCCTCATCATCATATGCTGCATCAAATGGTGGTTATGATGGGGCTTTTGCTGATTTTTATGGTGGTAGTTCAGTTTACGGGGACCCTACTTGGCGTTCGACAAACTTTGAGCGAGAGGGATCTGCTTCGTTTGGTTATGGGCTTGGCAACGGAGAGTCTGATATACTGCCTCAAAGTCCTTCTGGTTTTGGCGGTGGTTATAGTATTACTAAGAGACAGACAAATAGAGGTAAGGGCAGCCACTAATAACTACAATATAGTGTCCTCTCATCAATCTTGATCTCATGTTTAGTTTTGTTACGGAGTGCAGACCTTTATTTTACATCACAGTTTCGCAAATTATACATTTTTACACAACATAGATATTTCCAGAACATGATGAAATCATCATCAAAAATATAAAGGAAAAGTTACATTCGCTAACACACCCGTTCTCACATTCGGTAAAAGCGTTAGTAGAGTGTTAGTAGCATTGTTGGAAGTATAATTGCTAGAGGTTTGTTTAATCTTGTGATTTATGATTGATCTAGAGGCCTTTTTAAAATTTTTTTTTTTTAATCAAAAAAAAAAAAAAAAAAAAAAACTTGTGATATATAATTTAGAGTCCCTTTTTTGCACTTGTTGGTTGTGGTGATGCTTATAAAGAATTTGAAAGAATGGTAAATTTTATGTCATGGACTCAGGTGCAAGCATCAGTCCCATCCTATAGTTGTAGTCATTTGAAAGACTCAATATCAAATTTGTGGTGAAGTTTTATATCCAAAAGAACAATTATGTTCTAGGATATAGTTTCATTTGGTTGAAATTGTAAGCTAGACCTATGGTTTTGCTGGACATCCTGGACTGATTTATTGTAATGTAATGACGAGAATAAACCAATAGAAACTGTTGTGAACCTCATGGTTGAGGTGCGGAAATTTATCAAAATAGGTGATTGGGAATAATAAAACAGTTCTCATAGAGGAAAGTTTGAAACTGCAGCTCTGACCCTTGATGTATTAAGCTTATGATACTTGATGCATGCTCCTCCTGAAACTTTGATTATGCACTGTAGGAGCTTATTCTTGTCTTAACCTCAACCTTAAGTTGGGAGCCTAGGTTTTCTTTTGATGTCTTTTAATATGTGCAGTATCCCCTTGATAACTGTTAAAATAAATCTTATCAAAAAAAAAAAAAAAAGAAAAAAACTTTCGTACTTTATTTTTTAAATGCTGCAAAGAATTCACTTTATGTGTGTGTGTGTGTGTATATACTGCTGTATGAATCAGTTCTGATTGAGAGATTGATAAAAAAGTGTTCACTCTCAATAGGGCCATTTGATAGAAATGACTGTGCAAGGAGGTGAAATCATGCTCAAACATTAGCTTTGATGGGATAAAAATAGAGAAAGACTGAAAATTTAGAAAATATTCAAACTCTTTTACATCAGCTTCAACAAGTAATAAAACTGGTAAAATGGCTAAATTCAGAATGGTCTCAATACGAAAGACCTTAGAAATCAGGATAGATGTTTTTTCCTCCCTCTGTTTTTCTTATTATTTATTTTGGATACAGTATTACAGCAAGAGCATTAAACATAACTGTTGCTTTTTTTTAAGGAAACAAGTGGTGAGGCTTGAACCCTTAATTGGCAATTATTTAAGAATGTGCCTGGGCTTTGGGGGCTTGTGCTAGTGCGAGTGTGGGCGTGGGTGTGGGTGGGTGTGTGTCCAAGCATTAGACTTTCCTAAACCTAAACTTTAGGGTATTGGGATATGTGTATCCAAAAGTAATATTATGAGGACATATTTAGATCACTCGTATAAATTGTATATTTATATAATATTCTTAGATAAGCTGAAGCTTGAAAGTAAATAGTATCTAGGAAAAATATGAAATTTCTATCTCCCATCCATACGAGAGGCAAATATTTATTTACTAGCAAATGTGAACTTCTTCTTCCTTAAATATCATATAAACTAGATGTCCAAGTGTCTAAATTTGGTATTGCTATAGGACACATATTTCACACCCTTATCCTTGTCGTATATCCAGCGGACATAGGCACTGTGGGGGGATTAGAAGAGTCCATATAACACTAGTGCTAGGTTAGAGATATTGCATGCGGAGTAATATTAATAACCAAACCAAACTCAGCATTTTGTCTCAATAAAATGGTGTTGGCTATATGAATCATTTTTCATCATTCTGCTTTATCCAGAGTTATATGCTTAGTCAGTTTAGGTCTTCAGCTCACTTAGCATTTCTATTTATAGGATCATCCATGTTACATGTACTCTTTAATTTTGCTGAAGTGTCTGTGTCGACATGATACAACACGGGTGCAGGTACAGGATATGGATTGGTCCTTTTGACGACTTAGTTTTTTTTTTTTTTAGGGAAAAAAATTAGAATAAAATCATTGTATTCTATATTTTTATATTGCCAATACATTAAAATCATAGCAAAATCATTATATGTAATATGATATATCATGAATAAATTATACACATATATAATTTATATATTTCCAATTAGACTATGTATCGTCATAACTAATTTTTGGATTCTTTTTTGATGAGTCCATGTATCCTAAAATTTGGAGTTTGATGAGTCTGACCTGTAGACATATACACCCACACTTGAACCCATGTAACATAGGTGGTCATATTGTCTTTTTTTTTTTTATATTTTTTATATTTTTTTTTATATTGTTGCATCTATAGGTGTACTTTCTTTTTTGTGAAGGATAAATGCATCTATAGGTGTGCATTGTGCATGACCAAACCATCTTTATTACTTATCTCTCAACTTACCTTCAGTTGCTACTCCTACTATTTCACAAATATATTTAGTTTTAATTTTTATCTTTTCTATTCTTATCACACATTCATCTAAGCATTCTCATCTCAGTTGCACTCATTTTATGAATGTGTTGTTTCTTAGTTGCCTGACCTTTTGTCTAGTAAAGCATTGCTAGGCTTATAGCTGTTCTATAAAATTTCTTTTCAATTTTGTTGGTATTCTTTGATCACATAATATGCCAGATGCACTATTCCACATGAGCCAGTCTACTTCAATTCTATGGATCATATCATCTCCATGTCACCATCTGTATTAATAATAGAACCTTGGTAACGAAAATGTTCACTATTTCTTATCTCCTGATTTTCAATTCACTTTTTCATTATATCTATTTCTACTTTTACTAAAGTTAAATTCTAGTTTTATTTCTACTAATTTTAAACCCTTTGACTCGAGTGCTTATGTTCAGATTTCTAATTTTGTGTTAATTTCTTCCTTAGTTTCATCCACTAGAACAATATGCAAACTACATATGCCATGGGACATTGTCCTAAATGGGTTTAGTTAATTCATACATAACTATGTAGAGTAATATTTTTAATGCAATGATAAAATGAAAATGATCAATGTAGTATGCTTCCACATGTTTTTAAGAAAAGGGTGGTCATATGTAATCATCTATTTGGTCATATTTGACATTCTGCTTTTGAACATCCTCATATCATTGCTAGGTGGGTGATTGCATGTCTCCTATTTTTTGTGCGAGCTAGTGGGACGTACCTCTCCACCAAGCTTGTTATCCACTTATCTATAAGGTAAAGGCTCAAGGCTTAGTTTTGCTTCCCTCTTTATGCGCACGTGTATGTTGCTCTTAAATATCAGAAGTCTGCCCTTCATTTCCATAGACACCCACTGCCACAAACCTGATGAAGGCAAGCTCAATCCATGTCCCTGGTAAAACCACCTAGAACTTTGATGGCAGGTTACTTGATTGCTTCATTGTCTATTATTTCAAACTACAAATTTTCTTTCTAGATTTGTGTTTTTGTCAGCTGGATGTCACATGTTGAGTTGCCAACTCTGGTGGGGGTTAGAATAGGAAACATAAATAAGGATGGTGAACCTTGAAGTGATTGTCGCAAGGAAAATTCTGAACATAGAGAATATTTTAGATATGACTAGCATATTGTAACGAATAGAGACACTGTAGAATATTTTAGATCTTTTAAGGTTGACTCAAGTCGGAATCTTTTCAACAAGTGGTCTAATAGTTTTCTATTATACATAATTGCAAAGGTCCTTTACTACAGAGAGAGAAGGTTTTACTTGTCTGAAGTTAAGTTCCTAGTTGTCATTATATTAGGTAGCTATTATCAATATCAAATAAGAAATTTGTATGTTTGTCTCACATTGACTATAGACTTAATTAAAATAGAAAATGCATTATAAAGGTCTTTCATACCTATCTCTCAAACTTTCAAATGATATTTAGTGGTGTAAGTTGAGTACATGTGCTTAGACTTTAAAGGGACTTCCCAACAACATATGCTGCTCAAAGTGTTTGTAATACCCTTTAGGGACGCAGGGAAGCATGAAGCGTACAAAGTTGGAACAATGATTTTGGGTCCATTGACGAATGCTAGTAACAAAACTTTCTTTGAACCTGTTGATTCACTATGAGTACTAGTTGATTCACTATGAGTACTAGTAATAAAGGATCAAAATCTACATTGATTTCGCAAAATACTAAAGATTGGAAGGTGGAGAGAAATGTCTATAATTTTATTAATAATCCAAAGCACACTCTAAATATCCATGAGCCATACAAGAAACCAATAAAATAGGAAAACTAACTCAACACGAATCAAGAAAAATTCTATACTAAACCAAAACATTCCTAATCAACTATTAGTTCCAAAATAAATAAAATAAAATTTATAAATCCTAAAATCACTTATGCATCATCCTTCCCAACTCGAGAAAACTCGTATTCCAGTTTACATTGCTTGAAATAATTTGACAGGCTTGCACTTGTCTGCATTTATTTAAGATTAATTTTTCACATTAGAATTTTAAGGAAGAGCCTTCCAAAAGTAAAGGAAAAATTTTCCTTAACAAATTTGACATATCTTCATCTAGGCACAAAGCCCAAGGAGGTGAAGCTGGATATATAAATCCTTCAAAGAATTTCACTTTTAAGAAATTTCTCTTCTTAAAGTTAGTCTTGTTCCCATTACTTTGTAGGCTCATGATGCTGATGGTCACAGCCAATTCCCCAATAAACCAAATTCACTTGATTCATAAAGTGTTTAAGGCCAACAACAACGAACATACCATCTCCATTTATAATTTTTGTCAAATTGGCAAGATTTTAACATTCATATTAATGACTCTACCAACGGACTGGGGGCCTTGCACAAATTCTAAATGCCACGCAAGCGTCTCACTATTTTTAATTTTGGATAAATTACAAATATACCCTTTGAGGTTTGCTTAAAATACGAATTGTCTCATGTGATTTGGAAAATTACAAATACCTCTCTGTCAGAATTTTTTATTTAACAGAATTAATTGAAAAAGTGAAATTTCTAATTGTTTACTTATACAATAATACAATAATAAAATTATCTGAATTATTAATTGAAATAAAATTTTAACATTATTAAAAACTGTTAATTAACTTGATGATTTATTAATAAAATGGCTTATTTGTTATGAAATTAGAAACCTTAAGGGGCATAATCCACAGGGGATAATTTGTAATTTAAGTAAACCTCAGGGGGTGTGTTTGTAATTTGTCCTTTAATTTTTTTCTGCAATATTTTTCAAAAATTTTGTTTGGTGGCTTACTCCAATTCGTAATTGAATTTGGAATATAGTTGATTTAAGCCAAATCAACTATATCCTCTTCCATTTGAGGGTGTGGTTTAGTGATTCATTGTGAGGTTGATTTACAATGGTTAAGGCGATGATTTGCTATACTAGTGGGTCAATCACATCCTCTAACCATTGCATTGTTTTCTCCCAACATGCCTACCTTGTTGCTTTATTGCATGTGTGCACGTCTTCAATAGCAGCATGTCAATTACCTGGTGCTCCTCTTGGCCCTGTGATAAGGACTTGAGTGCCAAATCTGATACCAACTGATGCAGAGAAGCTTGAAGCGAACATAAGTTGGAACAACGATTTTGAGTCCGTTGATTTGTGCACGAGTGTTGACAACATTCACTGTGAATACGGAAAAAATACATCAAAATCTTTTGTTGATTTTGTAGAACACCAAAGAAATTGGAATATGAAGAGAAAAATCTTTATAATTTTATTAATAATCCAAAACACACCTTGAATAGCCATAAGGCCTACAACTCTATTTTTAATAAACTAAAGTAAAACAAGAAACTAGTAAAATAGGAAAACTAAATCAACACGAAAGAAACCTGATAATTCTAGGCTATTCTATACTAAAACTAAATTACTCGTTTGCATTCATCTTTTTGTGATTCAAACTTTATCGGCAATTTTTGTAAAATAGCATGTATAGGAAGCTGGTATTCATCATTCAGCATTCCTTTTGAGTCGTGCTCTGGATACTACTATATGACTTTAATTAATTTAGTTATGTATTAATGTGTTATTTTGAAATGTGTAGATGTATATATATTTTCGAAGGCGTTATTTTCATTAAGAAGTTATTTTCCTGCAGAAGAGTTGTAGTTGACTACTGTAGGTATCTAGATTGCCCTTGCTACATGGCGAGTCCCATGGTCACCATATCACCGCCATCTCAGGATCATCACCTTTATTTGGCAGTCCCTTCAAGGCACCATTGTGTCCTCGAATAGACTAGTTGGGGTTATGTGTCTGGTTGAAGTGAGAGTAAATAGACTACCAAGTATGGTTGCTTGGCTCACTAGCGCACTTGGTGCCCTAAACGTGAGTTGGAGCACCAAGAGATTGAATCAAAGTATGAAGAGCCTCAAGGTATGGTCGACAACACTACTCAGCTGAGCCAAGCTCGCCCTCTCAATCATAATCCACTAGACAATGTCGTGGCTTAGCACCCCATGGGTCACCTAGACGAGCCCTTGCTTGACCATGGCCCTCCATACCTCATTCCCATAGGGTATGTCGAGGAGCAACCCAGGGCATTGCTCGGCCAGTGTGCCTTTGCTTGGTCGCTCACACTCAACAGCATAGCTTGACCCTATGGCTTGGCTATGTCATCCCTATGTACTCACCCCCTGAGCTAGGACACTACTGTAATTGCTACCGTAGCAATCACTTGGCATCCTAGGCTGGGAGTAGGGCTTAGGCATTTACTGCTCAGGGTTGTTGGATGCTTGTGACTTGGAAGCTAGGATCAAGAGCTCGTCAAGGTTGTCTGACACACTCTCTTAAGGAGCAACTCCTCCTTGATTGGTCTTAGAAAGAGGAGTGTTGACCTAACACTTGACACCTAGGAGAGAAGTATTATACCTACCACCTACGTCATGCAATGTTACACTCTTCGAGGTATCATAGCTAGCTTTGCGGCTCCCATGATACTACCTCCGAGGTTTGAATCATGGGATGCATAGGTATAGCTGCTACTTTGTCAGGCAAAGGAGAGTTGGCAACCTGTCCATATGTGAGCTGATCTCCAACAGTCCTGGAGCCCATATAAGAAGCATCCATGCACGTAAACAACCCACAACATCTGTTATATTCTTCCTCTACCAACAAAAGGTCTTCATCATTTTCACCCTTTGGCACTTTTAGATGTCGTGGTTCTCTCCTCTGCGTCCGGCGATTCCTGCCCATTGAAGTGCCCACCATATTTTCAGAGGTTCACAACCGATCACCTCACTACCAAATAACTACTACTACCTCATTAAGCTCATTGGCCTTGAGTTCATGTTAGAGGCAACCTAGACTGCAATGCCATGTTCTTCATAGCACTCTCTCTCTCTCTCTCTAATAGGATTTGGATGAAGTTATACTATTTGTAGCCACTTAAAAGCTGTTTGTTTATTGACAGAAAATATTGTAATGCCATGCTATGCCATTTTTGTTTGAAACATAATAGCTAGCTCTTATGAATATAGCTCATGACAATATTTCTTTGTTTTCATTTGTTGCAGGAATTGCTGGTTAGGTGGATATATCAGATATCAGTATGTTTTAGTAGGTGAAGAAATTTGGTGTAGCTGTTGAATTGTGAATTTTGCACACTCCCTCGTGAATATATCCTGGTTAAAAAAAAGTTGAAAGGAAATTCGTTATCTTATCTAGAGCTAACTGGAGTGTCTGTTTTGAAGAATTAAGTTTTAGAGATAGAAATTACAAGAGATTTTGTGTTAAAAGGATTGAGTTTTGAGCTACCATCTTAGGGTTTATTTTTTTGGAATTTGAGTGAGATGTAAAATCAGCTAGCGGAATATATAGTCAGAAGAAATGTATCATGCATCTCTGGTGAGGCGGCGATACATACATGAAGGACAGACTACGATTTTGGGATTTTAATTTCTAGAATTCTATTTCCTGCTGTAATGTTCTCTGCAAAGTTGCGAGTTCTTATCAGCTAATCCTTGTTTTGTTTTTCTCGTTCCCTTCATTGGATTTTGTTCTTCCTCAGATTGTACTTCCAGAGGTTGTTGTGATTTAGTAGTGTGAATCATTTTGGGGGATACCCATCTAGGGTTCCCAGGAATAAGTTGCCACATTCTGATTCTTTTTCCATTGAACTTTCTTTCTTTACTACAAGTTTGACATGCATGAAACAAACTGTGTAACGAATATTTGACATTATGATTTGTTTGGGAAATACAAACTCAACCTAAACATTATATGTGACCGGTGTTTCCTAGTCTGATTTTCTTACTGGTTCATTAGCTGCTTTTGACTGTCACTGATTGTTTGGTAGACTGACCAACAAAATCCGAGAGCATTCTGCAAATTTAATGGATGGCACGAGTTTTTCCATGGTTGTTTCATTTTATACAGCTTAGAGCTTAAGTATAGGGGTGGCATTGACATTATTCTTGATCACCATTATAAACTGCATCTATTAGGGTAAGTTGTGTTGTCATGAAATCAATTTTATGGTTTGTTTTGTGCAACTTATTTGAGGCTGCTTGTGATTTTTTCTCTGCAAAATCTGTCGGTATTTGTTGCAACTTATGCATACTGTAATGAGATAAAAATAGCTGAAAAAGTTTATTATGGGGAAATTGGGAGGGGTGTTTTTTACTTGTGTGTTTTGATTATCGACTTTTGGATTATAAAAAGTTACACCAAATGAGGCCATCATTATTGTTATCATCGTCGTTATCATCTAAATGTTGAATTTGTTATCGTCCTATTTTTTTCATACACAAGCCCTGTTCTAGAAAGAATCATGTGCACTAGGTCGTCTATTTGTTTTTTTTATTTTATTTTTTTAATTTTTATGATTGATGTTTTACTTTCTATCAGGGAAATACTTGTAAGCTCTTCTATGTTGTAAAACTTTTCAAAAAAAATGACCAGTGTTTGAATCCTAATGGAGTTAGTTGAGTGACAAATTGAATTTGTGATGAGCGTTTCAGAAACGGTAGGTCATGAGTTCAAATTTGGAGTTGTAAAACACCGGATTGCTAATAATAAACTCTATTATAACCTTTCACAATGAGTGAAATGATATTTTCCAAATCTCTCCTTTTTCATGTTCAAAATTCCGGTATTTATTTATTTATTTTTATTGAGTCGGAAATGAAGAACAGATTTGACTTTGTTGATCTCAGTCTTTCATTGGGCAGATACTGATATTATTGCAGCAGTGTATCTCAGTTCTAAAAAATAACACATTTTTAAGATTTCAAAATTTTCTTTGACCAACATCATTTTCTACAGCCTGTCCTGGTAGCAAAAATCATGACCATTTCCTTTATCTAGGGTGATCCCAATGATCGTAATGATCGAAAAAAAACTTCTGTATCTAAAAAAAGTTATATGCATCAGATTTGTTTTTATTTTTGGATACTTTTGTGATAAATATATTGAACTTTTCCATATAATGATTCCAGCATTCCTTGGTCCCAAAGAGGTGCCAATAATCAACTAGTCTGGGCTGGGCCCTTGAGTTGAAGGACCATCTGCTCTCTCTCTCTCTCACACACAAACTAGGCATGCTTAATTTACGCCTCAACAGGCCATTTTAGTAACTTTTTAATTTTTTGGCTAAAATATGAGGTAAAAAAATTAGTATATTTAGAATGAATTTTTGATTTTTTACAAAAAAATGTGTAAAAAATAGAGAGAAAATGGAATCTTTGACTTTCTAGTATAAGTTATAATTTTTTTATTTATTTTTTTAGTAATTTTTTTGACTTTTAAACTAAAATAAACACTTGTCAAACGAGGCCTTAATCAAGCATAAGACACCAAAGTGCCACTGTACGGGAAAGAAATACACTTTCTCGTATAATCCTGTTGATCAAGTCTGCGTTCCTCAGTACGTCGTCGTTTCACCACCTGAAAGCACAAACGTGAGCTGGCCGGCGGGGGTGTGCCGGAAACCTCTCCGACGCCTAAGTCAGTAAGCAAGACAAGAAGGCAAAAGCTCTGTGTATTCAGGAAGCAAAATAGTGTTACCTCTCCAAAGGTGATATTGGTGAGCTTATATAGGTTACGCGTGGCACAGTCCTGATAGGACTCTAACTTCTCCATGCGAAGAGTCCTCCCAGGACTCTTATTCCTCCATATGTAGAGTCCTTCTAGAATTACTCCTCCTTGCGTAGAGTCCTTCTAGGATTACTCCTTCTGGAATCTTCCAACACCCCCCTCACTGCATAAGCCAAGTGAGATGGCTTTACTACGGCCGAACTCCATTACAACCGAAGTAACCTATAGTCCGGACTTCGCTTTTACTCCTCTTACCTCAGTTTCTCATGCACAACCGAGCTAACCATAAGAGAGCTTAACCGGACTAGAGGTGCGACCCAACCGGACTACCGAGTCCGAACCGGTGTCAGAATACGACCGGCCTAGCATGCAAGAACCGACATGTCTCTACGACCGGTCTACCAACTTCAACCGGACTATCTCGACACTTGCCGCAATCGAAGTACTCGTTTGGCAACCGAACTACACATACTTCCCCTTTCTTAGTGGGTATCTCCCAATCTTAAACCGAGCTCGGCCCAACACCTAGCTCGGCCCAATTTATGAATATAAATTACCCTCTCAATTGCCCCTTAATTCCATCTGCGAAGCATGATAGGGATTACCCATGTAACAACCGAGATAGAGTTCTAACATCTCCAACCGAGCTAAAGCCTTTCGAGCCTTTCCAACCGAGCTAACAACTGCTTAGCATCCCCACCCGAACTGAGACCTTTTAGCTTTCCCAACCGAGCTAACAACTGCTTAGCCTCTCCAGCCGAGCTAAAAAACCCCCAAGCCTTTCCAGCCGAGCTAAGACATACTTAGCCTATCCAGCCGAGGTAAAACACCTTTAGCTTATCCGGTAGAGCTAAAATTTGGGGCCGTCTTCAAGACGTCCGGTCAATACGTCTCTTCATTCTTCAGAAACTGAATCGATTGTCCTTCCCAGACACGTGGCACACCCTGAATGGCCTTCTACAGCTGTCGCGCCGTCCTCGTGTCTCGTAATGTTTGAATAGTTCCCTCCAAAAACAACTTGACACAAAACTAACCCTTCATTTCGTAATCACCTCACTGTTCATCTTCTCTCTCCCTGAGCTCGTGTCCTTGTTTGCTATCTGCATCACTCCTTCAGCTCGTCTCCTCTTCCTCTTGGTAAGTTCATGAATCTGCTTTCATTTGTCTGTTTCTTACTTTCATGTAAGTTCATAGCTGTTTACGTTGTGTGTTTTTACAAAACATTTTGTTTTTCTTCAACTGCACATGCATTTCCTGAAGAACTCCATAAGAACACTCTGAACACGAATTCACCTTGTAGGACACCTTTCCGATCTCTTCACACACTACAACCGAACTAGAATCTCGTTCATTTGTCGTGCAAATCGAAACCGAACTAGCACTTGCAACCCACAATAGTAGTTTCAATAAGTTGCCACTTGATTCACCTTAGCGAACTAGCCAACGACCGAGCTAAGTCACAGGCTAAGCCATCCTTTTGAGTTTCTAAACCGAACTCGAGAGAGATGCCCTCGAGGCCTAACTGGTAAGAAAACCATAGGTGCAACCGAGATAACCACAAACCTTTCACAAGCCGATGTAGATAGCTTAGCACCTGAGAGCCAAGTAAAACCAACCTTTTCTTGCTTTATTTTTGTAGCACGGTCTTTGATCGTGCTTGACACTTCTTTTTCCACTTTGCGGACTTAGGCGGTCAGGCACTCCCTCGTGCGTCCATGGGACTACCGAGCACGCTCCTTCAACCGAGATAAATTATTTCATAACTTTATAAAATAAATGGGGAAATATAGAGTCCTTGTAGAAACCCAGAGGCCTTCATGACTTTAGGAGGGACCACCAAATCCCGATGTAAATATCGTTTTGGCGAAAAGGATATAGACCCTTGGGGAAAAGAAGGTTTTGTCCTTTCACCCTCCAATCAATCATAGAAACCGGACTAAGATTGATCCGGCCCCTTATATGTGAATTCTTGAGACAAACCAGACTATGCCCCACCCAAATTGTCCTGTCATACGCATCGAATAATCATGGGCATAGCCGCCCTAAACCAACAAACCGGTCTTAACCTTGTCATGGCCGCAATACTACACCAGGACTCAATTGGGTCCAAAAACGGAGGCTGGTGGTATTACCTTAGAATACGCCGAGGCCGAGAAAAAATAATCAAACATACACCGGATAAAGACTTGAACGACGACGATTTCTTTTGGGTTTCTGGAAATTTTGAAGACTTCCAAGCCCGAATCCCAGGCCGAAGAATAAATTGGAAACAAGGCGGCGGTACAAAGACTTGGGTTTCCATTCCTCCTTTCCTTTTGAAATGAATCTCATACTGAACCGGACTAACACTTGTTCTCTTTTTTGCAGATTTAGCTTTCCTTCACTCCCAGTACGGCCACCCCAATCTAGGCGTTCTCCGCGCCGCACTGCGTGTTCAAGAAAGGAGTTGGGGTAAACTCCTCGACTTTGAACCAACCTACCGCTACTCCGGTCACCGAAAAGCGAGGGTGACCGACTTCCTCCTCGAGGACCAACCTGAACCAGACCCAACCTTGCCTCAAATCAGACTCGTGCCCCTTACCGCCGATCAGGAAATGGCCAAGAAGAACCGAATGAGAGCCATGCTCACCGAAACAACCCCAACCGAGGTACCACAGGCCGGCCAGTCAACCGAGGCCGTTGTGGCTCTTCCATCCCAGCAACCTTCTGCTTCTCGCCGAAACAAGCGTGCCCGGACTATCCAAACCGGGCCACAACTTGTTGACGAAGATGAGAATGCTCCGCCACCAAACCCACCAGCAATCATGCAACCGAACCCCCAGGCTGAGTCATCACACCGGTCTGAAACCCCTCAGTGGACTCCACCCCTAGTCTTCAACAACCGGGCTATCAATGAGGATGACTCTGTTGTCTCGGACAAGGATCACCTTCTGGCCTTCAATTTGGCCAGAGGTGTGTGCCTTCCAAAAGACATGGAGCACCATGCCAAGAAGCTCCACACCGAGGTAAAGTCACTCGATGCGCTTGAAGTCCATGATCGTGGTAAGCAATCTTGTCGCTTCGTCTCTAAAACTTGCCAAACCTTGATTCGGTCAATCAACTAAAAACTTTCCATACTCTGTAGGCTCTTGAAAACCACGCTTGCACACCGACAAGTGATGGAACTTCGTAAGACCGCCAGGCAGGCCATGAAAGACGCCGTGGCCAGGGCAACCGAACTAACACAGGCCCAGAACAAGGCGGCCGAACTGGAGGCCGAGGTATCACGTCTCACCGGACTGGTTACCTCGGCTGAAGGTGATAAACAAAAGGTCAGAATCGAGGTAAAAGATTATTACCTGTGGGAGATGGCCCAGTTAGAAACAAAGAAAACGCCGAAGTAAACCAACTGAAAGCCGAAGTAAAAAAGGCCAAAAAGCAAGGCTTCAAGGAAGCCGAAGACGATCTGACCTTCAATGTGGCGCGACAAGGACCTCTTCTTTAAGTGCGGTTGGCGAGTCGGTGGAAGCTTCGGTTGTACTCGACACCGACGCCATAACGCTCCACCGTACTCTATTCGACCTCGCTTAAACAATATGCGACGATCTTCAAAAAGCCTTCCTAGAAAGGTGCGGTGATGAAGAAGAGGATGAAGATGATGAAGATGATGAGGGAGCCATCTCGACTCCGGTCAACCGCTCAAAGCAATGAAGAAGCTCGGTTGGAGCCAATAGTGGATTTAGTGACGAGATACCGGTGACACCACGGTCCAAACCGGCTCCTCCTCAAACCGGTCTCAGTGCATTCTTGGCGGAGCTTGGCCGAACTAGATGCACTCCTAGGATGACTGTTTCTTGTATTTTTTCCTTCTTTTTTCTCTTGTACTTCGGTTTTGGAACTATGTAACCGGACTATGGTCCCACAATTGCACTTCCTTTTTGATTTGAATGAAAAAATCTTTTAACTTGCACTCCGGTTCTGAACTTGCTTGGTTGTTTGCTTTTCCATGAACTTGATTACACAACTGTGATCTCGGTTGACCATATACCTCACTTGCCAACCACTTTTCAGCCGATGTAACTTACTTCGGCTGAAGAGTACAAAGAGTTGGTTTAATCCAACCAACCACTCTTCAGCCGGTATAACTTACTTCGGCTGAAGAGTACAAAGAGTTGGTTTAATCCAGCCAACCACTCTTGGTAGGTATAACTTACTTGGTGAAGAGTACAAAGAGTTGATAAATCGACCAACCACTCTTCGTAGGTATAACTTACTTGGTGAAGATTACAAAGAGTTGGTTTAATCGATCAACCACTCTTGGTAGGTATAACTTACTTGGTGAAGAGTACAAGAGAGTTTAATCGACCAACCACTCTTGGTAGGTATAACTTACTTGGTGAAGATTACAAAGAGTTGGTTTAATCGATAACCACTCTTCACGGTATAACTTACTTGGTGAAGAGTACAAAGAGTTGGTTTAATCCACCAACCACTCTTCAATGGTATAACTTACTTAATTTGAAGAGTACAAAGAGTTGGTTTAATCGACCAACCACTCTTCAAAGGTAGATAACTTACGCCGGTGAAGAGTACAAAGAGTTGGTTTAATCGATAACCACTCTTCACCGATATAACTTACTTAATTTGAAGAGTACGAAGTTGGTTTAATCCACCCAACCACTCTTGGTACCGATATAACTTACTTGGTGAAGAGTACAAAGAGTTGGTTTAATCGACCAACCACTCTTCACCGATATAACTCACTTTGGCTAAGAGTAAGAGTTGGTGGTTTAATCCAGCCAACCTCTATGTAGCCATTCCCATACTTTGGCTAAGTGTTGGTTTAATCCAGCCAACCTCTAAGTTGGTTTTTCCAGCCAACTTAGAATGTTTGGTTATTCCGACCAAATGTCCTGCGGCCTGGATCCTGATCCTGGGCTTAGGAGGGTTAATAGTTGGTTATTCCGGCCAACTATGTTTACAATGCTACTAACTTGCTAAAACTACTTTCTACGGAAAACAAATATACTAAAAAGAATCGACTTGTTTCATTGAGAAAGTAGAAAATTACACATACTCAAAAAGAAAAAAAGCTAAAAGTAAAATAACTTTAGATTGGCAGTGTTCCACGGCCTAGGAATTGCTTTGCCATCCTCATCTTCCAAGTGGTACGCCCCTTTGCCTGCTAATCCGACCACTTTGTAAGGACCTTCCCAATTGGGCCCTAACTTGCCATCTCCTGGGACCAATGTGTTTCCCATCACTTTGCGAAGTACCCAATCGCCAATCTTGAACTGTCTTGGATGTACTGTTTTGTTGTATTTTCTGGACAACTCTTGCTGATAGGAGGCGATGTGAACCAATGCCTTTTCTCTTCTTTCTTCCGCAAGGTCAAGTTCCAATGCTATAGCCTCGCCATTTAGGTCGGGATCAAAATTTTCGCTCCGAATGGTAGGAAGGCCAACTTCTAAGGGGATGACAGCTTCCATGCCATATGCTAGGGAGAATGGTGTTTCTCCTGTTGATCGCCGTGGCGTAGTGCGATAAGCCCATAAAACATGAGGGAGCTCTTCCGCCCACTTGCCTTTGGCTTTCTCCAACCTTTTCTTTAATCCGTCCAAGACAACTTTATTTGACGCCTCTGCTTGACCATTTGCTTGGGGATATGCCGGTGTGGAATTGTAGAACTCTATCTTGTATTCTTCACAAAAGCTTCTGAAAATTCTGCCATCAAACTGAGTGCCGTTGTCTGAAATCAGTGCTTTTGGTATGCCAAAGCGAGTAATGATGTTCTGCCAGACAAACTTCTTCACATCTTTCTCCTTGATTGACGCCAAGGCTTCTGCTTCCACCCATTTTGTGAAGTAGTCTGTTGCCGCAAGAAAGAACTTCCTGTTGCCTGGTGCTGTTGGGAGTGGTCCTACTATGTCTAAGCCCCACATTGCGAAAGGCCACGGACTAGTGAGAGGTAGGAGTTCTCTTGCGGGTTGGTGAATTTGATGCGCAAACTTCTGACACTTTTCGCACTTTTTGACGTACTTCTCTGAATCCGCTTGCATGTAGGGCCACCAATATCCTTGTGAAATAGCTCGGTATGCCAATGACCTTCCTCCTTGATGGCTGCCACAAACCCCTTCGTGTATTTCAAACAAGAATGTTTCTACCTTGCTGGGGTGGACACATTTTAAATAAGGTCCTGAGAACGACTTCTTGTATAATGCCAAGGATGGAGAGAGCCAAAATCGTTGCGACTTGGCTCTGATTCTGTTGGCTTCTTTCTTATCTTCTGGTAGAGTGCCGTCTTTCAGGAACAGTATGATGGGATCCATCCAAGAAGGACCTAACTCCGACAAAGATACCTCTTCACTTCACGGGTCTTCAATACTTGGTGCAGGGATAGTCGATCAATAGTGGATGAGGGATGGAGGTATCGCCATTGAGGCGGCTCGCAAGTTCGTCTGCTCGCATTCTCCTCCTCGCTAATCTGCTCAATTCTCGACGACTTCAAACTTCTTGATCTCCCCCGACTAAGTCTTGGTACTTAGCCATTCTTTCATCCTTTGCTTCATAATCGCCAAATTTGATTCACCACCAATTGAAGTCGTCAGAAACCATTAATTCAAGGCCTTCATGTATCAGCCGACTTGAGCCTCGCAAGAAGCGCCAGACCGTTGTTCGACGGGAAGCCAAGGTTGATCGCTGCTCCACTACCAAGCCGTCGGGGAGATGAGGACTATGCCAAGTCTCCGCTCCATGTCGATTGGAAGCGCCATCCACAAAGAGTTTCCACATCTCCCCAACGAACAACTTCCAACAGGTGGAGGGGTCGGTCGATGCCTTGGGGTCTTCCAGGTTGCTAATGTCTTCTTCAGAATCCATAATCGCAGTCTGCCCCTTGTCTTCTGCTGGGCCCAAGTCATTAGTTGCTAGTGAATCTTGACTTGGTGTGGTAAGGGTGGCCTCTTCTTCGCCTTTCTTTATCCCGGGTTCATGGCGCTGACTGAGTAGCCTGTACTAGGGGTTGCACTATTCCGGCGTCAAACTCCATCCCTAGGTTGGTTGTATCAGTCAGGTCAATTGGGCAAACTTGGTGGCTTCCAGGAGTGAACTCTGCGACGAAGTCTGCCAAAGATTGGGCTTTTACTGCGGTTCTGGGTTGGAACTTCACATCATATTGTCCCAACTCTACGGCCCACTTCAAAATTCGCCCAGAAAAGTTGGCCCTCTCAATCTGATCTTTTAGTGAAAAAGCTGTGAGGACGACAATGGTGTTGGCGTGAAAGTAGTGCGCCAATATCCTGGATGCCATCATTAAGGCCAGTGCTAACTTCTCCAGAGGCAAGTACCTTGTTTCGGCTCTAGCAATGTCTTCTCGACATAGAAGATAGGTAAGTGTTGATTCCTTCGTCGAACCAACACCGCACTTATCTGCTACCGAGAGATCGCCAAATAGAGGAAGAGTTCTTCTCCGGTATGGGGTAACGAGTAATGGTGGAGAAGACATGTACTCCTTCAGACTTGCCAAAGCTTGGTCGCATTCTTTGTCCCACTCAAACTTAGCTTTTAATGACTGAAAGAATGGATTAATCTGTCAAGACCGCCGATGAATCGGTTAAGTCACGCCACGCCGTGAGGTGTCAGCTTCTTTCAATCGAGTTAGGCCGCTCTAACTCTGAATTGCTTTGATTTGAGAAGGATCCGCTTCTATCATGCGGTTGGTCACCAAGAAGCCTAAGAATTTGCCTGATCCTACTCCGAAAGCACACTTCGACGCGTTGAGGCGTAACTTATGCTTTTTCAGGATCTCGAACATCTCACTTAGGTCCTTGAGATGGTCACTCTCACTCTTGCTCTTGACCACCATATCATCGATGTAAGCCTCCATTGTTTTGCCTAACAATGGCTCGAACATCTTGGTGACCATTCTCTGGAATGTCGCCCCCGCGTTCTTTAGGCCAAAGGGCATGACCTTGTAACAGTATAGTCCTTTTGGAGTGGTGAAGGATGTGATCTCCTGATCTGGTTCATGCATTGCGATCTGGTGGTAGCCTCTGTATGCGTCGAGGAAGCTAAGCCTGCTGTGACCAGCTGTTAGGTCCACCAACTGATCTATCCTTGGTAAGGGGAAGCTATCCTTGGGGCATGCTTTGTTGACAGTTTTATAATCGACGCAGACGCGCCACTTCCCATTCTTCTTTGGCACTACTACTGTGTTAGAGATCCACCTGGGGTAGTGCACCTCTCGATCGCCTACTTTCTAACAAGTTACCCACCTCTTCTGCCACTATTTCGGCGTGGTGGAGTGCCGATCTGCGAGTGCGTTGAATGACTGGTCTGGCAGAAGGGTGGACGTTGAGTTGGTGGCAGATGAAGTTGGGGTCAATGCCTGGCATGTCGTATGGAGTCCAGGCGAACACTTCTATGTTGGAAGTTAAAAACTCCAAGACCTCTAACCTCTCAGTGCTAGACAACGACGAGCCAAGCAAGAAGAACTTATCCGGGTTCTTCTCGTCTATTCTGACCTCCACCAAGTCCTCCACTGCCTTTTGATTAGCCTCTTTGCCAACATCCGCGAATAGTTCATTACTCCGGTTCTTCAACCGAATGAACATATCCTTTGGCGGCTACCATTCGCTGTAACGGCAATCGCTTGGACATAATCTGGTCCCCATATACTTCTTCTATCACTCCGGTCATTGGGGAACCTCATCACTTGGTGGTAAGAGGATGCCACCGGCGCATGGCGTGCAGACCACGCTGCCCAAAATGATGTTGTAAGTGGGCGGAACCTTTAACACCCGAACTCCACTTGCTTTGTCACACTCGCCTCGACCGGAGGATGATTTTGCCGACTGGCCACTCTGGCATGGAGTTGAACCCAATGAGGGAGATCTGCAGGGCCAAGTCTTTATCTTGCAACTTGAGTTGCTTGAAGGTTTCGTAGTACATGATTTCGCACGAGCTCCCTTGGTCAATCAAAATCCGCTTGACGTCAAAATCCTTGACTCGGAGAGTGACGACCAAGGCATCATTGTGTGGGCAATAAATTTCGCCCAAGTCTTTGTCCGAAAAAGACATAACATTCGTAGCTTCTGTCCTCCCCCTTTTGACGACTGGTTGGGCACTTAGCACCTCTCTCATGTGCTCTGCCTTTTTGATTGAACCTCTGAGCTCACATACTCGCTCTGGTTCAAAGACTCCATGGATTACGTTGATGGTGCCTTGTGGCGGGGCGTCGTCTGGCATTCCGTTGAGGAGGTTGTGGTTCTGGGGAGCTGGCTGCGCCCCTCCTTCTATGTATTTATCTAGGTGGCCTGGCCGCCACCAATTCTTCCAGATGTTGCCTCACCAATGCAGGCTCAGTTCGGTGCCCTTTTCCTTGTGGAAGGTGCATCCGGATCTGTCATCGTAATCCTTCGGGCCTCGCCAACCTTGGCGAGCCACTTGACAAAGGCTCGTCTCGAATCTCACCGAGTATCTGAGATCGGCTTCTTGAACACCGTGGTTATGGCGATTCGGACTCTCAACCATCTCTTGTCCCGGTCTTCATCATTGTCGCGTCGCCTGCTCTGCTTTTGGTTTCGGCGACCCACCGTATTGACCTTTCTGCCGAGGTCTTCTTCTCGGTGTAGCTTGACCGCTTTTTGCCTTGCACGAAGCGCCATCCTCTTCTACTCCGATGTCGATGCACTCTCTCCATCGTGGCCTCCATTGTGAGTGGCGGAGTCATGGTGATAGAGTCCTCACCGTTCTCGAGGGAGGCCTCTCTTGTATCTTGCGATGGCCGATTGGTTGGGCAATCCCTAACTGGTTGAAGGTCTCCCAATATCGATCGTTATAGGACCTTAATGTCTCCTTTCACCCATGTCGATGGAGAGTAATCGATCGATCTCCACCGGTCTTTGTGTTTGTTCAACCGTGTTACAAACGCTTCGCTAATTGCGCCAGGAGGCTATGCCGCCTCGAAGCTTCTCAAACCAAGTTAGGCCTAGGTCGCCGAGGCTTGAAGGGAATAGGATGCACATCGCTGCCTCATTCCGCTTGTGATATCTGACCATAACTGGCGAAAGTGGCTTAAGTGGGTGTAAGGGTCCGTCTTTCCTTCATACGCCGTGAATTTGGGTTGTAGGAAGTTCGGAAGGCGCGTTCTCAATCTCTCGGGACGAATGGTGAGGTCTGCGGCCTCGCCAATGCCTTATCCGCCGGTTCAGTATGCTGGCGCGGCCTTGGCATTCCAACCTCGCCCCATGCGCTTCCGAGGAGCCAATCGCCGCAAGGCAGAACCTGTGGGGATCGCGTCTGGCGCCCTCCTTCCATCGCGCTTTTTCTTCCAACATGGACCTTAGGTCGGACGACCTAGGTAATTCTGTCTGGATCTCGTATGATGCGTATGTGAGGGCCAATAAGTACTTCCTCCGTGTATGACCTTTTCAGCCGTCCTCTCGACTGGAGGACGAGTCCCGGAAGATACGGATCGCGTGTCGCGTCCCCCGAGGCTTCATCCTCTGGTTGAGAGGGTGTAGAATTCCTACCACGATTCGGAGTGGCGAGGGCGTCTTGTTGTTGCGCCCCACCTGCCGCCACTTCTTTCCTTTCATCTGGCGCTCAGAGACTCCATGTCCGCCGCCATCTTGCGGATCGGTTCGTCTTGTTCTCGACGCGATCTTCCGAATTTGAGGATCAACTCGCGCTTTTGTCTTTCCGGGCTTTATGCGGCGAGAAGGATGAGGGCTGCTATTCCTCCTTCGCCCCTCGCATCCTCTCCGAATTTCGCCTTTGTGGTTCCAGGCTCGCCATGGGAGGGACCAAAGGAAGGCCTTCGCGCCTTGCACCTCCTTCTGGAGTCAGTCCGTCAACAGCGGACTGAGGTAGTTCTCCATTGTTCGCCATTGATGTTTAAGAGAAAAACTTGATCAAGAGGTTGTTCTTGTCTGTTATTTCCCACAGACGGCGCCAATTGTACGGGAAAGAAATACACTTTCTCGTATAATCCTGTTGATCAAGTCTGCGTTCCTCAGTACGTCGTCGTTTCACCACCTGAAAGCACAAACGTGAGCTGGCCGGCGGGGGTGTGCCGGAAACCTCTCCGACGCCTAAGTCAGTAAGCAAGACAAGAAGGCAAAAGCTCTGTGTATTCAGGAAGCAAAATAGTGTTACCTCTCCAAAGGTGATATTGGTGAGCTTATATAGGTTACGCGTGGCACAGTCCTGATAGGACTCTAACTTCTCCATGCGAAGAGTCCTCCCAGGACTCTTATTCCTCCATATGTAGAGTCCTTCTAGAATTACTCCTGCGTGAGAGTCCTTCTAGGATTACTCCTTCTGGAATCTTCCAACACCCCCCTCACTGCATAAGCCAAGTGAGATGGCTTTTCTACGCCCGAACTCCATTACAACCCAAGTAACCTATAGTCCGGACTTCGCTTACTCCTCTTACCTCGCTCATGCACAACCGAGCTAACCATAAGAGAGCTTAACCGGACTAGAGGTGCGACCCAACCGGACTACCGAGTCCGAACCGGTGTCAGAATACGACCGGCCTAGCATGCAAGAACCGACATGTCTCTACGACCGGTCTACCAACTTCAACCGGACTATCTCGATACTTGCCGCAATCGAAGTACTCGTTTGGCAACCGAACTACACATACTTCCCCTTTCTTAGTGGGTATCTCCCAATCTTAAACCGAGCTCGGCCCAACACCTAGCTCGGCCCAATTTATGAATATAAATTACCCTCTCAGCCACGATATCTTAAAAGAGGGATTATTTTATGATCACATAGGACTTTCACAAAATGGGACAGAATCTCATATTGTGTCCCATTATGTGAAAATCATCTGTGCACTTATTCATTATTTACTTGCTACACACATTTGCCCTTTTCTACTTTATTTGATTCTTTTAACATGAAATGTAGTTGAAAAGCGAAAACAGGATTGAACATTGCCTTTCAAACCTTTCGGTTCGTCAGTAAGTTGGCTCGTGATCAATTCATCTCAGTTTTTTACAGGCTGTAAATCTTTTAGGCTCTCACTTTATGTAACACATAATTTAAGGGAAAACTAATGGGGTGAGCAATAACCCGACAAACTGAGCGTTTTGATATCCTGCTTGTGTAAGTGTCCCTGGATGGCACCAGAAAATTTTTCCTTTGCTAGAAAATCCTGATGAGTTCTATGGCGCTGAATATCTTACTCTGCGTTGGAGAAGATGATTGCGCATGCACACACAGTTAGTGAGAAAAGAATCTATGTACTAACATGTTTGGAAGGATAGAAAATGGAGAGACAGATTGGAAGTGTTACTAAGAACCAAAAAGAAAGTATAGGACCCATTTATCTCGGGTTCTTTCTGTGGTTACTTCCGCAGCGAAGTGAAAGTAACTTACCAGAAAGGTTGCTTGGTTGGCGGATTGAGTTCAAATGATGAATGCCAATTCATTTCTTGTAGAAGAATCTGAGGCAGTTACATGTATAAACTTTGCACAGGTCAATTTTTTTAGCAAACTGGAGAAGATGATTTAGCATTCTTTGATTCAAGCGCTAATATATGAGAATGCTAATTCAGAATTCTTAACACATGAGGGCATCGCTGAATAGTGGTTTGGGCAAGAGCACACATAGCTTAATTGTGCTCTCTCATCGGCAAATACATGAAGGTAAGAAATCTTCGATACTTTTCTGATTTTATGAAGTTGTAAATTAAGAATATCAACATTGATACTAGTTTGCAGGCAAAGCACAGTTTACAAACCCATAGGTATTATTAAACAACCTGTACATTTACTTGAACATATATCTAGATACAAATCTATATATTATATATGTATATGTTTCTTTGGTATTTTTGTGTTATGAAAAACTACTCCTGAAGTAGTGATTTTCAAATTGGACACATCTTGAGAAGAATGGAATAAGAATATAAGTACATTCCTTTTTTTTTTTTTTTTTTGATCGGCAAAGAAAAATTTTATTTAACAGTATAAAATTAAAAGTACAGGAAGATGACATGCATCGAGAGAGATTCAAAAGTATAAAAATATCCCTACTACTGCTACTCGTATCCATACAACCAACCCTATGCCTCTCGATTTTTTTAACAGAAAAAGCTAAGAAAAACTTAACTGAAAAATTAAAATACAAGAATCCTCACATAATCAACCCACCAAAACACCCAAAACAAACTAGCTAAAAAGTTACTAAATTAGCCAAAAAGCCAACAACCCATACCAAAAAGTCAAAGATTCTCTTTTCTCTCTACGTTTTGCACATCTTTTCGTAAAAAATCAAAAAGTCATCCCAAACATATTAATTTTTTTTAGCTCATATTTTAATCAAATAACCAAAAAATTACTAAATTAACCTGTTCCCAAACAGGGCCTAAATAAACTAAACCAACACAAATCAACGCCCCCACTCCACTGCCAAAACACCCACTCCTCTGCAGCTACAACACCTGCAACAACCCACGCCTCTGTAGCTACAACCACCCACTCCTAAGCAGCCTGCAGCCACCCTATGCTGCTGCCCAAATCACCCTATGCTGCTGCTAAACCGGCCCACACCGTCAGAGCTTATGTAAAAATGGTGAGATATAACTTATGTAAACCGGCCCACATTCCTATTAGTTTCATGTTCAATAAGCTTATGTAAAAATGGTGAGATATAACTATTAGGTGTTGGATTGGCCTGAATTTTCTTTTCGAATTTTAGTTTTTCCCTGTGAATGTATGAAATAATTCCATCTAGGTATAATGCAAAGTGAACTTCAACTATAGACAGTTAAATTATAAAAAAAAAAAAAGAAAAAAAGAAAAAAAGTAAGAAGAAGAAGATGTAAATCAATGGCGACTTCTGCAACTGTATTCATTGCAAGGAAAAGAGGAAATAAACAATCTGGAAACCAAAGAAAATGATAAAGTACTTCCTTAAAAAAACTAAAATCAATAGCAATAAAGTTTGAAACACAAACGAAACATGCTTACACATTCAGAGTCAAGACACTTCACACTACTCACTCGACTCGCTCACTACAATGCAAGTCACCTCTGGCTTTTGAATCAATAAAACAGATCAGAAGAAAGCTCTACTCCCATAAAACACTCTTGGGTTTCCTTGTCCATTGCTCTTTGTTATTACCGGTACTTTCTCATCCGAGCCTGTATCTCCCAAATCATCAGCACGTCCGTTGCCAATTTCCAAAGGAAGCTTCATCTTTGCCAATGACTCAGTGAATTGATGCATACTTTTCATGTACATATCAACAATCTCTTGCTGCACCATCTTTTTTTCAGGCTCAATGTTTGGCAGTGCAACGGAGACACAACTTGGTGGTGTTTCAAGCTTTGAAACTTCACCACTGCCAAGACCACCCACTGAAGTACCATGAGCTATTTGATTACTTGTATCTTCTGAGCTAAGGTGTTTATCATCATCGATTTTGCCCAAACACTCTGTGCTTTTGGAGTCAAAATTGTCACGTGTGACTTGAAAATACTCTGAAACCATCCTCTCATTTTCAATCACAATATTTGGATTTGGGAATTCAATCTTATCAAGTTCACATGGGACTGAAACGGGTACCTCTGAATCTAGCCTAGCCAGTGAACTAGGGATTTCCAAGACTTCCGGAGAAGATCCATTGTATGTGACACTCAATTGGACAAAACCGGCTTGAGAATGGAATAGATCAGTAGTAGAGAGTGAAAATTCTTGATCTAACTTTCCATTCCCAATGACAACATCACAAAGAGGAACCAATGCAAAACCCAACAACTGATCCTCAAGATAATTCCTAATCCTACTTAGCATCCATATTTCACATTTCAGTGACGAGTCAATCGTCTTGACATCGAGCCGGAGGCTCTCATTGAAGACTGGATTCTGACCCCCACCATTAATGATCTGGGTTGAAACAGTTTTTTCAGGGTCACTAGTCAAGAAAATCTTGGCATAGACATCCTGATTGTGGTATATACATATGTTTTTGATGTCGCTGGCTTGGTGTATGTAAACCTCAAGAACCCCAATAGACCTATCTTGCTTTCCCACCATAGTTTCCTTCCCACTGACCCTAGATTCCCTCAATGGATCAGCGAAGTAGTGAAAGATGGAATTGGGTTTTTGGTTATGAGATTCAGAGTCAACAAAGGAGTTTGGCAGCATTTCTAGTTGATGAGATTTCATTATCATAAACAATACAATGTTGGGTTCACAAAGAAAAGGGGGCAAAATGGGATTTGAACAAAGCAACCAAAACCCTAGGAAACACTCAGCATTTACAGACTAGTAGACTTGATTTGTATCTTGAAAATCAAAATTCAAACCAACATGTACCCAAATCTAGACTGTTATATCTTGAATTATTGAGCTCAATCTTGAGACTCTTACAAACTTTGAGGTTAATGAACTCAAAGCATACACACTGCTAGGTGAGCAAAAACAGAGAAAGGCTTCAAACCCACAGAAGCCAAAGCTCTAAATATAGACCTTTCAGCTTCAGGGAGATTTTAGCCCAAAACCCTGATACCAAAAAGAAGAAGGAAAAAGAAAAATAAAAAAAGAAAAAAAAAGAAAAGTAAAGTAAATTACGCTTTACTCCATTAAGTTTTAATATTTTTCACTTTGGTCCATAATGTTTTTAAAAATTTCAATTTTATTCCCACAACTAACTTTAGCAGTCACGTGACGTAATATCACATTATTATATAAATTTAGATAAATTACACTTTTTCTTAAGTTTCAATATTCTTACACTTTAACCTTTAAAGTTTTCTCCAACTTCAGCCCTTAATGTTTGTAATTTTTCTCAATTTTTTCCAACTGTCAATGTCTGTCCAAAATTGAATGAATGACAACTAAATTGCTTCTATTCATGCTCTACTCCACTTCATTGTCCCTTTCCCCTCTCAAATTTACTAAAATAGCAATCATATTTAATAAAGAGATGTTGTTTGATGATGTATTCAATGATATCTATTTGAAAGGCCTATAGTGTTAGATATTAGATGGTGGTTTTAAGATGTTGTCAGTGGCACTGAGGAGTTGATGTAAGGAGATGAATGGTCTTATATTATTCAGTTGTTAGTAATGACAGATTGACAGTGATAAGAGCGACTATAGTTAGGGTTGATTTGGGATGTTCTAAAAAAGTATATTTTTTGACTTATTGGTTTATATGGGTTGGGTTTGATGTGATGTGTTAGAGAGGTGATGTGATTTAAATAAGATGATGTGACTTAAATAGGATAGTGACTTTTTGACTTTTTAACTTTTTTAGTGTACCCCAAACCAACTTTTAGATATAGGGTTTGAACGTATAGAGCAAGGTAAAGAAAGGAGAATGTGCAGGTTTTAGTATTGGTATTGTGTCGGTGAAAGGATCTGATGGAGAAATAATAGAGTATAGTGAATGAGTAGTGAAAGATGCAGTTGGTCATGAAGGCAAAATGTAATTTGTTCAAAATTTTAATATTTTATTATGCTGCATGGTTGTTGACTTGGTATTTCTTGATCAAAGTTAGACTAATATAGGTTGTTGGAGTACATTCGAGAAAATAGAGACCAGAATGAAAAAAATAAAAATAAATGAAGACACTAAATGAAAAAATATTAAAACTTAAGGGGCCATAATGTTATTTATCCTATAAAGGACAACCAACGCCTACCAAGAGTTAAACAAAGACACGGCGAGTCCAATAAAGCATCCACGGGCGGCGCCACCTTAATTAGGTGAAGTGGCTTAAATTGAACCTATTGAATTTCATGAAATATATATATATATATATATAAATTGACCCCAGTAATTCATAATTATTGAAGAAACATTTATTCACAAATTTATTTTCACCTGTTTTACTTAATTTAATTTATTTTATTTTACTTCAATAAATTTTATAAGTGATATAATTATCAAAATATTCTCTGATAATAATAGGATGAAATGTGCATTATTGTTCACATTAACATTATTAATATTTCATGATGCTAACATTTACTGTTAATGTGTACATCACACTATCAAATTTATTTAATATAAATATTCACATAATTAAGTTGTTAAGGATTCAAAAAATATTTATAAGGCTAAAATTATTCACAAAAGATTTTAAATATGAAAATTATGATTTAGTGAATTAAATTTTTAAAATAATAAGACGTACATAAGATTATTTCATGGATTAATTGAGATACAAATACTTGAAAGAGAATTTTTTAAATAAATTTCACATTTTTTGAACCCAATGCATTTAGGAATTAACTTAGAGTCAAAATAAAATTTTAAAATTTGAATAGAGAATTTCTAAAATACATGAACTCTACGACACTCATTAAATACTTTTTGATACATAATTATTAGGGCAAATATCTTGGTTGATTCAAATATGTTCTAAATACTTAGATAGTTAAAGTTCTGATTATTTTTGTATACGGCATACAATAAATATATAAAATAATATATTTCATATAGGTCTCCCATATGCCGTGTCTTATATATTTTGATTTTTTTTTTTGGCCAATGTATTCATATTGTGTCTAGTGTTTATATTCATACTTAGGCCTCGTTTAGAAACAAGTTATTTTAATAATTTTTTGACTTTTTATAAAAAGATACGTAAAAAAATAAAAAGAATAATGTGATAATTTATGACGATTTTTTAATTTTTGACTAAAATATATAGTTGACAAATGAAACTTGAGTAAAATTTTTAGATAAACTAAATCATTGAATAACACTGACACATGAATTTTATTTTGAATAATGAAATTTTTGGTATTAATTTTCTTTGATTCTTGATATCTAAATATGCCTATGAGTCAAAATTGGAGTATATTATTTTTCTAAAAAGATTTGTAGTAATTGCATTTTTTTATTCACCCACCGAGAAAAATATGTCTAGGGAATGAAGCCTACTGAAAGCAACTATTTTTTCTTCAAATCATAGAACACTTGTCAGAATCCAATGCAATCACAAGGAATGAGAATATGTACAAGGAACTCTACACATATTTTTGAAGGAGAGATGACTAGAGATCTAATTAGAGAGGGATTGTTAGGTTTAGTGGATCCATTTAGAAACTCATCTGGTTGAACAATTCATTTTATAAAATTTATCGAGAAAATAATTTATGTAAAAAATTAAATTGATCAAATAGTAATAGTTACATATTCAAATTATACATGTTACAAAATTGAACAGTAAATATGATTTAGAGGATACACGATCTATTTTATTATTATTTTTTTTTTACAACAAATGTAATTCAATTATTTGGTTATCAATGTTAGATCAATTTATTTTTTTGTGTAGATACTCTTTTCGATGGATCTTAAAAAATGAATTGTTAAACGGACCTAAAAAACTACTAAGTTTAAAAATACCTCTCCATCAACTTGAAAGGAGCTGAACCTTTTTCACAGGAGTGAGAGCTGAGGGGGAAAATTGAGAAAAATCTTATCATTGATTTTGTTTGTTTTGTTTTGTTTTTGGCAAAGAAGTCAATCCAGCTAGTTTGAACGCTTTAAGAGTAGTTTTAACGTGTTATTTAAATTGGCATAATTATATTATCACCGTTGTTATTCTTAGTGTTAAATTTGATGTAAACTTTGTCAAATAAATTTTTTTTAGCATTTTTATTAACGACTAGATGTATTTTATAGTGATTTAATGGTAATTGGAAAAATGAGATGATAGTCATGCCAAAAAATGACACAAATATTAGAAATAAGGTTGTCAAATTTTAACATTTTTGTACTCTAACATAGCCAAAATTTAATAATGAATTTATCCCCTTCTATATACCTTTTTCTGTCCCCTTCAATTTGGTACGTTTTTAATATTA
Organism: Camellia lanceoleosa; assembly: GCA_025200525.1. Taxonomy (NCBI): domain Eukaryota; kingdom Viridiplantae; phylum Streptophyta; class Magnoliopsida; order Ericales; family Theaceae; genus Camellia; species Camellia lanceoleosa. The sequence goes on from CM045762.1 coordinate 60,475,545, forward strand.
TCTTTGTTGATATGTACAACTCCATGAACCAATAAAATGTAAAGGGACAAAGAAGGGAGCATAGAACGGGATAGGAAATCTTGATTCCTAATTCGGTGTTCTTAAGACTGTGTGTTGGTTGAGGAATTTGGAAAGATAATTAGAAAGAGAAAGGAAAAATATGTGTGAAATTAGGTGAAATATATATATATACATTCACATTTCACCTACTTCCCCCCCTCCCCCTTCTTTTCTAAATTCTTTCACAAATTCCCTAATCAAATAAAGCATAAACACCAAAATTGACATTAAAACAGAGTGACACACTGTCTAACAAATTCATACTATTAACAAAAATGCATATTGCTTTGAATATGGCACTTGAAAAGGATTGAGGGAAATAATGTGATGGACCTTATCTAAAATAAAAGATTTTATCATTTAAACTATTGAAGAGAAGTATTTTAACTAATTGAATTCGGGGTTAGCGTTGATTAAACCACAACTTGAATAATTCAATTGATTAGGATAGTAAATTATGAGTTTAAAATTTAAAAAATAAATCAACGGTTAAAAATTTCATTTCTTATTCTTCCAGATAAAAAAAGAAAAAAAATAAAATTCATTTCTTATTTTACTATGAAGTCACCCAATGCGTATGTCCAATAATCATTCAGTAGAAGTTGAAAGTACTGGGAATTGGTTGAACTACAGCCGGGACACCCTTGTGAAAAGAAAAAAAAAAAATTGTTAATTAGATTATTTTTGAGAAATATTGATGACCTTTTAAGTGGTAATCATTATTTTTCCTTGTAAGTGTGAATAAATATATACAAATATAAGCAAAAAAGGATGGATACTGATAACAAACTTGTGTATTGTTCTTATTGATTAATCAAAAGAAGTACAAATATATAAGCAATAGAATAGAATGAAACCCTAATAACTTAAAGTACTAAACTATCCTTAATGAATAATATAAACTACATAATTCACACCCCCCCTCAAACTGAGGATGCGAGCGCAAAAAGTATCGAAAGTTTGCCAAGAAGAAAACGAAAATGAGCAACAGTATGAGTCTTCATAAAAAAATCGGCCAACTAAAGAGATGAGGGAACAAAAGGGAGAGTAATTGTGCCAGCCTGAAGATGCTGTCTGACAAAGTGACAATCTATTTCAACATGCTTTGTCCGCTCATGAAAGACTGAATTATGGGCAATCTGACAAAGACTGATTATCACAATACAACGGAGTTGGATCAGAAAGAGAAACACCCATATCAGAAAGAAGCCAGCGAAGCCAAACGATCTCGGAAGTAGCATAAGCCATGGCACGATACTCAGCCTCAGCGGTGGAACGAGCAACGACAGACTGTTTCTTACTCTTCCAGGATATGAGAGAGTCGCCAAGGAAAACACAAAGACTAGAAGTGGATTTGCGATCAGAGATGTCACCTGCCCAATCAGCGTCAGCATAGGCACGGAGAGTCAAGTCCAAAGAGGCAGATAACAGTAAACATTGCAACAAAGTGCCACGAAGGTAGCGCAAAGTACGGAGTAAGGCAGCCTAGTGTGTAGAGCGAGGAGTAGAAACAAACTGACTGAGAATGTGCACAGCATAGGAGATATCCGGACGAGTAACGGTGAGATACACAAGGCACCCAACCAACTCATGATACAAAGTGGGATCTTCAAGAGGAACGCCATCAGAAGCAGAAAACTTAACATGCAACTCAAGAGGAGTGTCGACAATCTTATCATCAGTAAGATTGGCACGAGAAAGAATATCACGGGCATATTTAGTCTGAGAAAGAAGATACCCAGTAGGAGAAGTAGCAACCTCAATACCAAGAAAATATCGAAGAGACCCCAAATCTTTCATCTCGAACTCCTGAAACAACTGATGCTTAACTTCCTCAATAGTATTACAATCAGAGCCAATGATGATCATATCATCCACATATAAGAGAAGAAGAACAAGGCCAACAGAAGTACGCCGAACAAATAGAGCACAATCATGATGACTAGGGCAAAATCCAAGCTGAAGTGTAACAGAGTAAAATCGCTCATACCAAGCACGAGGAGACTGCTTAAGACCATAGAGAGCACGGCGAAGATGACAAACCACACCAGGAGGGTGTGAGAGACCCGATGGAGGGCGCATATATACTTCCTATGCAAGATGTCCATTCGGAAAGGCATTTTTGACATCAAGTTGAAATAAAGGCCAGTGATGGGCAGCAGCAACAGAGATAAGAGTGCGAACAGTAGTCATCTTGGTGACGGGGGCAAAAGTCTTATCGTAATCAATCCCATACTCCTGAGAAAAACCCTGAGCAACCAAACGAGCCTTGTATCGTTTCAAAGAACCATCAGAATGGGTTTTGACCTTATAGATCCATTTAGAGCCTACAATATTCTTGCCAGTAGGTAATTGAGAGGGTAATTTATACTAAATTGGAAGCCACCAAGTCTGCCCAATCGACCTGACTGACACAACCAAACTAGGGATGGAGGTTGACGCCGGAATAGCGCAACCCCTAGTACAGGCTACTCAGTCAGAGCCCAAGGCAAACCAGAGTAGAAAAGGCGAGGAGGAAGCCGACCTTACTACACCAAGACAAGATTCACTGGCGACTAATGACTTGGGCCCATCAAAAGGCAAGGCAAACCGCAACTATGGACCTCAAGAAGACATTAGCAACTGAAGACCCCAAGGCATCGTCCGATCCTCCACTGGAAGTTGTTCGTTGGGAGATGTGGAAGCTCTTTGTGGATGGGGCATCCAATCGACATGGAGCAGACTTGGCATAGTCCTCATCTCCGACGGCCTAGTAGTGAGCAGTAATCAACACGGGCTTCCCAAAGATCGAACAATGAAGCGGAGTACGGCGCTTTTGCAGGGGCTAAAATCAAGAAGATACATGAAGGCCAATTTAACTAATGGTCTACAGCGACTCACAATTGGTGGTGAATCAAATTTCTGGCGATTATGAAGCAAAGGATGAAAGAATGACTAAGTACCAAGACTTAGTCAGGACAGAGATCAAGAAGTTTGAAGTCGTCAGAATAGAACAGATAGGCAGGGAGGAGAACAGCAGAGCAGACGAACTTGCAGGCTTCGCCTCAATGGCAGACACTTCCATCCCTCATCCGCTATTGATCGATTATCTGCCTGCACTCCAGATTGAAGACCCGTGGTCAAGAGGTATGTTGTGCGGAGTTAGGTCCTTCTTGGATGGATCCCATCATACTGTTCCTGAAAGACGGCACTCTACCAGAAGATAAGAAAGAAGCCAATAGAATAAGAGCCAAGTCGCAACGATTTTGGCTCTCTCCATCCTTAGCTTTATACAAGAAGTCGTTTTCAGGACCTTACTTAAAGTGTGTGCACCCCAGCAAGGTGGAAGCATTCTTGTTCGAAATACATGAGGGTGTATGCGGCAGCCATCAAGGAGGAAGGTCATTGGCATACCGAGCTATTTCACAAGGATATTGGTGGCCCTACATGCAAGCGGATTCAGAGAAATATGTCAAAAAGTGCGAAAAGTGTCAGAAGTTTGCGCATCAAATTCACCAACCTGCAAGAGAACTCCTACCTCTCACTAGTCCATGGCCTTTCGCAATGTGGGGCTTGGACATAGTGGGACCACTCCCAACGACCGAACAGAAGTTCTTTCTTGCGCAGACTACTTCACAAAGTGGGTGGAAGCGAAGCCTGGCGTCAATCAAGGAAAAAGATGTGAAAGAAGTTTGTCCGCGAGAACATCATTACTCGCTGGCATACCAAAAGCGTTGATTTCGCATAACGGCACTTTCGGTTTGATGGCGAAATTTTCGAAGCTTTTGTGAAGAATATAAGATAGAGTTCTACAACTCCACACGCATATCCCAAGCAAATGGTCGCAGAGGCGTCAAACAAAGTAGTCCTGGACGGATTGAAGAAAAGGCTGGAGAAGGCCAAAGGCAAATGGGCAGAAGAGCTCCCCCACGTTTTATGGGCTTACCGCACCACACCGCGACGATCAACAGGAGAAACACCATTCTCCTTAGCATATGGCATGGAAACAGTCATCCCATTAGAAGTAGGCCTTCCTACAATTCGGAGCGAAAATTTTGATCCAGACCTAAATGGGGAAGCCATCGCATTAGAACTTGACTTGGCAGAAGAAATGAGAGAAAAGGCATTGGTTCACATCGCCTCCTATCAGCAAGAGTTGTCCAGAAAATACAACAAAACAGTACACCCAAGACAGTTCAAGATTGGCGATTGGGTACTTCGCAAAGTGATGGGAAACACATTGGTCCCCGGAGATGGCAAGTTAGGGCCCAATTGGGAAGGTCCTTACAAAGTGATCGGATTAGCAGGTAAAGGGGCATACCACTTGGAAGAGGAGGACGGCAAAGCAATTCCTAGGCCATGGAACACTGCCAATCTCAAGTTATTTTACTTTTAGCTTTTTTCTTTTTAAGTATGTGTAATTTTTTACTTTCTCAATAAAAACAGGTCGATTCTTTTCAGTATATTTGTTTTTCGTAGAAAGTAGCTCTAGTAAGATTAGTAGCATTGTAAACATAGTTGGCCGGAATACCCAACTATCAACCTGTCCTAAGCCCAGGATAAGGATCCAGGCTGCAGGACATTTGGTCGAAATAACCAAACATTTTATTCTAAGTTGGCCGGAAAAACCAACTTAGAGGTTGGCTGGATCAAACCAACACTTAGCCACAGTATGAGAATGGCTAAACCAACATTTAGCCAAAGTATGGGAATGGCTACACAGAGGTTGGCTGGATTAAACCAACACTTTGTACTCTTCAGCCGAAGTAAGTTATATCGGCTGAAGAGTGGTTGGCTGGATTAAACCAACACTTTGTACTCTTCAGCCGAAGTAAGTTATATCGGCTGAAGAGTGGTTGGCTGGATTAAACCAACACTTTGTACTCTTCAGCCGAAGTAAGTTATATCGGCTGAAGAGTGGTTGGCTGGATTAAACCAACTCTTTGTACTCTTCAGCCGAAGTAAGTTATATCGGCTGAAGAGTGGTTGGCTGGATTAAACCAACACTTTATACTCTTCAGCCGAAGTAAGTTATATCGGCTGAAGAGTGGTTGGCTGGATTAAACCAACACTTTATACTCTTCAGCCGAAGTATGGGCATGGCTGAAGAGTGGTTGGCTGGATTAAACCAACACTTTGTACTCTTCAGCCGAAGTAAGTTATATCGGCTGAAGAGTGGTTGGCTGGATTAAACCAACACTTTATACTCTTCAGCCGAAGTATGGGCATGGCTGAAGAGTGGTTGGCTGGATTAAAACCAACTCTTTGTACTCTTTAGCCGAAGTAAGTTATATCGGCTGAAGAGTGGTTGGCTAGTAAGTTAGACAGCTAACCGAGATCACAGTTGCACAAACAAGTTCATGAAAAATTCACTACAAACTCAAGCATGCAAGTGAATAACCGGAATAAGAGTTGATAATTTTTCATTGAATAATTAAGTACAACTATGGGGCCATAGCCCGGTTACAAAAGTTCGGACAAAAGAAAGAAAAAAGTACAAGGTCAATCAAAAAGTTCATCTATCTCGGCATCCAGATCGGTCCCGAGGTTGGCATGCGCTCCGGTGTCTGCAGCTTCAATTGGGCGTTCGGGCAGAGTATTTTCAGCTGTGGGCTCCAACCGAGCTAGTGGATCACCGGCTTGCTCTTGAATAGCCGGAGTCTCAGTTGTTTCACCATCATCATCATCATCATCTTCATCGTCAGAAGAACCGAGGAATTGTTTTTGGAGTTCATCGGCATACTCTTGCAGTGAGGCCGGAATGAAGTGCTCCGGAGCATCATAGACTTCGGTTTCAGGTCCACAGCCGACCTTCTCCACTGCACCTCTCCAACCGCACTTGAAGAACAGTTGTTTCGCGGCTTCGCACTGCAAAGAGTAGCCAGCTTCGGCTTCCTTGAACCCTGCCTTGTGCTCGTCTTCAACTTTCTTTTCCAACACTGCTATTTCGGCGTTCTTTTTGTTTTCAAGAGCCGCCATCTCCCATAAATACTTGTCTTTCACCTCGGTCACGGCCTGCTGCTTATCGCTTTCAGCCGAGGTGACCAGTCCGGTTAGGCGCGCTATCTCGGCCTCCAGCTCGGCCGCTTTTTGTTTTGACAGGGCCAGCTCGGCCGCCCTGGCTTCGGCGTCCCTTATTGCGTGCCTCGTGGTTTTGCGGAGCTCCATTATTTGCCTGTGGGCAATGGTGTTCTTCTGAATGGCCTGCAAAAGGAGAGTTCCATGTAAGACCGAGCTCAGAGTTTGAAAAATTTAGATTGGTCACAGAAAAAGAAGTACTGCTTACCAGAATCATCGACTTAGTAGATGACCGGAGGGCCTTCAGCTCGGTGTTCAGCTGCTTGCTGTGGTGCTCCATGTCTTTTGGCAGACAAACACCCCTAGCCAGGTTGAAGGCTAGAAGGTGATCCTTGTCAGCAACAACGGAGTCATCCTCATCGATATCTCGGTTGTTGAAGACGAAGGGTGGAGCCCACTTGTTGGTAGGCGCAGCTCGGTTAGACGATTCCGGTTGAGGGTTGAGTTCGGGGCTCGGCGGAAGGATGGGGTCAACCTCGTCGACCAAGCGCTGCTCGGTCTCCGTAGTCCGGGCGCGTTTAGCTCGGCGTGAGGATGATGGTTGTTGCGAAGGAAGAGCTATGATGGTTTCGGCGGTCGGCTGGGTTGGTGGCACTTCGGCCCTTGTGGTTGCGGTGAGCATGGCCCTCATCTTGTTTTTCTTCGCCATCTCTCGCTCAATTTGTTAGGGGCACGAGGACGATTTCTGGCAAAGTGGGGTCCGGTCCTGGAGGGTCTTCAAGGAGGAAATCGGTCACCCTTGCTTTTCGGCGACCGGAATATCTGTAGGTCGGTTCGAAGTCGAGAAGTTTGGCCCAACTTCTTTCTCGGACTCATGATCAAATACAAGCAAAAGGTCGAGGTTCGTAGTCAGATCTTGGGAATGGAGGAAGGCTGAATCTGCAGAAAATAGATAAAGTATTAGTTCGGTTGGTGAGAGGAAAGCCGAAGTAATCAAAATTTAGGAATGCAACCGAAGTATGTATACCGGGCTCTCCTTTCTTCCAGTTTATTCTTCGGCCAGGGATTTGGGCTTGGAAGTCTTCAAAATTTCCAGAAACCCAGAAGAAGTCATCGTCGTTTAAGTCCTTGTCCGGTGTGTGTTTAATTATTTTTTCTCGACCTCGGCGTATTCTAAGGTAATAACACCAGCCATCATTTTTTGAGCCTATTGAGTATTGGTGTAGTATTTCGGCTAAACCGAGGTTGAGACCGGTTTGTTGGTTTAAGGCGGCTATACCCATTATTATTCGGTATGTATTGGTGGACAGTTGTGTGGGGCATAGTCTGGTTTGTCTTAGAAATTCACATATAAGGGGCTGGACTGGAATCTGAGTCCGGTCTCTACTATGGATTGAATGGTAAAGGGGACAAAGCCTTCATTGCCCCAAGGGTCTATGTCTGGTTCGGCTAGTATGAGATTTACATCGGCTGGGATTTGGTAGTCTTTCCTGAATTCGGTTAAGCCACCTGGGGTTTCTACTAGACACCTATACTTCCCCATTTTATTGTATAAATTATAAATAAGTTACTTCGGTTGAAAAGAGTGTGCTCAGTAGCTCGGCTGAGCGCAGTGGCGTGCCTGGCAACCTAAGTCTGCAAAGTAGGAAAACAAGGAGTTAAGCACAGATCTTAGACCGTGCTACAGAAGCAAAGCAAGAAAAAGACTGGTTTTATTTCGGCTCTACAGTGTGCTATGGTGTTTACGTCGGTTTCTAGTAAGTGCTCGTTATCTCGGTTCACAGAATGCTCTGTTATCTCGGTTTCAGGAGAAGGTTTTCTTTCTTCGGTTATGCCTCAAGCGACTTTGAGTTCGGTTTAGAACTCAGAAGTAACCTAGTCCCTAGGGCATAGCTCGGTCGAGGGCAGGAATTTCAAAATTCAAGTATGTTTTTATTTCGGCTAAGGTATACCGTATGGAAACCAATCAAAACTATGGTGGCATATACAAGTTCTAGTCCGGTTTCAATTTGCCTAGAGTTTCCTATGACAAGAACAGTATTCTAGTTCGGTTGAAGCGTGCATAAAGATCTAAAAGGTGCTCTGCTGACTGAATCAGCGTGTTCAAGGTGTTCTTGAGAAGTTTTATAGAGAGTACAGACATGGAAAAAGAAAAGCAAAGTGTTTCACAGCAACACATAGCATAAACAAGTGTGGATTAAAACAAAAGCAAAAACAAGGGAAACAGATTTTAGAAACCTTACCAGAGGACGAGGAAGAAAGCTGGAGTTGAGAGCAGTGGTAACAATGGAGAGCTCGAGCCTTGAAGATTGCAGGGTTGAGAAGCACGAGCAAGAGAAAGGGAAGATAAACAGAGTATGGAATGATTTTTTGAAAATGAGAGGTTTGTTTTGTGTAAAGGGCAAAAAGGGCGGGACTGTTCAAATATTGCGAAGTACGAGGGACGGCGCTACAGCTGTGGGAGGCCAGTTAGAGCCTGCCACGTGTCATGGGAAGGACAAGCGTTTCAGTTTCTGCTACTGAAGAGACGTTTGACCGGACGTGCACAGTACGGCATATGTTTAGCTCGGTTGGATAGACTAAAGGGTCTTAGCTCGGTTGGATAAACTAAAGGGTCTTAGCTCGGCTGGAAAGGCTAACGGGTGTTTTAGCTCGGCTGGAAAGGTTAAGACTAGCTCGGTTGGTAAACAGGTAATCCCAATCATGCTTTGCAGATGGAATTAAGGGGCAATTGAGAGGGTAATTTATACTAAATTGGGCCGAGCTGATAGTTGGGCCGAGGTAAGCCCAAATGAGAAAGGTGGCCTGTACACCGGTCATGGAAGTGTTGCGGTAGTTCAGTTGTCAGACTTACTTGATGTAGCCCGGTTTCTATTTAGTCCGGTCGTGTCCCAACCTGAGTATGAGAGCAACTTCTTCAGACCGTATGCATTAGTCCGACACACTCCTCACGGGTAGTCCGGTCTTGGCATCTGAAACCGAGTAGGAGTGAGGTAATGGAGGGCGGACTAAAAATAAGTTCGTCCGTATTCACGGATTAGTACTGAAAGGGTAATCCGGACGTCACTAATTACGGTTGAAGCGTATGGAAAACCGAGGTAATCAATGACTCAATGTAGTTCGGTTTAACTCCCTTATGTCTAGCTCGGCCTAAGTAGGGAATGCCGAGGTAAGAGAAGTAAGGACCGGATTAATGGTTACTCCGGTCATTTGGAGTTCGGCTGTAGAAGGACCAACTCACTTGGTTTAAGCAGTGAGGAGGGTGTTGGAGGATAAGCATTATCTTCCAAGAGTTTGAATCCTAGGGGGACTCTGTGATAGGAGGAGTAATCCTAGAAGGACTCTACACTTGGAGGAGTAAGAGTCTTACCAGGATTGTGCCACGTGAAATCTATATAAGCTCATCAATAACACCTTTGGAGAGGTAATACAATTTTGCTCCCTGAACACATTGAGCTTTGCCTATTTTTCTTGCTTACTGACTTAGGCATCGGAGAGGTTTCCGGTACACACCCGCCGGCTAGCTCACGTTGATATTTTCAGGTGGTGGAACGACATCGTACAGAGGAACGAAGACTTGGTCAACAGGATTATACGAGAAGGTGAAAATCTTTCCCGTACAGTAATGGAACCAAATCCCAAGTCTGAGTGTTAGCCAGAGCAGTTAACTCGTCATTCATGGCAGCAATCCAATTGGGATCATGACAAGCTTCCTTGTAGGACCTAGGCTCAAAATAAGTATGAAGACAAAAAAGAAAAGACTGATAGGAAAGAGAAAAACATGTATTACCAAAACCATACCAGTTCGGAGCACGACGATCATGCGTGGGAAAACGACGTGCAGGAGGAGCGGGATCCAAAGAAGCAGCTGGAGGGACAGTAGAGCTAGAGACAGGCGAACTCGGAAGTGCTTTGCGACGCTGATAAACAAGAAGAGGAACAGGGAAAACGGGAGCTGGAGAGGGAGGAGCTAGCGAGATATTAGAGGTACTAGGAAGAGGCAAGGTAGAGATCTCAAGATCAGAGACAAGCTCATCAGAAGAAACATCAGAAGGAAATGGGTCAATGTGAATCAATTCCTCATTGGTAATAGGGACAGGGATGGAATGTATAGTGTAATAGGGTAGTTTTTCCAAAAAAGTGACATGCCTAGACACATAAAGCTTTTTGGTGGCAGGATCATAGTACCGATAACCTTTCTGATTAATGCCATACCCTAAAAAGACACATAGGACACAACGAGAACTAAGCTTAGAGCGTGCTCGTTTAGGAAGGAGCACAAAGCATGTAGAACCGAAAACACGAAGAAGAGAATAATTGGGAGTAACACCAAGAAGACGCTCATACGGAGATGAGCCGGAAAGGAGAGGAGTAGGCATCCGATTGAGAAGATATGTAGCAGTGAGCACAGTTTCTCCTCAAAAGACAGAAGGGACAAAGGAGGAGAGTAGCAAAGAACGAGCTGTATCAAGGAGATGGCGATGTTTGCACTCAGCTCGACCACTTTGGGCAGGAGTGTCTGAACAAGAAGACTGATGAATAGTAACATGAGTAGCTAAAAACTCCTTAAACTCAGACAAGTAATACTTACCCCCTAAATCAGAACGGAGAACTTTAATGGTGGTGAAAAATTGAGTGCAAATCATGGAGTGAAAATTGGAATATATTTTGTAAAAATCAGATTTTCGTGTCATCAAATAAACCCATGTAAACCGACTGTAATCATCCACAAAAGACACATAATATTGTGAACCTCCCTTAGTAACTATAGGGGAAGGACCCCAAACATCAGTATGAACCAATTGAAAAGGAGAAGATGAAATAGAACTACTTTTATTAAATGGAAGAGCAGACATTTTAGCCAGTTTACAACCACGACACTCTGAAATATCAAGAATGGGAAAATGACCTAAATGTCGGTGAACTAACATCCTCAAACGATCACTCGACAAATGACCTAACCTAGAATGTCAAATATAAAATAAAGAAGACTTATTGTTTAAACAAAAAGAAGACAATGCAGTAGAAGACACATCTAAAGGAACATGCAAGCTGTCCAAGATATATAGTTCTCCAACTCTACGCCCGATCCCAATCTGCCTCTTGGAGACCCGATCCTGCACAACACAATGAGAGGAAGAGAAAACAACATCAAAACCGGAATCAGATAATTGATTAATAGCAATAAGACTAAGTGAGAGGTGAGGTACATAAAATACAGAAGAAAGAGACAAATGGGAAGAGAAAATAGAACCAATAGAGGAGACAGGCATAGATGAACCATTAGCAGTAGCAATAGTGATAGGAGAAGGAGGAGAGACACAATTACTAAGGAGAGATGCAACAAGGGTCATATGATGCGAACAACCAAAATCAAAGATCCACGAAGTGTGGATATTACTTGAAGATGATGAACCAGACAAACCTAACTGAGTGGTAGTCATAGCGGAAGCCTGGGACGAAAGATTTGGATTGGCCACCATGAAAGACTTGAACTGCTCAAACATAGACTGCATATTGGAAGATGGATCATTCTCAGAAACTGGTGCAGAAAAGGCGGCAGATGAGCAAGATCCTGAAAATGTCGGCTTAGCGAATGGTGAACCAGATGAACAACCCTTGGGTTGCAAAAGTTTAGGACATGCATGTTTCCAATGGCCTTTTTGATGACAGAAGCTGCACTCATCCATGGAAACCCGAGGCTTGGGCTTACCAGTAACTTGAAATAAATGAGAAGATGGGGTGGGCAAGAGTGGAGGAGTGGCAAAATCTGACTGGGAAGTAGGAGTACCATGAGCCACCTTAAACCGAGTTTCTTCCGCAATAAGCTCACGGACAGCACCATCTACAGAAGGCAAGGGAGATCGATGAAGAATAGCTCCCCGAAGTGGCTCAAATTGATCACGAAGGGCCATAAGAAATTGAACAAGATGTTGTTTCTCCCGATACTTGATATAACTGTCAAGTAACTACAAATCGGACAGTTCCATCAAAGTAAGTTAATCCCAATAAGTAGTCATCTCATTGTAGAACTCCTGAATAGACTTATCTTTCTGACTAGCACTGCGAATAGACATCTCAAGTTCATACTGTTTTGCAAAGTTAGACTCAAGGTACATAGTCTTCAAATAGTCCCAAACTTGTTTAGAAGTAGAATACTTGGAAAAATTCATACCAATGGTAGTTTGAACTGAATTATGAAACCAAGTAAGAATTTGTGCATTTTCCTTATCCTATTTAGCAACATCAGCCTTAGTTTCTTGAGATTCCGTGGGTCTAATTGTCACACCAATCACATAGTTCCATATGCCTTTACCCATTATAAAATTTTTCATTACATGAGACTAATAAGAGTAATTGGTACCATCTAACTTAGTGGTGATAGCTTGTAATTTATCATCAACCATAATGATAATTAAGCAACACAGTAAACCCCAAATCAGAGTGACTAATCAAAATTGCTATTGTTCTAATTACAGAATCAATGAAGTCAAACTTATAATACCTCTATCACCACAAACCAAGGCAGAGCAGAGAGAGACAGAGACTAGAGAAGAAGACAAATATCACAGTAAACCCAAATATCAATAGTCGGGCATCAAGGTCAGACCTTGCTTTGATCCTGTGAACTAGTGAAGGAAACAGAGAGATCACCAATCTAAGGCACACAGAGAGATAAGAGAGCTTCGATCGAACTCGATGAGGGCTAGGGCTCCGACGTGACCAGATATAGCGACGTGCGAAGAGCACAAAGGCTTCGATCAGACAAGATGAGGCTACGATGGTCGTTGATGACCTAGGGCTCCGACGCAACCAGATACAACAAACTCAGAGACCACAAAGCAGACCTTGCAAAGAGAAAGAAGGGAGTTGCGATGGTCAATGATGACCTGCGACAGGTATGCTGACGTCTGGATCGCTGCTTTGATACCATGATAACAAACTTGTGTATTGTTCTTATTGATTAATCAAAAGAAGTACAAATATATAAGCAATAGAATAGAATGAAACCCTAATAACCTAAAGTACTAAATTATCCTTAATGAATAATATAAACTACATAATCCACATGAGGGACTTTAACCCTATGACTAGACTAAGGTTTTGTTTGGGAAGAGGGGTTGGATTGAGTTTGAGATTATTTTAGTCACAAAAAAATAAAATAGACTTTTTAACTCAATAAGATAAAATATCACATCCAACTCATAATTATTATATTATTTATCTCATAAAAAATCAAAAAAGTTAAAAATAATTCCCAAATGAAACTTTTTAGTTCTAGCTTAAAATAGTCAAAAAAAATTAAAAAAATTAAAAAATCAACTCACTTTCCAAACCAACCCTTAAGGATTTCAACCCATCGACTTACATGACTATCAAATTTTTGTTATGACAACCATGATCATAGATATACGCAATTCGTTTTTCTTTTGTTGTGTGAAAGTTAAGAGAGACGTGAAAGCAAGGCTTCGCCGTTTGATAATATTTTTTCAAAAAGAAAAATGATTTGTGCACACAATTTTTGTGGCACTAATGGCACTAATTTCCTATTCTGGTAACTGTTTTTTTTTTTCCTTCTTTTCTTACCTTATATGGAAATTAGTGCTATTAGTGCCACAAAAATTGTGTGCACAAATCAAAGTTGTTTCAAAAAATAGTGGGACACTCAAGCCTCATTTCACGAAGTCAGGCTGAGTCAATTAGCTAAGTGAATGGGGCTATTAGCGAGAAGCGGAGTAGCTCTTAAACCAAAGAGCTTATGGCCTAAGAGGGCAAACTTTTTATTTGTAGGAGTATTGAAGTCATGTAAAGTAATGTCTCGTTTGGGAATATATTTTTTTAACATTTTTTTTTAATTTTTTGATTAAAATATGATATGAAAAAAATTAATATGTTTGAGATATTTTTTTTAATTTTTTATGAAAAGATGTGCAAAAAGTAAAGAAAAAAAAGAATTTTTGATTTTTTGATATAAGTTGTTAGTTTTTTAATTTTTTTAGTGACTTTTTGACTTTTTAGCTAAAAAGTGATATTACCAAACGAGGCCTAACTACATATATTTGGCATTTATTCATTTATGATTATTATATATAATTAAAACAGAAATACTTTGAAACTTTAAAAAGAGAGTTATAAGATAGCTTTAATGGGTGGAACCCATCTATGATGCAATGTTTTTTTTTTTTTTCATGCCACATGTATAGAGCTCAATTTAAAATTTTATATTTAGACCTCTCAATCACTGTCATAATTAAAAGTAGGTAAACAAAACTGTCATAGAATAAGGCCTCGTTTGGGAACAGGTTATTTTAGTAATTTTTTGACTTTTTACGAAAAGATGTGCAGAAAAATAGAGAGGTGATGTGACAACTTTTAGTAACTTTTTGATTTTTTGGCTAAAATAGCCACTCCCCAAACGAGGCCTAAGAGCATCTCCAACCCATCCTTCATATCTTCAAATATGAAGGATGGTCTCTTCCAACCCACCCTTTAAATTCATCTTCATTTGAGAGGAGAATGAGTTCATCCTTCATATTTGAAGGGAGGATGAAAAAATGAAGGAGCCCTCCAAAACACTATTCATTTTGTATTTCTTATTATATTATAAATAACTTTTAATTTATAAATTTAATTTTTATAAAATTGACATCATTAAAAAGTATAAAATAATACATTTAAAATGAGTATAATATTAAATATATTTTACAAAAATTTTAAAATTAAATATTTATTAATGAATAAAAATTACTTTTTGAATAGAATTTGAATGAAAGAAATGAAGAATTGTGATTGGAGTTTGAATGAATAGTGACCTCTTCTATATTTACTTTTTGAATAAAAAACATTATATTCATCCTCTTAATGAAAGTATTGCATTGGAGATGCTCTAAAGATAAATATATGATACAGATGGTTATATAAAACATACAAGGCATTGAATATAATTCTATCTTTTTGCCCTCAGCTGAATGTAAGATTCAAGGATATTTTGTCACTAGCAGTTTACATTGGAGTGAAAATGGCCGATTTGGTCTAAGGCGCCATTTTCAGGTACTGCTGGTTCAAATCCCAATTTTGACATGTTTCTAATATTTTTACACCATTATTATTTTGTTGTATTATTAAAAATCTTTAATTTTATTTGCACCTGACATATTTCAAATATTTTTACGTCATTATTATTTTTGTTGCATTATTAAAAATTTTAAAATTTACCCGCACTGGACATTTTTTTGGTTTAACATGTTAATGACTTATAAGGAAAAAATCATATTGCAATTTTTTTTGTTTAAAATGTTAATGTTGTTGTGGAGGTAGAAATTGTGCCATATATATTAATCAAGAGATTAATAAAGAATTGAGCTGCATTGTTGTGAATTTGTAAAAAGAATAAATAGTTAATGCCTCCCAATTGGCAGTTGCCGGCTCGATCGAGGACACTCCGACAATCAATATATGTAAATCAAACTGGATAAGTGAATAAAATAGTTTATACATACCTCCCCTAGAGATGAAAATTACATCCATTTATACAGACAAACTTGCTACTCATTTTATCTAATGAGCTTAAACCACAATTTGGTTCAATGAAAATAAGTCACTTGTATGGCCCAAACCTTATTTGATACATGTATGTTAGATCAAGTTGGCAAGTTGCATTGTAAGGTATTATTTTATTACCTTAAATGTATTTCGATGTAGGCATTGGGTGGGCCCATCTCACATGGATTAATTTTTATCTCTCCACAATTGTATAATGGAAGAATACATTGTAACAAAATTGAAAGCATAAGATTCACATTATTCAAATTAAAATGTGAAGATCTATTCTAAAAATTAAAATTGAAATACGGAGACTAAAGTGACATTTTGCTTAAATTACATAAACTTAGGTCATGTTTGATTCATAAGATTAATAGTGAAGTATTAATAATCTTATTAAATTAGTGTGGTATTCACTATCCAATTGGATTAATATCCATTGGATTAATAATCCCACCACTACCCTATTACTAATAATCCTACAAATTTGTTGGATTAATTATCCATTGGATTAATAATCCTAAATCAAAATGTTAAAACAAACATAGGATAATTAAGCTCACGGATTAATAATCCCAATCTCATCCTCTAATCCACCTAATCAAACATGCCCTAATAGTACAATTTAGGGGGCTTAACTGTAGATTCTAATAGGTGGACTTATTATCCAATAAGTTCTATAATAATTAACAGCATTTTTCATCAAATGCTATTAAAAAAGTCACTAATTATTAATTTTCAGGGACAATTTAAAAATTTTGTCACAAAAAAGTTACTAATTATAAGTTTTATCAACATTTTATCTATGAACTAACATGTTTGGAAGGACAGAAAATGGAGAGACAGATTGGAAAAAAGAAAGTAACTTACCAGAAAGGTTGCTTGGTTGGCGGAATGAGTTCAAATGATGAATGCCAATGCATTTCTTGTAGAAGAATCTGAGGCAATACATGTATAAACTTTGCACAGGTCAATTTTTTTAGCAAACTGGAGTCATTCTTTGATTCAAGCGCTAGCATACGAGAAAGGTAATTCAGAATTCTTAACACATGTGGGAAAGAGCACACATAGCTTGTTTGGGCTCTCCTATAGGCGGATACAAAAGCTTAATTGTGCTCTCTTATTGGAAAATACATGAAGGTAATAACACTTCGATATTTTTCTGATTATATAAAGTTGTGAATTAAGAATATCAACATTGATACTAGTTTGCAGGCAAAGCACGGTTTACAAACCCATAGGTATTACTAAACCACCTGTACATTTACTTGAACATATATCTATTATTATATATGTATATGTTTCTTTTGGTATTTTTGTGTTATAAAAAACTACTCCTGCAGTAGTGGTTCTCAAATTGGACACATCTTGATTATCTGATAGTGATGTTAGGAAGAATGGAATAAGAATATAAGTACATTCCTATTAGTTTCATGCTCAATATGCTTATGTAAAAATGGTGAGATATAACTAATAGGTGTTGGATTGGCCTGAATTTTCTTTTCGAATTTTAGTTTTTCCCTGTGAATGTATGAAATAATTCCATCTAGGTATAATGCAAATGAACTTCAACTATAGACAGTTAAATTATAAAAATAAAAAAAGAAGAAGAAAAAAAATAGAAGAAGAAGATGTAAATCAATGGCGACTTCTGCAAGTGTATTCATTGCAAGGAAAAGAGGAAATAAACAATCTGGAAACTAAAGAAAATGATAAAGTACTTCCTTAAAAAAAACTAAAATCAATAGCAATAAAGTTTGAAACACAAACAAAACATGCTTACACATTCAGAGTCGAGACACGTCACTACTCAATCGACTCATTCACTACAATGCAAGTCGCCTCTATCTTTTGAATCAATAATACAGATCAGAAGAAAGCTCTACTCCCATAAAACACTCTTGGGTTTCTTTGTCCATTGCTCTTTGTTATTACTGGTACTTTCTCATCCGAGCCTGTATCTCCCAAATCATCAGCACATCCGTCGCCAATTTCCAAAGGAAGCTTCATCTTTGCCAATGACTCAGTGAATTGATGAATACTTTTCATGTACATATCGACAATCTCTTGCTGCACCATCTCTTTTTCAGGCTCAATGTTTGGCAGTGCAAATGAGACACTACTTGGTGGTGTTTCAAGCTTTGAAACTTCACCACTGCCAAGACCACCCACTGAAGTACCATCAGCTATTTGATCACTTGTATCTTCTGAGCTAAGGTGTTTATCATTATCGATTTTGCCCAAGCACTCTGTGCTTTTGGAGTCAAAATTGTCACATGTGACTCGAAAATACTCCGAAACCATCCTCTCATTTTCAATCACAATATTTGGATTTGGGAATTCAATCTTATCAAGTTCACATGGGACTGAAACGGGTACCTCTGCATCTAGCCTAGAAAGCGAACTAGGGATTTCCAAGACTTCCGGAGAAGATCCATTGTAGGTGACACTCAATTGGACAAAACCAGCTTGAGAATGGAATAGATCAGTAGTAGAGAGTGAAAATTCTTGATCTAACTTTCCATTCCCAATGACAACATCACAAAGAGGAACCAATGCAAAACCCAACAACTGATCCTCAAGATAATTCCTAATCCTACTTAGCATCCATATTTCACATTTCAACGACGAGTCAATCGTCTTGACATCGAGCCGGAAGCTCTCATTGAAGACCGGATTCTTTCCCCCACCATTAATGATCTGGGTTGAAACAGTTTTTTCAGGGTCATTAGTCAAGAAAATCTTGGCGTAGACATCTTGATTGTGGTATATACATATGTTTTTGATGTCTCTTGCTTGGTGTATGTAAACCTCAAGAACCCCAATAGACCTATCTTGCTTTCCCACCATAGTTTCCTTCCCATTGACCCTAGATTCCCTTGATAGATCAGCAGAGTTGTGAAAGATGGAATTGGGCTTTTGGTTATGAGATTCAGAGTCAACAAAGGAGTTTGGCAGCATTTCTAGTTGATGTGATTTCATTATCATAAACGATACAATGTTGGGTTCACAAAGAAAACGGGGGCAAAATGGGATTTGAACAAAGCAACCAAAACCCTAGGAAACACTCAGCACTTACGGACTAGTAGACTTGATTTCTATCTTGAACATCAAAATTCAAACCAACATGTCCCCAAATCTAGGCAGTTATATCTTGAATTAATGAACTCAATCTTGAGACTCTTACAAACTTTGAGGTTAATGAACTCAAAGCATACACACTGCTAGGTGAGCAAAAACAGAAAGAGGCTTCAAACCCACAGAAGCCAAAGCTCTAAATATATAGACCTTTCAGCTTCAGGGAAATTTTAGCCCAAAAAGTAAAGTAAATTACACTTTACTCCATTAAATTTCAATATTTTTCACTATGGTCCGTAATGTTTTTAACAATTTCAATTTTATTCCGACAACGAACTTTAGCAGTCACGTGGCGTAATATTACATTATTATATAAATTTAAATAAATTATGCTTTTCTTAAGTTTCAATATTCTCACACTTTTAACTTTTAAAATTTTCTCCAACTTCAGTCCTTAATGTTCGTAATTTTGCTCAATTTTCTACCACAATCAATGTCTGTCCAAAATTGAATGAATTACAACTAAATTGCTCCTATTCACACTCTACTCCACTTCATTGTCCCTTTCCCCTCCCAAATCTACTAAAATGAAAATCATATTTGATAAAGAGATGTTGTTTCATGATGTATTGAATGATATCTATTTGAAAGGCCTATAGTGTTGGCTATTTGATGGTGGTTTTAAGATATTGTTAGTGGTAGCGAGGAGTTGAAGTAAGGCGGTAATTGGTCCTATATTATTCAGTTGTTGGTAATGACAAATTGATAGTAACAAAAAAGAGTATAGTCAGCGATAGGGTTTGAACGTATAAAGAAAGGTAAAAAAAGGAGGCTGTGAAAGTTTTAGTATTGGTATTGTATCAGTGGAAGGATATGATGGAGAGATAACAGAGAGTGTAGTGAATGAGTTGTGAAAGAGGCAATTGGTCATAGAGGCAAAATGTAATTTGTTCAAAATTTTAATTTTTTATTATGCTGCATGGTTGTTGACATGGTATTTCTTGTTCAAAATTAGGCCCCGTTTGGGAACAGGCTAATTTAGTAACTTTTTGGCTAATTGGCTAAAAATGTTGGTAAGAAAAACCTATATGTTTGGGCCAACTTTTTGGCTAATTACGAAACGACGTGCAAAAAGTAGAGAGAAAAGGGAATCTTTGACTTTTTGGTATGGGTTGTTGGCTTTTTGGCTAAAAAGGTAACTTTTTGGCTTTTTGGCTAAAAAAGATTGTCCCCAAACGGGGTTTAGACTAATATAGGTTGTTGGAGTAAATTCAAGAAAACAGAGACCAAAATGAAAATAAATAAATAAATGAAGACACTAAATGGAAAAATATTAAAACTTAAGGGGCCATAACGTTATTTATCCTAAAAAGGACAACCAACGCCTACCAAGAATTAAACAAGGACACGGCGAGTCCAATAAACCAACCACGGGCTGCGCCACCTTAATTAGGTGAAGTGGCTTAAATTGAACCTATTGAATTTCATGAAATATATATATAAATTGACCCCACTAATTCATAATTATTGAAGAAACATTTATTCACAAATTTATTTTCACCTGTTTTACTTAATTCAATTTATTTTATTTTACTTCAATACATTTTAAATTGATATAATTATCAAAATATCCTCTGATAATAATAGGGTGAAATGTGCATTATTGTTCACATTAACAGTATTAATATTCATGATGCTAACATTCACTGTTAATGTGTACATCACACTATCAAATTTATTTAATATAAATATTCACATAATTAAGTTGTTAAGGGTTCAAAAAATATTTATAAAGCTAAAATTATTCACAAAAGATTTTAAATATGAAAATTAGGATTTAGTGAATTAAATGTCTAAAATAATAAGATGTATTGAAATATAAGAATATTTTATGGATTAATTGAGATACAAATACTTAAAAGAGAATTTTTTTTTTAATAAATTTCCCATTATTTGAACCCATTGCATTTAGGATTTAACTTATAATCAAAATAAAATTTTAAAATTTGAATAGAGAATTTCTAAAATACATGAACTCTATGACACTTGTTAAATACTTTTTGATACATAATTATTAGGGCAAATATCTTGGTTGATTCGGATATGCTCTAAATACTTAGATACTTAAAGATCTGGTTATTTTTGTATACGGCATACAATAAATACATAAAATAATATATTTTATATATGTCTCTCATATTTCGTGTCTTATATATTTTGAATTTTTTTTTTTTTGTCAATGTATTCATATTGTGTCTAGTGTTTATATTCATACTTAGGCCTCGTTTGGGAGCAAGTTATTTTAGTAATTTTTTGACATTTTACGAAAATATGTATAAAAAAATAGAGAGAATGATGTGATAATTTATAATGAATTTTTAACTTTTTGACTAAAATGTATAATTGACAAACGAATCTTGAGTAAAATTTTTAGATAAACTAAATTATTGAATAACACTGACACATGAATTTTATTTTGAATAATGAAATTTTTGATATTAATTTTCTTTGAATCTTGATATCTAAATATACGTAAGAGTGAAAATTGGAGTATATAATTTTTTTTTAAAGATTTGTAGTAATTGCATTTTTTTATTCACCCGACCAAGAAAAATATGTCTAGAGAAAGAAGCCTACTGAAAGCAACTACTTTTTCTTCAAATCATACTCTGTTTGGTAGGACTTATTTCCAGTTTATTTCAGTTTTTAGCTTAATTTAAGCTATTATGATGTATTTGGTTTAGCTTAACAATATAGTTTATAGTTTTTTGTAAGTCAAAAATCAACTTATTCTTTGAGTGGGGGAGGAGAAGCTTAATTTATAAGTTAAAAATCAGCTTATGTTCACCGCTATAAATTATAAGCTGTTAAGTTATAAGTTATAATCATTTTCCCACAGCTCTACCAAACGGGGCCATAGAACACTTGTCAGAATCCAATGCGATCACAAGGAATGAGAATATGTACAAAGAACTACACACATATTTTTGAAGGAGAGATCCAGTTAGTGATCTAATTAGAGAGGAATTGTTAGGTTTAGTGGATCCATTTAGAAACTCATCTCGTTGATTTGAACAATTTATGTTGTAAGATTTATCGAGAAAATAATTCATGTAAAAAAATTAAATTCATCAAATATTGACAGTTACATATTCAGATTACACATGTTACAAAATTGAATAGTAAATATAATTTAGAGGATAGACTAGCTATTTTTTTTTTTTTTTTTTTTTATAGCAAATGTGATTCAATTATTTGGTTATCAATGTCAGATCAATTTATTTTTTGTGTAGATACTCTTTTCAATGGATATTAAAAAATGAATGGTTAAATAGACCTAAAAAACTACTAACAACACCTCTCCACCAACTTGAAAGGAGTTAAACCCTTTTCAAAGGAGTGAGAGCTGACAGGGAAAATTGAGAAAAATCTTATCATTGATTTTGTTTGTTTGATTTGTTTTGTTTTGTTTTGTTTTTGGCAAAGAAGTCAATCCAGCTAATTTGAACGCTTTAAGAGTAGTTTTAACGTGTTATTTAAATTGGCATAATTATATTATTACCGTTGTTATTCTTAGTGTTAAATTTGACGTAAACTTTGTCAAATTATTAAATTTTAGTATTTTTATTAACGACTAGATGTATTTTTATAGTGATTTAATGGTAGTTGGAAAAATGAGATGATAGTCATGCCAAAAATGACACAAATATTAGAAATAAGTTTGTCAAATTTTAACATTTTCGTACGCTAACATAGCCAAAATTTAACAATGAATCTATCCCCTTCTATATGCCTTTTTCTGTCCCTTTCAATCTGATACGTTTTTAATATCATCTTTGCTGATATGAACAACTCCATAAACAAACAAAATGTAAAGGGGCAAAGAAGGGAGCATATAACGGAATAGGAGATCTTGATTCCTAATTCGGTGTTCTTAAGACTGTGTTTGGTTGAGGAATTTGAAAAGGTATTTGGAAAGAGAAAGGAAAAAGATGTGTGAAATTAGGTGAAATGTAGGTATAATTTATTCACATTTTACTTACTTTTTTCTTCCCTTTTTTTTTTTTTCCCCAAATTCTTTCGCAAATTCCCTAACTAAATAAAGCATAAACTCCCAAATTGACATTAAAACAGAGTGACACACTGTCTAACAAAGTCATACTACTAACAAAAATGCATGTTGCTTTGAATATGGCACTTGAAAAGGATTGAGGGAAATAATGTGATGGACCTTATCTAAAATAAAAGATTTTATCATTTAAACTATTGAAGAGAAGTATTTTAACTAATTGAATTCGGGATTAGCGTTGATTAAACCACAACTTGAATAATTCAATTGACTAGGATAGTAAATTATGAGTTTAAAATTTTAAAAATAAATCAACGGTTAAAAATTTCATTTCTTATTCTTTCAGATAAAAGAAAAAAATAAAATAAATTCATTTTTTATTTTACTATGAAGTCACCCAATGCTTATGTCCAATAATTATTCAGCAGAAGTAGAAAGTACTGGGAATTTGTTGGAACTACAGTCGGGACACCCTTATGAAAAGAAAAAAAAATATTGTTAATTAGATTATTTTTGAGAAATATTGATGACCGTTTAAGTGGTAACCATTATTTTCCCTTTTAAGTGTGAATAAATATATACAAATATAAGCAAAAAGGGATGGACATGAGGGACTTTAACCCTTTGACTAGCTTAAGGTTTCGTGTGGGAAGAAAGGTTGGTTGGATTTGGGGTTATTTTTGTCACAAAAAAAATAAAATAGATTTTTTAACTCAATAAGATAAAATATCACACCTAACTCATAATTATTACATTCTTTCTCTCACAAAAAGTTAAAAAGTTAAAAAAAATCATTCCCAAACGAGACTTTTTAGTCTCAGATTAAAATAATTAAAAACTCAAAAAATTAAAAAACCTACCTACTTTTCAAATGAACCCTAAAAAATTTCAACCCATTGAGTTACATGACTATCAAACTTTTGTTACGACAACCATGATCATATATATACGCAATTCGTCTTTCTCTTTTTGTGTGAAAGTTAAGAGAGAGCTGAAAGCAATGCTTCGCTGTTTGATAATATTTTTTCCAAAAATAGTGGGACACGCAAGCTGCATTTCACGAAGTCAGGCTGAGTCAATTAGCTAAGTGAATAAGACTGTTAGCAAGAAGCGGAGTTGCTCTTAAACCAATGAGCTTACGACCTAAGAGGGCAAATTTTTTATCTGTGGGAGTCTTGAAGTCATGTAAATTAAGATCACGTTTGGGAATATATTTTTTTAGTAATTTTTAAATTTTTTTTTATTAAAATATGATGTAAAAAAATTAATATGTTTGAGATAAATTTTTAAATTTTTACGAAAAGATGTACAAAAAGTAAAAAAAAATCTTTGACTTTTCGTATATATTGTTGATTTTTTAGTTTATTTAGGGTTGGTTTGACAAGGGTTCATTGGGTTTTTTTGGCTCAATGAGCCACAAAAGACAGAATAGGCTCATAAGTCACAACAGACAAAATATTACATCCAATTCCATAATTATTACACTCTTCTCTCACAAAAAAGTCAAAAAAATCAAAAAGTCAAAAGCCCTTCCCAAATCAAGCTTTTGAGCCCAGGCAGCCAAAAAAGTCAAAAAGTCAACCCACTTCCCAAACAGGGGCTGATTTTTTGACTTTTTAACTAAAAAGTGATGTTGTCAAACGAAGCCTTACTACGTGTATTTGAAATTTATTTATTTAGGATTATTATATATAATTAAAACAGAAATACTTTGGAGCTCTAAAAAGAGAGTTTTAAGATAGCTCTAATAAATAGGACCCATCTATGGTGTGACGTTTTGATTTTTTTTTTTTTTAATGTCACATGTATAGAGTTTCATTTAAAACTCTATACCTAAACCTCTCAATCACTGCCCTAATCAAAATTAGGTAAACAGAGCTGTCGTAGAATAAAGATAAATATATGATACAGATGTTTATATAAAACACACGAGGTATTGAATATAATTCTATCTTTTTGTCCTCAGCTAAGTGTAAGATTCAAGGATATTTTGTTACTAATAGTTTACACTGGTGTGAAAATGGCCGATTTCGTCCAAGGCATTATTTTCAGGTACTGATCCGAAAGGGTGTTGCTGGTTCGAATCCCAATTTTGACTTGTTTCTAATATTTTTACACCATTATTATTTTTGTTGTATTATTAAAAATCTTTAATTTTACTTGCACCTGACATATTTCAAATGTTTTTAGACCATTATTATTTTTGTTGCATTATTAATTTTTTTTTTAAATTTTACCTGCACTTGACATTTTTTTTTTGGTTTAAAATGTTAAGGGCTTATAAAGGAAAAATCACATTGCAATTTTTTTTGTTTAAAATGTTAATTTTGTTTTGGAGGCAGAATTGTTCCATATATAACAATCGAGAGATTAATAAAGAATTGAGCCGTACCGTTCCGAATTTACAAAAAGAATAAACATTCAGTACCTCCCAACTGGCGGTTGCCGGCCCGATCGAGGGCACTCTGACGATAAAATTAAATAGCATATATCTAAATCAAACTGAATAAATAAATAGAATGATTTAGGCATATCTCTTCCTGGAGATGGAGATTACATCCCTTTATACAGACAAACTTGCTACTTATTTTATCTAGTGAGCTTAAACCACCAATTTGATTTAATAAAAATAAGCCACTTGTATAGCCTAAACCTTATCTGATACATGTATGTCAGAGTAAGTTGGCAAGTTGCATTGTAAGGTATTATTTTATTACCTTAAATGTATTTGCATGTAGGCATTGGGTGGGCCCACCTGACATGGATTAATTTTTAGGAAAATGTGTTGGACCCCTCAAGGAGGCACCCCTTTGACCCACTCTCTCTTTCATTGGCCAGTTTTTCTTTTTTTTTTTTCTTTTTTTTCCTTCTCCTCCAATCACCACCCGCCACGTGTGTGTGGGGTGGTGGGAGTGGTGATTGGAGGGGGTCTCAATTACTTCCCTAATTTTTATTTCTCCACAATTGTATAATGGAAGAATGCATTGTAACAAAATTGAAAGTATAAGATTCACATTATTTAAATTAAAATATGGAGATCTTTTCTAAAAATTAAAATTAAAATACGGAGACTAAGTAACATTTCGTTTAAATTATAGAAATTAATAGTATAATTTAAGAGGCTTAAGTGTAGGTTTTAATAGGTGAACTTATTATCAAATAAGTCTTATAATAATTAATAATATTTTTTATAAAATACTATTAAAAAAAGACACTAATAGTCAATTTTTTTTTAGCAAACTGGAGTCATTTTTTGATTCAAGCGTCAACATACGAGAAAGCTAATTCAGAATTCTTAACACGTGGGCATCGCTGAATAGTGGTTTGGGCAAGAGCGCGCACAGCTTGTTTGGGCTCTACTATAGGCGGATACAAAAGCTTAATTGTGCTCTCTTATTGGAAAATACATGAAGGTAAGAACTCTTCGATATTTTTCTGATTTTATGAAGTTGTGAATTAAGAATATGAACATTGATACTAGTTTGCAGGCAAAGCACGCTTTACAAACCCATAGGTATTACTAAACCACCTGTACATTTACTTGAACATATATCTATTATTATATATGTATATGTTTCTTTTGGTATTTTTGTGTTATAAAAAACTACTCCTGCAGTAGTGGTTCTCAAATTGGACACATCTGGATTATCTGATGGTGATGTTAGGAAGAATGGAATAAGAATATTAGTATATTCCTATTAGTTTCATGTTCATTAAGCTTATGTAAAAATGGTGAGATATAACTATTAGGTGTTGGATTGGCCTGAATTTTCTTTTCGAATTTTAGTTTTTCCCTGTGAATGTATGAAATAATTCCATCTAGGTATAATGCAAATGAACTTCAACTATATAAATTATAAAAATACAAAATATATATATATATATATAGAAAAAGAAGTTGTAAATCAATGGCGACTTCTGCAAGTGTATTCATTGCAAAGAAAAGAGGAAATAAACAATCTGGAAACTAAAGAAAATGATAAAGTACTTCCTTAAAAAAAAACTAAAATCAATAGCAATAATGTTTTGTTGGTGATAATCACAAATAAAACACCAGAAAATAGAACAATAAAAATTACAATAACTATTGTAAAGGCTGAGGCGCGAGAAATTTGCTCTCTTTAAGGAGATTCAAGTCCTATGCGGTTAGGTAAACACTACTAAAAACAGGGCTTTTTGAGTCGGTTTTTTTGAGTCGGCAAATTTTACCGTTACAAAAGGTAGTCTTTTTGAGACGACACAGAGTTACCGACGCAAATACCAAACCTTTAGAGTCGGCACCGTTGGCCGACACAAAAAATTAATATTTGATAGCATTATTTGAGTCGGTTGAATTTACCAACTCAAAAGATAGACTTTTTGCGTCGGCATACACCTTTTGCGTCGGCAAATTTGTGCCGACGCAAAAAATTATATCTTTTTGTGTCGACAACAGATGCCGTAGCAAAAAAAATATTTTATAACCAAGATATATATATTTACTTGATTATATTTAATAAATATATTATATTTAATACTCATTTCGATTTTAAAAATAATAGTTAAATTAAAAGAGAATTAGTAATATAAAACTAAAAGTGATTCTAATTATTTTATTTTATTTTTATTTGGATAATAAAAATATGTAAAAATAGAATTATACAAAATTTATTTAAAAGATTAAATATAAATATGTTGTGATTGGATTAAGAAGAAAATACATAAATTAATTATGTAGAGTATTAGTATTTCTTTAATATTATTATTTTTAATTATTCATAAATAGTGTATATAGGCATAAAAAATTTAAATTAAATATGAATATTTTGATAATAAATAATTTAATGTTAAATAAAAAATTAAATATAAATTAATATTAAGACATCAATCAGATCGATAAAAAATAAAAATAAAAAAAAAATTTAATTTGTGCGATACATGTAATTAAGCACATTCTGCTTTATTTATTTGTATATCAAGATAATTTTTTCGAATATCATAATAATGAAATTATAATTATATGTATATATATTTATAGATATACTTTTATATTAATATTGAGTGTATATACTATAAATAATAAATATCTCAATTAATATCTAAAAGAGGTAGAGTGGTGAGGTGGATTTAGTGCGGTGACTTTGGGTCCGGTCAAAGCTTGCAAATGGCGTGGGTTCGAAACTTGGGAGGCGCCTCAATAAGAAAATTATGGGTTAAATTTCTTAAAACATTGAACCACTTTTTGAGTCGGCAATCTGCCGTCTCAAAAAATTAAAACTTTTTGCGTCGGCAGATTGCCGACTCAAAAACATTTGCAACCCCACCATTTTCGACCCTTGAGTTGCCGTCGAAACGCCGTCGCAAAAACGTTTTTGCGTCGGCAAATGTGCTATTTGCGACGGCACTCTGCCGACTCAAAAGGCCCTGTTTTTAGTAGTGAAAGTCTCACACCGGTGCAGTAGAAAAAAACCTTGACTTGTCCCCCCAGGATACAACAGACCTTGACTTGTCCCCCAGGATACAACAGCTCTACTAAGTCGTATGGTTAACCAATACTACACAATTGTTGAACCCAAAACTTTATCACATACACCATTTTTTATTTGCTTGATAATCTCACACAAGACATAATAAAAGCAACCAAAACTTTTTCTCGTATATCTCAAGATAGGACATAGCTCAATATATATATGACAAAACGCTAGGAGGGTCTTCCTTGGTGGATAAGAAAAGGAAGACTTGGAAGACTTGAAAGGATAAGACTTGGCGAAGACTTATCTTGGAAGACTAGGAAGACTGGATGTGGATAAGAATGGGGAGACTGGACCAAGACTTGACAAAGACTTGAATGGTAAGTAAACTTGGTAGAAAAGAAAAAAAAAACCAAACACATTATAACATTAAAATACATGCTAACAAGTTTGAAACACAAATAAAACATGCTTGCACATTCAGAGTTCAGACTCTTCACTACTCACTCGACTCACTTACTACAATGCAAGTCACCTCCATCTTTTGAATCAATAAAACAGATAAGAAGAAAGCTCTACTCCCATAAAACACTTGGGTTTCTTTGTCCGTTGCTCTTTGTTATTACCGGTACTTTCTCATCTGAGCCTCTATCTCCCAAATCATCAGCACGTCCGTTGCCAATTTCCAAAGGAAGCTTTAACTTTGCCAATGACTAAGTGAATTGATGCATACTTTTCATGTACATATCGACATTCTCTTGCTGGACCATCTTTTTTTCAGGCTCAATGTTTGGCAGTGCAAATGAGACACTATTTGGCGGTGTTTCAAGCTTTGAAACTTCACCACTGCCAAGACCACCCACTGAAGTACCATAAGCTATTTGATCACTTGTATCTTCTGAGATAAGTTGTTCATCATTATCGATTTTGTCCAAGCACTCTGTGCTTTTGGAGTCAAAATTGTCACATGTGACTCGAAAACACTCCGAAACCATCCTCTCATTTTCAATCACAATATTTGGATTTGGGATTTTAATCTTATCAAGTTCACATGGGACTGAAACGGGTACCTCTGAATCTAGCCTAGCAAGCGAACTAGGGATTTCCAAGACTTCCGGAGAAGATCCATTGTAGGTGACACTCAATTAGACAAAACCAGCTTGAGAATGGAATAGATCAGTAGTAGAGAGTGAAAATTCTTGATCTAACTTTCCATTCTCAATGACAACATCACAAAGAGGTGTTAGGGAAAATCTATGATTCCCCACAAGTAAATCAATTAATAGGAATAAAAACTAATGCGAAAAAATTAAATCAAAAGTAACACAAGAATTTTTATGTGGATCCCTCAATGTGAGGTACGTCTACGGATACGAATAGTCTCCACTATCAATCAAAAAGTTTCCAAACGATCACGAATAGTCTCACAAAACTACCTTTAAGTAAATTTTAAATAATCACAAATAAATAAGAAAAAAAGATCTCACCAAATAAATGAAGAAAGTCTTCACCAGAGCTCTTTGAAGCATAACTAAATCAAGTACAAAGTTTGACCAAACTCAACCACCAATGAAAATACATCCAGCACCAAGCTTGCGAACACACCAATTAATGATGGAGTAGAAAAAACAAGCAGCATGAACTCACCGAATTAATAATACCCGAGCACTATCCACCAAAGAACTAAAACCAATATATATATACCCGAGCAATCACCACTGCCGCTGATTTCTACGAAGAACTAAAACCAATATATATATATATATATTTTATTGAATCTTAAGTTTTTATCAAAATCTTAGTTATTATCAAATTAAATTGAGTCTCTAAAAATTATATATAATATATTAAAATATATTATACTTAAATCAAATCAAATTAAAATTTTTTTAACAAGATAATTGAGTATTAAACTCCAATAAGGAGATATACACCAAGAGGAACCCAACAACTGATCCTCAAGGTAATTCCTAATCCTACCTAGCATCCATATTTCACATTTCACCGATGAGTCGATCGTATTGACATCGAGCCGGAGGCTCTCATTGAAGACTGGATTCTTACCCGCACCATTAATGATCTGGGTTGAAACAATTTTTTCAGGGTCACTAGTCAAGAAAATCTTGGCATAGACATCTTGATTGTGGTATGTACTTATGCTTTTGATGTCTCTTGCTTGGTGTATGTAAACCTCAAAAACCCCAATAGACCTATCTTGCTTTCGCACCATAGTTTCCTTCCCACTGACCCCAGATTCCCTTGATAGATCAGCGGAGTTGTGAAAGATGGAATTGGGTTTTTGGTTATGAGATTCAGAGTTAACAAAGGAGTTTGGCAGCATTTCTAGTTGATGAGATTTCACTATCATAAACGATACAATGTTGGGTTCACAAAGAAAAGGGGCAAAATGGGATTTGAACAAAGTAACCAAAACCCTAGGAAACACTCAGCATTTACAGATCAGTAGACTTGATTTGTATCTTGAACATCAAAATTCAAACCAACATGTCCCCAAATCTAGACTGTTATATCTTGAATTAATGAACTCAATCTTGAGACTCTTACAAACTTTGAGGTTAATGAACTCAAAGCAGACACACTGCTAGGTGAGCAAAAACAGAGAGAGGCTTCAAACCCACAGAAGCCAAAGCTCTATATATATAGACCTTTCAGCTTCAGGGAAATTTTAGCCCAAAAAGTAAAGTAAATTACACTTTACTCCATTAAATTTCAATATTTTTCACTATGGTCCGTAATGTTTTTAACAATTTCAATTTTATTCCCACAACTAAATTAGAGTAGTGAAGGGATCCGATGGAGAGATAGTTGAGAGTGTAGTGAATAAGTGGTGAAAGAGGCAATTGGTCATGGAGGCAAAATGTAATTTGTTTAAAATTTTAATTTTTTATTATGCTGCATGGTTGTTAACCTGGTTTTTCTTGTTCAAAATTAGAGTAACATAGGTTGTTGGAGTAAATTCGTGAAAACAGAGACTGAAATGAAAAAACAAAAAAAATTAAATGAAGACACTATATGAAAAAATATTAAAACTTAAGGGGCCAT
The DNA here is from genome assembly GCA_025200525.1 of Camellia lanceoleosa. Lineage (NCBI taxonomy): Eukaryota > Viridiplantae > Streptophyta > Magnoliopsida > Ericales > Theaceae > Camellia > Camellia lanceoleosa. Next base: position 60,506,805 of record CM045762.1, read on the forward strand.
AATGTTATTTATCCAAAAATGGACAACCAACGTCTACCAAGAATTAGTATTAGACAAAGACACGGAGAGTCCATTAATGTGTTTGGGAAGGGCTCATCAGGCTATATGAGCCACATGCGACAAAACAGCCTCATTTAGCCACATGAGGCCAAAAACGCTTGCTAGGGTTGGAAAAGAACCCTTATACGAGTAAATTGACCAAATTACCCTCACATCTCCTTTCCTTTGTTCATTTCGTCCAACGCCTCACTATACACACACAACACAACCCAACGGTCCTAGGGCACGGAAGAAGAGAACGAGGTGATCTCTCCCAACCAGCAGCGACGACATGAAAATACGGCTTCGCAGAGGCGATCGGCACCAGAGTAGGCTTCTGGCGGTGGAGAACAAGACCGAACCCTGTTCGATACACCACCGATTAAGTGGTAACTCTTCCAAACCCATTCTGATTTTGTAGATCTTAATGCCCAATGCTTTATGAATGGAATGATTTTATTTTTTTCTACTTTTTTCCTTCCGCCACTTCAGATCGCACTGTATTTTGGGCTGTATTGATGGTATTTCATTGTAGAATTGCCGATCTGGCTATATTCACATTTTTTTCTTGTTAATTTTTAAGCCACAGTTCAAAATTTGTTGTTTCAGTTGTTATGAGACTCCAAATTTGGGCAAAATAAACCCATACATAGAATATCCCTCAAACATGGTTGATTTTTCCATTTTTTTCCTCCCCCAAAATCTGTTCGTCATTTATAAATATTATAAAATTATGTTTACATTTTCACCAAGTAAATAAATACTTACAATTTAATACTTTTCTGATAAGTACAAAAATTAATTAACGAACAAAAAAAAATTAAAATTAATATACATTTTTCTGTAAATTAACAAAAAAATTTAATGAATAAATATTAACAAAAAAATTTACATTTTTTTGTTACATATTATCTTCGTATAAATAAATATTTGTTCTTTATTAATTAACATTTTTCTGTAAGTAAATATATTTTTTTTTGTTAATTTATGTTCTTAATGAATAAATATTCACATTGTAATTTACATTTTTTTTAATTATATTCAGATACAGTAATAAATTTGTTAATATTTTTAAAAAATATTAAATATACTCATTCATAAATTTTTATACGAAGTTAATGTTTACCAACAATGTTCAGACAAAATTACACAATAAAATTAGTACTTCAGTTATTCAAGTTTACTCCCCAAGTGAATATGTTTCTCATTTTGTTATTAATTCTGAATGAGCACTGTGAATGCACTTATGGTATTGTCAATGCATTTCTGATTATGGTAAAACACTCTGATGAAACACTCTGATTCTTGTCAATGCATTTCTAATTATGGTAAAACACTGTGATGAAACACTCTGATTCTTGTCAATGCATTTCGAATGTTACGAATTCAGTACCTGAATGAATTCTAAGTTACCAAATTAATGTATACATAAATTCAGCAGCTAGTCTTTACCTAGTTGCTATTGGTATTGTGAATGACCGCTGTGAATACATGTCTGATTCTGTGAAATACCTATTGACTTGTAATGAAATCACGAGTTCAGGTTACGAAATATTTTTACCAAACAAGTATGTCCATTTTTCATGTGCATGTCAATTGTGTTATACTTTCATCTCCAATGTTAAAAATAAGTACAATCTTGCATGTTATATATATTTTTTTAGTATTGTATTGTCAAACACTTGAGTCAAACAAGTGAAAATAATTTTACATATTTTACTAGTCTAGTAATAATAATGTGCATAATTACAATAAAATATGTATGTGGTTACAACATAACTCTGTGCAAGTGCACTTGGGTCGGTAACTACTCCTACCAATGTACTACTGATTGAAGATGCACAATACCCTTATCATAATTAAGTGTCCATGATCGGAATCAAAAACTTTTATTTTGTTTCTCTTTGTACGTTTTGTTGTTCATTCATGTACATTTAAAAAAAAATGCCTATTGTTTGTAAAGTGTAGCATGGTTTCGTTTACCTCTACTGCAACTTCCAGTACATGGCCACGAATGTGTGCCTGTAGACATGGCCCCTGTAATAACCATCACCACTGTTTACCAATAAGCTACCGATTACTGCTAAACTGAGACTGATTATGATAAGTAATTGAACTGATTAAAATACTGGACTGACTGACTGGAATCTGAAACTGAATTGATTAAGTATATATGTCATATTGCATTTCTATCTGTTGCCTGTTTGATTATCTGTTTGTGTTTTACGTTTAAACTGCAAATTGAAGGCCTTATCGGCGGCCGAATCTGAAATTGATTGATGTTCTATGCTAATTAGATTTTATGTGATTTTATGGTATAATTATCTGAAAAGTGATTTGGTATGATTAAACTAGATTAATTTAAGCCAAATTAAAAAAGTTAGACTTATTTACATTGAAGCCATAATGGTGGATCCCTATCTAAGACATGTTGAGCCTTATTACACTTAGATTCAACATTTCATCAGGCCATTTTGAGTGTTCTAGCCGACCATAGAGAGAGAGAGAAACTTAGAAGATTGTTTTCACCTAGGCATTACTTGGTGATCTTGAAGGAATTGAAGTGTAAATTGCTAGATTGAGCTTCTAGTCTTGTGATTGAAGACTTAGGTAAGGAGACTCAACCTCTCATTGTTGTGTTTAAGTTGATTCTTGTATGGTTCATGTCTAATTGAGGAGCCAAGTCATGAATTGGTCCTAAAATGTTGAATTGAAGCTTAATTGTTGCATGCATGTATATGTATTGAAGTTTTGAGATTGTAGCTCATAATTCCTCACATGCATGTCCATGTTTTAAGAATAGGTCATGAATTCATCTTGATTTTGTAAGATTTGGCTCTTTAGAGCAAGAGTTTGAAGCTTTGAATTGGTTAAATCCATGCATGTTTGCATGTTCTTCATGTTCTTGAAATTTGGCTCAAAATTGTATTTAATTGAACCATCTTTGGGCTTCGATTCCTCAAATTGATCTTTGAAACATGTTGTTCTATGAGTTTACAAATGTTTTCCAGAAAATTAGCCCAAAAGGATCGAATTTGATGCATTTGAACTTGATTTGAGCTTGGAAGTTCAAATCTGGGAATTCCAAAATTTGGACTCCCGCTTGAGCAGGGGGGGCAAGTGGCCCTCGAGCGTGAAATTTGTGCTCCCAGTACTTTGCACTGTTTTGAAGTCCGCTCGAGCAGAAGAATTGACGCTCGAGCGAGACCTTGTGTCTTACGCTTGAGCGGCTATCTAGCGCCCATCGAGCGTGATTTTCGAGTATCGATTTTTGCCATATTTCTGATTCGCTCAGCGGGAAAGTGATGCTTAAGCGAAACTTTATGCGCATTTTCGCTCGGCAGGAAATCACGGCGGACTCTGTTCTTCTGAAAATTCTGAAAATGTTTTCTAAGTGCATCTTTGCATCCTCATTTCGTTCTAGGCATTCTTAGGTCTAGTTTAAGGCATTTTAATGAGGATATAGATGTCGAACGCACTGAGGCAATTAGGGAGTAAGTTATTATCTTTCCCAACTGTGTAGCTTAGTGTGTGTTCGTTCTGTAAACTGTGTAGGGTTGGCGACTGGAGACGCGCTCTAGCTTATTGTAGCCCAGAACTCTGTGAGTAACAACTGTGTAAAGATATGTTCAAAAATGATTATCTTCTGAACAATTGAACTGTACTATTTTCTGAATTGCTACTGTTAATTGAATGAATGTATGTCCTATATTCTGAACTGTATTGTGGCATCCTTAGCAATTACTGTTTACTGTTACTGTTACAGAGATCTCTGTCGGTTCCCTTGCTAGAACCACTACTGTTTACCGATTGATGGCCATCATTAACTGTTCGGTCTTTTAAGACCCTCATTTCTGATCTCGCTATGCTAATGGATGTACCACATATGACTAAATGACTGATATACTGAATCAATGAACTGTTTTCATTACTGTAAGGACATTCATTCTTAACCTCTTTACGCATTATGTTATTCATTGGGCTTTAGCTCACTGTTTATATATATATATATATATGTAGGTGTTCAGGCACCAGATCAGAGCTAGGAGCGTGGATTATACTCCCCTTTTTGTCAAGCCAACCACTGTGCCTCACTGCGAGGTTCCGAGCCTGCCAAGCTATGGATATGGGGTGTTAGTTCCCATACATCTGCTTTTGTAATGGTATTCTTGACCGCTTTAATAGGGATTAGGTACCTGTTCTAAATGGTTGTAAATATTGTACATACTATTTCGTCAATGATTGCATATATGTATGAAAATTCTTTTTGCATACAGACTGTCATAGCTCATTGGACATTGTTTATTTACTGTATTGGCTTATTCTTGTATTCTTTATTAAGCAGGCCTTGGTAATCTCGAATTCTTGGCGATTCTGATGCTAAACCCATAGGGGCAGGTTTGGGTCATGACAGAGTGGTATCAGAGCGATACTTAACCACGAGTCATACCGCACACACGTGTCCAAATGAGCTATAAAGTGTCCTAGAAAAGTGATTAGGGCATTACATGAGCATGATAAGTATGTGGCTATGGCATGACTGAATATATGCTAATGTAATCAACTGTTTAAGTATGCAACTACTTATGTTGATAATTGCTAAAACTGCTTATAATGAAATGGATAATACAAGAATTGCAAATGAATCTGAATCCTCATCCTTTGAGGCAAGAATGGCAAGACTGGAGAGAGTAATGGAATTCATAACTGCAAGATTAGATCAACAACAGAACCAACAGCCCACACCTCCTCCTCCGGTATAGCCGGAACAGAATGTCAATGTTAATAATGAGGACATAATTGCTCTTACCCAGAAGTTCAGCAAAATGAAACCGCCATCCTTTTAAGGGGGGTCTTGAACCGCTAAAAGTTGAAGCATGGGTTTTAGAGACTGAGAAATTGTTTGAGGTGTTTCCGTGCTCGGAGGCACATAAAGTACTGTTAGCCACCTTCACCTTGCAAGAAGAGGCAAGAAGGTGGTGGATGCTAGTGCGTGATGCCAACACTGTAATGACTTGGGCTCAATTCAAGGGAGCCTTCTTCGAAAAATATTTCCCCCAATGTGTCAGAGATAGAAAAGTAACTAAATTTGAACAGTTGAGACAGGGCGCAATGTCCGTTGTTGAATATGAAACAAAGTTCACCGAGTTGGCTAGATATGCACCACATATGGTGGACACTGATTACAAGAAGGCCAGAAAGTTTGAAGGCGGCTTGAATGTTGCCATACTGGACAGAATTAATGTTTTGAAGCTACCGAACTATGTGAATGTTCTTGACCGAGCTTTAATGGCTGAATCAAACATCGAGGCACTGAAAACTGAAGCACTAGCGTCTGAATGGTGTGGTAAAAGATAGGGTTTCAAGTTCAAGAAAGGCAAGCATAACCCATTGAACAAGAAACAGAATACGGGGTCAACAACTAGCCCCAGCCAAGGGAGTGGTTTCATACCACCCTGTTCCGAGTGTGGTATGAATCACAAGGGAGTTTGTTATAAAATCTCTGGTGCTTGTTACAGGTGTGTCAAGGTAGGCCACATGGTCAAAGATTGCCCTTCCACTCCTCAGGGGCATAGTAAAGCTGCACTAAGCGTAGCAGCATCAACTGCTACACCAAAGCCTAACCCTAAAGCTGCTGGGAAGGAGCCTATGAGGCAGGGCTGAGTGTTCGCCCTAGTACCGGGAGACATCCAAAATACCGAGACCGCAGTGTCAAGTATTCTCTCTATTTGTACTCAAAATGCATACGTCCTGATTGATTCGGGGTCCACACATTCTTATATATCGCATGCTTTTTCGCAAAAATTGAATAGACCTTTAGAACCCATGAATTATCTGTTAGCTGTATCATCACCCGTTGGGGGATCCATGACTTGTGCATACATGTACCTTGCTTGTAAAATTATTGTTGGGGATGTACATTTGTTTTTTGACTTACTGCCTCTGAACATAGATCATTTTGATGTAATATTGGGAATGGACTAGTTAACGAAATATCATGCCACCATAGACTGTGTAACGAAACAAGTAGTTTTCCGTCCACTGGGTTTGACTGAATTTGTGTTTAATGGGAGTGGAGTGGTACCTCCCCCATATTTGATTTCATCTGTGAAGGCTGTTAAATTGATTAGAAAGGGATGTTAGGGGTATTTCTGTTCTGTATTGACTGTATCTACAGATGTTAAAACTGATGTGAACTGTATTCCTATAGTCAGAGAATTACCAGATGTTTTTCCAGATAATCTGCTAGGGGATTTGATTGATAGAGAGATTGAATTCACCGTTGATGTGATTCCGGGTACTCAGCCAGTATCTAAAGCTCCTTACAGAATGGCTCCAACTGAACTGAAATAATTGAAAGTGCAATTGCAAAAACTGTTAGACAAAAAGTTCATCATGCCTAGTACCTCACCGTGGGGCGCACCTGTCTTGTTTGTGAAAAAGAAAGACGGCTCACTGAGACTTTGTATCGATTACCGTGAACTGAACAAGGTAACTGTGAAAAATAAATATCCATTACTGCGTATTGATGACCTGTTTGATCAATTACAGGGTGCTCAAGTATTTTCTAAGATTGATCTCAGATCTGGATATCATCAGTTGAAAGTTAAACCAGAGGACATTGACAAAACTATTTTTCGAACGAGGTACGGACATTATGAATTTTTAGTTATGCCTTTCGGAGTTACCAATGCACCTGCTGCATTTATGGACCTTATGAACAGAATTTTTAAACCATTTCTCGATGACTTTATTGTTGTATTCATTGATGACATTCTGATTTATTCCAAAAGTATAGCAGAACATGAACATCATCTGAGACTTGCTCTACAGACCCTAAGAGAACAGAAACTTTATGCTAAACTGTCTAAATGTGAGTTTTGGCTTGATCATGTTATGTTTTTGGGACATGTTGTTAGCAAAGATGGAATTTCTGTTGATCCGCAGAAAATTGAAGTTGTAGTAAACTGGCCTAGACCAACAAATGTGACAGAAGTCCGAAGCTTTTTGGGATTAGCCAGGTATTACAGGAGATTTGTCAAAGATTTCTCCAAAATTGCCTTACCATTGACTCAGTTAACTCAGAAGGAGATATCATTTGACTGGACTGACCAAAAGGAATCAGCTTTCCAAGAGTTGAAAACTCGACTCGTGACTGCACCGGTTCTTACCCTATCTTCAGGTACGGATGGTTTTACGATTTTTAGTGATGCTTCTCATAAGGGTTTGGGATGTGTGTTAATGCAGAATGAGAGAGTTATTGTCTATGCTTCTCGACAATTGAGACCGCACGAAAAGAACTACCCGACCCATGACTTGGAACTTGCTGCAGTGGTATTTGCACTGAAAATCTGGCGTCACTACCTTTATGGGGCGACATGTGAAGTATATACTGACCATAAAAGTCTGAAATATTTCTTCACACAGAAAGAACTGAACATGAGACAGCGGAGATGGCTAGAACTGATTAAAGACTATGACCTACAGATTTTGTACCATCCGAGAAAAGCCAACCCCGTTGCCGATGCATTGAGTCGGAAATTGATTGGGAACTTAGCCTGTTTGCTTATCGGGCAGAGGGGGTTGCTTTGTGACCTTGAAAAATCTGAAATTGAAATTGTTTTGCGAGAACAAGGCAGAACAATAGCTGCTATTTCTGCTCAACCGGCACTGATTGAAGAAATTAAAGAGAAACAACAATTGGATGACTTCTTGAAGAGGATCATCAAAGAAAGGGTATGTAAACCAAGACCGGGTTTCAAATTTGAAAATAATATGTTGAAATTTCAAGAATGACTGTGTGTACCGAATGATTCTGAACTGAAAAGAAGAATTCTGCAAGAAGGCCACAATTCAAAACTGTCTATCCATCCAGGGAATACGAAAATGTACCAAGATTTGAAATTGAATTTCTGGTGGTCGAGTATGAAGAAAGAAATTGCTGATTTTGTATCGAAATGTCTTCATTGCCAACAAGTCAAAGCCGAACATCAACGACCCGCAGGCTTACTGCAACCCTTACCGATACCGGAGTGGAAATGGGAACATATTACCATGGATTTTATTGTAGGATTGCCTCGCTCCAATAAAGGTATGGACTCAATTTGGGTTATTGTTGATAGACTGACTAAATCTGCTCACTTCTTACCTGTCAAAACAATCTATAATGCGGACAAATTGGTTGTGATTTATATTGATGAAATTGTTAGACTGCATGGAGTGCCTGTGTCCATTGTTTTTGACAGGGATTCGAAGTTTACATCAAGATTCTGGCAAAGTTTACAGACTGCATTGGGTACCGAACTGAGACTAAGTAGTGCCTATCATCCTCAGACAGATGGCTAGTCAGAAAGAACCATCTAGACTCTGGAAGATTTATTGAGAATGTGTGTCTTTGATTTTCAGGGAAACTGGGAAAGCCATTTGCCCTTAGCTGAATTCGCCTACAACAACAGCTATCACTCAAGTATTGGTATGGCGCCTTTCAAGGCATTGTATGGCAGAAAATGTAGATCTCCGATTTGTTGGGCAGAAGTTGGAGATGGGCCTTTGCTTGGGCCTGAGATTGTTTATGATACAACAGAGAAGGTGAAATTGATACAACAGAGACTGAAAACTGCACAGAGCCGACAGAAAAGTTATGCAGATGTTAGAAGGCGAGACAGAGAATATGAAGTGGGTGATCACATTTTTGTGAAAGTGACACCGATGAAAGGCCAGACTCGTTTTGGGGTCAAAGGCAAGTTAGCGCCAAGATATGTCGGACCGTATGAGATTATTGAGAAAATCAACCCGGTGGCGTATCAAGTTGCGCTTCCTCCTGAAATGGAGCATATGCACAACGTCTTCCACATTTCTATGTTGAGGGACTACCTCCGAGATCCTTTTCATGTGATAGAGCCGACCCGTGTAGTGTTAAGTGATGACTACACTTACAAAGAACGGCCTATTCAGATTGTAAACAGACGGATCAAGAAGTTGAGAAATAAAGAGATTCCGTTAGTAAAAGTTGACTGGCAAAACCATGGTGGCGTGTATGCCACTTAGGAAAGGGAAGATGACATGGCTAAAAGATATCCTGAACTGTTTCCACTGAATCCTGTTTTCTTCCAGAATGAAGGTAACTCGAGTTTAGCGGACTAAACTCTTTTTAAGGAGGGGAGACTGTAATAACCCTCACCACTATTTACCGATAAGCTACCGGTTACTACTAAACTGAGACTGATTATGAGAAGTAATTGAACTGATTAAAATACTGGATTGACTGACTGGAATCTGGAACTGAATTGATTAAGTATATATGTCATATTGCATTTCTATCTGTTGCATGTTTGATTATCTGTTTGTGTTTTACGTTTAAACTGCAAATTGAAGGCCTTATCAGCGGCCGAATCTGAAATTGATTGATGTTCTGTGCTAATTAGATTTTATGTGATTTTATGGTGTAATTATCTAAAAAGTGATTTGATATGATTAAACTAGATTAATTTAAGCCAAATTGAAAAAGTTAGACTTATTTACATTGAAGCCATAATGGTGGACCACTATCTAAGATATGTTGAGCCTTATTATACTTAGATTCAACTTTTCATCAAGCCATTTTGAGTGTTCTAGCCGACCATAGAGAGAGAGAAACTTAGAAGATTGTTTTTACCTAGGCATTACTTGGTGATCTTGAAGGAATTGAAGTATAAATTGCTAGATTGAGCTTCTAGTCTTGTGATTGAAGACTTAGGTAAGGAGACTCAACCTCTCATTGTTGTGTTTAAGTTGATTCTTGCACGGTTCATGTCTAATTGAGGAGCCAAGTCATGAATTGGTCCTAAAATGTTGAATTGAAGCTTAATTGTTGCATGCATGTATATATATTGAAGTTTTGAGGTTGTAGCTCATAATTTCTCACATGCATGTCCATGTTTTAAGAATAGGTCATGAATTCATCTTGATTTTGTAAGGTTTGGCTCTTTAGAGCAAGAGTTTGAAACTTTGAATTGGTTAAATCCATGCATGTTTGTATGTTCTTCATGTTATTGAAATTTGGCTCAAAATTGTATTTAATTGAACCACCTTTGGGCTTCGATTCCTCAAATTGATCTTTGAAACATGTTGTTCTATGAGTTTACAAATGTTTTCTAGAAAATTAGCCCAAAAGGATCGAATTTGATGCATTTGAACTTGATTTGAGCTTGAAAGTTCAAATCTGGGAATTCCAGATTTTGGACTCCCGCTTGACCAGGGGGATGGGGGAAGTGGCGCTCGAGCGTGAAATTTGTGCTCCCAGTACTTTGCACTGTTTTGAAGTCCGCTCGAGCGGAAGAATTGACGCTCGAGCGGGACCTTGTGTCTTACGCTTGAGCGGCTATCTAGCGCCCATCGAGCGTGATTTTCGAGTATCCAGTACTTTTGCCATATTTTACAGTTCGCTCAAGCGGGGAAAGTGATGCTTAAGCGGGGAAACTTTGTCTGCATTTTCGCTCGAGCAGGGAAATCCGCGCTCGAGCGGGACTCTGTTCTTCTGAAAATTCTGAAAATGTTTTCTAAGTGCATCTTTGCATCCTCATTTCGTTCTAGGCATTCTTAGGCCTAGTTTAAGGCATTTTAATGAGGATATAGATGTAGAACGCACTGAGGCAATTAGGGACTAAGTTATTATCTTTCTCAACTGTGTAGCTTAGTGTGTGTTCGTTCTGTAAACTGTGTAGGGTTGGCGACTAGAGACGCGCTCTAGCTTACTGTAGCTCAGAACTCTGTGAGTAATAACTGTGTAAAGATATGTTCAAAAATGATTATCTTCTGAACAATTGAACTGCATCTTGTTTTACGAGCGCTCATTAATTGAATGAATGTATGTCCTATATTCTGAACTGTATTGTGGCATCCTTAGCAATTACTGTTTACTATTACCGTTACAGAGATCTCTGTCGGTTCCCTTGCTAGAACCACTACTGTTTACCGATTGATGGCCATCATTAACTGTTCGGTCTTTCAAGACCTACTGTTTACGGTACTGCTATGCTAATGGATGTACCACATATGACTGAATGACTGATATACTGAATCAAGGAACTGTTTTCATTACTGTAAGGACATTCATTCTTAACCTCTTTATGCATTATGTTATTCACTGGGCTTTAACTCACTGTTTATATATATATATATATATGTAGGTGTTCAAGCACCAGACCAGAGCTAGGAGCGTGGATCCCCTTTTTGTCAAGCCAACCACTGTGCTTCACTGCGAGGTTTCAAGCCTGCCAAGCTGTGGCTATGGGGTGTTAGTTCCCCCTTCTATCCTGTTTTGTAATGACTGTTACTGTACTTTTTAATAGGGATTAGGTCCCTGTTCCGAATGGTTGTAAATATTGTACATACTGTTTCGTCAATGATTGCATATATGTATGAAAAGTCTTTTTGCATACAGACTGTCACAGCTCATTGGACATTGTTTATTTACTGTATTGACTTCCGCCATGCCCCTGTACTATGTTTTACTGTATTACTGTTAAGCAGACCTACTGTAATCTCGGATTATTGGCCGGTTACGGTGCTAAACCCATAGGGGCGGGTTTGGGTTATGACAGCCCCTGTGTTGTTAAGATTTCCAGGTCCATAAAAAATCCAGGGCGTCCCTACTTTGCATGTCCCCGCCCTTTGGTGGGTGACCCATTCTTTTAGGTCATAATTGTCCTTCTTTAACAACCCATGAAACTAATAGTTCCATAATTTGCACTCATCAGCCTGTGTCAGTTGGATTGGTTGGTGCGATGAAACCAGGGGAGATAACCAAGACTATGCGTCACCCAAGGATGAATTTGTCATGCAATTGCAGGCTGATGTCATAGACATTCAACAATCCTTGCGTGTCCTTAAGACCATCGTGTATGTGCTATACATTGTCGTTGTCGTTTTGTTGTTCCATATGTAAGCAACGTTACGATGTTTCAGTATGCACAAACACGTTACTATGTTGGTCGTTTATTGGTAGTATGTACAATAGTATGTACAAACACGTTACTATGTTGGTAGTTTCGAAACGATAGACGTATTAATGACTATCATAACTATGTGCAATACTAATTTCTATGGAACCTGTGATAGTATAAAATTAATGTGCAATGGTTATATGCTGGGTAATTTGGCATTCTATCTTTCTGTTTCTTTGTTATTAATGTGTAATGGTTTATGAGTTTGTATATAACAACCGTTTGTGTGATGGTAATCTTTTGTAATCGAACATTAGTAATGGCTTCCATACGTACGTCTCCGCGTACCCAATCCAAAAGCGAAGGCATTGTCACTGACAAGTCAAGCAGTCTTGAAGATACACACAATCGTTTAAGCCACAAGGCCATATGGGACAGTGCCTCAATCCGAGTTTTCCTGCAGTTGATTGCGAATGAGATAACTAAAGGCAATAGCCTATTCCTAGTCCTCAGCCAAGCAGGGTACAAGTCCTTGGCAAGAAAATTTGAGAGAAAAACAGGAAGAAAACATGGACTCAAACAGTTGAAAAATAAGTACATGCGTCTGAAAAAAGAGTGGCAAGCATGGACAAAGTTGATGGATTCAAGCAAAGGAGTGTCAGGGATAGGGTTTGACTGTGATACCGATATGTTTCAGGCACCTGAGGAGTGTTGGGACAAAATGGAATCGATAAGTACATGTACTCTTATATTTCATATGTGTCATTTACCAGTATATTTTTAACTTTTGTAGTTAAATTTTAATTAATTATATGGAATGTAACATCATTCTCTTTCATATATCTCTATTTGAACAGATAAACAAGGTGTGTGCCAAGTTTAGAAAAAAAACCTTGGAACATCGTGAGTTGATGGAGACCGTCTTCATGGGGGCATCAGCTACTGGGAAGCACCATTGGCCCCTGGGCAAGGAACTTCCTGAAGTTGCTGATGACTCATCTGATTCAGTGCACAGTTTGGAGGCCCAACCATTTGCTGATCCGATACCCGCAGGAGTACAGGATGTGGATTCAAATTCTTCACTGGAGCATGTTCCGATTGAAAAGGGGAAAAAGAGAAAGACGCCATCAAGCAGTGTTTTAAAGTCCAAGAAGGCAACAAGTGGAGCGTCAGTTATTGCGGAAAGCATGAACACTCTGATAGATGTGGTGCGTACGAAGAATCAGCAGGTTACGGTGAGGCACCTCATAGGCAACGAATCGCTGTTAACTATTTCGGAGTGCATGCATCGCCTGACAGGTATTACATTGCTGGTTGGTACGCCGTTATTCCATTTCGCCACATCACTTATGGATAACGGCGATTTGCGGGAGGTGATAATGTGCCAGCCTGATGACGACTCGATCATAGGGTGGCTTACCCAGAACGACTCGATTATCTGCGTCGGCGCCTTTTACCGTCTGTTCGGGGCTCGTCAGATGTGATGTAGCGGTGTTACGAGTGTTGAATATGCCTTTCCTTCTCTTGTATTCTAAAAACTTTTACTTATGTTTTTTGTTGGCACTGTATTAAAACAGGATGGTTGTCTGTGCATGTTTTTTTTTTTTTTTCTTTGTTTTTGTGTTTTCTTGCTACCTATGGTTTCCAACACTTTTAGTTCAGTGCATGGGTTGACACAATGGAAGCATTGTTGTGCACACTTTCTGAGACATGAATGGGATGCTTCAGTTGAAATTAAATGTATGCATATTTTGTAGAATTGGGTACAACGGATTTGCTTGATAGCTTTGTGTATGTTTATATTTTCCAAAGTGCGATGTTAGTTTCATATTAGACATCAAATTTTGTGGTTGTCACCACAGTGGTCCCCCTGTATGACAAAAGTTTAGCAGGTTCAAATTTTTTCCATTTTGCATATCATTATGCGTTAAAAAATACATTTGTGACGACAGTCCTTAAATTGGGTTGTCAACATTTCGAATTTTGTAATTGCAAATTTTGAAATTAATTGACTCGATGAAGGGGAAGCAAACTGATTAAAATAATGCCACTTTTGTAGGTTTCGCATCAACGAAGACGTAATGAATCCCTAGGATGGAAGCTACAACGACGGAATAACGGAAATGCTTAATCAAATGGCAGTCCAGGTGCAACAAGAACACAACTGTACATTTCTATAAGCATGCCAGTATGCGACAGAGTGGTACCAAAAACACATGGCTAAAACGCCATATCGTACTTCTATACTGACCGGGAATGCATGGATATCTGAATTATATGCTGGCCATATGGGCCGATTTGAGGAAAACGTGTCCATGCCGAAGGAAGTTTTTCTCGTCCTGTGTGAAACATTAGTAAATGATTTTGGGTTATAAGTCCCGCAACGTCCACATGGTTTAGCTGTTGAAGAAAGCGTTGCAATGTTTATCCATGTGTTAAAAGGGAAGCAAAATCGGGAAATCCAAAAACGGTTCCAACATTCGGGGGAGACTGTGTCTCGGCACGTGCATAACGTATTAACTTCCATGAAGCAGTTCACTGTTGTTCATTGCCAGCCTACATACAATCAGCATCGTATACATTCATACGTGCGGTCTAGACGGAAATACCTACCGTTCAAGGTACTACCGAAATACATTATTCACATATACATAAAGAGTGTCTGTTATTTTGTTTTTATTACTAAGTGGACGTGACGTATGAAAAAGACAAAACATCATATATTTTTTTAAGCAACAAAAGAATTGGGTTGTTTGCAGGACTGCATTAGCGCAATAGACGGAACACATATAAGTACATGGGTTACGGGGCGAATCTGACAACATATTTCGTAGGAAATCTTGTCACGCATAAAATATCATGGCATGATCGATTTTGACATGTGTTTCATATTCATTTCGTGCGGATGGGAATGAAGTATGCATGATAGTCGCATATTCAACGAGATACTAACTAATGACAATGTCCCATTCCCACATCCTGACGAAGGTAATACATGCCGATGTTTGTGGATTTAGGGGGTTCTCTGTACAAATTTTAGGTGTCATACATTGTTGTCATGTCTGCAGGCAAATATTATCTTGTCGATTCTGGTTATCCAAACTGGATAGGGTACTTAGCACCATTCAAAGGCCACCGTTACCACCAACAAGAATTTCGACGTATTGTACGGAACAGGACGACAAACACGCCAAGGGAATTATTTAACAAAGTGCACTTGTCCTTACGCAGTGTGGTGGAACGCACCTTCGATGCCTAGAAAAATCGATGGGGGTTTATTCGAGACATGCCTCAGTATGACTTTGCAAATGTGCAAGTTCAATTAGTAGGTGCGTCAATGGCATTACATAATTATATACGGCGCAACACAGGTAACCCAACAACTGTTCACCCAATCTGTGATGAGGAAGAGGCTGTGACAATAGTAAATGCCATATCAGAATTTTAACATGACGAGGATGGTTTAATGGTTGGGGATGAGGACTTACATATGGCATTGGTGCGCCTTCACATACGCGACAAATTATGTTACATGCGTAATAACGGAATGTTAGGAAATATATAATAGTCGACCTAATTTCTGTAGGGTTGTAACATTACTAATGACACACGTGGAACAGATTGTATTAAAATATATTATCATGTACAATATGTATGTGTTTACACGGGGATATACCCCCTTCCAGTTGGTGATGTGCCGCACTCTGAAAAACCAAAATTCACAAGATTGGAAATGCTTAATCCATTTTTTTAAAATTTAAAATAAAAAGTTAATGTGAGTGAATAAGAAAATGACAAAATCGTAAATTTTTAAAAAAAAAAAACGAAAAAAATACGCCTCATTCAAAAACGTTTAAAAAAAAAAAAACATGAAAACATAAATCATCATTCGCCACATAATTTACAAATAAATGAAACACATAAATAACAAAAACAACTGCTTCTATACCAATAAAAATAAAGAAAAAGAACTAATTCATGTAAAAAGAAAAAAACAAAGACAAAAACATAAATTTAAAAAAATAAAAAAAATTTAGCAAAATATGCCAAATCCAAACCCAAAATAAAAAAATTAAAACAAAAAAAAAACAATGAAAGCAAAAAACGCCAAATCCACTTCCAAAATAAAAAAAAAAATGTTCGAAAAATACACCAAATCCAAACCCAAAAAAATAAAAAATAAAAAATAAAAAAAGCAAAATACGGCAAATCGAAACCCAAAATTAAAAAAATTAAAAAAAACAATTAAGCAAAAAACGCCACATCCAAACCCAAAATTAAAATAAATAAATAAATAAATTAATTAAGCAAAATATGGAAAATCCAAACCCAAAATAAAAAATTAAAAAAAAAAGCCAAAAAGGGTAGTTTGGTAATTTAACAGGATGACACCTCACCAAAAAGTCAAAAAAATCAAAAAGTCCTTCTCAAACCAGGCTTTTGAGCTCCAAACTCATATAGTCAAAAAAGTTAAAAAGCCAACCCACTTCTCAAACAGAGGCTAAAGCAGCCACCGACGGGCGGGTTAAATTGAACCTATTGAATTTTAAATATATATATATATATATAAATTGACCCCACTAATTCATAATTATTGAAGGAACATTTATTCACAAATTCATTTTCATCAAGTTATTTTATTACACTTCAATAAATTTTATAAATGACATAATTATCAAAATATCTCATAATACTAATAAGGTGAAGCACGCATTAATGTTCACATTAACAGTATTAATATTCCATGATGTGAACATTCACTGTCAATGTGTACATCACATTGTCAAATTTATTTAATATAAATATTTACATCATTATGTTGTTAAGAGTTCAAAAAATATTTATAAGAGTAAAATTATTCACAAATATTTTAAATATAAGAATTAAGATATGGTGAATTAAATGTCTAAAATAATAAGACGCATTGAAATACAAGAATATTTCAAGGATTAATTAAGATACAAATACTTGAAAGAGAATTTTTTTAATAAATTTCCCATTTTTTGAACCCATGGCATAGGAATTAACTAAGAGTCAAAATAAAATTTTAAAATTTGTATAGAGAATTTCTAAAATACATGAACTCTACGACACTTGTTAAATACTTTTTGATACACAATTATTAGGGCAAATATCTTGGTTGATTCAGATATGCTCTAAATACTTAGATACTTAGATTTGGTTTGGTAAATATATTGGGACTAAATAAACACATAAGGACAAAAAAAAAGTCACAAAATGACAAAATGACAAAACACTTGACTCTTGATGCAAAATTACGAAATTGACCCATATACAAATAAAAAGTCAAAAAAGCATCATTTCTAAGTAGAAGGCAATTTTGTCATTCCACTGCAAAAAAGCCAAAAAAGCCAACCAAACGAACAAAAAAGTCACAGGCTAAAAAAGTCAAAAAAGCCAAATTTGTCAAACGACACCAAAGATCTGCTTATCTTTGTATACAACATACAATGAGTACATAAAATAATATATTTTATGTATGCCTCGCATGTATCGTGTCTTATATATTTTTATTTTTAATTTTTTTTTGCCAATGTATTCGCATCGTGTCTAGTAAATTTTTTCGATAAACTAAATCATTAAATAATTCTGACACATGAATTTTATTTTGAATATATAATGAAATTTTGGTATTAATTTTCTTTGGTTCTTGATATCTAAATGTACTTAAAGAGTGAAAATTGGAGTACAATATTTTTTTAAAGATCAGTAGTAATTGAATTTTTTTATTCACCCCCGCCGATAAAAATATGTCTAGGGAAGCCTACTGACAGCAACGACTTTTTCTTCAAATGATAGCAACACTTCTTAGAATCCAATGCAATCACTAGGAATGAGAACACGTACAAAGAACTATACACATTTTTGAAGGAGAGATGACTTCTCTCTAGTTAGTGATCTAATTAGAGAGGGATTGTTAGGTTTAGTGAATCCATTTAGATATTTATCTAGTTAGTTTAAACCACTCATTTTATATGACTTATCAAAAAGATAATTCATATAAAAAATTAAATTGATTAAATATTTATAGTTACATGTTTAGATTACACATGTTATAAAATTGAACAGTAAATATAATTTAGATGATAGTCTATCTAAATTATCATTAATTAGATTATTTTTGAGAAATATTGATAACTGTTTAAGTGGTAATAATTATTTTTCCTTTTAAGTATGAATAAATATATACAAATATAAGCGAAAAGGGACATGAGAGACTTCAACCCTTTGACTAGCCTAAAAGATTTCAACCCATCGGGTCACATGACTATCAAATTTTTGTCACAACTTGAACTTTTTATCTGTAGGAGTATTGAAGCCATGTACACTAACTAGATGTATTCGGCATTTATTTATTTAGTATTAGTATATATAATTAAAATTCGGTAAACAAAGCTGTCATAGAATAAGGATAACTATATGATATAGATGTTTATACAAAATACATGAGGTATTGAGTGTTTGTTTGACATGTATTAAAAAATTATTTTTTTTTGTATATATACATGTATTTGGGTCACATCAATCAATATCTATCAATATCTCTTTTTTACTTTTTTATTCACTTTTTTTACTTTTCTATACAATTTTTTATTATTTTTATTTTTTTATAAAAAGTCAAAAGTATACTTATTTAGAACATTCCAGACGAATATAATTCTATCTTTTTGCCCTCAGCTGAATGTAAGATTCAAGGATATTGTATCATTGAACGTTACCATTGGATTCAAGATGGCCGATTTGGTCTAAGGCGCTAATTTCATGTACTGATCCGAAAGGGTTTTTGGTTATGAATCAAAAAAAGAAAGGGTTTTTGGTTCAAATCCCATTCTTGCCATGTTTCTAATATTTTTACACCATTATTATTTTTGTTGTTTTATTAAAAATCTTTAATTTTACTTGCTAGCCTGAGGACACTCCAACGATCAACTTAGATATCATAGATTTAAATCAAACTGAATAAGTAAATACAATAGTTTAGGCATACCTCTCCTCGGAGATGAAGATTACATCCCTTTATATAGGCAAACTTGTCACTCATTTTATCTAATGAGCTTAAACCACCAATTTGGTCCAATGAAAATAAGCTACTTGTATAGCCCAAAACTTATCTGATACATATATGTCAGAGGAACTTGGCAAGTTGCATTGCAAGGTATTATTTATTACCTTAATTCTATTTCCATGTAAACATTGGGTGGGTCCACCTCACCAGAGTTAATTTTTATCCCTCCATAGTTGTATAATGGAAGAATACAGTGTAACAAATTTGAAAGTATAAGATTCACATTATTCAAATTAAAATATGGTGATCTTTTCTAAAAATTAAAATTAAAATACGGAAACTAAAGTGACATCTCACTTAAATTATAAAAACTAATAGTATAATTTAGGGAGACTTACGTGTAGGTTATAATAGGTTGACTTATTATCCAATAAGTCTTGTGATAATTATTGGCATTTTCATCAAGTATTATTAAAAAAAGTCACTAATTATTAATTTTCAGCGAAAATTTAAAAAATTGTTACAAAAAAATCACTAATTATAAATTTTAGCGGCAGTTTAAAAAAATTGTTACAAAAAATATCAGTAATTTTTAACTTTCAACAACAACTTGGAAAATTAGTTACAGAGAAAGGTCACTAATTGTAAGTTTTAGCAACAATTTATAAAAATTGTGACAAAAAAAGTCACTAATTATCAATTTTTAATGACGTATGCAAAAAATTGTCACAAAAAATTATTTTTAGCGACGATTTTATTAGGATAAATTTTCAATAGAATTTAATGAGAATAAAGTCTAACTATTATGATCTATTGGTAGTTTGCCCTATAATTTAAGGGTAATTGCACTTCGGTGGGATTTTGGAAAAAAATTACATATTGATGAAAAAGTTTACAATTTTAATTATTAATATTTATAAAATTTCTCATTAATTTAGAATTGTTTTTACAAATTACACTGAGGCCTCGTTTGGCAAGTTAACATTTTAGCCAAAAAGTCAAAAAATTACTAAAAAAGCCAAAAAGTCTGTAACATATACCAAAAAGTCAAAGATTCCATTTATTCTCTACTTTTTGCATATCTTTTCATAAAAAGTCAAAAAGTACCCTAAACATACTAGCTTTTTTTAACTCATATTTTAGATAAAAAATCAAAAAATTACTAAAATAGCTTGTTCTCAAATGAGGCCTGATTTTTGATATTTCTCCAATAATTTATCCATACCTGAAATTCCCATGATGAGAATTAAAGAGAATATTAACCCTTCTAAAACAGTCTGGGTCTGATAAAGATCATTCCAAATTCTCTTTTCAATGTTTTGTAGAAAATATTCTATTCATACAAAATACTACAAGAATAAGGTGGTTATTATTTTTATAAATAAAATTTATTTGTATGAATATTTTGTTTCTAATGAAAATTTCACATTGAGTTATATCAATTCATATAATTTTTGTATTTATATGCGATTTTTTGAAAAATAATGTTTAGCCCAACACATGGGCGAAAACCAACATACAAAAAAGTGAGGCCATGGAAAAATAGGCACTGATTTTTTTTCTGAGATCTGAGATCAAACACTTTTGAGCTAATTATGATAATTTTGGACCACTAATTATCCAGATCTACACCACAACTAGTATAACTAAAAAAAAATATCGATATAAAATTTAAATTTACATTATACATTTCATTTCTTAACCACTTTTCAAGTTATTTTTTTCTCATCCTCAACTTAAAAAAATAAATAAATAAAACTTATACAAAAAAAAAACATGTTTTAATAACATGGTTTTTTTTCATCATATACTTGAAAGGAATATTAGCCTCCTTAACACACCATCTTAATCATCTACCGAACTGAACTTCACTTTTTTTGATCAGAAACTTCACTTCACTTTCAACACATTCTCAAAATTTTTGAAAAAAAAAAAAAAAAAAATTGTAAGTGCAGCAAAGATAAAATTAAACATAACACTCTAACATAAGGCGGGTCTTACTAAATGTGCAAGTCCCACCTCAATTGATGGGGTTATGTTTAATTTTCTGATCACATTCTATGCACGTAAAAAAAATTATAATTTCTCTACAAATCACTCAACTATGGCTCGACCCACTTGCTTTTTCAGACCCCCCAATCAGCCCTTCTCTCCTCAACTTCTCTTCCTTAGCTTTCCTGCAAAAAACCACCCAAGCATTCACTTCCATTGCGACACACACACCAATCAAAGTAGACAGACTCAAACAATACCCCAACTTTGCATAAGATCTTCCCTCTCCCATCACTTCAAAGCCCTGAAAAACATTCACAACCCCAATCACCACACAAGCATATCCAACAAAATGGTGGTATGATTTCCAATACTTCCTGAACTTATTTGTAGTTTTAGGCCTAAACAGCAATGCCAGTGTCTGCAAACTCCCCAAGCAAAATGCTGCAAACCCAAGCTTCCGGTGCAGCCCATAAACCCTCCCTGGAGAAAGCTCCCCGAGGTGAATTCCGATTGCAAACCCTACAGTTCCTAAGAAAAATGCCATGAGTTGGACACCAGCATGAGCATAGAACCATGCAGGCCCTAGGGTTTGAAAGTGTCGAAGGTACCGTGCTGTGACTGCTCCAATGGGTAGTAAAATTCCCCATGAGACGCCATTGATGATGCCATGAGCGACTTTTAATGTCTGAATATTATTGTTTTCTTTTGATTGAGAGCCGGACAGTAGATCGATTGTTGCAATAGAGGACAAGTCATTAATGGTGGTTGGATGAATGGTAGGTGAGTAACCCTGGACGTAGAGTCCACGGTTCCAAACATGATGGATTTTGGTCTTGTTTGGTACTAGTTTTAGTGTGGCATAGATTTGGATAGAGGCACCGTCGTGTACGGTGGCTAACTTGCCACCGTACAGGGTGGCAGAGGAAGAATGGAGGTGGATGTCGAGGGGGCGCGAGAGGAGTGGGCCCCGCTGGAGCTTCACAGTAGGGTCTAGGATGTAGGGTAGTAGGACTAGTTGACCGGAGTTGGGGTCCGGGAAGGCGATTAGGGCACGTGTTCCGGTCATTTCAGCTGAGCTAGGGTTTATGCCCCATGCAACCCAACCGGAGGGCGATATGAAGGTGCCGAAAAAGACTAGGTCAAGGGTGGCATTGTGGGGGTGGAAGGTCCATGCTATGGAGGCTTGTTGGGAAGGTAGTGTCATGCATTTTTGGAAGGTTTTGGCGGCGGCGGTGGTGGTGCAGTGGGCGGAATCCACCATGTGTGGATGGGAAGAGAGGAAGAAGAGGAGGAGGAGAAAGAGGAGGAGCATGATGGTGATGGTGGGTGAAAAGTGAGGGAGGGAAAGAGTAAAGAGGGTTGAAGATAGAGAAAGGTTTTGTAAACATATATATGTTGTTTTGTGTTTGATGACGTTCTTTGAGGATAATGAAAACTATAGGTCATGTGTGATGAGTAGTGAGAGAATGAAATATATGAATGATGGGTGGTGCTTAGCTTTGAAGGTAAGAAAATTGTTGAGTTGAGTTGGTTTGGTGGGGGTGGAAATGAAAGCTTGGCTTCTGGTTGTATATGATGAGTGGTTGCATGCTAAGGGGAATTTGTGGAGTTCGTTTTTCTATCCTTTCTAATAAGTGGATGAGTAGTACATATTTATCAAGAAGATAACGGAATTATTTGGTCAGTTTATATAGAGTTGTTTGTAAAAAAAAAAAATTTAATAGAAATTTGTGGTATAATTTTTATTTACTATTTATAAGGCATTAATAATTTAAATAAATTAATAATCATAATAATTATTGAGAAGCATAGTGAGTGTTGCTTTTAACTTTTGTTTTTTTACTCATTTAACTTTTCACTTGTAAGAAATGATACCTAACAAGCTCAATATTATTCATCAATTTATTTAATGGGTGAAGAAAATAACTTTTGAAAGGTTCAATTTCTCTTTAGTTGGGGAAAGAAATAGACCCATCCAATTGGTCCCAGCTACGCACATAACATTAATAATTTAAATTGTTCAATTTTTTTTAAGTTCCAATGCATGAATTATTCATGTAATGAATTAAATTAATTTCAAGAATAGTAGTACTACTAGTGTATAATTTTATCATATTAATTTTAAAAAGAAGAAGAGAGAAATAGATGATATGTATAACGTTAAAAATATAATACTAGGATAAATTATCAATAGGTCATAATAGTTTGACTTAATTCTCATAAAGTCTTATTGAAAATAAATTTTAGTAAAATTGTCGCTAAAAATAATTTTTTGTGATATTTTTTGCACATGTCGCTAAAAATTGATAATTAGTGACTTTTTTAATCATAGTTTTTATAAATTATCGTTAAAATTTATAATTAGTGATATCTTTTATAACAAAATTTTTAAATTGTCGTTGAAAATTAACAATTAGTGTTGTTTTTCATAATGTTTGATAAAAATGCCATTAATTAAATGGCCTATTGGATAATAAGTCCACCTATTAAGACTTACACGTAAGTTCCCCAATATAATATTGATTTTTAAAGATAAATATAATAAAATTATATGAATTCTATTGTCGAATCAATTTATTATTTATTATTTATTTTTTATAAATAATGTGCACATAAGGAGTCCGGAAAATAAACAAAGTAAGCAAGAACTTTGGGAACCCGAATTATTACCCAAACTTTTGCCCGTTATTGAAATGTGTGGTAGAGATTGAATTGGTGTATTGTGAAATTCATGTGTAGAATGAATTTGGATCATATATTAATATTTTTGGATAATTTTCTTAGTAATTTTTAAATTTATAATATTACCAGCAAAGGATGGACTGGACAAAGAAACCTAGTTCATTTTTGAATGTGTGGCTGTGTACTTTCTGTGACATAGTGAAAAGGTTTCAATTTTATCAAGATTTGTGTTGATTTTTGAAAGGGAAGTGATCTACAATTGAAGTTAGGAATTGGGTTTTTGAGGTTTTGCTAGACTTTGAAGTCAAGTATATATTATAAGTGAAAGCATGTCAATGATTTTGTAACTGGAATGATTACATTGCTATGTTCCATCTTCTAGATTTAGGAAAAAAACAAGAAGAACATAAAGATATGATGACACAGCCCAAAAAGCCATTCAATATGGTCATAATTACAAATCAGAAATATCTATTAATTTCTCTAATGCACCCACTAATAATCATCACAACCTTACTATATAGCTCTCTAATTCAGAATCGAGATCTGTTTTTTTTTTTTAGAAGAAAAAGTTTTGAAAATGGAACTCAAGTATGTTCTTTGGCTGAAATGGAATTATCAGTGACAAAAAAGTGACATTTGGGGGTAATCTGAAAAAATCTAGTTAAAAAGGTTGAAAAAAAAAAAAAAAAAGTCAATTAGTTGGTTTGTTATCAACTAAAAAAAGTTAATGTCACATCAATTTTTCTAGTCACAATTTTTTTTTATAACAATTTTCACATTAACTTTTTTAACTCTTAAATGCAAATTGATAGAATATTCGATCTTTTCTATTGAGATTCATTTTTATCACAATTCTTTGTCTTTCAAGAAAATTAGATCATTAAAAAAATGGAGTTTCACTTGAAAAATGATTTCTCAGGCATGCCAACCAAATAAAATAGATGTACACCAAATTTTTTTTTTTTTTTTTAATAAGGTGTTTGAGCCAGCTTACACATATCTCGATTAATTTCAAGAGATCATTCTCACCGTCCACTTGCGGAGATTCTATTTAAAGCCAGGATGAACGCCCTATATGAACATGGTCCCAAGGAACTTATTGCTACTAGTGGAGTATTCAACATGAGACTTGGAAGGAACACACCCCAAGTCCCAAGTTTTCGCCATTAGGCCAACCAATTTGTTTACTCCATAAACCACTGTTCCAATCACAATCGATGCATAAGGATCACAAGGTGTTTACTATTATCTAATTATAGTGCAACAGATCATTAATCTCATTAATTTTCATCTCTTTGTTCATCGCCTTTCGGGTTCCCATTTTGACCACTTGATCTGCTAATTGGAATTATCCTCTAACGTTTTATTTGTTTTTGTGAAAAATATTTTTAAATGTACAAAAAAAAAAAAATCAATTTTTTTTTTTTTTTAATGTTTGGTTACATTATTGAGACGAATGTACTAATAATTATATTAGTGGTGGTGGTGATGGAGTGAAGGTAAAGATGGTATAGAGTGATGGTTGCAGTAGTGGTGAGGTGACGGCTGCGGTGGAAGTGATGGTGACCATGGCTATGGTTGTAGTGATGTAGTGGTAGAGGTAATCGTGGTAATGATAATGTTGCGGCAATGATAAAATAAAAATGGTCATGCCCTGTTGGCCTAACCTTAGCTTCATCCATGAGTGGACCGACAACAACAAATATGCTCATTGAATCTTTAGTTAGGAGTAATATTATACAAATTAATAAATTTTATTTCTATTGGGATTATGTTCATTATAGAGAATCGGCGAAATAAAATAGCAATCACCTCAGGGTTGGCCCATTTATTAGGCGAGTCAGACAATCGCCTAGGATCCCATATTTGAACAGGCCTCAAAGTTATAAAGCCTTAATGTGATATATATATATATATTGTTCAATTAAACAAAAACCTAATCATGGACAAAACTGAAAAGTTCGTTATTTTTTTGGACCTAGAAATGAAGTTGATGAAGTCATAGATGCTCAAATCATAATTTTCTTAAAAGGCCAAAAAAAAAAAAAAAAAAAGAGCAGTGAAGTTAATGTGTTTTTATTCCTTCTATTTGTACTGGAACACACGTCCTGAAATATTGTAACATTTCTCTTGTAGATACAGTAATGCTAGGTATCATGAAAAGTCATTTATGAAAATGATCATGAAAGATTTGTGACCTTTAGATTACACTTATAATAAAGTACCACACACTAATCAAGGTAATCTAAGGGTCACAAATTTTTCATGATCATTTTCATGATAAAAACTTCATGATCTCTAATGACTTCTTTTTTGTCTTTGTTTTTATATGGGCTCAAAATAGTCATGTGTGCTAAACCTCTAGGGTTCGTTTGTTTAGAAAGCAATAAATGCTAGAAAATAAAAATGATAGAAAGTGGAGTGAAAGAAAAAAATGAATAAATAAAAATTTATTTTCTTGCATGTATTTGAATAGATAACAATTTTTGTAACAAAATTACGGTAAAAAAAAAAAAAAAACACTATATAAAAGGGAGTTGTGGAGAGAAATACGGACAAAAAGGAAAACAAAAATAAACCTTGTCAAGATTTGTAGAAAAAATAAATTTTTTTGTATATTTTGCAAGAAAATGTTAGCTTAACTAAAAGCTAATTTGAGGTATAAAAGAAACTTTAGTTTGTATTATCTTTTAGGCTCTCCATCGAAACAAATACATAAAAAATATTTTTTTCTTTTTCTTTCACTTTATTATATTATCTATCTAACCAAAATCAGCCCTAAAAAAATCAACATTTTTTCTCACTAAAGTTAACTATAAAAACTTGATTAGTAGTTTGGAATTTAGCGTTTGTAAGATGGTGAGAATCCATTGTATGGTACACTTCTTTGCCATGTACTCTTTATGTTGCAATGAAATTATTACTTTGTCCAAAAAAATAGAAGAAAATCGATTAAAAATATTATCAATTGAAAATTATGTTAGAAAAATTTTATTTGTAAGAACTTAGTAATTTTTTCTACTGAAAAGCAAGAAAAATTGAATTTTAATAAAAAAATTTATTATTTGAAAAATTAAGTAATAATTATTTAAATGTGAAAGGCCTCCTATCCGGATTTCGCCTTTTGGCTCCAAAAATAGTAGGCCCTGAATCACTTACGCCTTGAGAATGATGAAGTTATGCATACCTTTGTTAAAGGAAATAATTATTGACTCATACAATAGTCATGTTTATATATCATATTTAGTTTGTAATGTGAAATGTTATCACTGTATCAGTAATAGATATAAGTAATGAGATTTATTCAATTAATGTAACTATGACAAATAATATATTAAACTTAAGATTATTTGGGATGAATTACATAAATATATTTTTGATTTTTTGGGTAAAAAAGTGAAGGAAAAAAAAAATGCTTCAGAGTTCTAAAAGAGCTCTAACCTGTGGGTTTCACTGTGTGATTTGATATTTTTGTCTTTGTTTTGTTTTATTTATTTATTTATTTTTTAAGTTGCCATGTCACTAGTGCTCTTATTAGAGTTCTATTATTAGAGCTCTTAATCACCACTCAGGAAAAAAAAATAATTATTTGAGATAATTTTTTGACTTTTACAAAAAAAAAAAAAAAAAATGTATTAAAATACTATATAAATTAGTAAAATTAAGGTTTTACCCATATACATACTGACATGCATCCGCTTGTATGTCAATACGGTTCTGGCAGATTTGTGTGTACTGGAAAAAGTTGGATTTTTTTTTTTTTTTTTTTTTTTCTTTTCCACTGTGGTTTGGTACAATGTTTTGATTTTTTTTTTTTTTTTTTTGGTTGTTTGGCAATGTGTGGAAGTGATGCACGTCTCCATCAGTCATACAAAAAATTGTTTTTTTAATTTTTTTTTTTTGTTTTGTACCCGTGATGTATTGTTATGGTACAATGTTTTAATTTTTGTCTTGTACCCTTGCTTTTGTGGATAGTGTAACTTTTTTTTTCTTTTTTTTAAGTAATTTTTTGACTTTTTATCTTTTAAAGTATACCCCAAACAAGCACGTAGGCTTTATTTGTCATAACTTGAAAAAATCAAAAAGTCATTATCCTATTTAAGTCTCATCATCTTATTTAAGTCACATCACCTCTTTATCACATCACTTCAAATTCAATCCATATTTTATAAAAAGTCAAAAAATACATTTATTTAGATCATTCCAAATAACCCTTTAATATGATCACTTCAAATTCAATCCATATTTTATAAAAAGTCAAAAAATACATTTATTTAGATCATTCCAAATAACCCTTTAATATGATGTGTATATATATATATATAAACATAGTCATTATAGTATTTGTCATAATTATTATAATTATTAGATGCATTGTGGGAGGATGAATGCTACAAGGAGTATAAAAAGGCTGGAAGAGCAAAGGTCCCAATCGAAGAAGAAAGCTAAACTAGCTTAATAAATGTAAAGATAGTTCATGGTCTTCTTTTTAGTATACTACAATGAACTAGACATGCTTATGTGAAAGTGTAGTTTGAGCATGTCTGGGCAGGGAATGAGTTAAAAAAACAGCAATGCAAAATAGTGCAATGGGACTTTAAGTTAATTGAGGTTGTTGTAACCATGGGTTGTTGAATATTTGAATGCTATTTATGGTTTGTGATAAAAACAACTTTTTAATGGAAAAAAGCAAGTGATTAGGGTTAGTTTCTAGAGGCCACTTTTTTTGTTTGTATAAAAATTAATCACATAATCGGACACAACCCTTTCCTATGAAGTGTCACTTCATATAAGAAAATTGTGTCCCGGTTTTGTGACCAATTTCTGTGTTCTTAATTAGATTTTTTCTTCTAGAGAGGCACTATCAGTTGCAAACAAAGCTGTATTTCGGCTTGCAAGGGCATGATTTTCAAGGATTAAGCTACTGAAAAAAGTGACAATTGGTTTGAAGAAGGCTAGTATATTCTTTTGGGTGAGATGTATAGGATTGGAAAATCTGAATGTTTGATAACAACCCTCAATTTGCTCAAGTCGTTAAACATTCTTTAAGCTAGTGCTAGGTCCCATTTATGATTTATGTATCGAAGGTCTTTTTTCTGCTTTAGCCATATCATTGTTGCTGTTGTAATGACGGGCCATTGGAGTAATGCTTAAGACTTTGGACTTCCCTAACATTTGTTTCGTGTTTAGAAAGACTCTCTGTCTCTTTGATTTTGGGTGTTGGGCAGAGACAGCTTTGGTTTTGTTTTTTTCTTGGGCTTTGACTTTGGATATGATTGGATTTGGAGCATGTGTGATATATTCTCCAAGTAATGATGGCATATTTTGGATTGGCTTTTTTATTAAAACAGTCATAAAAAAATAAAATAAATTAAAAAGTTAATAAGATAAAATATCACGTTAAAATGATAATCATTTTATTTTTTTTGTCACAAAAATAAAAAAATCTAACCCAAGCAAAACCTTTTAATCTCGGACTAAAATAATTAAAAAATCAACTCACTTTCTAAATGAATTATTTTATTGAAGTAATCTAGTTGTACTTCTTATACTTTATTTTGCATCGATTTTTATTTTTATTTTTATTTTTATTTTGTTGATAAAAAAAAGAGAAAGAAAGCCACTCTACATTGGGTTGTGCGAAGGATGTGAATTGTTTGTGAGAACAAGTAATGCTAGCTTTGGTTGTTTTTTAATGGACGAAAATGAAAGTTAGCCTTCTTATATTTTGTAAAGTGTTTGTCCGCTTAATTCATTTTTTTTTTTTTTAAAGAGAGTTGAATTCATAATCACTCTATAAAATATGGTGTTGCCTGTGTTGCATTTATTTTGATAGAGTGTAGACCCAATTCAAAATAAATACAAAACATTTGGTGCACTTTGTTAAAAAAATTCTATGCTATAAGAAAATTAATTTTTAGTAACATTTTTTATTATAGCGGTCACAAAAAATGCTGTTATAAAGTGATTATTGTAATGGTCATTGACCGTGGTTAAAAATAAAGTTTTTAGTCGCATTTTTTTTAAACCGTTGCTATATAATTTTTTTTATTTACACTACGGTCTCGTTTGAAAAGTAATTATTTTAGTCAAAAAGTTAAAAGGTTATTATAAATTGTCACATAACTCTTTTTATTTTTTTATACATCTTTTTATAAAAAATTAAAAAATTATAACATATTCCTAAACGAGGCCTGATATTTAGCCGCTACAATAACTCAAACAAAATTAAGGCATCAACAAATCTGATTTAGCCGTATTCTGAATTAAATATTTCAGAATTTCAATTCCCCCAAAACGGTTCAACTCCTTCTTATTTATCAGGGTTCAACTCGTTGATTTTAATTTTAAGCCCAAGTCTATCTATACTTCTTTCACGAAGCCGTATTTGACAGCCCTCCTGATTTCGCCGTTCATCAATGGAATTCGTTGTTAAGAAGAGATTAAGGTTCCGTTTGTTTTAAGGGCAGAATGGAAGTAATTGTTAGTAAAGAGATTGTTAAGGAGGAGATTAAGAAAAATTGATGAATTTTTTGATAACAAATAAACTAGTAATAATTCAGGTTTGTTTTGAGAGATAGGGATAGAATTAACTATGTGAAATTTCACAAATACCCTTTTTTTTTCATTATTATCAAATTTGGACTTATACCAACTAAAGAATAAATAAATTTTTTCTCAATGTTATTCTTATTCTTTTTTATTTTTTTATTTTTTTTAAATATTAAAGAATTTAACTATCAAAAAATTTTTAGTCAATGTCATTTATTTATTTATTTTTTAATATTAATGAATCTAACTATCAAAAAAATTGTCAATGTTATTTATTTATTTTAATATTAATGAATCCAACTATCAAAATTTTTTTAGTCAATGTTATTTATTTATTTAATTTTTTAATATTAATGAATCCAACTATCAATAACTTTTTAGTCAATGTTGTTTATTTATTTATTTTTTTAATATTAATGAATCCAACTATCAATAAATTTTTAGTCAATGATATTCTCTATTCTTTTTTTTTTTTTGGTATAAATATTAAAAAATCCAACTATCAATAAACTTGTACTCAAATATTTGTGTTTAATAATTACATGAGCCATATTATGAGTCTCATTCATGAGTCATATTTTTCATAAATATTTTTACTCAATGTTATTCTTATTCTTTTTTTTTTTTTTAAATATTAAAGAATCCGGCTATTAAAAAATTTTTAGTCAATGTTATTTATTTATTTTAATATTAATGAATCCAACTATGAAAAAAATTTTAGTCAATGTTGTTTATTTATTTTTTTTTTTTAATATTAATGAATCCAACTATCAATAACTTTTTAGTCAATGTTATTTATTTATTTATTTTTAATATTAATGAATCCAACTATTAATAAATTTATAGTCAACGATATTCTCTATTCTTTCTTCTTTTTTTTTTCTTTTTTATTTTGTAAATATTAAAGAATCCAACTATCAATAAACTTGTACTCAAATATTTGTGTTTAATAATTGCATGAGTCATATTATGAGTCTCATTCCAAGTATTTGGACCCTTATTCCATGAGTCATATTTTTCATAAATAGTTTCAAAAAATCTAATAAACTTTTTTTTTGGTAAATAAGTCATAAATTAAAAGACAAAATCTATAACTACTAGAAGGGGTATATGTTGGGTCGGTGGACCCTAATAATTACTGTTCACTCAATCTTACTGTTCACTCAAACACTGGGTCCAATGAAGGGTTTGGGGAGGCCTCTTCCAAGGGGGATGGGGTCTAGGGGAAATTTATCCTCCCGGTTGCAATTTTTTTGGATACTTTCACTATGGCAACCCAACTTGTTCAAGCACCATATAACAAAATTGTTACCCAAAAAGATCTATCGCTGCCTAGCCAAAAACTTGTCCAACCGGCCAATATATCTGCCGGTCGGCCAAAAGAGCTGTTCAGCCAACCAAAATCCTCTGCAGCCTGCCAACTTTTTTCTGGCAGTTCTGGATAAACATAATATAAGAATAAAAAATAATATATTGCTCAATTTATTCTATCAAGAACAAAATCAAAACATACTCAAATAATCATCAAAATACAATATGGCTAACAAAAATGATGAGCCTAAACAAGGGACATAACCTGTCAAAAACCCAAGACAACAAAATCTAAGTCCAAATAACAATATCAACTTAATATCCTTAATTTAAAAAAAGTTTCAAGCTACGAAAACCAGTCTTAACCAGCCCCAACACAATAACATATATATAGATTGCAGGAGTAGCCGAGAGTAGCAGTAGCTCAATAAAAAGACCATCATACAATATATTGCCACAGATAAACAAATTACAGTTGCAGACAATACCTAAGCTATAATATTTATGCATCACATAATATATTACAAGTCATGTGGCAAACAAAAGACCATCATACAGTAGATGCCACATTCAAATATGACCTTCCAATAGCAAAGAAACCCACTCCATCTTGTCATTATCATCTAAATTGAAGAATAAGTCAACTTTGTCTTCATCTTTCACTATCATAGATGCTGTCATCAATCTTTGGGTATTACTCATTGGCAACTTCAGAAGTTCTGCATTAACCAAACTCCTTTGTTAGGATAGGTCATGTGAATATCCTATCTTATGAGCAATCTCCACCATCATAGTATTAGTATTCTCAATGAATGATCCAAGATTTTTTGCCATCTCTGATAGTTTAGTGGGAATCCCCTCAGTAAGTCGAGCCGTTTCTTTCTTCTTTTTTTTTTTTTTTTTTTTTTTTTTTTTTTTTTTAAGTTTTAGTAGCTTTAGCATGGTTGGGAACATTACCTGTAGTAGACATTGAGTAGTCCATATTACCCATGTTCATACTAAATTATTCAATAGGAGACTGTTCTCCTTCTTCTGTAGTTGCATTTGCATCCTCCTTTTCCATGGCTGCAACTGCATCAGCAGGATCCTCAGCCAGTTCACCAGTCGCCTTATCCTTCCCAAATAAAATAAGCCAATCTTCATAGAACGGGAATGGCCTATTTCGAATCCTTTTTGTATTCGACACCCTCTGCACAAGTGAATGTCCAATTATTAGAAAGAAAGGATTGATTTACAAGTAAAGAGTAATGCAAATAACAAAATAAAAATAAGATTTACCCTGACATAGTTCTGCCATACGTCGTTACTATCAACAAGTACCATCCTTTGTTCATCATCCCAACCAAAACCACTTATCTTTAACATATCTTGAAGAGTGTTATATTGTTTCCTCCACAACTTAATCTTCAAGTCGATGTGAGGAGTGGCTCGAAGATCAGTTCCAGGAAATGCTCTTAAGATCTTCTTCTCACATTCATTGTAGAAGCCTACCCTAAATTAATTATTATCAAGCTTCCACCTAGGATTACTTGCGGCTACATCCTTCATGGTTGTAATGAGGAAGAGTTCCTCACGGTGATTCCAAAACCTTTGAGGTTTCCCTTTCATACGAGAACTAGTAGTACCTGAGTCATCTATACCTATATATATATATATATGTATATCATAAGTTTAAATCAAAACACACATATCAATCATAAATAACAAATCAACTTGCACAATATTTGTTATAAATACCACACAAAAACTAAACAAATGTGGTTTGAATTACATGCCATAATAAACTCTCACTATTAAATAAAATCATCATACAACAATAATTTATTGACCTCTGCTTGCTTGCCATTCATTAAACATTTGGGTTGCCAAGGCAATTCTCCATTCACTCCATTGATTAGATGCTTCAACAACATCAATCATTTCATCTTCTAATTCAGTAGCTGGAGAAGGAGGATTCATTTCCTCGTTCTCATCATCACCAAGATCCATAGGCATTTCACGTAGTATGAGATTGTGGAGAAGGCAACATGCAGTGATAATACGAAATTAAGTCTTTTTTGGAAAGTAAAAATAAGTCCTCAATATTGCCTATCTCATTTTAAGTAGCTCAAAACACCTCTCAATGACGTTACGAGCAAAGAGTGCCTCATGTTAAAAAACTCTTGTGGAGTTGTTGGGGCACCCCTTTCTCTTCATGTGGAAAGATGGTAACAATGTCCTTTATATGGTGCAAGAAAACCCTCCCCATTTGTGTAACCCATATCTACGAGATAGTAATGACCTATAATTATGTAAGATGGTTTCACTATGTATGTAACCAAATAATTGTTTAATATAGATATAGTGTACTTCTATATATAACAATATATAATTATCATACCAGTAGGGACTTTCAACCCATTGGGTCTATTGACAGCATCTCTAAGTACCCTAGAGTCAGAAGCAGATCTTTCCCATCCAGGCAAGACATATATGAATTGCATGTCTTGGGAGCACACACCCAATACATTTATGGCAATTTCTTCCTTTCTCGTTCTATACCTTGGTTTGTCTATTGCAGGGGCAAGAACTTAAACATAGGTTCCATCTAAAACACCAAGACAATTCTAAAAATAAAACAATATTATAAAATTAATATAGGCAATACAAAAATAAAATATGCTAATTAAGCGAAGTTGTAATAATATTGTACCTGAAAACAACTCCACCTATCATCTATATAATTAGCAGTTATTGGTTCAGGATTCTTAAGGAGGAGACCATGGAGGCGCAACACAGCCTTGAGAATATTATTGAAGTGCTTACTAACTATTTGACCACTCCGCATGAAATTAAATTTAATTTTGTGATTCTTAGTATGATGTGCAAGCACATTAAAAAACATGGCTACTTGCTCCTCTAAGATGACATACTTTGAATCAAACAATCCAACACTTCGCACCAACCCACATAAAAGCATGAAAGTACGCCTGTTCATCCGAAGTTGGTCATGACAATTTATGTTACTATCGTTGATCAATCTATTCAAATGCTCAATTTGTTTTCCATAGGGATGAGGTGATCTAGGTAGTTGCAACACCTAATTTCTTTCTTCTTGAATGCAGCATGTAAAATCACTACATACATAGCACGTGTATAATTAATGGATGAAACAACATGTTGAAGGGCTACAAATTCCTCTATGAGGTCCTTTCTCCCTTTCTTAGTGATGTTTTGAAAAGTTGATAAAAAGTTGACTTTTTAACTTTTTGGCTTCTTTGGTGGCTTTTTTGGCAAAAAAATTTAGTTGTTTTGGGTAAAAAAAACTGACTTTTTTGGCTAAAAAACTTAAAAAACCAAAAAACTGACTTTTTTGGTGTGTTCCCAAAAGACCTCTCAGTGGCATAATTATTATCCATCTACAAAAAATGAATAAACAATAAGTGGCTAAAATTAGCACAAAAAGTAAAACAAATAATAGATAATAGAAAGTGTTAACTGCCATAAAACAGAGTGTAACGGCCAAAAAGCCATAGCAGAGTGAGTTTGAAGTACAGTGGAAATTTTAATAGTATTGTTGTATTTAATTTAGGAATATCTAAAACAGAACGATTAGAAATTTTTAACTACGTGTTTACCTTGGAAGACAACCACCTTTCCACAATTACAATTGAAACTTTTCTAAATAAGTTCAATTGTCAAGAATTTCAGGAAAAAAAATATGAATTCTTCTTAAAAATATTTAGAAAGCAAGTTGTTCAAAATGACAAGCATTATATTGTCTGAGCTGGGTAAATAGATAAATAAATATATAAAACAAACTTCTCGCCCCTTCATTTTATCATAAATCACCAGGTACTTGTGCACATTAAAATGTGAAAGCTCTATGTTGTGACTTTACCCCAAAAGAGAACAATTAAATGTTTAGATGCCTTCACTTGTTAAAGTGTGTTTAGCAGGGAGGATTTTGGCCAGAAAGGAAAGGAAAAGAAATGATTAAAAAAAATAATAATGAGGAAAGGAAAAGGATTAAAAATTATTTGCATTCCGTTCGTTTGGCAGTGACTTGTTTAATACAATCTTGTGTGTTTGACTCAATAAAAGGAATGGAAAAGGGAATAATTAATTCTCATAACTAACTTTGTTAATTGTTAACTACAACTCTTTTTTTTTTTTAATAAAATTTTTTGAATTATTTGAATTCTGCAACACCAAAACCTGTTCTTTGACGCACTTGCAGCATAGAAAGCTGTTGCTTTTTTCTCATCTTCATATAAGGGGAATTTAACTGCCCCTTTATTGAGTGATATTCCAATCACATTGTATATAAAAATCAATTCCATTTACCATTTTTTGAGTAATCTGACTTTTTTTTTATACACAAAAATTGTATTGATTATTGACATTCTATTAAACTCCTCTTTTATCCATTTAATAAAAATATAGTTAATTTGGAAACAATTGTTTTGTTGTTTGTTTTATATGCTTATCTTTCAATTAGAAATTATTACAAACAAATTGAAACTAATTTCGATCTTAATTGGTTACCCTGAAAAATAGAATCTAGATACAAGCAGTTGAAAGCTCAAACTTTGGTAGACATCTCTCTTCCATTCCATAATAACATAAATGGCCAAAACAGAGCATTATTTTTACTTCATCTCTTTCATTTATTTATTTATTTTTTTCACAACATATCCCACCCAAAGAAGAAGAAGAAGAAGAATAAGAAAAAAATAATGATGAAGAACAAATCTGAACAGAGAAGAGTTGGTGTGGGATATTTTATCAATAAAATAAAATCTTGTAATAAAAAATAATAACTTGCTTAACAAAAAAAGAAAAAAAAAATTTACTAATGTAGCAGATGCTCAACTGAATGTGAAGATCGAAAATCTGAATATGAGATAGAGTTAGGGCACACTGTGAAGAAGAGCGAGCTTCTTTTTGCCTCTCCTTCTTGCTGCTGTTGCTTCCAAGGATGAGCAAGGCAGACTCTTCAGATCAAAAATCTGAAGAAGAGAGAGCTTTTCTTTGTCTCTCCTTCCTGTTACTACTGTTTCTTCTAAAGATGAGCTAGGGCAACGATGGGTAAACAAGTTAGCACTCCCCTAATACCAACAGACTAAATTTTCAATACCAAGTGTTAAGACAGACTATGAATCCTATTATGCAACCCTCCGGCTTATCAATTCATTCTCAAAATCTACAAACAAACAGAACATTAAATGAGCCCTACCTCTATCCTAATCCTTTCCTTCCTTCACACCCCAAAACAAACGGGGCCTAAAGTCATTCCATTTATTGTTTCTAACATTTTTAAAGCTTCTCTACTTTGAAGAGTTCCACAAGTAACTTGAATGATTTTAATTTGGGAAAAAAATATAGAAAATGTAATGATTAACATATTCTGTAATCTGATTATGATATTCACATTTTAACCAATATAATCATTGAAGTGAATGACTTCTTGTTGATTCTACACACAGTAAAATCTAATGCTTCTCACTATGAATAGCAATGAGAAATTATTATGAGTCTCCTAGGTGTTTGATAAAATGCCACAATGACTAATTTTTCTTTGTTGTTTTGTTTTGTTCTGTTGTTTTATGTTAGAAAAATTGGTTCAATCCTAGATGTCTTTCGTCTTATTTTCCAATGAGGGAGTCACGTTTTGTATTCTTTGCTATCAATCAAAAAGATAAGTTTTTTTTTTTTTCTTTGATCAGCAAAAAAAACTTTATTGAAGCAATAACATATAAAAACATGGATTACATCAATAAAGAAAAGATAAAGCGCAAAGAGCATCATAGTGCTACCTTTTATCCCAACAAGGTTGGCACCAAGGCCCTGTTTATTTTCAGAGGTAGAATGGAGAGGATTGATAGTGAGGGGATTGATAGTGAGGGGATTAAGTAAAATTGTGTTTGTTTTGATGATAGTTGTTAGTGTAGGGATTGTTAAATTATTTTTATATAAAACAAATAAAACAATACAATACAAAAACATTAAACATTAATGTTAAAAAAAAAATGCCCAACATGTAAAAAATAAAAAATTTTCAAAAAAAAAATAAAACAAATAAAACAATGATTTTTACTTAACAAAAAATACAAAAAATTAAACATTAATGTTCAACAAAAAAAAAAAAAAAATGCCCAACATGTAAAGAATTTAAAATAAAATAAATTTTTTTTAGTCCAGTAGATTATTTTTCTAATACCACCTCCACTTCCTCCATCTTAATCCCCTCTTCCAAGGCCCAACCTAATCCCCTCATCCATCTCAATCCCTTCCTTAAATCTATAAACAAACACAACATTAAATGGGTTTCACCTCTATCCTAATCACATCCCTCCTTCTATACCCCAAAACAAACGGGGCCCAAGAGCAACACCCTATCACGATGGTTTATTATTTCAACTTTTTATAAAAAAAATTTATTAATTAAAATGTCATAAAAAAAATTCTGAAATATATATTCACATCACTTGCACACCAAATGCTTGTAATAACTTTTTTTTTTTTGATCGGCAAAAAAAAAAACTTCATTGATGTAAGAGCAAAGTACAAGGTACAAAACAAAAATAAAATACATCAATAAAGAAAGACAAATGCAAAAGCATCATGAAGAGCTAAATCAATCTAACTATGTTGGCACCAAAAAGCCTACCTTATCATTTGCTAGCACCCCAGAGTTGGTGAGCGACCAACCAAAGAAACACAAAAAAAACCTCAACACCACAGCAGATCAACCACATTCCACCACCTTCAGCTAGTATCAACAGCATAACACCAAAACAGACTCATCTACCATTTATGATACAGTACTCAATAAGCATATCACCAATAACAAGCTCCAGCAAAAGCAAGACCAATGTGCCACCATTCAATAAGCAAAAGAAGAATAATCCATTTGTAATCCATATAATCATAGAAATAGAACAGGTAGAACAGACTGAAGCCACTACATTCACAGAAACAAAACAGACATAAACCACTGTACCTGTAAAGTAGACTAGATCATACCTCAGAAACCAGGCCTTACACAAGCTCTGTCACCATTTCAAAGCCAGAGCCTGAGCATAGCTGGGCAGCCAAGAATCAAACACCCAGCTGCAGCAAACACACCAACAACAGCACACCAGAGGCCATTACAGCAACACCCATACTCTGTTCACCCATAGCCATTTAAGCAGATTCCAGTAAGCACTGCTTCCTTATGAGTTACTCAGCCAAATATACAGACTAACAGATGGTTAGCTCAGCTCCCATTCCTAATACATTATTGAACCTTAGGCAAATTGAAGACTACATCAGTAACAGAGAACTTTATTTTAGCTGGGGAGGATTTGGCCCACAAAGCTATTCTTGTTTTGACAACCTTACACAGTTCCTCAAAATTTGGCTGGGAACCATTAAAAACACAATCATTTTTATGCTTCCATGTGCACCACAAAACAGCCAAAGGCACAACCTTTCACAACAACTTCTCAGTCTTTTTTATTCTGTAAAACGACCACCATTGCAGTAGTCCTTCTACTGAGTTTGGCATAGCTCACTAAAAACCCCATTATTTCATAATATTAGACCATAGCAGCCAGACAAATAGATAAAAGAACAAGATATGATTGATAGATTCCACCTCATTTTGACAGAAGACACAACCCACATTGGCAAATGCATCTAAGATTCTAATTCTCTGTAGGAAGCTAGAGGTTTTCACCTTGCCTTGCCAAGCCAACCACCCAAAAAAATTGACTTTAGATGGGGCACAATTATTCCAAACTACCACTGCCATTTTCCTCACAAGACCCAAGAAGAGTTCATAACTTTTATACACTAATGCAACAGAAAACAAACCAAATGGATCAGCCTTCTACTTCCAAGCATCTTGTTTGGTGACCCTCATTGCTCAAGCATGCATAAGGAATGAATGAAGTCTACTAACCACCTCATCTTCTTCTCAAGCCAACAAAGCTCTCCTGAATTCCAGATTCCATACTTGAGACCCTGCACTCATGTTATAAAAATTAGACACTACTCCTATTTTATCAGTAGATAGAGAGAAAAGTCTGCAGAATTCCTCCTTGGGGCTTAGCTCCCCAACCCATTTATCCAGCCAGAAATGAGCTCTCCTACCATTTCCCGACTTAATAGCTGAGTTTGCAAAGTACAAATTATGTAGCATAGGAGTAGATATAATTGCACCAATGATATCGAACCAAAGTTTTGAGCTTCTGCTGTTTCCTTCCATACATGGTAGCCATCTTCCACCCCCCATATTATACTTAGAGCATAAAACATCCTTCCACAGAGTATGATGCTCTGCCCCAAAGCTCTACCACCATTTCAGCAGTAAGTACTTATTCATAACTGTGATTCTTTTGATCCCTAAACGTCCCAAATGTTTACTCTTGGTAATGGTATCCCATCTAACCATGTGAACTTTCCTTCTAAGGTCGGATCCCCCCCAAAGAAAGTTTGCTTTATCAATAGCTTTTGCCACCCCCACTGGTATTTTGAACAATGACAAGTAATAGTTAGGCAAGTTACTCATAACAGACTTAATTAGAGTCAGTCTCCCAGCAAACGAAAGTAGCATTCTCTTCCATGTAGATAACTTCTGTTTAAACTTGTCCAAGACTGGCTTCCAAGTGCTTGACCTACTAGGATTAGCTCCTAGTGGTAGTCCTAGATACTTAAAAGGTAACCTCTGGTGGGCACAATTTAGTCTAGAGGCAAAACTCTACAACAACACTTCATCCACTCCAATACCAGCAATCACACTCTTATGGTGGTTAATTTTCAACCCTAAGAGGATTTCAAAACATCTCAGAATACATTTGATGGTCACCACTTCCACCCACTTAGCTTCACAAAACAACATTGTATCATCTGCAAATGCTTGTAATATTGCATTGGATAGACAAAGAAAACATGTTATATGGTTTTATGCACAATTTTAATGTTATTTTTTGCGCAAGCATCACGTTTTAGCAAGAATAATGAAAATTTTGAAAGATAATAAAGTAGTCAAAAAAAAGAAACACTACAAGATTGTTGTGGTAATATAATTTTTTGTAAATAAAAGTCAACTCATAAGTGTTTTGTTCTAAAGTGAAAGGTTCACAATAAGCTATATCATTAATTGTGTATGAAAATTTTGTTTAAGTTTTCTGTTTGTATATCAATTACTCAAAATCTATACACTAATGTGAATTCATGCATACTCATGTGAATTTATTGTATAAATTAGGCGACAGATGGAACTAGTGGCATTCCAGACCAAGCTTCTCCACAAACACATCAAAGATCCTCTTTTGGGAGTCATGAAATGCAACCTTGTAATCGGGGTAAGGATTTCACTTATCAATATTTTCCACTTTTTTTATTGTTATTTTCATGTTTCAAGCAAGTCATCGCTACAATAAAATTTGTAATACACATATTTACATTGACACAAATTTTGACCCAAGGTCAATGACTTCTCTACAATAGAATTTATTTGCTGCCATTGTTGTTTTGTTTGGCTTTTGTGATGCTTTATAGCAGCTTAAGTGCTGTTGGATTTGGTGTGTTTGGAGAGTGAACCTGGTATGGGGCGGCAGGGATGGTGTGTAGTTTCTTTGTATGTTTTTCTTTCCTTCCCCTTGTTGTGGTTGGTCTTCCTTGTCGGTTGTTATATTTCTCTTTTATCATTAATAAAGAGTGCTCTTTTTTGTTGATTAAAAATAAATGTAGATATGATCTCGAACTTTGTTGTAAATCTTTATTTTTTGGTATGTAAACCACATACTTAAAAAAAAAAAAAAAGACTTGTGGAGAATTATTTGTAATCTAAATTTTATTTATGGATTTTCAAATTCATTCAATCATTTTTATTGTAGAAAATAGAACAATATGAAAGCATCAAACAATGTACTTTGTTTCTCGATGTGCACATTTTTCATGGTGGTCTTATTAAATGGCATCATGAGCAATATTTTTGAGCATTTTTGTCATATATAACAAGTTTATATCTTATTCCTTTTGGATTATGGTGTGGTGACAAGTTAACTAGAAACACTTGATTTATTTTGGTATGACAAGCTTATGTAAAGTACCTTTTAATTAAAGTGTTTTGGATATTTTGGGATTATGAAAATATAAACTTTTACCTTTTAGAATTATTGAGTATTGAGCTGTTAGAACAAAATAGTGATTTTATAGGTATATATAATAGTGATTTTGTAAGCATGGATAAGTTAGAGAACAATTAATGGTTGGCAAACCATTCAAAGTTCTAAGCTATATATTATTGGTAATTGAATAGTAAATCATAGGCTATAATTGCAGTTAATAACCGTCGCTACAAATAAAATTTTAAAAAAATTTATGACTATAACGACGATGTAAAACTGATGGAATAAAGTCAAAATATAGCGGTGATTGACAAAACATCGCAAAAGCGAAAGATATAGCAGATGTCAACTTGTCGCTATAAAATTATGAACCAATGGTAAATTTAAGATATAGCAACATTTATAATTGTCACCACATCAACCGTCGCAAAAAAAAATATATATATATATATTTATACCAGCGGTTGCATAAACTGTCACAATAAGCCTATACTGATAGGGCCATTGCAGCGGTTTGGCCGTCGCTATTCAAACCACAAGTAAAAGTGCTCTAATATTTAGCAACGCTTTTTGTTATTTTTAGTGGCAGTTTTGACCGCTGCTATAAGTCATAATTTTTGTATGGTTTGCCTTTTTGAGCAAATAAGGGATGGGGATCTGAGTTTCAATAAGAGAATTGATGATGGAAAGGTGGAAGTTGGCAATAGTTTTAAGATTGTATTCGAATTATAAATTTAGGGAAGAGGTCTGTGGACGAAAATGAAAAAAAGAAAAAAAAATCAAGTCAACAACGAAGTGTGATCCAAGAACAAGTTCTGCCTCGTAAACTATAAAAATCCTTCTCCCATTTATCTTAGTTAGGTGATGGTGTACTCACACATTAATAAACTGCACATTAATACTAATTTTGTATCCAAACAATATGGACTTGATTTCTAAACCTCCCTCACATGCAAGTCAAATGTTGTGCATTTGCTTTCTCTCTGAACTTGGACATGTGATTCAGTCCTAGGAGGGGATAATCTCTCTGAAGTTTCACTCACTTCACACACATTCTTAGACTAACAACTAATCAAATCTCTTGACTTCAGTGAGAAGATTGATTTATGAACGACACGGTCCCAACATTTTCTGATAGAATGTTCAGAAGAAATTGCAAAAATTGCAATAATTATTGAAACTTTCTCACGTTGTTTGGGAAAATCCTTGAATTACACCAATTGCTTTGTCGTTTGCTTCCATGGAATTTAGCTAGATCAAAAGACTTGATGTCAACATGTTTTTAAGAAATTGGAGTGATTCATTAATCTTCCGGAGCCTAGTCAAACATGTGCTAGAACATGCATAATTATGATCGTTTAAATGAATCAGATTGAATTGACTAAGCAAGTTATTTAAGTTTACTTTGAAAACGTAAAAGTTTGATTTTGACATTTTGTGCTACTCTCAAATGAGTTTTAATTGAATCAAATTTGTGTAGTTTGGTTTCTTTACAGTATATACAAGTTTATTAAGTGAAGTTCGAGCTCAGCTTAAAATATGAATTACTGTGTTTGGTTTTTATTTTTTGAAAATTAAGTTTTTATTTTTCATATTTTTTTTTTAATTTTTAGTGAATATTTTTAAAATTTTAAGCAGTTTTTTTACTTTTTTAGATGCACCTTACTTATATGTATCTAAAAAGTAAAATTTTTACAAAAAACCAATAAATACACAAGAATACGGAAATGTATTGAATTTTCATTTTTTTTT
Source organism: Camellia lanceoleosa (assembly GCA_025200525.1). NCBI lineage: Eukaryota > Viridiplantae > Streptophyta > Magnoliopsida > Ericales > Theaceae > Camellia > Camellia lanceoleosa. Next base: position 60,550,193 of record CM045762.1, read on the forward strand.
TTGTATTTTTGACATTTAGTGAATTTTTTAAGATTTTTTTCACAAATATTATATTTTTCAAGTGTATTTATGTTAGGTGTATTTAAAAATTAAAAAATTTGCTTGAAATATTAAAAAATTCAATAAAAACAACAAAATACGGAAAACAAAAACTTTTAATTTTCTGAAAAGTGAATTCCGAATTAGGAAACCAAATAAGCTGAATGAGTTTCAAAATTAAAAAAATCTATGAGACACCAAGGCGGATTAGTTGTTTCATAATAATTTTTTACTAAGGCGCGTTGTGTCATCACATATTTAAATTCCTTATGTAACTTTATTTAATTGAATTATAAAAAATGTAAAATAAAATTTTAGGATCAATATAGTTTTTTTTTTTTCCTTTCTCTATTTGAGATAATTTGATCTTTTCATAATTAGTAGTAGTGTTTAATATTTTAAAATTGGAGAAACGTAATCAAATTTAATATTCTTTGTAAATAATTTGATTTAGTAATGATTAGTTTCATAAAATTAATTTGTGAGGGAAAATTTGTAATAATTTGGTACATCAATATAATTTTTTTACACGACACGCTAATAACAAAAAATTAACGAAATGAATTAGTGTTGAAAGAATTCTAACATGAACTCGGGATAATATGATACGAAAATGACCAAGATGGAGTGTAAAAAAATTAGGGTTGAGCGGGTCATTCATAGGAAGAAATAATCTTTTTTGATTTTCACTCACACGCTTTGTTAGATTAACAAGTCAAACCTCCAAAACTCAGTTAAAAGATTGATTTATGGGAGATTTGGCCTTTTTTAACTATATTAAAAGACATGATATAAACATGTTTTTTAACAGGTCTTCCCTAGGATGAAGGAAGAACAAGTTCATATAAGGTTAGGTTTCATAGTGACAAAAATATTATTAACATGGAGAGTTACATGTTTGTGAAGCACTACAACATTTTCTTAGTTTAGTGACATTTGAAAGTGCCACAAAACTATTCTTCTAATGACATTTTTTGGTTTTGTGGCATTTTGAACAAGTGCCACTTCTATCGGTGTCACGGTAGATACTTGCAAGTGTCACTGCACCATCATGGCTAAAAACTTTTAATGACATTTTAATGTCATGGTAGATATTATTTGTGGCACTATCAAGCGCCATTAAAAAAAGAGTTAGTGACACTTATAAGTGTCATTACACCATCAAGACTAAAACCTTTCTGTGACACTTTAATGTCATGGTAGCCACTATTCGTGACGCTATCAAGTGTCATTCGTGACGATAATTCGTTGTAGAACAATTTGATCCGCTCTTGCAGAGACTTGAACCGCCAACCTCCCGCACCATAAACCTTATACACCATACTCTTCCCACTACACCTCTATAGCACCATATGATTATATATGCAACATTTATTATTTATATAATACATACATCTATATTAATATAAAAGTATATGTATAAACATAATTATTTTATTGAACATAATTTATGTAAAATAAACTATTTACTAGTAAAATAAAAAAAGACCACTTTTGACGACTAAAAATATTTTTTGGTCGCCAATTCTATACTTTTGGCTACTAATTGCTTTTTAGTTGTTAAAAAACTTAACTTTTGCCGACCAAAATCGGATTTGGTCACCGAAGATGCACTTTCAGCTACCAAAATTTTGGTCGCCAAAAAATTAATTCCCGCATTAGGATTTTAGTTCTCCCACGCTAAAAATAACCACTTTTGGCAACTAAACTTATTTTTTAGTCGCTAATTATACACTTTTGGCTACTAAAATTTTTTTAGTCACCAAAAAGCTTTACTTTTGGCTACTAAAATTTTTTTAGTCGGTAAAACCCATATAATCAATGACCAAACTTATTTTTAGTCGCCAATTGTAGACTTTTGGCTACTAAATTTTTTTAGTTGCCAAAAAGCTTTACTTTGGGCTACTAAAATTTTTTGTGTCACTAAAACCCATATAATCAGCGACCAAACTTAGTTTTGGTCGCCAATTGTAGACTTTTGGTTACTAAAATTGTTTAGTCGCCAAAAAGCTTTACTTTTGGCTATTAATGCTGTTTTGGTTGCTGAAAGCTATACTTTCAGCGACCAAATTTTTTTTGGTCAGGAAATTTAGTTGCCGAATATGCTTTTTCCTGTAGTGTATATTGAGTTTAATTTATTTATTTTTAATCATTTACTGCATTGTAAAAATTTTAAAAATATATTTGCATTTTTTATTTTTTCAAAAATGCCATTATAAGCTTGGAAAGTTTTTGACTTAGTGGCATTTCTCAAAATGCTGTAAAATATTTGTTTATGAAACTTTTTACCTAAGTGCCATAAAAAGTAATTTGCACCTACCTAGTGTCCTGATATTTTTTTTTAAAAATGCCATTGCTACTAAAGTTTAGTGACATCTGTTGGTAAATGTCACGAACATAATTTTTTGTGTCATTATTTTATAAAATGTCATAAAATTGATGTGACATTTCTTTATTGAAATACCACTAGAGCTTTATATGTTTGTGGCTTTGTGGCATTTATCTAAATGTGTCACCAAATATTATTTTTGTGGCATTTTCTAAAAACATGCCACTAGTATAGTGTCACTAAAGTGTGTTTTTGTTATAGTTTTGTGACACTTGTTCATTGAAATGTCACTAGAGCCTTTTATGTTTGTCGTTTTGTGGCATTTTTCAAAAACGTGCCACTAAATATCATTTTTGTGGCATTTTCTAAAAATATGCCACTAGTGTAGTGTCACTAAAGTATGTTTTTGTTGTAGTTTTGTGACACTTGTTCATTGAAATGTCACTAGAGCCTTTTATGTTTGTCGTTTTGTGGCATTTTTCAAAAACATGCCACTAAATATCATTTTTTGTGGCATTTTCTAAAAATATGCCACTAGTGTAGTGCCACTAAAGTATGTTTTTGTTGTAGTAAAGAAATGAGGAATTCTATGGAACATATTAGGTCTTCTAAAGAAGAAGTTGGACTGTTCATTACTCTTCAAGAGCCAAGTCAAAAATGTTCTATAACATGCATAATTAGGGTTGGTAATGAGACTAATCGAATAGAATAATAAGTTATTTAGGTTTGGATTGAAAATATAATTTGATCTTTAAAATGTGTCAAATTTTTTTTTTTTTCAAGCTGATCTCAAATGAGTTTTAACTGAGCCAAGTTTTAATATTTTAATTTTTTTTATAGTATATATAAGTTTATATAGCCAAGTTTGAACTGCGAAAAATTAACAACTTTCAAAATGTATCTAAATTTAATTAATCTACATATGAATTAATTTCAAATGAATTTTTAATAATAAAAATTAGTTGAATAGCTTAATTAGTGATATGCATTGGAGTCACCAAGAGGGATTAGGTGGAGTTGTTGGGGTCTATGCTATTTTGACTTTTGAATCCTTTTGCGGAAAGCCATTGGTCAAATATTCAACAATAACTGCTGAAAAGTCCATAGTGGCCTGCACTCTTAAAAGAAAAAAGAAAAAGAAAAGGAAAGTGACCCAATTTTGGATTCTAGCATTTTTCAAAGTCCAAATGTTATTTTCGAACTTTGGGTAGAAAACCTTTAGGCAAATAATTTTTCAGAGAACATTCCACCTAATCCCTCATGGTGTCTCTAGCATTTTATATTTTAGCTTAATAAAATATAATTATATCTTAAACATATTTTATCTTTTTTTAAAAAAAATTTCTATGCAAATTCATACTCTAAACATAGTCTTAACGCAACTAAAAAAATTACGACTATGACAAGCCGATCAACTTTTTGTTAAGTAGTTAAGACATAAGGAATGACTCATTTAATGTATTTTGTGATTTCTCATTTGACATAAATACCATGTAAATAATGTGACATGATATTCTGGGATTACCTTATCATTCTACCATGTAAATTTTCTTTTAATTTGGCCTAGATTAGGACAATATTTTAAAATTTATATTTTAATTTGGGTAAAATATATTTTTTATCCTTCAATTTTTTTTTTCCCCTCAAATTTTATATTGATCCCTCATTTTTTAATGGTAACAATTAAATTAATATTCTATTCATGTTTTAATGCGATTCTCTCATCACTCCACCTTTAAAATTTGATTAAAAGTTAAAAAGTGATATCAAAATAAAATTTAAGTGGAAGTTGGAGAATATAAAAGTAATTGCCAGACAAATTTTTTTGGGTAATTACAAAGAAAATTCTAGAGTTTGACATTTGTAGTAGAATAAATTTTGAATTTTATCAATTTAAATCTTAATTTTTGAGTTAATTACCTAAAAGTCCTATTTATGAATGTTATGGTAACTCAGGTCCTATCTAAGATTTTTTAAACTAATAAATCATATTTAGTAAAACTAATAATATTATTAGTTTTTTTTCCCAATTTTTAAAATTAAGAACATTATCAATTTTACATAATAATGTTCCAGATAATTGTTTCACTAACTGATAAAAAAAAATAGTAGGAGATTAAACGTTTTTGTTTTTCTATTTATTGATTTGATTCAACTATCCAATAAAATCGAAAACATTATCAATTTTTTCCAGTTTTAAAGCTGAAAATATTATCCGTTTTTACATTTTCAAAGTTTTTTTTTTTTGGCATATCAATGTTCTATCATCATGCTCTTTTATAGACACAAATTTTCAGTTTTGCACAAAAAAAATAATTCAGTTTTTTTCAATTTTGCACTTTTTTTTTTTTTTAGTTTTTTCAATTTGAAAGTTGATATTTTAAAATTTTGAAAACTAAAATAAATGTCAAATCATCATATTCTTTTATAGATATTCATAAATAATGAACAATCATCATTTGAAAGACAATTCTAACTATTAAAAATTTAATGAGACTTGAATATTCAAAAAATCTTAGTTATGATTTAATAGAGTATAAGTTCATAAATTATGACTTGTGTATAAATGCCCTTTAATTTTTTTAGTTGTTTTCAATCTAAACCATATGCCAGTTTTTGTTAAGTAACATTGATGAAAAAATGATATATTAATCATTAAACTCAATGTAAGTGTATATAAAATATTTAAAATATTATATTCATTAAGTTTAATGACTAAAATACTTTTTTTTTTGTCCCTTTTGTTTAATAAAAATAGGCAAATGATTTAGATTGACAACAAATCAAAAGTTTAAGATTTAAATTTATACAATAAAAAATTCAGGATTTAATACCCCTAAAATTCATGTGCCCCTCACCAACACTTCTCATCTAAAATTTTATCGGTAAATAATGAGAGGATTATATCAAAACATGAATATTTAAGAGTAAAAAGTATAATTTATCATTTTAGTTTCCAGTTTTATTTATCAATATAAATGTTTGGTGGAAAATTTGTTTATAAAGTTGAGACAAATAGTTAAAGATTTGGAAAAGTAGTTGGGAGATTGAAGTTGTCAAGGATACCATAAGCATAAAGGTTAAAAACTCCTAGCGCAAGTTTTGGATTAGGTGATTTGGAAACAAAAGAAAAGAAAATAAACTTGTTTAGATTTAAAATATATATATATATTTTTAAAAATTTTTGCCTCTAATTTTTAAGAATTTTTCCCCTTTGACATTATAAAACTTGATTTTCTTTTATTTTCTTCCTTTAATCGTTCCCAAACAAGAGGAAATAATAACAATTTCACCTTGTCTAGCTGTGAGTTTTTTGTTTTTTGAATTTTGTTATTTTTAGTGTTTTTTTTTTTTTTTTTTCATATTTTAGCCAATTTTTAATTTTATTTTTTAGATGCACATTATCTAAATATACTTAAAAATTAAAACAATAATGTTAAGTTTATGAAAGAAATATGATAAAAAATTTCATGAAAATTCTTCATTCTTATATTAGTTTGTGATATCTTATTCAATAATGCTAGGCATCATAAAAAAAATCAAGAAAAGCCTTTATCAAAAATTTCTACCCTTCGATTTTAGCATTTTATTGTTTGCTATACAATCATCCATAGATTAGTTTCATGAAACTTTTCATAATGCGTAACATTACTCTATTTTATTGTATGTTATGCAGTCACATATCCAAATTTTAAAAAGTTGAAGTGGCTACCATTCTATATTTATGAAACTTGAGATTAAAATATAAAATTTAAAAAAATGGACAAAATATAATAAAATAAATTAATTTTTTTATAACTACTGTTAATTACAAGCCATAGTTTGTAAATAATAGAACAAATAGTTACTCAATTTTGTTATAAACATTTTTAATGACACGGAAAAGTGTCAAACATAATAACTTAAGATGATTTACTTTAGGTTAGATTTGACATCTCTTAAAAACGTTAAAAAATTAAAAATTTACTATCTTATTTAAATCACATCATTTTATTTAAGTCATATCATCTCTCTACTACATCATTTCAAACTCAACTCATATTTTATAAAAAGTCAAAAAGTGTATTTATTTAGAACATCTCAAACAACTCCTTAGATATATATGGTTTTATAGGGATTTTGGGTGGCTGCTGTGCGGGGTGCACAGTAATCACTGTTATGCAGTTAAATGGGCCTATTTCGGGATTCATTTTGATAATCTGAACCGTTCACATTTTAAAATATATCAAGTAGAACATACTTGCAAAACATCAAGTTAATCGAATATCATTTACCCTTTCATCTACTCATATTTGTATCTACAAAAATAAATAATAATTGTGATATAAAGTATTAAAATAAATATAAATATGAGTGGATGAAAGGGTAAACGATATCCGATTAATTTGATTTTTAACAAGTATGTTATACTTTATATATTTTAAAATGTGAACGGTTCAGATTATCAAAATGTACGCATTTGACTAACAACAATAACTGATGTGCGCGTGCACCACAGCCACCCCAAATACACAGCAATCAGCCCAAATCTGTTTTGTAGTTGTCAACTTTTGTAATGTGGATACAAAAAAATATGATATCTATATGTATTTTCATCTTATTTTCACCTTTCATAATATAAGCATTGACACTAAAATTTATACTCAGGCTTCGTTTGGGAACATATTTTTTTTTAATAATTTTTTAATTTTTTAGTTAAAATATGATGTAAAAAAAATATGTGTTTAGAATATTTTTTGGATTTTACGAAAAGATGTGTAAAAAGTAAAGAGAAAATGTAATCTTTAACTTTTTGGTATAGATTGTTGACTTTTTAATTTTTTTAGTAATTTTTTGACTTTTTAAATAAAATCATCACTTGCCAAATGAGACCTCATTTTTAAAAATTTTTTGATAGTATATATATAGAATAAAGATTGAGAGTTTTAATTTTGGAACCCTAAAGAAAGCTCTAATGATGTGGCAAGGAATGACGCTCACATGCAATGTAATGTGTGTGCCTATGTTTTGAAAAATGCTTTGGAGCTTTAATTCTTGAGCTCTAAAGCCAATTGACAGTGGGCCCCACTCACTGTGATGTGATATTTTGATTTTGGTTTGTTTGTTTTTTTTTTTTTTTCCATTCCATGTCATTAGAGCATCAAAATTGTGCTCTAAATCATTGCTGTTATGTTTTTGTTTTTGTTTTTATTTTTTTCTCTTGCCACATCACTACAGTTCGTTTTAGAATTCCAAAATTAGAATTCTCTATCATTGTTGATATATATATATATTCATTCCTCACTGCAATATATAAGAATTTTAGAAAGCAAATATTTTAGTCTCTAAAAGTGAAAATTTTGTTGCAAAAGACATTTAGGGACCATTTTCTATCATCATCAGGATAGTTACTAAAAAGTTGTCTCGAAAAGTCAAAAATAAGGCTTTTAGTAATAAAATTTTAAAAATATCACTAATATATAGATTTTTAGGAACAAAATAACTTGGTCTCAAAATGATTTATTTTTTGAGACTGAATTTGGTCCCAAAATGATAATAATTCATCATTAATGTCCATTTTTCATTACCAAAAATATAATAACGACACTTTTTTATAACAAAAAAATTTGGTTCATAAAAAATAATTTTATCCCTAAATTTTAGTCTTTAAAATTTTAATTTTTTTGTAGTGCCTATATAAAAATTCTAAGTCCATCCTTTTTTTTTTTTTTTTTTTTTTTTTTTTTTTTTTTTTTTTTTTGAACTATAAAAAAGGGGATCGACGGTGGAGGTCACGCCCCCCGTGGGCCCTAACCCCGGGGTAACCGGTTGCCAGCTAGGAATTAACCCCCACCATGTGGGGGACCCACCACCAAGGCACCAATGGAGGGCAGACCCACGCCACAGCACAGGGCAGGAACGTAAGTCCATCCTTGTATATCATGTATTGGGTCTTTTGGCCTATTTTGACAGCACGATTAAAAATCAATTTTTTAATTTTTTTACATATTATTTTAACAAAAATTTAAAAAATCAATTTTTAATTTACGTTCTAAAATAAGGCTTTGTTACATCGGTATGGAATAATCACAGACGATTAGGATCACACGTGTTATCATTGTGCCTCGAGAATTATCATGTGACAAAAATATATATATATATACATTATAATAAAGAATTAGGCCAAGTTTGACATCTTTCAAAAAATTCAAAAAGTCAAAAAATCATTATCTTATTTAAGTCACATCATCTTATTTAAGTTACATCACCTCTCTAACACATCACTTCAAACCCAACCCAAATCCAACCCATATTTCATAAAAAGTCAAAAAGTACACTTATTTAGTCTTCCCAAACTTGGCCTTAGTTTGGAACAAAAACGAAGAGATTCTTAAGGAAGATCCAAATGTTTAGTTGAACAGGGGTGTGCATGGTCCGGATTAAATCGGATTGGGGTAAAATTAGGACTAATTCGTTATCTACAGTTCTTAAAAAAATTGTAACTAATCCAATCCGTTTAAATTGTGGAACCAATCCGGACCAATCCATTTAAATACGGATTGGAACGGTTTAGGACCACGGATTTGTTAGGCAATCTTCACTGTATTTAAAAGATATTAAATCTCTTGTGTACAAAACAACAATTAGAATGAAAGAAATAAGAGAATGAGAGAATATGTTTGATTACAAAAATCAAACTTGAAATAAAAATAACTAAAACAAATAAAAACAGATTTTATTTTGTTACAAAAAACAAAATTAAAATCTGATTTTAATAAACAAATAAAAAATGTAAAAATAATTTAATCAACTTACTTGGTTAAATACTTCAAATAACTTTTCGATCAAGTCCGGTGTTTAACACTTGTGTCCTTAAGATGATTCGCCCTCTCCAAGGTGCTTTGAGAACTTGGGCGTCTATCTCCAGGATGAAATGATCTTATCAACAATTAAATGCAGCACTACAATTTAATTGTTCGTCGAACACACTAAGTGTTTACACTCTTTCTTTCAGAAATAAAATGCAGCAATATGGCAGAGATTTAAAGCAGAGATGGAATACGAAAATTGGTGTGCAAAATCCAAATGGGAGCTGGTCTATATATAGATGTATTGGTGACTTTTGGTTTTGAATTGAACAGGTATGAAACCTGTTGGTTTTGAACTTTGAACCTGTTAATTCAAACAGATAGCAAAACGGGAAGGGCCCTGTTTGGGTGTGCGTAAATACCAAACAAATTTATTTCGGGAAGGGCCCTGTTTGGATGAGCAAAAAATCCAAACTAATTTAATTCTGTTTAAAACCGGGAAGGGCCCTGTTTGGATGAACAAAAAATCCAAACCAGTTTATTTGAATTAAATTCAAATGTTTTTGGCCCAAAAAGATTAGTATTGGGCCGAACAAGCCCAACCCAACCTCACACCACGCACCCGCGCCCAAGCCCAGCCCGCCCGACCGGACGGACGGCGGCGGCGCGCGTGTGGTGATTTTTGGGTCCAATGGGTCTAGCCCATTTTGCCCATAACCTCTCCCTCTAAAACACTTGGGTACCCCTTGGGGCACACCCCAAGTACCAAACCCAAGCCTTATAAACCCTTTCAAAACCTCCCATCAAATCAATGTGGGACAAGCCTTATTCAAACCATAAGGAATTTCCACCAAAACTCCATTTCCATGGAGCACACTTTGGCTTCAATTTCCCATTCACTCGGTAATGGTTTTGAGCAACCAAATATACCACGTGAATCACAACGCGGCATAGAACGCGTTACCGCTTTGACCCGTGTAAAACGACGCACGGGGCCCACCTAAAAATTAGACCAAACTTAGGATAAAATTCTGGTTTTACCCAGAATTTATAACCATTTCCAACAATCCCCCACATGAATGAAATTTGATGACAACGGAAATGCAACAATATGCAGACTTAACGAAAGAGCATAAGTCGAAAATATCTTGCATCAGGATAGGTAGTTTTCGGCCTTGAACCTTCCCTAGTGATAACCTATCGGACTTACTGGCTAACCAATGGACGCGATGCCTTGAATTGTTCAAATTGGTTTGTGTAAGCCAAGACAATAGATTTCACACAAAATATTTTCTAACACATCGTGGTTCTCACTGTTGTGTTCATTTTGGCCTTGAACGCTCCTGGTTTTCATGAGTGTTTCTAGAGAATGTAGCCTCTTTCATTCTCATAGAACCGGCCCCAGTTCAACACTTATATAGGTGATTCTTATTGTGAGTATCTTCTTATACTCGTCTTGATGTTATGCCTTAATCAAGATATAAGTAATCATTAAAAGCAAAGCTTATCCTTATGCCCCTGCAGACAACATATGTTGCAGATATCACTCTCACCATAGGAATGAGTAGGGAATTTTAATCCCTTGGTGATTTCTGGTGAGCCATACATAACTTAGTTGTCCCTTTGAACTTAGTTCTTGGGATCTCCAGTCATATAAGTAGGGTTACCATTATGACGACTCTTATGTAATAGGCTTTAATCCCATTCCCTTCGATGAACTATACACTAGCTCTTTTGTCAAACCTTTTGTAAATGGATCCGCAATATTCTCTTTAGATTTTATATAATCTATTGAGATTATTCCGTTTGACAACAACTGCCTAACGGTATTATGTCGACGACGAATATGTCGTGACTTACCGTTATACATATGATTCTGTGCCCTGCCTATTGCAGATTGACTATCACAATGAATGCAAATAGCTGGCACAGGTTTTGGCCACATTGGAATGTCTTCTAAGAAGTGACGAAGCCATTCTGCTTCTTCACCTGCTTTGTCTAAAGCAATAAACTCGGATTCCATTGTGGAACGTGCGATGCAAGTTTGTTTCGTGGACTTCCAAGAAACAGCAGCGCCTCCTAGAGTAAAGACATATCCACTTGTGGATTTTGAATCTTTAGTATCCGATATCCAATTGGCATCACAATAACCTTCAAGTACTGCTGGATATCGAGTAAAGTTCAAACCATGATCACGGGTGAATCTTAGATATCTAAGAACCCGAATGATCGCTTTCCAATGGTCTTCTCCGGGGTTACTAGTGTACCTACTCAATTTACTGATAGCATAAGCTATATCAGGACGAGTACAATTCATTAGGTACATTAGGCTTCCAATGATTTGGGAGTATTTTAACTGAGACACTGCATCACCTTTATTTTTCGATAAATAAAACTGATGTCTACCGGTGTCCTTGCTAAATTCAAATCATCCTTGATAAATTTATCAAGAATTTTCTCAATATAATGAGATTGAGATAATGCATATCCGTCAGATGTTTTAGTTATTTTCATTCCTAATATAACATCTGCGACCCCCATATCTTTCATATCAAATCTTTTGTTAAGCATTTACTTAGTTGATTTGATCATGTTTTGACTGCTTCCAATGATGAGCATGTCATCCACATAAAGACAAACTATGACATAGCCTTGGTCAGTGTTTTTAACATAGACACATTTGTCACATTCGTTTATCTTAAACCCATTAGTAAGCATTGCATGATCAAATTTTTCATGCCATTGCTTAGGTGCTTGTTTTAATCCATAAAGGGATTTTATAAGTCGACAAACTTTCTTTTCTTGCCCTGATACTACAAACCCTTCGGGTTGTTCCATATAGATCTCTTCATTTAGATCACCGTTTAAGAAAGCTGTCTTAACATCCATTTGATGTATTTCTAAATTAAACAATCTTTGCTATAGCAATAAGCATGCGAATGGATGTTATTCTTGTCACAGGGGAATATGTGTCAAAATAATCCAGACCTTCCTTTTGTCTGTAACCTTTAACTACAAGTCTTGCTTTATACTTGTCAATTGAACCATCTGCTTTCATTTTTCTCTTGAATATCCATTTATATCCAAGAGGTTTAGAACCTGGTGGAAGATCCACCAATTCCCAAGTATGATTTTGCATAATGGATTCAATTTCATTATTAACCTCTTTCCACAAAGGTGCTTCAGACTGTCATTCTCGCTTTAAAGCTTTGAGGTTCATTTTCTACAGTATGTCAGAAAATCTGAACCAAAGGAATGTGATGTTCTCGCTCTCTTACTTCTTCTTGGTTCATCATCGCTTAAATCTCGTTGGTTGAGACCATTACTAGTCTCTTGTGTTTGATTGTCATTAGTCTCTTGACTTTGTGTACAATCATAAGTTCTTTTCTGTGAACTTAATTCCTGTCCTTTCTTGTAAGGAAACACATGTTCAAAAAACACAGCATTCCTTGACTCTATAATAGTGTTCACATTTATATCAGGTATTTCTGATTTATAAGTCAGAAACCGATATGCACTATTATTCTGAGCATAACCAATAAACACACAATCTACTGTTTTTGGTCCAATCTTAGTCTTTTTAGGAACAGGAACTTCAACTTTTGCCAAACACCCCCACACTTTCAAGTATTTGTAGGAAGGTGGTCGACCTTTCCATAATTCATAAGGAATGCTTTTGGTTTTCTTGTGGGGTATTCTATTAAGAACATAATTAGCTGACAATATTGCTTCCCCCCCACAAGTTCTGTGGTAAGCCTGAACTTATTAACACGGCATTCATCATTTCTTTTAGAGTTCTATTCTTCCTTTCAGCAATTCCATTTTGCTGTGGAGAATAAGGGGCTGTAGTTTGGTGAATAATGCCATGTTGTGCACAAAATTCATTTAATGGTGCATCATATTCACCACCCCTATCACTTCTAACCATTTTAATGGTTTTACCAAGTTGATTTTCAACTTCTGTTTTGTAGAGTTTAAACATTTCTAAGGCTTCATCTTTACTTCTAAGTAAATAAACATAACAATATCTTGTGCAATCATCGATAAATGTTATGAAATACTTTTTGCCTCCTCTAGTTTGAATAAATTTTAGATCACATACATCAGTATGAATTAATTCTAGAGGTTCAGTTTTCCTTTCAACTGATTTAAATGGAGCCTTAGTTAGGTTTGCTTCTACACAAACTTCACATTTATGTTTAGGATTAATTTCAAACTTTGGTATATAATCCAAACCAATTAATCTACGCAAAGCATCATAATTTACATGTCCTAATCTACCATGCCATAAATTTGACTCAAGAATATAAGCAAAAGATGTGTTATTCTTATTCATAGCAACTTTTGGTACAACTGTCATTACATTAAGTTTAAAGAGACCAAAAGATGTGTCATTACAGGAATCTGTCTTAAGATTGTTAGGCAATCTTCACTGTATTTAAAAGATATTAAATCTCTTGTGTACAAAACAACAATTAGAATGAAAGAAATAAGAGAATGAGAGAATATGTTTGATTACAAAAATCAAACTTGAAATAAAAATAACTAAAACAAATAAAAACAGATTTTATTTTGTTACAAAAAACAAAATTAAAATCTGATTTTAATAAACAAATAAAAACAGAAAAATAATTTAATCAACTTACTTGGTTAAATACTTCAAATAACTTTCTGATCAAGTCCAGTGTTTAACACTGTGTCCTTAAGACAGATTCGTCCTCTCCAAGGTGCTTTCAGAACTTGGACGTCTATCTCCCAGGATGAAATGATCTTATCAACAATTAAATGCAGCACTACAATTTAATTGTTCGTCGAACACACTAAGTGTTTACACTCTTTCTTTCAGAAATAAAATGCAGCAATATGGCAGAGATTTAAAGCAGAGATGGAATACGAAAATTGGTGTGAAAAATCCAAATGGGAGGCTGGTCTATATATAGATGTATTGGTGACTTTTGGTTTTGAATTGAACAGGTATGAAACCTGTTGGTTTTGAACTTTGAACCTGTTAATTCAAACAGATAGCAAAACGGGAAGGGCCCTGTTTGGGTGTGCGTAAATACCAAACAAATTTATTTCGGGAAGGGCCCTGTTTGGATGAGCAAAAAATCCAAACTAATTTAATTCTGTTTAAAACCGGGAAGGGCCCTGTTTGGATGAACAAAAATCCAAACCAGTTTATTTGAATTAAATTCAAATGTTTTTGGCCCAAAAAGATTAGTATTGGGCCGAACAAGCCCAACCTCACAGCACGCACCCGCGCCCAAGCCCAGGCCCAGGCCAGCCAACCGACCGGACGGACGGCGGCGCGCGTGTGTGGTGATTTTTGAGTCCAATGGGTCTAGCCCATTTTGCCCATAACCTCTCCCTCTAAAACACTTGGGTACCCCTTGGGGCACACCCCAAGTACCAAACCCAAGCCTTATAAACCCTTTCAAAACCTCCCATCAAATCAATGTGGGACAAGCCTTATTCAAACCATAAGGAATTTCCACCAAAACTCCATTTCCATGGAGCACACTTTGGCTTCAATTTCCCATTCACTCGGTAATGGTTTTGAGCAACCAAATATACCACGTGAATCACAACGCGGCATAGAACGCGTTACCGCTTTGACCCGTGTAAAACGACGCACGGGGCCCACCTAAAAATTAGACCAAACTTAGGATAAAATTCTGGTTTTACCCAGAATTTATAACCATTTCCAACAATTTACATAATTAAATAACAAAAAATATATATATAACACTTTAATTTTATAAAAATATAAATATAGCACCATATTAATTTCACAATAGTAACATGTCTTTTCATAATAGTGACATACTGTTCTAAAATTTAAATAACCATAAGAAAACTAGTTCCACTATAAGTATTTAGACCATTACAAATTAACACTAAAAAATAGCAAACAAAAGTAATAAAAGAAGATACTATACGAGTTTATGTTTGGATTTAAGTTTTATATGAAATAAGAGAAGATACTATTTAGGAAAGTGTATAATAAAAACATAGACTATTTGTATATGGTTCGGATCGATTCTAATCCGGAACCGTGGGGTTCAATCTTGAACCAATCCGTAAATTACGGATTTTTAATTTTTCAATCCGAAATCGAACCACGAATTCAAAAAATCAATCTAAATCTATTAAACTAGACTGAATTAAATCAAATTATGAATTTCACGAATTTCTTCCTCAGCCCTATAGTTGAACAGTTGAATACGTTTGCATTGTTAAAAAGTAAATAAACAAATAAATTTGTTTGGTCTAAGTTTAAAAGTAAAAACTACACAAAAAAATAAAATTTAAAAATAAAAAAGAATTGAACACAATAAATGATAGCATTGGAAAAAGGATTAAGGCCAATTTCTACCGCATAACACTTATCTTATTTGCCCTACTTGTTGGTTTCAAATTGCCATCCCTGCTTGTTGGTTTCAGCATAGTAGGCTTTTTACCTATTGTGGACTTAATCTGTATGATGATATAACATTTTGGGTGAATTATAGTCCCTGTAGTTAGAGTTTGTGTTACTTTAATCCTTAACCTTTCAATTGTGATACATTTGATCCTGAATTTTGAATCTCGTTCCAAATAAGAATAATTGAAAACATTGTTACTCCATTTCAAAGACAAAATCATCAATTTGATAAAGTATAAACTAGTGTGACAAAAATAAATGTCAAAAAATTATTTTAAAATTTTAAAAGTTATTTCTACTCACCAAAGATAAAATTATATAAAAATGATAATTCTTTTACATTTTATTTATTTATTTATTTATAAAATTAATTTTTAGTATTTGTTTAGATGATGATCATGTAATGGGTAGCTATTTTTGTTGATATTTTTGGATGGTTATCATGTAATAGGTGGTTGTATTTGTTGTTAATAATATTTTTGGATAGTCATGTAATGGATGGTTATTAGACTTTTAATTTATAATTGATATGTTTAATATATAAAATGTTTTTAGTTTTGAGTTTTTTTATTTATTTAATGACATCAAAATTATTGTCATGTTAGACTTTCGAAAAAATAAGACTAATTTAACGAAAATAAATATAAAAAAAAGTATTTAAAAAAATTATTTGTACCCTCTCAAAAGATAAAATTACATAAAAATTATGTATTTTTAATTTATTTTTTTTACCAATTTAATTTTTAATTTCTCAGAAATTTTTTCTAAAAATAGCTACTAAAAATCAAACCAAACAGAATTTCATAACAAAAAACATTCCAACATTATTCATTAAAAAAGAAGCCATTATATTAATCAATACAAAATAAGTTGTATGACGACTTTGCCCTTCAAATATCTTTATTTAAAATGAGATTCAAAATTTAATATCAAATGTATCATAATTGAAATGTCAGGAATCATAGTGATACAATTCCAAACTATAGAAACTGTAATTCGCCCAAACATTTTTTATACTTATAATTACTCATCAAAAGCAACCCTTTATTTTCTATCCCACTTAAGTGAAATACAAAGAGTAATGCATATATAGAGGTATTCAAAATATACTTTTGAATTTCTAAATGTGGATATTGATTCCTGACCACACTGCCAAACAGGTACTTAGTTGGAGAACACCGGCAGAATAGATTGCGCCCGAACAACTTGTCACTGAAAGGTAAGACTCCGGGGGTAGTTCGTCAACCCGAGGGCACTCCGATGATCAAGTTAGTACTCGATTATCTCTCAAAGATGGCTAATAGTGCTTAACTCACTAGCCAGAATAAAAAAAGCGTACCTTAAACCCACGAGGGTGCCTTACTTTTATAGCCAGCACTGACCTGATCCCTATAGAAGCCTAATTTTAATGGACTCTGACTCAATGCTTATCCTGGACTCTCAAATAGATAAAGATAAACTCCCTAGGAGCCTTATCCTTATCCAGACTAAGGTCCTCCCCCATTCTAGGACTCTTGACCCTTATCCGTTCATCTCAGATCCCAGTATCTCTGTAGACAACCTCGGCCTAGCCGAGATCAAATCGGTGCCATGACCACGACATGTGACACCTCGGCTGACACTTCGGTGCCACCTTGGCCATGTGTTGTCATCTACAAAAATATGCCCCACAACTACCCTCTAGGTTCTATTACCTCGGCATCTGAGGTGATGGAACCTATACTGTTTATCCACATAGCATGTCGGCTAAAAACTTACTTTTAAACCTTCATTACCGATGTCATCACATATCGGCTACATCTGTCCAAGACTAAAGTCTGTTTTACTAATGCCAAAAGACCAAGAACCAGGTTTTTTATGTTCTTTAATCGAGATCGTCCTCCTAGCCGAGGTCTTTACTTCATTTAAATCAAGAACTCCAAAGGTTCTATCTACGCATAAGCTGTCACGTACAGTTTCTCAACCGTTTTCACCACGCGTATTCTTCTCATTGATCCATGCTTGACACGCGCCATCAGGTCACATTGCTTTTGCGCGCACCGCCTAACAGGCACGTCATCCAAGGCACATTCATTGTGGTCTTGCCGCCTTTTTGTGTTTTAACAAAACCTCTTCCCTCTTTCCGTCTTTTCACTTTTCGTTCCTTGATTTCTCTCAAGCTTTCTCTCTCTGAAGTTTCTTGCTTCCAAACCACCATTGCCTAATTTCTCAAACTCTGCAACTTGCTCCGTTCATCTCCTCCGGCGAAGCATTCACCGTTCCGTTCCATTCACTATCATTGTCTGACTCCGGCGTACCTCATACTGGCGTCATTCTCTTCGGTAAGTCACTGTTTTCCCTATTTTCAGTCTTTGATTTAATTCAAACTCTATTGCGTTGTTTGTTGCCATTGTGAATCTGTTCGTGCTTTTGAATCTTTGCCTGTGTTTTGAATTTCATCATTCGTGTGTTGAGCATGTTTGTTTGAGACTCTTTGTTGAATCTATCTCTGGGTATATTTATACACATTCTGCTCACACACTCGCCATCTTGCCACTGTTCTTGGCTTTGCACATCTGCACATACTTCGTACAATGTTCTTGAATTTCTATTGATTTTCTTGAGTCTAAATCATCGTTTTTTTTTTCTGGCTTTATTTCCATATTTTTGCATTCATTTCTTGTTTCTGTAGACCTAGGATTGGGATTTGATTTAGAATCCTATCCCTTAGGAAAACCGAACCAAAATCCCTTAGATCCTCAGAAACCTTCATTCCAATGCTCTCTAGGATTCAGTCGAGGTCCTCTAAACCCACAAAAATCACTTTCTTCTAAAATCTTGCATCATCCCCCTTTAGCAGACATCATGTGTATGTTTAGGTGGAGGATGGACACCCTAGAAAAGCTTCAGTACTTTAGGCAAGAGTTCTCCATCCCTGCCGATGTCCAACTCAGGTTGGCAAGAGAGGAAGACTCTATCATGCCCGATGACAACTCCATGCCCTTTCCAGTAGTTGCTTTTATAGAGTGCGAGCTTAGGTTCCCTCTAAACATCCTTTTTCGAGAAGTCTTACACTACTATAAGCTCAACCCGATGCAATTGGCCATTAAATCCTATAGAGTTATTAATGGTATCATTGCTTTAGCTAGCCGAGAAAATGCTAGGATAACCATAGCCGATATCCAATATTGTTATACCATGTGTAGCCTAAAATCAGAAAAAGGCTACATATATTACCTTAAGCCAAGATCCACATAATACAAACTCATTGCCGACCTCCCAGACTCCAACAAAGGTGCTAAAGATGACTATTTTATCGTCTCGAGCAACTGGGAGTTCCCACCTGATGATGACCTCCATCTCTACCCTTTGAGCCGAACAGTCTTTAAAGAGGGTAATGGTAAGAACCAAATGTTACTTTACTTGTTTTCCAGTCTTTATTACTTTGTTCTTTTCATATGTCCTAATATTCATTTTTTGCACTTACAGCTCTTCCTCAGCCACCAAATGACTTCCGCAAAACCTTCTACCCCAGTAAGGATTTCAATAAGCTGCTGGATTTACCAGTGAATCAGCGCAAGGCCCCTTTGCTGCTCAACTACATCTCGACCTAAAAATCCACCTTGCCTGACGCCCCTAAGAAAAGCAAGTCTCCACCTTCAATAACAACTCCCCCCACTACTTCATCACTAAGGCCTGACCAAGCATCAACCTTTGACCCAGCGGAGCAGTCGTCAACTTCTGCTCCACAACTGATTCCTCATTCCCAACGCCAACGCCGTTGCCGAGTTCCCATCCTTGCTTCTGCAGACAGAACTCGTAGCCGAAAATACCAATCCTCCGAGGTGTCAGCCTACGATCCAACAAAGGTACCAAGGTCACTGTCGCCGCCGCCGCCAACGAGATGGGGCGCAATAAGGCCGTAGTCGAAGACCTTTTGGTCGACATCCCAGGCGTTGTGACAGTTCAGTCTTCCCCATCACAGTCCCAGCCAAAGGCTAAGCCAAAGAGGTTAAAAAAAGTCCAAGCAAAGGCAACTGTGACTCAGATCGATTCTGAGGACACCTTGCTGATTTCAAAATTGGCCGAGGCTGAGAAAAATAATCCCTCGACCGACAAAAGGCTAGTTGAGGCTGAGGCATCTAACCCACCTCGATCCAAAAGGCTGAGGTCCAGCGGCTCCTCTGACCCCTCTGCTTTCCAAGCCAATGCTCCCTAGAATCCACCAATTATGGTCGGAGACCGACCACTTCTGGCTGGGGACAGTGCCTTTGACAGCCTAAAGGTCGGTGTTGCCATATCCACTACTGTTCTACTCCCAGCTGACCTCAACCGAATGGCCGAGCTTACCGAGTATGAAAATTACGCTATGATGATGCAACATTGTGTCTTGGTAAGTCCCAACACTTGTAGCTTTTTCCCTAGCTTTTAACTCTAGTTTCCATACTTAACTAATTTCTTTTGCAATCTTGCAGACTATCCAACAGGGTCACTCCCTAGCTGTCAAGGTCGATGATTTTAAAAAGGAGCTGACAAAAAAGACTAAAGAGGCAGCCAAACTCCTTACCTCCCTGAACAAAACTGAGGCTCGTATCCGAGGTCTCTTGGACCAGGCCAAGGTCACTGAGCTGGCCCTAAAGAATGTCGAGGATCGTGCTGAGGCTGCGGAGAATGTTGCCGAGGTTGCATAGGTCAAGGCAAAAGAGGCCAAAGAGAAAGAGGCCCAGGCCCAGACCGAGCTCCGAACAGCATTGTCTACAAAGGTTGCCGAGATTAAAGAAGCGGATAAGAAGGCTTATGTCGAGGGGGCAGTCGACGTCTTTGAAGAGTACAAGAAGCAAGTCAGACAGGCATGCAACAAGGGTTACACCCTTGGTTGGATGGCTGCTCTGACAGAGTTGGTTGTCCTTGAGGACTCTCCCCTCAGATATGAAGGCTGACTTGCGGTGCCATTCCCTCATGCTTCAAGCCAATCTGAGGCTAAGGCTGGGGAGGAAAAAGGAGAAGAAGAAGAAGAAGAAGAAGATGAAGAGGTCGAGGTGGAAGTCGATGCTGAGGGTTCTGCTGGGGCCAAGTCCCCAACTTTGAATGAGCAAATCCTGGACTTGACTCAAGATGACGAGGACGAGGTCTCAAAAGGTGCCTCTCCCAAGAAGACTTCGTCTGAGGTGCTTGTCGCCGAGAGGAGCCTCGATCAAACCCTCAAAGAAATTAATGCCAAGATCCAGGTTGAGAAAATTGCTAAGAAGACTTCCCAGTTGTCCTCCGAAGCTGACACACAACCAACTTCTGATGCCGAGTAGTTTATTTTGATGCTTTTCTTTTTTTGTGTACCTTGTACTTTTTTCTTTCGAATAATGTTAGCTTTTGTTTGGCCGACGTGCCCTTTTTGTGCTCTAAACAAGTAATCTTCTATAAGCCAAAGTGCCTTTTTTCTTTTGAATGCAAGTATAATTTATTCTTTCAAGTGTTTGTACGTTTGTATGTTTTACTGCTTCCATACTTAGAATATCTTTGCATGTCTTTAAAGTACACCTTAATTGTGCAATCTCCTCGGGGTAAAGTACCTCGGATATATCTTGTGATTGTTTACTTCAGCCTTGGCCTAACACTTAAAAATATTGTGAAATATTTTTACAAGTATTGTTTCTTTGACCTTGCCACCTCAATCTCACTTATTGTCTTCTATCCTTCCCAAGTTGGGCAACCTGGTCATCTCGACAAGTGCGTATGTACTTCTTGCAATATTACCTCAGCTTATCTATCAACTTGTAAATTTTTTCTGAAAATTTCAACAAGTGTTAAGCACTTTTTATTCATCATGCTGTAGCTCCCTACCCCCTAATGTAAACTTAAATTTCACTTATGTTCACATTAAGCATATGCCTATGATTTTGTTACCGAAGTTAGATTCAAACAATGACTAGCCGAGGTTCTCAACCTTGGTTTCTCTGTTAAACTTACTGAAAGGCACTTAGTTCCAATCTGAGTTTTGATTCTGCTGACATGACAAATCTAGATTAATCCAACTTAGTTCAACTCCATTATATGCAAGTATAATTTCACCTCTGCCATATAAGGAGTCTAAGTTATTCGTCATGTTTCAATCAGGAACATCGCCAACTTAGTTCAACTTTATTATATGCAAGTATAATTCAACTCTATCATATAATAAGTCTAAGTTATTCATCATGTTTCAATCAGAAACATCGCCAACTTAGTTCAACTCTATTATATGCAAGTATAATTCAACTCTGCCATACAATAAGTCTAAGTTATTCATCATGTTTCACTTAGAAACATCGCTAAGGGACTGGTCAGTCTTATTACACAAGTTTTGAAAATAAAAATAAAAAACCTTAAAGAATAAAAAATCTAATGATAGAAAAACTTCAAGTTGCAAGTATTCCAGGGTCTCGGCAACTCTTTGCCTTCACTATCTTCAAGCCGATATGCCCCATTGCCAATGACCGAGATGATTCTATAAGGTCCCTCCCAATTTGGGCCAAGTTTGCCCTTTCTAGGATCCTTCTTGTTGTCGACGACCTTTCTCAGGACGAGGTCCCCAGCTTGAAACTCTCTTGGGTTGACCTTCTTATTGTAAGCCATGGCAAGCTGTCGCTGGTATGCCCCCAACCGAATTGCTGCTCTCTCCCTTCTTTCTTCCAGTAGGTCCAGATCTCGCGCCAGGAATGCCTCGTTAGTCCTATTCTCTACTCCCTGGGTTCTGATCCCAAGGATGCCGACTTCGAGTGGGATAACTACTTCTATACCATAAGCCATGGCAAATGGGGATTTCCCAGTTGATCTTCTCGGCATAGTCCGATATACCCAGAGTACATTGGGCAATTCCTCCACCTATTTTCCCTTTGTTACTTCCAGCCTCTTCTTTATCCCATCCAAGATAGTTTTGTTGGATACTTCTACTTGACTATTGCTTTGAGGGAAGCTTCGAGTGGAGTAGTAGTTCTTGATTTTGTACTTTGCACAAAAGCTTTTGATTAGCCTATTGTCAAACTGTGTGCCATTGTTTGCTATTGTTGCCTTTGGGATCCCAAACTTGGTGATGGTGATCTTCCTTATGAAGTTCTTTACATTAATGTCCCGAATCTTTGCAAGGGGTTTTGCTTCTACCCACTTTGTGAAATAATCGGTTGCCACCAGCAGGAATTTCCTTTGTCCAGTCACTTAAGGTAATTGTCCAACAAGATCCATGCCCCACTGGGAAAATGACTAAGGACTGGATACTGGATTTAAATCTGCTGCTGATTGATGTATTAAAGGTGCAAACCTTTGACACTTTTCACACTTTCTGACATAAGTTTCAGCATCTTTCTGCATATAGGGCCACCAGTACCCCTAAGTAATGGCCCTATAAGAAAGTGATCTGCCCCCTACATGGCTTCCGCATACTCCCTCGTGTATTTTATACAGGAAGTCTTCAACTTGTGAAGGATGCACACATCTCAAAAAGGGACCAGTAAAAGACCTTCTGTTGTCAGACTGAACCTCGCTAACTTCAGTCTGGTCTTGTGTGCTTCTTTGTAATCATCTGGCAACTACCCATCTCTAAGGAACACTACTATCTCATCTATCCAACTTGGTCCTATCTCCACACACATTGTATCATACTCAGTGTTTAGTGGTTCTATACTTGGGCCTGACAAATAGTCAACCATTATTGTCCTTGCCTCTCCTGATTTCACTTCACTAGCCAGGTTAGCCAATGCATCGGCATGGCTGTTGTCATCTCGGCTAACTTGCTGTAGCCAATAATCCTGGAATAAGGGTACCAGTTTGACAACCTCTTTTACATAAGCCATCATTCTTTTATCTTGGGCTGTGTATTCGCTTGTTGCCTGGTTGACGATAAGTTGGGAGTCACTAAAGACCACCACCTCATCGGCTTCCATTGTTGTTGCCAACTTCAATCTTGCGATCAATGTTTCATATTTTATTTCGTTGTTTGAGGCTTTAAACCCCAAACGAATAGATTGTTCTAGCATCCGCCCATCTGGCAATACTAGCACTACTCCTGCCCCTGTTCCTTGACAATTTGAACTTCCATCAACAAACAGGCAGAAGGAGTCACCGATGTAAATATCGTAGGGCCTGAGTTTATCTTCTTTCTTCTGTTCTGCCATCCCCAGCTGGGTTTCTTCTTGTTCACCTGGCCATCCTAAACCGCGACTCAACGGAGCCTGATGTGGGATGGCGCCAGGTGTGAACTCGGCCACGAAGTCAGCCAGAACCTAACCTTTGATTGTTGTTCTAGGTCTGAATTCCAGGTCATACTGGCCCAACACCACTACCCATCTGATTTTCCTGCCAATCAGATCTCCTTACTGCAACAGGGACTTCAAAGGATGCTCAATTAATACCACAATTTTGTGGGCGTGAAAGTAATGGTTCAGCTTCTTAGAAGCCATTACTAAAGCCAGTGTCAGTTTCTCCAAGGGTAAGTATCTGGCCTTTGTATCCGCTAGGGTTTTACTCATGTAGTATACTGCCCTTTGTTCTCCCTTTTCTTCTTTGACTACCACTGCACTCACTGCATGCTCTGAAACGGCCAAGTATAACAACAGCTCCTCTCCAGGTACTGGATTTAAGAGCACTGGAGCTATCATCAGATATTTCTTCAAGTCGGCCAAAGCGACTTCGCACTCTTCTGTCCACAAGAAATCTGTGGCCTTCTTCACTAAACTAAAAAAAGGTTTACATTTGTCAGAACTTCTGCTTATGAACCTATTCAGGGTTGCAGCCCTTCCAGTCAACATCTGCACTTGTTTTGCCGATGTTGGGCTCTTCAAGTCCAAGATAGCCTTGATCTGATCTGGGCTAGCCTCAATGCCCCTTTTGGTGACCAGGTATCCCAGGAACTTTCCTGACCCAACTCCAAATGTGCATTTTCATGTATTGAGTCAGAGCCGAAATGTTCTCAAGATATCAAAGACTGCTTTCAGGTCGGCCAGATAATCCTCAGGCTCTCTGGTCTTCACGACCATGTCATCAATGTATACCTCTACTGTTTTGCCTATTAGATGTCTGAATATCTTAGTTACCAATCTCTAGTAGGTTGCTCCTGCATTTTTCAACCCGAAAGGCATCACTCTGTAACAATACAGCCCTGTTGGGGTGATAAATGCAATCTTCTCCTCATAGGGGGGGTACATAGCTATCTAATGGTACCACCTGTAAGCATCCAGGAAGCTCATCCTTCCATGCCTTGAAGTGATATCCACCAATTGGTCAATCTTGGAGAATAGGAAACTGTCTTTGGGATAAGCCTTGTTCAGGCTGGTGAAGTCCATGCAAACCCTCCACTTCTCATTCTTCTTCTTCACAACTGTGTTTGATAACCATGTTGGATAGTTTACCTCTTGAATGGCTCTGGCCTCTAGAAGTTTATCCACTTCTTCTTCTACTGCCTTAACATGCATCAACGTTGGCCTTCTAGCCTGTTGAATGACCGGCTTAGCTGACCTGTCAACATTCAGTCTATGGCAAGTGATCTCGGGGTCAACGCCAGGCATCTCGTATGGTGTCCAGGTAAACACCTCAATGTTTGCTTTCAAGAACACCTCTAACTCATTTTTCTCTTCTTCGGCCAACCCTGAGCCGAGAAGGAAGAAGTGCTCTTCATCTCCTTGTTGGACCAGGATCTTTTTTAGGGCTTCCTCACTTTTGTTGGCCGGTTCCTTGCCGACGTCATCGAGGACCTCCATGTCCTCGTCCTCAATTTCTGCTGATTCTGCTTCTCGCACACTTCAGGTGGATTTCATTGCTGCCACGGAGTAATTCCTTGCCTGTACCTGATCCCCTCTGACCTCCTCAATTTCATGCTCTGTTAGGAACCGCAATACCTGGAGCAGTGTTGAGGAAACAGCCCCCATTGAATGTAGCCATGGCCTTCCCAAGATAACATTGTAAGGGGAGGGGGTGTCAATTATTGTGAACTCTATGTTTATCTTCTTGGTGCTAGCCTCCACCTCCAAACTTATTGCTCCCAGGGGCCACGTCAGTGTTCCGTTGAACCCAACCATTGGACCATTGGACTACTCCAGGTCAACTTGGTGAAGGCCAAGTTCCTTGTAACATTTGACATACATGATGTCGCAAGAGCTGCCCTGGTTGATTAGAATACGCTTTACCTGGCACTCTCCAATCTATAGGGATATTATGAAGATATCGTTGTGTGGATGTTGCACCATCTCTAGGTCATCTTCGGTAAAGGATACCATTGGTCCCTGGCACTCATCTGCCCAAGGTCTTTTCTGCCAGACTTGATACACATCATGTAAGTGTTTCACATTCTGAGTTTCCCCACGTATCTTGTTCTCATTAACCTTCGAGTGAATCACATTGATCACTCGAGGTCCGCCTACTTGCGGTTGTGGTGCTGGTGAAGGTGGTACTGCTAGTGCCTGAGGCAGCCTTACTTGTTCTTCCCTTGTCCTGGCCTCATCTACCAGGTCCCTTAAATGACCTTGTCTTACCAAATCTTCCAGATATGCCTTTAGGGCTCTGCATCCCTGAATCAGACGTCCATCCTCATTGTGGTAGGCACAACACTTCCCCAGATTTTTTTCCATAAATTCACCAAGAATCTTCTCTGGTGCTCTATAATATGGTTGGTTCCTGATCATCTCAAGGACTTTGTAAACCGGAATGCGGAATACTGTAGTGATTGCCTGTGCTGCCCTCAATTCCGTTTCTTGTCTGTTAAAGTTTGTATTACCTCGGCTTCGCTTCGGCGAGCTGTTCCTCTTCTATTGCTTTGACGCCTTTGTCCCCGGTGCGTCTTCCTCCGCTCTCGCATACTTCTCGATCCTGGCCATGAGTTCCTCCATACTTTTTAGCAGTGTCTTTGCTAATGATTTTCGAAACAGACAGTCATCGTTCAGGCCGTTCTTAAAAGACACGATCACCACTTCTTGATTGTACCCTGGTATTCAGTTGAACACCTCATAATACCTCTTGGTATACGCCCTGAGGCTTTCATCCTCACCAATTCTCAAGGCCATCAAGGAATCCACCCTCAACGGCTGTAGTTTGTTTCTCACAAACCTGGCTACAAACATCTCGGCCAGGCCTTCCTAACTTTTCACAGTTCCTTTCGGCAATTTATGAAACTAGTCTGACGCGATTTCCCCAAAGGATGAGGGGAACACCTTGCAGAGTAACGGCTCATTCCTAATGTACAGTGCCATTGAGTTCAGGTACAAGCCGATGTGAAAGTTAGGGTCAGACTGTTCATCGTATATCTGGAATCTCAGCATGTGAAACCTTTTCGGGGCCTCAAATTTGTCAAATTCTACCGAAACGGCGTTCTCGGCTTGACCGGAGAGGTTACCTCGGCATCTTGTCGCTTCCTCTAGAGGTAATCCCTCAAATCCTTGTTGGTCCGTCCAGGAGATTGGCTATCAACGAATTTCAACCTTTTTGGTGCGCTACTCCTGGTGTCGTTATGAGTCATCTTGGACCTTCCTCCATTAGTCGTGTCAAAACAAAGCTCCTTCCCTTAAACATACTGATGTTCTTTGGTGTAGGCTTCTTTGGTATGTTGTGTCTTCTGAGACTCTCCTTTCATCGACTCTTCCTGCCCGACCTCCCGTGAAGGCCGGTGAGAATGTTCCTTTGTTCTGTCACGCCGAGGGACTGCAGGAACTGTTTTCTGCCCGCCTTTCTGGGCATCGTTCTTGGTTACCGAAATCGGCGTGTCTTGTAATGGAAACAGTGGCTGCATGATGTTATTATGTATCATGAAACTGACGACCGATTACAGGTCTGCCAATTTGTTCGTCATTCCCTTCATCTCGCTGTCCCTTCGCAGGCATCTATCTTTCCATACCTGGAGGTCATTCTCGTTATAATACTCGCCTCAGTCTGCCTTCTTTGGTACATCTCCCTCCTGGCCGACATCTTTCTCTCCGGGATTCTTATTCCGAGTTTCTTCGTTGCAGTTATCATCCTCTATGTTAAGATCAATATGTTTGCCACTCCCAGTAGGGATGTCGTCCCAAATCTTCTCTTTCTGTCCGTCGTTGGCCATCTATTCTTCTTTCTTTCCCATAGACGGTGCCAAATTATGGGTGTTGATTTCTGACTACACTGCCAAACAGGTATTCAGCTGGAGAACACCGACAGAATAGATTGTGCCCGAACAACTTGTCACTGAAAGATAAGACTCCGGCGGTGGTTCATCCACCCAGGGGCACTCCAATGATCAAGTCAGTACTCGATTATCTCTTAAAGATAACTAGCAGTGCTTAACTCACTAGCCAGAATACAAAAGACGTACCTTAGACCTACGAGGGTGTCGTACTTTTATAACCAGCACTGACCTGATCCCCATAGAAGCCTAACTTCAATGAACTCTGACTCAATGCTTATCATGGACTCTCAAATAGATAAAGATAAACTGCTTAGGAGCCTTATCCTTATCCAGACTGAGGTTCTCCCCCATTCTAAGACTCTTGACCTTTACCCGTTCATCTTGAATTCCAGTGTCTCCACAAACAACCTCGGCCTAGCCGAGATCAAATCGGCGCCATGACCAGGACATGTGGCACTTCGACTGACATTTCAGTGTCACCTTGGCCACGTGTTGTCATCCACAAAAACATGCCCCACACTAAACAAATTAATTGGCATAAAATAATTTGCATTAGTGTGAATAAATTTAATAATGATGTTTAATGCGTCTTAAAGTATTTTAAATAGAGAGGAAGCATTTTTTTTTTCTTTTTTTGGAAGAATACAAGAAATTATTATTATTTTTACAATCATAGCAACTAGAGTAAAAGGAATGCAAGTAACACAACCAAGTAAACTTTCAATAAAATGTTCAGAAACATTCATGATAAATAATATAATTTTCATTAGTTAAAAAAAAAATTAAGTGTTTTTTGTAACATGTATTTTCATAAATAAAAGGAAAATTCCAAAAACATTTTTTGAAAGAAAAATATGTCAAAATTTTTTTTTCCATCTCAATTTCTATTTTTGTCTTTTTTTAATAACCAAAAAATATAAAAGGAAACAAGAACACAAATTTCTCGAACCTTTTATTTGGCTATGATGATCTGTGATCGGCCTTCCTTGTTGTTAGACTTATTTATTTTAATGATTTATTTAATTATGTTTTAATTTATTTGAAAGAAAAAAATAGAATCCAAAATTTATTTTGATGATTTATTTAATTATATTTTAATTTATTTGAAAAATAAAAATAGAATCCAAAATTTATTTTGATGATTTATTAAATCATGTTTTAATTTATTTGAAAGTGAAAAATAGAATCAAAATTTATTTTGTCCCATTATTTCTCACCTAAATTTTTATTCTAAATATTGTTTGAATGTATTTAATATTTGCTTAAATCAAGAGTTCATTTCAACCCAAAAATAATGCCCAAACCAGAAATTCAAACAGCCCAAAACAAAGGTTCAAACAGCCTAGTACAGCAGCAGGCCAAAAGGTTCAAATGGAAGATATTCAAATTAGTAATGATGGAGTGAAAAATATTCAAATTAGTAATGATGGAGTACAACGGCTATAAACGGCTATAAATTTTATTATATATACCAAAGCCTCTAATGTAAACAAGTTACAAAAAAATCAAAAAATATTATTTGATCTATAATCACTCACATCTATTCTCTGAAATTTTTTTTGAGAAGTGTTCTTTAATTTTTGTTTACATCATCTCTCAAAAATTATACATTAAGTTGTATAGCTTTAAGACCATCATTCCTGTGGGAGGGTTACAGAAAAATTAGAGTTTCATTTTTATGTCTATCTTTGAGAGATAATTCTTGTAGCTTTCTGTGAAAGTAAAAATACATTCTTTTCAACCCTGTAAGAGTGTAGTACACTCAGTGTTTTTGGACTTAGAAAGTTTGTGTAAAATTCGTGGAAGATTGCTCCATCTGTGAAAATGTTGCTAGTATCCCGCGAAGCTAGAGAATAGTGGAAAATCTCAAGTGAAACTTGAGGAGTGGACGTAGGTCGAATTGAAGTCGAACCACTATAAATTTTTTTACCTCTCTCTCCCTTATCTCTTTATTTTATTTAAATTACCAAAGCTATATTTCACAATTTTATTGTGCTAAAATCATTAATTAAAATAGTTGTTAGAACACTTGTTTTAATTATTTTTGTTTCATTAACTATATTTATCTATTGTGCTAGTCATAATTTTTATTAGGGTATTATTACTTTTATTTGTAAAAACCTAATTCACCCCATTCTTAGGTTTTCTTTTGGGTAACAAGTGGTATCAGAACCTAAACTCTTGTTTTAGATTTAACCATCTAGGAGTTTCAATCTATGGCAACCTTAGTTGAAGGACAAGCCACAAATAGGCCACCATTGTTTGATGGAAACAACTATAGTCATTGGAAGGATAAGATGACCTCATACCTACAAGCCACTGATTATGCCATATAGATTATTGTTACCAAAGGTCCAAAAATTCCTATCAAATTAGTAAACAATATTAGTGTACCTAAAACAGAAGATGAATGTGATGAGAGAGATCACAAATTATTACATGACAATGCTGAAGTCAAACTCACCCTTGTTTGTGGATTAGACTTTAAGGAGTACAATAGAATTTCAAATTGTGATTCGGTAAAAGAAATTTCGGACAAACTTGAGGTGACATATGAAGGTACAAACCAAGTGAAGGAATCTCGTATTGATATACTTGTTCATAGTTATGAATTGTTTAAAATGAACTTTGATGAATCTATTTCAAGTATGTTTACTAGATTTGCTGAAATTGTAAACTCGTTAAAATCTGTTGGCAAAACTTATACTAACAGTGAGTTAGTGAGAAAAATTCATAGGTGTTTACCAAAGAATTGGGAAGCAAAGGTCACGGCCATTATAGAAGCCAAAAATCTCTTCATACTTGGATTGGATGAGCTTATGGATTCTCTTATGACTCATGAGATCACCATGAAAGGACATGAGGATGTTGGAAAAAAAAAAAAGAAGTGAAATTGCATTCAAAGCCTCATCAAATGAAGAAGAACATGAAAACTCAGTGAGGATGAAAGTTATGCCATGTTTAGTAGAAATCTCAAAAAGCACTTCAAGAAAAACAATTATGGAGGAAGAAGACCTTTCAAGAAAGAGTATAATAAAGATAATAAGAAAGAACCTATTATTTACTACGAGTGCAAAAATCCTAGACATATGAAGATGGATTGTCCAAAATTGAAAAATCATGGAAAAGACTACAAAAGGAACAAGAAGACCATGGTAGCAGCATGGGGAGAAAGTGAAGATGAAAGCTCAAGTGATGAAGTTGAAAATCAAGTAGACAACTTGTGTCTCATGGCTCTTGAAAATGAAGACTTTACTCAAAATGAGATAACTACTTTTTATGAAAAACTTGAAAGTGCATTACATGAACTACAAGATGAATTTAGAAAAGTTTGTACCAAAAATAATGTGTTGAAGAAATCTGTTGCATCTTTATCTATTAATGTAGAAGAATTAAAGAAAGAAAAAATTGTTTTAAAAAATGATTTTGATACTATCTCTAAAGAGAAAATTACTTTAAAAAAATAATATTGATGATTTAACAAAAACACTTGAAAATTTTGCAAAATGTAGAAATAATCTCAACATGCTTCTTGGAAATCAAAGATGTGTTTTCGATAAAGCGGTCATTGGATATAACCCTATTAAAAAACAAAAGAATCTCAATACAATTTTTAAAAAGGCACTTCTCATGACTCACCCTCATATTATTTGTTATTATTGTAGAAAGAAAGGCCAATATATATCTTCTTGTCCATTCAAAAAGAATATGAATGCGGGAATTAAAAATATTTGAATTATTAAAGGATCTAACAAAACTAACCAAGAAGGACCCAAGAAACTATGGGTACCGAAAACCAACACTTGATTGTCATCTTGTAGGTTTGCTTTGAGTCCAAAGCTAAAGAAGGGAAGTGGTACCTTGATAGTGGATGTTCCAGACACATGACCGGAGATAAATCTTTCTTTACTAAACTATCATCGAAAGATGGAGGATTTGTTACTTTTGGAGACAACAAGAAAGGAAAAATCATCGGTATTGGTAGCATCGATATTTCTCCTAACCCTTCTATTGAAAATGTTTTACTTGTTGATGGACTTAAGCATAACCTACTTAATATTAGTCAATTATGTGATAAAGGTAATTGAGTTATTTTTGATAAATCACATTGCACAATTGAAAGCACAAATGATCATAAAACTTTATTCATTGGTAATCGTTATGATAATGTTTATATTTTTCATCTCAATGATCTCTATGCTAGTGATGTTAAATGTTTATATGTTAATAATGAAAATAGTTAGTTATGGCATAGAAGATTTGGTCATGCTCATATGGATTTAATTGCTAAACTTTTGAGAAAGGATTTTGTCATTGAACTTCCAAAAATTAAATTTGAAAAAGATCATCTTTGTAGTACTTGTCAACAAAGAAAACAAACTAAAATATCATTTAAATCAAAATCTCATATTTTCACAACTAGACATTTACAACTATTGCATATGGATTTATTTGGTCCCTGAAGGACATCTAGTCTAGGTGGTAAACATTATTGTCTTGTCATAGTTAATGATTATTCAAGATTTACATGGATTATGTTTTTAGCACACAAAGATGAAACATTTTCTTCTTTCACAAAACTCTATCGTAGAATTCAAAATGAAAAAGGCTTTCTTATTACTAATATTTGAACCGACCATGGTAGAGAACTTGAAAATGAGAAATTTGAATTGTTTTGTGATGAGTATGGTATTGGACATAATTTTTCAACACCTAGAACCCCTCAACAAAATGGTGTAGTAGAAAAGAATAATAGAACTTTAGAAGAGATGAGTAGAACAATACTTTGCGAAAATAATCTTCCTAAATATTTTTGGGCTGAAGCTGTTCACACCGTATGCTATATTTTAAATTATGCATTAATTAGACCTATTTTAAAAAAGACTCCTTATGAACTTTGGCATGATAGAAAGCCCAACATTAGTCACTTGCATATTTTTGGTTGTAAATGTTTTGTGCATAATAATGGTAAGGATAACTTAGGTAAATTTGATTCAAAATCTAATAAAGCAATTTTTCTTGGCTATTCCTTAACTAGGAAAGCTTATCGTGTTTTTAATAAAAGAACTCTTGTTGTGGAAGAATCTATACATGTGGCATTTGATGAAACTAACATCTTTGCTAAAAAGCAAATTGTTAGTGAAAATATAGATTTAGAACCAAATGTAGAAGATTCAAGTATCTACAAAGAAGAGAACCAACCATGTAAGTTGAATAAAGAGATTGAACAACCTATTCTCCCATCTCCAGAAGAAAGAGGAAACAATGATGATTTGCCAAGAGAAAGGAAGTTTGTTTATAATTACCTTAATGATTTAATCCTAGGTGGCCCTACAAAATGTATTGAAACTCGTTCTTCAGTTAGAAACATTTGCAGTAACTTGGCTTTTCTCTCACAAATTGAGTCTAAAAACTTTCAAGAAGCCGAATTCGATGAACATTGGTTGATAGCTATGCATGAAGAGCTTAGCCAATTTGAGAGAAACAAAGTGTGGGAACTTGTGCCAAGACATAAAGATCATACCATTATCGGTACCAAATGGATCTTTCGAAACAAGCTTAATGAATCTAATACAATTATAAGAAACAAGACTAGACTTGTTGCACAAGGATATAATCAAGAAGAAGGTATTGATTTTGATAAAACCTTTGCTCCGATTGCTAGATTAGAAATCATTTGCATGTTACTTGCATTTGCATGTTTTAGAGATTTCAAACTTTATGAAATGGATGTAAAAAGTGTCTTTCGTAATGGTTTTATAAATGAGGAAGTTTATGTTGAACAACCCCTTTTGAAGATCATGCTTTTCTAAATCATGTTTTTAAACTATCAAAAGCTTTATATGGTTTGAAACAAGCACCTCGTGCATGGTATGAATGATTAAGTAAATTTTTGATTGACAATAATTTTTCTAAAGGAACGATTGACATAACACTTTTTGTTAAAACTAAAAATGATGATTTACTTATTGTGCAAATATATGTGGATGACATTATATTTGGTGCTACTAATGAAACCTTGTATAAAGAATTTGCTAATTGTATGCAAGGTGAGTTTGAGATGAGCATGATGGAGGAGCTAAATTATTTCCTTGGGCTTTAAATCAAACAATGTAAGGAATAAATTTTTATCAACCAAGCTAAGTACATAAAAGAACTAATCAAAAAGTTTGGTATGTATGACTCAAAAAT
Source organism: Camellia lanceoleosa (assembly GCA_025200525.1). Classification (NCBI taxonomy): domain Eukaryota; kingdom Viridiplantae; phylum Streptophyta; class Magnoliopsida; order Ericales; family Theaceae; genus Camellia; species Camellia lanceoleosa. The sequence continues at coordinate 60,584,059 of CM045762.1, forward strand.
AGCTGGAACACCTATGAGCACATCTATTAAGTTAGACAATGATGAAAAAGGTAAGTCCATTGATCAAATAAAATATCGAGGTATGATCGGCTCACTTCTTTATTTAACTGCAAATAGACCCGATATCATGTTTAGTGTTTATATGTGTGCTAGATATCAATCAAATCATAAGCAATCATATCTCAGTGCTGTTAAAAGAATTTTTAGATATCTTGTTGACACTCAAAATTTAGGATTGTTTTATCCTAGAGGTGTTGCATTTGATTTAATTAATTACTCGGATGCCGACTTTGCCGGATGCAAACATGATAAAAAAAAGCACCAGTGGCATTTGTCACTTTCTTGGTAACTCATTAATATCTTGGTTTAGCAAAAAATAAAATTTTATTGCTTTATCAACGGCCAAAATTGAATATATAGCTTTCGGAAGTTGTTGTGTCTAAATACTTTGGATGAAACAACAATTGGAGGACTTTGATTTGCATTATGATCATATCCCTATTAAATGTGATAATACTAGTGCTATCAATTTAAGTAAAAATCCGGTTCAACACTCACGAACAAAATATATTGAAATTTTGACATTATTTTTTAAGAGATCATATTCAAAAAGGGGATATTGTACTTGAATTTGTAAACACCGACAAGCAATTGGCGAATATTTCCACAAAACCCCTAAGCGAGGATCGCTTCAATTTTATTCATGGCGAGTTTGGAATATCGATTTCTACTTAAAAAGTTTTGTTATGACTATGAAACTTGAATTTTTATTAAAATGATATATGTGTATTGCTATATTGATATGGAAACATTTGTATCAGTTGCATGCTCTCAAGTTCTTCATACATTTATTATCCTTAAAAGTTTGCTATTTTCAACTATGTAATTTTTTGGGGGTTCTACATCTTGAGGTAAAATTAACTTTGCATATATTGATTTTTTTTAAAACCCTCATGGTATTTTTTTTTCGCATTACCCTTCCAGCAACACCAACGTCCCATTAACTATAATTTCTGCTGGTATTATTTTATTTTAATTTATTTTTTTATTGCTATTAGGCTTAATATCTTTTACTTTTTTATTTATTTTTTGTTGTTTTACTAATAAGCTTCATTTCCTTTATTATTTTTTTTCTTTTCTTTTCATTATTTTTTATTTTTTTTGTTATTTTGCCCTGAGGTTTCTGCACTTTACTTTCATCTTCAAGTGATTACATTAAACATAAAAACAAACACAAATCAAAATATACATATTTACATAAAAATTAAAAAAATTAAAAACAAACAAACAAAAAAATTCCCTTCATTTTTCCGACCATTGGCCGACCTCATTTACTCGTATCTTCCATCGCTCTCTTCTTCTTTTTATCACCTTGGACGACGTTTGATGTCCTTGCCCCCGTGCTTTCATCGAGAGTGAGCACTCCCCACCAACTATCAAAAGCCAAGTACAACGTTGCTCCAAATCGGGCCATAAAGGTGATCTTCCATTTAAGCTCTTTATTTTCAGCCTTCAGTGCACAAATCTCTGCTCGCGCATCCTTGTGCATGCGTTGGAGTAGAGAGAGTTGGGTATTGACCTGGTGGAGTTCACTCGTTCTGTTCTGCAGTCGATGTGCCAATTTTGTGATTGCAGTCACCGTCTCCATACAGGACGTCAGTGTGAAATGATTGGCTTCAATATCTAATTGTGCTGCCATTATTTGCTCAATCGACATCATAGAAAGGTTGGGAAGAGTAGGAGTCAGGCACTCGGCCCAGCAGCGCTTACGGGATCATTTAGGTCTGGAAAGAGAGTAAGGGGACGGGACGAGGCCATGTAGTAGGAGAGAGAGATGTAATCGAAAGGAGGGTTGTTTTTGGCAGCCTTTCTGCTCTGATCAGTCTCTCTGTTCTTTCTTTCTCGCGAAGACGAAGAAAGGGATGGAAGCGAATGAGGAAGAAGAAGAAGAAGAAGAGAGTGATTAAGACGAAGACGGATGAGAAGATGACAAGAGGAAGAGAGAGCCGAGGCAGTTGATTCACCCATCTTGCTTTTGTCAGTCGGCTGACGCAAAAGCGAGGCTGTGTGTCCGACGCGATTTTCGACAGAAAAGAGAAAGGCGGGCAAATCATATATATATATTTGATTATCTATTTTTGATACCATTTATCACTATCATTTTCCTCCTCCTCCTCTAGATTCTGAGCCATGATTTCCTTTTGATAATGTCACAGAGAGAGAAAATTATGATGTTATGTATTATGATGTTATGTATTATGATATTATTTTCAAATTATGGTATTATTTTCAAACTAATCTGATGTTGTATGTTTATAGTTTGATATCTTAGTCTCATATCATGTTTCTAATTAAAGCTTATTTATTGCACATGTGCTAACCTATGTTTTTAGAAATGAATTTAGAGAGCATGACTTGAGGAAGAGTTTTTCTCACTCCCAAATCAAATCAAAATATCATTGTGTGCCATCATCAAAAAGGGAGAGATTGTTAGACTTATTTATTTTGATGATTTATTTAATTATGTCTTAATTTATTTGAAAGAGAAAAATATAATCCAAAATTTATTTTAATGATTTATTTAATTATATTTTAATTTATTTGAAAAAGAAAATTAGAATCCAAAAATTATTTTGATGATTTATTTGATTATGTTTTAATTTATTTGAAAAAGAAAAATAGAATTAAAATTTATTTTGTCCCATTATTTCTCACCTAAACTTTTATCCTAAATATTGTTTGAATGTATTTAATATTTGCTTAAATCAGGAGTTCATTTCAACCCAAAAATAATGCCCAAACCAGAGATTCAAACAGCCCAAAACAAAGGTTCAAACAGCCCAGCACAACAACAGGCTAAAAAGTTCAAATGGAAGATATTCAAATTAGTAATGATGGAGTACAACGGCTATAAGTTTGATTATATATACCAAAACCTCTAATGTAAACAATTTACAAAAAAATCAAAAAATATTCTTTGATCTATAATCACTCACATCTATCTTCTGAAATTTTTTTTGAAAAGTGTTCTTCAATTTTTGTTTACATCCTCTCTCAGAAATTATACATTAAGTCGTATAGCTTGAAACTCGTCTTTCCTGTGTGAGGGTTACAGAAAAATTAGAGTTTTATTTTTATATCTATTTTTGAGATATAATTCTTGTAATTTTCTGTGAAAATAAAAATATCTTCTTTTTAACCTTGTAAGAGTGTAGTACACTTAGTGTTTTTGGACTTAGAAAGTCTGTATAAAATCCGTGAAAAATTGGTCCATCTGTGAAAAGGTTGCTAACACCCTGTAAAGCTAGAGAATAGTGAAAAATCTCAAGTGAAGCTTGAGGAGTGGACGTAGGTCGAGTTGAAGTCGAATCACTATAAATTTGTTTGTCTCTCTCTCCCTTATCTCTTTATTTTATTTAAATTGCCATAACTATTTTTCATATTTTTATTGTGCTAAAATCGTTAATTGACATAATTGTTAGAACACTTTGTTTTAATTATTTTTATTTCATTAACTATATTTATCTATTGTGCTAGTTATAATTTTTATTAAGGTATTATTACTTTTATTTATAAAAATATAATTTACCCCCCTCTTAGATTGTTTTTTGGATAACACTTACCATACCAAAAAAAAAAAAAGAAAAGAATTAACTGTTCATAGTGTGCCCAACACTACAACATATAAGGATCTTAGGGGTTAATTTTTTTTTTTATCCCCAAAAGTAAAAATTTTGTTGTACAAAATTAGGAGATCAATTATCATCGTCACAAAAAGTTTATAAAAAAAAAAACAAAATCTTTAACGGCAAATTTGAAAATATCGATCATAAATGCAGCTGTTGTGATGAAATAACTTTGGGCCAAAATGTTTACCTTTTTAGACTAAAGTTTTTGGTCCCAAAGATATAAATTCTTATTAAATGTCTAATTTTGTCACTAAAAATATAATAATACACTTTTCACAATTAAAATATTTTGTCTTTGTAAGATGATTTAGTTTATAAATTTTTATCTCTAAAACTTTAATTTGTTACTGTGAATGTCATATGAAGAGCCATAGAGTTCTCAAAATAGTATCGACAGTTAAATAAATATTTTGAGGAACAGTAATGTGTTTGAATTACAAATTTGAATAGGGATTAGCCAGGGGGATAAAGAAAAAAAATTAATTTATATTTTATTTACATTTTACTTATTTTTTTATTTTTCTGTTTTAAATTCTATTAAAATCTACGATCCAATCACAGTTTAAATCACAAATATAATATGAAAATGACAATTAAACCGACAACATATGAAAGAAAGATCTTTTACATTAATTTAGATTTAGATTTGGTGGGTTTCATGATCCAAGCATACATAGGTGTAGACATTTATGTGGAAGCTTTATTTGTAGTGTGACGGTGATAATATACAGAGTGGACTCTCATTATTTGTTTTTTAATGCATAAACTATACTACAATTGGAGAAGATGTAAACAGGAAGCTAGAGCGGGTGAACCTTCTTCTTTTCTTTTGACTTTTTCTTTTTTTATTTTTATTGAAATACTACAGCTAGAATCCATGTTCCATTTCTTGGTATGATTTTATTCATCCACCTCTTTTTTTAATTCATTAAAATAGTAAAATCTATTGCTAACCCTCCAAATTCTAACCTCTAATTAAACAAAATCAATCACAATAAATAAATAAATAAATAAGAAATCTGAGTAAAACATTTCATCATGTAATATTTTTTATTAAAATTATTTTTTGTTATTGATTTTGCTGTTAATTTGATGTGCCTAAACTTGTTGCTTAACCAATCACAGTGCCCTCAAAAAATAAATTTAAATAAAATAATAATAATAATAATAATAATAATAATAATAATAATCATGGTGAAAGACCTGTCTCTACTTTGCTTGAAAAACCACCAAGGGTCCCCCATACCAACATCTGCAAATTTAAGCAAAACTATATGCTTCCCATTTTAGCAACAACTCTATGGTTTTCTAACACCCCCCCCCCCCCCCCCCTCTCTCTCTCTCTCTCTCTCTCTCTCTCTCTCTCTCTCCCACAAAAAATCAATGTCAAAATTTCGAAAAAATTATAGTATAATACATTACCAAAACTCTAGATTGGTCATTTATTTTTACAATTTGATGTGACAGATTTGTAATTTCATAATTCGTAGATATTATACTATGTACATGGAATCTTGTTTATCAATAATAATTAATAATCTTACTAAAATTATTCATTTTCAAATATCATTGGAGGTTTAAATATTAATATTTTTTTCACAACCAATCATATTTGACTATCTATTTTTTTAATAAGATCGTTAGGGCTGGGCTTCTCTTCAGTCAGTGATCGAATTGGAGGGTACTGTTGGGCCCGTGGGAGCCCACTACCAGTCCCGTTTCGATAATTCGAGAACCATTCAATGTGTAGAATTCGTCAAGTACTATATGCCTGTAAAAAATTATGTTGATTGTATATTGATAGCTATCTCATCAGATCAGATTTTTGTCAACTGCTTATATTTTCACTGTTCATTTTTTTAATACAAAACTGATTTGATCACGTAACTATCGATATCTGATCAACATAATTGTTTATTATCATATAGTACTCAATGAGTTTTACACATTCAACGGTTCACATTATCGAAATAGAACCCATAGTGGACCCCCATGGGCCAAACAGTACCCTTTAGTCCGATCATGGACTAGAGAGAAGCCAGCTCCAATCATTAGTATGCGTAGAATTATTTTAATAATAAAACGTCTCATATCAAATGAGAAATATAAAGGATCAAATCAAATAATAAATATAACTTCTAAGGCATGTTTGATTGGATGGATTAGAATATGGGATTGAGATTATTAATCTATAGTCCCAATTATATTTTGTTTGTTTTAACATTTTAGTTTAGGATTATTAATCCAATGGATAATTAATCCAACAAATTTGTAAGATTATTAGTAATGGAGTAGGGGTGAGATTATTAATCCAATAAATAATTTATCCTATTAATCTCACTATTGTCTTATGAATCAAACATAACCCTAAAGTTTTTAAGATAGTACGGACACGTAGTATTTCAGTAATATTCTATAATTTTCCCTAATGGGCTCACAACAACATGTAGTTCTTTAAAATCGTGTTTGATTAATAGAATTAATAAATAAATATAGGATTCCTGATCAAAAAATAAAAAATGGAATGTGAGATAATTATTTATTATGTATATATTTTGTTCTTTTTTTCGTACTTAAGATTATGAATTTCACGTCCTTCTCAATATTAAAAATTCATTAATTTCGTTAGATTAGATGTCCGTTATATATTTAATCTGATTAACAAAAATTACAATTAAATACAAAAATATAAGTCTTATATATTAATAATGTCAATCAAAACATGTCAGCAAAATATTGTTTGAAGATCAGCAATGATAGAGACCACTAAAAGTTCTACTCTAAACTAACACTAATGAGTTGACATCCATTTAAAAATAAATAAATACAACAACACTGTAATAATAGGTGTGAAACCATTACCACATAATTAGTGATAGTACTAACTAGTACTCCCCTCATTTTCCTTTCAAGGGTTGACTATCATGAATTTGCAAAAGAAGACTTTGCTATGCAAGGTTGATTGTGGATATGCTCTGATGGTGCCACTTGGCATGAGGGTGTCCACTTTTCAAGGGTTGACTATCATGAATTTGCAAAAGAAGATTTTGCTACGCAAGGTTGATTGTGGATATGCTCTGATGGCGCCACTTGGCATGAGGGTGTCCACTTTTCAAAAATCAATTAGTATGTTTGGTTTGAGTTTTTTGGATTATATTTTTTAAAAATTAAGTTTTTTTTATTTTTGTATTCTTTTGTTTTTAGTAAATATTTTTTTAAATTTTAAACATTTTTTTTTTTACTTTTTTAAATGCACCTTAGTTAGATGTATCTAAAAAATAAAAAATTTGTGAAAAAATATTTTAAAAAATTAATAAATACATAGAAATACAAAAAATATATTGAATTTTTGTATTTTTTTTATATTTTTGGTATTTACTGAATTTTTAAAAGATTTTTTTTATAATATTTTTACTTTTTAGGTATATTTATGTTAGGTGTGTCTAAAAAGCAAAAAAAATCCTTAAAATATTTAAAAATTTTAATAAAAACAAAAAAACACGAAAAATAAGAAAGTAAAATTTTTTAAAAAATATTTTTTAAAAAATGAAAACAAGCAAGCTAAATAATTCTTTTTTTTCTTTTCTTCCTATGGCCAAAAATCATCCATTGAAAGCTCATGCTTTGATTCAGAAAAAAACACTATTGCATGCGTCGTCATGCAATGTTGATTTATTATGTTTTTTATAGTTTCAACATTTGAGCCTGCCACGCTCAAAAAATTATTAGATTCTTCTAAAATATTCATAGTGTTATTTATATAATTTTTTTAATAAATAATAAAAAAAATTATAATATATATTAAATGACTTAAAAAATTAAGATAAATTATCAATAGGTTTTAATAGTTAGACTTAATTTCTATCAAATCCTATTGAAAATAAATCTTAATAAAATCCTCGCTAAAACTAATTTTTTTTGACAATTTTTTACATATGTTGCTAAAAATTGACAATTAGTGATTTTTTTTGTCACGATTTTATAAATTGTCACTAAAACTTACAATTAGTGACTTCTTTGTAACGAATTTTTCAAATTTGTGTTGAAAGTTAAAAATTAATGATTTTTTTTTTTTGTGACGATTTTTTTAAATTGTTGCTAAAACCTATAATTAGTAATATTTTTTATGATAATTTTTAAACTGTTATTGAAAATTAATAATTAGTGATCTTTTTTTAATAGTATTTGATAAAAAAAAAAAATATCGTTAATCATCATAAGACCTATTAGATAAATCAACTTATTAAGATCTACATGTAAATCTCTCAAAAAATCATACATAAAATTAATATAAAATAATGTGATGAATTTTAATTTTTTTACATCAATCGAGATGTTATTATAAATTATATATGCAAATTTTGTAAGATGTCATTTCCGCTGGACAAATGTTTCACTTATAATAAATTTTTTTACAACAAGAAGGATTTAGAATATTATGTAAATAATATCTCAAAGTGTCTCGACACTATTGAATAGTTGTCACGCCCCTCTTTTTATTACTCGAATCATTACCAACTTCATTCATTTAATTCAATTATCAGAGATAACTTGCAGAAATAAACTCCAATGTTCGACTAGTAGAAATAAGTAATAATTCTCTCATCCGAATGCAAGTTTAATACAACATGAGCATACTAAATAAAATGCCCGAAGGCTTACATCATTAAAGAATCAAGAAGAAAGGTGTAACCCTTCCACATAGATGGCATTCCATCAACACATAAGAGGCCCCGTGGCCAACAAGTAAGAAAATCTAATTCTTGTAGTACATCCTGCTTAACACCTGAAAAGATTCAACAACGTGGGATGAACATATAGTCCAGTAGGGATCTCAACATGATCCTTAACAATAACAACTTACAGATCGCGATGATCATGAATGCTCGATATCATACTACGATAGTAATGTAGGAGTTTATACAAAATATACATAAGTATGAGCTTTTCTCGAAAATAGCCATTTCATTCGACGCTATAAGCGATACATCTTTCTTTTCCTTTCATTACCCCTGGTTCCCAAATTTTCATAACAATAACAACTTCTTAGGAAAAACAATTTCACTAAGCCCATTACTTTCCTCCCATTTTCCATACTTACAACAGATGTGCTTTTTCTCAAAACATATTTTCAAAATACTCGGTTTCCTTCACACTTTCCAAAATCTCAAAATGGCATTTTGGTTTGTTCCCAAAACATTCATATCCATACATGTATGCCTTTAATAGAAGGAGACAACAAATCATCAACATGTATATAATTATCAAATGAGGCAACCCGGCCTTTCAAAGCTGTAACCATCACAACCGAAACTACTCAGATACACTGAGGTATTAACAATAAAATTCTGCTCTACCGGCTATAAGCACAGTAAGCCAAGGATACATCTCCCAACAAATGACTAGCCACATTCTCCAGACACAAGCTGGAAGGTAATGGTACCCCGTCCACATTCTCCAGGCGCTAGCTGGAAGGTAATGGTACCCCTCATTATAAGCACGGTATATAACATCAACCAGCTCAACATATTACGGTATAACCAATAAGTGCAATACATGCGCATGAACTATCAAGATACATAATCAATGTGTTAAAAATATATGAACACATAGGTGTGTGGAGTACATCCCCTATCTCCTCCCACACACTGGAGTACATCACCTTTTTCCTCCCTAACAATTTATACATATATAATGTACAAAAGCACTTCATTACATACAATGTTCAATCAACACAGATGTAATGCATATACGACAATTCAACACAACCATGTCATCCTCCACCGATGACTAAGGACAAAACCTCTAGATGCATGATTTTAGTACATCTATTATAAAGGCTCAACTTCTCATGAGATCTTAATCCAACAACAATTTTTCCCAAATGTGCGTATTCAACACCCAAGATACAACAATTCAATTCTCATATTCATTTTCTAAAACTCACATAGAGTTGACACTTCACTTCCCATTTCCAAGATCAACTTTCAGGATTTTCCAATTTCCAAACCCCATTTTCATTTCATAAAAACCAATACCGTTCTTCTCATAAATTTCCAAATCAATTATGCAAATTAATTCATAATAGTAAATTAGGTCTTTCTCCCTCTTTCTCAACATTGACCCAAAAGGGCTCAAATACCAACAACAAACAACAATAATAATAATTTCATAGAGACCCAAAATACATACGTATTGGCCCAAGTACAAAACCCCTCTTTTACTTTATCAAATCAAATATAAATTAGGGCTTTTTCTCTTTTTAACAATAATATACTAATTCACACCCCAATTAGTCCAAATCACCATACATGACAACAAACCCACTGTTAGGTTTTATTATTGGCAATCCCGTTTGACAAGAATTTCTTTAAGAAATTGATTTTCTTTCAAAACTAGGATTACTTTTGGATTTCTATAAGTAATTGGATTTCTTCCAAAACTAGGATTACTTTTGGATTTTTTTATAAATAGTTGGTTTTCTTCCAAAACTATTTAATTCCTCAAGATCTTCTTTTTGGTTCTTAAGGTTTATATCTGGGGATATTTTGTTAGTGTTCTTTGATGTTTTATTGAGTATTCAACTCATGGTTTAAAGAGAGTACATCAAAAGTTTTGTTTGTTATACACAAGAGAGAGAAAGTTGTTCTTCAGTAGATTTTGAAGAATTCGAGCCTGAAACTTCGGTGGATTCTGGAGTGGCTCATCGTAAAGACAATTCCGAAGTGAAGACGGGGTTGGAAGAGGCACATAGAGGTTGGTTCAATTAGGCGTGGATTCGCTAGGTAATTGAGAGTATACTTATATAATTCCTTTAAATCTTCTTAGTGGATTGTTTTGTGGCTGTTGCCCGTGGTTTTTTAATCACAGTTGGAGGTGTCCAATTGTGATTTTTCCACGTAAAATCGTTGTGTCAATTTGTCTTTGATTGTTTGATTGGGATTGTTATATTCTGCTTAAAATTGGTACATAATCACAAATCAACATCTAGGGTTTCTAGATTTTTCAATTGGTATCAGAGCAGGTCGTTCTATTTTTTTTTTCTTTCAAAAAAATTCTTTTAGAACGGGATCTTGTTTGATTTGTGATAATGGATTCAATTCATGAGGGAAATTCTATGATTCGACCACCCCTACTTGACGAATCCTCGGGGAGTAAAGATGAAGAACTTCAGCAAGCATATCAAAAGTTGTATAAGAAGTCTCTTAACTTATTCAAATTGAATGACAAACTCACAAAGAAACTCAAAACATGTGAAAGTGAGAATGTCAAGTTAAAAAAAGAGATTTCCGAGGCTAGGAATGATGCCCTTAAGATTTCTAATGATAGACAAGCTCTTTGTGCAAAACTCTTGACTTGTAAGGCAGAGAGGAATGAGCTACAGCAAATTTATACAACATATGAAGAAAAGATTGAAACTCTCGAGATGTCTCAAGTTGCTTTGGAAGCATTAATGATCAAGAAAGAGGAAGAACTCAAGTGTTCTATGGCTACCATTGGTCTTTAGAACAAAGGATCAAAGACTTTGGAGGATATCATTGGGTCTCAACAAATGAGTTGTGACAAGAGTGGCATTGGCTTTGGTGATAACAAAGAGCAAAAACAAAGTGCATCTACATCTCATGATATAAGAACTCAAGGAAAAGAAGAACGAAAAATTCAACATGAGGATGGACTTCTCAAACTTCCTAGAGTTGGTAAGGTAAAAGAAAAAAAGGTACACCCTATACATCCTGTTTTTATTTGTCATCATTGTGGTATGCATGGTCATATTCGCCCTTATTGTTATAAGTTGCATGGGAGAGTGTATTTGCCTAGACCTATGAATAGAAAGTTGGAAACCATGTCAAGACAAGTTCTCATTAAAAGGGAAGGGAACCACAACGTTAAGACAACACCCAAGAACCGCAATTCTCGCACTTTTGTTCATACTAAAGCGGTTTGGGTGAGAAAACTTGACTTGTGTTAATTTGTTTATTTGTTTTAGCTTTTGGGTTTCCATGTGTTTTTTTTTAATATTAAAAAAAATTTGTGCATATTCTTTTTTTTTTTTCTTACTTTGGTTAAGAAAAAAAAATTAAAAAAAAAAATCAAAAGATTTTCTTAGTATGGTTTTGCAAGCTTGAAATTTTTTAGTGGTCCTTGGTGCATATTGGAATTGATAAGAATATCCATTACATGTTAATATGTGTGTGCTTTCTGTGTTCATTACTTTTTTTGGAGTGTGTGTTTTTTGATTAGTATGTCTCATTCTGTACACACTCTTGGATTAGCAAATATCGGAGTCTTCCGCCTTAGTGATTATTTTTTTTCTATGGACTTCTGGCATGGTATCTTTTGTTTTTCTACAGGAATTGACCGATACTAGCATATCTTGGGTGATGTTGAATCTCTTAACCACCGTCTATCTTTTTGCATATCCATGGCTTTCCCTCTCTGTTCTTCGTAGTCCAGGCATGAGGAAAAGGCTACCTCAGAGTCAGCAACCAGGCCATCCTTATTATATCCATGCTTCTTTGGCTCGGTTTCTATACTCTTGAGCATGTCTGCCGCCAATGAATGTGCAAAAGAAAGAAAAAATGTGCAAAAGAAAAAAAAAAGGATGTGCAAAAGAAAAAAAAAGGATGTGCAAAAGAAAGTAAAGAAAAGAAAAAGATGTGAAAAAAAAAGGAAAAATAAAAATAAATGATTCATTGATTGAGAGGGAGCCTCCGCCTTTACTCACCAAATACCCCTTGATTCCTAGTAGTTTGGCTTTCCGTAGTTGTGCTTAAGAGTCTCTTGACGGAAGTCCAGCTTTCATATCACTACTAGGATTTGAATCTAGTGTTTGTCGAACTTCAAGAGTCACACACACACTTTTATCATGGGATCTATGCTTTTCACATAATGCATTACTTTCTTTTGTGAGGAATCTTCTAAAGGCTGTACACATTGTGTTTTCAAGTAATTGTGCTTCTTGGGTAATCTTGTGTGTTTCAAGGTACAAATCTGAAATTTCTTACTTGCTCCACCATATTATTTTTGTTGTTTTCTTCCAGTTCACTGTTTTTAGTGCTTGTGGTTACTTTTAGTAAGGGGGAGTTTGGTTTTTCATTACAAGAGTTAGTTAGCATGAACACTTTGATTTGTTTGGTAAGGGAGATTGGCTATACTTGGTTTGCATGTTGCCTTGCACTGCTTTTTTATTATTTCCTTCTTGGATGCTCCTGATTTTTACATAGTCTTATCATTGCTTGTGTAGTTTTTGATCTTGCTGTAGTTGATTGAGCTTCCTTTGTCAATTCGTGACAAAAAGGGGGAGAAAGTTGTTTTTCATGAGTCTTAGTCTTCATCTATTCATGCTACATGTTCTTAACATCTCCAAGTTGCATCTATTCATGTTTTCCATCTCATGCTTCAAAATAATCTTGTCCTATGTTTATTGTTTTTTCATATACTCTTGTGGCACTAATAGTTGTTTTGGAGATTGCAATATGCACCAAGGACCACTCAAAAATTTCAAGCTTGCAAAACCATACTAAGAAAATCTTTTTGATTTTTTTTAAAAAAAAATTTTCTTAACCAAAGCAAGAAAAAAAAAAAAACATGCACACATTTTAAAAAAAAAAAATTTAATATTAAAAAAAAACACACAGAAACCCAACAGCTCAAACAAATAAACAAATTAACACAAGTCAAGTTTTCTCACCCAAACCGCTTTAGTATGAACAAAATTGCGAGAATTGCGGTTCTTGGGTGTTGTCTTAACATTGTGGTTCCCTTCCCTTTCAATGAGAACCCGTCTTGACATGGTTTCCAACTTCCTATTCATAGGTCTAGGCAAATGCACTCTCCCATGCAACTTATAACAATAAGGGCGAATATGACCATGCATACCACAATGATGACAAATAAAAACAGGATGTATAGGGTGTACCTTTTTTTCTTTTACCTTATTAACTCTAGCTCAATGGACTCTCATGGATTGCACACACACACTTTATTTTGTGAGCTCTCATGTTGGATTTTGAGTTGTCCATTCTCATGTAGTTTATGATCACTGATTATATTTTATCTGCTTTGCTCATGATTTCCAGTGTCATTGTTTTTTAAACATTGCAAGTTTACAGAATTCATGAATTGCGGATTATTTCATCTTAGTATTCTTTGTGGCTAAATGTGATCATCTACTTTTGTTCCAAGTCTCTCTTCTAGATATTGAGTATCTTGTTTAAAAAATAATAAATAAATAAATAAAATAAAATAAAATAAAAGTTTTTTTTGGGTTTAGTTTTTTTTCTTCTTGGCTCGAGCGACGAGTTCCTCGCTCGAGCGTGCTTCTGCTACTGCATTAGCCCTGGGAGCATGTGTTTTTGGCTCGAGCGAAAAGTTATTGGCTCGAGCGAACCCCTACATCGCTCGAGCGACCTGTCGCGGTACATATTCTGAATCTGTGTCTATTCAGTTCATTTTTTCCCTCCTCTTCGTTTTTCCTCTCTCTCTCTCTTCCCTAGGGTTTTCGTGGTCGGCTTAGCTACAATCATTTGTTGTTTTTCTCTTGATTCTGGAGCACTTTTCTTCTCTTCATCTGCTTTCTCCATTTCTGGTAAGTTTTTTTTCGTTTTTTTTTTTTTTTTTGTGCATGTGGTGCTTGGGTTGAGATGTGGTTATGAGTATGCTCTATTCGACTTTAGGTTTTATTGTTGTTGTTTTTGGTTCTTTCCTCATGTTTTCGAGCCTATCTTGCATCTAGGGTTCCTGGTTTCGAATCATTTTTTTTTTGGGTTTCACATTCGATTTTTTTGTTAGCATTGCACATTGGGGATTTCATTTCCTATACATCTATTGCCATTGTGAGTTTGGACTGTTTTGTTAGAGTTTAACAATTGGGGATTTCATTTCCATATCCATATATTGCCATTGTGATATTGTCCTCTATTTTCTCTATATTGTTCCATCCATTGATGTTTTATTTTCATATCATGTTGCCTTTGTGCTCTGTTTTCATTACTGGCTTTCTTATATTACTTATTGATGATCTGTTTATTGGACTAATGGTGTTTTTCTGTGGGGTTTGGTTTGGATTTGGGGGTTTGGTTGGGTGTTCCTTGTCTATCTGGCCTTTGTGTCTGTCTTACTCTATTTGGGTTGTCTAGTCATGGCTGAGTCGTCTAAACGCCGCAAGACCACTGTTTCCCATCCATCCTTCAACACTGAAAAATTCCCATCTAAAGAAAAAGCTAATTCGTTTAGGGAGTCTTTTGCATCTCGTAAAGTCCATTTAGAGCGCAATGTCCTCCCCAATGCCTTTGAGGTTCTTTCCATTCGATCTTTATTTGATTCATTAGGCGGAGATCAAGTGTTGCATTTTTCGGGTCCCCAAAATTTGAGTCTCATCTGGGAGTTCTATTGCAATATTCATTCCATTCATAAAGAACTTCCGGCTTCCTTTAAAACTTGGGTTAGGCACAAGTCACTTGCTATCACTGGAGATGTGCTTCGGGTATTTCTTGATCTTCCTGAAGTTAGTAATTGTCATTTTCCGTTTCTTACCTGGTCCGGTGTTGATTTTGATAGGGTTGCCTCTGAGTTATGTGGTGTTGACCGGACTTGGCCTGCCGGGGCACTCATTCAGCAGAATGAGTTGCTTCCTCGGTTCCGTCTTCTTAATCTCATTGTTTGTGCTAATATCTATGTCACCACCCATTCCTCGCATATTACTCAGGACCAAGGTTATGTTTTGTATTGTATTCATCACCGTCTTCCTATTGATCTTCCCGAAATGATTGTCTCGAAAATTATTGGGGTCTTTGAGGGTAGAAAGTCTTTAGGGCTTCCTTACGGGTGTTTACTTACCCGTTTTCTCACTTCTATTCATGTTCCTCTTTCTGATGATGATGAGTTTGCTCACCCTATCAAACCCATTACCAAGCTCACTGTTTCCTAGAGTCAGGCCCATGTGAGGGGGAGTGTGTCAGGGGTTGGGAGTTCTGGTGCAGGTGATATTGATCCCATTGTCGAGGAGGAGGAGTTTGAGGCAGCCACTGCTGGTGCTCCTGATCTACCTAAGATGCACCCTCGCTCATTCCGTTGTCAGCTGCAGCACTTTGAGCAGGCTGTTACTCGTCGCCTTGATTTAATGGACGGCCGCCTTGATGCCCTTGACAGCAGACTTGATGAGCAGAGTAACATGCTCTCCCAGATCCTCTCGCTTCTTCAGCTGCAGCAGCCCCCTCCTACCTAGTTTTGGACTATGGTTGTCTTTGCACAGTTTTTTTTATCTGGACAGTTTTTTGTTGCCTTGGATAGTTTTACTCATATTGTATCTGCTTGTTTTTGGGTAACTCCCGGACAAAAAAGGAGAGTAGTTGTTTGGTGGTTTGGTGGTTCATATGTTCTTTTTGGAGTACTCATGTTTTTCTTTTGCAGATGGGCATTTGGACAAGTATATATCAGTTTATATGTTACATTGTCATATTTGCTAATGATGTGAATATTAATGATATGGCTATTGGGCTCTATGTTTTTCTTTAATATCTTGATGCTTTGATTTGTTATGTTACATTTCAGGTTTGATGGACTTACATTTGATTACAAGTTTTTCTCAAGTTTGGTTTATTATTTCAAGATGTAGTTCAAGTTTGTTTTGAGATTGGTTGCATAGTTGTTTTGATTTGAGTTGTAATAATTTTAGCTAGTTCGTTGGTTTAGGAAATTGTGTTAGAAAGTTTTGTCCGGGTATTGACAAAGGAGGAGATTGTTAGGTCCCTAAGTCTTGTCAAACCTGCGAACAAACTTGTGTAATCGAGTTGTAAATTTCTGTGCTGTTTTGTCTTCCTCGCTCGAGCGAAGGACTGCGTCTAGCTTAAAACCTGAAAGAGGTCATTGTGCGCTTGAGCATAGCATTGGTGGCTCGAGCGAAGATCTGCATCTACATTAAAACCTGAAGGAGTTTATTCCTCGCTCGAGCGAAGGCTTCGTGGCTCGAGCGAAAGCACTTATGGAAATCACGCGAGATAAGCTTCTCGCTCGAGCGAGAGAAGCTTCGCTCGAGCGAGCTTCAGAATCCGGATTTCTATAAGTAGTTGGTTTTCTCCAAACTTTAGGATTACTTTTTCAGATCTATTTTGAGGTTTTCTAAGGTGTTCTTATGGAGAGATTTTTGAAAGTTTTCCTTGATGTTTTGAGAGAGTTCTTCACTCATGATCTAAGATTCATACATCAAGAAGTTTGTTACTATATAATTCAAGAGAGTTCTCTTCGGTAGATTCCGAAGATTAAAACGTAGAGTTTCAAAAGGCGTTTGATTCTGTACGTAGTCGTTAATTCGACAAGTGAAGTTGTGGATTCAACTTCAAGTAGATCAGTTCCGAGACGAAGGCTTGGTGAAAGAGTTACAGAAGATTCGAAGGCAAATTGACTGAGTTGGGTAATTTGTGTATTATCTTTGTAATCTTTCTTTCTTCAGTAGTTGATTGATTAGTGGCGTTTCGCCCGTGGTTTTTTATTACAATTAAAGGTTCTTCAATTGTGATTTTTTCCACGTAAAAATCGTTTGTGTCGATTTATTATTTATTCCGAAAAACAAATAATCTAAATCACTTTCGTAAGTGCTTGTTGATTTAGATTGTGTGTTTTGGATTATTGGGATTTGGAATATTTTAATCTTGATCTAATCACGAATCACTTAGGATTTTCATCCACTTTTAAGCAACCAACCCTAGGTTCACCCTCGTGATTTTCAAACAAACCCAACATGGATATGATTTTCATGCAATACAAAACTACCACATGCCTATCTATAGACGAAGCATTGTAAAAGAACAAGGAAATCCCTACCTCAAATTCGGAGCTCAAATGGAGACGATGATGAAAACTCAAAGTGCTCCAAATCCCAAGATTTTCAGATAGAAATGTAGCCCACAACGAGATCAACACTTTTTACAAAGACCCAAAGATAGAGGATCACTCCTACAAGATCAAACCCTAGAGAGAAGTTGGGACTTCAGAGTGAGTTGCTCTTCAATGGAGGTTTTGAAAAAGTAGGAGAAAGAAAGGAAATCAAAAAGTGATCCAAAATGTCACTTTTCGGATTGAAATAAGAGTCGCCCGCTCGAGCATGGAACTCCCCGCTCAAGCGTCAGACACAGACTCACGCTCACGCTCGAGCGTCAAAATCGCCGCTCGAACGCCGGATACACACTTCCAGAACTTTTGCAAGCCAAGGTCCCCGCTCGAGCAGAGGAACAAAAACGAAGGGTCACGCTCGAGCATTAAAGTCCCCGCTCGAGCGTGAAGGCCAAAATCTGGGCAACAACCTTGGGTTCCTAAACTTAACCAACCCGCTTCAAACCTGCCCAACACAACCCAGAACTCAAATACAAAGAGTAAGGGACAAAAAGAGAGTACGACAACAACACATCCACGGAACCAAGTCCGGAATACAATAAAATAATAAAAGGGAAAACCGAGATCGCTATAAATTATTACCCTATATATGAGATATTATTATCTCAAAAATGTTGTTGTGTATCTGTTACTAAAAATCTAATTTGAATCAAATAGTCATAGATAAATCAATAGACACAACTAAATTATCACAAAACAGAGTAAAAGTCAAGTTTTATAATTGAGTTTTATGTCTTAATTGGTTTAAGGACTCCTGTTTGTTTACCATATATAAGGGTTGGATATAAGAATGAGACCGGATATCATATGAGGTGGGTCCCACGTATTTTTTTTGTCTCCCTATATCCCGTGTTTGGTTGCTCCAAATAAAGAATCCAGATAATACATGATGCAAAAAGGAGATATGCAATACCCCATAGTATTGTATATATTCCCCACCGTTAAATATAACTCATCTTTCATCTAAAGATAAAAAATAATCATTCTCATCTTATCTAATCATATATCATATCTTAATCAAACATAGTATAAGTGACCTTACCGTATATATAAATCATCTCATATCTTATAACATATTATATCACATCATTATCTTTAGTTATTAGATATCCTCCTCAAACCCTTATATCCAATCCGAAATAATCAAAAGGGGGAATGAATCGACAGAGAGAAATAAACTAAAATTAAAACACTGAAAATATTTACTGGTTACAAGAATCAGAAAAATAATCAATAGGCCACAATTAATTAAGCTAGATTTGACCATAATTGACAAGTCACAATCGACAAAAAAATAATTTATGATATAAATAACATGATGGTATATATATCAACATATATATAATAATAATTCCCAGATAAATAATGACAAATGTATAGTACTTACAAGTCGCTATTGTCTGCAATGCAATGTAATATTGTCAATGAAAAATAAAATTGTTTGACTTATTAGCTTAATGATCATGGTCATGATCATGTGATGGGTTCACTGTAACTTGATATCTTCGTTTTATATGACTAATTATTTATTAGAGGGATTCGATTCCCTCTAGCCCACATGTTTAGATTGGATGGTAATGTTTAGGCACTCTGG
The DNA here is from genome assembly GCA_025200525.1 of Camellia lanceoleosa. Classification (NCBI taxonomy): domain Eukaryota; kingdom Viridiplantae; phylum Streptophyta; class Magnoliopsida; order Ericales; family Theaceae; genus Camellia; species Camellia lanceoleosa. Next base: position 60,603,232 of record CM045762.1, read on the forward strand.
TCGCGGGTGCGACTAGCCAACACCAGCCACATTGGGCTACTGCCCAGCAACCAACTCGAGGCACTTTTAAAGCCCAAACTGTCTAGAAATGGTTCACGCCACTCGGAACAACCCCGTGTCTCAACTAAAAATGAAATAAGGTTGGGTTAAACTGACCCGGGTCACTACAATTTCAAAGTACGCTGTGTGCAATAGCTTTGTGTGAAATTGAATTTTCATAATAGTTCTACCCAAAACTCCGAAATCATATTATTTACATGTGACTTCATTGGTAGCATTGAATTCTTATCAATGTCAAGCGCTACCTCAATTATGATATATGAAAACATAACATTAGTTGTATATCTTGAGTATAATATTCTATATCAATAATGTTTTCCAAAGGTGCAGGCAGTTCACGTCGTCATTCACTTCCAAACGTATGGCTACTATCTCTCACTTATGAATATAAGAGCGAAAAATACTCAAGTCATAAAAATTATTATGCTAGTATTTAAGCAGAATGGACGTTTAGGGTAGCAGAGTAAGGGGGATTGTTTAATGATTTATGTAATTTAAGGGCACGGGTACCTCATCGTCGTTCAGTAACCATGCCTAGACGAAATGTGGGTGACTATGAAAAGCGCTTAACAAAATAAAGAAGGAGAGCAACAGAATGTTGATGCAGAGATGTCGATATTTCATGCTTCAACTAGCCACCGAAATGACAGAGGCAAGCGATAGACAATTGACTAAAATCGAGCAAAATAATATCCTAAGCAACGAAAAATATCTCTCAGACTATTACATGTCAAATGAAGAATGAAGAATCAGACAACTTCTATTTTAGAAAATGTTTATTTGTTGTGTCATTTCTAAATTGTTATTGTATATGTCGACATACTTGTTTTTTTTTTTTAGTACTATATTATGTGTTTAATCCCTATATTAAGTATTTAATACTTTAAGTTGTTTATGTAATGAAAATTTTATTAAATATATGGAGTCAATATCAGTCAAATACTATAGCTTTAAGTTATAAGAACATTATGTAGACATATATTGAAACTCATAAAATAATATGAAAAGATTTCATAACATACAGATAGAATAGTTACGATTACATTCTAAATATTGTAACATTACTAAATGATTATTACGGAGGAATTTTATTATTTCTATTCCTCATCTGACATCTTAACATCGGATAATGCTTGTTCCTCCATACTTGCATTCAAGTAAAATTCAACTTCATGCATTATCCATCCTTGGCGCGCTCAGTTGCGAGTTGACGAAAGTGATATCGACTTAAACGCATCAACATTTGGTTAACTTCTTTATGAATGCGGTGTAACGCCTCTTGCAGCAATTGCAAGGTATCGATGGACATGTTCTTTGATCTCCTTCAAGGAATTTGAATATTCTTTTCTTCACACAACTCTTGAAGAATATTCATCTAGGTAGACCAATATTGCCACTCTGATCTCATGGTACTCAAGGTGGCCGTTGTGTAACAAAGATTAGGGTTCAATGGATATTGAAAATTATTTGTTGAAACCTAATGACCACGCATTGCGGTATATAAGTCACTGACAATGTATCTCATAGTGAATTATTATATATAATCTTATAACAATCCGTGGATACAATTGAGTTAATTTTCACATACTAGTATATATTTATAGTAACTTGAAGTAGCTATGTTGTAACTAATAATTGCAAACACAAGTCACAGGTGCATGGCACGTGAAATCGCAAGTTGAAGATATAATTTCATTTGAAATCACATGTTGAAAATGTAATTCCAATTTGTCACGATAGCAGTCCATGTTATCATAAAATTGCATTTTCAACATGCAATTTCAAGTTGAAATTACATGTTGAAAATGCGATTTCAATTTAAAATCGCATTTTCAAAATGCGATTTTAAAAAGTAAATTAATTTTTTAAATAATTTGAAAAGTGGATTAATTTTCTAAATTATTATTTTTTTAGAATATTAAAAAAAAAAAAAAAAACTCACCACAGTGCCCTCAAAAAATAAATTTAAATTAAATTAATAATAATAATTTGAGTGAAAGGCCTGTCCCTACTTTGCTTGAAACACTATCAAGGGTTCCCCATGCCAACATCTGCAAATTTAAACAAAACTATATGCTTCCCATTTTGGCAACAACTTCTAACCTCTCTCTCTCTCTCTCTCTCTCTCCAAAAAAGTCAATGTCAACATTTGGAAAAAAATTAACAGTATGATACATTACGAAAACTCTAGATTGGTCATTTACTTTTACAATTTGATAGGACAGATTCTGTAATTCCATAATTCTTAGATATTATGCTATGTATGTAGAATCTAGTTTATCAATAATAATAAGAGCAATGTTACATTTATTTAAAATTTTATTAATAATTTATTAAAAGCATTCATATTCAAATATTATTAGAGGTTTAAATAATATTATTTTTTTCACAATCAATCATATTTAATTATTTATATTTTTAATAAAATTGTTAGTATGCATAAAATTATTGTAATAATAAAATGTCTCATATGAGATGATAAATATAAATGATCAAATCAAATAATAAACTCAACTTGTAAGGTTTTTAAAGCAGTACCAATAGGTGAGTGATTATTTAGTAGTTTTGGAATATGGACACGTACTACTTATTGGTATTATGATTAATGGGAAAAGTGGATAAGTGGGATACTGTGTTGGGTGATTGAGTAATATGAGAAGATATAATAAATAATAATTGGTTAGAGAGTACGAACACGTAGTACTCCGGTAATATTTTATAATTTTTTCTTGTGGGTAGTTCTCTAAAATTGTGTTTGATTAATAGAATTAATAAAGAAATGTAGGATCCCTGATCAAAAAATAAAAGATGGAATTTGAGATAATCATTTATTATGTATATATTTTGTTCTTTTTTCTGTACTTATTAAGATTATGAATCCCACACGTATTTCTCAATATTAAAAATTCTTTAATTTCATTAGATTAAATATCCATTACATATTTAATCTAATTAATAAAAATTACAATCAAATAAAAAATATAGCGTTAATTACCTAAAAGTCCTATTTACAAATGTTATGGTAACTCAAGTCTTATTTAAGATTTTTTAAACTAATAAGTCCTATTAGTAAAATTGAGAATAATATCAATTTTTTTAAAAAAATTTTTTTAAAGCTAAGAACATTATTAATTTTGCATAATAATTTTCCAAATAATTGTTTTACTAACCGAAGAAAAAAAACAGAGCATGAGATTAAACGTTTTTACCTTTCTACTTATTAGTTTGATTTAACTATCCATTAAAATCGAGAAGATTATCAATTTTTTTCAATCTTAAAAATGAAAATATTATCAATTTTTTCAATTTAAAAGTTTTTTTTCCCTAGTTTTGCATATCAATGTTTCATCATCATTCTCCTTTATGGATACAAAATTTTCAATTTTACACAAAAAAAATAATTCAATTTTTTCAAAAAAAAAAAAAAAGAGTCACATGTTTTTTTTAAATTTTTTTTCAATTTGAAAATTGATATTTTAAAGTTTTAAAAATTAAAATAAATGTCAAATCATCATATTCCTTTATAGATAATCCTAAATGATGAACAATCAATATTTGAAAGGCAATTTCGACTATTAAAAATTTAATGGGACTTGAAAATTCAAAAAATCTTAATTAGAACTTAATGGAGTATAAGTTCATAAATTATTATTTATGTGTAAATGCTCCAAAAATATAACACTGTGTTTGGATTGAGGGATTTGGAGAGAAAAGAAAAGAAATAGAGGGAAATGTATTTCTCTTCCTTGTTTGGTTATCTTAAGTGGAGAGAAATAGAAAGAAATGGAGAGAAACTCATTTCTCTCATAACCCTTATTTTCAATCTTCCCAAAAGTGGAGAGATTGGGAGAGAAAAGAAACCCACAAATGTTTATATTTTCATAATACCAATTTTACCCTTATAAAAATAAAAGAAATAAAATGATTGAAAATATAAAAAGGTTATTTTGGTAATATAACATAAAATAATTTCTTTTCTTTTCTCTTAATGAAATCTAACCAAAAAAGAAGGAGAGAAATCACAATCATTTCTTTTCTTTTATTTCTTACTTATCCAAACAAAAAGGAGAGAAATTACAATCATTTCTTTTCTTTTCTTTTCTCTCATTACTTAAGTAATCATTTCTTTTCTTTTCTCCCTTAAGTTACCAAACATAGCGTAAGTCTTACATGTTAATAATGTCAATCCAAACGTGTCATAAGAATATTGTTTGAAGATTACCCCAGATGGACCACCGAATATCTTCTCTATAATCCAATTTCCAATCTATCTATTTTCAGGGGTTGACTATCATCAATTTGTCAAAGAAGATTTTGCTGTGCAATGTTGATGGTTGATATGCTCTGATGGTACCACGTGGCATAAGGGTGTCAAATTTTCAAAAATCATCATTCATTTTTTTTTTTTTTCCTTCCTTGTGGCCAAAAATCATGCATTGAAAGCTCATGTTTTGATTTAGAAAAAAACACTATTGCATGCGTCATGCAATGTTGATTTGTTTTGTTTTTTATAGTTTCAACATTTCAGCCTGCCACGCTCAAAAAATTAGATTCTTCTAGAATACTCATGGTGTTATTTATATAATATTTTTAATAAATTATAAAAAAAAATTATAATGTATATTAAATGAGTTTAAAAAATTAGAATAAATTATCAATTGATTTTAATAGTTTGATTTAATTCTCATCAAACTCTATTGAAAATAAGTCTTAGTAAAATCATCACTAAAAATAATTTTTTTGACGATTTTTTGCACATGTCTTAAAAATTGACAGTTAGTGATTTTTGTTATCATGATTTTTTCAAATTGTCTCTAAAACTTATAATTAGTGACATTTTTTGTAATAAAATTTTTAAACTGTTGTTAAAAATTAACAATGAGTAAATTTTTTTAATAGTGCTTAGTAAAAAATGTCATTAATTATCATATGATCCGTTAGACAATAAGTCAATTGATTAGGACCTACACATAAATTTCTTAAAAATTATACATAAAATTAATATAAAATGATGTGATGAATTTTAATTTTTTTACTTTAAAGTAAAAATGATCAATTGAGATGTTATTATAAATTATATATGTAAATTTTGTTAGATATCATTTCCGCTTGACAAATGTTTCGCTTATAATAATTTTTTTTACAACAGCAATGATTTAGAATATTATCTAAATAATATCTCATAATATTTCAGGACTTCTAAATAATTATTGCTATATACATGGAATATTATTATCTCAAAAAAGCTATTGTGTATCTGTTTGTAAAAATCTAGTTTGGATCAAATCGTCATAGATAAATCGACAGACACAACTAAATCATCACAAAATAGAGTAAAAGTCAATTTTTGTGATTGAATTTTATGCCTTGATTGGTTTAAGAACTATTTGTTTACCGTATATAAGGATTTGATATAAGAGTGGGACTGGATATAATATGAGATGGGTCCTACATATTTTTTTATCTCCTTATATCTCGTATTTGGTTATTCCGGATATAGAAAATCCAAATAGTATATAATGCAAAAGGAGATATGCAATACCCTCATGGTATTGTATATATCTCCCACCGTCAAATATACCCATTTTTCATCCAAAGGTAAAAAGTAATCATTCTTCACTTATTACATCATATATCCTATCTTAATAAAACATAGTATAAGTGACATATATATAAGGAGTTTTCTTAGGTGTGCAACTCACAAAAGGTGTAAGTGGGTTGCACACCATGTGCCACTTACACAAAAGGTGTAAGTGTAAGTATAAGGTGTAAGTGAGTTGCACACCATGTGCTACTTACACAAAAGGTGTAAGGTGTAAGGTATAAAAGGTGTAAGTATAAGGTGTAAGTGTAAAGAATAAGGTGTAAGGTGTAAGTTGCACACCATAACCAAACCCTATATATAATTCATCTCATATCTTATAACATATTATATCACATCATTACCATTAGGTATTAGATATTCTCCTCAAACCCCTATATCGAATCCGAAACAATCAAATATAGGAATGAATTGAGTGAGAGCCCTATTTGTTTTTAGAGATAGAATTGAGGGGATTTACAGTGAGGGGATTAAGTAAAATTGTATTTATTTTGATGATAGTTATTAGTATAGAGATTGTTAAATTGTTTTTATATAAAATAATAAAAAAATACAAATACAAAAACATTAAAAACATTAATTTTCAAAAAAAAAAAAATTCCCAACATGTAAAAAATAAAAATAAATAAAAAATTTTCAAAAAATAAAAATAAAACAATGATTTTTACTTAACAAAAAAATACAAAAAATTAAACATTAATGTTAAAAAAATGCCCAAAATGTAAAAAAATAAAAATAAAAATAGTCTGTCAGACTAATTTCTAATATCAAGTCTCACAGGCTTATCCTAATCCCTTCCCCAAGGGAATTCATAGTCTGAAAAAGATTACAAATCTTCTCTCCATCTCTCAAAATAAACATGATATTAGTGAATCTTACCTCACTATGAATTTCAATCCCCTCCGTATAACCCAAACAAACGGGGCCAGAGAACTAAAATTAAAACACCAAAAATGTTTACTAATTACAAGAATAAAAAAATTAGATTAGACTATAATCAATATGTCACAATCAATTAAATTAAATTTGATCATAATTAACAAGTTATAATTGATAGAAAAACAATTTATGGTGTAAATAGTATGACGGTATGTATATATATATATGTGAACATATATATATAATAATAATTCCCAGATGAATAATGACAAATGTAAAGGACTTAAAGTCGCTATTGTCTGCGATGCAATGTAATATTGTCAATGAAAAATAAAATTGTTTAATTAGCTTAATGATCATGATGATGTGATGGGTTCACTGTAACTTGATATCTTCGTATATATAACTAATTATTTATTCAGATGTGATTAGAAGCTCGAATCCAAACTCCCCCGAATGTCCTGAATTTTTTGTTTTTTTGGGGGGCTTTAGGGAAATTCGAGACTGATTTTTTCGAGCTAAAAAATATTTTCGTTATTTATTAATGGGATTCGATTCCCTCTAGTCCACACATTTAGATTGTATGGTAATGTTTAGGCACACGAAGTTTATCATAAGTTTGGTCTCAATAATTTAAAATATTAATTTTGTAAGATTTTTTTACATATATTATTCATAAAAAAAATTAAGTTAATTTGATAATCAGGAACTCTTCATTTTATTGCGTTTATTCTTTAAAAAAAGAAAAATAATCTATTTTTAAAAATCTATTTATCCTTCAATCTTTTAGACAAATGTTAAAAATAAAGATGTTTAATATTATCAAATCGGCTTAATTTTTTTCCATAAATAATATGTACTCAAAATCTTATAATATGAATGGTTTAAATTATCAAAAGGAGATTGATCTCACAGGTCTAAATAACACTGTCCAATCTAGATTGTGGACGGATGAAAAATGCTTGCATCTAATTAAAGAGGTTTAGGTATGAATTAACGTGCTAAGGAGGTGTTTAATTAAGGATGATGCATATAGTTACATCATGCTTGCATAGCCATGGAATTCTTCTACACTCATCTGTTTCCATTTTCGAAGCTCTCCATTTTTCGTGTTTTTAAAACAAAAATTGTGAAAACTTTTAGGTTTTCATATCTTTTTTATTTTTTTAAAAATAAATTTTAAAATTTTAGAAGGGAATTTTATTTTTGGTTTTGTTTTAAGAATAAAAAATTTGAAAAACATAAAACTAGTTTGGATAAAAAAATAATAATTAAATAAGCACTCATCATTTTCATATGAATTTTTTATTTTCGGAGTGGAATCAAAATATCTTTTTGGTGCTTATTTTTATCAACTAGCTTCTATTTTTTTTTAACAAATTCAAAAAAAAAATTTTGCAAACAAAATTAATAGCTTTCAAAAATAATTTGTCAGATAATTTTTTTGTGTCAATAAATTTTTTTTTTGGAGAGCAAAACAATAGAAAATTATGCCAAATTCACCCTAGCCTCCTACCTAATACATTTTCAAACAAAAGAATTGTTTGTTGATCTAATTTTGACAAGAACAACAATATTGATATGAAGAATTGTTATGTGATATCAACATTTTGATGGTTTGTCTTTACAAAATTTTGTTAACTTTTCTTTGCTGTGTAATGATTTCCAATTTATCTATTGAAGAAAAACACTCAAATTTGAATTATATAGTTCAGTTATTTATTGATCAATTAAGTTATTTTGAATATTGTGAAATTATTTTGAAGGCACATTTGTTTGAGCGGATATGGTTTTAAGATTGGGATTGGATTTATAATCTAACAAAATATATAATTTGATATTTGACTAAGAAAATTAAGGTTAAGAAAATTAAGGTTTAGACTAATAATTTATTCGGATATGGTATCCCTTATATGGGAGACTACTGATTTTGGGAGGACCATGAAGAGGTCATACTAATTAGTTAAATTGTAAAATTGATTGAATTTTGTTAATCCACAATCATAATCCTAAGTCACTCCAAACATGAATTATGATACACAGTCCAAAGGGATTAACAATCCTAGGAATAGCAGTCATAGAAATTCTAATCTCATCTATTCTAGTCCATTCAATTAAACATGACCTTAATGTTTATGAAACTATTTTGAGACACCAAGGTGGAATTGGGATTGTTGTTGTACCATGAGATACAATAGCTTGCTGTGAGGCCTCGTGGGAGCTTGTCTTGAGCATATTTCAATGATTCGAGTAATTCATATTGTAGGGTTCATCTAATAGATCATCCATACCAAAATATAAATTAATTATTTATAACTCCATGAGAAGATCACATTTGTTTGTTTGTTTGTTTTTTTTTTTTTTTTTTTTTTTAAGAAAAAAGAAAATTCTATGATACACACACCCATCTATTTTTATGGTGTACGTTACGCATTTTTATGGTGTATGTTATGCAATTTTTTGATAGAGTTATAATAATTTGTGATTCGAAAATAAAGTTACGTATTTTGTAATAATATTACTCATTTTTATAATAATGTTACACAATTTTTTATCCAAATATTTTCTAACAAAAAAAAGTGTAACATTATCACAAAAAACACATAACATTACTACAAAATGCGTAATTTTATTTAGGGCAAATTATATTAAACGCCCTCAAACTATCTGTTATTTATACCTTATCTCCTAATGTTTTAAACCCAACAATTACCCCTCAAATTATTTAAATTTGAACGTTAAGTCTTTTTGATAGTCATTTGTTAGATATTTGGATAAAAAATTGTCAAGTGATTATATTAAATTTTATGACCAAATTACTCTATTTTATCGTTTATAAAAATTTAATATAATCATTATGTGCACAACATTTGATAATTTTTTATCTAAATATCTAACAAAAAACTAATAAAATGACTTAATGTTCAAATTCTAATAATTTCAGGGAGGTAATTGTTTGGTTTAAAATATTATGGAATAAAGTGTAAATGACTAATAGTTTGAGGGGATTTAATATAATTTACCCTTTTATTTATGAATCATAAATTGTCGTAACTTTACGAGAAAAAACACATAATATTTACTATAAAAATAAGTAACATATATTAAAAAAAACGTAACAAGGATGTATATAATACATATATTTTGAGAAAAGTGTACTGTAGTATTACAACAATGCTACATGGCCCAAATTTTCTTCACTCGAATGGCTCGAAATACTCAAAATGACGTCGTTTTGGATGTAAAACGACATCGTTTTGACATAATTAAGTCATTTGAGTCACACAAATTCACGTCACCAAATAATTTTCATAGCATTATCTGATTTAGTTATGACTTGCATATACATCCCCTTTTTAAGGGATGTGTATTATAGTATCACTCTTAATTTTCATGTTTGTTTTTTTGCGCGAAGAATTGAAGAGAAGCAGAGAACAATGACTTCGAAAGCAGAGACGGACCCAAGTGTAGACGGTAACGGGCTATGGCCCCCCTGCTTTGGCTCAATTGATTTGTGTATACGGCTACTTCCATGTGTATGTGTATCGGCCCCCCAGTTGACAAATATTCTATTTAATTTTTACCCCACTTTCTTATTTTTTTATTCTGCTTTTAATTCGAATAATTTCATAAGTACTCTACGTGAAAAAATATTTAAATTATGTTTCATTAATGAATTTAAACAGAAATTTAAAAAACAAAAGAAAAAAGTTAAGTGAAATATAAACAAAATATATAATTACATTTCACACACACATATATATATATATATATTCTTTTTCTAAATCTTTACTCAAATTCATAAATTGAACACAACCTTAGTATAACTCACTTTTATGTTTCTAATTTCTCTTCTTATTGTTTTCCCCTTCTTCTTATGTTTTATTTTATTTATTTATTTTTCTTCTTGTGTTTTATTCTCTTTTCTAACTCCATAACAGAACAATTATATTATGATGATTATATTTCTATGCCTAATTCTTTTTATAATATTATATATATTGCAATAGTATAATGAGTTCTATAATTCATATTCGTTGCTAATGCAATAATATTATATTAAATAATAAATAAAATGTGATAAAGTCTTATATTCTCTCTCTCTCTCTCTTTCTCTCTGTTGGTAAATTTTGTAATTTTTTTATTTCTTGTGTAGTGCTTATTGTTTAAGTGAGTGGTTTTTCAAAATAAAAAATGCAATTTGGTCAATAAAAAAAAATCTTAATTTAAAAAACAAATAAATCTACATTAAATGAATATTTTTATTCTAGATTTTGGCGAAGGATAGAATCTCGATTCTATTTCAAAGTGCTTCTCATTAATTTAAGGGGAACTCTTCCCGCACATAAGGTGAATACCATGTGTATCTTCTTTTATATATATATATATATATATTACATGCTATGTAAATTGTTCAAAAATCAAATTTTGCAATTTTTATTTTGTGATAATATTATATAGGACAAATTATAGTTACATCTCTTGAGATTTTTGACAATTACAAGATATTCTCCTTTAATTTCAATAATTATATAAATCTCTTTTATTTTTTCTGACATTATTAAGATTCCCCCTCCAGTTAATTTAACCCAAATAGTGTTAATTTGTTTGTACAAATGATCATAATACCCTTTAAGTGTAATTTACCTACATATTAAATTATCACTTTATTTCTCTCTCTCTCTCCTTTTTTTTTTTTTTTTGGTATTTCCTTGACTTTGTATTTTTTTTTTTCCACTAGAAGTTTTTGAACTTTTATAAGTTAAAAAAAAAAAAAAATCAATCATTAATGAAATTAAGAAAGAATATTAATGTTTCTTGTTTGAATTAATTTGGAGATTTAATTTAATAAAAATAATTTAAATGAAAGAAACAAATATGGTGTTGGAGAAAATACCAGAAACTAAACAATATTATTGATAAATGATGTAAAGAAAATGAGATACAAATAGATCAGGCTGAGGCAAGGATATCTCGTTTTCTTTAAGGAGATCAAGCCCACTACGGTAGGAAGAACCCAAATACCGATGCAGCAGTCACAACACTATGACTTGTCCCCTCCACGATACAACAGCCCGACCACTTGTCGTATGGTTCAGGCCAACTCTGCACAAGATGGTGAACCCAAAGCTCCACCAATAAAACACCCTTCTTTGCTAGTAATCTCTCTTGTATATAAAAAATAGGTTTTTATAGATAGAAAAGAGTAGACTATATATAGACTATAAGGACCTTACAGTTATACCAAAAGTAATGACCATTAAACAAGAAAATGGTTACACCAAAATAATGACCATTAACCAAGTTCATGAATTCTATTAACCTTCATTTATGACCAAGAGGTTACCACAGTAATAAAAGGTTACCAAAGTAATGAAACCCCATAAATAAATATAAGATATTAAAATGGTCCAACAATCCCCCACTCATTTTAATATCAACAAGGATAAAAGAGATTACCAAACAAAGATAGACTAATATGCATCATGAAGGTGTGCTCTGCATTGAACCTTCATTAGTGAAACAGCAACCTCTACTCCAGAGTCAGTAGTAGTCTCAGACTTGAACTATGACTGCTTAGGGGAAATAAAGAATTACTGCTCACACATAATAATCCAGATGTTGACATGAGCTTTAATAGCTAGCACATTACGGCCTTGTGCTTATCCCAGTTTTCATGAGCATATTTGAGAATAAGCCTTGTTCTCATAGAAAGCGACCCCACTTTCATGCTCACATAGGTAAAATCTGTCAAGGATGTTCCTGTAATTTACACACCCTACTCAACAAGAGCTACAGAATTTCATTAAGAGTATAAAAACTCAACCCTCCAACATTACAGGATAAATGCACTTACATCATAGGGATGGATAACAAAATATTAAAGAGTGCATTTTTTACAACCACCATATGATTCGTTCTTCCCATTGAACCTAGTTACAGGATCTCTGGTCCCTAGGTTGGGTATCCTCATACATGGTTTATGATTTTATAGGCTTTAAACCCATCCCCCTCGATGTATTCCAGACCCTATCTCTCGCCAAGGCCTTGGTTAACAGATCCGCAAGATTATCACAAGATTTTACATAATTCACAGTTATGATGCCATTACTCAAATAGGATCTCACATTACTGTGTTTCCTTCGAATAGGTCTGGATTTACCATTATAAAAATAATTGTTCACTCTACCAATAGCAGCAGTGCTATCACAATGAATTAACACAGGAGGAATTGGTTTTTCCCAAAAAGGAATTTCATGTAACAAATCTCTCAACCAATTCGCTTCTTCACATGCTGAAGCTAACGCTATAAGCTCAGCTTCCATTGTAGAATTAGCAATTATCGTCTGTTTTTTAGACTTCCAACCTATAGCACCACCACCCAAGGTAAAAATAAAACCCGAGGTAGAGAGAGAATCACCTGACAAAGTGTTCCAATCGGCATCACTATATCCCTCAAGTACCGCAGGATACTTGTTATAAAGCAAACTATAATTTTTGGTTCCAGATAAATATCTCATAATTCTTCCCATGGCTAGCCAATGATCTCGACTTGGTTTGCTAATAAACCTACGTTTGGCAAGAGGCTAAAATAGCCAATTAGCCAAAAAGTTACCTTTTTAGCCAAAAAGCCAACAACCCATACCAAAAAGTCAAAGATTCCCTTTTCTCTTTACTTTTTGCACGTCGTTTCGTAATTAGCCAAAAAGTTGGCCCAAACATACAGGTTTTTCTTACCAACCTTTTTAGCCAATTAGCCAAAAAGTTACTAAATTAGCCTGTTCCCAAACGAGGCCTAAGTACTCCAACAGCATATGCAATGTCAGGTCTAATACAGTTAGTAGCATATCTCAAACTACCAATCATGCTAGCATATTCCTTTTGATTAATCACTTCTTTTTCATTTGTTACAACAGATAAGTGTATGCTTGCATCAAAAGGAGTAGCAACATATTTACAGTCTAGAAAATTATATTCCTTTAAAATTTTCTCAACATAATGCGACTGATCAAGAAAAATGCCATCCTTAGTCTTGGTAATTTTAATTCCCAAAATAAAATTGGCTTCACCAAGATCTTTCATATCAAAGTGGCTATTAAGCATATTTTTGGTCTCATTTATAATATGCAAATTAGAGCCAAAGATAAGTAGATCATCCACATATAGGCTAATAATCACATGTGCATTCTCACAAGTTTTATAATATATGCACTTATCACATTCATTAGTCTTATAATCATTCTCAAGCATGCAGGAATCAAATTTCTCATGCCACTGTTTAGGAGCTTGTTTTAAACCATAAAGGGATTTAGTTAGCTTACACACTTTGCTTTCTTGGCCTGGCTCCACAAAGCCTTCGGGTTGGTCCATGTAAATCTCCTCATCTAGATCGCCATTTAAAAATGCTGTTTTTACATCCATTTGATGAATTTTTAAATCATGAATTGTAGCCACTGCAATCAATAGTCTAATGGATGTAACTCTAGTAACCGGAGAAAAAGTATCAAAGAAATCAAGATCAACTTGTTGCTTAAAACCTTTAGCGACAAGTCTCGCTTTATATTTATCTATAGTTCTATCCGGTTTAAATTTTTTACGAATGACCCATTTACACCCAATAGTTTTACAACCTGGAGGTAAATCCACTAACTTCCATGTTTTATTTGAAAGTAGTGAGTCTATCTCATCATTTACAGCCTCTCTCCAGAAAATAGCATCAGGTGATGATAAAGCTTCTTACACCGTATGAGGAATTTCTTCCACATTGTAAAGATAATAGTCGTACAAAATCTTTTTTCACCTCTAGCTCGTTTACTTCTTCTTGGTTGGATTTGAAAATTTTCTTTTTCTTGAAAAACTTGAGAAGGAGTAAAAGAGCTAGGCATAGATAAAATATTTTCAGATATTATTTTACCCCCACTATTTCTAGATTTGAAAGGAAATTTATTTTCATGAAAAATAGCATCACCTGATTCAAAAATAATATTATTTTCCATATCAAAAAATCTATAAGCTGTACTATGCAACGCATATCCAAGAAAAGCACAAGTGGTAGCTCGTTCACCCAATTTAGGTCGTTTAGGATCTGCAAGCCTCACAAAAGCTAAACAACCCCAAACCCTCAAATAACCTAGATTTGGTTTATGCCCCCGCCACAAATCATAAGGGACGATTTTAGTCTTTTTGTGTGGCACTCTATTTATCACATAGCAAGCTGTCAAAATAGCTTCACCCCAAAGATTTGAGGGTGCACCTGAATCAATAAGCATAGCATTCGTCAAGTCAATTAATGTTCTATTTTTTCTTTCAGCTACGCCATTTGATGAAGGTGAATATGGTGGAGTAGTCTCATGAATAATTCCCAATGACTGAACAAAAGAGTTGAATCCTAGAGATTCATACTCCCGGCCTCTATCACTTCTAATTCTTTTAATCTTTTACCGAATTGATTTTCCATTTCAAGAAGGAATTCTTTAAATTTCTCAAAAGCATCACTTTTATTTTTCAATAAATATACGTTTATGTATTTTGAAAAATCATCAATAAAAGTGATAAAATATCGGTTACCACCCCGAGTTAAAATTCCTTCAAACTTACACAAATCAGTATGAAATAATTCTAGCAATTCGGTATTTTTTCCAACACTTTTATGAGGCCTCTTGGTAATTTTTGCTTTACTGCAAACTTCACATTTCTCAAAATTTTTTGTCACTTTAGGAATTAATTCTAAACTACTCATGATTCCCACATATTTACTATTTATATGACACAAGCGAGCATGCCATAAATTAATAGAAGACAACATGTAAATTGAATTAGAAGATGGTGTCATAGTAATAATCATAAAATTGATCAGCAAGGCAATTTAAGAGATAAAAGTGACATTTATACTCATCTATATTATAGGAAGCCACTTTTGCTTCATGTGCCTCATAGTCTTCATCATTCATCTCCTCGGTTGGGATTTTGTTCGGATTTTTTTCGGTAAGAACATATGCAACTTTCAAAAGGCTAAGGTAAAAAAGAACTTTTCCTTTCCACCTCTTAAAATGAACTCCTTTGAACTTGAAAGGCTTGTTGAGATCTCCAATTCCATCATTGGTTTTTTCTGGTACTTGTTCCATGTTTTGATCTCCTTAAAATTGTTGGAGAAAATACCAGAAACTAAACAATATTATTGATAAATGATGTAAAGAAAATGAGATACAAATAGATCAGGCTGAAGCACGGATATCTCGTTTTCTTTAAGGAGATCAAGCCCACTGCGGTAGGAAGAACCCAAATATCGATGCAGCAGTCACAACACTATGACTTGTCCCCTCCAGGATACAACAGCCCGACCACTTGTCGTATGGTTCAGGCTAACTCTGCACAAGATGGTGAACCCAAAGCTCCACCAATAAAACACCCTTCTTTGCTAGTAATCTCTCTTGTATATAAAAAATAGGTTTTTATAAATAGAAAAGAGTAGACTATATATAGACTATAAGGACCTTACAGTTACACCAAAAGTAATGACCCATTAAACAAGAAAATGGTTATACCAAAATAATGACCATTAACCAAGTTCATGAATTCTATTAACCTTCGTTTATGACCAAGAGGCTGCCAAAGTAATGAAAGATTACCAAAGTAATGAAACCCCATAAATAAATATAAGATATTAAAATGGTCCAACATATGGAGATATAGATTTTACATGTAATAAATAATTATTTTTTTATTTTTTTATTTTCAAATAATTTATTTCGTCAAGTAAAATTCCATTTTAATTAGATGTAAGAAATGAAAATTTTAAATAGTTTATCATTCTCGAATAATTTCTTTATCTTTCATTCCCTATCAACTAATTTTAATTTATTGTAACCTGTTTTATATTTTTTTTTCACTTTTATATTTATTTTTAAAAATTTTATTATTAAGACGAGAAATATTGACTTTTTTTTTTTTTAATATCCATCGACTGGAATTTGAAAAAATCAAAGATGAAAATAAAATTTGAGAATAATATAAGATTGTGAAAAGATAAAAATGATAATTTTTTTATATATATTTATGAGGTTACATTTGGTAATTTTTATAAGTCAATTTTTTTATTATAAATATGAAATGTTATTATGTTTTATTTTTCTTTAAAAAAAAAATTTAATACACAAATATGTTTACAAAAGAAAAGAAAAATTCATGTTTCGTAAGTTGCTATGGTATGGAGTGATGCTAGCTAATATTGATGAAAAAGAAAAAAAATGATGAAAAAATAGAGGAAAAAGCATAGAGAAGAGAACAAATAATAATAATAATAATAATAATAATAATAATAATAACAATAATAATAAATTATATGGTGTTGCTATTAGTTGCAGTGACATTATGAAAAAAATGAATGTGAGAATAAATAGAAAGAAAAATGAAAGAAATAAAATAAAGAAAATGGAAAGAGATGGATAATTTCTCCAAATATGTATTTTTCATACCCAAAAAAATCAAATACCTATATGTATTTTTAAATTTTTATTCAAACTCTAATTTATCAAAATAGGTATTCATAAAATTGGTGGTCTTTTTAAAAAATAAAACATTTTTTACATTTTGTTTTGTAATTTTCAAATAAAGGATTGTATTTAATTTAGTATAAGGTTTGATGTGATCAATTTGTTAGCACTTTTCTTTTTCTTTTTTCTTTTTAGATAAGGGAATGTTTGGTTATTCTACTATATATGTGCTTGTCTTCACAATTTAGAATTTTTTAAAATATTATATAAAATTTAATAATTTTGTTCAACATTATTAAAATAATGTATGAATCTTTATTAATTTTTTGTAAAATCTCAGGGGAGGTAAGTGAAATTTACTATTTGAATATATAAGGGCAATCTTGAAATTTTTTACTCATAGTACACGACATCAACATAATGTCAGCATATTCTGTTAAATAAACTAAAAGAATATTAATAGTGGGAGAATCTTAATAATAGTTTCAAAAGTATGAGAGATTTCTATAATTATTGAAATTAGAGGGGGGTCCCTGGAATTGCCAGAAATCTCAAGGGAGATAAGTGTAATTTACTCGTATTATATCTTTTGTTGTTTACAAATATTTTGATAAAAAAAAAAAAGAAGTAATATTACCATAAAAATATATAATATTATCATAAAATTAGTAATTTTACTTCATTTCTAAATAACAAAATATCATAATTCTATAAATAAATAAAAAAATAAGAAATATTTATTATAAAAAAAAATGTAAGTAAATGTGTATAATATAGACTGGATTTTCATTATTTTAAGGTATACAACTGAGCTCTGTGTCTACGTCATGACACATAACACATCAAGGGAAAGGACCCCTCAAGTCAAAAATTTAGACGGGAGGGTGTTGTTTTAGTACATGGGATTCATGACGGATTCCGTATCGATGATTTAAATTATTTATTTTGTCAGATATTTTGTGTATATTGTCTATACAAAAACTTAGATCGATTCGATAATCGTAATTTGTTTAATTTATTGTGTTTGATACAAAAAAATATATGGTCTAATTTTAAAAACATAATTATCGGCCATTTTTTTGGGAAAAAAGTAGTAAATTTAATATGTTATAATTATCGAATCGATTTAATTTTTTGTATAAATAAAATATACAAAATGTTCGATAAAATAAATGGTTTCGATTATCAAAATGATATCTATGTGAGCTCCACAAACCCAAATAATACCCTTGAATTCAAATTTTAGACTAGAGAAAATCTATCTCCTGAGAAATTGCCTGTATTCCAATGCCGTCATTAATTGTGTTCAATTCTTTTTTATTTTTTATTTTTGTTGTTATATAATTTTTACTTTTAAAGTTGGACCAAAAATTTATTTATTTACTTTTGAGCAATGCAAATGTTAGAGCTGAGTAAGGAATTCGTGAAATCCGTAATCTGATCCAGTCCAGTCCAGTCCAATCCGATACGTTTGGATTGATTTTTTGAATCCGCAGTTCGGTTCCGGATTGAAGAATTAAAAATTCGTAGTCCACAGATTGATTCCGGATTGAACCCCACGGTTTCGAATTGGAACCGATTCAGACCGTATATAAATAGTCTATATTTTTATTATAAATCCTCCCCCATAATATCTTCTCTTATTTTATATAAAATCTAAACTCAAACCTAAAACTGTATAATATATTCTTTTATTACTTTTGTTTGTTAGTTTTTAATTTTAATTTGTAATGGTGTAAATACTTATGGTGAAACCAGTTTTCTTCCGGTTGTTTAAATTCTAGAACAGTATGTTGTTATTATAGAAAAACATGTTGCTATTGTGAAACTAATGTAGCGCTATGTTTATATTTTT
Source organism: Camellia lanceoleosa (assembly GCA_025200525.1). NCBI lineage: Eukaryota > Viridiplantae > Streptophyta > Magnoliopsida > Ericales > Theaceae > Camellia > Camellia lanceoleosa. Next base: position 60,622,121 of record CM045762.1, read on the forward strand.
ATGAAATTAAAGTGTTATATATATATTTGTTATTTAATTATGTGAATTTATAGTCCTAAACCGATCCAATCCGTATTTAAATGGATTGGTTCGGATTGGTTCCATAATTTAAACGGATTGGATTGGTTCTAATTTTTCAAGAACCGTAAATAACGGATTAATCCTAATTTTACTTCAATCCGATTCAATCCAGACATACTCACCTCTAGCAAATGTATGCAACTGTTCAACTAGACATTGGATCTTCCATCAAGAATCTCTTCGTTCTTTGTTCCAAACGAATTCTTTATTATAATGTGACATATATATATATATATATATATTTGTTTTAATCCTGGTCACAAGGTAATTCTCTGATGCACAATGATTATTGGTGAATAATTTAGCACGTCAATACATGCATGAGAATTAAGTTGTGGCACCACATGTTATCTCAATCTCTATGACTATTCCTTTTGTTTTTTTTTTTTTTGGATCCAAATCTATGACTATTCTAGACCTACGTAAATGACCCGATATTTAATAGAGAGCTCATCATGTAGGTCCAGGATTTTACGTTACCGCACAGTTAGGCAACGTTGACTTGGGTTTGGTGTGGACAACACTGATATAAAACGTCTTGATTGTCATAACCTTCAATTGGACGAGTGCCTTGCTCAAGTGCAAATTTGATGGGCTATTTTGAGAGGTTGATAAAAAAAATTATTTTTTAGTTTTTTTTTAATTTATTTTATCTTTTTATGAATAAATTATATAAAAGTTGATATGACTCAAAATTGATAAAAAGTTAGAACTTGACTTTTTACTAACTTCTCAAAAGAGCACGATGTCATGCAGCGACATGTGCTATGTATAATATATTTGTGAACGTCAAGCTGAAACTTTTGTGGGAGTTGTTCTTACTTGACAAAGCAGTGGACTTACATTTGATAAACAATCCTGTTATATTATCTAATTGAGGTTCTCCTAATTTCATCTTTAATGATGTAGTTAAGACTAATGTAAAGCAATCCCCCCACATGTTCTCTCTCTCTCTCTCTCTCATCTTTAAGTCTTCTAATTTTATATCGTTGAGGGTGGAATTAGGAGATCTAAATTAAGAGGATGAATCATTTTTCTTTGACAAAACTAGTTAAAAGATAAGATAAGAGGATTTGAATTTGGTAGAGTTCAAGTACCTCAGAAAAAAAAATCAATTTCATTACGTACTCAAAAGAGTCGGTCCTAAAAAAATCCTTAAAAGAATTAAACAGCAATCCCTCCATTGTTTCATTATGTGAATTTAATTTTGATTATCTTCATTACATGATATACAATGAAAATATCTATTTTGAGATATATAGAGTTATGAATTAGTTATATTAACATATTTTTTAGATTTTAATTTTAATTTACTTTTACCAAAATATTTCTTTAGCTCTTACACTTTAATTTCTCCAACAATTTTTTACACGACATTGTTAAATTGAATCCAATTATAACTTGATTTAAAATGTAGAAGGTTAATTGAGACAATTAAAATATCAAGGGGTACGTAAAGTAAAATTTGGTGTAAAATACAGGAAAATTCTATTTTTACACACCAAATTATTTCTGTATACATTTTTTCTCAATCCATACATTTAGTAATTTGATTTTTACTTATTTATCTCTGTCTACATATTTCACATTCCAAATATACCCTCACCCTCTATGCGCACATCCTCTCATTCCATCATTTCTCACTCTAAAAACCTGAAATCACATGTGAAAGCAATGAACCTCTACGTACCGGATTCCGCACTAGATGAAAGTGGATCGGGGCTCCGCACTTGGTTGGACTATCTAGGGACTGCGACTCCTACCACAGGAAGCACCGTTAGAGCTGCTCGGCCGTGGTTGGCCGGATAACCACTCCGGCGTGGAAATTAGTGATTGAACCAAGGATGTAGAGGGAATTGAGTTGGTATGTAAGTGTGATTTTTCTTGGAATAGTTCAGTTCCATTCAGTTACCTTCAATATGAAGCTTATGTAGTATATATAGTGTTCCTTGCTTGCTTCTCAAGATAGTTTCATAGAGCTTGGGTGCTGCCAAATGTCCTTTTACCATTGCTCCAGGTAGGGGACCACCTGGTAGTTGTCATTGAATGCATATACTCATTGTAGTCATGCTGATAACAAACTACATTCCTTTGGTTCAACAACTTCCGTGATTCTAGGTGTAGGGGACCAGCTAAGGTGGCAACTTGCACATGTTCATGCTCACAACTTCTACGTTTTTCTGTGAGGTTCCCTCTGCTCGGTATCTTAGTACTCTAGTTCGGCCCTAGACCAGACTTCTGTTGGGACGGGCTGGTCCATTCAGACATCTTCGTGTGGGCTCGGCCCACTTTTAGTTCGGCACATAGGTTCGGTATTGAAGCTCAGCCCAGCTCGGCATTGTGGCTGGGCTGGCCTTTCCTTTGCGGGTTGGGCCCAAGTGCTTGACGACTTGGGTTGGCGGTTTGGTCTCGAAGTTGGGCTTCATTGGCTTGCCCATATGTTCATCTAATCCACTAAATAATCCACTTGGATTTGGGCTTTAGTGGATTGGGCCGGCACAAGGCTTGGATCCGACCCATTGCATATTCAGCCCCTTCATTTGCCCCTTAGCTCGAGCTAAGGTTCCCCTTAGGGGGAGCTATTGTTCTACTTTCCAAGCGTCGCGTCATTTCGGATCTCCTCCAGTTCGGCCTTGGTGACGGTTCAATCCTGACACACAACTCCTGCATGCATCTTTTCATGTAACACGTGGCGACGTGTGATAGGTGTGCAGAGATAGTGCGTCAATTCCATACCAAGGGTCGTACTTCGTGTACCTGCGCGCCGGCTAGTGCAATAAATGCTCTGACTGTCAATTCAAATCCTTTTATCTGCTCTTTCGTTCCTCTAGGGAGTTTCAAAGAAAGAAGAAGAACCCTTCCCATTCTTCTGAACCAGTCTCGTTGGTATTCTGCTCAGATTTTTTCGCCGCCGGCCTTGCTACCGCTGCTCTAATCTCTGTAAGTTCTGTTGTGATCCTTCTTCTCTTGTCCTTTTCTATTTCATTCATTTCGTCTAGCCCTTGCATCGCTGTGATCCACATTCTGTTACTTGAGTTCTTCCTCTGTCCTATTAGATTTGTTAGATGGGAAAGTTTCGTTCTCTAGTTGACACCCCCGAGGCCATGGCCATGTTCCGCCTTGATTATAATATCCCCAATGACGTTACCCTTTCACTGGCAAAGGTTGATGCCAAGCGTATAGGGACCAGGAGTACCGTTGCCTTTCCAATTGTGGCCATTGTCGAGGGAGGGGTTCGGTTTCCCCTCGACCCTTTGGTGCGCCGGTTTCTGCATCAAGTTCAGTTAACCCCAATGCAAGTGTCTGTGAACCTGTTCCGTGTCGTCTGTGGTGTATCTGCCCTCAATAGGTGGTTGGGTTTGAACCTTGACATATGGGATATTTTAGGTTGTTACACTCTTTCACACGACAAAGACCACAGCATGTACTATCTGCGTATTCATTCACTCGACTGTCATCTGGTGACTGGGTTGCCTGACTCAGATAAACACAACGATGATTTTCTGCAAGTTGGTGGCAATTGGGAGTTCCCTGCTGGGATCGAATTCCAGTCTGAACGGATGCCTCAAAAAGACAGCTACCCAGGTTTGGGTCCTTCCCCCTAGTGTCTTATGTATTTCTTGCCTTTGTTTTGGATGTTATTTTAATATGGTACTTCTTTTCTTTGCAAAGGCCTCTCGTTTTCAACGCAGGCTGAACTGGGAAAACGTTGAAGCCATAAAAGCTACTCTGAGGTACAAAAAGAGATCTGCGCCCGAATTGTTGGATTACTAGTCGACCTACCGCTCTATCATTCCAAAGAAGGCGAGACTGCCTGCGTCCCTATCGGATTCGGATACTGAAACAGACACATCCCTCACTCCTCTGGTTACGAGTCACCGTCGAAGCCAGGGTGCATTGTCTAAGAGAACGCTCTCTCCTGTCCCCAGTTTCACAGGAGGTGGGTCTGTGGCGAAGAGAAGGGTGTTGGTGGATTTAGAGGCTGAGGCCTTTGGCATCTCTGGTGTTTTTGAGACTCCACTGGAAAAAGCCGAGGCGAAGAGCCTCATGGAAGTGAAAATGGAGGTGGGAGCTTCTGGGACCCCTGCGACTGCTGCCCAGCTCTCAACTTCGGTTGCTGCAAGAGCAAAAAAGAGAAGAAGATAAGCTGGCAAAGTAGTAGTGGGGGAAGCTTCTGAGGGTCCTGCTGAGGATGAGGCATTTGAGAAATGGGAGCTGCCGATGTCGCATCAAGGCAGACCAATTTCTACTTCTGATTCTATTGTTGCTTCGCAAGATTTTGCTTTTGATTTGACTAGGTTTCTGTTGATGCCGGTTGACATGTCTGACCATAATGGGCCCCACGATATTCCCATTCTGAAGGGGACCCTTCAGATAATGACCACTGCAAGTGTTTTCTTGTTCTGCTTGCTTTTGGTGTTATACTGTTGTTTCCTTCTTTTTTAATACTTTACTGTTCTTTGTAGTGTATTTAGAGGATGCATTTGTCTATTACTCATGCTGAAGAACTAGAAAAGGTCATGCTAGAGGCCGCAATGAACGATGAGAGACTGACAGTAAGCCTAGAGACAGAGAAAGAGGGACGCCGAACTGCAGAGAGGGAAGCATTTCGTTTGAACAAGATTGTTGCTTCAGCTGAAAAATCGAAGGAGGCTGCTATTGGAACACAGGCTCAACTCGAGGGAAATGTGGCTGAGCTGGAGGCCGTTGTTACGGTGATGGCTGCCGAGTGCTCTGCGTTGGAAGCCAAGCATTGGCAACAAGGTTGGGATGAAGCTGGGGCTGCCTACAAGGAAGAGGTGCTAGTGTTGCGCGATAAGCTCTTTCTAAAGGGTTGAACGAGTGCTTTAGCTGCTGCGCTGGTTCTCGAGGGCTCTCCCTTGTTTCAGAATGTCCCAGTTCGCTCTAGATCCTTAGGTTCTAAGACCGTCTCCACCCTTGCTGCTCTTCCGTCTGAAGTTTCCCCACAAGTTGAATCTGCAAACAAGACCCAAGACAGTAATGCTGCCATCGAAACGGTGAATGTTGAAGGGGTATAAACCCTAGAGACTGAAGCCGCGGGAGATGTGGTTAAGGGAGCTTCTACTTCTCAGGAAGTTAGAGCTGCCTCTACTTTTTCTCTCCCAGACGATCTGAACGAGATTGTGGACACTGCTCCTGAGGTTCCCTTTGTTAATGAAAGCTGAAGTTTTTTCTGAAAGGAATTGAAGTTTTTGTTTGTTTGTTTTTTTTTTTTTTTTATGTACTGTGGCTCGGTCCCCTTGACGAGCTTTCTTTCTAGGCTAGTCCAGACAATTTTTCTTTTTCTTTTTTTCTCTGTTGCTGGTTATGAGGCCATCTGTGCCTTTTATTGAATTATGGGATTTTCGTTTTAAATTTGCAATCTGATGCTGTTTTGCTTCTAAGTCTGAATGTTTTCTATACTGTTTGCCCCTGGCCGAGCACTGTTAGGACCTTGGGGCCGAACAGATGCTCGGTCTGGTTCTGTACTGCTTGAAATAGGTGCTCTGTCTAATTCTGTACTGCTTGAAATATGTGCTCTGTCTAATTCTATACTTCTAGCCCCTGGTCGAGCACTGTTGGGACCTCAGGGCCAAATAGAGGCTCGGTCTAGTTTTGTACCATTTCCCTCCGGCCGAGCACTGTTGGGGCCGTGGAGCCGAACAGATGCTCAGTGTAGCTAACAAATATGTGGTATGGCTGTGCTTGAGTTCGTAAGAGGGTCTTACTTAGGTCCAGGTTGGTTCTTAAAAAACAATTGTTTGCCCCCACCTAGAGCTAAGTAAGATCGGTACTAAAGATTGTGCTTTTAGGTAGAGCTGCTTGAGTTTGTTTCAACTTTGATAGCACAGATGCATTGGAATGAGATAAAGGCATGAAGAGGTGTCTTACTCAGGTCCAGGTTGGTTTGAAAAAACAATTGTTTGCCCCTACCTAGAGTTGAGTAAGACTAATGTTGGAAGTTTTCTCCTGACAGAGCTTGGTCACGTTTGTTCCAACTCTGTTTGTTTGCATCAGTACTGAAGTGTTGATGTGTTGATACTGAAGGAATTCTGTGGATTCAAAGATGTTTACTTAAGATATGTTAGTGTGGTTTCCACCAAGCAATTCCACTTGGCTAAAGTCCAATTTAGTTGCCAACATTATTCCACCAAGCAATACCACTTGGCATGTTTGAGTGCTAACCAAATTTAAATTCCATCCAGTCGTTCTGAAACTAAGTCCATTTAGGTTAAGGCCAAAGTTAAGTCCGTTTGATAAACATCAAAGCTAATTCCGTTTGGTAAGAACCAAAGCTAATTTCGTTTGATAAATATCAAAACTAATTCCGTTTGGTGAGAACCAAAGCTAATTCCATTTGATAAACATCAAAACTAATTCTGTTTGGTGAGAACCAAAGCTAATTCCATTTGATAAACATCAAAGCTAATTACAAGAATTTGATAAATTTGAGAGAAGTGGTGGAAGCATTTGCATTGGACAACAGGTAAATGCCTTTACATTCTGATAGAGAAGTTGGGGGATAATTCTACTGATAGTATTTATTGAGATTTGCTACATTCCAGGGCCGAGGTATAGCTCTGCCTTTCAGATCCTCTAGGTAGTAAGCTCCATTTCCAACAACGACTGTAACTTTGTACGGACCCTCCCAGTTAGGCCCAAATTTGCCCTCGTCAGGCACCCTTTTGTGATCCATAACTTTTCTCAAAACCAGTTCTCCTAGTGTAAATTGCCTTGGGAAAACTTTTTGATTGAAACTTCTGATGAGCTGCTGCTAATACACTTTAAGTCTGATCAGCGTTGCTTGTCTTCGGCCCTCTGCCATATCCAGTGCTTGTGCAATAGCTTCCTCGCTACTAGTGCTTTCAAATAATTCAGACTGAAGGGTTGGGAGACCTACTTCGAGTGGGATGATGGCCTCTATTCCATAAGTTAGGGAGTAAGGTGTTTCTTCTGTTGAACGCCGTGTTGTGGTTCGGTAAGCCCATAATACGTGAGGTAACTCTTCAACCCATTTGCCTTTTGCATGTTCAAGCCGTTTCTTTACTCCGTTGATGATGGTTTTGTTTGACGCTTTTGCCTGTCCATTACTCTGTGGGTACCCTGGAGAAGAGTTCCTATACTCGATCTTGAGGTCGGCACAAAACTTTCTGAAGATCTTACCATCGAACTGTGTTCCATTATCCGCAATTAGTATCCGCAGGATGCTGAAACGCACCACCACGTTCCTTATGACAAACTGCTTTGTGTCCGCTTCTTTGATACTTGCTAGCGCCTCGAATTCAACCTACTTAGTGAAATAGTCGGTTGCAGCAATGAAGAATCGCATGTTCCCAGTGCCTCGCGCCAATGGTTCGACAATATCCAGACCCCATTGCGCAAAGGGCCATGGGCTGGTGAGTGGAGTAAGAGTTTTGGCTGGCTGATGAATGAGTGGAGTAAACCTCTGACATTTATCACACTTTTGTATGTACTGCTGTGCATCTTGTTGCATCTGTGGCCACCTATACCCATGAGTGAGGGCTCGGTGTGCCAATGACCTTCCGCCAATGTGGCATCCACAAATCCCATCGTGAATTTCGTAAAGAACGTTCTCAACCAGATTTGGATGCCCACATAGAAAATAAGGGCCAAGATAGGAGCGTCTGTACAGCTTCCCAGATGGTGAGATCCAAAATTGAGCTAATCTGTGTCTGACTTTGTTGGCTTCCCTTTTGTCTTCGGGGAGAGTACCAAATTTCAGAAAAGCAAATATTAGATCCATCTAGCTCGACTCTAAGTTATTGCAGAGGACTGGAGATACAATACTTGGTTTTGGCACAAACTTAACCCAAACTTTTCTAGCATCCTTTGTATCCACTGACAAGCCGAGGCATGCCAGAGCATCAACGTGGCTGTTTTTGTCCCGACTGATTCGTTCTACTCGTATGAATTGGAACTTTTTAAGCAAGTCCTTGGCCTTGCCTGCGTACATAGCCATTCTTTCATCTCAGGTTTCATAAACCCAAAAAGCTGGTTTACCACTAGTTGTGAATCGCTAAAAACAAGAAGCTGTTCTGCACTGAAGTGTTTGGCGCTGCGTAAGCTAGCCAATAACGCTTCGTACTCTGCCTCGTTGTTTGAAGCCTTCCAACCGAGCCTGAGAGCCTGTTCCCAGATAAACCTTTCTGGTGAGATAAGTACTGCTCCTGCTCCCGAGCCTCGGTTATTGTAACAACCCTCATACTATTTACCGATTAATGACTAATTAATTACCGATTACTGTTAAACTGAGATCGAATATGAAAAGTAATTGAACTGATCGAATTCTTGAATCGATCGACCGAAATCTGGCCGAATTGATTGCCTGTATCTGTTTGAATTGCATTTTATCTGTTTGACTGTTGAATTATCTGTTCAGTTTGTTTTGTTTAAACTGTTAATTGAAGGCCTTATCGGCGGCCGAACCCGAAATCGATTAGTGTTTTGTGATCATCATAATTTATATGATTTTATGGTGCAATTATCTGAAAATTGATTTAGTATGATTAAAGTAGATTAAATAAGGTAAAACACATAAATTGCCTTAATTACGAAATTGCCATTATTAGTGGGCCATGTAGACTATATACATTTGAGACTTGCCTTCATTTCATCTCACACAATTCATCAGCTCCTTTTCTTGTTCCCACCGAATTAGAGAAAGAGATTAGGAGACTAGAGTGTATTCATCTTGCTCCATCTTGAATTGGCTTGGAGAACTTGAATGATTGAAGTGTAAATTTGCGAATTGAACCTCTAGCCTTGTAATTGAAGCTCTAGGTAGGAGAATCAACCTTTCATTGTTGTATTTAAGATAGTTCTTGCATGCCTCATGCTTAATTGTAGAGTTAAGGCATGAATTGGTTCGATGATGTTGAATTAGAGCTCAATTGTTGCATGCATGTGCATATTGATAAGCTTTGAGGTTGTAATTCATCATTCCTCACATGCATGTTCATAATATTGTTGTAATTCATGTTGTCATCATGTTTTTGAAAGATTTGAGCTAGCATTGAAGCTTTAAAATGATTGGAATTCATGCATGTCATGTTTGTAGCATGTTCATGAAAATTGATTTGAAATTGAGTTTTAATTAAACACCCTTGGGCTTTGATTTATCAAATTGACCTTGGTAACATGTTGTTTTATGAGTTTACTTGTGATTTCCAGAAATTTGGCCCAAGAGGATCGAATTTAGTGTATTTACACTTGATTTTTGGCTTGAAGGTGCAATCTAGGTTTTCCAGATTTTGCACTCTGCTCGAGCGAAGTGGCGCCGGCGAAATTCGAGTATCCAAGATGCCGCATTACATCCTTTCGGCGAAAGGGTTTTTGGCGCTCAAGCGGGACCTTGTGTCTTGCGCTCGAGCGGCTATCGAGCGCCCAATCGAGTGTGATTTTTGAGTATCCAGTACCTTTTGGTCCGCTCGAGCGGGAAAGTTTACGCTCGAGCGGGGACCTTTATTGCATGTCCGCTCGAGTGGGGAGATATGCACTCGAGCGGGACTCTGTTTTTCTGAAAATTCTGAAAATGTTTTCTGAATACATCTTTGCATCCTCATCCCATCCTAGGCATTCTTAGGCCTAGTTTAAGACATCTTAATGAGGATATAGATGTAGAACACACTGAGGCATTTAGGGATTAAATTATTATTATCCTTCCAACTGTGTAGCTTAGTGTGTGTTCGTTCTGTACTGTTTAGGGTTGGCATTTCGAGGAGACGCTCTAGCCTACTGTAGCCCAGAACTCTGTGAGTAACAATTGTGTAAAGATATGTTCAAAATGATTATCTTTTGAACACTGAACTGAACTGTTTACTGAATTGATATTAATTACTAAATGAATGTATGTCCTTTATTTCTGAACTATACTGTGGCATCCTTAGCACCTACTGTTTACTGTTACTGTTACAGAGATCTCTGTCGGTTCCCTCGTAGAACCACAACTGTTTACTGATTGATGGCCATCATTACTGTTCGGTCTTTTAAGACCTACTGTTTACTGTTATGCTAATGGATGTACCACATATGACTGATCGACTGAAAAACTGAAATACTAATTTAATGAACTGTTTTCATTACTGTAAGGACATTCATTCTAAACCTCTTTACGCATTATGTTATTCACTAGGCTTTAGCTCACTGCACATATATATATGTAAGTGTACAGGCACCGGATCAAAACTAGAGGCGTCGGGGTAAACTCCAGTTTTGTTAAGCCAACCAATGTGCCTCACTGCGAAGTTCTGAACCTGCCAAGCTATGCCTTAGGGGTGTTTTTATTTCCCTGTCTGTCTTTGTACCGTTTTGTAACACTGTATAGACTGAATGTTTTGCACTGTACTGTTTATCGGGGATTAAGTCCCTGTTCTGACTGGTTGTATATGATATGCATACTGTTTTGTATTGTTCTGCATAAATGTATGAAAAATCTTTTGGCATCCAGACTGTCACAGCTCATTGGACATTGTTTATTTACTGTATTGGCTTCCGCCAAACCCTCAGATCAGATATTGTATTTACATTAGCGGGCCTTGGTAACCTAGGGTTCTTGGCGATTCTGATGCTAAACCCATAGGGGCGGGTTTGGGTCGTGACAGTTATTGGACGACCCGTCAACATAGAGCTGCCAGATGTTTCCAATAAAGAGTTTCCATGCTTCCGAAGCACAGGGCTTTCCCTGTTCGGTGATGCATGACATCTGAGCTGAACTAGGATTCCCCGGTCCAGTACTCTGGGTGGGAGCAAATTCTACGACGAAATCTGCTAAGACCTAGGCCTTGATCGCCGTTCTGGGCGGATACCGAATGTCAAACTAGCTAAGTTTTACTGCCCATTTCGCTGTTCGGCCAGAGAAATTAGCTCAGCTAAATACAGATCTGATAGGGAATTCAGTGAGGACGTTAATGGTATGCCCTGGAAGTAATGTTGCAACTTTCTTGAGGCGATAAGCAGCGCGTAAGCCAACTTTTCCAATGGTAGATACCGTGTCTCGGCATCTAGTAGAGTCTTGCTAACATAGTATACAGGCCTCTGTTCTTTGTTAACTTCTCGAATTAATACTGCGCTCACAGCACGATTTGAGACTGCTAGATAGAAGTAAAGCTCATCTCCTGGTTCTGGAATGGACAGTAGAGGAGGTGTGCTGAGGTATCTTTTGAGACTTTGCAGTGCTTCGATACACTCGCAACTCCATTCAAATGTTGCCCTTTTCCTCAAAAGTTGGAAGAAGGGCTTCATCTGATCTGAATATTTGCTGATAAACCGATTCAGTACGGCCGCCATTCCGGCCAGTTTTTGCAGCTCTTTGGCCTTTGTTGGTACTTCAAGATCTTGTATTGCTTTTATTTGGTCCGGATTCGCCTTGATTCCTCTGTGAGTGACCATATATCCTAAGAACTTCCCTGTTCCTACCCCGAAAGCGCATTTCGAGGCATTTAGGCGAAGCTGATGGTTTTTCAGGATGCCAAAAACTTCTCTGAAGTCTGTGAGGTGGTTTTTAGCGAGCTTGCTTTTTACTACCATATCATCTATATAAGCTTCCAAGGTTTTTCCAAGTTGATCCTTGAACATCCGAGTGATCATTCGTTGGTAGGTCGTCCCAGCGTTCTTGAGGCCGAATGGCATTACTTTGTAGTAGTAAGTTCCTCTTGGAGTGATGAATGTTGTCTTTTCTTGGTCCGGACCGAATAGTGGTATCTGGTGATAACTGCTATAAGCGTCCAGAAAGCTCATGTGCTCATGCCCTACTGTTGAGTCTACTAGTTGGTCGATGCGGGGCAGCGAAAAGTTATCTTTAGGGCAGGCGTTGTTTAAACAAGTGAAGTCAATGCAGACTCTCCATTTTCCGTTCTTCTTCTTGACTACAACTGTGTTGGACAGCCATTACGGGTATTGAACTTCTCTAATTGCTCCCGATGCCAGGAGGTTTTCGACTTCGACAATCACTGCCTCAGTGTGCTCAACTGATGACCTCCGATTTTTCTGTACTATGGGCTGAGCTGAAGGGTTGATGTTCAGCTTATGGCAAGCGAATTCTGGGTCCAACCCAGGTGTATCATATGCTGACCATGCGAAGACTTCCATATTTTCCCTCAGTAGTTCCAGCTACTGAAGTTTCTCATCAATGCCCAGCGAGGTACCGATAAGGAAGTACTTTTCTGGATCATCCTCTTTTACCATGACTTTCTCCAGACCCTCTACCATTTTTTCCTCTGGGGCTCCCCCTACATCTTCCAAGACCGGGTGTTTGGCCATTTCCACTGTCTGTACCTGATTGTAGAGTTCCTTTAACTTTAATGCCGCCATGAAGCAATGTTTGGATGCAACTTGATCCCCTGAAATCTGCTCTACTCCGTATTCCGTTGGGAAATGGATGAGCTGGTTGTAGGTTGAAGGGACCGCCTCCATTTGATGAATCCATGGACGGCCAAGTATGGCGTTGTAAGGGGATGGTGTATTAATAACTAGGAACTCTATCTGGAGGGTTTTTGTTCCTGTCACAACTAGCAACACTATTCTGCCAAACGGTCATTTTGGCTGTGGGTTGAAGCCAACCAACAGGGCTGCCGCTGGTGTGAGGTACTGCTCGGAGAAACCAAGCTTTCTGAACAAGTCATAATACAAAATGTCTGCTGCACTACCTTGATCTACCAAGACTCGTTTTACATCAAATCGTCTCCCAATTCCCACAGTTATAATCAGTGCATTAGTATGTGGGTGCTGTATGCCTTCTAAATCCTTCCTAGTAAATGAAACAGTGTACAAGGGGGATTTGGGTACTGTACGTACCTTTTTCAATGCAGGCTCCACTGACATGACCTGCTGAATTTGCACGGCCTTAGCAATTTTTTCTTTCAGTGTCTCCTCAGATTCTTAAGTCGTTGTTCCGTGGATCACATTTATTATCAACCGAGGTGGGTGCTCAACATTCAGTTCTGGAGGTGGGTTCCCCAGTTCGGTCACTTCCTTATCCTGATCAATGTAATCCCTGAGGTGTCCTGCTGCCACTAGGTCCTCCAAGTGTTGCTTCAATGCCCTGCATTTCTGAGTCATGTGCCCTCCTGTCTTGATGGTAAGTGCATCTGAGCTTCTGGTTGCGCCGAGCCGGATCTCCCAACATTTTCGGTGGCCAAACAAAGAAGGGCTCCCTGTTGATCTTTTCCAGGATTCGACAGATCGGCTCTTTGAATACAGTCACAACGGCTTGGTGGGATTTGGACTTATCTACTTCATTCACTGGGATCCCTCTGTGTTCTCCTCGATCTGTTCTCTTCTTGTGTCGAGCTGTTTGTTCTGCTGATGCTATCTCGATGGGAATCAGATCATCTTCGAGGAGAGCGTATTGCTCAATCCTGGCACGCAAGTCTTTCAATACTGTGGCCGGGCGCTTGGTAAACGATTGTCTCAACTTACTTTCCGGGCGTAGACCACGTTTGAAAGATAGAACAACCATCTGTTCGCTGCACACATTTTCCTCCAGATCATTGTACTCTTCCCAATACCTCCTAGCATAACTACGCAGTGTTTCTTCCTACTCCTTTTGGAGGCCGAACAGTGTATTCGGCTTCTTCGGGATCTTAGTGTTGGAGACGAACTTGGCTAGGAACTCTTCGGAGAGCTGCTTCCAGCTATGGATCGATCCAGCGGAGAGTCGATTGAACCATCGAAGTCCGATTTCTCCCAAGCTAGATGGGAAGACTTTACACATCAGTGCCTCATCTTGGGTCCATAGGGACATCATCTGTCTGTAATGGCTAATATGTGTCAGCGGGTCCGACTTCCCGTCGTATGAAGTGAACTTTGGTGGGGTGAATTTCTTTGGAGGTCTCATGGTCTCAATCTCCAGGGAGAATGGCAAAGAGACGAGCCTGTCCAGAGCTCGATGTTCTCTCTGGTGAACAGTACGGTCCAGGTGATCTCGATGTTGCTCGTTCTGCCTATTACCAATCAACCAAGTACAAAGGTCTTGAAGAGGGTATTCAGTCTACTGGTTAACCGTCTTCTGCCTCTTGGCCCTCCTCCGGTGCGACCCACGGGTATGACTACTTGCCGCTTCACTCTATACCGGGATAGGCTGGCTTCGTTGCCCAAACTCATTTCTGGGGAATTTTTTCACTAGCGGTTCTCTGGACGAGCTCCTTCATTGCAAACAAGAGGGCTTTGCTTCCGTCCTCTTTTTCGTCGGATCACCCAACACCCTTTTAAGTTGGGCTTTCAGCTCCTGTATCTCTATCCCCATGGAGTTTATGATTCGATCTCTATAATCCTTTTCCAGAAGAAAGTAATGAGAAGATCCTCTAGTGAAGAGTAATTGATGCTCGACGGATTCAAGGGTTCAATTATTCTTTCCAGTTTGTTCCTCCGGGACTGTTAGGAGTATTAAACCTTTGTCCTTTGTCTTTTCCGTCTGTGGAGTATGTGTCGAAGGCGGAAGGTCATCAATCCCCATCGCCAGAACTGAGTGCAGAGCTTAGAGATGAAGTGATCCACGTTCACTGCACCAATTGTGCGTACCGAATTCCGCACTAGATGAAAGTGGATCGGGGCTCCGCACTTGGTTGGACTATCCAGGGACTAGGACTCCTGCCAGAGGAAACACCGTTAGAGCTGCCCGGCCGAGGTTGGCCGGATAACCAATCCGGCGTAGGAATTAATGATCGGACCAGGGATGTAGAGGGAATTGAGTTGGTATGTAAGTGTGATTTTTCTTGGAATAGTTCAGTTCCATTCAGTTACCTTTAATGTGAAGCTCATGTAGTATATATAGTGTTCCTTGCTTGCTTCTCAAGATGGTTTCATGGAGCTTGGGTGCTGCCAAATGTCCTTTTAGCATTGCTCCAAGTAGGGGACCACCTGGTAATTGTCATTGAATGTATATACTTATTGTAGTCATGCTGATAACAAACCACATTCCTTTGGTTCAACAACTTCCATGATTCTAGGTGTAGGGGACCAGCTAAGGTGGCAACTTGCATATGTTCATGCTCACAACTTTCACGTTTTTCTGTAAGGTTCTCTCTGCTCGATATCTTAGTACTCCAGTTCGGCCCTAGACCAGACTTCTGTTGGGATGGGCTGGTCCATTCAGACATCTTTGTGTGGGCTCGGCCCACTTTTAGTTCAGCACATAGGTTCGGTATTGAAGCTCGGCCCAGCTCGGCATTGTGGCTAGGCTGGCTTTTCCTCTACGAGTTAAGCCCAAGTGCTTGAGGACTTGGGTTGGCGGTTTGGTCTCGAAGTTGGGCTTTATTGGCTTGCCCATATGTTCATCTAATCCACTAAATAATCCACTTGGATTTGGGCTTTAGTGGATTGGGCCGGCACAAGGCTTGGATCCGACCCATTTCATATTCAGCCCCTTCAGAACCTATCTACAATCTCTTCATGGAATACGTTCCCGGTGGCACGATTTCAAATGAAATTAAGAGACAAAGAGGTTCGCTCGATGAGTATGTGATCGGAATTTATACACTTCAGATACTGTGCTTGGATTATCTTCACTTGAATGGGTTGGTGCATTGTGACATCAATGTTTTGATTAGCAAAGATGGCATCAAAATTGTAAACTTGGGTTGTGCCAGATAGGTGGCGGAGGACGGCGTAGTTGCGGCAACGCCATTTTTCAGTACACCGGTGTTTATGGCATCGGAGGTGGCGCGTGGTGAAAAATAGGGGTTTTCAGCTAACGTGTGGGCCCTTGGGTGTACTATAATTGAGAGAGCCACTGGGTCTCACCCATGGTCGGAGGTTAATGACCCTGTGTCGACTCTGTACAAAATTGGGTTTTCCGGTGAAGTGTCGGAGCTTCCCACCTGGTTTTCCGAGAAAGCTAAAGATTTTTTGGAAAAGTGTTTGAGAAGAGATTCCAAAGAGAGATGGACAGCTAAAGAGCTTCTTCGTCACTCATTTCCTGATGATCTGGAATCGAATTCTCCTAAAGTAGATGAAGAATTTACCTAAAATTCTCCAACGACTGTGTTAGATCAAGGTGTTTGGGATTCAGTGGAGGTATCGGAAGCTCATCAGAATCTGACCCACATCGGTTCATCTTCAAATTTTCCGGCAGAGAGAATCTGAAATTTGATTGGAGATAGTTCAAGTTTGCCTAATTGGAGTTGGAAAGAAGATTGGATCACTATTAAAAGCAAGGAGGACATTGAAGAAACTGTGATGATTTCAGAGCAAGACTTCAATGTCGAACCAAACGAGAGACAATTAATTGATATGAAGTCGTACAATTTTTCAACTGTTAATTTTGAAGAGTTTGGCAGCTCAATTGTTAATTTGTTACCAGAAGCAGAGAGCTCTGTTCACATGAAATGGGAAGGTTAGGGACTAAAGGAGTGGGAAAAGTGAAAGGAAATGTTGTGTAAGGTTGTGGTTTGGGCATGGGAGGCGGTGGCCGGCAGTGAAGTGGCAAGTGAGATAGTGGTGGGTAAGATGTGTATGGAGAAATTGTGAGATGTATGGGTGAGATAGTAATTTTGTTAAAGGATAAAATTGTGATTATGAAAAAATTCATTAAGTGTGTGGAATAAAGAAACTTGATGTGTAGAAATAGAATTTCCCATAAAATACCTGAGTGCAAAGTATAATTTTCCCTTCAAAATTTTACTTAGAGCTCACCAAAAGTCATTTTTAATGGTGTGTGATTCCAGTTGTGAAATTTTGAAATTGCTGAAACTCTCACCCTCACATCTCATGAATGGATCTATAAATTACAATTTCATTTGACATTTGTAACAAAATTAAAATAATTGTAATTTACATAATTAGGATGTTAAAATCTAATTTTAGCATTGCCATTTTCACATCTACCATTGAAGATGTTCTAAGTGTATGCTAGTCACTAATTTGAAAAATAAACTGAATTGGTGGATTGAATTGTTTATTGGTCTTAGCTCCGATTTGGACTAACCATATAATCATTCTCTAAGAAAAACTGTTGCTCTACTGGTGATTTGTGAGAACCAGCTAAAGTTCAAAACTTCACTTTAGTCTTTTTCAAATTTTCCCTTTCTTTTTTGTGTATACATATATAGCAAACAAAATGAAAATAAAATACAGAGATGGATAAATACAATATGAGAGAGACAATTACAACCAATACAAATTAAATCAATTGCAAAATATGACTCAAACTTCTAGTATTTCCTTCATTTACCTAATCATTCTTGTATAATGAAAATTATTAGATGTAATCAAATTCATTATAATCAAGCAATAACGGGAAAACATGTCAATATAAATAAAATTTAAAAAAATATATACACATATATATAGGTTCGGTTATCGGGTTGGTTCAGTGTAGGTAAAGCCTAAACCAAAACAACTCAACTTATCAATTTGATAATTTGAAGACTCAGAACTAAAACAATATACTAAAAAATCAAACTAACCCAATTTAAAAAGGTCGGTTTGGTTCGGTTTGGTTCGGTTCTTCAATTTAGTGGATAATTTGAAAGGGGAATTTGTAATGTCCCAAAATAATAATAACAAACTACCTCATGACTTTCAATAGAAAATGAGGAAATTATATATAATTAACCTTTCATCAATATTCTGTTACCGTACAAAAGATGACATATTTATATATACATTCATAAATCTTATATCCTGAATCTACAGCATATGATATGTGTAAATGAATTAAAACAAAAGCAAGTACAGATAAGTTTATGCCTTAAATATCTTTCCAAGTCAATGCTTGGATACAACAAAAGTGAGTTAAACTCAATACATAGAAAGCCCAAGGCTTGTACAAAAATAATTACACAAAAGAAACAAAAAGAAACTCTTGACTCCAAATCCTCTCAAACTACGTCTTTGATGGAGGCATATCATCAGCATCTGAAAATAGTTTTCCACGCAGGATAAGCTAAAGCCCAGTAGTGATACTTGAATACAACGTATGAACTTTAACAAAGTCATATGGTGAATGCATATATATGTCATTTGCCAAACATTATACTTTCTCTTTCAAAACAATGTAATCTCTCAGATATATGTATATCAATTTATAAAACAATACTTTTTAAATTAGAAAACAGGACAGTGAATACAAAACACTAGGAATCTCTAAGTACGTGTTTGTCAGTAAGCTATACAAGGACTACCAAAGTCATTTTATCGATACTAACTGGAAGAATCAGCACCTAATCGCGCTGGTTTCTGGACTTTCACCATAGACACACAGGCCAACAATATAAACCACAACGACACCCTATAACCAGATTCACCACTGTATACACCCTTTTTCCCCCCTCTCAAAACAATATATTTTCAACATGTAAGTATGAAACAATGTCTAATGCAAGATGTATGAGTAATTAGTTTCAATTAACCTAATGCTGATGCAATTTTTACAACAATCAAATTTATCCTCCATCAATATCCCAAATCAAATATCTTTACTCAACAAATAAATTTCCAACTACAGATATGATCTCATAAATCTCAAAATAGAAGTGATAATATATATCCAACTCCACTCTCATTATCAATAGATACATTCATCTTATTTTTCAAACCTAACATCTTTTCCTTTTCTTTTATAAATCAAACATCAATGATTTTTCAACAAAACATCATTTACCTTCAAAAGCACATTTAAGGAAGGAATTTCCAACATTTCAACACAACTCAACAATATTCACACTCCCACAACATTTCTCAAGAACCCATTTAAAAACCCTCTTTTGCATTTCAAAAATCAAACCCTAAATCAAAACCCCCATCTCCCGAATCCCAATACTTGACGAGGAGTACATAACTAAGTTAAGAATCATACTAGAAAGTAGAAGTAATCCCTACCTCAAGTTTTGAAGAAGGAGAGAGCAAGCCCTAACTTGAGACGAAGTCAAAATGGATTTTTTTCTCCGATTAAAATGTTCTTCTTGGCGAGCTCCACCTTTTTCTCCAAAGCACAAAAGTGGTGAAATTAACAGATTTAGGTGTATTTGAGGTGTTTAGGCAAGAACTAGAGAGAGAGAGAGAGAGAGGAGGGGGGGATGAAAAAGTGACTAAAAATTGGTTTTCCCCGATCTAATATACGCATAGACTGCTCAAGCGGCCAAAACATTGCTCGAGCTCACAATGACCCCCTTTTAGAAGTTTTGCAGATTGTAGAAGACTGCTGCAGGTTGCAGCGAAGAAAGGACTGCTCGAGCAAAGATCACCCTACTCCCAAAAGTTTTGCAGACCTGCAAAAATTCTAGGAGATCTCAATGACTAACAATATGAAAACTCATAATCATTTCTAAGAAACCATTTTGAAAACCCCTATTTTGATTTCAAAATCAAAACCCTAGGTTTATCCAAAAATTCCCAAATCACAATATTGTTTAGAAAAACAAATAACCAAGTTAAAAACCATACAAAAGTGTGGAAAAATCCCTACCTCATAGATAGAATGCAAGAGAGAGAGTGGAGAAACCTCAACGAAGCTGAAAACCAACTTTGTTCCGATTAAAATGAAACTTTAGCTAAGCTCTACATTTTTATCAAAGGGACTAGGGTGTAGATATCAATAGATTGAGAGTATTTAGAGGTTAAAGATCCCTACCTCAAAGATAGAACGCAAGAGAAAGAGTGGAGAAATCTCGACGAAGCCGAAAACCAACTTTGTTCTGATTAAAATGAAACTCTAGCTGAGCTCTACATTTTTATCAAAGGGACTAGGGTGTAGATATCAATAGATTGAGAGTATTTGGAGGTTGAAAATGAGTTTTAGAGAGAGAAGGTCTAGATTTAGGGTTTGAAATGTTTAGAGAGAGAGATGAAAGTAACTCAAAAAGTGAGTTTTACGAACTGATATACGCACAGACTGCTCGAGTGACCAAAACATCGCTTGAGTGACCAGACACAATAAGTGAGACTGTTCGAGTGAACAAAGTGACCACTCGAGCGAAAAACACCGTCCTCTAATACTTTTGCAGACCTGCAAAAGTACTGAGAGTTTGCAAATACCACTCAAGTGCAAGAAACACTGCTTCGAGTGAAAAAAATACCCTTCCTTTGGTATATTTGCATACTTGCAAATATACTGGAAGTTCTCAAAGATCACTCGAGTGAACTGACCAAAAACTGGGCAACAGTTCTATTGAAAAACAAACTCTCAATTGTTCCAAACGCAATAAAGACATCTAAACAACCAAACTTAATCAAGAATAAGATGAATCAGGATATGAACAACCAAATAAGATAAGAAATCTTGGATCCAAAACAATAAACAAGTCGGGTTTAAATCGGAATCGTTATACTACCATAATAAACTTATAATATTATGATAGTTTAAATTATCTTGTGTTAACATGAAACATAAAAGTGACAAATTATCCTTACTTGAATAATAACTTTGCGCCTACTTGATATATTATTATCTATATGTATATTTGTTTTTCTTTTCTTTTCTTTTTTGTTTTGTTTTTTTGTTTTTTGACAAGCATATTTACTTGTTGTAGTAAATAAATAAATCATATTTGCTTGAATTAATTTATCTAATAATATTTAGTTTGTCTTAAACTTATAATTGAGTATTATAAGATTAATAAGTAATTTTCAATTTCGGGTGGACCATTTTGGTCAAGTGAATCATTTGGTTCTCGTACCTATTTAATCTTTTTTTAAATAATAATTTATAAGAACAACTTGTTAATATTGTAAAATAAATAAATAATAAGCTCATCCAAGTTCCATTACCTAAAAAATTAATTTCAAGCATATTAGAGTTACCTTATAATTTTAAGTCAAGCTACTTGGCTTATATTTTTACATGCTAAAATCAAAATTACAATTATTGAATAGAGTTAATTTTTTTTTTTTTTTGTGAATAATATAATGAAAAATGATATATTATATATGGATGGCTTACAAAATAAATTATTTAGATTATCAAAACGGGTTTGTAGTGGGTTCCACAGGCCTTAAAATTCTCTCAAGTAGAGATTAATTCTCTCAAGTAGAGATTTAAACACGAGAATAACCCAACCTAATAACAATTAGATGAAAGTATGACTAAACTAAATTTTTATGCTAAATTTGAAGGAAATTAAATATTTTAGATTGTACACTACCAAGAATTTAAAGTACTAAAATTAGTATTATTTAAAAAGAATAAAAAATTATTAATTTTTTTGGATTATCTTTTTTCAATTCCTACAGTTTCATAAAAATATTTAAAAAATGCAATAATTCAGTGGTAAAATTTGTGGTATAATGAAAATAATAATATATTAATTTTTTGACATATGTATAGAATTTAAAAACTTAATTATTTTCTGCGCATAGGTATTTTTAAAATATTGCCTTTTTTATTGAAGAATCAACCTGTATTTTTACATTTTAGAAACACAAAGAATTTGTGTTAGTTTCTATATAAAATGTTTTGAAATAGGCATGATTAGAAGGAAAAAAATATTACCATATTGATAAGAAACCAATACTTTCATGCCATGTGTCCTTTTATAATTTATTTATTAATTCAATAATTTAACACCCAACAATTTTTTTATTTATATTATATAATATATATAAATTACAAAAAATAAAAGGTAAATTATAAATACATCACGTCAAGTGATCAAGTTAAGCTTCAAACTACTATAAAATATATCTCAATATTTGACCAATTAAGAGTTTATTGAATCAAAGTAAACACTATTTAACCCAACACAATCCTTTATTGTTTATGGTATCTTTAGTTCAAAAATAACAAAAATGGCTTCCCATCTCAAAGGTGTCAAGAAAAGAACTATGACAGATAAAATGTATTATATATTTTTTAGCTAATTATTAATTTATAAAATATTTGAGACCTAAAAAATACAGAGAAAATATTTGAAATGTATTATTGTATAATTGTATGGATATTATTAATTTGGCATGTTGGTCCCCAGTCAGGACTAAACAATTTTATTATTTTTAAAAGAGATTATTAATTTATGGAGTATTAATTTAAAAAGGTTATACTATATAATTTGTTCACTGTAGTTCTGAAAATGAGATCCTACCCTTTTAAGTTTCTAATTATATAACAAATGATTCATTTTATTAATAAATTATTCAGTCAATTAATAATTTTTAATGATATCAAAAATATATTTCAATTAATAATTCAAGTAATTTTATTGTTGTCTAGGAGAGTAGTTACAAATTTTATTTTTTCTGTTAATTTCGTTGCATACAAAATTTTGATAAGGTGTACTTGTAATTTCTAAAATGGACAATTCATATTTTATACAAACCTCAATATATACATATATTTATAATTTATCCAAAAAAAAAAAAAAACATTAGCATTATTGCTTAAAATATAGGCCCAAATATTTTTTTGCCATCTCATCATGGAGTAAATATTAAGGTCAAGTTTGGCAACCTAAAAATAATCTATCTTTTTATCTTTTTTTCATCACATTACCTCTCTACTTTTCTGCACATCTTTTCTTAAAAAGATAAAAAGTACACTTATTTAAGTCATCTCAAATAATCTCTAAATATAATGGTGTTATCACATAATAATATCATTATCTAATATCTTAATTTGTGGTAAATGCCACAACAATATTATAGGTTAGTGGGAAAAAATTTGTCCGCTTGATCTTTGTGACTTTTTACTATGTTACACAATTAAGTTTTTACCCAGTCATATGGTAGAGGCGTCAACACCGTACTCCTGAGGGGGCCACCACCGTATGTGGAAGTGTGACTTGAGCTGAGCGGAGCCGCGTCGCCGTGACAAGGTCGTGTTGAAAAACGTACGCAGCATACGGTGGCCCGCCACGCCACCAAACGCCGACGCCAGTCAACTTTGCCACGTAGTCGTACACACAGGAGAGAGAAAGAAGAGAGAGGAGATTATTAGCAAGGGCTAGGTAAAATTTACAAATCGAATCGGTTCATACTAATTCGGTAAATTTAACTTGATCTTTTTAATTTGTGATTCGATCTTAATTTAAAAATTTAGGGAATTACTTGGGGGGAGAAAGAAGAGAGAGGAGATTATTAGCAAGGGCTAGGAAAAATTTACAAATCGAATCGATTCATACTAATTCGGTAAATTTAGCTTGTGGTTCGATCTTAATTTGAAAATTTAGAGAATTACTCGGGGGGGGAGGGGGGGTTTGATTGGGGGAATAAGAGAGGATTATTTATTGTGCAGATTGTAATCCGGAAAAAACATCAAATTTAACGTTTATTTTTTTTTAGTCCACCAAACATGTAGTCCGGCTGGACTCCTTATCCCTCATATAGGGGATTATACTATCCTAGAGGGGTGTAAGACAATTTTGGAAAGACTATTTAATGTTGGGATTAGGCAGTGAAATGATCATTTTGACCCTCTATTATTTAATTATGTATTATATTTAGTAAAATTTAATAAAATTTAAATGTCTCAATTTATAAATAAAATAATTTTATTTAACTTTTTATTGATGTTTTATTTATTTTTTTAAAATAATTTTTTATAGATATTTTATTTTTAATTTTTGTTTATATTTTATTTAATTTCATTATTTAAATGTTAAGAGATGTTTTATTTAATTTCATTGTTGAATTATTATTGTTTTTAAAAACAAATTTATTTAAAATTTTAATTAAAAAAATAACATATATTTTTATTGATATTTTATTTATTTAATTTTAAAAAATAAATTTATTTAATTGTGTAAAAAATAATATAAAATATTAAAGATATGTTTAATATTACTATTACTTATTAAACAATTGAAAAATGGTAAAATAGTTTTTTAGTTATTTATCATATTCAGTCCGTCCAATCAAACGTTGTATTCACTAAAAATAGTCCTTTCCAAACATCTAATCCCATGAAAAAACAAACACAGTATATATATCCAATCCAACCAAATAGTCCGGAAGATTTACAGTTCCAGGACTCAAGTCCGATGGATTCTAATTCCTTCTTATCCAATCCGTCCAATCAAACGCACCTAGTGAATTAGTTTTGGATTTAAGTCCACGATTCTGAATTTGAATTGAATTGAACTGAACCATATAAATTAAACCATATATGTTAGATATTATGTTTGTTTAAGTTGATGGTAGAATAATGTTTTGAAAAAAATCATGACAGATTAATGTTGAACAATATCTATTATTTTTACTTAACTGGTGCATATTATGAGAATATTTTATTTGATAATCATGTTATTATTATTTTTAAAATTTATGATAAATTAATTTTTTTTTTAAATGTTACATGATTTTTCTTTTAAGCCGATTATGTGATTTATGATTTCAAATTGAATCCAACAACGTTTAAATAGTTCAATTTAAATCGATTCTATAATTTTAATGATTTGATTTAATTCTAACTTTTATAAAACTATAGATAAAATTTCAACATAAACCGATTCAAATCAGATAATACTCTTTATTATTAGCTGAAAACAGAACACGCAACACACACACACGCCACCGTCTGAACTGGTAAAAAGCGTTAAAATCAGGGGTGAGTGGGTCTAGGTGAAGTTTGGGCATAGGACGTAACTGAAATGGTAAACAATGATTCAATGTGAATACGTCCCCACCCACACCCATAAACCCCAAAAACGTCCAAATACACCACTTTCCAATTTCCATAACCAGCCTCCCTACCTCTCTCTACTACAAATCTGACCTGTTTTGCCAATTAGTTATTTTAGTTAATTTTTTTATTAAAAAATATATTAAAAAAAGTGAAAAATTAATTTTTTGATAGTTATTTTTTTTTATTTTTTTTTAACTATTTTAAATTATTATCAAAATAAACTTGAGTTTTGCTAGTGATATTTATTGTCTCACACTTTAGTCAATAACACGTTATTGTACTCTCCCTCCTACAATTTTCAGTAATTTCAGAATATGAATACCTACTATTCTATATTATGATTGATAAAAAAGATGGATTGGTGAGGTATTGTATTGAGTAATTAGAGAACATGAATGAACCGCTTTAATGATGATTGGTTAGAAAGTATAGACACGTGGTATTCCGAGAATATTGAATAATTTCTCCAATTTGTTACCATAGGTTTAGATTTGAGGAGTTGGTCTTCAAGGTGGCTTCAGCTGGGGTGGTGGCCGGAGGAAGAGGAGGTGGTGATGTGGTTTGGAGGTTTAGGATTGAAGTTAAAATTGAAAGATTAGGGATGAGGTAGGAATAGAATTGAAATTTAGTGATAAGATAAAATTTTGTGAATAAAATTTTTTATAGAAAGGATAAATTACACTATTAGTCCGATATTTTAAGTCCAGTAATTTTAAGTTAAACAATTTAAATATCATATTATCAATTTTTTTATAATGTTGTTCTTCTACATTCATCTTTAATATTTTGAATAGAAAAATATTACTTGTAAAATTAAAGAGCGCTGTGATGTAATTTACCTAACTTAAAATATGAGAATTCAAGAATAAAAAAAGTGACTACTATTAGCAAAGCATCTTTGAACCGAAACACCACAAAAAACGGTGATAAAAAGTCATAATCAGAAGATTTATTTTTAATAAACTTTTAATTTCTTAGACTTGAAACAAATAGGGAACATCATACTTTTTGTTTGATAACTGTTTTTAAATTATTTTATAACAATTTTCTTAGTAAACTTTCAAAAATGGTTTAAATTTGAACTTTACAGATGCTTCTAAACTAAAATTTAAACAATTAAATCAAATTTTTTAAATGAAAAAAAAAAAAAAGTTCACTAACGAATTACTAGCTTTTTTTTGAAATCTTTTAAAATTCGATATATTTTTTTTAAAAAATTAGGGCTTTCTAGTTTAGAAATACCTTAAAACTATATATATATATATATATAAGTGACAAAAATTGAAAGAATTCACTAAATAAATAAAAATCTTTTAAAAAGAAAAAAACATTTGCCAAACCTAGACGGTAAGTTTTCTATCATTTTCTTTTTAAGTTGAAAATTGAGACTTTTTTTTTTTTGTTTTTTTAATTTTTAAATTTTGAAACTTAGGTGTGAATACACATCAAGGGTGGTTGGTGTATGAAGACCTTAAAAGAGAGGAGAGTGATTTCAAAGCTGAGAAACTTCACGTTATAAATAAATAACAAAACAAAGAACCAACCACAAGACAACAACCTTCTTGGTTGCTTCCATCACATACTATTAATTAATTTCTTTCCATTGGACTTATACCTATTTTTGTATCCAAACAAATTCACTCATTCCACAAAAAGAATCAGTCAACAAAACCTCAAAAAACTGATCACCAACACAACCACTTTCCCATCTCCTTCCCACCCCACAAAAATCTATAAAACAAAACACCTTCTTACAAACCAAACACCCAATACCCAGGTTCCCAGATTCCCAAAACACCTTAGAACCCAGTTTTTTGCATCATTTGGGACATACCCAAATACCAAAAACTGGTTTTCCAAGGTTTTGAAAATCTGGGTATTGATTCAATGGACAAATCTTTGAAAATTGCTCTGTTTTCATGTCTTTTGATCTCTTTATTTGCCTCGGCCTATGCTCAAACTTGTGCAAGCTACACTTTTTCAAGCAATAGACTATACTCTAAATGCAATGATCTTCCATACCTAAATTCCTACCTTCACTGGAACTACCACCCGACAAATGGCACGGTCGACATAGCCTTCCGCCACACCAATGTCGATACATCGACATGGGTGGCTTGGGCACTCAACATTAATGGGGACAAAATGGCAGGGTCACAAGCCCTTGTGGCCCTACACAACACTAGTGGCCTACCACATGCCTACACGTCGTCGGTCTCCGGTTACGGTACAACGTTGGCCGAGAGTAACCTCAGCTTCAGCGTGCCGAGCCTGTCGGTCGAGTATGTCAGCAGTGATATGCTCATATATGCTACTTTGGTGCTTCCAAGTAATGGAACCACTTTTAACCAGGTTTGGCAAGCTGGACCGGTCTCCGGAGGGACTCCAGGTCAGCATCCAAGTGGAAATAACCTTTTATCTACTGGGACCGTGGATTTTCTTTCTGGGACTAGTAGTTCCAACAGTGGAGGTGTATCTTCCCAGATGCGAAAGAGAAATGTAAGTCATCTTCTCTCTCTCTCTCTCTCTCTCTCTCTCTCTCCTCAATTGAGTCGTGTTCTATTCGGATTTCTCTTCTATCTTAAATCACTTTTCTATCACACCTTATATCTGTTTAATTGACTGCGTGATGGGAAATAAATTTTCTTTTTCTTTTCTTTTCTTTTTTTCCTTTCTCAATTTCCATATTTGAAACTTTTTTTTTTCTTTTCTTTCATGATCAGTAGGAATATCCTTAATCATAAATCCCAATATATTCTTCTTTGTAAGATGAAACAATACAAGTCCTAAATGTTTCATTTTTTGGGCAAGTTCTGAATTTGTCTGCTTATCCCTTCCTTTTTATAGATGGCTTTGAAATCTCGTATGTCTTCTTCTAGTTGTTTAAGATTCTTACAAGAAAGTATGTAGTCCCCCAAATTAGACTCTCTCTGTGGATCCTTTGTGTCACTTTGTTTCGAATCAACTCTCTATTATACAGTGAAGTTCTTGACATAATCATTTATTGGTGAGGGATCTCAGGACAAAACGAGACGAGAGATCCAAACGGGCGATTCCTTGCCGTAGCAAACATAAAATTAATCATATTCTTCTCATTTTTGAAAATCCACCGTATGATGCATCATGGACAAGGGGGCGCCTGCCCCTGGACTTTCAAAAATACCCTTATGATTAAGAATATTTTCAAAAACACCCTTATGTAACTTTTAAGATTACAATTCTGCGTTGGTTGCTATCAGGGGACGTACCATAATCACATACTCAATTCTATTAATTTGATCTAAACATGGGTTCGATTTTAATTTTGATTGAATGGAAACTTGCAGACTCATGGAATACTGAATGCAATCAGTTGGGGCATCTTGTTGCCGGTGGGTGCTATAATTGCGCGGTACTTGAAGACGTTCAAATCAGCTGACCCAGCATGGTTTTACCTACATGTTACGTGCCAGTCCGCTGCCTACATCGTTGGTGTTGCCGGATGGGCAACCGGTCTTAAACTCGGCAGTGATTCAGTTGGCATTCAATATAACACCCACAGGAACATTGGCATCACTCTCTTCTGCCTTGGAACACTTCAGGTATACCCTCAATGCTCACTTTGTTTTCTTAACTTTAACATCAATTGTCACTCTCATACCGCCACCACCGGCAGGCACATGGTATGGCTAGGGGCAGAGGAAAGGGGGTCATGGCCCCTTTAAAATTTTGATAAAGCTCACTTTTATATAAATGTAATTTTTCAATTATAAAAAATAAAAATAAAAAACCATGTAACTGCCCCTTGAAATTCAATTTGATACCCTTAAATATTTTGAACGCTCTGTATAAGAGTTGTACTTCAAAATTTAATGCCTCGTGTATTTGCCTCAAAAAATTTAATCCAGTCTCCTGTTAAAAAGCTATTAGTAATAACATATTAAAAAAAAAAAACATTTGCAATAAGCAAAGAATTAGTCTATTTAATTGTATAAAATCACATTAAAAAAGTAAAAAATAAAAAAACACTTTTGCTAAAAGCAATTAAATTCTGCTAGAGAAAAGAGATTGGTTCCTTATGTGATGATCAAAAGTTTTTAATTGAATTAACCATTTGTGAACCTTTATGTGCCTAATATTGTCTCCTATAGTTTTTGATCGAGGCAATCGACCTACAATGATTAATATTTTAATACTTATTTAATGAACTAACCCTAGCCCGTTACACCCATAAGAATCTTGTGTTCTCAAAAATTCCTGTACCCTTGTCCCAAATCACTCACAATCATGAGAATCTCAAGATTCACAAATCTCAAGACATATCTAATGGTTATGAATAATTTAGGATGGGAGACAGAAATTTTTGTGAACAGACGATCCTTGGTCCCCGATTCATCACCCACCCACGAGTAATCTACCTCAAACTTTCCTTCTGACCCCTCTAATGAAAGAGTCCTATCTCCGCCCCTGGGTATATATAAGCTTTCTAAAATAAAATTGTTGTTGTTTAATAAATTTAGGTCTTTGCGCTCCTTTTGAGGCCAAAGAAGGATCACAAGTACAGATTATACTGGAACATCTACCATTGGGGAGTTGGGTACGCCGTGATTATCCTAAGCATTATGAACATCTTTAAGGGCTTTGATATCTTGAACCCAGAAAAAAGCTGGAAGAGAGCATACATTGGCATCATCATAGCTTTGGGCTCCATTGCCTGTATATTGGAAGCCTTTACATGGTTTGTGGTACTGAGTAGGAAGAAGAAGAATGGGTCGGATCCAAAATACCCTCATGTTAGCAATGGAGAAAATGGAGTTAATGCGTATGGTGGTACTAGGTCACAACAGGTAGTATAGAGAGAGAGCATGGATCACATAGAGAGAGACACTATGTTTTGTGGGTTGCTATGTTTTAGATAGTTCTTTTGGAAACCCCCATGTGTTGTGGTGAGGGAGGTTTTGTATTGACTAGTGATATATTGTACTTTAGAGTATAAATTCTTTTTTTCCCTTCTGATATTTGACATTGAGCAGATTAGATGTGCCATTCAGGACATGGATACACCATGTATTTTTGTTGTAATATAAATAAATAAATAAATTAATATACTTGGATTTTTCTTGTTTTGTTTCATTTTGAGAGTACCCCCATTTGTTGTGTTCTTTAATCTTGGATCATCAACTTCTTGTTATTTATATTTTTTGATGGGTTGAAGTTAGGTTATGATTCAACCGGTTTTCAAGAAGCATCGGCAGATCTTCCCATGTTGTAGTACTGTCTAATCGGGCCAATTTGAACCCATTCTATTCGGCATTCCAATAACAAAAGGCTCCTATAGTCCTGCTAAGAAATATATAAAAAAAATTCCACATGTTTATCGCCTCTTTTTAACTATACTAATTTGCAATATTATTGTATTTTGATAAATTTAATTATTTGAGCAATTTTACAATCAATATTCATAATTTTTAGTTTTAAAAAATTCTAATGTCATACAATAGGCTAAATAGGTTAAGATAGGAAGGGTTAGTGTACCTCATTTTAAATGGGTGAGAATTCGGGTTAAGTCACAATATGGATTCACTCTGCCCCGCTTTTTGAAATGGGTTCAATACAGGTACTATACAAATAAAGTTTAAGTGAAATTTTAATACATAATTATATGACATTTTATTTTAAATTAAAAAACTCGTTAGTGTGATTTCTAATTTCTAATTTCTAAAAATGTTACTGTTACATTATTTTAGATTGATGGGCATGGTTCAAGAGGGCCCAACTCATGGTTGTCTTGGGTTACTCAAACGGTCACTTGGTTAAAACCTACCAGGTGAAGCCCAATAGTAGGCTCAGTAGGAAACCTGCACTGGTCCAGGTCCAGTGGCGTTTAGACATGTGTCAGTAAGGGAGTTAGTCACGTGGCAAACAAAGATCCTGCAGAGTTATTGAACCCATACACCAAGCATTAAATGAGGCTATCATAACATTGTTGGCTACATATATTGTAAAAGCCAATTATAGTTCGACACGTGGCAAAGCAAGGGTAATATAGGAAGACTCCTCGAGTCTTCGATCCTGATTGTACACGTGGCAGTGAAAATTGGTTCTCACGTGATCTGAGTAGCACTGGATCAGTAAAGGGATACAAGGTGATGTGGCTTCAACGGTTATTCATATTCAAATTCAAATACAAGAGGGAAGTTCAACTGCAAGTGATGGCGTAGTGGAACTACTTCTAAGGCAGCATGATCAGCGATCATGGAGGAGCAGTTCGACGGTTTGAAGTGCAGTTGGAAAGTCATCCTTGAGGAGTATAAATAGCAAAGAAGTCCCCAGAAAAAAGCTCAGACTCATATCATACAAACCAGTCTTACTTTACAGATTTTCTTTTTTAGTCTTTACATTTCCTGCACCTTAAATACCCGTTCTTTACATTCCTGCACTTTAAATACCTGCACTGCACTTCTTTCATAGGAGTAGTTTCAAGTAGATTCAAGTAGATTGTTGTTGTAAACCTCTTCGAGGCTGAGTTTGGATCATTGTAAGTGTTCATTTTAATGAAATACTTCGATTGTTCTTCATATTAATTGTTATTTCTCTTAATTTCTCCTAAGTCAAGCCACCAATAAAAGTCCTCTTCATTGAGGCTGAAAGAACTACAACACAATCGTCTGATAACTGGTTGGCAATTATAATTTCTGTAAGGACTGATTGATCCTTGCTGGCACGCTCGCATTTACAAAAATACCCTTCGAAAGCCAAAAGGCCAACATATATTTTTGGCACGCCCAGTGGGACTCATTAAAATGGCTAGACGAAGACGACAAGGAGAAAATGAACGTCTGGAAGAAGGCGTAGAAGGAGAGGTAGAAATACCAAATCCAGAGGATAATGTGGTAACACATCCTGTGGAAACTCCCATGTTATCAGAACCTATGGTCGAATGCAGAAGATTTCAGACAAGAACCATATGTTCATAATATTGGACGAAACCAAGGAATTGGACCATCCACTGTTCTATCTACTCAGCCAACAAATCCATGGGATGGCCTAGTAGACGCCATGGGACAACAATTAATGAACACAATGGAAAGGTGGGCAACATCCTTTTTGGATCGAATGAATAACCACCAACCAACTAACACAAGACACACAGAGGAAGTTTTAAATGTCCCTCAACAAAGATTGGCTAGAGATAAACAGCCTATGCAAGTTAATGGGCATTCTAATGGTCAAACTAGTAATCAGAATTATGAAAAACCATCGCCTCAGTCTTGGTATGAACCCATTTCAAGGCCTGTAGAAGGCCAAAATGCCTCAGTACTCAACAATGAAGCCACACAAGTTGGTGGATCTGGTCAAGTACAAGAAACCGGTATAAGAATGGTTACAAATCCCATGTTCAAAGCTATACCTAGCACAAGGGTTGGAGGGTTTTCCTGCAAACGGCAGAGACACGACACCTGTTCCAGTACCCTTCGCTGGTCCCTTCGCGGGTCAAGCCCAAAGGGGTTGCCCATACCCCCAACAGCAACCTGTACCACAGGGACAAACAGTCCCAAATGTACCACCTTACGGACCAAGAGGACCACAAGCACAAGTTTGTCCACCAAACCCTGTATTTGTTCCTCCAGTGATGGTTCAGCAGGCACAAAATATGGTCCCTAGGGACCAAATTGTTGATATTGTTAGGGAGATGTGTGGACCGATGGCTCGGGGGGTCCAGACTCCTGTGTACAGAAAGCCATACCAAGAATGGGTAGATAGGGTACATGAATACCCAAGGGGATTCAGGATACTAGATTTTACCCTTTTCTATAGGAGTGGAAATCAATCAATAGTAGAGCATATTGCTAGATTTGTTGCCCAATGTGGTGAATTTACTAATCATGACTATATGAAACTGAGATTATTCTCAAATTCTCTAACTGGGGGAGCATTTGTATGGTACATTAACCTTACACCTGGCTCCATTCAAAATTGGCAACAAATGGAAGAGGCATTTCATGCCCAATTCTTCCAATCAGAGCCAGAGGTTTCCATGGCAGACTTGGCTAGATTGAGTCAGAGGCCTAAAGAAAAGACTACTCAGTTTATTGCCAGATTTAAAAGGGCTCGAAATAAATGTAGAGTCATCCTACCAAAGCCAGAATTCGTAAGATTGGCTCAAAACGGTTTAGAGTTCAGGCTTCGAAAGAAGTTTGACTCAACAGAATTCAGAGATTTGGTCGAACTGACCTATAAGGTGTCTCGATATGAAGCATTACTAGAGGAGGAACAAGATTGAAATAATGCATCATACAAGACATATTATAGAGATCCTAATTATGAGATTGATGCAGCAGAGATTGTGGGCAAAGAACCTGTGATCTGTGAGGCATTAGTTCATAAGGATACAACAATTGACCAGCAGTTTAAAAAGAAAGACTTTCACAGAAAGTACTCTTTCGATTTAACCAAAGCAGATGACATTTTTGATCATTTGCTTGCGGCCAACTTCCTTAAGTTACCTAAAGGAGTAAAACTACCATCTCCAGATGAGCTTAAGGGAAAAGTATATTGTAAATGGCATAACTCTTGGTCTTACTCGACTAAAAACTGTATTATTTTTCGAGACAGGATCCAAGAACAAATTCGGAAAGGAAGTTTGAAGTTCCCAGCCAAAACAGAAAAGGCCATGGGGATCGACAGTAATCCGTTTCCAGAAGTTGGAGAAAGTACAGCTAATGTGGTTGTACCAAATTTTCAGAATTTATCTGTAACGCCCCCAAAATAATAACAGAAAACCCATCCATTCATACATACATTGCTACAAGGGATAAACATCTTTACATGTTAATCAAAAGAATTAAACACCCCATGGGCTTACATCTCTCCAAGCTAACACTTGGTTACAAACAGAAGAGTACTAACTCAAATACATGAAAAGCCCTTGGCTTGAAATTACACGTAATTAAAACAAAATACAGTCAAAATCCCAGTCATCTGCCTGCCTCTAGCCTCTCAAGCGATATCCTTGGAGGTGGCATGCTCCTTGCACCTGAAAATGATGTTCCCATATAGGGTGAGCCACAGCCCAGTAGAAATACACTAAACCAACTATGAACGATGCCTAAAACATTAGCAATCAACAGATGGCCTACACTTATACATTCTGAGACAACACTTACATTTCTTTACCATTTCAAGACAACCCAGCTTAAGTACCAATTCACTTTCCATTTCTTTTTCAACAAGAGTTTGAAAACACGCTCAAGATATCTGGCCAAAACCTTTTCAAGTTATCACTAACACATAAACCACTTTCATTCTTTACTTATGACACACATGTTGGTGTGGTATCAACTTAACATAGAAACATTTTCTATACTTCACAATTGATAACGATATACATTTTAGTGCTATATCAAATCAATCCATACACTTCCGTACTTCCCAAAACAATAATGATATACATTTTAGTGCTATATCATATCAACAAACAACACTTCAACACATCTCCATGGAAAAGCATATGAGCTATTTCCAATATTTCTCCATGGACAAGCATATAAGCTACATCCAATATTTTCCATGGACAAGCATATGAGCTATATCCAATATTTTTCAATGGCCTAGAGGTACATCCCCATCTTCCCTAGCTAGCCATCGATTAACAGGTTTAGAGGTACATCCCCATCTTTCCCTAAACCGTGAGTACATCCCCTATCTCCTCCCATACACAAACACAAACAATGCATATAAACACATAACCACATACGTATTCAATCAATACATAAAATCAATGTATTCGATCCCTCGTCATACTCTATGACAATTTCACTCGATTAGGTTTAATTTGCCTAATCAAGATGCATTGTCTACAACAATCAACACTACCTCCACCTAGGTAGCCAAAGCAGTTATTTCTAAACAGGAAATAAATGCACAAATGGATAATATAACCATATTTCAATCAGGTGAGTAATACACGATTCAACTACACCCTTTAACCCCGTGCATTCTCAATTTCCACATATTCAATCCAATTCCTCGTTCTCTTTAATT
The DNA here is from genome assembly GCA_025200525.1 of Camellia lanceoleosa. Classification (NCBI taxonomy): domain Eukaryota; kingdom Viridiplantae; phylum Streptophyta; class Magnoliopsida; order Ericales; family Theaceae; genus Camellia; species Camellia lanceoleosa. The sequence continues at coordinate 60,656,796 of CM045762.1, forward strand.
AATTATATACATTAATTAATTAAACCAATTAGGGCAAATTACCATAATTCACAAAACAACCCTAAGGCTCCATTTTCATTTACAATCCGTCATTTACTCCCTTTCCTATGCCAAACATGCATACAAAGCTCATTTCTAAACAAAACCCCAACTTTTGTAAAATTGCACAAAAGGCCCCAAAGTTTCTCAAAAATTACGCAACAACCCCCAACATATCCAAATGCTAAAATTTAAAGACAAAGACCATAAGGAGGAGTAGGATATCCCTACCTCGAAATTCGGGCCCCAACGGAGATGAAGACCCAACAATCAACGTGCTCCAAATCCCAAAATCTCCAGATTAAATGGAAGCCCTCGACGATCCACGCAACTTTTGTAAAGGCCAAAGGTGAGCAAATCACTCCTATTAGATCAATACCAAGAGAGAAGGTAGAGTTCTAGAGTGAGAGGCTCAAGAATGGTGTTCTTGGAAAGTAGGAGAGAGAAAGAAAAGTGAAAAGTGATTTTAAAATGTCAAAACTTAACTTAAACCCGATCTTCCGCCGAAGCGCTCTGTTCTCGCCGAGCGGACAAGCCAAAGTACCCCTCGGCGCCGAATTCGCCGGCTACTGGATGCAACCTTCGTAAAATTTGCAGCAAGCTTTAAATGGGAGGTGATTTCTCCGCTCGAGCGCTCTAATCCTCGGCGTCTGACCAAAAACAGTTTACGCTGAAGCGCTAACCTACGCTCGAGCGTAAAGGTCAAAACCTGGGCAGCTTAACTTTGGTTCTAAGTTCAACCAACCTGTCTCCAACTGGCCCAACACCTCCTATAACTCAAATACAAGGTAGAAAAGGGTATAAACAACATAATACTCAACTACCAACACCCACGGACACACGTCCGGATCACTGTACAACAAGGGATAAACCCGGGATCGCTATATTATCTCTGCAGGAGTTGGAAGAGGTCAATGTGCAGATGCATATTGCCAACCAGACAACTACCAAGAAGGACACTAAAAACCCACCAGCTATTGGACAAAGTTTCTCACACCAGAAGGAACACTCTGATGAAGAAGTACTGGATGATGATTCCTTGGAAGCAGTTGTAATCCAGAGGATGTGTCCCAGGTGCAGACTGAGTTATAAATGGTTGAAAGGGCTCCCAATTGATGGGAAGCAATACTACAGGGATGTTCAGAGACGTCCTAAATCAACCAACGCTTACAACAAAAGGCCGTATCCGGCTAGTGATAGGCAGCGACCACCAGTGGTTGAGCCTGCAATGGACAGAACGCATGCTAAAGGCAAGAGGCCCTTACATGAATCTAGGCCACCTAACTATTACAGAATAAAGAGCAGTCATTCTGAAAGAAGACTAGAGAGAGGCTCATTTCATGGGGTCAAGGCCAGGGATTGGCCTCCTAGACCAGCCTCACGCAGGACAGAAAGTGGCTACCTTCATCAAAGGTCTGAATTAGGTTCAAAACATGAGGTCAGAGCCAAACACTTATCTTCACAGCCAGCTTCGAAGATGGCTTCGAAAGTTGAAAAAAGTAGTTCAACATCTGAGTCAACAAGTTCGTGGGTACCTGGAGTCCCAGACTGGTTTGTAATGCAAAACAAACCCAGGGAACTGCCCGTCCGGAGAAAGAATGGAACCCAAGGCAGGATGGTCAAGCCTCCTTTGGTGGTTCCAAACAATTGGGTATTGCTAAAACACCCAAAGACAAAAGAACCAGATATGGTCCCAGTTATTTCAAGATCACAAAGAAAAAAGATTCAGCGCAGGTACACTCAGTACCAGAACGATATGAAAGAAAATGGAGAGAGCTCTTCATTGGTCCAGACAAAAAGAAAGAAAACTCCAAAGTCAGACCATACTCCCAAGACGACTTTACAAAGCAAAGTGGGTTGCAGCAGAGAACAATTGGCCAAGATTCATTCTGAACTAAAAGCCAGAGAGAAGTCTAGCTTAGCAGGATTGGAGAAAGCTCTGATGGAGAGTGATAGTGGGACAGAAGAAGAGATTGGCATAAGCCAGAAGGAAGAAATGATGGAGGAAGGAATGTTCGAAGCCTTCATGGCTGAGCAAACATTTTTGGTTGAAAAACCAGTCGAGGAAGATCCTTCGAAGGGATCTGCTAACAACGGAGTACCAGAGTGCAGCATGGAGGATGCTGCTGAAGTAATTGAAGGTGGCCAAGAGAGGAAGCAGGTACAGCCAGCCATCCAATTTGGCTCATTTCCTCTAGTATCAGTCAATATGGTGCACATACTGCCTCATGAGTTCCAAGCTGGAAATGAGGACCAAGATGACCAAGACATGGATCCTATTCTTATTTCTAGTGAAGACTCGCAAGTAAGTATGGTACAAGATGATCCTAGGATGGCTACCCCAATGGAGACTGAATACGAGAGTGATGAAGAGGTGAGCATTAACCTCTCGTATCCTTTTGAGTACCCTTCGAATTCCATGACACAACATGTCAAGCCGTTGTACATTAAAGCGTTCTTCGATGGGATACAACTGAACCGCGTCCTGATAGACAATGGGGCAGCAGTGAACTTACTACCGAAATCTTCTTTGAAGAAACTAGGAAAAAAGAATCCCAGGTTGATTCCAACCAGCACAACCATCGCTGGCTTTGCTGGAGACAAACAGATGGCTCAGGGGATTCTACCAATTAACTTGAGTGTGGGAACCAGGGACTGCATGACAGCATTCTTCGTAATCGACAGTAATGCTAAATACAATGCTTTACTTGGGAGAGATTGGATCCACACTAACAAATGTGTGCCTTCCTCTTTGCATCAGAAGATTATGATGGCCTTAGGCAATGGAGAGACGGAGGAAATTGATGCAGATCCTCAACCCTTCATAGCCTGTGCAGACTTTGCAGAGGCCAAGTTATATATTGAGGGTGTAACACCACTTAGTATACTGAGGAAAGCTGATGGCTCAGCCGAAGTGACGGTTGATGAGGAAGTGACACACCTAAAGCACTTAGTCCAAGAAAGTGCTGATGAAGAGATTGTCATTAAGGATGACAATGATGCCTGGTTGTAGGCAAGGTGATAGTCAACAAGAAGCCAAGTCTTTGGCTCTAATTAAATTCTCAACATTGGACATAAAAGCAATAGTCCAGAAAGTACAGGAGCAAGAGAGAGAGGCCAAGATAATTGGTTGTGAACAGGAACAGCAGCGGGTCAGAATTTTGACCCTTGGCAAATATTGTGCATTGGACATTGAAACAAAAGTCCAAGAAATACAGGAAGATGATGCCTTATGGACAGACTTTGTCTATGAAGAGGAGGGCAAAGATGTTGAACTAAAGAACCTAGGAGCAGAACAAAGTGAGAAGATTGCTTCGAGGGTAGAGGAAACCAAGGAAGAAGCTTCAATAAGCCCTCAGACACAAGACCCCTTAGAAGAAATAAATTTAGGGGAAGGTTCTATACAACAGCCTACCTATATAAGTGCTTGTCTGAATGATATGGACAGAGACCAGTTATTGGTTGTTCTAAAGAAGTATAAAGATTGCTTTGCATGGTCTTATAATGAACTACCAGGATTGGATAGGTCATTAGTGGAACATAGGCTCCCTATGAAGCCTAACTTCATGCCATACAAGCAAAAACCAAGAAGAATGAGTCCAGAAGTAATTCAGAAAGTCAAGGAAGAGATTCTTAGGCTACTCAAGGCAGGTTTTATTAGGACAGCCAGGTATGTTGAATGGCTATCTAATATTGTGCCTATAGTCAAGAAGAATGGTAAAATGAGGGTATGCATTGACTTCAAAAACTTAAATCTAGCAACTCCAAAAGATGAGTACCCTATGCCTATAGTGGATCTGTTGGTAGACAGTTCAGCAGGGCATCAAGTTTTATCAATGATGGATGGACACTCTGGTTATAATCAAATCTGCATTGCAGAGGAGGACATCCACAAGACAGCATTCAGATGCCCTGGGAATATTGGCACCTTCGAATGGGTTAAAATGCCATTCGGCCTGAAGAATGCTGGAGCTAGATATCAGAGAGCTATGAACACTATCTTTCATGACCTCATCGGAGGGTATTTGGAATGTTATATTGATGACATTGTAGTCAAATCCCAAGCCATGGAGGAGCATTTGTTTCACTTAGAAGCAGCCTTTGAAAGAATGAGGAAGTTCAAATTGAAGCTCAATCCTCTTAAGTGTGCTTTTGGTGTATCATCTGGAAACTTCTTGGGTTATGTAGTGCACAAGAAAGGGATACAGATTGATCAGAATAAAGCTAGAGCCATCATTGAAGCTAGGCCTCCATCAAGTAAGAAAGAATTACAAAGGTTCCTTGGACAGGTTAACTTTCTTCGAAGGTTCATTTCTAACACTGTAGGGAAAACTAAAGTATTTTCTTGCTTGTTAAGGCTGAAAGATGAAGAGGAATTTGTGTGGACAGCAAAGCATCAAACTGCTTTTGAAGGTATCAAAGCTTACTTGGCCAACCCTCCAGTGCTGATGCCACCAAAGGGTAATAAGCCCTTGAAGTTATACATAGTTGCAGCAGAAGATTCGTTGGGAGCTTTCTTGGCCCAAGACAATGAAGAAGGCAAGGAGCAAGCTGTTTATTACCTTAGTAGGTTTTTAAATTCTTATGAATGTAAATATTCAGCTGTAGAAAAGCTGTGTCTTGCTTTGTATTTTGCTGCAATGAAATTGAGATATAATCTTTTGCCTACAACTGTCTTGGTAATTGCAACCACAGATTTGGTTAAATACATGTTATCTAGACCTATGTTGAGGGGAAGAATTGGCAAGTGGATACTAGCCTTATCAGAATTCCATTTAGAATATGTCCCTCAAAGGGCAGTAAAAGGGCAAGTTCTGGCCAATTTTCTGGCAGATCATCCATCTCAAACAGAGGATCAAGTGATAATGGAACTTGGCATGGCTAGTGTTGAGCCATGGCAGATGTGGTTTGATGGATCGAAAGCCAATGGTTTAATTGGAATTGGTATTGTGATTAAATCTCCACAAGGAGTAGAAACCACACATGGTTTCAGAGTGGATGAAGCTAGTTGTTCCAATAATCAGGCTGAATATGAAGCCTTAATAGTGGGACTAGAAATCCTTATTGGATTACAAGTACATGCAGTTGACATATTTGGAGATTCTCAATTGGTGGTTAACCAAGTGAAAGGGACTTTCAAGTGTCAAAGCATAAGTATTTTGCCATATTACGTTGTTGCGTTACATCTGCTTTCTCAATTTCAAGTAGCAAATGTAACTCATGTTCCAAGATTCTTGAATAATAGAGCTAATGATGTGGCTCAGAAAGCTTCGAACTTCAAGAGAAGGGATAATGCTCAAGGGACATAAGCCAAACAACATATCAAAAATTGATACCACCTTTGAATAAAAGAAATGTGGTCTTGGAAGTCAATCATAATGACTTACAAGAACAAGATTGGAGGCATCCAATAATGCAATACTTAGCTGGTCCATCTTCGAAGGCCAGCAGGAAAATCAAATTGCAGTCTATGCAATATATGATATATGGCAATGCTCTCTACAAAAGGGGGGGAGATGGCTTATTGCTGGAATGTTTAGGCCCAAAAGAAGCATTTAACAGCCATGGCTGAGGTCCATGAAGACATCTGTGGTGCTCATCAGCCTGGTGTAAATATGAGATGGTTGCTTCGAAGGCATTCCTACTATTGGCCAACTATCCTTAAAGACTGCATAGAATATGCAAAGGGTTGCCAGGCATGTCAAAAACATGGCACAATAAGGCATGTGCCTATAACTGACTTACATGCAGTAGTGAAGCCTTGGCCATTCAGAGGATGGGCCATGGATATGATGGGGAAAATACACCCACCTTCTTCGAAACATCATTATTTCATTCTAGTAGCCACGGATTACTTCACTAAGTGGGTCGAAGCCAAGACATACAAGGCTGTAAACCAAACAGAAGTCATTGGATTCATTAAAGATTTGATCCATAGATTTGGCATCCCACAAACCATAACTGTGGACAATGGGACTGTGTTCGATGGGAAAATGGTGAAGTCTTTTGTGGCAGAATTTGGAATTAGCCTTATTAATTTCACACCCTATTATGCACAAGCCAATGGTCAAGCTGAATCATCCAATAAATCCTTGAAAAAGGGAATACAAAAGGTTGTGGAAGATAATCCCAGGGATTGGCATAACCTGTTGTTGGATGTTTTATGGGCTTACAGAACTTCCCCAAGGTCAAGCACAGGAGTTACTCCTTATGCCTTAGTATATGGGCATGATACAGTGTTACCTGTAGAGATTAATGTCAAATCTTTAAGGGTGAGATGCCAAGACCAGTTAGACCCAGAGCAGTACTATCAGAGTATGTACTTGGAATTAGAAGGCATAGATGAAGCCATAATTTTTACATTAAATAGTATTCTTTTCCAAAAGAAGAAAGCAGCCAAGAATTATAATAAGAAAGTCAAACACATTGGCTTTGATGAAGGTGATTTGGTATGGAAAACAATACTCTCAATAGGAATTAAGAGCCATAAGTTTGGCAAATGGTCACCTAATTGGGAAGGGCCATATCAGGTTCATAGAGTTCTGCCTTTTGGAGCATACCACTTGAGAAATTTGAATGGTTATGTGTATCCCAAAAAGATTAATGGCAGATATTTAAAGCCTTATTTTCCAACTATTTGAGAAACACAAGGGATAAAATGAACACTAGATACAAGAATATAAGACAGCTCAAATGATAGACAAAATTTGTGCTTTCATAAAGAATCAAGTACATTTTGCTACAAATTGGCCCAAAATTCATTACAATGTCTTAATTGTTTTTGTACAATAGATTTCCTATTGCTAAGTGAGGAAGCTAGTTGAATAGCTGCAGCCATCTCTTCCTTTCAATCAACCAGTCCTTGGTTGGTGATTTGTAATTTTGTATCAGTTCGGACCAAGGCTCGATTTACTGCAGCTAACTCCTCTTCAAGTTGAGCTTTCCTCTCCAGCAGCTGGACTCGAAAGTGGGAGACAGAGGAATGTTGTTCCTTAAGCATTGATACTTCAATATGTACTTGGGAAACAAAACTCCTGTCACCCGCCAATTTCTCATCCTCAGCCTTGGCAGCTTGGCAAATGCTGATGTAAAAATCGACGATGGTCACTCGAGAAAAATGACTTGAAACATCCATGCTCGATCGTCAAAGAAGTTTACAGCACTGAAGAAACCCATTTCTAATTATAGGCCTTTGTAGAGCCTCGAAGGGAACCCTCGAAAAGGAAATCAATAGTTCCAGGCACGTGTCTAGGTCTATTGAAGGTACAGAAGGCTTGCGGCTGGATGAAGAAGAGCTCTCAAGAATTTCCAACAAAGAGTTAGCCAAGACTAATGGCTCAGCCTCAATACTGGATATTGGAGAGGTAGAAGGTATGTCAAAAAGACTAGCTAATCTGGCCTCAAAAACGTCAACCTCATCCATAGACATGAGGGGTGCAGAAAGTGTTGTAGTGGAAGGCATAGAAGACTGCATGAGGATAGGAGAAATGGATAAAGCATCTTTGGCAGCCTCTATGGTCTTAGCCACCAATGAATCAAGTGAAGAGGGGCTGGGAGTAAGTAAAGATAATGAGCCATGGATTGGGGGACTACCAGCACCCTCTGTAGGAGAATCAACTGCCATTGGAGATGGAATAGCAGTTGGATTTTCTATGAAAGAAGGAGGAGCAAGGCTCGAAGGAGAATCGGACTGAAGTAGGTCAAAGGTCAAGAAAGGGAGGTATGGTTCCAAACCAAGAAGAAGAGATGCAGGAATGCTGGGGCTCAAAGAAGGTATATCAAATGTGGGTTTTGGAAGTGGGAGTACGATTTGAATAACCCTGACATTCTGCATTTGATCAACTTCGATTGAAATTGAAGGAGGCCTCATCGGAAAGATAAACGCAGTAGATGTTGCTGCAAAAGGAAGAAGTATAAAGCAACGTCAAATTTCAAATACCAAAAGCTGATAAAGGAAGAACAGCAGAAGTATGAAAGAAATTACTTGTTTCAGAAGCACTAGCACTGTTGGAAGAGCTGCGGAGGGAGTAATGTTCGGCAGTTTGTTACCTTCTTGCTATCTCCCTTTGTAATGCGTCAGTAGCAGCAGCTTCATCTCTCAGAAATCGTTGCTGCCGTATCTTCTCAGCTCTCTCAAAGACAATTATAGCTTTGGAATGTTCCTGCTCTACTGCCTTGGCAGCTACCTCATGAATGGGATCTTCAACCAAGGCAGTAGTTGAAGCAGTCACTTTCTTTCTCTTTTCTATTGCTTGGGCAATTGTCTCGGAATCAGAGTCTTCGGAAAAATCAGAGAGAGAGAAAGTAATCTTTTTTCTCTTCTTTCTTTGAATTGGCATTGTCTGCTTCTCAGATGTCCTCTTAGCTTCTGCAGACTGAGATTCAGATTCCCTAAAAATAAGCCCCTTCTTTACTTCCCTAGCGGTTGTTTCCTCTTGAACCAAATCAATCACCCTTTTTCTTCTTATCAAGGGTGACTCATGTTCTTGGTCTGCTTCCCCTTCTTCTTCTTCTTCTTCTTCTTACACCTCAGTTGTTTTCTTTTCAGGCTCAAGCAGTCTCCTCTTCTTTTGCTGCTGACCACCTTCACAAAAAGAGAATTAAGAATAAGATAATCAGCATTATATAGGAAGTTGAAGGAAAGAAAACAAAGGCACATACCTGTCTTCGAAATAGCCCGAGTGGCTTTAAGAGGAGTTGAGGTAGCAGGAATGGACTGAGTTGTAGAAGGTGCAGTGGAGGAAGGAACAGTTTCAGCTCCATTGGGTTTGGGCACATCCAACACCTCCAGTAGGTTTTAAGGTGATATGGCCAAATAGACTTCCATATTGTTTACCCACCAATTTTGGTATCTCTTTAATACGGTACCTTGAGGAATGAAAGGGGTATACTCAAAATTGGCCAAGTCATCTATGAATTTGAAAGTTGCCTCTTCTAGTCTCGACTTCTGAACCTTCAAATCTCTCCTGGTAAGGCTCAAATTGGTGTTGCTACAGAGGGGTATTGGGACCCTTTGTGTGAAGCCAAATTATCTAGCAAATTGAGCAGGACAATAAGGTTCAGCTATACATTTATAAGCTCTGGGGTTCGTGGTCCCAATAAATAGCTCTCTAGGAATCAAAAGGGAGGCCCATATATCCTTGTGAATAGGTGAAGCACAGAGCCTGTCACTCAGGAAGTGACTTAACCAAGTTGGACCTATGTTGGTTTCGAAGGGACGGAAGCGGTGAATGGGAAGAGCAGCTGGTAGTTGATGGAAGAAAGAGAAATGAAAAACAAAAGTAGAAGGATAGAATGAAGCATTGGCCAGTCTGATGCCATGGGTAAGAGAGTGTAGCCCAGAGAATTTAAGGCATTTGGATTGTAATTCAGTAAAATAGGTGAAAAGCCAAAGCTGAAGGATCCAGAACGGCCCCCCTTGATTAACATCTAAGGGTTTCTCACAAAAGAGGGAACAAACTCTGTATACATGGCCTAGAATATATGGAGCTAAGGCTACCCTTTTTTGCAAAACAAAGGCTTTGGCAAGAGGAGCAAATTCAGACATGATTCTTTGGGAGGAGGTGCAAAAGAGGAATTTGCAAAGCCAATACAATAAGAAGGAAAAGAATTCTCTGTCAGTTACTGGGCCCTCTCTTTTATTCTCAGTCTTGACAAAATCACTGTAAGAAGAATTAAGAGAAGGGAGGGAGAAAGAGACGGCTAAGTCAGGGAAATCTGGTGTAATGAGGGTACCAATAGCGGAAACTCCTAGTAAGTGGCAGATGTCAAGAACAGTAAGGGCCATCATCCCACATTTAAATTGAAAGAAATTGAAGATAGGGTTCCAAAAACATAAAGCAGCAGGGACTAAGAAAGGGTCCTCCGAGATAGTTACCCTAGATAGTCGAAGAGCATCGAGGAGGCAGAGCTCTTGAAGATCCAGTGTCCTAGCAAGGATGACCCGATCGTACCATTCTTGCCATTCCGGTCTCACCGTGGGCCAACATCGGTGAGGGCGATTGATTCTCCAGTTCCTCCAATCGAGACCACCCTCATAAAGGAGACATTGGTCCTCCAGACGAGGATATAGAGCTGGGAGCTCAGTAAGGATCTCCTTGAATATTGGCCCGAGCACGTAGTCTTGTTGCTCATGGCGACGAGGGACAAAGATACGCCCGTCAATAGCACTTTTTTCCCCAGCCTTGTACTTCTCACATTCTGCGTCAATGAGTCTTTTCAGAGCTACAGATGAGCTCACACGTTCAATGATTGGCACCTTTGGTGAAGAGGAAGCCATTGGTAGTACGTTTTTCAGAAAGTGAAGAAGGGAATAGAAAAGAAGTGGAAGACTGATGAGGGTTTATGCGTTGAGGGCGTAAGTAATTCTAGAACGCAAAACAAAAGGGTTTTAAAACCTTTGTGTCTGGAAAATATCTCATAAGTTGTTAAAGTACTAAAACGAATACGAAGAGTTTTCCTTCAATATTGATACTTTTAGAGGGAAAAAGCATAGCCCAGATGTTGAGACTAGCTTCGAAGTAGGGTATTTGGCTTCGAGGCCAAATTTTGGCGCCAAAAAATCAAACAACAATGACTGTGAAATACTGAAGCCGGCTTCGAATCATACTACATATTTAAAGATGCTAGAATGCTCGAGTATTGGTCTACTTTAAAGGGTTTAAAGACCTATTTGAGGGCTATTAATGAAAACAACGGCCTTCGAAGCAAAACATAGAATTCTTTAAGGATGAGAGTGACTTTTTGAAACATCTAAACTGGTTTGTGTATCCACAAAGAATTGCTTGTTCGGTTAAAATAGTATACCCCGAGGGCAATTTCCATATTATTGAAAGTATGGACTGCTGCAAGACTACTCAGTATTAACCATGACTATATTTTTGGTTATGATTAAAACAGGCTTTAGGGGAAAGGATTGTTAAATTCGAAGCACCAACTCTGAACAAGAATTAACAGAAGTTGACGATCATAATCCATAAATTGGAGAATTCATCCCAACATCCTTATTGGAAATTGATTGGATCTATACTCGAGGGATAAGATTGTTAAATTCGAAGTACTGTTTCTAAGATGATATCAGCCAGAATTGTCAACTTTACTCCATAAATTGGAAAAGGGCATGTTGGTTCCTTTTAGTGTTTCATTAAAAACAATTGAGTCTAGATTCGAGGAATGAGTTTGTTCGGTTCAAAGCGCTAAATTGGCTCCCAAAGGCAAGATTCTGTTTATAATTGAAGCCAAAGCAATTACATCAAATGACCCTATCTGGGTATGAACTCAAGTTCATAAAAATAAGGAATAGAGTAAATAACAAGATCATGGAATTTGATCCAACAGTGATTAATGAATTTCTGTTCTTTCTTGATTATATCCTCTATTTCTTCTGATGTTGGCTGCATAAGTTGGTGTGCTCTCACTTCATAGTAGAGCTCCTCAGCCTTTATTTCAAAAGCTTCCTCTCTCAAACTTTGTTCCAATTCATCTATGACCAAATCATCCCAATACACAGAATCTTTATTTTTGAAATCATCGAAATCTTCGATGAAGTTCTCTGCTTCGTACTGGGCTTGAATTCGGAGAGACGAGAGTTGGTCCAGAGATTGTGTAGTAACCATGGAATTTCGATGCCAGTAGAGGAGCACTGGGAATTGGTCGAGGAACATATGAAGTTCTACTTGGGCAATGGGATTAAGGATATGGCCCCCAGTCAGAATATCACAAGCCCATTGAAAGTTCTTGAGAGGGACTTCGTCCTTAAGAACATTGAAGGGCAGGTGAGAGAAAGCTGCAAGCAGAAGTTGAGCTTCTTTCCGCTCAGCTGGAGTAGGGATTGACGGAGGTTTGTAAGGTGGAACGACTTCATTCATGGGGAGGGCAAGCCTCAGTTTCTCTGTCCAGGAAAGCGTTGGTGGAGGAGACGGGATAGCTAGTTTTGTTTCAGATGATGGAGAAGAAGGTGTGGATGCTTCTATTATGGGAGATGGCATGGGAGCAGAAGGAACAAAGGCATTAATATAGTCAAGCCAGTCAGAGGAGCAAATCTTCGCCTTCTTGGCTAAAAATGATGGGTTGTACCCTTGTGCCTTTTCTAGGCGTCGGGCGACAAGCACTGACTTTGTAGGCATGGAGGATGTGTACCATGCCACAAGAAGGTTCTTTTCCAAACTACGTCGACAGTCAATGGGCGCGTAAGGGTAGACCACTGAACTTCGAGCATAGGAAAGGAATTCCAAAGGGTCAGTGAACTCAACAAAGTGATAGTTGATTCGTTCCCTCAAATCATAAGTCTCAGGTGCTGACCAGCTCATCCAGCCAGAAACTTCAGAAGATGAAGAAGTTATAGCTTCATCCCATGCAGAATTTTGTGAAGAAGAGCTTCTTGGGTCCATATTTGCAACTTGCCAAATCAAAGGTTTGAAAGTAGTTTGTTCGAGGTACAAGGGGAGGTTGGAGAAAGAACTTCTTGTATCTGTGTCTGCAACTTGTTGAATCGAAGGATTAACGACAATGTGTTCGTGGTCCAAATGTTAGTAATTTGCAAAGGCTCCCATGACCTGAATATAGAAAGGCGGGTAAATGTGGCTAATGAATGCGTGGAGGTTCTTTCGAGGGGAAACAACATTACTCAATGGCTCTTCGTATGCTTGATCAATAGAAAGGGAAACTGATTTAGCCATAGTCTGTTCGAATGCTAAGGTATTGGGATGTTTAACAAATTGAAAAAGAGTTAATGCTAATGATCACCAAAGAGATGACGGTTGTATTTCCAGAAGATAGACTTCATGCACGTTCCAAAAGTGCGGGAAAGGCTGCAATCCACTAATATCACCAAGTATTGGGTATATTAGTGCGGGGGGTAATGTTGGATACATATTTTGTAAAAGCCAATTACAGTTCGACACGTGGCAAAGCAAGGGTAATATAGGGAGACTCCTCGAGTCTTCGATCCTGATTGTACACGTGGCAGTGAAAATTAGTTCTCACGTGATCTGAGTAGCACTGGATCAGTAAAGGGATACAAGGTGATGTGGCTTCAACGGTTATTCATATTCAAATTCAAATACAAGAGGGAAGTTCAACTGCAAGTGATGGCGTAGTGGAACTACTTCTAAGGCAGCATGATCAGCGATCATGGAGGAGCAGTTCGACGGTTTGAAGTGCAGTTCGAAGGTCATCCTTGAGGAGTATAAATAGCAAGGAAGTCCCCAGAAAAAAGCCCAGACTCAGATCATACAAACCAGTCTTATTTTACATATTTTCTTTTTCAGTCTTTACATTTCCTACACCTTAAATACCCGTTCTTTACATTCCTGCACTTTAAATACCTGCACTGCACTTCTTTCATAGGAGTAGTTTCAAGTAGATTCAAGTAGATTGTTGCTACAAACCTCTTCGAGGCTGAGTTTGGATCATTGTAAGTGTTCATTTTAATGAAATACTTCGATTGTTCTTCATATTAACTGTTATTTCTCTTAATTTCTCCTAAGTCAAGCCACCAGTAAAAGTCCTCTTCATTGAGGCTGAAAGAACTACAACACAATCGTCTAATAATTGGTTGGCAATTACAATTTCTGTAAGGACTGATTGATCCTTGCTGGCACGCTCGTATTTACAAAAATACCCTTCGAAAGCCAAAAGGCCAACAAACATCAAATGCAATAAGATCTTTCTCTCTGGGGCATGCTGAAACCACCATGACTGACGACAAATAGACTATAGACTTTCGGCCAACGAGACAGCTTGAATGGATAAGGAAGTGATTAGTAAGAGATATAAGAAAGCTTCTAAAGAGCGTTTAAAAAACAAGTAACACACACACACTCTTTCTCTCTTTCTCTTTCAGACAACTCTCAACTTTCTCTCTAAGTTATCATTTTGACCACATTCCCATCTAACTTGATTGTCGAAAGATTCACAGGAAGGAGCCATCCCCATTTCGGAACCTTCCTATTGGACTTGTTGCAGGTGTGATCAAGAAGACGAAGGAAAGTCGACCTGTGGAGTGCTTGGATCGGTCCAACCCATATCCTGCCACCCAGCGGCGAAGGGACTTAGAGACCAGGGGGGTCACGCGCCACCCTGGATTTTAAGATTTTTTTTTTTTACAAATATAAAGAAAATATTTTAAATAAAAAAAATTACAAAAATATTATTAGAGTGAAATGTCAATGACATTTTAACAATTATGAGAACAATAGTGGTTGTTTTGATTGAAAATAAAGAGACTACTATAAACCATATTATCTATGAAAATTTTATGAAATTTTTTTAATGTAATGATGATGTTATTATTATTGACATGCAAGTATAAATAATTTTACTATAAAAATATAAAATTTATTAAATTGTTAGTTACATTTGTCATGTAAGGTTCACTTTCTATGAGTTTATTTACTATTAGTTGATGATATCATATACTAATGATGACGTGGTATTACTATTATATTAAATTTTTAATCAAATTTTGTATAAAAAAATAATTTATCATTATATAATTTAGGGTAAATTACAAATACACCTCATGAGGTTTGTTTAAAATACAAATTGCCTCTTATGGTTTGAAAATTTACAAATACCTCTTTGTTAGTATTTTTTATTTAACAGAATTAACTAAAAAAATGAAATTCATAATTGCTCTTCTATACAATAATAAAATTACCTAAATTATTAATTGAAACATATTTCTAATAACATTAAAAACTATTAATTCACTTGATGATTCATTAATAAAATAAACAATTTGTTATGAAATTAAAAACCTTAGGGGGTGGAATATAATTTTCAAAATCACAGGGGGCGATTCGTATTTTAATCAAATTTTAAGGGGTGTATTTGTAATTTACCCTATAATTTATTTTAAGACTTATTCCATATTTTTTAATATTGTCAATGATACATTAGTTATAAATAATATTATTTTTTGATATTTCTCAAAATCAATCGTAAAAACTTGCGTTAAACATTTTTGTAAAAAATTTCGATATTATAATTAATAAGTGCTCCCTCTAATTTAATTTTCTAGCTCTGCCACTACTGCCGCCCAAACTACTTAATCATAGATAATTTTCAATATACCAAAAAAAAAAAAAAAAACCTTTGGATTATTTTTCTACTAAACAAAACTTTTTTTTGGATTACCTTTCTGCTGTAGATCTGATCTCAACTCTAGTTTTTTTATTTTTATTTTTTTTTAATTTATATTAGTTATTATGTTAGATTTCTTTAATTTTTTTTATGGGAGATAAGGGCTAGTTTGGCATAACCTAAATAAGTTAAAAAGTCAAAAAGTCACTATCTTATTTAAGTCACATCATCTTATTTAAATCACATCATCTCTCTAACACATCACATCAAACCCAACCCAAACCCACCAATAAGTCAAAAAGTACACTTTTTTAGGACATTCCAAACCAACCCTTATAATTCCTTTTTAATAGATTTATAACTCTATAAATCCACAAAGTTTCTTGTGTTCCATCAAGTCCCATATATTTAGATTTGTATCCAAGAGATTCTTTTTTCTTGATTTATAATTTTTTTGGGACTATTATACTTTTTGTTCTATTTTGATAGTACATATTATACACAATGGGATATATACGTTTTTCATATTTTGTTATTTCTATTTTGGAAGTTTTGGTGATTAGATATCTTGGAAGAATCAATAGATACGTTTCAATTATACGTTTTTGTAGGAGTTTCATTTACACATTGGTGGTGAGAGAACATTCAAATATTTTTTTTCTTCCATTGTTGTGATTCGAAACTCTTTTCTTTTTTTCTTTTTTTTTTCAATTGTTGCAATTTTGAAGTTCTATTTTCTTCCATTGTTGCGGTTTTCAAATTCAAAATTGTTGGACGAAGGTTTGAGAACATTCAAATACTACCTTTTTTCCATTATTGTAGTTTGAAATTCTGTTTTCTTTCACTGTTGTGGTTTTGAAGCTTTATGTTCTTCTATTGTTGCAGTTTCAAAGTTTAGAATTGTTGGATGAAAGTTAACACCATTTTTGTTTTGCAACTACATGTAGGTATGCATTTGGTAAGGATTCATGTTCAATAATTGGTTAAAGTTTGGTTCAACTTTTTGTTTCAAGATAAATTGATATGGTATTATGTATCAAGGTGTATATGCTTATTGGGTGAGTGTTTCAGTGAAACATCCACTAAAATTATTGTTGTTGTGAATTATCAGATTTTAATATTTTGCATTTGATTATGTGAACTTCAACATTAGAAGCGTGTAATGGTTGCATGACGTGCAATGTAGATTGATGATTGCATTGTTATTGCAACACTCGTCTTCCTCGTTTTATGTTCTAGAGATTGTTTGGAAGTTCATACGAGCCCTCCCTGTTCGCCCCAAACTCAGGCACTTCTGGTGGAGGGTGTGTCACAATTCGGTGGCCACGATACTCAATCTTGTTGGGCGACAATGTGCTTCAGATGGCCTATGCCCTATATGTGCCAAGGAATTGGAGACAACAGAGCATTTGTTATGCGGGTGTAACTGGGCGAAGGCAGCTTGGTTTGGTAGTATGTTGAATCTCTCTTTCCAGGGGGGCTCTATGTGACACCGGAATTTCTTTTAATTTAATTCAATACCGTGATTATATCAATTACTTATGAATATATATATATATATAACTAATAAATAAATAACAATAATAATGCACCCCAAATATGTAATTAATATCATAACCAATCACGATCATAACAACAATAATAATAAAAAAATAAAATAATTAATGTTATGGTTGTAGGTGATAAAATGTAATATAATTAAGATTATTACAATCTTGGGCCAAATGCAAATTAAATCAAAGTTAAAAAAAATAAAAAAATAAAAAAATAAAAAGAAGGGTGGTTTATCACCATTCTAATATATAAGATGATGACTAAGTAATATAGCCAAGGTGAATCATCCTGGTAAAATGGGGAAATGGCACCTGTTAGACAGGTGGCCAATTTTGAGCAATCTACTTAATTAGAAATTAGGCAATCACCACCTATAGATAGGGAGAAACTGAGAGAGCTTCAAAAACATAGGAAGGATACAAATAATTTAAGAGCAGTGTACTAGTAGCAAAGAATAACGAGACAATAATAGAAAAGTGAAGGCTAAGGGTCAATAGTAAAGTGAGTTATATTGTACCTTGAGTTACCATAATATATTTTACGAATATTTTGAGTTACCACAATTTATTTTATATAATTTATGTTTTATGGTTATGTTAATGTTTCAATTATGTGGATTATTTTCTAAACTCTATTTACTTAAATTGAAACCCATAGATATGTTTGTTTAAATTTTAAAAATTATTTGACAACGATTTTATAAACAATTATGTTCTGTAAGTACCACCACGGGAGTCTCACGCCTTGGGATACTTAAATAAACCATTGGCTTCTGTTTGGCCACTTTGTGGTCCTCTGTTTGTCATGGATCCATTGACCCTTGTTCTGATTGTCACTCCAATGACCCTTGTTCTGTTATATTCTATACTGTGGTTATGATTATTTGTTTATATGATTTCCGTATTCTATTTTTGTTAATTAAAATTAGTTTTGTATTTCAGTTACCAGACTAATTTCTGTTTAGCCTAATAATTATTCATGGATTTTGTTTGGACCCTCGTGCTCACTGTATAATATTTCTCACTCTGCCATGTGCTTATAGCTATTATCCCCTTTCAGGTGACGAGATTTAGCAGAATCGGGATTGGAAATGAACTGTAGTGTTTTTTTTATTTTTTTTTTACTATCTGTAATTATGATCGGACTCTTATAAAAAAATGAAGCCCAGTTGACTATTTACTTTTTTACTAAACTTTTTGGTACCAATTTATTTTAATTTTTTTAATTTATCCGCTTGCGTCACTACTATTACTACAACTATTATAAAGATTTTAAATTTTTTTTTATATTTTTATTATCTTGTTGCGACGCCGAACATTTGGGTACCGGGTTTGGATCGTGACAAAAGTGGTATCAGAGCAATGGTTTTTGAGCAAAAAAAAAAAAACCTTAGTTTGTCTAACATGATTAAACCACTTTATAAATATGGTCTAGGCTAAGTTTTCCTATATTGTAGGGAATGGCGAATCTAATGGAATTATTCTAGTTCAAGCCCTTAGGAGCTCATCTTATCCTGAACCTATTAGAAGGCTAGGGTGATTCGAAGAGTCTTGTTAGGCAAGCCCACCCGACAATTAACCGACTCATAGGGTAACCCGCATATTTGTAAGCCGACCCCGATGAGGATTTCTTATTTTGGAGGCTTAGCCAAGGCAACACTTGTGAGAGGTACATAAGGCCGACCCACGTTGTTGGTCTTGCTCCGGACCTAGGACAACCGCATTTTTTGGTTGCACCTCTACCTGGGCTTTGCGGAAATGAGGGGACACGCATACCCTAGCAGCCATATTTTCACTACAACACCTCCTTCACAACACATTATCCATACCCCAGCTGTGGACTTCACTAACAGTGCATCATACTTGGAGATACTAGTGCGGATTACCAGACAAGAGTTTTGGGGTTATGATCACGGTGTTCATGTCTACATAGTCCAGGTGGTATGGAGTTGATTTGGAATAGAGCACAGTGGATAGGAGTTTGAGTCCCTCATGCAGGGGGAGTTTGCGGGAACATTTTATGGCCCAGTTTTCCAGAGCCAATTCTCATAATGGCCTAACAGTCCCTTCTAGACGTCCGACCAGAAGATCTTTTTTTGTGACCTGACCATGATTAGTCTAATCCTTCTATTTTTGTATTAGTAGGATTATACACTAACTATTGACTGTATTCTAAGTACGTTGTACTAATATCTTTTCTTTTGCATAAGTAAAAAATTATATATGTACTGTTACAGTATCTTGTGATATTGTGATAATTAAATGTACACTAATTGGTTCAAGAAAAAAAAAAAAAAAAGAAGTCCACTAACCATTTTCACCTTGTAGTAATGCCTAATGATGGAAATGGAACTGGATCATCAGTCAGCGGTACCGACCCGATGGAGCAAATTATGGAAAGAGTAGTTACTAGTTTTCTGCGAGCCTTACAAACCAACATAAGTAACGAAATGCTTGAACGACGAGAAAAGCCAACTATAATAAAACAGTTCGAGGACTTGAAACATACCATATTTACCAGCAATACAAACCCACTTATGGCAGAAGCTTGGGTTAGAGACATGGAAAAAATTTCCCGTACGCTACCTTGCACAAAAAGACAGAAGGTGACCTTTGCCACATTTATCTTCAAAGACGACGCACAAGAATGGTGGCTTCTTACCCTGGAGAAAGAAGATATTGTGACTTGGGCAAGATTCTTGGAGGTATTCTATGAAAAATACTTTCCAGATTCATTGTGGGAACAAAAGACGTCGGAATTCATATATCTAAGACAAGGAACCATGACGGTGGCCGAATACGAGAGCAAATTCACGCAACTGGCTCGATTTGTGACATACGTCATCCCCACTGAAGCTCGAAAAGCCAGGAAATTCGAAACATGATTAGATGCTGAAATTAAGGATAGGCTGGAGGTTTTGAAACTACCAACCTATGAGGAGATGGTGGATCGAGAATACATTGTGGAAAAAGGGATTAAAGCCTTGCGCTCTGGGGAACTGAGCTAAAGGAAACTACTTTGGAAAAGAGATAACAGAAGACCTGGTGTTGTGCCTCCCAAGAGAGTAAATACGAACATAACTAGTTCAAGCAATCAAGGTCATACTAATCCCAGATGTGACACTATTCCAACTTGCCCTACTTGTGGAAGGACTCATTAGGGGCAATGCTGCCGAGATACGAGCATGCTTTAGATGCGGCCAAGTTGGTCACTTGCTGAGAGATTGTCCAAAGATTGCCAATCTTACAGCAAGCCCCTCTAAACCAGTCCGAAACCCGCCGTACGTGGAGGAGTGAGAAAGGACCAAAAAACCAAGGAAGAGTTTTGGCCTTGGTATCTGGAAACCCAGAACTTACTGAGAATGTTGTGTTAGGTACACTTTCTATCTGTGGTCATTTAGCTTATGTTCACTTTGACTCTGGTTCCACTCATTCTTTTGTTGCACCACACTTTACTTCCAAGTTAATATCAACACCCGAACCCTTAGGATATGTATTGTCTGTGTCTTTTCCTTCTGGTAATTCTACCCTTAGTGCTGATGTGTACAAATCTTGTACTGTATCCTTAAAAAGTGAAACCTTACATGTAGACTTGATTCCCCTCTATATTAGTACCTTTGATGCGATCTTAGGAATGAATTGGTTGGCTGCCAACCATGCCTCTATCGATTGTGAAGCCAAAAAGGTCTCTCTTTGGTCACCAAACCAACTCAAACTTGTCTTTGATGGAACTGGAGTCTCTCTCCCTCTATGTGTTATATCCTTCGTGACAGCCCAACGACTTCTAAGAAAGGGTTATTAGAGTTATATCTGTTATGTGATCAATACTCAACAAGAGGCCCCCACACTTGATGCAATCCTTGTGGTTCGAGAATTCCCGGATATATTTCCTGAAGACCTACTTAGTACCCCGATTGACCGAGAAATTGAATTAACCATTGAAACCCAACATGGCACACAACCAATCTCAAAAACCTCTTATCGTGTGTTCATAACAAAATTAAAAGAGCTGAAGACTCAACTCCAGGAATTACTGGACAAAGGTTTCATTCAACCAAGTGCCTCACCATATGGAGCTCTAGTACTATTCGTAAAGAAAAAGGATAGCATGATGAGGTTATGCATCGATTACCGAGGGCTGAATAAAGTCACCATAAAAAATCGGTACCCTCTGCCACGAATCGATTACTTGTTCGACCAACTGCAAGGCGCCTAAGTATTCTCGAAAATTGACTTACGTTCTAGCTACCATCAACTAAAAGTCAAAACGGAAAGCGTCGAAAAGACTGCCTTCAGAATCCGTTACGGGTATTATGAATTTCTCGTTATGCCATTTGGCATCACAAATACCACAGCAACCTTCATGGATCTCATAATTCGAGTGTTCAAACCCTATTTGGATGAGTTCGTCATCATCTTCATTGACGACATTCTTATATACTCCAAGTTACCGGTGGACCATGAACAACACTTGTGAACGATTCTACAAACGTTACGTGAACACAAACTTTATGCCAAATTGAAGAAATGCGAATTCTGGATCACTAGTGTACACTTCCTCGGTCACGTCATTAACAAAAACGGCATCTCAGTTGACCCCCAAAAAGTTACAGTAATCGTAGATTGGCCATGACCTACTAACGTCTTTGAGATTGAAAGCTTTTTGGGCCTAGCCGGTTACTACTGACGCTTTGTGCAAGATTTCTCGAAGATAGCATCACCCTTGACCCAACTAACTCAAAAAAACACATCCTTCGAATGGACGGACAAACAGAAACGTTGCTTCCAAGAATTGAAGAACAGATTCGTGATGGCTCCTATACTAGCACTCCCCGCGAAAACAGAAGGGTTCGTAATTTATAGTGATGCCTCATACAATGGTTTGGGTTGCGTTCTTATGCAAAATGGGAAGGTCATTGTGTAACGCCCTCAAAATAATGATATTAAACCAACAATATTAACATGCTATAATATATAAAAGGTCCACGTCCTTCCATTCATCAGAATGTTATTACAAAAGGTATTACATGTTAACAACAAAAGCAAATGCCCTACGGGCTTACAGCTTTCCAAGTTAACACTTGGTTACAAGAAAGTAGAGTGCTAACTCATTTACACATTAAGCCCTAGGCTTGAATTTACATGTAACACTGCAAAAGGAAAGACAACCAAAAAGTCCGTCCGCCACTATCCTCCCAAGCTAAGTCCTTGGAGGTGGCATGCTACCAGTACCTGAAAATGATGTTCCCATATAGGGTGAGCCACAGACCAGTAGAAATATACTAAACCAGTTATAAATAATGACTAAAAGATTAACAATTGATAGATGGTCAATTCTTTTACATTCTTTCATCACTTCAACAAATATAAACAAAACAGTTACATTCATACTTTCCATGACAAGCATACATGCTCTGCCAATATATTTCTAGATAAGCATACATGCTCTATCTACAGAGTTCATCCCCTATCTCCACCCAAAGAACATCCGGTTTAGAGGTCCATCCCCTATCTTCCCTAAACCATGAGTCCATCCCCTATCTCCTCCAACACAACACAATGCATATATATAACAATTATACACATCACATATCAATACATAAAATCAATGTATTCTTTCCATCGTCATAACCCATGACCCAATTCTATTTCAATTCCTCATTTTCCACAATTAACTATTCACATTAATTAATCAATGTAATTAGGACGTTTCCATAATTAACATTACAACCCTTAGGTTCCAATTTCACTAATGTTTCAACATTAATTCCATGTTTCTATACCAAACATGCTTCTAGGTTTATTATAGACAAAACCCCAAACTTTTATAAAATTACACAATGGCCCAAAGTTTCCCAAAATTACACAACAACTACCAACATATCAAAATGCTAAAATTCAAAGACAAAATCCATAAAGAGGAGTAGGATATCCCTACCTCAAAGTTTGAGCTCAAAAGGAGATGAAGACCCAACACCCAACTTGCTCCAAAACCGAATATTTTCAGATTATATCGAAGCCCAAGTCACCCTCTACCCTTTTAACAAAGCACTTAGGGAAGATTCACCCTCTAGGGAGATGATTTCTTAGAGAAGGCAAGTCTAGAGAGAGGCTCTCGATTTAGGGTTTTAAAAAGTAAAAGCTTCAAAAAGTGAAGTTTAGATCGCTAGTCGCGAATCGATATAAACAAAGCTCGCTCGAAGGAAGACTTGGTCGCCGAGCGACTGCAGAAAAACCGTAGCTCGAGCCAAGAAGGTCTCGCTCGAGCCAACATCCTAGAAACTCGCCGGCGAAGAAAATCTCGCCGAGCAGGAGCTCGACCTTCAGTTCGCAGACGACGCTGAAGCGATTTAACCGCCGCTTCGAGCGAAGACCGAGATCGCTCGGCGAAGAATCATCTCGCCGAGCGAAATCATGGTGTTCAGCCCACCAGACGTTAGCTCGCCGCTGAAAGCGCCTGCTCGACCCACCGACACAAACTCAACGCCGCTCGGCGACCAACTCTCGCCGGCGAAGGGCAAAAATGCAGGCGGCAACCCTTGGCTCCCGAACACAACCAACTCAAACAAACACGCCCAACACATCCTATAACTCAAATACAATATATGAAAGGTCGTAAGCAGGACATCTATCCACTACCAACATCCACGGACACACGTCCGATCACTATACAACAAGGTAAACCCGGATCGCTATAACCTCCTTAAAGAATTTCGTCCCTCAAATTAAAACAAGTTTTGAAAAACAAGCCTTTTTCTCCATTTTAAACAATGTCACAACACAACATTTAACAATTCGACCCATTACGGTCATCCATCTCCTATTAAGAGACATTTCTCAACATGTACATTTCAACACGCAATTTCTTTCCATTTCAACCATTTCCCATATATGGTTTACAATTTATATCATAAGCAATAATCATGATACAATTTTATTTCTATAATATAGCCAACATATGCAATATTATAATCAACTCCCATAACAAGGCAAGCTCTACAACATTTACATTAACCAAAACATACATCATGTTTTACAACTTAAGACATTTCAAATGTTCTTAAAGTTCATTACAATTACAAAATTGCAACACTTGATTACACATCAACAAATAAGTCCGGATATTTCTCACGGACTCCCAACTCACGTTCCCAAGTGGCCTCCTCCACTCAAGTGATGTTTCCACAAAACCTTAACCAAAGGGATGGTCTTACCACGCAGACTTGATCCCGCCTATCCAAGACTGAACCGGTCTCTCCTCCTCATACGAGGCATCCTCATCTACCTCTAAGTCGGTCCAATCCAACACGTGTGATGGATCCGCTCATACTTCCAAGCATACTCACATGAAACACGTCATGAACTCCGGATAATTGTGGCGGCAAAGCTAAACGGTAAGCAACCTCGCCAATCCTCTCAAGGATCTCAAAGGACCAATAAACCGAGGGGATAACTTCCCTCTTCCCAAATCTCAACAAACCCCGCCTAGGTGATATTTTCGTAAAGACATGATCACCCACCTCAAACTCCAACGGTCTCCTCCTACGGTCAAGATAGGACTTCGACGACTGGTCAGAACAAGCCTCCTACGGATAAGCTCAACTTTCTCTGTCGTCTCCTAACCAACTCGGACCCAACAAAGGTGTGTCACCCACCTCGCCCAACAAGCTGGAGACCTACAAGGTCGGCCATACAAGGCCTCAAACGGTGCCATACCGATACTAGATCGAAAACCTATTGTAGGCAAACTCCACCGGTAAGTGCCTCTCCCATGTCCCATCAAATCAAGGACACAACCTCAAGCATATCCTCAAGGATCTGAATGGTACGCTCGATGCCCATCGATCGAGGATGATAAAAGTACTAAAGGTCACTTAGTACCTAAAGCACTCGCAAACTCGCCACAACCTAGCAAAGAAACGAGGATCTCTATCTCGAGACGATCGTCCTTTGGGACCCGTGCAATCTCACTATGTCCCGAACATACAAGTCGGTAAGATGGTCACCAGAATCTCTCACGCGCATTGGAATGAAATGCGCCGACTTGGTCAACCGGTCTACAACCACCCAAATAGTATCACTACCCCGCTGAGTCTTCGGAAGACCAACAACGAAGTCCATGGTGACATGCTCCCACTTCCACTCGGCAATAGGCAAGGGTTGTAACAAACCCGCTGGCCTCTGATGCTCGGCCTTCACTTGCTGACAAGTAAGGCACTTAGACACGAAGACTGCCACATCTCTCTTCTTACCCCCCCACCCAAAGCGGACCCAAATCCCGATACATCTTAGTACCTCCCGGATGCACCGCAAGGCGCGAATGATGGAACTCTCGGAGTACCTCCTCTCGACAGGACTCCGGCACAAACAAACGGTCTCGGTATCTCAAACTCAGGTCGGGATACGTCGTCAAACCCTTCTCAACTTTCCCACTGGAGATCTCCTCTCTGAGGGATTCTACCTCAAGGTCACCTCTCTGTGCCTCTAACACTCGAGTCACAAGTGTAGGTTGCGCAACAACAGAAAACAAGGCCGCAGCCTCAACGGATTCGCCCAGAAGCAAGTCAAACTCGCCAAGTGCCCCCAACATCTCCCACTCTCGGATGGCTACACAAGCTACATCACTAATGGATTTCCTACTAAGAGCATCGGCCACAACATTGGCCTTCCCTGGGTGATCATGCAACTCAAGTCGTAATCTTCTATAAACTCCATCCACCTCCTCGCCTCAAGTTCAAGTCTTTACGTGGAAAACAGATACTTCAGACTTTTATGATCCGAGAACACCTCGAATCTCTCACCATAAAGGTAGTGCCTCCAGATTTTCAAGGCAAAGATCACAACCGCCAACTCTAGGTCGTGTGTAGGGTAATTCTTCTCGTGCATTTTTAACTGACGTGAGCCATAAGCTACTACTTTCCCTCCCTGCATCAACACACAACCCAAACCCTCTCGTGAGGCATCACAATAGACTGCATAACCCAACCCTCTCTCCGGAATAATCAAGACTGGAGCGGTGGTCAATCTAACTTTCAACTCCTGAAACGACTTTTCACAAGTCTCACTCCATACAAATTTGACTCCCTGGCGAGTCAATCTAGTCAACGGCGAAGCTAACCTGGAGAAATCTTTCACAAATCGACGGTAGTACCCAGCTAATCCCAGAAAACTGCGGATCTCAAACACACTCTTAGGCAAGGCCAGGCCTTGCATCCTCGCCTTGGATGTATCAACAGACACCCTTCCTAAACTACATGGCCTAAGAACTTGACTTCTCTTAGCGAACTCGTGACTTCCCAAACTTGGCATACAAATTTATGGGCTCTAAGCAATTCAAGCACCACTCTCAAGTGTTCCTCGTGCTCTTGCTCGAGGGTGAATAGATAAGAATATCATCCACAAAACGACCACAAAAGCGATCCAAGAATTCCCGAAAATCCGGTTCATCAAGTCCATAAAGATCGGTGCGTTAGTAAGCCCAAATGGCATCACCAGAAACTCATAATGGCCATACCGCGTTGGAATGCCGTCTTGAATATCCTCTTCTCGACCCTCAACCGGTGGTAACCCGATCTCAAGTCTATCTTAGAGAAACAACGGAACCCTTCAACCGGTCAAACAAGTCATCTATACGGGCATAGGGTACTTATTCTTAATCAGAGTCGATTCAACTTCCTAATCGATACACAACCTCAAGGCACCATCTTTCTTTTTTAGCAAAGAGGGCGGTGCTCTACTACGATACACTAGGCTAACGAAGCCCTTATCTAGCAATTCTTGAGCCGAACTTTCAACTCAATCAACTCTGTTGGGGCAAAACGATAAGGTGCCATAGAAATCGGCCGTGTCGCACTAAATCAATAGAGAACTCGTCTCTCTTGGGGTGGCAAATCAATAAGATCCTGAAAGACATCTGCAGATTCACAAACTACCCTTGGCAACTCAACTGGGTCTCATCACACTCACCATTCTCAAAACTAGCAAGTAAACTACTAAGCTCATTCCCGCGGACCGCACCTTAATGGCACAATACCACCAACCCGGTCTCCTAAAAAGTGGAAAAACTCCCGCTCATCTGACAGGTAACCCTCTGGCAAGAGTAGCAATCAATAACCGCCGGTATGGCGATAACGATCCATCATACCCAAAATAACATCAAAGCCCTTCATGGGCATAACTACAAATGGAAAAGGAAGTCGATAATCGCGACCTCTATATCACAAACCTCTACATCCGTGTCTCAAAATTAACTCACCCCAATAGGTGACACAACGCAAATAGGAGATGCTAAAAGTGCTAACTCCGGTTCCAACACAGATGCAAATGCAAAGAGATACAAAAGAATGAGATGCACCCGTGTCAATCAACACTCTAGCAACCGAATTGCAAAACAAAAGGTACCTCTCACTCTTGATGGAGCCGCAGATTAGGTCTGTGATAACAGATACACGCTACCAGAGGCCCCTCGATCTACTGCCGCCTCTGAGCATAGGATCACCAGATCGTTGGGACGACGAAGCCCGGATTGGCCCTCGAGGCACCGCAGATCGAGCTGGTTGAAATCCTGCGTCTCTAGAACCAGACGCTCTGAAGTGGCACTCAACCGTGGGCAATACCTCTTCATGTGCCCGAGTCCCTGCCCAGTAACACGATCTGGTGCCCTGCCCGAACTCGACGACTCGTGGTGGCTGACGAAGAAGCGACTCTCGACCCGCCTTGGGCAAACAAGCCTTGTGACCCGGTGGCCAGACTTGTAACAGTGAACTCTCCTCGTTGCCTCCCGAGCACTCGTGACTTGGGGAAAGTCGACTGGCCAACCACTGGGACGGTGAGGGTTATAACCTTCGCCTCCTACCATCACCTGTCTCTTGGCCCCTCTTGGAGCCCCCATGTTTCTTCTTCTCCTCCTGCATCATCACTCCATATGAGCCGCAAGATCCACCAAATGCTCAGACTCTCGAATGTAAGGTCCACCAACTTTCAACTTGAGGTCCCACCTCAACTTCCGCTCAAACTCATAGCAACGGCGCTCCTGCCGCCACAAGTTCAGTGCAAACTCGACAAGCTAGTAAATGTAGCCTCAAACTCGCCACAGACAAACCATCCCGCTTAAGCTTGGTAAACCGATCCCTTAGTCTCTCTCTAGCCATGCGGATAAAACCTCTCTGGAAAGCATTCACAAACGCCTCCCAAGTACCACCCACACGAACTTTCTCATACTTCCACCATTGACCGCAGATTCTCTCACCGGTGGAAGGATGCCAAGGTCACTTTCAATGCTCCGTCCTCAATGCCTAGCATTTGAACGTTTTACTCATCTCTGTTCTAGCCACTGCTCGCCTTCAATGGCTCCTTAGGATCCCCAACAAACTCCTCCGTTAGACCGAAGAACTCCCTCTTCAAGAAAGAAGGTCCCGCCTCGCTTGTTCGATTTCGCTCCGAGAATACCTAAGGCCCTCGCTATCTCTCGCCAGGCACCCATGGCTCTTGACCCACCGGCTCGGCCACATTGGCTGACCAACCCCTTCTGAATCGGAATCTCATCCGGTAATGGCACTTCTGTCTTCTAGGCCTACCACGCCTACCACCTCTTGCTCGCCCCGACATCCTAATAAAGGTAACCCAAAACATTAGCACATTTATAAACGTAAAACTAGACACTCATGTCCTAATACATGGATAATCGTAATTCATTCCACGTAAGCACATAAACACATAAGCACTTATTTATTTCATTTCGGATGATGACAGCCCAAAGGCGTTACTAGAGTACCGGGTTAGAAACAAAGATTGATCAAGTGCCTTTCCAACGGAACTCTCGTAAACCCAAAGATCCAAATCAACATCCTAGAAACTAAATCCCATACCCAAATAATCACATAAGCATGTTATCACATAAGCATATATCGATACACCTAAGTCTCTATCGAGCGAGACAAACCCATTGTGATTCTAATCACTTCCCACGCACCCAAGGTATTGAACCGGATGCTCTGATACCAAGTTGTAACGCCCTCAAAATAATGATATTAAACCAACAATATTAACATGCTATAATATATAAAAGGTCCACGTCCTTCCATTCATCAGAATGTTATTACAAAAGGTATTACATGTTAACAACAAAAGCAAATGCCCTACGGGCTTACAGCTTTCCAAGTTAACACTTGGTTACAAGAAAGTAGAGTGCTAACTCATTTACACATTAAGCCCTAGGCTTGAATTTACATGTAACACTGCAAAAGGAAAGACAACCAAAAAGTCCGTCCGCCACTATCCTCCCAAGCTAAGTCCTTGGAGGTGGCATGCTACCAGTACCTGAAAATGATGTTCCCATATAGGGTGAGCCACAGCCCAGTAGAAATATACTAAACCAGTTATAAATAATGACTAAAAGATTAACAATTGATAGATGGTCAATTCTTTTACATTCTTTCATCACTTCAACAAATATAAACAAAACAGTTACATTCATACTTTCCATGACAAGCATACATGCTCTGCCAATATATTTCTAGATAAGCATACATGCTCTATCTACGAGTTCATCCTATCTTCTCCCAAACAACATCCGGTTTAGAGGTCCATCCCCTATCTTCCCCTAAACCGCGGAGTACATCCCCTATCTCCTCCAACACAACACAATGCATATATATAACAATTATACACATCACATATCAATACATAAAATCAATGTATTCTTTCCATCGTCATAACCCATGACCCAATTCTATTTCAATTCCTCATTTTCCACAATTAACTATTCACATTAATTAATCAATGTAATTAGGACGTTTCCATAATTAACATTACAACCCTTAGGTTCCAATTTCACTAATGTTTCAACATTAATTCCATGTTTCTATACCAAACATGCTTCTAGGTTTATTATAGACAAAACCCCAAACTTTTATAAAATTACACAATGGCCCAAAGTTTCCCAAAATTACACAACAACTACCAACATATCAAAATGCTAAAATTCAAAGACAAAATCCATAAAGAGGAGTAGGATATCCCTACCTCAAAGTTTGAGCTCAAAAGGAGATGAAGACCCAACACCCAACTTGCTCCAAAACCGAATATTTTCAGATTATATCGAAGCCCAAGTCACCTCTACCCTTTTAACAAAGCACTTAGGGAAGATTCACCCTCTAGGGTGATGATTTCTTAGAGGGAAGGCAAGTCTAGAGAGAGGCTCTCGATTTAGGGTTTTAAAAAGTAAAAGCTTCAAAAAAGTGAAGTTTAGATCGCTAGCTGCGAACTGATATAAACAGGCTCGCTCGAGCGAAGACTTGGTCGCTCGAGCGACCAGACACAGAAAACCGGAGCTCGAGCCAAGAAGGTCTCGCTCGGGCCCACATCCCAGAAACTTCGCCGGCGAAGAAAATCTCGCTCGAGCAGAGCTCGACCCTTCAGTTCTGCAACTAGACGACGCCGAAGCGATTTAACCGCTTCGGCGAAGACCGAACCAGATCGCTCGAGCGAAGAATCATCTCGCTCGAGCCAGAAATCATGGTGTTCAGACGTTAGCCGCCGCCGAGCGAAGCCGCCTGCTCGACCCACGAACACAAAACTCAACGCCGCTCGGCGACCAACTCTCGCTCGAGCGAAGGGCAAAATTTCAGGCAAAGAACCCTTGGCTCCCGGACACAACCAACCTGAAACAAACCTGCCCAACACATCCTATAACTCAAATACAATATATGAAAGGTCGTAAACAGGACAACTATCCACTACCAACATCCACGGACACACGTCCGGATCACTATACAACAAGGGGTAAACCCGGGATCGCTATACATTGCTTATGCCTCCCGCTAACTAAAGACTCACGAAAGAAACTACCCAACCCATGATCTAGAATTGGCTGGGTTGATCTTCGCCCTCAAGATTTGGCGTCATTATCTCTATGGTGCAACCTGCGAGATTTATATCGATCACAAGAGTCTTAAATATCTGTTTACACAAAAGGAACTGAATATGAGGCAATGACGATGGCTAGAAGTTATGAAGGACTACGATATAGAGATCCATCGCCATCCTGGCAAAGCTAACGTAGTAGCAGACGCATTGAGTCGAAAGATGACCAAAAGTTTGGCATGTACCTTCATTTCCTGCAAGATCAATGGACTACTTGCCAACCTAATCGTGGAACCCGCGTTGATTGAAGAAATAAGAGCACGCCAATGTGAAGACAAACTTTTGAAGAAAACGTACGAGGAACAAAGAAGCTCACCCGATCCTGACTTTACGATGAGTGATAGGATACTAAAATTTCGGAATCGAATTTGTGTACCCAACCTTCCAGAACTCAAGAAGAAGATATTGGTAAAAGCTCATAGCTCGAGGTTTGAAATCCACCCTGACAATACAAAGATGTATCACAATCTGAAGGAATGCTTCTGGTGGACATGAATGAAAAAAAGACATAGCAAGCCACGTCTCCAAATGCCTGCATTGTCAACAAGTTAAGGCAAAACAGCAGAGACCTGCAAAAATTTTACAACCGCTCCCTATTCTTGAATGGAAATAAGAGCACATTACTATGGAATTCGTGGTCGGGCTACCGCAATCAATCTCGAAGAATGATGCGATATAGGTTATTGTAGACTGATTGACGAAGTCGGTGCATTTTCTACCAATCAGAATCAGGTACTCCCTTACCAAGTTCGCCACTCTATACATTAAGGAAATTATTCGTTTACACGGTACCCCAGTGTCAATCGTGTCTGGCCGAGACCCCTGTTTCTATCCCATTTCTGGAACAAATTACAAGAAGCTTTGGGAACCACTCTGAAGTTTAGTGCTGCTTATCACCTGCAAACTGATGGGCAATCTGAATGTATAATCCAGACTTTGGAAGATATATGACGAGTGTATGTGCTAGACCTTAAAGGTAATTGGGATGATTACCTACCTTTGGTGGAGTTCGCCTATAATAACAGTTACCATGCAAGCATCGGAATGGCACCATATGAGGCACTGCATGGAAGACGATGTCGATCACCTCTGTGTTGGATGGAAGTTGGAGACAGGAAACTGCTAGGACCCGAAATTATCAAATTACAAGTAATAAAATTCAACTCATCCAATAGCAAATTCGCACTGCTCAGAGCCACCAAAAAAGCTATGCAGATACACGAAGTCGAGACTTAGAATTTCAAATATGAGATCATGTGTTTCTAAAGATCTCACCCACAAGAGAGGTTATCCGATTTGGAAAACAAGGATAGTTAAACTTACGTTACACCTGACCATTCAAGATACTAGAAAGGATTGGTTCTGTGGCATATCGCTTTGCGCTTCCATCCGAACTGTCCAATGCCCACAACGTGTTTCACGTTTCGATGCTTTGTCAATATCTTCAAGATTCAGAACATATTGTCAATTATGAGAACCTGGAGGTTCAAAAAGACCTCTCTTATGAAGAACAACTGTGCAGATTCTCGATCGTCGTGATCAGATCCTTCGAAACAAGACTATACCCCTTGTAAAAGTTTTGTGGAGGAATCATCGAGTTGAAGAAGCGACATGGGAAACTGAAATTCAAATGCGGGCCAAGTACCCACACCTCTTCGAAAAGTAAGGTATGGCAAGTTTGAGGACAAACTTCTTTTAAGGAGTGGAGAAATGTGACACCCAAATTTCTTTTAATTTAATTCAATACCGTGATTAGATCAATTACTCATGAATAAATATATATATATATATATATAAACTAATAAATAATAATAATAATATACCCCAAATATATAATTAATACCATAACCAATCACGATCATAATAACAGTAACAGTAACAATAATAAAATAAAATAATTAATGTTATGGTTATAGGTGATAAAATGTAATATAATTAAGATTATTACAAACTTGGGCCAAATGCAAATTAAATCAAAGGTTAAAAAAAAAAAGGGTAGTTTATCACCATCCTAATATATAGGATTGTAACTAAGTAATATAGCCAAGGTGAATCATCCTAGTAGAAGGGGGAAATGGCACCTGTTAGACAGGTGGCCAATTTTGAGCAATCCACTTAATTAGAAATTAGGCAATCACCACCTATAAATAAGGAGCAACTGAGGGAGCTTCGAAAACATAGGAAGGATACAAATAGCTTAGGAGCAACGTACTAGTAGTAGAGAATAACGAGACAATCATAGAAAAGTGAAGGATAAGGGTCAATAGTAAGGTGAGTTATATTATACTTTAAGTTACCATAATATATTTTACGAATGTTTTGAGTTACCACAATTTATTTTATATAATTTATGTTTTATGGTTATGTTAATATTTCAATTACGTAGATTTTTTTTTCCTGAACTCTATTTGCTTAAATTGAAACTCATGGATATATTTGTTTAAATTTTATAAATTATTTGACATTGATTTTATAAACAATTATGTTCTGTAAGTATCACCACGGGAGTCCCATGCCCTAGGAGACTTAAATAAACCATTGCTTCTGTTTGGCCACTTTGTGGTCTTCTGTTTATCATGGATCCATTGACCTCTATTCTGATTGTCACTTCAGTGACTCCTGTTCTGTTCTATACCATAATTATGATTATTTGCTTATATGATTTCCACATTCTACTTCTGTTAATTAAAATTAGTTATTTATTTCAGTTAGTTATGTATTTCAGTTACCAAACTAATTTTTGTTTAGCCTAATAATTATCCATGGATTTTGTTTGGACCCTCATGCTCACTGTATAATATTTCTCCCTCTGCCATGTGCTTATAGCTGTTATCCCCTTTCAGGTAATGAGATTTAGTGGGATCGAGATTGGAAATGAATCGCAGTGTTTTTTTTTTATTATTATTTTGTTTTATTTTTTTAATATCTGTAATTATGATAAGACTCTTATAATAAAATGAAGCCCAGGTGACTATTTTCTTTTTTACTAAACTTTTTGGTACGCATTTATTTTAATTTATTTAATTTATCTGCTTGCGTTACTACTATTACTACTACAAAAATTTTAGAATTTTTTATTTTATTTTTATTATCTTGTTGCAACGCCGAACCTTTAGGTACCGGGTTTGGGTCGTGACACTCTATCTCTTCCATTGCCAGATGGACTTGTGAGCTCTTTGATGGCTTCTCAAATACGCAACATCAGCAAACATTCTTTTGCAAATTGTTATGTTTGGCTTGGCACATCTGGAAGGAAAGAAATGAATTTGTCTTTAATCATGTCCTAGTTGATCCTATGTCTGCTATCTTTAAAGCAGAGAAGGATTGGGAGGAATTTGCAGCCTTTCTTCCCATTGGACAACCTATGGTTGGCCTCCGGGATATTGTTCCAAGTTTCCCTCAGGTGTGGACTCCACCTTCCCGTGGGAGATTAAAAGTTAATTATGATGTGGCCTTCAATCCAGGGTCATCTAGAGCTGCTATGGCGGTCTGATTTCGAGATTGGTTGGGTTCTCTCATGAATGGGGTGGTCCGAATGGAAGAGGTGGGCTCTGTCATGCAAGCAGAAGCTATTAGATGGGCATGTCTTACGGCCCAATCTCAACCTCCCCCAAGTTGAGATTGTGGGCGACAACAAGACAGTGATCCACCTTTGCACCTCTGAAATGGTTCCTCCGTGGGAGTGCTCCTCCATTTTTGCTGATATCCAAACTTTGGCTTGTAGAAACAATTTCTTCTTTCTTTGGACTCCTAAAGAGGCTAATGCAGCTGCCCATTGGACTGCTAGACAGTTCCTTAAGGTCCTTTTGTCTCCTGACTGGTTTTGTAATCCCCTTGATGCTTTACGTCAGGTTTTGTTTTTGTGATTAATTGATATCCTTTTCTCTAGTCAAAAAAAAAAAAAAAAAAAAAAAAAAGAAAGAAAGATGACCAACATTTAAAAATATAAAAAAAAAACAAAAACAAAAACAAAACAAAAAAATAGTCAATGGCTTATAAACCGACGCCAGCACATCCACAGCCTGAGGTTCATTCCATATAACAAGAAATTCTTGTGGGAAATTCTATTTTCACACTCTTTTATCTCTATGTACATAATACCTCAATACACACCCTTATGAAATTGGTTTTATGTTTTTATTCTCAGTCCACACCTCACATGTTCCAATTATATCCTAAACTAATATCCTTGTAGACACACTACTTAAACCATTTGTTCCATAGAGAATCAATGGTGTAGACTCATTTTGTATTCCATCCACCTTGAAAACACATCAACATCTTTCACAAGAAATCCCTCAACAAATCGCTCCTTGAATCTTTAAATTATACAACAACTATCTCCTTTGATTTCCAGTTACATCATTAAATTGATTCCTTCAATCAATAATCTAGTCAACATCGAAAAAGTCATTAATTGGCATCTACTTGTATCAATATAAATCTTGAAACAATATCGTTTTGTATCAAACTTCATTGAAGACGTACAACTCCATTTATATCTTATTTTTCATTGTTAGGGAAAATATGTGATTCCCTACAAGTAAATCAATCAATGAGAATAAAAACTAATGCAGAAAAATTAAATTAGAAGCAACACAAGAATTTTTACGTGGTTCCCTCAATGTGAGATACGTCTACGGGATTGAAATTCGATTCCACTATCAACCAAATAAATTCTAAACGATTACAAACCAGACACTAATGGTCTCACAAAACCACCCTTAGGTAAATTCCAAATAATCACAAATAAACAAGAGGAAAGACTTCACCAAATAGATGAACCAAAATCTTCAAAACCAGAGTTATAGAAGACCACAAATCAGAATAAACTAGCATCAAATCAATGACACCAAACTCCAAGAACAAACCCCACCGAAAGTTGAATCAATCCTTGCTGCTCCTCCACACAGCAAGCTTATGTTTGAATCACAAACCCACAAAATACACCAAGCACTATTTCAGCAAATATATGAATTGGCAGCTACGCATTATTCCACCGAATTGAATTTTCAATTCTATAAGCCGTACGACACCTCTTTTTCTTGGGAAAACAATACCAAAAATATGTATTGTGAATCTAGGGTTTTTTTTTTATTATTATTATTAAAACTTTAGTTGTTTCCAAACTGAATTAGGTCTCCACAAAATTAGATATATTATATAAAAATATATTATACCTAAACCAAACCAAATTAAAACTCTTTTAATAAACCAATTGGGTCCCACACTCCAATAAGGAGATATACCCAACAATTCTCTCTCTACCAACTTAGGTGGAGACATCAACCATACCTGCCAAAGTTCGACACTTCAAATGTTTATCCCTCGACAAAGTCTTTGTCAACATATCTGAAATATTATCATTTGTGTGAACCTTTTCGAGTTGTAACAATTTCGAATCTAACACATCACGAATCCAATGGTATCTCACATCAATGTGTTTCGATCTCGAATGAAAAGTAGAATTTTTACTCAAGTGAATAGCACTTTGACTATCACAATAAAGCACATACTTTTCTTACTTCAAACTCAACTCTTGCAAAAATTTCTTCAACCATAACTCTTCTTTGCAAGCTTCTGTAATGGCAATAAATTCAGCTTCGGTAGTTGAGAGAGCAACACATTTTTGTAATTTAGATTGCCATGCCACAGCTCCCCCTGCAAAAGTCATCAAATACCCCGAAGTAAATTTCCTAGAATCAACATCACCAGCCATGTCAGAATCTGTGAACCCATCAAGCATTGGCTTACCATCCCCAAAACACAAATACACATTCAAAGTCCCTCGAAGATATCTTAGAATCCATTTTACCGCTGCCCAATGTTCTTTACCCGGATTAGAGAGAAACCGACTCACCACACCAACGGCATGAGCAATATCCGGCCTTGTACAAACCATGGCGTACATCAAAGAACCAACTGCTGAAGCATAAGGAATTTTCAGCATCTCTTCCTTGTCTTTCTCACTTGTAGGACATTGATTCGAACTAAGTTTGAAGTGACCTGCAAGTGGACAACCAACCAGTTTTGCTTTATTCAAGTTAAACCTCTCAAGAACTTTCTCAATGTAGCTTTCTTGAGACAACCAAATCAGTCCCTCTTTTGCGATCACGAACAATTTTCATACCAAGTATTTGCTTTTCCGGTCCCAAATCTTTCATAGCAAAAGACTTGCTTAACTCCAACTTCAACTTGTTAATCATGGTAGAATCTTGACCCACAATTAACATGTCATCAACATAAAGCAAAAGAATAATAAATTTACCATCCGGGAAATTTTTCACAAACACACAATGGTCTGAAGTGGTTTTAAAAAAACCATTATTCATCATGAAATAGTCAAATTTTTTGTACCATTGCCGCGGGGCTTGCTTGAGACGATACAAACTTTTCTTCAATTTGCAAACAAATTTCTCTTTCTCTTTTTCCACAAAACCTTCTGGTTGCTCCATGTAAATTTCTTCTTCAAGATCACTGTGAAGAAATGCAGTCTTCACATCAAATTGTTCAACTTCAAGGTTCATACTTGCAGCCATGTCAAGTACAACCCGAATAGAAGACATCTTCACAACCGACGAGAAAATCTCGTCAAAGTCAATGCCTTTCTTTTACCCAAAGCCTTTCATAACAAGACGTGCCTTGTACCTTAGATTCTTACCATCATTCTTCAATTTGAAAACCCACTTATTTTTCAGAATTTTCCTTCCTTTAGGCAACTTCACTAAATCATAAGTATAGTTTTCAAGCAAGGAATTCATCTCCTTGTCCATGGCCTTTTTTCAATCACCTCTCTTTGCATGCCCAATTGCTTCTTGGTAGCTCTCGGGCTCCCCTTGATCAGAAATCAACAACAAATTCATTGGGAGGATACTTTCTTGAAGGTTGTCGGTCCCTTGTAGATTTCCTCAACTCAAGTTGTGGTGGCGGTTCTTGAGTTGGATGTTCTTTCTCAATTTCTGGCTCAACTTCATTAGGATTAGCATCATTCTCTACATCTTCAATAAGTGGCTGCACATCTCCCCCATTTTCATCATCAACTGAAGATGAAGGAGATGGATCTATGTCAATGAGATCACTAGTTTTTGGCTCCGGTTGATCACCTTTGCCAAAGTTTTCAATTGTTTGGTCTTCAAGAAACACAACATCACGGCTTCGAATGACTTTCTTGTCGGCCGGATCCCACAATCTATACTCGAACTCATCACGCCCATAGCCAAGAAGAATGCATTGTCTTGACTTACTATCAAGCTTGGACCTCTCATCCTTTGGAATGTGAACAAGAGCTCGGCAACCAAACACTCTCAAGTGCTCATAAGACACATCTTTGCCAGTCCAAACTCTTTCAGGAACATCACCATTCAAAGGATAGGAAGGAGACAAATTGATCACGTCAACCGCTGTCTTCAATGCCTCACCCCAAAAGGATCTTGGCAATTTAGCTTGTGAAAGTAAACACCTTGTTCTTTCCACAATGGTGCGGTTTATCCTCTCGGCAACTCCATTTTGTTGAGGAGTCTTCTTAACTGTCTTTTGATGCCGAATACCTTGGCTGCGACAATACTCATCAAATGGCCCAATGTATTCACCACCATTGTCTGATCGGATACACTTCAATTTCTGCCATGTTTCTCTTTCAACCATGGCTTGAAAATGCTTAAATACTTCTAGAACTTGATCTTTAGTTTTTAGTAGAAAAGCCCAAACTTTCCTTGAATAATCATCAATGAAAGTAACAAAATAAAGTGCACCACTATGTGTTCTAACTTTTAAAGGACCACAAACATCCGAATGAATCAACTCAAAAACATTTTCTTTTCTAGAAGCAATATTTTTATGAAAAGAAACTCTATGTTGTTTACCCGCCAAACAATGAACACAAGTTTTAAGATGTGTACCTTTCAAACCGAGTAGAAGCTCTTTCTTGAATAAAACTTGTAGCCCCTTGTCACTCATGTGCCCAAGTCGCCTGTGCCACAATTTAGTAGAAGTATCATCTTCAAGTGCATTGACAACACATTTACAAATTTTTCCTTGCATCGAATAAAGTATATGAGTCTTCTTGCATTTAGCCACCACCAAAGAACCCTTTGTGAGCTTTCATATTCCATCACCCAATTTGTTGTTGAAGCCTTCATCATCTAGCTTCTAAGTAGAG
The DNA here is from genome assembly GCA_025200525.1 of Camellia lanceoleosa. Lineage (NCBI taxonomy): Eukaryota > Viridiplantae > Streptophyta > Magnoliopsida > Ericales > Theaceae > Camellia > Camellia lanceoleosa. The sequence continues at coordinate 60,695,553 of CM045762.1, forward strand.
ATCAAATTAAGGCGAATGTCGGGAACATGCCTCACATCTTTAAGCAACAACTTGAAGCTCAAATTTGTTTCCAAGCAAACATCACCCATGCCAATAATTTTGGACAAACCTTCATTACCAATTCGAACAGAACCATAATCCCCTTTGGTGTAGGTAGTGAATAAATCAACTCGAGAAGTCACATGAAAAGAAGCATCGGAATCAATCACTCAATTGCTCTCTTCGCCTACAAAATTGATACAGTCATCTTCACAAACGACCATGAGATCATCGGTAGTAACTGCCATTGTGTCTTCTTGCTTTTTATCCACACTTTTGTCACGCCTTTTCTCCTTATTCTTGAGCTTTCGGCATTCCCACTTCATGTGCCCTTTCTCATGGCAATAATAACACTCAATGTCTTTCTTTGAAAAAGAACCATCTTTTGATTTGTCCCGGTTTTGATCACGACCATGAGGAGTCTTACTTCTCCCCCTTGTTTTGCTTCGGCCTCTCACAACAATTGCTTCTGAATGAGAGGAACCCGCTGATTTTCTTCTAGTTTCTTTATTCAACAAGCTGCTAGTGACTTGGCCCATTGTGACAACTCCATCAGATGCTGAATTACTAACTGTCACAACCAAAGTCTCTCAACTTTCGAGTAAAGAACTAAGTAGCATCAAAACCTGCAACTTATCATCAAAAATAATTTTCATAGAAGCAAGTTGGTTAACGATACTCTTTATTTCATTCAAATGTTCCGGAATAAGGTTACCCTCTTTATATTTTAAATTAACCAACTTACAAAACAGAAAGGCTTTATTTGTGGCTGATTTTCTATCATAAAAACTCTCTAATTTTTTCCATAAATCATGTGCTGAAGTTTCAGTAGCAACATGATGAAACACACTGTCATCAATCCATTGACGGATAACACCAACGGCTTTTCGATTAAGCCTTTTCCACTTATCATCTTTCATATCATCAGGTTTGCCACTATCACCCTCAATAGGCCCATACAAGTCTTTACAAAATAATAGGTCCTCCATTTTAGTTTTCCAAGTTACCCAATTGCTTCCATTGAAGCTAGACATACGACCTACATTCCCCTCTATTGATTTACACAAATAAATAGACCCAAATAAACCGTAAGCTCTGATACCAGTTGTTAGGGAAAATATGTGATTCCCCACAAGTAAATCAATCAATGGGAATAAAAACTAATGAGAAAAAATTAAATCAGAAGCAACACAAGAATTTTTACGTGGTTCCCTCAATGTGAGGTACGTCCACGGAATCGAAAACCGATTCCACTATCAACCAAATAAATTCCAAACGATTACAAACTAGACACTAATGGTCTCACAAAACCACCCTTAGGTGAATTCCAAATAATTACAAATAAACAAGAGGAAAGACCTCACCAAATAAATGAACCAAAATCTTCAAAACCAGAATTATAAAAGACCACAAATCAGAATCAAACTAACATCAAATCAATGACACTAAGCTCCAAGAACAAACCCCACCAAAAGTTGAATCAATCCTTGCTGCTCCTACACACAGCAAGCTTTTGTTCGAATCACAAACCCACAAAATACACCAAGCACTATTTCAGCAAATATATGAATTGGCAGCCACGCATTATTCCACCGAATTGAATTTTCAATTCTATAAGCCGTACGGCACCTCTTTTTCTTGGGAGAACAATACCAAAAATATGTATTGTGAATCTAGGATTTTTTATTATTATTATTATTATTATTATTATTAAAACCTTAGTTGTTTTCAAACTGAATTAGGTCTCCATAAAATTAGATATATTATATAAAAATATATTATACCTAAATCAAACCAAATTAAAACTCTTTTAATAAACTAATTGGGTCCCACACTCCAATAAGGAGGTATACCTAACATTCATAAACTCTCTTTTTTCTTTTTTCTTTTCTAGAAGCAATTCGATTTTGCTTATTCGGTACTGGTTATTTAAATGAAAAAGGTTTATTCAAATTTTTAACTTCCGAAACATGTAAAAAAATTCAGAACTTGGTTTTCGAAATAAATTCTTAAATTTGAAAGTTAAGTTCCGATTCCAAATTCAGAATTTGATTTTCGAATAGAATTAATAATTTCGGCAGTTGATATCTGAAAAAAGTAACATGTTTCGGCACTGGTTTATCGAATTAAAATCGTGAAAAAAAAAATTTGCACAAAAAAACTTACATTTTCATAATTGCTTTTGTTGTAACCAGACATATATTGTTATTTGAATTTGAATTTTCATTAATTTGCAACTCTTCCGTCACAAAAATCAAAAATTATAGTGGATTCTAATGACAAAACGATATAATCAATGCATTATAAACTTAGAGAGTAAAACAATGGAAAAACTGAGATTTATTTATTTATTTTTTAACTCAAAAGGTGTATTTGAGATTTTTTTGTTTTTAAAAGATGTGTACAGAGAATTTTTTTATACAATATTATGGGTGTTGCTGGATGTCTATTATGATCATTTTTATTTATGATATAATTGTCATTAAATTAATATTTCATTAAATGTATATTCTGAATTAATTAGATATGTGAAAAAAGAATTTCTCAATTCTTGTACAAATGAATCCAAAGCCTAGCTAAGATACCTAAATAAACCCCACCAAAAAAAATACCAAAATAAAAAGAATAAAATAAAGGTTCTCCCTTTCTTTATTGAGTTTTCAAAGATTGAGACATTTAGAGATCAGACTGTTTCCAATTTTGACGAATATTGGCAAATGATAAAATCGCATTCAATTGTGTTTTTCATTATTAATTTGCCAACAATCAGCCAAGAATTAGATGTGCTGTAATCCTAATTCTTTCTATCATCAAGTTGTTAAAGACAAACAAGAAAACCTATGTTTGATTGTCCAATTTAATCGCATATTACGAGGGAATAATAGTACAACCATGCAATTAGTATAGGATAATTAGTCTGACAGGATGAAATAATAATATAACCCTCGGACTAGGCGTATAAATGGGTCAGATTAGGATATGAAATGTCAAAATCCGAACCCGAACCAATTAAAATAACCTTGAATCCGTTTCAAATCTGTATATACCATATTCGATTATAGATCGCCTAAATCCGAATCCAATAATTTCATATATTCAACCTAATAATTCGATCTGATCCATTTATTTATTTATTTATTTAGTTATAATTTTATATAATTTAATTTTTTTTTATTTTGTGTTTTCTTCATTCAAATTGAGAATAATCGGATCGGATTATCAGATTTTGGCATATTTAATCCTTTTAATAAATGGATTCAAATTATTAGATTGCCAGCTCAAGTTTTTTGTGAATGGATTCGCATTTTCGAGTTAAATTCGAATTAAATCCAATCCATTAATAGCCTTACCTTGGACTATCTTATATCATTTTAGTTTTTACAGTTTCAATCAACTTAATTCTAATCTTAAATTTTGAATTAATATCAATTTGGTCGGAATGAAAAACAACCTTTAACATTTTGATGAAAAATATGTTGGTCGGCAACATATGACCATTTTTTAAGAGCAAAATAGAAATTTCACTGTCCTTTCCATATCCTTACTCTTAGTTTGATCTTTGCTCGGTGGCACTCCTCCTTTCCTCCCGTAGCCTCGATGCCACCTCTCTTTCCTTCTCCCAATCCCATTTCCCTCTCCATCCTAAATACCATCCCTCCCTAGCCCATGATGCCACCCAATTCCCTCTCCCCCAACACTTGATGCCATCCCATTCCCTTTTCCCAACCCCCAATGCCACCTTCCTCACCCCTAACCTCGACACCACCCCTCATTCTCTTTCCCAACCCTATACTACTTCTTTCCCCTTTCCCAAGCCCCTGACAATGTGACCCTTCCCGTCTTCAACCTTGTGCCACCTCCTTCTCCTCTTTCTATTCGTTTGTGCATGGTTTTGAAAATTAACCGGTTGAACCATCGACCGGTCAGGATTCTCATCCGAATATACCTCTTAAATTGTTCTAAGTTAAAAATTGGCCTATTTAAAGAGAACCAGAAAAATCGATGATTGGACCATCGAACCGAGTGACCCAGGGACAGGTCAAGCAAACTAGGTTAAAGAAATTAAAAATTTTGAATTTTTTTGATTTTTTTTTATTCTTTCTTTCTTATTATATATATATATATATATAAGAAAATTTTAATTATAAACTCTCTTTCAAAGGTCTCCTCTGTAAGGAATCCCATTGAAAGTTTGAATTTATTATGAAAGTCTCTACTTATTTATAAGAAAAAAAATTCTTCCAAAAAAATTTTAAAAATCTATATTGGATTCAATCAAATTTATTGGAGGGAGAATTGAAATTTTGATATCCCTCCAAAATTTTTGCTCTTCTTTCAAGCAAATTATTTGAATTAAAATCATATGGAGGGAATATTAAATATTTGGTTTCCTCTTCCAAAATTAAAATTAATAATTTTTTAAAATATATTATTATATTTTTTAGTAAAAAAAATATTAGTTGAAATATTTAAGATAATTTAATATTTTCATTTTTTTTATAATTTATAATGTTATTACTTATATTTTTATTTAGATATAATTTTAATATATTTATGACATCATGGGTCGACGGTTCAACAGACCCATCCACCCGATCATTTTTTCGGTTCGCTCCAGTCCGATTTTTAAAATATTGCCTTGGTGTATCTAAAAAAAATTACACACACACACATACATATATATATATTTTTTTTTTCAGAGTTAACTCACTAAGCTAGATAGCATATGAGCAAAAGGACAATTTTGTCCTTAAAAATTTACACAGGAGGTCCATATATATATTTTTCATCAAAAATGCTAACGAGTGTTTTTGATTAAACCAAATTGATACAAAATCTCAAATTTAAGATCAAAATTGAATTATTTAAAATTATAGAAACTAAAATGATACAAGGCAAAATACATAAATTACCGGTATAATTTGCCCAAAATTTATCCATGTCATGATTTTTACTATATCAAGTTGAAATGTAAGAATGAATACAGATACTCTGAGGGGTTATTTGGGGCGTCATAAATAAGTATACTTTTTGACTTTTTAGACTAAAGAGTTGAGAAAAAAAATATGATTGTTTGGAATAATTTTTTGACTTTTATGAAAAAATGTGTATTAAAAAATTGTATAAATTAGTATATAGGAGAAGATTGAGATGGAATAGGCGGTATGGTGGGATAATTCAAGACAGTGTGTGTAGAGTCCTGGGATATGATTCCCTGCTTTTCGGGCATTGAATTGCAGGTGTTGTTCGGCCCGTAAGGCCTACCATGAGTACCGTTTTGCTAATCGAAACCGTTTAATGTGTAGAACTCGTCGAATATTATATGTTTGTAAAAAATCACGTTGATTGGATATCGATAGCGATCGGATATCGATAGCTATCTGATCGAATTAGTTTTTTTTTTCAACCGTTAACTATAACACCATCCATTTTATAAATTTTAACTGATTTGATCATATAGTTACCAATATCCGATCAACGTAATTTTTTACAAGCATATAGTACTCGACGAGTTCTACACATTAAACGGTTCAGATTATTAAAATGAGACCCGTGATGGGCCCTTATGGGTTGAACAGCACCGTATTATTTGTGCACCTAAATAAGTGCAACTTTTTCCAAAAAGGCAGCTCTGCCTGTGGGACAACAGAGTTGTCTGAAATGTAATTATGTGTTAAATTAATTTGTTAATATTTTTTTTGATAAATAATAATAACTTTTTAACTTTTTAATTAATTTTTTAACTTTTTTAAAATACGCCAACCCAGGCCTTGGTCATTGGCCCCTGACTGAGCAATAAGTTTTATTTTATTTTATTTTTTTTAATAGCAGTTTTTTTTTTTTTTTGAATATATACCTATGCAAAATGTGTCCTCACGCTTGTCTCAACATGTTTTTTGGTTGAGGTTTTTTTGCATTGTTTATAGTATGTAATTTTTTGGTATATTGGAAGCACCATATAATATTATTTATGTAATAATATAAATGAATAGTCTAGCGTGAAATTTATGAATGAGACACAAAATCTCATTATTGTTAGGTAGCTAGGTAATAATGAGTAGATCACTAATGTTAGGTTTAGTTTGGAGGTTTGATGAGGAATTTAGAAAGAGAAAGAGAAAAAGTGTGTAAAATTAAATAAAATATATGTATATTTTATTCACATTTCACCTATCTTTTCTATTTTTCTTTCTAATTCTCTCATCAAATCCACAACCAAACACACTATTAATGTAAATTACGATTTCTCATGTCAGGAGCACTACGTATGTAACATTATATAATATTTCGGACTATCTAATAATTTTTAATCAAAACGTATCATTTATAAGTGGGTGAATTACACTAACAATCCCTATAATTTGGGACTCGTGTCACTTTGGTCCCTGACTTTCAATTGTGACACATTTGATTCTGAATTTTGAATCTTATTCCAAATAAAAACAATTGAAGATATGATCAATTTCAAGGATAAAATTATCAATTTAATAAAATATAAACTAATTTGACAAAAATAAATGTCAAGAATATATTTTTGAATTTTTAAAAATCATTTCTACTCACCAAAGATAAAATTATATAAAATTGATAAATTTTTTACAGATTTATTTATTTATTTATTTTTATCAAATTAATTTTTATGATATATTTAGATGATGATCATGTAATGAGTGGTTGTTTTTATTTTTATTAAATTAATTTCTATTTTTTCAAAAGTCAAATATGGCGACGACTTTGATATCATTATTAAAAATAATACTATATGCACCAATTAATGTACGAACTAGTGTACCAATTGATAATGTGACATAATTTAAGAAGTTTTTGATATTTGTAATTTGTATAATGAGTGGGATCAATAATAATGTCATAACTAGTGTTGATACACTAGTTAGTACATTAATTGGTGCATGTAACACCACCGCATTATTAAACCAATCCATTAAATCAAAAAATTCAAAACTAAAAACATTTCATATATTAAATATATCGATTATACATTAAAAGCCTAATAATCACCCATTACATGATCATCATTTAAACACATAATAAAAATTAATTTAGTAAAATAAATAAATAAATAAATGTGTTAAAGATTTATCAATTTTACATAATTTTATCTTTGTTAGGTAGAAATAATTTTTAAAAATTCAAAAATATTTTTTTGACATTCATTTTTGTCAAATTCATTTATATTTTATCAAATTAATAATTTTGCACTTGAAATTGAGCAATGATATCTTCAATTGTTCTTATTTAGAACTAGATTCAAAATCTAGGGTCAAATATGTTACAATTAAAAAGTTAGGGACTAAAATGACACAAAATCCAAACTATAAGAACTATTAGGGGTTGTTTGGGATGATCTAAATAAGTATACTTTTTGTCTTTTTACGAAAAGATGTGCAGAAAAATAGAAAGGTGATGTGATGGAAAAAAAATAAAAAGATGAATTATTTTGTAATAGCCAAACTTGGTCTTAGTATAATTCGCCCTTTATAAGTAATACTATCTCTCTCGAAAAACAGTTAAAGAAATTTTAATGATTTGTACTATAAATGATAACTTTTATTTTCTAAAATTAGGAATTTTAATTTGTAGTTTTTTGTACTAAAATTATAAACTTATTTTATTATCACGTACCAAATTTTGATTTGTTAATATTAATAATGAATATTTGTTTTTTTATGCTTAAATTTAGCTCATAAAATTATTATTATCTTATAATTGATCATGAAAAAGAAAAATTTGAAATTGTAAGGTGCCCTCTAACTTAATTTTCTGACTCTACTACTGACAGACTCAGACACAGACATGTGACAAAACATGAATACGACACGGATGCGTTGACATGACAATTTTCAAAATATACAAGACACGACACGTGAACACACAAAATATATAATTTTATATATTTATTATATGTCATATATATGAATATATCATTCTAAGACAATAAATAAATACAACATAATACTAATTTCTATAAATTGATATTATTTTTCTTTTATCATTATAATATAAATTATTTTGTTCAAACTTATAATTAATTTTATGTGCATCTAATCAATAGACATGTGTCTCAGTAATGGACACGTGTGTCTTTCAAGTATCCAAAGAGTATCCGAATCTAAATTTTTTTTAAAAAAATTAGGACACATTCGAATAAGTATCAAACACATGTCAAGAAAGTGTCCAACACCGACACACTACCTTTTTAAAAATGTCCCTACTACTTAGATGCCATGGTGAGAACAAGTGCAATCAATGCCTATTCCCTTGGTTTTCACCGAACAAAAACATTGACATGTCACACTCAAAATTCAGCTAAATCTCAGCAAAATATAATTATGGAAAACAGAAATGTTTAAATAAAAAACGGCCTACTTAGTACAAGTCATCAAAACAAATTCAGCTTTGACAATTATAGAATCACATCTATATAGCAATACCAATAATCTTTAGCTCAGTGAGGTTATGTGCAACCAGACACTACACTTAAAACCATCTACACAACAATCCAAAAAGCTTCTATGGGCTTAAAAGTTGAGACTGGTGAACATATTTCACTGTTGAACAACTCTTGAATGAGAAATGATAATTCAAATAACTGGCGTGCACTACGCTTTTCTATTTTGACTAAACCATTAACTAAGTATATAATTATGCACATTTCTGAAGAAATTTCAGTGATCAAACCAAAAATAAATAAAATTAGTTCACATGCCTGTTAACAAGGAATGTCACATTTGTCTAAATCTGCACACGGATTTTTTGTGGGCTCAAGTATCGCAATTTCTTTGACAACTTGAGCTTTGTCTGCTTCAAATACTTCATCCACTGTGAGATGAAGCACATCTTTACTCACAGTCTACATCACAGTGCTAAGGATATTCTAACAAATTTCATTAACAGAGAGCGCGTACCTTTATCAAACTTGAAGTCACCAAAGAACCGGAGGAGCTTGCTTCTATTTGAGATGAGTATGCTGACTATCTCAGCAGGCTTATTTTGATTAGCGACAAATAGCTATAAAATGGAAGAAAAATAAAAAAACATAAATTCAGACAAATGAATCAATTGTGAAAAGGAACAGTAAGCTGTTTTTCTATGTCGTGTAACACAGAGTCATATTCTGTAAAGACCTTGAACACATGAAAAGCATTTAACTGGATTGTCTTGTTTGAGTCCTGAAAAAAGAGAAGTAAAATAAATGCATTGTAAGATACGTAAGGTATATAAGTAATTGTGAATGTACTTATATGTATATATACAGAGAGAGTACCCTGAGTAGATTCATCAGAATCCTCATGTTGTCCAATGATCTCACATAACGCACCATCACTAAAGCATTTGAACGGTCAAGTAACACATCTCCTAGGAGCTGCAACATATGGCTGACTCTCAGCAAAGGAGTTATTATTAAATTCTCCAGAAATAAAAATATAAAATATAAAAGATTTTTGAGTCTGGTAATACCAAATTACATGCTAAAAGATCCCTCCAAAAACATATTTAAGAAAAAAAAATGCATTATTACTATACAAAGCAACAACGGAGAACAAATGGATAATTTTGATTGGAGAGAACAAGAAAAATAACACATTACAATGATAGAGAACTATGAAGCACCAACACTTCAAAACAAGTGTCATAGCAATGTTAGACACAGGGACACGTACTGGACACGCCATGTAGTGTGTCTCTTTATTTAATTAATTTATTTTCAAGGAACACGTCGGGGACATGCCGACTAATTTTTAACCCCCTCTTTTTTACTACTTTGGATGGATATTGGATGTTGAATATTTACTAATTTTTGCTTAGATTTAAATAATGAATAGACATCCATAAAAAAGACATAAATGAAGAGTATACTTAAGATTGAGGTTTTTAAAATTTCAAATATTGAATTAGTGTTAGTTTTTGTTAACTTTGATTTTTTGTGGATGTAATATTAATCAACAAGGCAAATAAAAATATTAAAAAAAAATTTTATTGCCATGTCCCCTCCCTGTCCGTGTCTCCATTTTTTTAAATCATAATATCCTGTGTCCGTATCCGCATCAGTGTCCATGCTTCTTAGATAGAGAATAAAGAGAACAACACAATGAAGGGGGAAAAAAAAAAAAAAGTTCAAGGCCATAGAACCTATATTAAAAATCTAGAGCAACAAAATTGTACCTTGACAGCATGCCGTCTGGTGATGTAATTAGGAGATCCCAGCAACTTTGAGTTGTATTCTTGAAAAAACTATAACCAAGAGATAGTTGGAACATGTTTCAGGCATTGAAAGATCTGAAATTTATATGAAGAAATTTGGAAGTACGTAATATCATAGTGTATCAATTGTATGCAAGTTGAACATCTAATCAAGAACATGCTTTTGAGCAACAGTACACACAGACATTATAATGCTCATTGATGCTGAACAACTCTAGACTGTAAACCTAACACTTACAGATAATTGAAGTAAACCTAACACTTACCCACTCATAATTTCTGGAAAGAAAGTCAGCAACAGTTGATTTATGCCTTGTCAAAAGCTCCTGATATACATGTGATAGTAACATCAGCAGGATGACATGCATTAGCACAGGACTGAAACATAATACAATTATCACAGAAACAAAAAGTCCTTTAAATTTGTCCAGAAAAAACCAATGGATTTCTTTCCTAATTCAGAAATATATTCAATCGAGAGAAAAGCTTGTTCCATCGGAAATGAAAAATCATGATTTAAAGAATTTTCTAACTCACTAAAACTAACCGAAAGTTGCAAGGAAATAAAAAAATAAAAAAATTCTACATTAAATGATCTCCACAGAACAATATTGGACTACATTTACAAATCAAAAGCGGAAAATTATTTGAGTTGTCTGCAATATGTTGAAAATGTAAGCATTGTTGTGACACGAGAAGGTATTCAATATCATTATCTACCATAACCCCAGAGCCTTAAAAGAGTAAAATCTTCTGCAAAACAAAAATTATTATTTAGTTTTACAGCCAGATACATATGACACATTTATTTGCATGCTATTTTTTTGAAATAAGAACAAAAATTATTTTAATTCATAAACAAAAAACCTAGAGGAAATCTAGTTGTGAGAACTTTAAGGATGCATAATCATGCTACATGAATGTAAGGCACTGTGGACTATTCCATAACATTAAAATTCTACCTTATCCAATATGTGTGTGTGTGTATAACATTAGAAGGGAGAATTCAAAGAAAAGAAAACATGCAATCTTTATGCTGTGACCAGGACTTTGTATGAACCTAACAATTTCAATGATAATTTAGTAACTATAAGTTTCAAATCATTTATGGCCAGTACTATTTTTGATGCAGCACAATCTTTCCATATGACAACTACTATAACTATGGTAAAGCGCAATAGCTCTGTTCTCCAGATTAAATCCACAACTTCCAGATAGAGATCTGAGAAGGTGGCATTACAGTTATTTTGTTGATTCCACAGCCTTATCTATGTCACAGGATGATTTAAGATAAATGGACTCAGAAGCATATATATCTAAAAGACTTTTTTATATATAGCTAAAAAGACAATTCAAACTAAAATTTCATAAAATAGGATTTTGATTTGGATTTAAGATAAATTGACTCAGAATCATATATAGCTAAAAGACTTCATTCATATATAGCTAAAAGAAAATTCAAATAAGTTTGAATTTAGTGATGCATTAACAATGGACAACAGAAAAATGCCAAGACAACAAAAACACCAGTCAAATTGCTGGTTTTATTTTCATGCAAACTGCAAAAAAGGAGTAGAAAACACCATACGACTATACTAAGAATTTAATCATCAGAACTTGTCAAGCACAAAAACAGATTATCTTGACCATACTCAACTTTAAAAGTCGCCACAGCATCTGAAGCTATATCAAAATTTGGACTTTGTATATAGTCAAAAAACTTCTTCATATGCTCTGACTCTAAGGTGTACCTGTGAAAACAACCATTTGAAATCAAATCTAAATTACACAATTTGCATGTGTCAACAAAGAATATTTTTGATGGAAAAGGACAAACCAAAGACAGGTTTTTTGGACTAGTTAAATTGTTATTTTGCTTTGACTAGGCACTAGCTTGTGAAATGAACACAAACATGCACAAGCAAATGAATGAATATTAACAAGGAACTTTTGCTTAACTGCCATGTTGTTCACTATAGAAAAATGCAGCAGTCTATTTAATGTTCTACAGTTCAGATTAAGACATCAAGATGTCAGAGATCAAGAATTGAAATCCCATGCTCTATGTACTTAGTTTTGTAAGTCAAGACTCAAGATTCAAGGACACAATTGTAAGCCAAATTATGTAACAATTGCTGTAGCATAAATAGCATAGCAGTTAGCACAAGAATAACAATATGATGACCACATCACATGATGGACATCTTTGAAGCATCTGCAAAAATAGGCCGAGGTTGGTGGTTGTTATTTTCACATCAAGAGTTAAAACATATATGACGTTAATCTTGTTTATTTTACGGAAATCAGGGATGATGGTGTTAAGAATAACCACTGACTTCTCTTTACCTTTTCTAGAATCTTCTTCAGAAATTTCCCTCTCCCCCTTCAAATAATTTTATAAGATTGCAGTTACACTTGAATGTTCTACAACTAAATTTTCACCACACTTTTTACCCAACAGCCATCATCTATGAAGTACGGGTACTCCAAAAATAGTGTCGTATGAGTACTGGGTACGTACCAGGTACGGGTACGGGTACGGGTACGGGTGCACGTGTACCGGGTACAGCCAAAGGGGGTCCGGTACATTCGGTACATTTGGATACAGCATGGGTATGCCATGGGTACAGAGGGGTACGCCATGGGTACAAATGGGGTACGCCGTGGGTAGGTTTCTAGTACGCCGGGCAAGGTTCTGAAAAGCGGTTCTTGATCGCCAGAATGATAGCGGTGTGATTCTTGATTCTTGAGTGTAAAGGTAGTGTAACGGTTATGCGATAGGGCAACCGTGAATTTTTTTATTTTTCGCACAATTTGAAAAAAACTTACCGATACGCATATTTTTTTTCCATGATAATATTTATTGGGTTAAAAATAAATATTGATCAATTTTTGTAAATTTTTAAGTGTGATTCAATACATTTCATATTTTTAAATCACTATAAACTGAGTTTTTTTACATTTTATTTTAATAATTAATGATTTTATATTTTACAAAAAAATTAATCACTAACTATTATATATAAGATAAATAATGGGAAAAGTAAGAGAATAAATAAGAGCCTAAATATATATATACATATTTTAACTAAGCCAAATAGATAATGACCACACTTATTATTATTATTATTTTCAAACAATATATAGATAGACACACACAAACAAAATGGTTTACTGATAGCAGCTGAATAGAATAGCATAGATCTTATAATTTCAACAAATCAATAACATGTTCTTCATCTTCCCTTTTCTCTCTCTCTCTCTCTCTCTTGCTCCTCTATTTTCTCTCTTTATCTTCCCTCTTCTTTCTATCCCTCTTCCCCCATTTTCAGCTTTTTTTTTTGTGTTTTTTTGAAAGAAACAGATTGGAACCGTTCATGCTTGATTGCATAATAGGCCGTTCACAATTTCTTTACCGTTCTGACCGCTCTGGCAACCCTTCGACCGACACACCTGTGAATCTCAATCACACTGCAAAAGCGGCCGTAGCAGATTGGCGGTAACATAAAACCGCTTTAAAACCCTTGACGCCGGGGCAAAAAATTAAATTGTAAAGAGATTCAGGGGTACCGGAGCAATTTATTTATGTTCTTTATGAAAAAAAAACAAAAAATAGAGGGTTATTTTGTAATATTAAAAATATATACAAACCTAATTGGGCATCGTAATCTTCAATCTCAGTTCTTCCTTCGAAATCCTCATCCCTGCCAACTAGTTCCTTGAGAGCGAGACGGGGAGAGCCGACTAAGAGCTTGGGGGTCTCGGAGGGTTTGGAGTGAAAGATTTCGAGGGTGAGGAGGGACTCGTGGAAAGGGAGGGAGAGGGGGAGGACGAAGTGCTCGTTCCAGAATGGTCCGGTGCTGGTGGGTTGGGTTGGGTTGATTTGCTTCGAAACTGGTATGGGAATTGATAAAGGTCTCTTGCTTTTATTTACACCCTCTCTCTCTCTCTCTCTCTCTCTCTCTCTCTCTCTCTCTCTCTCTATATATATATATATATAGTATATTCTAATACAATTATACACTGACTTATCCTTTTGAAGGGAAAAAAAAATTATAAAAAAATAATAATAATTTAAAATTTCATTTTAATGATAAATCAAACTTTTAACTTTTAATTATTTTAATTTTTAAAAAGATATTAGTTATGACCATTTGGCAATTATATTTTTGTAGTTCTCTTTTTAGTTTTGATATTAAATTTTAATTTGTAAGTTAGATCCTTTAACCATAATTGTAAAAATAAAAATAAAAATTATCGGCATACCGCCGGCGTACCGTAGCCTTACCTGTATCATACTTTTTTTGAGTTTTGGCGTATCGGCGTACCCGCACTCGTACTCGTACCTGCACCCATGCTTCATAGGCCATCATTTACCAACCACTCATTTTACCTACCCAAATTTCACCATTTACCAACCACTCATTTTAGCTAAAGTTTCGACATTTATGAACCACTAAGTTTACCTAACTCAATTTGTTGCCAAGGTTTACTCTTGGAATCTTCTTCACATTATTGAAGTAGTATAAATATGGGATGAGTTCTTGTACAAAGCATCGAGTAGTCAAGGAAACAAGCTATAAGTGAATTTGAGTGTTGTGTGTTTGAGTGCACCAAAGTGTTTAGTGTACGTGAGGTGTCCTAAAATTTTGAGTGTTCTTCTAGTATGTACTTGAGTGTACTATCTTCCTTGTCAAGGTTTTAAAAAGCGGCCGCAACTGTTACGTAACGCCGTTACGCCGCGGTAGTTGCCGCCACCTGTTACGGCCGCTTTTGCAGTGTGATTGAGATTCACAGGTGTATCGGCCGTAGCGGCCGCTATAGCGGTCATAACGGTGCCGTAACGGCCTGTTACGCACCATTATGTAACGGTTCCGAATTGCTTCTTTCGAAAAAACACGCAAAAAAAAAAAAAAAAATTTGAAAATGGGGGAAGAGAGATAGAGAGAGAAGCGGGAAGATGGAGGAGCAAGAGATAGAGAGAGAGAAGAGAGAAGATTAAGAACATGTTATTGATTTGTTGAAACTATAAGACCTATGCCATTGTATTCAACTGCTATCACTCATCCATTTTGTTTGTGTGTGTCTATCTATATATTGTTTGAAAATAATAATAATAAGTGTGGTCATTATCTATTTGGCTTGATTAAAATATATATATATATTTAAGATTTTATTTATTCTCTTACTTTTGTCATTGTTTATCTTATATATAATAGTTAGTGATTGATTTTTTGTATAATATAAAGTTATTAATTATTAAAATAAAATATAAAAAACTTAGTTTATAGTGAATTAAAAATACGAATTATATTGGATCAAACTTAAAAATTTACAAAAATTGATCAATATTTATTTTAAAACTCAATAAATATGATTATGGAAAAAAAATGTGCGTATCGGTAAGTTTTTTTCAAATTGTGCGAAAAATAAAAAAATTCACGGTTCGTTACACATAACCGTTACGCTCTGACCTTTACACCCCACAAATCAAGAATCGTCACACCGCCACCGTTCAAGAACCACTTTTCAGAACCTTGTTCCTTGTACAAGTGTTTTATACTTAATAAAAATTCACATTAGTGAAATTCGTTGTGTTTCTCACTCAACAGATGGTCCCTTTATTTCTTCTAAGAATAAGTTAATTACTACCACACAATTCTTTTGAAGAATATCCTTACCCACTTAACATGTGCATGCATATTTCAATTTTTGTCTCAGGACGTGATTTTTGCTTCACTTTTCAATTTGTACATGAACTGCAAATGAAGCTGACATAACAAGCACAAGAACTTTGAAAAATATTGATTTCTAAAACAGACGAATAATAATCTTAAAAAGCGCTACGTGATAAAGTAGTATTGTTATGTCATAAGTGTGAGGCATGAATAAGCCTTAGCACTATTTGACAGAGCAAAAGGCCACAAAAACTGTTCCCCATACATGGAGTGGAAGTAACAAACAAGCATGCTGAAATTGTTCATTGTAATGCTAGGTTTCTGCTACTCTCAAAATAATAAACCCCAACCAGTTATCAAACAAGATTTATTTCAAATAGAGTTCTCTCTCTTTGAAAATGAATTTTGACAAGTCAACAGGGCCACTAAAACATTTTAATATTGCTCACCTTGCTGCAACTTGATGACGAATGCAGTCTCTCAAAAGTGCACCATAAGATAGTGCAATGTCAGAGTCTTCATAACTAACCATTTAAAATTGTAGGTTAACATTAGAAACTTAAACATAAAAACCAAATAAAGAACACAAAATATCCTATTGACCCACAATAAAACCAACAAAAATGTAAACTTTCATAAGAAAGATCACCAGAAATGGTAGCAGCCCTCACTGAGACAGCATGGAAAAGACAGAAAGTGATTTCAAATGGTTAGTAATCAATCACAAACCTATAAATTAGGATCTACATCTCCAACATAGAAGTAGGCTTACACCTTCCAAGCAAAAAAAAAAAATTAAAATTATAGAAAACCTTCCAAGTACTAATCGCAAGTTAACACATTGTAGCCAATTAGATAATCTTTTAATATTCTCTGATTTGTGCATTGATTGGTAGCAGTCTCTTGAAAAATAAAGCAGGTCCATTAGTAATGGTGCTTCTTTCTAATAATCACTACCTTCTATACATGCACACTTTTTGGGTCAATATGACATAAGTGGACTTGATCCCTAAGCACGAAGTTCAAGAGACCAACCAAATACCACTTGGCGCATAAGGCTGTGACGAACACTATCATTTGTCATAGTCATAAGACTTTAGCTAATGATCAGATTAGACCTAATAATGCAAATAAATATGCAATGGCGCATAAATGATCAGGACAGCACTTGAAAAATTAGAATACAGAAATACCATTTAGCTGCAATGTACAATCACTTTTAAGTTTAGGAATGTTTGTTGCTTTAGGATTTGTAAAGATAGAAAACCAATGTAGACAGCAGAAAAACCGAGTAAAAGAAGATCAAAATATAAATAACTGAAAAAATCTCAATATGTAATTTTCAAACAAAAACAAAACAACAGCTGCCATCAAGAAGAGATGAATAAGTGAAGAAATCTCAACCCATAATTATCAAACAAAAAGAACAGCTGCCATCAAGAGCATTGATATCAACTATACATGCATCATAATATTCACAATTTAATGTAAAACCTAGATCTTACCCTGGTACCAAAATATCCACAAGGTCTACATTCTGCTCCATGTATTCAGATGCAATCAACCGTGAATTAACCCGTTGTCTTTGCAAATTTGCAACCACATGAGTGGCATCTTGACGGGCCTGTGGATTATGCATGGTATCATGATTTGCAAAATGGAGAAAATATATAATGTACAAAGAACATTTTAGCTCCAAAGCCATAAGGCCACTAACAATAACAACCTGAAACAAGGAATATATGAATTTCAAGAAAAGAGTCTCCAAAGCCTTACCCCAGAATCTAGTTTAGGAAGACAAATAATTAAAAGGCGCAACGTATCTCCTTTAAAGAACTCCTTTGTCAACTGTGCACAAGTTTCAGTTACCGGCTCTGATTGACCATCGCCATAAAGAACTGTCCTCATCTCCAGAATAAGTTTACACAATTCACTCATCTGCATGGAGTCAAGATGTTGGCACAAAACTGAATATTCTGAAATACTTGCAAAGAGAGGTATGCAGAATAAAAAATACTTTTGTATTAAAAAATTTACTTATCAAAATATGTAGATGAAAGGTTAAGTTTGATTTTTTTTTTTTTTTTTATCATAAAAAGTATGAGAAAGAATAACAAGAAAATTTATGTGTGACATAATTGGTAAAGAATAGACTTGAATACTCATATAGGTTGCATAAACAAGTAATTCTCTTCTTCTTCTTCTTCTTCTTCTTCTTCTTCTTCTTCATTTTTTTCTTTTTTTTTTTTTTTTTTCAGTTAAATCAAGAGAAGGAAAGTTGGATAAGATCTAGAACATGTCAGGTACCCAAGATACCAAGCAAAACATAACTAGTTAACAAATGCAAGAAAATATATGATACTAAAAGGCTTTTCACTTAAGGATGAAGTTGCAACTTGCATACCAAACTAAGCCTTGTGTCCCAATCAGATGGGTTCAATTACATGAATTCTTTTTTGTCATTCCGCTTTGTCAAGTCTATACGCTTAGCTAAATTAAATAAATTCCTATTTTTTTTACTACCGAATCCCAAGTCGGTTTAGGTTTTCCCCTCTCCCTAAAACTTCTGTTTATTGCGATGAAATTGTCAATTGAAGTTTTTTTTTCCCCAATTTCACAGCAACCAAACAACCAGTTATTGTTTTTTTTTTTAAAAAAAAAAATTTGTGTGCACATTAGAAGCGAAGGAAAAACATGATAATATCATAGCAACCAAACAACCAGTGATCTAAAAAAATACAAAAAAATCCAATTGATAATTTCATGGCAATGCGTGTACAGTAGAGCAAAGGCAAAACGTAGAGAAACACTGATAATTTCACAGCAACCAAACAACCAGTAATCACAAAAATCAATTGACAATTTCATCGCAATGCATGCAAATTCAACCATTAGGCCACTTAGGCCTACACAGGCCCACCAAAAAAATAATAATAATAATAAAAAATGAAAAAATAGTTGTTTCAAAAACACCAACTTTTCAAAGACTTAGTTAGATAATGCATAAGGCCACTGATAATTTCACAGCAACCAAGCAACCAGTAATCTAAAAAATTCACAAAAAACCAATTGAGAAATTCATGACTTGGAGAAACACTGATAATTTCACAGCAACCAAACAAGCAGTGATCTAAAAAATTCACAAAAATAAGTTGAGACAGAAGGTGAGAAATCAAAACCTTTTCTTGGCGCTTGGTTTGGCGGGGCTCGGTGTTGCGATCGGCGTAGATGAGGAGGTCGCGGACGTGACGAATGAGCTCCGATGGAGTCTGGGGCTTCGACTTGAAGAGTCCCCTCATCAATGCAGTGAAAACCAAAGCTCTCTCTGTATAATCTGTATCTATATGTGTATATATATCTTCGAATGGACTAGGGTTTTAGAGAGAGAATGGGATTATCTGTACTGTAGGACAGGGTTTTTGCATGAGAGAAGTTGGTTATGACCTACGAGATTTATTACTCGGACACTCGTTTCCTCAACGAGCTTGGACTCCTATTTTATTTTAATTTATTTTTTAATTGAAAGAATCAAATTTTTTTTTTAAAAAAAATTATATTTGAAATACTGTGTGTTTGATAACGTTTACGTTTTTAGTTTATATTTACAAAAATTTTATAAACTGGTTTTTGTTTATTTTTAAAAAAACATAAACTACAAACACGTTTGGTAATTGACAAAATGTTTAAAAAATTTTAAAAATATAAAAAAGAGTGAGAAATGGCAAGTGGTGGCAAGTGGCGACGGAAGACGGTGGTGGAAAGTGGTGACGGTGGGTGGTGGGTAGCTGGTGGTGGTGGTGGTGGCGGGTGGGTGGTGGTGGTGGGTGGGTGAGTAACGGTGGCCGGTGATGGGTGGTGGGTGGTAGCGAGTGGGTGGTGGTGGCGGGTGGTGGGTGGTGGTGGTGGTAGGGGTAGGTGGGTAGCGGATGGCGGGTGGTGGTGACGGGTGGGTGGCGGATGGCGGGTGGTGGTGGGTAAGTAGCGGGTGGTGATGGTGGGTAGCGGATGGCGGGTGATGGCAGGTGAGTAGCGGATGGTGGGGTGGTGGTGGGTGGTGGCGGGTGGGTGGTGGTGGCGGATAGGTGGCGGGTGGTGGTGGTGGGTGGGTGACGGTAGCGGGTGGTGGGTGGTGGTGGTGGCAGGTGGGTGGCGGATGCGCGAGTGGTGGTGGTGGTGGGTGGGTGGGTGACGGTGGTTGGTGGTAGCGAGTGGGTGGTGGTCGCGGGTGGCGGTGGCGGTGGCGGGTGGTGTTGGTAGGTGGGTGGCGGATGGCAGGTGGTGATGGGTGGTGGCGGGTGGGTCATGGTAGTGGGTGTGTAGAATGTGTGGTGGTAGGTGTGTGAGTGGGTGGTGGTGATGGTGGTGGCGGGTGGTGGTGGTGGTGGATGGGGGGTGGTGGTGGGTGGATGGGTGACGGTGGCGGGTGGTAGATGGTAGCGAGCGAGTGGTGGTGGTGGTGGCGGCAAGTGGGTGGCGGGTGGGTGGTGGGTAATGGTGGTGGTGGCGGTGGTGGCGGCGGGTGGTGGTGGCGGATGAGTGGCAGGTGGCTGGTGGTGGTGGGTGGCTGGTGGTGGATGGTGGTGGCAGGTGGTTGGTGAGTGGTGGTGGCAAGTAGGTGGCGTGCGGTGGATGGTAGTGGCGGGTGGTAGGTGGTGGGGGGGGGGGGTGGGGGCGAGGGTGGGTGGTGGCGGCAGTGGGTGGCGGTGGGTGGTGGTGGTGGGTGGGTGGTGGTGGTAGGGGGGTGGTGAGTGGTGGTGGCGGGTGGTGGTGGCGGGTGGATGGGTGGTGGGTGGTGGTGGCGGAAGACGGTGGTAGAAAATAGTGGCGGGTGGTGGCTAGTGTTGGGTGATAAAAAAAAAAAAACCTGAAAGCTCAAAATGGAAACACATTTTTTGTGTTTTCATTTTTTGACAAAATTTATAAACTGAGACCACTGATTTATAAATCAAAAATTTTACCAAACAAGTTTTTATTTGAGTTTTTAAAATTTTTATAAATATAAATAGAAAACTGAAAACGTAAGTGTTACCAAACAGCACCGGAAATTTTCAGTTTTTTAAAATGACTATTCAAATATCCTTTGTTTATTTGGCTACAATTGTGTGCAAAGTTGCGTAATTTTATCAAATTTTAGAGAAAAAAATTTCACTCTACTTGGTTTCAGTTTTTAAAATTCATTTCTCAAAAAATTCTGCCTTTTCATTTTCTACATATATATATATATATATATATCTATATATATTTGTTTTCACTGAAATTTTTTAATATTTTAAGTAATATTTTTAATTTTTAGACACACCTAACATAAATATACTTAAAAAATATAATATTTATGAAAAAAAAATTTTAAAAAATGGATAAATTACAAATATACCCCTTGAGATTTGCTTAAAATACGAATTATCTCTTATGGTTTAAAAAATTACAAATACTTTCCAGTCAGAACTTTTTATTTAACAGAATTAATTGAAAAAATTTCTAACTATTCACCTACACAATAATAAAATTATTTAAATTATTAATTGAAATAAAATTTTAACATTATTAAAAACTATAAATTAATTGATAATTTATTAGGATCTATTTGTTATGAAATTAGAAACCTTAGGGGCATAGTGTAATTTCTAAAATCACAGGGGTTAATTTGTAATTTAAGTAAACTTCAGGAGGTGTGTTTGTAATTTACCCTTAAAAAATTCACTAAATACCAAAAATATAAAAAAAAAAAATTGAAAATACAGTATATTTTTCATATTTTTATGTATTTATTAATTTGTTTAAATATTTTTCACAAATATTTTACTATTTAGGGACATTTAAGAAAGATGCATCTAAAAATGTAAAAAAAACTACTTTAAATTTTAAAAATATTCACTAAAAATTTAAAAAAACACTTAATTTTCAAAAAATTGAATTCAAAAAACTAAAATCAAACGTATTTTTTTTTTGGGGGGGTTTGGGGAAGTCAGTGGTTTTTTTAAAAAAAAAAATTTCCCACAATTTTCGTATCAACAATGATTCATCCCCCCTTTTCCTCCCACCCCCTTTGACCCCCTCTCTCTCTCATTGGTTACATTTTCTTTTTCTTTTTCTTTTTTTTCCTGTTCCTCCAATCACCACCCGCCACGTGACAAAGGGGGGTGAGGGGGTGACCCCCAAAAGGGGGTCCCAAGCATTATTCTTTTCGTATAAGACTGAAATTTCTCAGTTTATATACAAATATTGCGATTTCACAGTTTTCTAAACAAAAAAAAATATGGGCAAATTCATAATTTTTTTAAAAGTTGAGATATTAGTTTTCATAAAATTTCACAAATTTCATACAAAAAAATGTGAAAATACACAATTTCTCAGACATAGGAATACTAAACCTATTCTAACATATCTATCAAACAATATCTATTTTCAATATAAAATTTTGATGGAAAAAGATTGAAAAATTTTATTGTTTTTATAAAATCAAGAAATTTCTTAGTTTTCATAAATTTCCATAGTTCCCACTGTGAAAATTTTAAGTTTGCGTAAATTATGAATTCACAGTTTCTTAAACACACAAAATTGTGAAAATTCATAATTTTTTAAATGGTTAAGAAATCCTCAATTTTTGTACAAAAAATTTGAAATTTTTTTAGTTTTCATTAACTTGGAATTTTCCTCAAGAACATAAGAAAATGTTTTTACATGTTTTGATATATAACTTCGATATTGTTTGATACTTTTTGACAAAAAAAAATTTAAAATTTCTTTATATATAAAATAGATGTGTGCAATGAAAGTAATGACATTTTAACAATGAAAAAAAAAAAAAAAAACACACACACACACAACCTAATTTAACAATTGATGTCATCGGTATGGGACGCATTGCTAAGCTTTTAACCCATTTTCTTCTCTCACAAAAAAATTAAAAAAAGTCAAAAAGAAACTTTCAATCATCTTCTCAAAACACTCCTAAGTAAAAGTCGAGATCAATTAAAAAAGAGTTAATTATTTAAAAGTATTATTTATAAATGTTCTGATAGTATATGTTCTATTTAAGGTTTTTTAATTCAATAAGTCCTATATAGTAAAATTGAAAATATTATCAGTTTTTTTCAATTTTTAAAATTAAGAATATTATCAATTTTGTGTAGTAATGTTTCAGATAATTGTTTCACTAACTGATAAAAAAAACAGAATATGAGATTAAATGTTTTTATCATTCTACTTATTAGTTTGATTAAACTATTCAATAAAATCGAGAATATTATCAGTTTGTTTCAGTTTTAAAACTGAGTATATTGTCAGTTTTTTATTTTTAAATTTTTTTCTCCAATTTTGCAAATCAATGTTCCATCATCATGCTCCTTTATAAATACAAAATTTTAATTTTGCACAAAAAAATAATTCAGTTTTTTTAATTTTTTCAAAAAAAATAAAAATTTAGTGAGTTTGGTTTCAGTTTTCTGGAAATTGATTTTTTTTGTTTTTCGTGCTTTTTTTTTATTTTTAGTGAATCTTTTTAAAATTTTAAGCAAATTTTTTTACTTTTTTAGATGCACCTTACTTAGATGTATTTAAATAGTAAAATACTTGTGAAAAAATATTTTAAAAAAATAATAAATACACAAAAATAAGAAAAATGTATTGAATTTTTGTATTTTTTTTGTATTTTAAGTATTTAGTGAATTTTTTAAAAACAATTTCACAAATATTATACTTTTTAAGTGTATTTATGTTAGGTGTGTCTAAAAAAAATTTTTAAAAAAATTACTTAAAATATTAAAAAATTAATTGAAAACAAAAAAAATATATATAGAAAATAAAGAAGGAAAATTTTCTGAAAAGTGTTTGCTCATGATTTTTTATTTTTTTTTTTAGTTTTTTCAATTTGAAAGTTGATATTTTAAAATTTTGAAAATCAAAATAAATATCAAATTATCATGTTTTTTTTATAGCTAATCATAAATAATGAACAATCATTACTTGAAAGGCAATTCCGACTATTAAAAATTTAATGGGATTTGAAGATTCAAAAAATCTTCATTAAGACTTAATGGAATATAAATTTATAAATTAAGATTTATGTGTAAATGTCCTATTCAAAAACAAATCTGTCTAAATCTTCACTAAAATTTTTAAAACAAGCACAACCTACCAAAAATTAAAATTAACGATATTGTTTTTCAAATTAATAAAAAGTCATAACACCTAATATATTACAAACACTATGGCATGATTTGTCACCAAAGACCCTTTTAAAAAAATTATAATTTTTTTTTTAAGATTTGAGTATTCTAACAAAATTAATTTGAATTTTTTATTTTATCAATTTAAATTTAAATTTTTTGATTTATTTTTTCAATATAAACTATTTACATATTTTTATTAAGTAAAATTATTTGAAAAGTGTATTTAAGTATGAAATACCTACATTGAGTTTAATAATTAAAATATCATTTTTTTTTATCAATTTTATTTACAGAAAAGAAGCAAATGGTTTATATTGAAAATAAATTAAAATATTATGGTATAAATTTATAAAATGAAAAATTCGGTATTTATTTTGTTATAAGGTTCAAATTTTAAGATTTTTTTTTTTTTTTTGGGTTTGGAATTTTTCACAAAAAATAAATAACCACTAATTTCTAATTTTTTGCCCCACATTTTGGCTTGTTTTGGGAACAACTATTTTAATTAGTTTTTTGACTTTTTACGTGAAGATTTACAGAAATTAGAGAGAAATGTTACTTTTTGTAGTAATTTTTTGAATTTTTAATTATTTTAACCTATTATTTGTAAATTGTCAAATTTTAAAAATTAGGATAAATTATAAATGTATCATCTAAGGTTTGCTTACAATATGAATTACCTCTATTGTTCTGAAAACTATATCACGACTCTTGAAATTTCTAATTTCATAATAAATGACCTATTCTTAATAAATTAAGTTTATAATTTCATAACAAATGACTCATATTTTTAATAAATCATCAAGCCAATTAAGAGTTTTTAATGATATTAAAAAAATATTTTAATTAAAAATTTAAATAATTTTATTATTGTATAATAAAGCAGTTAAAATTTATTTTTTCAATTAATTTTGTTAAATAAAAAATTTAGAAAAAAAATATTTATAATTTTTAAAGTCACATGAATTTTTTTTTCAAAAGCAAATCTCAACTAATGTATTTCTATTTTACCTTAAAAACTAATGCCCCATTTATTTGGGCGGAAAATATTTTCTACAGATTTTTTTTTTAGAAAGTATTCTTTTATGTTTAGTGGTGGTAGTGGCGGTGAAATGGAGGTGGAGGTGGATTTGGATGTAGAGGTGGAGATGGTAGCATGGTGGTGGGGTGGTGACGGTGATGATAGCGACGATGATGGTAGTGTGTGGTGGATCTGAGAGTGGCGGTAGTAATGTGATGGCATTGGTAAAATTTTAGTTTGAAAAACATTTTATGCATTTTAAAAGTAAAAAAATATTTTTTATCCATATAAACTTTTTTTCTGTTAACCATAAAATTATTTTTCATTGATTTTTATTTTTTATTATACCAAACATTGATAAATATAAAAAATATTTTTCAAAAAAATGTTTTTCACCCAACAAACAAACGGAACGTAAAAGTCAAAACAATTGTTTTAAAAGGTTGCATTTGATTTAGT
The DNA here is from genome assembly GCA_025200525.1 of Camellia lanceoleosa. Classification (NCBI taxonomy): domain Eukaryota; kingdom Viridiplantae; phylum Streptophyta; class Magnoliopsida; order Ericales; family Theaceae; genus Camellia; species Camellia lanceoleosa. Next base: position 60,721,145 of record CM045762.1, read on the forward strand.
TTTTGAAAAGAGTTTTGAATTATATGTTGAAAGGTAAATTGTTGAAAAGAACTTTGAAAATTAAAAATTTGTTTGATTATGAGTTTTGAAAATAATTTTGAGATGATTTGTAATTTTTTTTTAATTTTATTTTTTTTATAGTTGAATAGATAGGTGTGAGAGAAAATTTGATTGATTAATTAATGGGTAAAATATGAAAGAATGAGAGAAAAAATTATTTATTGCCCCTAGGGCAAATCTAAATGGTGCTTCAACCTATGCATTGTTGACTGAAACAATGGGTCACATTACTTGTTTGTCCATTTGGAGAGACAATTAAACACTTGTCTAAATATGAATGGTGTGGAGTAATGCTTTTAGAGCAATGAATAATTTATGGAATGAGAGAATAGAGAGAAAAAGTGATTGATTGATTTATTAATAGAAAAGAAAATAAGAGAGAAAAAATATATTTTAAAATTTATTAGTTTTTTTTTTTTTTTTTTAATTGAAAAAACCAATTAAACTTCATTCATAGATAAACTTGAAACAAGCGGGGGAGGGGGACAAGCCACCCAGTTTACAGAAAAGTAGCCTCCTAGATGGGCTCATGCAACCTAGTGCGCTGCACTATTAGCATTGCGAGGGCAGCATCTAAAGGATAAGCCTCGCCTATATGCTAGAGCCTTGATATCAACAAAAACAACAGCACAATCCTAATGAGGGACATCCTCAGAAAGACACAGGCCAAACGAATTGTCATTGCTTCACCCTGAAACACCGAAGAAATAGTGACTTTCGTTGCAACCCCATCAACAAGTGTCCCTTGATCATTACGTAGCAGAGTAGCCACCGCACCCTCTGTTGCACTAGGTTAAATGGCCACATCGCAGTTAACATGAAAAGACTCTGGTATGGGAGCAACCTATGCGCGGGCTGCACCAGTATCTTATCTATGGCCACTAGCTAGGGCCACCAGCAACGCTTGGGCTGACACAAATTCCAAGTCATCCCGAATTGCCTTATCAATCACCTCTTTAGGATCCACTGGGGCATGGGTAAAGATGTGAGCATTACAAGCCTTCCAAATATGCCAGCAAAGCCACAGAAGCTTACATATGGTCTCTTGTCGAGCGTGGGAGGTGTCGAAGCTCTCCATGACCCCACTAAGCCATTTCTGAATTGACTGAAAGCTAGATAGATCAAAATGAATCCCAAGTCCACTCCCAAACCAAATTGCCTTAGTCCAAGTACAGCCTACGAAAAGGTGTTCAATGGACTCAACCTCAGAATGATAGATTTGACATAGATTCGCCTCTGCACACCTTCGATTATAGAGGTTTTGACAGGTAGTGAGATAATTGTCACACATACGCCAAGCAAAGTGTTTGAGCTTGGGGGGGAGAGCCAGCACCCATATGAATTTCCATTCTTTATCAGACCAGCAGAAGGAGGAGGATGGAGCTAGGTAAGAAGAGTTAGTCTCTGTGTTCACCACAACTGCATACCCAGACTTGACAGTGTAAGTTCCTTTGGCCTCATAATGCCATATGCACTTGTCCTCTTTATTCTCAATGGAAATGGGGAGAGCAACTATTGCATCTACCTCAGCCGAGGATACCAATCCCTCTAACTTGGCTTTATCCCACGATTTCGTTTGAGGCAGAATCACATCTTGAACAAGATTAACCGCACATCCAACCGGTTGTCTGTAGTGCAATTTGAAACCTTTAAGCGCTGGAACCCATTTATCCTCCCAAAATTTAATTGAGGTGCCATTGAAAACTTGCCAGCGTAAACCTTTGACCAACACTTCACGGCCAGAGAAAAGACTAGACCAAGCCCAGGATACACGGGCCACTTTAACAGCACGCAGGAAATCAAAATGGGGATAATAAATACCTTTCATAACTTAGGCACACAGAGAATGGGGAGACCGCAGGAGCCACCACCCTTGTCTTGCAAGCAAGGCTTTGTTGAAAGACTTGAAATCACGAAAGCCTAACCCCCCCTTCCACTTTGGAAGAGTTAATTTGCTCCACCTAGCCTAATGAATGCCCTGGTCCTTCAAATTCCCTTTCCACTAGAAATTACGGATGAAGGAATCTAGTTTGCTGCACACTTTATGAGGAATTAGAAAACAGGCCATTGCATATGTGAGAATAGCTTGGGCCACCGATTTGATAAGCGTCTCTTTGCCACCCTGAGATAAAAGATGAGCTTTTCAGCTATTAAGCTTAGACAACATTCACTCAGTAAGGAAATTGAAGGCTACAAATTTTGATGTGCCTCAACACGAAGGTAGGCCCAAATACTTTGCACCTATTTGAACCATGGCCACTTGTAATATCATCCCCAACTAGTGTTGAGTAAGCATATCCACATTTCCAGAATATTGAACACTGGATTTAGCCAAATTGATCCGTTGGCCCGAGGAATCCCCATAAAGCTTTAAAATACGAAGTACCTCTTCGCATTGGCCCCTTTCAGCTTTGAAGAACAATAAGGCGTCATCCGTGAAGAATAAGTACGAAATAACAAGACAAGTCCTTTGAATTCTCAAATCGACCAGTCGCCCATGTTGGACATTATGCTGCAACAGTCTAGAAAGGACATCAATTATCAGCAAGAAGAGATAAGGAGATAGCGGGTCTCCTTGCCGCAAATCGCGTGAGGGCTTAAAGCTAGCTCGCTGAACACCATTAGCAAACACCGAAAAGGTAACAGTGGAGACGCACTCCATGACCCATTGAACCCATTTGGGACTAAACCCCAATTTTATCATGACGGCATGAAGAAAGTCCAACTCAACTGTGTCATATGCATCATGGAAATCCAATTTCAAAGCCAAGGATTTGGTCTTACCTCGTTGAAGTTTCAAGGCATGGAAGGCTTCATGGGCCACTATGATATTGTCTTGGATAAGCCGACCCAGGATAAAAGCCGATTGACTCGGAGAAATAAGAACACCCAGTACCTTTTTTAGTCTGTTGGCCAAAATTTTGGTAACAATTTTTAGATTGAAGTTATAGAGACTGATCGGGTGGAATTGCGATAGCTTTCAGGCGCACAGACTTTAGGAATGAGAACCAAATTAGTGTGGTTCATTTCTTTAAGCATGTAGCTCCCCCTGAAAAAACTTTTAACCGCACTACAAGTAGTTTCACCCACCACACTCCAATATTGTTGATAGAAAAAACCCGAAAACCCATCCGGGCCTGGTGCCTTAAAAGATCCCAGTTGAAAAGTTGTTGCCTTGATTTCCGAGTTGGAGACATCTCAAGTGAGGGCGTCATTGTCTTCAAAAGAAATAGCGGTTAAGAGAACTTGAAGAATTGCCTCCATGTCACAACGAGGCCCAACTGTGTATAGATCCGCAAAATAGTGCAGTATGTGTTTATCAATCTCAGCGTCGGTCGATAGCCACTACCCCGCTTCTATTTGCAACTTCACCAGTTGGTTCCTTTGCCGCCACTGGGTAAGAGATGTATGGAAGAAGGCTGAGTTCTTTTCACCAAAATTTAGCCAGCAAATTCTAGACCGCTGGTGAAGAAACATTTGTTCCTGAAGTAATGCGCTGTCGATATCATTTTTCTGCTGAGTTTGCTTGGCCATGTTATCCTTTGATGGCGGTTGGCCTTGCACCATAGATAATTGCTGCCATAGAGTCGCTAAACGAGTCTTCCAATTTCTAAATTCCTATTTACTCCACACTTGAAGACCCCACCTGCATATCTTAAGCCGTTGAGTGAGTTGAAACATAGGAGACCCGACTGTTGATCCAATTTGGTTAAAGTCCCCAATACATAACCAAGGGTAATGAATTCCAGCAGCCATCACTTCTAAATTCTTCCAAAAGGTTTGCCACTCTTTCTGGTGCGTAGGAGCATAAAGGAAAATCGCAGTCCAATCTCTACCTCTCCAACCAGAGAGAACACATTGAAGAACATGACGGGTTTGAAAACGGACATCCAACTGCACAGCATCCGTCCACCATACGGCCAAACCCCTTAATAAGTCTATTGGCTCAACATAAAATTTATTGGGAAAATGAAGACTACGTCTGATTCTTTCCAACTTAGCCTCCTTATTTTTTTGTTTCTATTAGAAAAACCACCATGGGACGATGGGTTGCGCATAACCCTCGTAGGATCTGGATTGTTAGGGGATGTCCCAACCCCTAACAGTTCCAGCTGATGATCAACATGACTCGTATGGCTGTTCAGGGATAGCCACCAAAACCCCTTCATCTTGTTGAAGCTCACCACGGATAAGGAAAGTACTGGCCACTTAAAAGCAGGCATCTAAATCATCCCCCAGATTAATCTCCCCAGGGACATGCAGCAGAGCCAAGTCACGTTCCATCCCGTCGACACCTTGCACCCGAACATCTAGAAGTTGGTTTTTTCGTGGTCGGCCTACCTTTCTACCAGATTTCTGCCGCTTGACATTATAGGAGACGAACAGGTTCTTGGAAAACTGGCCTGTGGGAGGCGTTGTTGCAATCTCATCTTTTGAGTTCAAGCATTTCCGAAGTTTAGAAGGTCGGAGACCATCGGTGGCTTCTTCAGAAGGCTTTCGTTTAAGAGTTAAGTCCATGAAATCTTGCGAGATGGGCACCTCTATAGTTCTGCTTGATGGATCTACCATAGAAGGGCTAATAGGGGATGCGATCTCATCAAGGCCCAAAGACTCCGGCGAAAGGGCCAGGCTTTCATAAGAGTGGGCTTTGGGAGATGGAAGTGAATCTGAAGGCTTAGTAACAAAGTACTGAGGGCCATAACTCGCAGATGGGTTAAGTAAATAGGGGGTCAATGGTGCATTCAACTGGATCAAAGGCAGTTTGGTAGCCCAATGAGTGTGAGTCCCAATAACTGGGTTTGGCCCTCTTAACATTCCTGGCCTAGACAAACCAAAATGGTTTCCTTTATCTTGAAGTGCTGGCATCGCTAAAAATTCTAGAGTAGTGGTTGTGTTATGCGCACCTTCCCCATCAGGTACACTCACTCTGTTAGACGTACATCCGTGCACAGCCCCACTACTCGGTCGTACAAACACCTCCGAGGCTAGCCGTGCATGTTCCCCCTGTGGTATTGCATGCGCAGTCCCCACCTACACGCACCATGTAGACACCTCATTTTTTACCGTCCTCTAGACTTGGACGTCATCGTTTGAACACTCGATGATCATCCATGCTCGTGTTCGTTTTGAGTTCTCGGAGGTCTCGGCTACGCGCCTTGCCTCAACATCTCTCAACTCGTCTGTTTTGTGCCTGGTTGTGAACCAAACACTTGTGTTTTTGCTTCTAATTGTGTATGTCGTTTTAGTCCATAGCATTGCGTATGCTAGGTTGCATGTTAGTGCATTGTTCATGCCATGTTGTGTCACATGCATTGTGTATGCCATTTTAGTCCATAGCATTATGTATGTTAAGTTGCATGTTAGTCGCATTGTGTATGCCATCTCATTGCATTTTGTTTGGGATAGGAGTTAGCCCAAACACAGAAAACGAGGGACGTTTCGTACTCCAAGTGACGAAACGTGTCTCAATTCCCGGTCGTCGACACTCTGGATTACCCATAATGGAGTCTAGGTCATGTTGTGTTGTCATGTACATTCATTTCACATCGAGTCGTGCAATTTGACTCCTCGGCCATCATGCATCGAGATGTGTGATTGGTGGTACGAGGATCGAGGTGTGCATACATATGTGAAAATACTTTGCCATGTCCCTTTCTTGTTCTCTGTTGCAGCAAACCAGAAATCAGCAGCCTTCTAAAGCTTTACATAGCATTCCGGGATTAATTGCAAACAGAGGCAAATCGGGGCATCGCGAGGAATTTCCCGACGAGGCAGCTCGAGCACGCATGCATCTTTCATCATTCGGAACGAGAGCTGAGGCAGTCCATTTAGCTTGCATGCTAATTTACTTGCTTTCCTAGTTAATTTGTTAATTAATTAGGGTTTTGTAATATTTAATTATTTATTCGGGCTTTAATTATTTATTCGGACCCTCCGAGCGAGGGCAATTGTGTAATAAGTGTGCGTGTGTGTGATGTATGTCTTCCAACCCCACATCTTTCTCCCTTTTATTTACCAGCTTATGATGGTTAGTTTAGGGCATGTTTCAATTAGCATACTTATACTCGCATGTTTGCATCCATTAATATGTCTTGCATGCACCGGGCTCAGCGCATCATACTAACTGCATTGTATTTCAATTCCGAGTTGAATACTTGTTAGTTGTAGCATTTCACATGCCATCTTTAGAATAGCCGAGCTTATTATAGTTGCATTCCTGCCTGTGTTGCATTAGGCATTTTAGCATAGTTAGGATCATGCATGGATTTCTAACATAGCTTCTGTTTTGGCTTGGAGTACTCGGTAAGCGCTTATGCTTTAGCATCCTTGCATGTGTGTGAGTGACTGCCATGATAGCATGCTTACCATGAGACTATGTGCTTATGTGATATAACTGCCTGAATGTCTGTGGGTGAAGGTTGGATTATTTGAATTGCAATAATGCATTGACTGTGAGTTTTAAGCCCACTTGAGAGTGGCAAACCATCACGTTTTCTAAGCCCACCCAAGGGTAGCAAATCCACATTTTAGCCTACTTGCAAGTAGCAAACCGCTTTCAAAAACAAGCATGAAATGTTTTGTTCTAATTCAGGCGATCCGGTCTATATTTGTATGCTGTGCGCATTACGTAGTAAATCTAGGCTAATAACCGGAATAAGAGCACATAATGTTTTCAAAACTTGATATCATGGTTAGTAGAGGCCGATCTTTGATCGGGCGAGCAGGGGTGCTCACGAAGTGACCTTCCCCAATCGTACCCAAGTTTCCGAGCCGAGGCAACTTTGGTGATGACGGACACGTGGCCTTAGGCAACGAGTCAGGGTTTCCTAAATTCCCCCAAAATAAAATATTTAGGTGGCGACTCTGTATCTGGCAAAGCAATCCATGTTTGGCACTTCTTTCAAAAAAATATGTTTTCAAAAACGATTTGCTGGATTTGGACTATTTGATGATTCATCGGTCTTGCATTGCACTCTGCAAGATTAGATATAGGACTGTGACATTTGAGTCCGAACTGTAGTGAGCCCAATGAACGAAACGGGGGATTCCCTCTTGGGACGTTCGGGGACGTCTACACTTTGACATGCTATAACTCTGTTTTTCATTGCTTAAATCATGCCATGTTTGGTTTTGATAGGTGTAGTGTAACACCCTCTTTGGTAGCCTTGCATGGCTCATGTTTTTGGCGTTGTGTTCTAGCTTGTGTTAGCTAGTTTCGAGCTTGTTTTCGGTCGTGTTTAGACCTGCCTTGGGACTATTTTAGGTCCCCTTAGCCCTTTGGGGCTTGCTTTGTGTGGCCATGGTTTGAGTCCCTTGGCTAGCCTCAAGCTTTGGGCCTTCTTGCATGTTTTACTTGTGTAGTTTGATTAGTTTGGCACCTTTCTATGCATGATTTCAGAGCTTAACATGTTTGTCACATGTCCAAATTTGTCTCTTTTAAGTGTGCTTAAGAGTTGTCCTTTCATGCCTTAGTCTTTAGGCCAATTAACATGCCTGTTTATATGTATATTTCATGCCTTTGTTTTAGCACTTCGGCCACTGATTTGGGCCTATTTGAGAGCTGTCCATTTTGGTTTAAGTCCATCCTTTACATGTTGTCGCATGCTTGCCTTGCATGTTGTCGCATGCTTGTTGCATATCTAGTATCTTGCATGTTGTTGCATGCTAGTATGTTGCATGCTTGTTGCATGCTTGTTGCATGCTCATCCCTTTATCATGTTGTCACATGCTTGTGTCATTTTGTATGTTGTTGTATACTTGTCCACCTTTGCATGCCTTGCATGCTTGAATGTTCATGTTGCATCTTGCATACTTGTTTAGGTTATATTGCATTTGGCATGCTTGTCACCATTAGCCTTGTATGGCATTGTCATTAACATGCTTATGTTGCATTGGATTTGCATCATGCTTGAGTTGCTTGTATGCTTAGGTTGCATAGCATTGTATGTGCATCCCTTGCCACTTGATCAAGCATGATAGAGGTTGGGGCCCCTTATGTGTTTTGTGCATTTCATTTGATATTGAATTTGCACATTTGACTCATTTGGCCATCATGCATTGAAATGCGTGATTAATGGTTCGAGGGTCGAGGACTACACTCCCTTTAGTTCATAACATGATAGGGAGGGTAGTCGTGCAAACATTGTCTTGCAAATGCATTGCCATGCTCTGTTTGTCCTTTGCTGCAGCAACAGAAGCATTCTGCAAGAAGAAATGGTCGATCGACCATTTTCAGTGCCGATCGGCTAACATTGTATGGCCGAGAGCCTCATTTTTGGTCGATGACCAGTTTGCCTTGGCTAATGGCCTTGTCTTTTGGCCGATGGCCTCACAGCATGCCCACAAGGTGGTTCAAAAGTGTCACAGAAGTTGGCACAATTTTCAGAAGTACAGATCAGTGCAAACAGAGGCAACATGAAGCATAGTGACGGATTTTCAAGCAAAGTCTATTGAGCATGCATTCGTCCCTCTTCCCGAGGCTGATTTACTGTTTTTGGTAGTTTAGTTAATTTTTTAATTAATTAAGTGTTGTAATAATTAGTTCTAGCTAATTATTCATTTGTTTGTGTAATAATTAATTAGTTTGTTAGTTAGTTAATTAGGTTAGTTTGTATTATTCTTTCGGCCTCTCCCTCGAGAGAGCCAATTGTTGTAATAAGTGTGCGTATGTGTGATGCATGTTTTCCAACCCCACTTCTTTCTCCCTTTTACTTAACCGCTTACGATGGTTAATTCTAGGGAATATTTCAATTAGCATACCTTATGCTATGCATGTTTGCATCCATTCATCTGTATCGCATGCACCGGGCTCGGCGCATCATACTAACTGCATTGTATTTCAATTCCAATTTGAATACATGTATCGAATTTTCGCATCTTATATGCCATTTTAGATTAGCTGAGCCTATTCTAGTTGCATTCTGCCTGTGTTGCATTAGCCATCTCAACATGAACTAGGATCATGCATGATTACTAACTAATTTCTTTATTTTGGCTCGAAGTACACTGTGAGTGTTTATGCTTTAGCATCTTGCATGAGTGTGAGTTTTGCCATGACGGCATGCTTGCAATGAGGCTAATTGTTTATATGATATAATTGCCTGAATGCCTGTGGGTGAAGGTTGGATTGCTTGAATTGGAACAATTCATCGAAATCCGCATTTTAGCCTACTTGCGAGTAGCAAACTTCAAACCGTTTTCAAACAAACAACTATGCGATGTTTTGTTCCAAATTAGGCGATCTAGTCTATACTTGTGTGTTATGCGCATCACATAGTAATTCTAGCTAACAACCGGAATAAGAACGCATATGTTTTCAAAAACAAGATATCATGTTTAGTACAGGCCGATCTTTGATCGGGCGAGCGGGGGTGCTCATAGATGACCTTCCCCAATCGTACCCAAGTTCCCGAGCCGAGGCAACTTTGGTAATGACGGACACGTGGCCTTAGACAACGAGTCAGGGTTTCTTAAATTCTCCCAAAATAAATATTTAGGTGGGGACTCTGTATTTAGCAAAGCAGTCCATGTTTGGCACTTCTTTCTTAAAAATCAGTTTTCCAAAACGATTTGTCGGATTTGGACTCTTTGGTGATTTATCGGTCTCGCATTACACTTTGCGGGATTAGATTCAAAACCGTGACATTTGAGTCCGAACTGTGGTAAGCAAGGCCCACGGGCGCGTCCACAGTTTCTGGTGACTTTGCTAGGGATTTAGAGAATTTGACTCGAACTCATGATATCTTGTTTTGACTACATTTATGTGTCTCTTTGCATTGCATTTGCATTGGTGTGCCTAGGACACCGTGTTTGCCGTATGCTATTCCTGAACGGTTTGCCGGAGGCTCGCTTCAAAAAGCATGCCATAAGGCTGACCGGTTACGGGCTCTGCCACGACGGGAACACAAACCCCGGTTGTTACCAGGGCGCCCTTTTTGACCATTTGACCTAGTGTATATCGAAATCCATAGTGACTATTCCAAACTATGACAGGTTGCTTACCCGATTATAGGTTGTTTGAAACCGTTGTGTGCATAGTAAAACCTTAGCTCCTGACAAGATAGGACAAGGAAACCCTACCCCTCCATAGGGATGTTTTTGCTCTCATTTGCTTGCTATGTGCTTTTAGAGTGTGCCTCTACAGGAATGCACGTATCAGTTTGCAAGTCTGGGTATCAGGCCTGAGGGCATCAGTATTTTGGGAAATCAGTTTTACCTGAGGGTATCAGTTTACAGGCAGAATTTTGGGCAGAATTCAATAAAGTGCGATTATTCACTATGCTTATATACATTACGGTGAAATCGGTGAGATCTTTATTTTCTCTTTTACTAGGGTGGTCTTGGAATCGTAGCTTCAGAAGGCTCCAATATCTCCCCAGTACACCGGACTTGTGTTGATAGACTTTGTCAGGTCAGAGATTCAATTCAAGGACAACCAGTGTTTCCTTCGCCAGTGGTAAGGCAAAGAAAGGCCAGTCAGGCACAGATCACCAGTTCAACAGTCCTCAAATCAGCGGTCATTATCCCTCTCACCTATGCGCAGTTGGGTTGAGATATCAGCTTTTACCTCAGGGAGATATACCGGCTGTTTAGTTAGATCAGCATAATATGACATCTATGGAGGATATGATGTGTCAACTCTAGGAGAGTATGCAAGCCATGCAGCAGGATGCTGCTCGTCAAGCAGAGTTTGTTGTACGCCAGGCCGAGGTTATGGCCTAACAGGCAGAAATGATTGCTAGACTTCAGCAACAGCAATAACCACAGCAAGCCGGAGCATCTGCTTCGCACCCACCTCCTCCTCCACCTAGAGTCCCAATACTCAGGGAGACTGCAAATGTCTAGGAAAATACGGACATTCCAACGGGCCAGCTCTGCCCCCAATCCTACCCCAATCCAGTGGATTCACCGTTTGAGTTCAAGGTGGATCCAATAACGCTAAAAGTGAGCAAGCTAGAAAAGCTTTTCAAGAAGGCTCAAGGCGTAAAATCCATTCCGGACATAGAGGATGGATATACCGATTCGGCCGTGACTCTGCCGGACCGGTATAAGATGCCACGTATCGACCGCTTCGATGGCTCTGGAGACCCAATGGTGCATCTCCACTTGTTTTCTGATGTCCTGAGGCCAATGGGCTTGACCACAACCCAAAAGCTGTCATTATTTGGCCAAACCATGTCTGGGATAGCCGCAATCTGGTATGCGAAATTGGAGAACTCTGTGAAACAGAACTAGAAAGAGATGGCTGAGGCTTTCATTGCTCAATACTCCTATAACACACAGATCGAGGTCACAACTCGTGATCTTGAAGTCACCTGCCAAGAGCCAAATGAGGGTTTTTCAGAGTTTGTGACGAGATGGAGAGCAAAGGCCTCGATGGTGGCTACAAGGCCTTCCGACAAAGACCAGATCATGATGGTTGTGCGCAACCTCCAATCCAGGCTAATGCAAAAGATGATAGTCTTGCCCCTCCCTACCTTTGCCGACTTGCATGAGCTTGGGGTACAGATCGAGGACGCTATGAAGCAGGGCCTCATTGACCAGGAGAAGGAGCAGCCCAAGAGGGCGTTTTCCCGCAGTTCAAATGCAACCACCAATGGTGATGCAGCTGCAAGATCTTCTGAAGTGGGCATGGTCACCACCACCACATCAAAAACAACTACCCCATTCACCGGTACGTCCGGAAGTAGCTCACAAAAAACCAAATATCCACCTCGAGTCAAGAGGGTTTTTACCCCACTTTATATGCCTTTGTCAAAGGCTCTAGAGGTCTTACTCTGGAAAGGACATCTGAAACCATTGGAACAACGGCCTCTACTCGATCCTATCCCTCCAAAGCATGACCAGACTAAATACTGTGCCTACCATCAACAAACCGGTCATGACACTGACAGTTGCTTTCGTCTTTGCCATGATGTGCAAGATCTGTTTGATAACAAGGTCATCGTCACACCAGCTCAGCAAAGTCTATCGCCACTAGATCAATGAACTTGGGGGATAGTACGAGTATGTAATCAGGGGATGAACCACCTGCGAGCGGCACTCAATTTACTCCAAATGTGTCGTATGGCACACACTGTTTTGAGTATTTGCAAATGCTAGTTTTTGTACTTTCTGACTTGGGTATTTGGTCAGTTTTGTTGTCTTGTATATAGTCAGTCTTTTTATACTATGTCAGTTAGGTCTGCCTTGTTGTATCAGACTAGTCCTGTTTGAGTTGGGTGATTTCGGGGGTGTTACCTCGGATATCACTATTTTGTTTTGTGTTTGTCTTTTTGCTTTCTTTTGAGTCTGGTTCTGCTTTGGAGCCAGTTGTGCCAACAGATCTGAATGAAACAGCAGTAATTTTCACACTCTTGTGTTTGCTTCTGCCTTGCGCCAGTTGTGCTAGAAGCTTGAATGAGACGACAATGCTTTTCACCTGCTTTTCTGCGACTTTAAATCATTGCATTGACCTAAGTTTTTCAAAACTTTTTTTAAACACTATATTGAAAACAAAGATGAAGGAATTCCTTGGGATTTGCAAAAATTTGATTAATTGAGAGGAAGAGAGGCATGCTAAGCCCTTAATGAATGGAATCATGTTTGTTAATGTGAGTACTGGGAAAGATCCTAGCTTGATCGAGATTGGTTCTACATTGTCTTCAGCACGAGCGATTAGTCGCTTTCTTAAAAGATTTCAAAAAAATGTTTTGCGCGGTCCTGCGAAGACCCGTGTGGAATCACTCTTGAGATTGTGCAGCCTAGGATCACTCTCAGCCTCAAGACTTGACCTCTTGCTTTCAAACCATGAACTTGGATTCAGAATGTTCAAAGGTCAACCACAATGTAAGGCCTGTGTGGCCGCATCAGAAGCACCCCTCGAACTAGGGGCAAAAAAATGTCAGATTATGCTCGAAGAGCCAAAGATGGATCATTCCACAAATCAATGAAGATCGGCAAGAATGCCAAATCCCAGAAGAGAGGAAAGAAGAAAGTATTGCTGAAGGACAACTAAGTTCTTATCCACAACACTGGGGGCAATTCAACCCCCATAGAATGGACTACAACATCATCAGTAAATAGCAGCCATTCTCCTGGATTCAGATGGCCTCAAGATCCTAAAACCATTTAACATGGACAAAGCTACACTTTTACCTTTGAGAGGCTCGCTGGGCCGAAAACCCAGAAGGACGACCCAGGCAAAAGTTAGAGCAAGAAAAAAGGAAAAAAAGAAAGAATAAAGAAAATGAAAAATTTTGAACAAAGAAAAGAAGAAAAGAAACGAATTGAAAAGAAGAAAAACATAGCTCGCAAGGTTGAAAACCCAGAAAGGGCGGCCTTGGCAAAAGTTAGAGCGCAAAAGGAGAGGTTAATACCCGAGTGTACCTTAAACCCGAACTACGTCAGGCTTGATTCCCATGTTTGGGATACGTAGGCAACTTCATTCTGAAGTCTAGCCATAAACACTTCCAAATTGATTGTGTTCATGTAATGGTTTTGATTATCTTTGTCTTCACTGTATCTGAGAGTTCTGTTGTGATCGTCACCATGAGAACTGGTTACAATGTACTACGGTGCTATTCAAACAAGGGGCAACTTTTCGTTGCCGTTCAGTGCGCTGCGGTGCTATTCAAACAAGGGGCAATTTTCCATTGCCACACAGTGCCGTTCAGACAAGGGGCAATTTTCCATTGTTATGGATCTGAGGTTGTACATCTCAAAAGTAGGTTTCTTGCTCGTTGAGCGGTGGCCATTTGCAAAAATAGTTTTTTGAGAATTTTTACTGAGGTTGACTAACTTTCTCGAAAATTATCCTATTTTCCAAAACTGGATCATTTTTTGGACCCAAAAAAGGAAAATTTTTAGTGCTCATAGCCTAACTTGCATGATTTTAAATTAGAAAATCGAACAAGTATGTTAATCAAACTCTTATATTGATCAAAATTGTTTTAGTAGAAAGCCAAAACAAAAAAAAATGGTCAAAATGATGAACTAGGGGCATAGTTAAGTCAGGTGTTTTGTCTTTTCCCCATTGTCACCACACTTGCTAGAAAGGGCACCCTACCTGCCAGAAAGGGCACTCTACTTGCCAGAAAAGGGCACAACTGAAGCTAACAGCAAAATGCCGAGAGCTATCTCATCATCCAAGTAACGAGGTATCAAGCCAAGTGCGAAGCACGAATTGGAATGGATCTAAATATTCCACTCCCTCGTCTGGACACATCTGATCACGTCCAAACTCCCCAGCAGAGCATCGTCAACCGGTGTTAGCTGCAGATTGGCTACATACCCAGTTATAGCGCAACCCCTCTGCGGGAGAAGCTCATTGTTGTGAGTGGGAGAAGAAGAATCTGGTAAAATACTAGGGGCAAGAGCCTGCAACTTCCTGTTTATCCATCAACCACCTAAGGGAGGGATAAAAAAGAAGAGAGATTGAAGAATAGAGAGATATGCGCAAAGAGAAAAAGTGAGAAAAGGGCTTTTTCAGAAAAAACAGAGCCTGAGGGTTGAGTGATGTGAGAATCACAAATGAGAAAGGGTGGGAAATAATACCCGAAGAAACTGGCTCCTCGCCAACCGAGAGGTCTCTTGCCTTTGGAATATATCCGAGTGTTGTTTTGTGTTTTTGTTTGTCTCGATTCTTGTTTTGAGTCGTTCTGAGTGTCAACGGATGTGTTTAGGTTATTTTACCTTTATTTTTTCGTTGATTGAGTCGTTTCTGCTGTGGTCAGTTGTAGACTCAATACCCGGTTAAGAACTCGTTTCTCAATTCAAATTCAAAAATAAAATCATTTTGTGCTCAGAGTGCTGTGTCGTTCTCCATATTTGTGCAAAATAGGATTAGTTCTTTCATAAAACTGCAGGGTTCAACCTAGGTCATGTGAGAACAGTAAAACTAGGACCTATTTGAAGCTATCTAGGTTCCAGACTGCAAAGTAAAAGAAAAGAGGGAAAATGTGGAGCATCTGAGTTTGTTTCAACTTCAGAAAGTTCCAAGATTGCATTCCATATGCACCCCTTCCAACCTTGTCAATACTCCGAAGTATGAGTGTGCCTCTACTTCAAGCTCAAGATTAAGTCTGTTTCAAGCCAGAATGGCAATCAGAAGTGCTCTCCCTGAGTACCATCCCCTGCCAAAGGCATCTTGGCTGTGTTTGCAATGAGTTCTTAGGAGACCAACTGCGACGGTAGAAACTAGAGTTTGAATGACTGTTGCCTAGAACGCAAAGGTTCGGGATTTCCGAGACTAAAGTCTGGTTTAAATACCTAAGGGTGTATCCCCGGCTTGAAATCTGTGTGGAAGCCCCATAGGTTGAGATAGCGTGTGCGTGCCTTAATTCTGGATACTGAACCAACCTAGTCTGTCACCCTGTTGGAGAATAGGGAAAGTTGTGAATATGATCAGGAAGAAAAACGGCATCCATAGCTTCTATATGTAGATGTTGCTACTTGTCAGTATTTCAGGACCTTCGTACTATGAGTTGAAGGTAAGTGTTCGAAGAACACAAGGGGAGATCCCCATCAAAGTAGAGCGGTTTATCGCCACTCATCCCATGAGGTGCTTTCTAAAGTGCCACTATGTTTGTTTATTGCATTCCTTAAACACCATGCATTGTATTGCATTGTACCTATCAAGTTTCTTTCTCATTTATGCACGATATTGTATGTACGGTTCATTTGAAATTGGCACAACCAGGCGATATTGGATGTGCGGTTCATTCAAAGAAGTTCCGTTTAAGATCATTTGCTTTAGTGTATCCATCACACTTCATTTGCTTTAGTGTATCTATCACACTTCATTCGCTTTAGTGTATCCATCATACTTCATTCAATTTAGTATATCCATCACACTTCATTTGCTCTAGTGTATCCATCACATTTCATTTGCTTTAGTGTATCTATCACACACATTCTCATTTTCTGTATCTATCACACACATTCTCATTTTGTGTATCTATCACGCACATATTCACTTTTGTGTATCTATCACACACATTCTCATTTAGTGTATCTATCATACTTTGTTCACTTAGTGCATCTATCACACTTCGTGTTCACCTTTAGTGTATCTATCATACTCTGTTCACTTAGTGCATCTATCACACTTCGTGTTCACCTTTAGTGTATCTATTATACTCTGTTCACTTAGTGCATCTATCACACTTTGTGTTCACCTTTAGTGTATCTATCATACTCTGTTCACTTAGTGCATCTATCACACTTTGTGTTCACCTTTAGTGTATCTATCATACTCTGTTCACTTAGTGCATCTATCACACTTTGTGTTCACCTTTAGTGTATCTATCATACTTTGTTCACTTAGTGCATCTATCACACTTTGTGTCCATCATTAGTGTATCGATCATACTTTGTTCATTTAGTGCATCTATCGCACTTTGTGTTCACCTTTTGTGTATCCATCACACTTTGTTCACTAAGTGCATCTATCACACTTTGTGTTCACTTTTTGTGTATCTATCACACTTTGTTCACTTAGTGCATCTATCACACTTTGTGTTCACCATTTATGTATCTATCACACACTCACTTTGTATATCCATCACACTAGCTCACTTTGTGTATCTATCACTACGCTCACCTACTGTATCTATCACACTTTGCTTCATATAGTGTATCTATCACACGTTCGCTTTGTGTATCTATCACACTATGCTCACTTTGTGTATCTATCACACGTTTACTTTGTGTATCTACACACTACGTTTACTCTGTGTATTTATTATGCTACGCTCGCTTTGTGTATCTATCATACTATGCCCACTTTGTGTATCTATCACACTATTCTCACTTTGTATATCTATCACACATGCTTGTCCATTTAGTGTATCTATCACACTTCATTCGCTTTGTGTATCTATTGCACATGATTCGCTAAGATTGTATGATTCTCTTACATCCTTTCTGCATGAGATGTAGTTTGGATCGTGCTTACTTGCTTATGTACGAGTTTGCTGTAGCATTTTTTTCGCACAGCATTCGCTTAAAATGTTGCATTTATTTTGCATAATTGCTTCATCACAACTCTCTTTGCATGATCATAAGTTATGTTCGGCACCCTACATGTCACTTGCATCTTGTCCCTGCCTTCGGGCACATATCTTGCTATCTTGCATGCTTGTCTAAGTCTTCGGCCTTGTCAAAAATGGGTTGTCTCTAGGCTTTGACATTCACTCTCATCATCTTTATGACTTTCGAGTTCTGTCAAAGAGGGGCAACTGTAGACACCCCATTTTTGACCGTCCTCAAGACTTGGACGTCATCGTTTAAATACTTGATGATCATCCATGCTCGTGTTCGTTTTGAGTTCTCAGAGGTCTCAGCTACACGCCTTGCCTCAAGATCTCTTAACTTGTCTGTTTTGTGCCTGGTTGTGGACCAAACACTTGTATTTTTGCTTCGAAGGGAAGAGGGTGGCTTGTTTGCCATACCCTCAACCCAGCGGCCAAGGCTTGAAGCCATCGACCCTGTTTTCTTTCCATCGGCCAAAAGTATTGGCTGATCGGCACTGTATTTGGTCGGCCGACACTTATGTTGGTCGATCAGCCATTTTTGGTGGTCGAACCCTATTCATCTGCTTTATGCAAATATTTTGTGCTAGCTGGCACAGTTGGCATCCACAATTCCCCCCCTCCATACACGTGTATGGAGGGATTTGCCCTTTGCTTAGCTTCTCCAAGAAGCTTTACAAATTGGATTTCTATAAGAGGGGAGGCCCTCCTCCCTTCTCAGGGGTTCTAAAAATTAGGGTTAGAAGAAGTTGTATCTCTCTATCTCTATATCTCTCTATCTCTATCATTTGTGTGTGTATTTGTGACCTAAAGTGATTTTTGTTCACACTATTGCACACAAACACCTAGCATTACACCATCCTTGGTTGCTAAGGTTCTAAGGAGTTGTTGTTAGGGTTCTTGGAGTGGTTTTCATTAGAGAAAGGTCCTGGTGTTGTGTTCTTGAAGGTGTTCTTCAAGGGTGAGCATTCTTGCTTTAGATACCCCTTTCTTGCTTAGGCTTTTAGCTCTTCTTTCTTATTGTTTTAAGCTTATCTATTAACTGATAAAAGTTCTGTTTTTACTTGCTTTTGAACTTTGTTTAAGGTCATTTTGAGGTTTGGGGTTGTTTACCCCCTCCAAGGCCTTGTTAGGCCTTGTTTTAGGCCATCCCTTTTGGCCCTTGCTTTGAGCTTTGCATGGCCTCTCTACCGCTGAAATCCAAAGGATTTTCAGTGGTGGAGAGGTGGTTTTGGTGTCTTAAATAGGAGAGGGTCATCCCCTCTCCTTGTCATCTTGGATACTAGCATAAGTGGCTTATGTTGGTGGCTTGTATGCCTAGCTTGTTTTAGCTTCATTTTAGCAAGTATTTGGTGTTGTTTTGCCACAATTTACCTCTGTTTAAAGTTGGTTTAGTGGTCTCTTGCATGCACCATATACTTACCTTGCAATCCTTTCATTTGCCTTAACATGTATCTAGCATTGTATCTAGCATTTAGACTATCATGCTTGCATGTTTTCGCTCAACTCCATAAAGCTTCTAGCTTTGTTTTAACATGCTTGAGCTCTGTTTTTCATTGTTTTGGTCATGCTTACATTGTTTTGTATAGCTACCATGCAATCTAGCTTGTTAGCTTTGGGTGTTTGAGTCACTAGCATGCTCTATTCAGATCATTTCAATGGTTTGGCATCACTTGTAATATTATTTCAGTCCATATAGTGTGCTCATGTACTTGCATTTGTCACTCCTTTAATGCTTTAAAGGGTTTGTGTTTTATGCCTCATGAATGTGTCATTGTGTATACCATCACGCTTAGGTCTTTGGGATGCCATCTAAGTGAGTTTTTGGGCTTACTTTGACATGCCATAACTCTGTTTTTCATTGCTTAAATCATGCCATGTTTGGTTTTGATAGGTGTAGTGTAGCACCCTCTTTGGTAGCCTTGCATGCCTCATGTTTTTGGCATTGTGTTCTAGCTTGTGTTGGCTAGTTTCGAGCGTGTTTTCGGTCGTGTTTAGACCTGCCTTGGGACTGTTTTAGGTCCCCTTGGCCCTTTGGGGCTTGCTTTGTGCGGTCATGGTTTGAGTCCCTTGGCTAGCCTCAAGCTTTGGGCCTTCTTGCATGTTTTACTTGTGTAATTTGATTGGTTTGGCACCTTTCTATGCATGATTTCAGAGCTTAACATGTTTGTCACATGTCCAAATTTGTCTCTTTTAAGTGTGCTTAAGAGTT
Organism: Camellia lanceoleosa; assembly: GCA_025200525.1. Lineage (NCBI taxonomy): Eukaryota > Viridiplantae > Streptophyta > Magnoliopsida > Ericales > Theaceae > Camellia > Camellia lanceoleosa. The sequence continues at coordinate 60,740,429 of CM045762.1, forward strand.
GTCCTTTCATGCCTTAGTCTTTAGGCCAATTAGCATGCATGTTTGTATGTACATTTCATGTCTTTGTTTTAGCACTTCGGCCACTGATTTGGGCCTATTTGAGAGCTGTCCATTTTGGTTTAAGTCCATCCTTTACATGTTGTCGCATGTTTACCTTGCATGTTGTCGCATGCTTGTTGCATATCTAGTATCTTGCATGTTATTGCATGCTAGTATGTTGCATGCTTGTTGCATGCTCATCCCTTTATCATGTTGTCACATGCTTGTCTCATTTTGTATGTTGTTGCATACTTGTCCACCTTTGCATGCCTTGCATGCTTGAATGTTCATGTTGCATGTTGCATATTTGTTTAGGTTACATTGCATTTGGCATGCTTGTCACCATTAGCCTTGTATGGCATTGTCATTAACATGCTTATGTTGCATTGGATTTGCATCATGCTTGAGTTGCTTGCATGCTTGCTTGCATGCTTAGGTTGCATAGCATTGTATCTGCATCCCTTGCCACTTGATCAAGCATGATAGAGGTTGGGGCCCCTTATGTGTTTTGTGTATTTCATTTGATATTGAATTTGCACACTTGGCTCCTTTGGCCATCATGCATTGAAATGCGTGATTGATGGTCCGAGGGTCGAGGACTAAACTCCCTTGAGTTCATAACATGATAGGGAAGGTGGTCGTGCAAACATTGTCTTGCAAATACATTGCCATGCTCTGTTTGTCCTCTGCTGCAGCAACAGAAGCATTCTGCAGGAAGAAATGGTCGATCGACCATTTTCAGTGTCAATCGACTAACAATGTGTGGCCAAGAGCCTCATTTTTGGTCGATGACCAGTTTGCCTTAGCCGATGGCCTTGTCTTTTGGCCGATGGCCTCACAGCATGCCTACAAGGTGGCTCAGAAGTGTCACAGAAGTTGGCACAATTTTCAGAAGTACAGAGCAGTGCAAACAGAGGCAACGTGAAGCATGGTGACAGATTTTCGAGCAAAGTCCATCGAGCATGCATTCGTTCCTCTTCCCGAGGCTGATTTACTGTTTTTGGTAGTTTAGTTAATTTGTTAATTAATTAAGTGTTGTAATAATTAGTTGTAGCTAATTATTCATTTGTTTATGTAATAATTAATTAGCTTGTTAGTTAGTTAATTAGGTTGGTTTGTATTATTCTTTCGGTCTCTCCCTCGAGAGAACCAATTGTTGTAATAAGCGTGCGTGTGTGTGATGCATGTCTTCCAACCCTACTTCTTTCTCCCTTTTACTTAACTGCTTACGATGGTTAGTTCTAGGGATATTTCAATTATCATACCTTATGTTATGCATGTTTGCATCCATTCATCTGTATCGCATGCACCGGGCTCAGCGCATCATACTAACTACATTGTATTTCAATTCTAATTTGAATATGTGTATCGAATTGTTGTATCTCATATGCCATGTTTGCATGCTGCCTGTGTTGCATTAGCCATCTCAACATGAACTTTTGGGGCTTCAATTTGGGTACCTGGCTGGCCACCTTTGGACTTCCCAATCACTGGCCGGCCACCTTTCTTTCTGGAAGCCCCTTTTTTGTCCTAAAAAACTAGGAAAAGTAGCAGGCCGACCAAAAAAGGTGGCTGGCCGGCCACCTGAACCTTTTGAACTGGCTGGCCGACCAGGGGAGGTGGCCGGCTGGCCACCTAAACCTTTTGCACCTGGCCGGCCATTTTTGTCCCTCCTGGTGCATTACAGCTGTGCCAGCTGTTTTGCACCAGACCCTCTATCCGAGGGTCTGCCTTTTTGGCTCCTTTTTTGAATTGTTTTTTCCCTCCTTTTTCCTTAGCCTCTCCCTCTATACAACCAGCACCCCATCTCCATTTCTAAGGGTTAGAAACCAGCTGGGGCATTGATACATACAACCATATATCTATCTCTTTCAAGCTTCAAAACATCCATGACCTTGCACCATTTACACACCAACCCATAGCCTACCACCTCCATCATCCATTCTAGCCCCTTGGACTTGATTTTCAAAGGTTGAAAGCTCACCAACTTGGTCCAGAAGCTCCTGATTTGCTGCTCTTCAAAGGTAAGCACCTATTTCCCTTAAACTTGTATTTTTTTGCTTCATCTATAAGCTATAATTGCAAGAATTTTTGGGCTTCAACCTGAACTGAAAATAGTCTTATTTTGAGCTCATCTTCATGTTTAATCAATGACTTTTCTCTGTTTAAGGTCTTCTACCCACCCTTTGTGCTTTATCCCTCTTTTGGCCCTTATCTTGCATGATATATTAGCCTCATTTGTGGGCATTTCTGAGCTTCGAGCTAAACTGTAAAGCATCTTACTTTGAGCCCCTCTTCAACTTTGTTGAAGGGATCTTTGCTGTTTGAGGCCATCTACTGCCCATTGTCCTCTATTTCTCTTTTAGGGCCATTTTTGCATCATGTTTTAGCCTTACTTGTAGACATTTTCGAGATTTTTCATAAACTGAAAAAGATTTTTTTTTAATCTCCTCTTCAAGTTTTTTTAAGACCTCTTTCCTGTTTGGGGTCATATTCCCCCTATGCATGCTTCACCTCCTCATGAATAGGGCTATGCATTAGAGCACTTGCATTGATTATGGTTTGGCCTCTTAGCCACTGAAATCCAGTGGATTTTTAGTGACTTTGATGAGATTTTGAGCCTTGAAATCATAGAGGGGTGACCCTTTCTTCCCTCATTCTCTTTACTAGCATGTTTGGCCTTCCAAAGAGACCCTATTTTGCATGCATTGAAGTCACTTTCCAGACCTCATTCTGAGTATTTTGAGGTCTGCCTCAGCTCTGTCCGAAGCCCATTTTGCCGTATTTTATGTCTATGATGCATGTGTAGAGCAATCCCATTCAAGGCCTTTCAAAGGGGCCTTTCTTTGCATGTTTCTTAGACCCATTTCAGGGCCAATTTGGTGAGTTTTAGGGCTATCATATTTTATTTCCAGAGTTAGTTTTCCCATGCTAAGTGTTTATCTTGTATGTGCTTAATAACACCTTGTATGGCCCTCTAAAGGAACCCATCATTTTTGCATGTGTTGGCTGCATTTCAGAGGTTATTTGGGCATATTTTGACATATTTTATTCACTGATTTTGGCTGGTTTGGTGAGATTTCATATGCTTCATATACATGCCATACAACTCATGCTTACTAGCCAATCTTGCATGTTGCCTTAGCCCTTCATGTGAACCCCTTTTGGCCATGCTTTAAACTGGAAATGTGCGTGTTTTGAGACTGCCTTGGCTCTGTCTTTAGACTTCATGATCAAATAATGCTTTCTTTGTATACTTGTGGTTCAATACATGTGCCTAGTTTTGGGTTTCGGGGTTTATTCCATGCATTGTATGACATATGTCCATGATTCGGGATTATTTTGCATCACATTTCAGTGCTGGAACTTGCATGTTTGTATGCCATATTTCATGCATTGTCATGCCTCGTTAGAGTGGCATTTGGTGCCTTAGGTTCGGTCCTCGGTTTGCGTGCATGTGTGCACGCATTTCGATTGTCTCATTTTCATCTGATGGCTACTGATGTGAGCATGGCTGAGGTCCACTCATGTTGGTGTAAGCCCATTATGCATTGTGTATGCCATTTCAATCCATATCATTGCGTATGTTAGGTTGTATGTTAGAGCATTGTGTATGTTTCGCTACATCGTGCATTGTGTATGCCATCTCATAGCATTGCGTATGCTAGGTTGCATGTTAGGATTACATTCATGCATGCCATGCATATTGCATTGTGTTTGGGATAGGAGTTAGCCCAAGCATGGGAAATGAGAGATGTTTCGTACTCCGAGTGACGGAACGTATCTCAATTCCCAGTCACCAACACTCCGGATTAACCATGATGGAGTCTCGGTCTTGTTATGTTTATATGTGCATTAATTTCATATTAAGTCGTGCAATTTGACTCCTTAGCCATCATGCATCGAGATGCGTGATTAGTGGCACGAGGATCGAGGACTACACTCCTTGAAGAGTAGTCAAGCATACATATGTGAAAATACATTGCCATGCCCCTTTCTTGCTCTCTGTTGCAGCAAATCAGAAACCGGCAGTCTTTTGGAGCTTCGCGCAATACTTCGGGCGTAATTGTAAACATAGGCTAATCGGGGCATCGCAATGGATTTCTGCGCAAGGCAACTCAAACATGCATCATTCATCATTTGAACAGAGCTGAGGCAGTCCATAGATTCACGTGCTAGTTTACTGCTTTCCTAGTTAAATTTGTTAATTAATTAGGGTTTTGTATTTATCCGGACTGTACTATTTATTGGGACTGTATATTATTTATTTGGACCCTCCGAGCGAGGGCAACGTTGTAATAAGTGTGCGTGCGTGTGATGTATGTCTTCCAACCCCACGTCTTTCTCCCTTTTATTTACCAGCTTATAATGGTTAGATTAGGCATGTTTCAATTAGTATACAGTATGATAGCATGTTTGTATCCATTCATTTGTTTTGCATGCACCGGGCTCGGCGCATCATAACTCACTGCATTGTATTTCAATTCCGAGTTGAATACTTGTTAGCTGTAGCATTCCATATGCCATGTTTAGCATAGCCGGGCCTATCTTAGTTGCATTTTGCATGTGTTGCATTAGGCATCTCTGTATAGTTAGGATCATGCATGGATTTCTAACATAGCTTCTGTTTTGGCTTGGAGTACTCAGTAAGTTTTTATGCTTTAGCATCCTTGCATGCGTGTGAGTGACTGCCATGGTAGCATGCTTACCATGAGGCTATGTGCTTATATGATATAACTGCCTGAATGCCTGTGGGTGAAGATTGGGTTATTTGGATTGGAACAATTCATTCACTGTGAGTTTTAAGCCCACTAGATAGTGGCGAAACCATGTCTTCTTAACTCACCCGAGGGTGGCAAAATCTTCATTTTTAAGCCTACTTGCGAGTAGCAAACCATCTTTCAAAAATAAACATAAAATGTTTTGTTCCAATTCAGGCAACCCAGTCTATACTTGTATGCTGTGCGCATCACATAGTAAATCTAGGCTAAATAACCGGAATAAGAACGCATAATGTTTTTAAAACTAGATATCATAGTTAGTAGAGGCCGATCTTTGGTCGGGCGAGCGGGGGTGCTCACGAAGTGACCTTCCCTAATCATACCCAAGTTCCCGAGCTGAGGAAACTTTGGTGATGACGGACATGTGGCCTTAGGCACGAGTCAGGGTTTCCTAAATTTCTCAAAAATAAAATATTTAGGTGGCGACTCTGTATCTGGCAAAGCAGTCCATGTTTGGCACTTCTTTCAAAAAAATCTATTTTTTCTCAAAACGATTTGCCGGATTTGGACTCTTTGGTTCAGATTAAAAACTGTGACAATTTGAGTCCGAACTGTAGTGAGCCCAAAATGAACAGAACGAGACTCATCCTCCCGGGGCGTTCGGGGACGTCTATAAACCTCTCATTTTTCTTTATGATGGAGAATGATACCTTGTAACAACGGCTTAGTAACATCAACCTCAACTCGAATCCTCAAAAAGTTATGCTACAATAGGAGCCCTTCCGTATAGGCCTCAACGCTGATTAATCGCCCAATACATCGTCCAATGGTTTCGCCGTGCCCACGGGTTAACTTTTCGATCGGCAAACCATGGACTTGAACCCAAAAGGGACACCAATGAAACTCCAGCTCTGATGTGACCATTCCAGGTTGGAGAACAAGAAAACTACCTATAACCGACCAGGGAGCATCCTCAATAACTTTCTGACAATCTGCAAGCTCTTCAAACTGAAAGAGATAAACATTGTCATTCCAAGACGAGATTCGCACCGGTGTTTAGGTTTTCCACGCACTATGGATAATATTGAGAATTGCTTGCCTGTTTAAAATTTAGGGAGCTAGGATTTTGCCCACCAAACACCTTCCAGAGACATCCTCATTCTCATCAGTGCCTTCGAGTAGGTCAAAACTCTCCATCACAACCAGGAAAATGGGGCACGAAGTCCAAGAAAAGAAGAGAGAATAAAGAAAAAAAGGAAACTTGCAAGAAAATCTCGAGAAATAGACAGACAAAGAAAACTGGGAAAGGGATAAACCCTAGACAGCTACCAGACTAGCAGAGAGGCTCTCATTCTAGAGAGAGAATTTTTGACCGTCTTCTTTTTCACTTCCACACTCTTTCCTTCTTATTAGTCAAACATATTTTTTAACTTTTTATTCAAATATTACTTTAAAAACTAAACCAAATACTATCTTAATTTTAATTCTAAAAGCATTTTCAATCTTGTATCTTTTTTTCTTTTAATATCAAATTTGAGTAAAAACTCTATCTGATATTACACGCTCCAATAGAGAATTTTGAACTTTCATCAAAATAGCGATCAACCGGGTAGACGACCAGACGAATGTCTGACCGATCGATCGGTTAGTGTAATTTTTTCATAAATTTTTGTACAGAGATAGTCATCCTTAGGGACAACCGATCAGATATCTGGTCGATCGCCCGCTAATAAAAATGGCCTGCAATTCCAACGATAATAAATAATGATTTGATGAAAAATACATTTATCTTTAATTTAATAAAAGATTTAAGTAATTCTCAATTTAATACTTATTTGTGAAAGAATTAGAGCAGTAAAAAGAGGCATGTTTCATCAAATAAATTTGATCAAAAAAAAAAAAAAAAAAACAATGGGTTGGGTTGGAGATGCGCCAAGCAGTCCAAATTTGTCATTTGGGGAGAGAGCAAAACAGACTCTTCACAGAGAGAAAATCTGCACCACAAAACCTCAATACTCTGTTTTCAGCCGAGATTTAAGATTAAGATTTAGAGAGAGAAAAATTGTAACCAATGTTCGTCGTCCAGAGGATGGCTTTATCGTCTCACTCTCTCTTCACTTTCTCTCTCCGTCTCTCAACAAACGCTGCCTCAATTTCACGCTCTTCTTTCTTCCCTCTCCACTCTCCTTCGAAAACCTTATTCTCAATCTCCAGAACAGTTTTTCAGAGACAAATTAGGGTCTTAGCTCTGTATCACAAGAGAAATGGGGTTTCGACATCGTCCGCTGTGGCTACCCAATCGACTGGGACAGCTTCAATCGCCGAAGATGAGGAGGAGATTTCGACCGAGAAGATCGTTCTTCCCACTAACGATTCATCTGAGAGTCTTCTCAGAATTCGCCACACAGTAATTCAGTTTCTCCCCTTATAAATTTGTCAATTCTTTTACTGTTCTTTGTTTAATTTAGATTCGTTTTCTGTTTGGCTGGCCAGAAAATGAGAAAGAAAATCGATACTTTTAGTCTTTTTCGTCATTCCAGTTAATTGGAAGTGTTAACTCCCAAAGATTTAATTTTTTCCCAATATTTAAACCAGAGAATACCCCTATTCCACCTGTAATATTTAAATGTTAGTTATGTGATTTAATTCATTCTGGTGCCCTATTTGATTGATTACACTGTAAACACCATGAAAATAAATAAAAGGAAACAAAATATAGAACTTTGAAACCTCATAACGAAAAGTTGATTGAATTTGAATTTATTTCCTCTGTAATATGAAGAACTAGAGGAATCATATTATTTACAACCCTCCCCAAAAAAAAAAAAAAAAAAAAAGAAGAAGGGGAAATGCAATTCAGTGTAGGTTTTCAAAAAAAAAAAAAAAATTCAAATTAGTGGTAAACTTTATCAACTTTAATAATTAAAGTTATACACTTTTTCATGAATTTGTAAATATTTTGTGAAGATCCCACTTATTTGTAATTTTCCAAAAAAATAACAAAATATGAAAAGCACATAGTGAGGCTGTTTGTTGCAACTTCTAAGAGGTGACTGTAGTTTATTTTAATTTGGGAGTCTGTGCTAGACTATTTGGTGCAACTTTCGCTTATAACTTATTGGACAGAAACAACTTAAATAAGCTAAAAAATGCTAATTATTTGGAAGTTTGGGAAGGGTGTTTTCTGATTATCAGCTTTTAGCTTAAAAAAAGCTCTACCACACAGGGCCACTAGAGGAAGCATTATTGTTACTGTTGTGTTTTTTGGAGCTGTTGCCATTGAAGTTATATTTGGACTTGAAATGTCGTGTATTGTATATGTCATAATGAATTAGGACGAGACATTTGTTCAATTTTCATTAGAATGGTCAGGACACATTAGCATTGACCCATATTAGGTGCTTTTAGCACTGGATCATGCTATCTTCCCATGTTTGTATAAACGTAAGTAAATGTAAATCCATTTGTACATAACCAAAAGAGCATACGAAGACATACATGTTTAACTACTACAATGTTTTTGGACTAAACAATCTCATACATCAATGCAGTGTGCTCATGTAATGGCCATGGCTGTTCAAAGGATCTATCCAGATGCAAAGGTGACCATCGGTCCATGGATAGAATGTGGGTTTTATTACGACTTTGATATGGAGCCCTTGACTGATGAAGACCTGAAAAGGATTAAGAAGGAGATGGTGAGCAGACTCCGTTCATGATTACTAGCATTATCATTTTTAACTAAATGGAAGGTCATGAACTTGGGAGAATATTCATTAGCCTATTATTTCAGGGTACAGAATTTATTTCTTAAATCATCTGTAGGATCGCATTATTGGTCGAAATTTACCACTAATTAGAGAAGAAGTTACCAGAGATGAAGCTGAGAGACGAATAATGGCTATCAATGAACCTTACAAGATGGAAATATTGGAAAGTATCAAGGAAGATCCCATCACAATCTATCATATCGGTAAGGCTTGTAAATGCATGCATTCATTTTTGCTTCCAGCTCTTTGTGAAACCAACCATTCTAAGCATTTTATGTTGGGAAATCTATGTTGACAACTTTATTCTTTAGTTCTTGCTATTTGAAAAACTAATCACATTTAAAAATGTTTTTTTCACTGTTCGATTTTATTCCCAGTGATGTGGTTGCCAACTTGCTACATATTTTGTGAATTTATGCTTGTTAATTAATTAGAAAATAATTTTTTAAGGTTTGTCTAAATTAGCGTGCTGTGATACCTACTATGGTGTGTGGGGTGGGCCACTAGATCCTCAATTGCAATGCAAACTGTATCTTATTATTAATGAATGGAAACCATAAAGGGTGAGAGTATCTTGTGCGCTGAGGATTCTGTACAGCTGTTTTTAGGGGTTTTGAAATGGGATTCTATCTTTCTTGAGTTGATTTGAATTTGAGTCTTGTCTCTTGACACATTTGGTTGCAATACCAACTCATACGTCCATGTAATTTAGTGTAACAAGGTGAAGTTGTCTCATGCCTTGTGCAATGCAGTTGAAATCCCACTTGAAGATGAATGGTCCCTATGGCCTTAGTTTGAGCCCTTGACTGTAATATGAAATGCTCTTTTCATTCTAATGATGAAATTTCAGCATGCATTTTGCCTAAGGTTTCTGAGGCCTCGTTTGGGAACAGGCTAATTTAGTAACTTTTTGGCTATTTGGCTAAAATAGTCACTCAAAAAAACTAGTATGTTTAGGATGACTTTTTGGCTTTTTACGAAAAGATGTGCAAAAAGTAGAGAGAAAAGAGAATCTTTGACTTTTTGGTATGAGTTGTTGGCTTTTTGGCTAATTTAGTAACTTTTTGACTTTTTGGCTAAAAAAGATAGTTGCCAAACGAGGCCTGAGTTCTGTGCAACATGCTTAGCTTCCTTATTGGAATAGAATCACTTTGTTAGTTATTTGAGAGCCAAGACAATCATATTGAGTGAAGTTTGTGTAGATAGCTGTGTAGATGAAAGAAGAAGGGATTTCTTGAGGTAGACAATTGGACTTGCTCTCCAGTTGCTGCCTTTGAAATTGCGCTTTTATTTGAGAATCTGGAAAAAAACAAAAAATTGTCCACTGTAAGGATAAATTGGGAAGATTGTTCTTGCTTATACTAGGTACATATTTTCGCCTGTGTCTTTTGCCTTTTCTTGTAACTAGCTCTATTCCTTAACCCCTTAATAAACTTTTCTTATTTTTCTGATTTGGTGGTATTAATACATTAAGGTGGAACATTCTACATTTTAATGTTAGTGATTTGGAAGTTGGGTATTACTATTACGGTATTACCACATAAAAGTAGTTAGAATGTGTTAGACACTGTTTTGGATTATCACATGGAAGGATTGGTAATTGATAAGCATAAAAAGGGAGCATGGGATGTGGTATTGACTGTTGGCTATGTGAAGAAATCACATGGTTATTTGTTAGTCCAGAAGAAGGAAAAGCACCTTGTTTCTTGATGAAACACTGTAGATATAACTTTTCTTTAGTGATCTACTGGCATGCTTAAGGTAAGTAGAAAGAAACATGTAACTTAATTTAGTAAATTAGTGTGTTCTTGTGTAAATAATTTGAAGTCTCATGCAGTAAGGTTGAACCATCTGCAAATGTTTGTCATGCTTGCTCTACTCTCTATCTTATTCTACATCCTTTCCAGGTAATGAATGGTGGGACCTTTGTGCTGGGCCCCATGTTGAGTCTACTGGAAAAATTGACAGGAAAGCTGTTGAACTTGAATCTGTTGCTGGTGCTTACTGGAGAGGAGACACAGATAAACCAATGCTCCAAAGGATTTATGGCACAGCATGGGAGAATGATAAACAACTGAAAGCGTACCTTCATTTTAAAAAGGAGGCTAAAAAACGGGATCACAGGCGCCTCGGCCAAGATCTTGATCTCTTCTCCATACAGGTAGATCTCATTTGCAATTGCAATGAAACTATGTTGTGCTACTTTCTACTGCCTATTAATGGCTTAGAGTTGCCAAGATCTTGATCTGTTCTCCATACAGGTAGATCTCATTTGCAATTGCAATGAAACTATGTTGTGCTACTTTCTACTGCCTATTAATGGCTTAGAGTTGCTAATTTGTTATTATTTATTTCGAAAGTTACTCATTGCTATTCATTTGCAAAGACAAATTTGCAGTTGAAACTCAACCTTCTGTGACAAATTTGTAGGATGAAGCTGGTGGAGGTTTGGTGTTCTGGCATCCAAAGGGGGCAATTGTGAGGCACATTATAGAAGACTTCTGGAAAAAAATTCACATGGTACGTGGTTATGATCTGTTGTATACACCACATGTAGCAAAGGCAGATCTTTGGAAAATCAGTGGTCATCTGGACTTCTACAAAGAGAACATGTATGATCAGATGAAGATTGAGGAAGAACTTTACCAGCTGCGACCAATGAACTGCCCTTACCATATTTTGGTTTACAAAAGGAAGCTTCACTCTTATAGGGATTTTCCAATAAGGGTTGCGGAGCTGGGAACTGTATATAGATATGAATTATCTGGAAGCTTACATGGCCTTTTCCGTGTAAGAGGTTTCACTCAGGTACATTTTCATTTCTGAGATTTATATCTGGAAACTTTTAGTTGGTATTTGTTTGTTTTGGTAATTGTCAAAGTTGATTTGAGACATCAAATTATGTTATGTTTCATGGACACTTCAGATAAAATACTAGTTTCAGATCTGTGGTCTGTGTTCTCGAATCTTTTATATCATCAAGATTAGACATCTAGGTTGCTTGTTGAGTAGCTTTTGAAGTACATTAAACCACCTGCTGATTGTATCATTGGGGGGCACATTTACTTAGAATTACACCCATCTGGGTTGGCCGATGCCTGGTCAAGTCAAGGCTTATATTTTTATGACTCTAGTCAGCGTCTTTGACAGACAGAGTGTTGAAGCCCTATGCTACCACGTCAAGACAGTAGTGCTGGCAGATGCATGGCTAACTTTGTTGGTGATGGGCTGTGGGCATCAACATGTTTTCATAGTGTGGCATCATTTATAAGCACATTGTAAATCATGGTATTTGCAATATCTATAATTTCACTTTCTATTGATTTTGCAGGATGATGCACACATATTTTGTTTAGATGATCAAATCAAAGATGAGATCAGGGGTGTCCTAGATCTCACAGAAGAAATATTACTGCAATTTGGTTTTAGCAAGTATGAAGTGAACCTTTCAACGAGGCCAGAAAAAGCTGTGGGAGGTGATGATATATGGGAAAAAGCAACATCTGCCCTTAAAGATGCATTAGATGATAAAGGGTGGAGCTATCAGGTTGATGAAGGTGGTGGTGCCTTTTATGGTCCAAAGATTGATCTCAAGATTGAGGATGCTCTTGGAAGGAAGTGGCAATGCTCAACCATACAGGCAAGTCCAGAACTTATGATTGGCTTATAATTTGTTTGGGGTTATTTACAGCACAAGTATGTCATCACAGTCATGTTGTTTTCTCTCACATGTTCTCTTCGGTCTTTACTGGTGGTGAAACACTGATCTTCTAATGGAAAAATATTTTTCTTTTTCCATGTGGGCAGGTTGATTTTAATTTACCGCAGCGTTTTGACATTACATATGTTGATTCAAACTCAGAGAAGAAGAGGCCTATCATGATTCACAGAGCAGTTCTTGGATCCTTGGAGCGGTTCTTTGGAGTCCTCATAGAGCATTATGCTGGAGATTTTCCATTGTGGCTATGTCCAATCCAAGCTCGAGTTTTACCAGTCACTGACACACAGGTATCTTCAGTTTCATAGGCTTGCAATTTAGTCTGTTCCATAAAATTGAGATTCCATTTGATATGAATGAAAATCTAATCTAGTAAAAAGAAGCCACTGACATCTGTGATGCTTTTTCAATACTGTTTGTGATGCATCATAATAGGAGCTTGCACAGTACCCTATTGTAGACATCTCTTTATTTTTTATTTATTTACATTTATATTTTAATTTGACCTTTTGTACCCAAAAAAAAAACTTTAACCTTTTATACATGTTTATTCAATTTTATTCTGATTTACATTTCAACTTTATAGTTGTACCTAGTGCACAAGGTTCCCCACCCGTATTGTTTTATGCATACATACACTACATACAACAGGTGCATGATTGTGTGTTTTTGACATAAAAAGACACATAAAACCCTTACCTACTGTTAAATTGGCAAGATAGTCAATTGTTTGTCATGTGCCCAAAATTGTCAATATTGAGAGTACAATACTAATCTTCAAATATGACAAGGGGCATTGTGTGGTCAAATGGTAGATGATCATGCTGCCAAGTGTGAAAATGTAGGTTTGAGCATGAGAGCAACTACTTCATGCAAAATAATGCCAAAGGTAAGTCTCTCTCTAATCTCACCTCTCTCAGCACCCTTGATTAAAGGGAACCAGCACTGGTATTTTTTTTTAAAACTGAAATTGAAAAGAATGTGTGATATATGGTTATGGAGGCTACAGTGGATAGTCTCCACCATGCCAATAGATTGTACATATGCTCACATTACATGAGATTGCTTCAGTTGTGCATGTCATACTCCTTCTAGGATTTGTGCCATAATAGTTGAGAGGAGTGACCAATTGTGTTTATATGTTTTCAGCTCGAGTACTGCAATCAAGTGACAAGCAAACTGAAAGCAAGTGGTATTCGGGCAGAAGTTTGCAGTGGTGAGCGCCTGCCAAAGCTCATTCGAAATGCAGAGAAGCAGAAAATCCCATTGATGGCTGTTGTGGGGCCCAAGGAGGTCGAGACACAAACACTTACAATTCGATCTAGGTTTGGTGGAGAGCTGGGAACCATGACAATTGATGATTTTATTAGCAGAACCAAGAATGCCACTGAAAACAGAACAACATTTTGAAATGCTAGTAGTCGACGATTCTTGGATGTCCTGCGACCCCAACAGCATTATTGATTACAATTGTTTCATGTATACGAGGATTGAAGATTAAATCAGATACGCCATAATTAAAACAATTTTGTTCTTGAATTTTTGAAATCAGATATACCATAATTGCAATTATTTTGTTCCTGAGTTGTTTTGGAAAGTGATTAAGGCAACCTGAGAACTTGAACTTGCAGTTTGTGTCATTTATCAATTTTGTGAACTATGAGGGGCATTTATAAACTGCTTGATGTAGATGTTTCCTTACAGGGTGCGATGCACGGGTTCGAATTTTACTGAAAAATAATGTAGCTTCTCTTTCTTCTATTTTCTTATTTCTGGTTGTTATATATATATATATATTTATGTAGCAGTGACATAGTGCAGGAGGGTGCCTACAGTGGAGTCTGAGAGGGCAAGATATCTGCATCTGGAAATTGAAAAGCCTATGCCCCCAATTCGAGTCTGAGAGAGCCTATCATTACATGCCCGATTAGAAAAGGTCAGACTTTTAACACAACCATGAAGACTGTAAAGTCTATACTTCTTGAACGAGTGATGCTAAATCCATTAACTGGATTGTCATAAATTCAAAAAATTTAAACACAAACATAATGATTTATCACATGGCTTTTCCAAACGGGGTGTGAATTGAGACTTAGGCCAAGTTTGGCAAGTTATAAAAAGTCAAAAAGTCAAAAAATTACTAAAAAAATTAAAAAGTTATCACTATTCACTAAAAGTAAAAAATTACGGCTGCACAACTTACAATCTTAATTTTCTCCTACACACAAATTTATACAATTTTTTAATACACATTTTTTCATAAAAAGTTAAAAAATTAACCCAAACATCCATATGTTTTTCCTCAATTTTTTTAGTCCAAAAAGATAAAAAGTGCACTTATTTAGGACACCCAAACAACCCCTTAATCAGTGTGAACATGTGATACATTTTGTGCTATTTGTAGTAGACTCAAAACTTATACTGAACAAATAAAATAAAATAAAAAATAAATTTTGAAGAGTTTTTGCTTGTGCATGTGCACTGCCAGGTGCCAAAAAGTTCCCCATGAGAATGTATCTCAATCAATGATTTTTTGACACTAAATGATATATAGAGAAAAATCTGAACTGCAAATCAAAGCTGAACATTTTGGGCAAACTGTTGTGAGGATGCACTCCTTGCTCCTAAAGAGTCCGGATCCTCGGCTGCAAACATTTTGGGCAAGAGGGCGTCCTCACATTTTGGGCAAACAAGTTTGCCCTATATATATATTCATTTTCTTTCATTTCTCTAATCCTGCCAAAACACAGAAAAAAGGAAAAAAAAAAAAAAAAAACTTTATAGCTTGTACTTCATTTTTATTCTTATTTTTCCTATTCTTTTTCATGTCCTTAAAAAATTCAAGATCAAAACATTGTTTATATTTTTGCTATGAAATAGGTTATGTACCCAGAATTTGTATCCCAAAACTTATCCTAAAAGTGAAATGTATAGCGTAAATTATAGACATTGTGTTGCGGGCCATTCTTATAGAATGAATGTAGCCTGTTGATATAATTTTTTAAGTAATTTTTTTTTCTCTCCTAGATATAGAGTATTGTTATTTTCCTATCTATCTTCTTACTTAATGTAACAAAGTTAAAGTAGTGTGTGTTTATACATAGGGTATAATGAATTCTTGGAAAGAGGCATGTGCATCAAAGGATCCTAGCACAATTGTGATATCAAAAGGGACATATGGTTGGTCCAGTGAAGTTTCAAGGACCTTGCAAGGCTCACAGTACCATTGATGATCAAGGAACTTGGAAAGCTCCTAAAGACCTCGATAAAATCAAGTCACAAGATGGTTGGATTATGAGAGGGTGGTTTGTGCCGTGCAAATGGGCCGAGCTAAGTTTGCGTGGATCTTAGATTTGAGCCGTGCAAATAAGCCGGTTTGAGTTTGTGTGCAAAGTGAGCCAAGCTAAGTTTGTATGGGCCTTGTGTTTGTGCCGTGCAACAAGCCAAGCTAGATGGACTTTGTCTAGCTCTGTATGTCATTCCAGGTTGATGTGGCTTTGGGACCGAGCTAGTTTTGGGAAGACCGGACAATGGTTGACAGTTTATGATAGCAGAGTTGACCACATAACTGAGCCAAATAACCGAGCTAGGTCTTGTAGCTAGCACAACATAACGTGTTGCTCGACAGTCTTAAATGCAAGAATTCAATACGGTTACTTGGTCTTTGACTAACCAGGATAGCTCTTAGCTTGATGACCGAGCTAGAAGTTGTGTTATTTTACTCGCACTTTGGAGATAAGGGTGTTAATGAATAGGAATTATCCTTTAAGAGATAGACTCCTGATGGAACTCTACGAAGAGGACTTAGAGTCCTGCTACAAGTCTACCTTACGGAATATATAAAAGCTCAGAGGTAAATCTTAAAAAGGTAATGCAACTTTACTCATTGAATTTCTAGAGAGCTTTCCCTATATTGATCTTAAGAGCAAACTTAAGCATCGGAGGGATTTTCCTGCACACACCCGCCGGTTAGCTCACCTGAGTTGTTTTGCAGGCTATACGACACCGTTCGAGGTAAATAAGCTTGATCATGAGGAGTACACGTGCGACGAATATTTTGTGCCTGTAGAAATTATTTTCCAAAACATTGATGGCTTGGCACTCTCAGGTGGAACTATTGATGGCCAAGGAGAAATTGCTTGGAAAGAAAATAATTGTGCCCAAACAGGAAAATGCAATTCACTACCCACTGTAAGTCCTATTGTTTCTAATATTTTGTAGCTTCAACCATATAGTAATTAGTGCAAGTAAAGGGTTGTTTTTGGTTGTGTTTTTGTTTTCTTACTTTCATTTTTCATCAAAAATATAAATAATGAAAAGATCAAAAAAATAAAAAAAAATGGAGTTGTTTTTTTTATTTTTATGTGAAAACAATTTTCAAAAATTAACTTTCTTGGACTACCCCAATGTGTGCTCATTAATCTCAATGTACATGTAAATATACTGACAAATACATAAAAGATCAGACCCAAAAATTGCATATTAAAATATTGTAGCTTAAAGGGGGGTGACAAATGCTTTTTATTTATTTATTTATTTATTTAAGAATTAAAAAAAAAAAAGCGTTTGTTAATTGTTAAAAAATTTACTCTTTTTTTTTATGAGATAGTTTGTGAGTCTTTTCAAACTTTTGCATTTTTGTGAGAAAATGCTATATTACCCTTACGGTGTTATGGAGTCCTTGTTAACATAACCAATTATCGGTAAAATTGTTTTTGTTCAATTTTGCTTAGATTATCAAAACAATTGATTTTTTTTATGCATTACTTATTTAGCCAACGGAAGTGTTTGGGAGAGTAAGATGCATATACTATACGTACTTACGTAAGTTTCCACAAATATATATAAGCTATCTCATAAAATAACGTAAGTTCTCACAAATATACGTAAGTTATGATTTTTAAAATTTTTATGGATTAATTTACGTATTGCCATTAGCCAAACCATCCAACTTGTTATTTTTAGATTTTTAGCCAAAAAGTGATAGCCAAACAAATCCCAATAGTTATGGAAGTTTGATTTTGTTTTCATTTTCTCAATTTCGTTTTTTCAAAAATAAAAACAATAAAAAGTTCAAAAACATAAATTTCTTTTCATATCGTTTCATTTTCGCAGTTAAAAAATAACCTTTTGTGAAATACTAATGACCACTATGATGTTTGTGTGAAAACTTTTCACTGAAAAAGTAAAGAAATGTGTAACAAATGTATATATAAAAATTTCTTAAATTGTTCTGAGAATATGTAAAAAGTGTATTAGAATTTAAAATTCAAAAGTGTATCAAATTTTTCTATATTCGTCTCTCCAAACAGAACATCCGATTCAACTCGGTCACGAGCAATAATTCAAGACATAACTTCATTAAACAGCAAGTTCTTTCACATGATTCTTCTAAGCTGCAAGAACATGACACTTCAAGACATCACCATAAACGTGCCGGAGACGAGCCTAAACACTGATGGAATCCACATTGGCCGTTCCAGCAGGATCAACATCACGGGCACACACATAAAAACAGGCGACGTTTGTGTGTCCCTAGGCGACGGCAGCCAACAGGTAAACATCGAGAAAGTGAAGTGTGGGCCCGGCCACAGCATCAGTGTTGGAAGCCTGGGGAAGTACCATGGTGAAGAGCCAGTTGCTGGGGTGACTCTGAAGAATTGCACAATGACTAACACAATGAAGGGGGTTAGGGTTAAGGCATGGCCTGCCTCTCCAAGTGGGGTTGCCTCAGACTTGCATTTTGAGGACCTTGTTATGAACAATGTCAGCACACACCTGTTTTGATAGATCAGCAATACTACCCATATGATCACTCAATGTCAATCAGAGGTACATCAAAATCTATACTCTGTTGACAATGAATGAGGATTTTATGTTGGTATATATCGTGCTGCCATAACACGTAATAGGCCTGGAATCACCCACGCATCCTATAATCCTTCATGCGAATGAAAAAAGAAATAAGATTTTTTTTTTTTTTTTTTTCTTTTTTGAACGCCTGACATTAGATTACGAAACCAAAGCTAAAGCTTTACCCAGTCCTTCAGGAGGATTACAAAGCCAGTTAACAGGTAGAGACCCATTAAGAAAGGCTCTGGCTGTCCAATGAGCAGCTCTGTTTGGCCTCACGAGGAGTCCACAAAAAGGAAAAATTACAATAGGTGGCCAAGCATCTAATGTCCTCAATGATAGTAGCACAACTCCAAGGCGAATCATCCTCCAACACACATAAGCAGATCACTGCTTTGTTATCACCAACAATTTCCACCTGAGAGAGAGATTAAGGGAACGAGCTAAAAGACATGCCCATCGAATTGCCATGGCTTCTCCTTGCATGACTGACCCCACTGCCTCCATTTGCACAGCTCCATTCACAACAGAGCCATAACAGTCTAGATAAGCACTGCGATTGATGCTTTCGAAGTGCCAGGCTGTAACGCTACATCGCAATTGGCTTTGAGAGTCCCATGTCGAGGAGGAATCCACGTCCGTGACACTTCTGTACGAGAGCATGAAAGGCCAGAGCTCTGAGGACTGATTGGCAACCCAGGAAATAAGAAAACTCCAAAATGTGGGATTTGGGCCTATTCCTGCCCACTTATATGATTCGAACTGTTTAAATTGTGGGGAATCATCAAGCAGATCAATAAAACACAAAATGAAATTGATTAGATATCAATTTAGTATAATCATATCACATTTATCTTTATAGAAAATGAACAATTTATTCTAAAAAAATGTGACCTGTCAATATGATTTTTTGTATTATTGATCTTCTGATAGGTCCTTCAAATTAACGTTTGGAATTATGGAAATGAGTTCAGAATATACCCCCACCAAGGACTGTTAATAAGGCACAACATTACCTATTGATAAATACCTAACTTTAGTTATTTTTTATTTATTTTTATTTTTTAAATTGACTCATCAATATAAAATAAAATACTAATAGACATATTCAAAAATTGTAGAGCGCGCACAAATATATGGATTATGTTAAAGATCTAAAATCCCCATTTTCATCAAAAGATGAATTTTTTTTTTTTTTTTTAATGAACTATTTTTAGGTAAATCAATTGCCAAATGGTTTTAGGCACAACACCGCCCCAAATCCTACTTTTGTTATACTTCTAACTAATTATGCAGTAAAAAAACTACACATTGCCACAGCAGGGCTGCCGGAGGTTCTGCAAAAAATATATATATATATATATTTTCTGTTGGATAGATTTGAACATTTTCTGTTGATTTCAGATTCCTTCGTGTGTGAAGATCACCAATGTGAGCTTCAAAGTTATCCCGGGAACATCTGCAACCGAGCTTGCAGTAGGGGCTCACCGTGCCAGGATGTGAAGATGAGTGGCATTTGTGATACAATGGTGAAAATGGATCTTCTGCTCAATGTGCTAATGTCAAGCCCGCTGTCACCAGCAAAAATTCCCCCCCTGCCTGCGCTGCCCCGGCTCCCCAATCTAATCCTTAGTCTTCATTTAGATGCTAATTAATCATCATATTAAAATGACTGTATGTATGTGTATAGAGAAAATTTATCTCTTTGCACCTCTTCATGCTCAAAGGCATGATGAGTTTGGTGAAGTTTTGTGCTTGTAATTTTTCTATGTTCTTGTTTATACTATACTTGTAAACAACACTACTCAATAAAGATATAGATTGACAAATTAGTATAAGATTGTTAGAGTTGGTATTTATTGATTGTACAAATTGAATGTCACATGTTGATTAGTTGTTGTTGGGGAGGGAAAAAAATGTTTCCTTGTGACCTTCCTCAAATGACAAATGGGTTTTCAAAAAAAAAAAAAAAAAAAGAGCGATTAGGAAATGGAGTGAGGATTTTGTCCATGGGGCCAAACATTGTGTATAGAAATTTAGATAAATAATATGGATTATGTTGATATTTTTAGATCCTAATTTGCATTGTGTCAAAATATACCAGACATACAAAAATTGAATATAAACAAAAAGAATAGTTTATTTATTTATAAAATACAGAGTTACTTAGTCATCTGAAAAAAGTGATTTGCGACAGTCATTTTTACCAAAGAATTCATTTGGGTTGAAAATATTTTACAATTTTAAAGGTAAAAAACATTTTTTTTGAATCTTACAAGATAGACCAGATCTTATCAACTTTACCATCGTTGGCACCACCATTACCACTCTGTCACCACACTACTGCCACCGCGACCACCTTACAACCACTATAACTGTCACCACTATGTTTGCCTCTTACACCTCATTGCTACAATTGCCTGTCACCACCAATTGCCATGACCGCCAACATTAACATTTTTAATATTGCAATCAAATATAGAAAAATATTTATTTACAAAAAGATAATTATTTTCTGCAGCAGAAACAAATGGAATCCTAGTCTTAATTTTACAACAATGTACAGCCTCTTTTTGTGTCTAAATAGGTACCATTCACCTTGTTTGGTTTCAGAAAATTGAGCAAACTATTCATAAAAATTAAGTTTTTAGTTTTTCATGTTTTTTTTAGTAAATTTTTTTAATACTTTTAGAAATATTTTTATTTTTTAGATGCACATAACCTACATATAGTTAAAAAATATAATATTTATGAAAAAAAATCTTTAAAAAATTCATCAAATACAAAAAATACAATAAAATAAAATAAAATAAAAATTCAATACATTTTTGTATTATTGTGTATTTATTGAATTTTTAAAATATTTTTTCACAAATATTTTATTTATTTGGTGCATCTAAGTTATGTGCATCTAGATTTAAAAAAAAAAATTACTTAAAATATTTAAAAAACTATTAAAAATAAAAAATAAAAAAAAAACAAAAAATTTTACTTTTAGAAAATCAATCAAAACCAAACAAGGTGATTAGTTTCTTTGTTTTCAATAATTAAATTGTATCCATTTAGTTTTCAATGTGTAAAGTATGCTTTAGTTTAGTTCATCAACCAAACTCCGCCTGCAATACCATTAAAGCTAGGGTGAATATGTAAATTTGATTTTAGTCGCCAAAGAATATGATTTGTGTCATTTTGCTTCTTAATATATAAATTATGACAATTTAGTCGTCAATATATATATAAAAAAAAGAAAAAGTGTTGCTATTGATCCCAAACCTAATTACAACTCTATCTCGTTGAACTATGGACGAGGAAACCTTAAATATATATGGTCAAAATATAAAAATAAAAAAACATCAACGTCTTTGAAGGAAAATATCCTCAAGAAAAATACAATTTTACAATGCCAAAAAATAAATAAAATGTCGCCCAAAGCTTACTTTTCACAATGAAATAAGATCCTTATCACCAATAATGCTTTTTCTTGTAGTATACCAATATGTTTTGATATATATATATATATATATATAAGTAAGTAATATAAATATGCATGTTGGATGGCGAAAATAGGTTGGGAAATCAAATTGAAACATTTTTATGCATTGAAGGTTAAATTGACATAATAAAAAATTGGAGATTAAAATATTACAAATCTCATATGTTAGAAACTAAAACTATAATTTTTTTAATTGAGTTTCCGCATTTATCATTGATTTTAACAAAATCTACAAACAAAGTTAGATTGAGGATCAAATAAAAACACTTTTTGGAGGTGTATCGCAAGTGGGTTTGCAGGCTAAAATAGCCTCAAATTGAAAAAAGCCAAAAAAAAAACATATGCAAACAAAACCCATCTGCAACAGGTACACTGCCAAGAACGCGAAAAGACATTGCCCTTGAAATTTTTTGAAAACCATACCAATCATTCAATCATTAGGGGCAATTTGTCATTTCTTTTCCCACATTATTTCAAACATATTTTTCAATACAACAATCTAACAAAAAATCCAACCTATCTTCCCAAATACAAAAACTAAAATAGCTTATTAAACTAGCCAAATAGTAAAAAATCTAAAAAGTAGCCGCTTCCCAAACGAGGCCTTTATATAATAGAAATTAAATTGATATAATTTAAATATCATAAATAAAAAATGTCACAATTTGCGTACTTTAATGACTAAAAAGGCAATTAATCCAAAAATAACCACTGAAAAACACACATTGCATAGCACTGGTGAAAAGAAGTGGTTGAGATTGAAAAATTGTTTCTCATAATATTTTCCCTTGGCACTTGGCAGCACATTATCACTCATACTTATTAATAGGAAGTTGAATTGAAACATTAAAACCTCAAACAAATTTAGTATAGCATTGTGTTAGGAGTTTTGTGGTCTCAAGTTCTTCCTCATTTTATATGTGTGTATATATATAGGCTCCAATCAAAAATCAAATTGCATCATTCTTGCAAAATAGTGTGAGACGGAAAAAAAGGAAAAAAAAAAAAAAAAAGAAAAAAGAAAAAAAAAAGAAAGAAGAAAAAAATGGTTATGAAATTAAGTGTCTCACTAATTTCTTTCTTCTTGTTATTAGCTCAAGCTGTAGAAATACATGCAGCCATTTTTGATGTAACAAAGTATGGCGCGAAACCTGGAGGAGACATCACCCAAGTAAGAATACTACTACAAATTTAAAACTATTTGGCTTTGTTTTTGTTCTCATCGTTTTCAGTTTTGATGTTTTTAGAAACAAAAACAATGAAATACTAAAAAAAATAAAAAAACTCATAATTTTCATATCCTTTTTATTTTTGTACGAAAATAATTTTAAAAATTTGAATACATCTTTTTGGTCTTTCTTTAAAAAAGGAATTTTGTTCCCCATTCCATTCCAAGCCCATTTTGGTGATTCGAATTGTGTATTTGGTAGTGCATGCAATATAGATCTTTCATGCAAAAATTCAAATTGATCAAACATCTGTAGTCAAATAATTTAATCACATTTGTCTTTAAAAAAATACACAAAAAGTATGTTTTTGAGAATGGAACCACCCGTTTTTTTAAAAATAAATTTGATATAAGCATGTAACTATCGATATTTGATTAACTCAATTTTTTACATAGATCTATTCAGGAGGCATTATAGGTTAAATTATTTGAATCATCGAGATAAGCCAAAAATGGGCCCGAAGCACCTCAACTGAATCTTCCAATACAATTATTAGACTAGAGGAAAGCCTAGTCTTCATTAAAAAGGGATTGTTCTAAAAAGCATTTCAGGGTTCGTCAAACGAGTTTTATATCTTGTTCTCCAAAAAAATAAAATGAAAACGATACCAAATAAGAAGATTCTTAGCACATGAACCTCTAAATTTTGGTTGACAGAGTCCTTATTTTTGTTGAGAAAATTCTTTTAAGCTCTATTGAGTGCTTGGAAAGATGAATGTGCATCAACAATTGTCAGTAAAGTTGTGATTCCAAAATAGACATTTTTGTTAGAAATTCCATAAAATATTTCATTAAACAAGTGTAGTATTTTTAAAAAATTAAAAACAAAAAACAATAATAAGATGCTTGGCACATGAACCACTGGATTTTTGCTGAAACAATTCTTGATTTTTCTTTTTCTTTGAATATTTTTTTAGGCTCTATTGAGTGCTTGGAAAGAAGCATGTGCATCAACAAGTGCTAGTAAAGTTGTGATTCCAAAAGGGACATTTCCATTAAATGAAGTGAAAATCCAAGGCCCTTGCAAGGCTCCTGTGGAGATTCAACTTGACGGGACATTGAAGGCCCCTGCTCAACTGGGCATACTCAAGGGCGATTCATGGCTTACCATCGCATACATTGATCATCTTACAATATCCGGTTCTGGAACTTTTGACGGCCAAGGCGCCGCAGCTTGGGCCCAAAATGATTGTAGCAAGAACCCCAATTGCAAGGCCATACCCATGGTAATAACCAAATATATCTACTACTTCTTCGTTCCATTATGTCGTTCTTATATTGATGTCGGTTGAAGAAAAATGCTATACAAACTAACAAAATAAGTTTCATGATGTGTTTTTGACTTGAAATTAGAACCTGAGGTTCAACTTTATCACCAATTCGATTGTGCGAGGCGTGACTTCCAAGGACAGCAAGAACTTCCATGTTAATGCATTGGGGTGTAAGAACTTCACCTTCCAGCACTTCACCATCTCCGCGCCTGGAACTAGCATTAACACGGATGGAATCCACATTGGACGTTCAACGGGGATCAATATATTAGACACTAGCATACAGACCGGAGATGATTGTGTCTCGATTGGAGATGGAAGCCAACAGGTAACTGTCGAGAGAGTGACTTGTGGACCTGGCCATGGCATCAGCATTGGAAGCCTTGGAAGGTACCCGAAAGAAGATCCTGTTGTTGGCATCAATGTTAAAAATTGCACCATATCCAACACGATGAATGGCGTGAGAGTGAAAACATGGCCATCGTCCCCTGCTCCTGGCGTTGCCTCCGACATGCATTTTGAGAACATCATAATGAATAATGTTGGCAATCCTATCCTCATTGATCAAGAATACTGTCCTTATAACCAATGCCAATTAAAGGTACAAATTACCAAATAAACAACACGGTTTACACTGTTTTGTTCGATGTACAAATTAAAATCAAGAATACTATGTTTGATTGAATTGTTAATCTTTTCTTGTATTCAGGTTCCATCAAAAGTTAGGATTAGCAATGTTAGCTTCAAGAACATTAGGGGCACTACTTCGACTCAGCTCGCTGTGAAGCTTGTCTGCAGCAGCAGCTCACCATGCCAGAATGTGGAGGTTAGTAATATCGACTTGAAATACACTGGACAAGGAGGCCCTGCTACGAGCCAATGTAAAAACATCCAACCAAGACTTTCTGGCACACATAATCCTCCTATTTGTGTCAACTCCGCTAAAGCTTCTTAATTATCCTTTTCGGACTCGAGGAAACGGCTAAATGCTTATATGTAATCATATTTTTATATTATCATTTGTTTTTTTTGTTTTTTTCAACTATAGAAGAAAAATATGTAGGCGGGTCATTATTCGCTCCTGTTGCAAGGGAGACCTGTGATATAGAGTTATGCACCACATTGTCCATGCCTAAAAGCATGCTTGATTGGTGGAGGTGATTGTAGTTGTAAATTGTAAAAGGATCGTACTGTGTTGTATACAACGAAACGAATCTGATTACAAATTTTAACAAATAATAATAAATATTGTTTGTGCTGAATGCTAAATAGTTTTTCTTAATTGTCAAGTTTTTATTTGCAAAATTTAAATGCTCCGCATTCAATGTCTCATGTTAGAATTATAAGTTTGTGTGGCAATTTCCTCCCCGCCCGGCTGTCCCGCATCTCCGTCTCGATTTGTGTGGATTTTCTCTATCCCAAATAAAAAATGGAAAATTCTGTTTCCATACACCTATTTATCTTTGTATACACACTTAATGATTTATTTTTTTATTATAATTTTGTCCTAAAATAAAATTATTACAGTGTGCTTATCTTCTCCACCAAAACTCTTGTTTCTTAACCCTAACCCTAGCCACCGCCCACTACTATTGCCGCCGCCACCATCAACTTTGCTATAACTTCTTTGCCGCAAAACCGCCATCCCCCCCCCCCCCCCCTCTCTCTCTCTGGTCTTCTTCTTCTTTTTCATCTAGGAGGAGCATTTGAGAACTAAATTCTAGACTAGTCCAAAACCTAACCCAACCCACTATGTTCATCTTTTTCCCAAATTTTTTTTCAATAAAGTTTCTGGGTTACTTTACAGATTGTTAAAGTCTGATCAAAGTCACAATTGTCATTAGATCCAAAATGTCTAAAGTCCTCAATTACTCTCTCTTTATATAGACATATATATATATATATATAACTATATGCAAATTGAGTTGTGTAGTTACTGTAACGCCCCCAAAAAAATACAATTGATACAACCCAAAGCATCGATAGGTGACAGCATAATTCAGAGTATTATGTTCTTGCATTTCATAACATTTATAGTACAAAAGAGTTCAACAGAAATAAATGCCCTATAGGCTTATATCTTTTCAAGTCTTAACTTGGTTACAACAAAAATGAGATTAGCTCTTATAAATAAAGCCCTTGGCTATACAAAAATACATAGTCAAAATAAAGAAGCTCTTGCTTCTCAAAAGGCCCTCCAATGCTATTGCCTCGGAGGCATGCCATCATTTCCTGAAAATGTTTGTCCCAAATAGGGTGAACCACAGTACAGTAGGAATAATATAACACAATATATGAAGTTTAACGAAGATATAAGTGCAAGGTGTATATACAATGTCCGAGATAAAATATTTACACTTTTATACATATTCATAAAGACATCAAGTCCATATTCTATTTCACTTTCCTTCAATTCATTTCAATACATGAGCCAATTTCATTATTTCTCAATAACCCAAATAAGACTACAACTCAATGATTCAACAATTTCACAATTAATACACAAACACTTCCAACTACCATTTTACAAATATTTTATCTACGAGATTAGCACCCATGTATAATTTCAACTTGTCATTTTACGGATATTTCGTCCGCAGGATCGGCACCCATGTATAATTTTGGGACTTTCACCCAGGACACTCTGGCCAACTTAATTATAATGGAGTCTATTCCATTTCTCCTCTCACACAATCATACATATGCAATGTATATACACACATCATCACACATGGAGTACATCTACTTTTTTCTCCCAAATAATCATACATATGTAATGTATATAATCATAGTCATATTCAATGACAACCAACAAGAGTTGGTTTCAATTCATCTAATCCATATACAATTTCTACAACAATCAAAGCTATCCTTCACCAATAGCCCAATATAGATATTTCTAAACAGATATATAATCTCAAGACAAATAAGTTATCTAGAATTTCCAAAGATGTGAAGTATTACATACTCGACCCCACCATCTATTTCAATATTCGCTCAATTTCATGCTTACAATACCAATTTTCAATTATTTATACAAAATAATTATGATGATCATTTTAGGGCAAAATCCCCTTTTCTTAAAATATCAATCCAAGTACCAAAATCAACTATTTTGACACCACACGACTTCATTATCAAACTCCATGTTCATTTATTTAACTTCACCCAAAAACCCCTCTTTTTCATTCATACCCAAACCCTAGGTTTGTTCAAAATGCTCCCAAAACCCACCATTGTTACACAATCACAAATAACTAAGTTAAAAGCCATAACAAAGTATAGAAAGTCTCTACCTCAAAGAGAGAAAATGAGCAAAGCAAGAGAGAAACCCCAAAAATGCTGAAATCCAATTTTAGTCGGATCAAAGTAAAGATCTTCAGAAGCTCTACCTTTTTATCAAAGGAAGTAGGGTGGAGAAATCACTAGATCTAGATGAAAAATCTAAAGAGAAGGTAAGTTTTAGAGAGAGAGGGTCTCACTTTAGGGCTTTTTTTTTTTTTTTTTTAAGAATAGATCTAAAAAAGTGATATAAAATGATGTTTCACGATTTGATATACGTACAGTCCGCTCGAGCGGAGAAGTTGATGCTTGAGCGTCAGACACAAAGTTTGGTTCTACTCGACCGCAAGAAGATCTCCCTCGAGCACAGAATTCAAACATCCAGTATTTATGCAGACAACAGACAACCCGCTCGAGCGCACGGAAGGCCACTCGAGCGTCCACTTGCTTGAGCGTAGGAAATGCCGCTCGAGCGTGAAAGACATCTCTCTAGTACTTTTGCAGATGTGCAAAGTACTGAGAGTTTGCACATCCCGCTCAAGCGCAAGAAAGGCCACTCGAGCAGAGGACCAAAATATACACAGTCTGCTCGAGCGCAAGAATGGCTGCTCGAGGGGAGGAGCAAAAATCTGGATAACAAGATTTGGGAAAAACAAGCAACTAACCTATTCCAAACGCAACCACAATAACCTAAAGACCAATTTCAAAGAGATACAAGGGAATGAAGAGGTAAACAACAATATGAAAGCATTAAACCCGAGTCCGGAATATCACAAGAGTCGGGTCAAAACTGGGATCGCTATAGTTACGGCGTGAGACATACTTGTGACTGGTGGTGCTGGGTATAGTGGAACCTACATAGTGCATTAGTTGCTTTTGGGTTTGTATAAGGTGGTGGTTATCGACAACTCCTCCATCGTTACAATCAAGTGGGTTTAGGAACTCGCCAGAAAGTATGGCCCAAATCTTATAGTGGATGGGGGCTGAAAAGGGATGACTCAGCCACTGCTATTGCCAATGCATGATCATGGACGGCGATAGGCAATGAGTGGCAATGGGTGTTGGTTTAGGGTTTCAATGTTAAAGAGAGGGATATTTTTGGCAAAAAAGGTTGTACATTGAGTAAAAACACAAAATTCAAAATTAGTTGGTGCGTGTATTGAGAGAGGATGTGGAATGAGAGGTTTTGGTGTTTGGAAATAGAATTATCCTAAAAAAATGGAAAGGGGATGGTTTTTCCATCTCTGCTCTGATTATATTAAATAAATAAATTTTATAATTATATATTCATATATAATTTAAATTACATTAATTTGGACAATTTAGTTTATTTTTATACTAAGATTTAAAAAAAAAAACCCTAAATCTAAACCATACGCAACAATAAAAATGTGGAACGTTTGCAAGAATAAAGCTGTACATCTCAATTTTCTATTTTGACCAATTTTGTAGAGAATTGGAGTTGGATTTGAAACTCTTTGATATTCGAAGAGATAAGGTGCCTGACGAGATCACATGTGGAGAATCTGTTTTTTCACATGGGCTGGTCACACGTTTGATTTATGTTTTTAGATAAATTTTTTTAAAAAAAAAAAAATTGGGGAGAGAGTTTAGAAATTTTTTTAGTTTGTTTGGTTATATATTTTGAAAATAATTTTGGAGTTTGAGAGTTTGGGATGATTTGATATTTTGTTATAATTGAATAGATGTGTGTGAGAGAAAAAGTGATTGATTGATGTGTAATAGAGAGAGAAGTAATTTTAGAATTGTTTTGAGAAAATTTGTAACCAAACATATTTTTAGAAATTTTCTTCCAAAAATATGTTTTAAAACACAAATGGGCATTGCAAGTTTTACTTTTTGCAGGCTTGTCAAGTATAAATTAATAGAGATCACATGTGGAGGGGAGAGTACCACGTTTCTGTACTCCTTAACCAATTATCAATCAATATGTCCCAACATCTCTCCAATCACCCAATACAATGCCCCGCCTACCCACCTTCTCCACCAATCACAATACTACCACGTGTCTATATTCCAAAATTATTGAATAATTACCCTATGTGGAGAATAATAAAGTTTCTATAAATGTTGGTAGTCAAATTTTCCAATCTCTGCTCCGATTTTATTAAATAAATAATTTTGATAATTATATATAATTTAAATTACATTGATTTGGACAATTTAGTATATTTTTATACAGATTTTCAAAAAAAAAAAAAAAAAACCCCTAAATCTAAACCATTTGCAACAACAAAAACGTGGGAATATTAAAAGTTATTCCTTTTTGCATAGTTAGAAGTGAAATGGATGCAGATTGTGGAATGAATAATATATATATATTGTTTTGTTTATATATATATATATATTTGGTACAAGTTGAATAGAATACATACAGGTTGTGGACAAATTAATTAAGGACAAATTAATTAAAAAAAAAACATAAAACGATGTTTTTGGCAACTAAACAATTGGTAAACAAAAATGGAGTAAATATTTTTAGCAACTAAATAGTTAATAGCTAAAAAAAATGAAAATAAATTTTTTGACGACTAAATATTTAGTAGCCATAAAAAAAATAAGATTTTTGGTGAGTAATTATTTAGTAGCTTAAAAAAATAGAATGACAAAAAGTTTTCGCAACTAAAATTTTAGTAGCCAAACAAAAAATTAAAAAGAGAATAACACTTTTGGCGACTAAATATTTAGTAGCAAGAACAAAGAAAGAAAAAAAAAAACCTTAGGCGACTAAAACATTAGCTGCTAAACAAAAATTAGACTTTAGGCGACTAAAACATTTAGTAGCTAAAAAAAAAAATAAGATAAACCAAAAAAAAAATTTAGCAACTGAAAGTTTAGTCGTCCTAAATAATTTAAGTTTTTGGCGACAAAAAGTGTTAGTCGCTGAAAATGCGATATTAATGCTGTGTTTGGTTGGGAGATTTGGGGAGGGATTTGGAAAGGGAAAGAGAAAAGGTATGTGAAACTAGGTGAAATGTAGGTATATTTTATTCACATTTCACATAATTTTTTCCTTTCCCTTTCCAATTCCCTCTTCAAATCTCCCAACCAAACACAGCATAAATTTATTTGATAGCTTTTGGCGACTAAAATATTAGTCACCAATTGTAGACTTTCGGCAACTATATATTTTCTAGTTGCCAATTACCTTTCCCAACAATTATTCAACGACTAAGCTGCCAACCAAAAATTGTAGTTGGCAAAAGATTTGGGCGACTAAAATGTGACTTTTGGTGACTAAAAATTTAATTGTCAAAAGTGTCATTTGTTGTAGTGTAGTTTCAAACTCATAACCAAATAAATTTTAAATTCTTT
Source organism: Camellia lanceoleosa (assembly GCA_025200525.1). Classification (NCBI taxonomy): domain Eukaryota; kingdom Viridiplantae; phylum Streptophyta; class Magnoliopsida; order Ericales; family Theaceae; genus Camellia; species Camellia lanceoleosa. The sequence continues at coordinate 60,771,140 of CM045762.1, forward strand.
TCAAAAATTTATTTTCCAAAATGAATTTCAAAGTTAAACCAAACGAGCCATTGTACTGTTGTTTGGCCCTTTACACGTGGTAATGAGACCATGGAGAATAAGGAACAAAGTTGAGGTCCAAACATTTGAAAAGAAATGCAAAAAACTAGAGAACTTCCCAATACAAGAGTCAATGATGTCCACTTTCCCCAAATGTGTCTATGCAAAGCTTGCCTACAAAACCATAGACAAATACTAGCTAGAGAATAAAGGTAATTGACATTATCTGTGTTGAAATCGTAGAATGCTAGAGAAGCAACTATGTGATTGCCGAGATCATTAACATGACAAATAGCATACGGATATGCTAAGGCCTTTGTGACAAGTTAGTCTGTAATTGCATTTTAGACTACAGTGAAGAAAGTGTTTCATTGGTGGACCTTGACAAGTACTGTTCACTCAACCTTACTGTTCACTCAAACACTAGGTCCAATAAGGGGGTTGGAGGGGCCTTCTCCTAAGGGGGAAGGGGGTCCAGGGGGGTTTACCCCCCTGCCGAAATCTTTTGGGTACTTTTGTAATTCCCATGTTGCTTCCGTGTAACCTTAATTCTATACTTACAAATAAATGATGGGGCGCCACTTTAGGTTAAGAGAGAGTTGTATTTTTCTGATCATAGTGAAAACCTTAGCAGCCGTAGACGTAGCCCTATTTTTGGGTAAACCATGTAAATCTTTATGTTCTTGTGTGTGTGATTTGTTTGATTCGTTTTTTTTTTATTGTTTATTATTTCGTGTCTCACCGATCTTGGTTAGGAATGATCAATTCCTAACAACTGGTATTAGAGCATTGGTTCGAGTGGGAGTAATGGTTACAAACGAAAAGGTTAGAATCGATAAATTCAGTAACACATATTTTGGATTTTAAAAGTTGCAGATTGAAGACTATTTGTATCAGAAAAAACTATATAAGCCCCTCTTAGGGACGAAACCAAAAAAGATGAAGGATGTTGAGTGGACTCTTTTTGATCGCCAAGCGCTAAGTGTTATTTGGTTAATGTTGTCTCGTAACGTTGCGTTTAACATAGCGAAGGAGAAGGCTACAACTGGTCTCATGGAGACACTCTCAAACATGTACAAAAAACCCTCTGCCTTAAATAAAGTTTATTTGATGCGTAAATTGTTTAATCTGATGATGACAGAAGGTGCTTCGATGGCTGAATGAATTCAATATTGTGGTAACACAATTGAGTTCTGTATTTATCGAATTTCATGATGAGGTTAGGGCTTTGATTCTTCTATCTAGTTTGCTAGAAAGTTGAAATGACACTGTAATGCCAGTGAGTAATTATTCGGAAAAAGAAAAGTTGAATTACAATGATATTCAAGATTTAATTCTGAGTGAAGAAATTTGCAGGAGGGAATTAAGGGAAACATCAAGTTCTGCCCTGAATATAGAAGCCAAAGGAAGATCAGGAGAAAGAAACCCGAACCATAACAAATCAAAATCTAAACACAGAAGCAAGTAAAGAACTGGAGAGGGACGGAGTTGCTAGAACTGTGAAAAGAAGGGACATCTAAAACAAGATTGCCCAATATTGAATAAGAACAAAGGTGATCAAAATCAGAAGTCTGCTAATGTTGCAACGGAGGAGATTTATGATACTTTGATCTTGAATATTGACAGCCCTCTTAAATCTTGGATTTTAGATTATGGGGTATCATTCTATTCTACTTCACAAAGGGAAATCATAGACAATTACATTGGTGGTGATTTCGGGAAGGTTTATCTAGCTGATGATGAACCTTTGAAGATTGTGGGTAAAGAGAATGTAATAATCAGGTTGCTAAACAGATTTGTTTGGAAGATACAGAATATCAAACATGTGCCTGGTTTGAAAAGAAACTTGATGATGAAGGTCATGTTGTAACCTTCATGGGTGGTTTGTGGAAAATCACCAAAGGAGCGATGATTGTTGCTCGTGGTAAAAAAGAAGGCGCCTTTTACATGACTATGAACAATGGGGACGTAGTAGCAGTTGTTGGTGAGAAAGAAGACTCAAATATGTGGCACCAAAGACTTGGGCATATGAGTTAAAAATTGATGAAGATACTTGCATCTAAGGGGAAACTGTCAGATTTGAAATCGGTGGACATTGAGTTTTGTGAGGATTCATCTTCAGCAAACAAAAGAGGGTCAGTCTTTTAAAGGATGGCAGGAAACCGAAGTCAGAAAGGTTGGAGTTGGTTCATACAAATGTTTGGAGACCTACACATGTTTCATCTTTTGAAGGATCATCATACTATGTTACCTTTATCGACGACTCAACGAGAAAGGTGTGGGTTTATTTTCTGAAACATAAATCTAAAGTTTATACAACTTTTAAGAAGTAGAAAGCCTTGGTGGAGATTGAAACAAATCTGAAAATTAAGTGCTTGAGATCAAATAATGGAGAAAAATATGAAGACAATGAGTTTAAGAAATATTGTACAGAAAATGGAATTAGAATAGAGAAGAATATTCAAAAGACACCTTAACAGAATGATGTTGTAGAACATATGAATAGAACTTTGAATGAATGTGCTAGAAGTATGAGGATATATGTTGGATTACCAAAGATGTTTTGGGCAGATGCAGTTAACACTGTAGCATATCTGATTAACTGTGGTCCATATGTTCCATTGAATGAAGAGTTACCAGAAGAAGTTTGGAGTGGTAAAGAGGTAAATCTTTCTTTTTTGAAGGTATTTGGTTGTGTTTCATACGTGCATATAGATTCTGCTGATAGAAGTAAACTTGATCTGAAATCTATTAAATGTACTTTTATTGGGTATAGCATTGATCAATTTGGTTATTGGTTTTGGAATAATAAAAATTGGAAAATAATCAGAAGTAGAGATGTCATATTTAATGACAAAGTAATGTATAAAGATATGGATAAGTCTGCATCTGAATCTGAATCTGTTACTTCGCATGAGCATGTTGAGTTAGAGGAGATTAGTGAGAGTGATTTGAATAGTAGGATTCTAAATAATCTTCAAAATCTTATTCCACAAACTGAGCCTCATACTCTTACTCCTAAGTTGAGATGGTCAGAAAGAGAGTCTAAACCTACACAGCGTTGGTCTCCATCTTTACATTATTTGCTATTGTCTGATGGGGGTGAACCCGAAAGTTATGATGAGGCTTTGCAGGTTGATGGTCAATTTAGTGGAAGTCAACTATGCAAGATGAAATGGATTCACTCATGGCAAGCCAGACATGGGAGTTGACTGAATTACTAATGGGTAAGAATTTGCACAACAAGTGGATTTACAGGGTCAAACATGAACATGATGGGAGTAAATGCTACAAGGCCAAATTGGTTGCAAAGGGATTTCAACAAAAGGAAGGGGTTGACTACATTGAAATTTTCTCTCCAGTTGTGAAGTTAACCACTATCAGATTGGTGCTGGGAATTATGGCTGCTTAAGATTTGCATCTTGAGTAGATGGATGTGAAGATGGCTTTTCTCTATGGTGCTTTAGAGGAGGAAACTTACATGAAGCAACCACAAGGTTTCTTGGCACGTGCCAAAGAGGAGTTTGTATGCAAACTTCGAAAAAGCTTGTATGGTTTGAAACAGGCCCCAATGTAGTGGTACAAGAAGTTTGATGGGTTTATGTGTAGCAGCGGTTTTATAAAATATCAAGCAGATAATTGCTGTTATTTCAAGAGGTTTGACAATAGTTATATTATTTTGCTCTTATATGTTGATGATATGCTTATTGCAGGATCTAGCATTGAAGAGATAAAAAGATTGAAGAAACTTTTGTCCAACCAATTTGAGATGAAGGATGTTGGAGTTGCAAACAAAATCTTTGGTATGAGGATTCACAGGGACAAGGCAAATGGTACTTTGAAGTTGTCACATGCTGAGTATGTCAAGAAAGTGCTCAAGAGGTTTAGCATGGATGGTGCAAAACTAGTGAGTACTCCATTGGCTAGCCACTTCAGACTTAGCAAAGAGTAGTCTCCAAAGACCGAAGCAGAGCAGGCTTACATGGAACGTGTTCCATATGCTTCAGTTATCGGTAGCATAATGTATGCTATGGTTTGTACTAGACTAGACATTGCACATGCAGTGGGAGTGGCTAGTAGGTACATGAGTAATCCAGGCAAGCAGCATTGGGAGGTAGTGAAGTGGATTTTTAGATACTTAAGTGGTACTACAGACATGACACTTTGTTTCAGACAAACCAGCATTGGGTTACATGGTTATGTTGATGCAGACTTGGCTAGTGATTTGGATAACAGAAAGAGTATTATTGGTTATGTTTACACATTGGGTAGTATAGCAGTGAGTTGGATTTCATAGTTATAGAAGATTATGGCCCTTTCTATAACAAAGGTTGAGTATGTTGCTATTACTGAAACTAGGAAGGAGATGACTTGGTTACAGAATTTCCTAGCAGAGTTGGGTAAGACGCAAGAGATAAGTATTTTGTATAGTGATAGTCAGAGTGCTATTCATCTTGCAAAGAATCCGGCTTTTCATTCTAAGACGAAACACATTCAGCTGCGATACCATTTCATTCGTTCACTTGTAGATGATAGAGTCTTGTCTCTTGAGAAGATCCAAGGCAATAAGAATCCAGCAGATATGTTGACCAAGACAATCACCATTGACAAATTGAAGTTGTGTGCAACTTCAGTTGGCCTTCAAGATTGATGAAAGAAGATCAAGTTGTTGCGGCGTTTTTCTGTGTGATAAAGATAATGAAGAACTTGTGTTATCAGGTTCCAAGTGGGAGATTGTTGGGTTGGTGGACCCTGATAAGTATTGTTCACTCAACCTTATTGTTCATTCAAACACTGGGTCCAACGAGGGGTTTGGGAGGGCCTCCCCCAAGGAGGAGGGGGTCCAAGGGGGGGTTTAACCCCCCGTTCGAAATTTTTTGGGTACTTTTGTAATTACCATGTTACTTCTGTGTAATCCTAATTTTATACTTATAAATAGATGAGGGGGCATCTCTTTTAGTTTAAGAGAGAGTTGTATTTTTCTGATTATAGTGAAAATCACAGCAGCCGTGGACGTAACCCTATTCTGGGATGAACCACGTAAATCCTTATGTTATTGTGTGTGTGATTTGTTTTTTTTTTTTGTTTTTCCTTGTTTGTTATTTCATGTTTCATGATCTTGATTAAGAAGGATCAATTCTTAACAAAAAAGTCATGGGTTCAAGTTAATGGATTAACGACGACCTTTTAAATGGTACACTAACTTTACTAATAAATTAACAAATCTAACTATCTAGAATGTTAATGAGAAAAGAAAAAAAAAAAAAAAAAAAAAAGCATACGGCTGACAACTTGAACCAACCTTTTAAGTGATATACTAACTTTACTAATAAATTAACAAATCTATGGGCCTAGAATGCTGACAAAAAAAGACAACTTGAAACAGACTCCACAGGATCAGCAGTCCTGAAATGAGAGATGCCAAAACGAGGGACAAAAAAAATAAAAAAATAAAAATACAGTTTATATTAATTATCAAATAATCTTTTATGTTTTTATTTTTTTAGTATATAGATAAACAATTTTGATATTATAAAAAGTTGGTAATCAACTTCTTTATTATTTTTTTTAATTTTTTTTTTGTTTTTCGCTCTCCCACTTTTGAAGAAATTCAAAAAGTAAATTTTAAGCGGAACTAATTTCTCTCTATTTATTTTCATTTCCTCTATTTCTGTCCTCTGCAATAATCTAATGAGGTGACTAGAAATAAGACAAAGATTTATTATTGTTATTATTATTATTTTTGATATTTCTCTCCAAATCTATCAGTTCAAACAACCTATTAGTACCTCTGTAGCATAATTTTCGCAATTTTTTTGACATCGCTGATCACCGTTAATTTCTTCTCCTTCATGTCGACAGCAATTGATTCAACTCCCCCCAAAAAAACCAAAAAAAATAAAAATAAATAAATAAATGGAGAACCAAAAGAGAAGTTAACAGTTGCAAAACACATTGAGAGTATTTCCAATGACAAATGTTATAAAGTCATGCTAAAAATTTTAAATAATTTACTACATTTCTTACTAAATCTCTTATATGGGTGTGAGGCCTATTCACATGCGAGTTTGTATGGTTCCACACCCATATGAGAGATTTAGTAAAAAATTTGATAAATTATTTAGAGTTTATAGCATTTTCTAATGTTATAATAGTATTGCTATTGCTATTGCTATAATTTAACAGTAAATAATAAAAAATAGTAAAATTATAATAATAGTACTCCAATGGTCAGATGTCATTTTGGCATAACCAAACACAGAAACACACCAGTTTTATATATAATGGCAGCTGTTAAACACAAAAACTAGTGTGTTTCTGTGAGTTGACAGTTATAGCAGCTGCCAAAGCTTTGCCAAATTTAACAGCTGCCATTGACACAAGTTTTGGCATTTGCTAAATTTGACCGTTACCATAACCCACCATTGGAGCACACTTTTCATCTCCAAATCCAAATTATAGCAATAATAATTCTAATGACAAACCATTAAAGATGCTTACATTACTATAAAAAAATATTTTTGGCGATCACTTTCTGCAAATAGCTGATATTTTTGTTGCTGAAAATCTTCCTCTTTTTTTTTTTTGCAAAAAAATTTGTACCAATAAAATTATCCTCACTGGTGACCAAAAATTTTATTGCCAAAAATGCCTCTTTTCTGTAGTAATTTTAGTGGAAGGGTAGAAAGAAGAATACCAGCAAATTTTTTTTTTTTTTTGGGTACATCGGAAAGTAAATACCAGCAAGTTTGGAAACTGGTTCTATAACCTTTTTCTTAAATTTGTCATCATTTATATCTAATTTCAATACTACTTTCTGCAACACATAAGCCAATAATGGGTAAAAAATACCAAAAAAAAAGAAAGATGCTTTTTCTCCACCCACCATGTCTACATAAGAACACCATAAAAAAATATTTCAATTTTTTTTTGGAAAAATTATATAAGACAAAAAAAAAAAAAAAGAACTCAATTTGATCTTTATAATAAAATAAATTATGAATTTTTAATTTTATCAATTTAAACTTTAATTTTTTGATTTGGTTTCAATCTAAATCATTAGCCTATTTTTATGAAGTAAATTGATAAAAAAAAATATATTTTAATTATTAAACTTAATGTAAGTGTACATAAAATGTCTAAAATGTCATTGAGTATAACAACTAAAATGCTATTTTTTCATCAATTTTATATAACACAAATAGATAAATAATTTAAATTGAAAATAAATAAAAAATTGAAGATTTAAATTGAGAAAATTAAAAACTTGATTTATTTTGTTACAAGCGTCAAATCTTTAGTTTTTTTTTTCTATTGTTATAATTTCTCATTTTTTTTCCCTAACGCTGTGTTTTGTTGGAGGATTTGAGGAGAGATTTGGAAAGGAAAAGAGAAAAGTTAGGTGAAATGTGAATAAAATATACCTACATTTCACATAGTTTCACACAACTTTTCCCTTTTCTTTTCCCTTTTCAAATCTCTCCCCAAATTTCCCAATCAAACACAGTATAAAAAAACTTTCAATTATTTCAGTTGTAACTAAAAACAGCTCTGTACCTACTATTAGCACAAAAAACACCATTACACGAACCATAACCTCAATGATCATTGCGAGAAATCCCAAACTGGCTCTTACCATAATCACTACTACTGTCGTTGCCATTACCATACCTCTCTGCCACCAAAGTTTCTTTGAGATTAATATTAATCTGGCATGACCCTATATATACAAGTGGTACTTAGATGATCACGGTATGGATCCATACCTGTAGACAGTAATTGAGTAAAGGGGATTGGGATTGTGTCCGTAACTGTGATTGGGCCTAGTGGCGAAGTAAGGAAATGGAAAGGGAAGCACATAGTTGTGATTAGGATTGCGCAAAATATCGTTAAAATCGCATCATTTTGTATCAATTTGTACTGTTTTATCTGCTAATTACGGATTAAACTTTAAGATTTATAATCCACCTTTTAAATCGTTCTGCTCCGCTATTGTTAATATATATATATATATATATATTTTAATCTCTAATGAAATATCAAAATGAAAATGAGTGTGAAAGAGATTTAAGATGTAAAATTTGTTATAAATTAATAGTTGAAAAATCTAGAAATCTCCTAGATATTGATTTATGATTATGTAACAATTTTAAGCAGTATATAACAATCCCAATCAAACAATCAAGACAAATCAACACAACGATTTTAACGTGAAAAAATCACAATTGGACACCTCCAACTGTGATTGAAAAACCACGGGCAACAGCCACAAAACAATCCACTAAGAAAATTTACAGGAATTACACAGGTATACTCTCAATTACCTAGCGAATCCACGCCTAATTAAACCAACCTCTATGTGCCTCTTCCAACCCCGTCTTCACCTCGGAATGTCTTTACGATGAGCTACTCCAGAATCCACTGAAGCTTCAGGCTCGAATTCTTCAAAATCCACTGAAGAACAACTCTCTCTCTTTTGTGTATAACAAACAAAACCTTTGATGTACTCTCTTTAAACCATGAGTTGAACACTCAATAAAACATCAAAGAAAGCTAACAAAATATCCCCAGATATAAATCTTAAGAACCAAAAAGAAGATCTGGAGGAAAGTACACTTAGCTTTGGAAGAAAACCAAGCATTTATAGAAAACCAAAAGTAATCCTAGATTTGGAAGAAAACCAACTCCTTAAGAAATCTGGATTTTGAAGCTCGCTCGAGCGAAGGTTTTCTCGCTCGAGCGAGAAGCTTAACTTTCGTGATTTCTACTAGTGCCTTGGCTCGAGTGACGAATCCTTGGCTCGAGCGAGCAATCAACTCTTTCAGGTTTTTGTGTGGACGCAATCTATCGCTCGAGTGAGAACTCTTTGGCTCGAGTGAGCAAGCCGTAACTCGAGCGAGCATTCCTTGGCTCGAGCGAACAAGGGCGGACATGCAATTTTGAATGCAATCTTGCATTTTGCTTCGGCCGCGAGCTGACCAAGTAACTCGACCCCCATAATAATCAGCAAAGTGACAATCTTGAAAGTATTGACATCACAAACTTCTTTACAAAGCACGATTCGAGTTAGATTTACCTCTAACAACTCATAGCCTCACTGAAATAAAAATGTGAATAAAATTACAACTCAGAGGAGTTTTGTCAAACGGGGTTGCCAATAATAAAAACCTAACAATCTCTCCCTTTGGCAATGCTGTGACAAAACACACCTAACAAATAAAATCCTAATCACCCCAACCCATAACAGCCAACAAAAACAAACTTCTTTCTCAAGGTCATGATCTGCAAAACAGCTATTAGTGCCACAATCTCCAAAACAACTATTAGTCTCACAAGAGTATAAGAAAAAACAATAAATATAGGACAAGATTATCTTGAAGCATGAGATGGAAAACATAAATAGATGCAACTTGGAGATGTTAAGAACATAAGAACATGTAGCATGAATAGATGAAGACTAAGACTCATGAAAAACAACTTTCTCCCTCTTTTTGTCACGAATTGACAAAGGAAACTCAATCAACTAAAGCAAAATCAAAAACTATACAAGCAATGACATGAAAATGAATAACCGAACTCCCCTTCGCTAAAAGCAACCACAAACACGGAAAATAGTGAACAAGAAGAAACGAACAAAAAATAATATGGTAGAGCAGACAAGGAATTTCAGATTAGTACCTTAATACACACAAGACTATCCAAGAAGCATAATTACTTGAAAACACAATGTACACAGCCTCTAGAAAATTCCTCATAAAAAAAGGTGATGCATTATGTGAAAAGCATAGATCCCATGATAAAAGTGTGTGTGTGACTCTTGAGATTCGACAAACACTAGATTCAAATCCTAGTAGTGATATAAAAGCTGAACCTCTAATAAGAGAATCTAAGCATAACTACGAAAAGTCAAACCACTAGGAATCAATAGGTATTTGGTGAGTAAAAGCGAAGGCTCCCCCTCAATCAATGAATCATTTATTTATTTATTTTTTCACATCTTTTTATTTTCTTTCTTTTGCACATTTTTTTTTCTTTTTCACATTTTTTTTTCTTTCTTTTGCACACTCATTGGCGGCTAACACGCTCAAGAGTATGGAAATCGAACCAGAGAAGCATGGATATAATAAGGATGGCCTGGTTGGTGAGTCTGAGGTAGCCTTTTCCTCATGGCTGGACTGCAAAGAATAAAGAGGGAAAGCCGTGGAGGTGAAAAAAGATGGAAGATGGTTAAGAGACTCAACATCACCCAAGATATGCTAGTATCGGTCAATTCCTCTAGAAAAACAAAAGATACCATGCCAGAAGTCCATAGAAAAAAAAAAATCACTAAGGCAGAAGACTCCGATATTTGCTAATCCAAGAGTGTATACAGAATGAGACATACTAATCAAAAAATACACACTCCAAAATGAGTAATGACTACAGAAAGTACACACATATTAACATGTAATGGATATTCTTATCAATTCCAATATGCACCAAGAACATCTCAAAAATTTTAAGCTTGCAAAACCATACTAAGAAAATCTTTTTGGATTTTGTTTTTTTTTTTTTTTTTTTTTTAAACAAAGCAAGACAGAAAACAAACATGCACACATTTTTTTTTGCTCAAAAAAAAAAAAAAAAAAAAAAAAACACACAGAAACCCAAAAACTAAAACAAATAAACAAATTAACACAAGTCAAGTTTTCTCACCCAAACCGCTTTAGTATAAACAAAGTTGTAAGAATTGCGGTTTTTGGGTGGTGTCTTGACGTTATGGTTCCCTTCCCCTTTAATGAGAACCCGTCTTGACATGGTTTTCAACTTCCTATTCCTAAGTCTAGGTAAACACAACCTCTGTTCATATTTGGTCTCAAGCAAATCAAAATAGCAAGGTTTATTATGACCCTTAACCTCCTTATGACCAATGAAGTGTCTCTTACCCCTTAAGATATTATAATTTCTTCCATCTCTATGAGACATTCTCCCATGCAATTCATAACAATAAGGCGAATATGACCATGCATACCACAATGATGACAAATAAAAACAGGGTGTACAAGGTGTACCTTCTTTTCTTTTACCTTACCAACTCTAGGAAGTTTGAGAAGTCCATCCTTATGTTGAATTTTTTGTTCTCCTTTTCCTTGAGTTCTTGTATCATGAGATGTATATGCACTCTATTTTTGCTTTTTGTTATCACCAAAGCCAATGCCACTCTTGTCACAACTCATTTGTTGAGACTCAATAATAACCCCCAAAGTCTTTGATCCTTTGTTCCAAAGACCAATGGTAGCCATAGCACGCTTGAGCTCTTCTTCTTTCTTGATCAATAGTTCTTCCAAAGCAACTTGTGACATCTCGAGAAATTCAATCTTTTCTTCATCCATGGCATGGGTTTCCTGTAGCTCATTCCTCTCTGTCTCACAAGTCAATAGTTTTGCACAAAGAGCTTGTCGATCATCAGCTATCTTGATGGCATCAATCTTGGCTTCGGAAATCTCCTCCTTAAGTTTGACATTCTCACTTTTACATGCTTTGAGTTTCTTTGTGAGTTTGACATTTAATTTGAATAAGTTAAGAGACTCCTTATACAACTTTTCATAAGCTTGCTCAAGCTCTTCATCATCACTCTCTGAGGATTTGTCAAGTAGGGGTGGTCGAATCATAAAATTTCCCTCACGAATTGAATTCATTATCACAAATCAAACAAGATCTCGTTCTAAAAGAATTTTTTTTAAAAAAAATAGAACGACCTGCTTTGATACCAATTGAAAATAATAGAAATCCCCTAGATATTGATTTGTGATTATGTAACAATTTTAAGCAGTATATAACAATCCCAATCAAACAATCAAGACAAATCAACACAACGATTTTAACGTGAAAAAACCACAATTGGATACCTCTAACTGTGATTAAAAAACCACGGGCAACAGCCACAAAACAATCCACTAAGAAGATTTAAAGGAATTACACAGGTATACTCTCAATTACCTAGCGAACCCACGCCTAATTAAACCAACCTCTATGTGCCTCTTCCAACCCCGTCTTCACCTCGGAATTGTCTTTATGATGAGCCACTCCAGAATCCACCGAAGTTTCAGGCTCGAATTCTTCAGAATCCACCGAAGAACAACTCTCTTTCTTTTGTGTATAATAAACAAAACCTGTAATGTACTCTCTTTAAACTATGAGTTGAATACTCAATAAAACATCAAAGAAAACTAACAAAATATCCCCAGATATAAACCTTAAGAACCAAAAAGAAGATTTGGAAGAAAGTACACTTAGCTTTGGAAGAAAACCAAGCATTTATAGAAAACCAAAAGTAATCCTAGATTTGGAAGAAAATCAACTCCTTAAGAAATCTGGATTTTGAAGCTCGCTCGAGCGAAAGTTTTCTTGCTCGAGCGAGGAGCTTAACTTTCGTGATTTCTACTAGTGTCTTGGCTCGAGCGACGAATCTTTGGCTCGAGCGAGCAATCAACTCTTTCAGGTTTTTGTATGGACGCAATCTGTCGCTCGAGCGAGAACTCTTTGGCTCGAGCGAGTGTTCCTTGGCTCGAGCGAACAAGGGCGGACATGCAATTTTGAATGCAATCTTGCATTTTGCTTCAGCCGCGATCTGACCGAGCAGCTCAACCCCAGTAATAATCAGTGAAGTGGCAATCTTGAAAGTATTGACATCACAAACTTCTCTGCAAAGCACGATTCGGGTTGGATTCGCCTCTAATAACTCATAGCCTCACTGAAATAAAAATGTGAATAAAATTACAACTCAAAGGAGTTTTGTCAAACGGGATTACCAATAATAAAAACCTAATAACAGTTATATATATATATAATATAGTATGTAAAATTATCTTGTGTTATATATATAAATATTATGTAAATTAGTATTATATATTATGTAAATATTTGATAATTGGTTAAAATATTTTACAATCTGCTAATCTTTCCAAAATTGCCTAAACCACAATTTATTAATCTGCTAATCGGTAATTTAATTTATAACTTTACTCTCAAATTACTTGAACCATACAGCGCATGCCTTTAATTGTGATAATCATGGTACGGTGGCGCAGAAGGGTGCATGGATGGCACAAATTCATGTATGAGAGAGAGAGAGAGAGAGAGAGAGAGAGAGAGAGAGAGAGATATGGTGTTGGAGGGAATGGAAAGAGAGGATTTGTCTCCTCTTGAATATACTCTTTTCTTCATTGATTGACAAGAAAATTATAGGGAAATTTCATGAGAAATGGGTTAGAAAATGCCTGGGTGTAAACAAATGTAACACCATAAATCACTTCTCCTCAAGCCTTCTTATAATAATGAAAAATATTACGTAATTTCTTTGAATTTTTTTTATCATTAACAATGTTTTTTGTTTTTTTAATTTTCTTTTTATTTTTTTGATGAAAAAAATAGTTGTTTGTGAGAAAGTGGATATGGAATACTCCTTCAATCCAGACAAGCCCTTGCAGGATCTTTCTAACTATCGCTTGAAATAGAAATAAAACTCTGGATGGTGATGTCAGAATTCGCATTCCAACAGACAAGTTAATTTTTGTAAAAATGTTGGTGTTTTATGATTTTTTGAGGTTCAAGATTTTTAGCATATATCTCTTTTTCCAGTCTTTCTTCTCCTTTTATAGAGTCCCTTTCCTCAATCCTTACTCCTTGCAGCCTAGCCCTCTATAATCATCCTGTCAGGATCCATTTCCCTACTATATTTCATTGAAAGGGACACTCTGGTCCCACCTAATGGACCCATGCCGAATCGCTCGACACATTCGGCTTTGCTATTCGGCACATGTACTCATAATTCGGCGCTCCCCGATATTTTCATACTTATTCGGACATCTATTTGGCAATGACATACGTAGTCCGGTGGGCTTGGCCTTATTTGGCCCATTTTAAACGGGCTTGGATGCTTTATTGGCCGTTTTCAAGTATATCTTCTTTTCGGCTCCCATATTGTTAAATCATTGATATACAAGCAAATTTTTTGTGGTTGAAATAACCAAAAAAGTGACTATATTGCCAAACAAGGTCTTGCTAATGTAGGTCTCACTATTTTTCATTTAGTGGTGAAAATATTTAATGAAAATTTTTTTGGTATAATATTATTTTTTAAAATTATTGAGGTTATGTGATCATGTACTCAAAATAAGAAACACAATACTTGAAAGAAAAAAAAAAAATTATCATATTTTCTAGTCACCAAACATAAATGTAATAAGTTTCATGTGTGTTAATTGATGTTATTTTCAATACATTTATGACTAATAATGAGAAAATTGAACAAAAAAATTATTTTCTCACTTTTCATTTGTTCTATATTTTCTTTTATGTACATGCAGAGTAAGGATATGTATTTCGAAAAAAAAAAAAAAAAAAATTATGAATAGATCAATCATTTAAATAAATAAAAAAAGTAGCTATTTTTGTCAACTGCACTTTATTTTTGTCTTATTCTCCATTTACCTTTATTAAATTATAATAATAATGAGCCTTTCCTTTTGATTGTTAAGTGTTCTCAACTTGAAACGTCATGTAAATGACATAAGCATTATTATCATGTAATTAAAATAAATTAAAAATAAAACAAAATGTAAAATATTAATTTGTATGATTCATTTCATTTTATTGTAATTGAATATACACTGTAACAATAATAAATAAATAAATAATTGACTACTCAAAATAATGATAGTCCACACAAGTTAGCCTCATCTCCTACATCCTCAAGCAAAGGAGATAAGGGTGGGGCAATAAATTAAATTTATGGATTACATCAATGATCAACGGTAGCTACTATAAAACGGCCTAAAAAAACTTGTGGTGTCATCATAAAATACTAATCAGATCTAGACTTAAACTTTTGGTCAAAACTCACACCATTTTCTTAATCTCTCTCTCTCTCAAATATTGAGATATGATATTAAATATATTCGGCTCATAATGTTATAGATTAAGAACTCGATCAAAAACAAGACATAATGTCCAGGTGTTAAATTTGGACCACATTTTTTCGGTGTCCGAGTTTAAGAACATCTCCAATAGCAAATGCTATAATGGCAAACCATTGAAGATATTCTAACATTTTTGTTATCTCATTCTAAAATGCAAAAGTGGAAACCTTACCTGCTAAAAGCCGTTCCTTCCTTCGAGAGATCACCTAACTCTATAACAACGATTATCAAGGGAATTGATCACAATAAAACATCAATGAGGTAAATTCCAGTAGAATTAAACGGAGTTCCAGGGGAACTAAAGTAACAATGTCATCAAATTCCATAATGGTTATTGAACAACCCTATTCATCCATTTCACAAGAAGACCAGGTTCACTCGAATTCTGTACATTGATGAAGACCACAGAACATGCATGGTTTTAAATTCCCTCACTATAAACTTGGTTTGCACCCGACAAATAAATTTGTAGCACATCGCACCTGCAACATTGAATAGATAACAAAAGACTCCAATAAAACACACAAGAGGAGCACTATGCTATGAAGTTGCAGTACCATACCATCATGCAATGAGGTCAAACATCAAAGATTTTTCCGACCCAACTGCCATGCAAACTGATCAACCACCACCATAACACGAGACGCTGAGCCAATAGAACCATCATATCTACAACAGTTCAATAACAAGTCAGAAAACAAAAAACTTAGCAAATTGAATAACGAAGTTCATCAGGTTATAAATGAAAGGCACAATCTAAATTTGTACTGCTAGCTGAATATGAACTGAGCTTCTAAATGCAGTATTTCGGGCCCAGCAAAAAAAATGCAATATTTTGCTAGTGACCCTTTTGGGGCTTGGCTTGTCACATGAGTCTGAATTTCATGTTAAAATGATAACAAAATACTTACAATGCAACCAAGATAAATGCTGCTGTATGTGTTACGATAGCACTTCACCAGCAGGTTTTGAAGTGTTCATGCACCTTGCAGAAAACCAGTTCTCATGAATTGATGTGACAACATCTGCCACCAAAATTCAGCACAACAAACTTCAGACAAACAGAGTTATCATGGGCATAACTAAATTTTTATGGGACAAGCAAATGCCTGGACAAAAAAATTGATTAAATCACGTAGGCCATTTACTAACAGTGGTTCCTATCCCTTAACTATATTTCAAATTGCATATTGCACAATTGGACAGATAACCACAACTTAAACCTGGAATAACTACACAAATGGTTAACTTTCAGCAAATGATCAATGGTTTCTGATTGGAAAAAAATTGTTTTTTGGTCATAATTTCAAGAGGAATGTCTCTATCTGCTTCAATGGTCAACATAATAAAAAAAAAAAAAAAAAAAAAAATCAATTTCTTACTCAGCAGATTCTACCCAGAACTGGAAAATCATTTTGATATCTTTGGCCAAAAAGCTGTTTGAGCCATAATTATTGTACTTGGGACTCAAACCAAATATCTCTTGTAAATGTATAATTAAATTTGACTGTGGGTGAATAAATGATTTAAAAAAATAATGTCCCACACAAAAAGTGATTGAAATTGATTAGAAGCCGAAATGCAATATTCAGAGTATTAGATCACAATGGTTTCAGCATGACTAGAGTAGGGAAATCTAGTTCTGAGAAGCGACATACTACTTGATAGTCGTTTTCATAGTTTAGCAACATCTCTAGCATTGTGCTTCAGCTACAGTATTAACTCACATTGGTTTAGCCCAATGAAGAAGCTCTCAGAATGGAGTTCGTTGCTTTTGATGGAATTGACAATGTAATATTCCGGTTCTAAAACCCGATTTGAAACCCAGTTGTACGGATTCCCCGGTACACTTTTGGGCTTGTGAAGGGTTAATGATGTCATTGTTATCTTGTTTATTGTTTTGTTATTTTGTTTAGTTATTGGGATTGCTTTTGGTGCACTTAGAATTGTTCAGGGAATCTGGGTGAACATGTGCTTAACTCACAAGAAAGAACTTACTGCTCTTAGTATATAACCCATACCTGAGACTCATGAGGGTATCCTGCTTTTATAGCCAACACTGACTTGATCCCTGTAGAAGCCTCACTTCAGTAGACTCAGGCTCAATGCTCATCTAGACTCTCAAATAGATATGGACAAACTCCCTAAGAGTTTTATCTTTATCCAGACTAAGATCCTCTCCTATTTTAGGACTCTTGCCCTTTATCTGCTTATCTCAGATTTCAGTATCTCCGCAAATAACCTCGATCTAGCCGAGATTATCTCGGCAACGTGACCAGGCCACGTGCTACCTCAGCTGATATTTCGGCATCACCTTAGCCACGTGCTGTGACTCTCAAAATATGTCCCCACAACTGTCTCCTAGGTTTTATTACCTCGGCAATCTGAGGTGATGGAACCTACACTGTTTGTCTAACCAACACGTCGGCTCAAAACTTCATTTTTCTCTTCAACCGAGGTTATGACACATCGGTTTCAAGTACCCAGGACTCAACTGTTCATCTCTATCTAGGATCAAGAACCAAGAGTCAAGTTTTTTGAGTATCTTAACAGAGATCACTCCTCTAGCCGAGGTTATTGCCTCACTAATCAAGAACTCCAAGAGCTTTGACTGCGCATGAGCTGTCACGCACGGTCTTTTCAACTATTTCCTCCATACATCCCTTTCTCATTGGTTCGTACCTGACACACGCTATTAGGTCGCGTCGCTTCTGCAGA
Organism: Camellia lanceoleosa; assembly: GCA_025200525.1. NCBI lineage: Eukaryota > Viridiplantae > Streptophyta > Magnoliopsida > Ericales > Theaceae > Camellia > Camellia lanceoleosa. The sequence goes on from CM045762.1 coordinate 60,788,857, forward strand.
CGCTGCCTGACAAGCCCGTCGCCCAAGGCATCTCATTATGTTTTGCTGCCTTCTCTTTTTTTGACAAAAACTCCTCTCTCTCTTCCCGTCTCTTCACTTTTCATTCGTGCATTCTATCTTTACTCTCTGACCTTCTCTCTTTGCGTTTTTCCTTGTTTCGCCATTCTCAAGCCTTTTAAAGCTCTGCAATTGCTTCATTTGTCTCATCCGATGAGCTTTTCATCACCTGTTTCTGATTATTTATGTCACCTGACTCTGGCGATCTCCACCCCGGCGTTCATTTCATTGATCTTAATTGGTAAGTCACTAATTTCTTCTTCCTTTATTTAGTCTTGCATTGTTCTCTTAATGTACTGCTTCTCTAAACTCGCCTTATGCTTTTTTTGTTGCATTCATTGTCAATGAATCTTGTATTCACAGTTGTATTATGAATCAATTTTCTTGTTTCTTGAATCTGTTTTATGCGTCACAATCTGTCCTTAAGGTCTAGAGTGCTTGTATTGCTTGTGGTTCTTGCACATTGCCTTAGACACACTTATTCAATGTTCATGAACTCTATTTGCTCTGTGCGTGCAAATCTATTTGTCATTCTCTGCTCTATTCTTGATTTCTGAATCATGTTTTCTTTCCTATTTTTCTTGATTATTTTCAGATCTGTTGCTTTTGAGCCTTGCTTCGATATAGTTTAGGTCTTGGGATTTGCTAGAAATTACATACTTTAGGAAAATTGAAACTCAAAATCTCCCCTAGGCAGCAAAACCCTCACCCTAGTACCATTTAGGCCCTAGCTGAGGTTCTCAAACCTTTGCCAGTGTCTTTTATCTGAAATCTATCACAATACACCCCAAGTCGACATTATGGATATGTTTAGGAGGAGGGTAGACACCCGACCAAACTAGAGTACTTCCGTCAAGAGTTCTCCATCCCAGTTAACGTTCAAATCAGGTTGGCTGGGAAGGAGGACTCTATCATGCCTGATGGAAACTCCATTCCCCTCCCTATTGTTGCTTTTGTAGAGTGTAGACTTCGATTCCCTCTAGACATCTTGTTTAGGGAAGTTCTTCACTCCTACAAACTTACTCCTACAAACTTAACCCTATGCAACTAGCCATCAATTCTTTTAGGATCATTAATGGCATCGTCGCGTTGGCACGCCAACAAAATGCCGAAATTACCCTTTCTGATATCCAGTACTGCTACACCATGCGTAGCCTAAAAAAAAAACAATGGCTACATAAACTACCTCAAGCCAAGATCTACACAATACAAGTTGATAGCTAATATCCCAGACTCAAATAAGGGCGCGGGGGACGACTACCTGATTATCTCGGGCAATTAGTAGTTTGCGCTAGATGATGAGCTCCACCTTTTCCCTTTGCGCCGAGAAGTATTTAGGGATGATAAGGGTAAGGGCTTAGTGCCCCCAAAGTCCCTTCTTTAAATTACTTTAGCATTCTTCCTGTTACTCTATTATAATGTTCTATCATTATTTTTGCAGCCCTTCCTCAGCCCAAAAAGAACTTTTGCCAGTACTATGTGCCGAGCAAAGACTTGGTTCGCCTTCTCGACTTACCAATCGAGGCACGCAAAGCTCCTCTTCTTCTCAACTACATCCCTACCTACCGCAGTCTATTGCCCGACGCCCCCAAAAGAGGCCAAACTCCACCTTCTACCACAACTCCTCCAATAGCCTCATCTCCAAGGACAAATCAAGCCTCCACCTCTAACCCAGCAAACCAGCCATCCACTTTTGTCCCCTAGTTGATTCCTTTAGCTTAGCGCCAGTGCCGATGCCGAGCTCCTCTGAACGCACTAGCCGGTAGAACTCGCAGTCGCAAACATCGAGATTCTGACTCATCAGCGTACGATCCAGCAAACCCTCAAATTACCCTGCTAGCAATTCATTTCGGCTCTAGAGTCATTATTGCCGCCAAATCTGAGGACATGGGCCGTAGCAAAGCCGTACTTGAAGACCTCTTGGTCGATTTTCCAGGAGTTGTTATAGTTCAATCCTCATTTCTATCTTAATCCTAACCCAAACCAAAACCAAAGAGGGTGAAGAGGGCTAAGGCAAAAGCCTTTGTCATCCAAATTGACTCCGAAGACACAGTGCCAATCTCCAAACTGGCCGAGGTCGAGAAAAATGCTTCCGCCGCCGAGAAGAGGCCTGCCGAGGCCGAGCCATTTGACAAACCTCAGAAAAGGCTGAGGTCCGAAGGTGCGACTCCTCCTGGTGCTTTCCCTGCCGATAAGCCATGGGTTCTAGCAGTCAAGGTCGGAGACCGACCTCTACTGGCCAGCGACAGTGCCCTTCACTCTGTGGAAGTTAGTGCCTGCCATTTCTACCGCCGTTCTGCTATCGACCGACCTCAACCGCATGGCCGAACAGACGGAGTATGAGAACTGTGCGCTAATGATGCAGCATTGCGTCCTAGTAAGTCTTTTTACTTTGTCTTTTGACATTTTCCAACACTTAGCCAAATTTTACTAATCTGTTTTATTTCTTGCAGGCCATTCAACAAGGTCATTCTTTGGTGGCCAAGACTGAGGAATTCAAGAGGGAATTAACCAAGAAGACTAAGGAGGTTGCCAAGCTCCTTTCTTCACTTAACCAAGCCGAGGTTCACAGCCGAGGTTCACATCCGAGGTCTGCTGGACCAGGCCAAGGCTGCTCAGGCTGCAAAAAATAAGGCCGAAGACCGTGCTGAAGTGGTTAAAAACGTTGTTGCGGTAGCTAAGGCCAAATTAAAAGAGGCCAAGGAAAAGATAGCCAAGACCCAGGGTGAACTTCAGTCTGCGCTCGCCACGAAGAAGGCTGAAATAAAAGCGGCCAAGGAGAAGGCTTACATCGAGGGTGCAGCCGATGTTCGTGATGCCTACAAAAAACAAGTCAACCAAGCATACAACAAGGGTTACACCCTTGGATGGATCGTTATGTTGAAGGAGTTGGCCGTTCCTGAGGATTCACCTCTCTATGACACCAATCGACTTGTTCTTCCATTCCCTCTAACTCCAAGCCACTCTGAAGACGAGGTTGAGACAGCAGAAGATGCCGAGGCTGACAAGTCTGAAGATGCTAAGGCCGCTAGGGGCAAGTCCCCAACTCTAAATGGGCAAGTCCTGGACTTGACTCAAGATAAAGAGGAGAATGAGGTCCCCCAAAGTACTATTGTTGAAAAAACCATACTAGAGGCCAAGATCGCATTAGCCGAGAAGAGTTTGGACCAGACCCTTCTTGAATTTGATGCCGAGATAGTAGCTGAAAAGGAAGGAACTCTGCCAACCAAAGCCGACACAATGCCAACAGCCGAGGTTAAGCAATCCGTTACTGATGCCAATTCTTAGGATCTTCTTCTTTTACTTGTATTTTTCTCTTTTAATTGTAACTTCTCCTTTGTAACTTGGACAAGTAATCTCTTATGCTAGGCCGAAGTGCCTCTTTGTATCTAAACAAGTTTCTTCGTTGAATGCATGCCTTCTTTTCTTCTAAGTGTTGAATGTATGCCTTCTTTTCTTTATGCTTTACTACTTTTCTTCTATTCATGTTTCTATACTTAGAATATTTGTTGGATTTCTTCAAAATACACCTTAATTGTGTAATCACTTCGGGATAGAATACCTCGGATATAAACCTTGACTGTTTGTCTCGGCCAATAATTGGAATACCTTGGCTCGAAATATTCTTACAAGTGTTGTTTCTTTAAACTTATTCAGTCAAATATTGCTTGTTCACTTCCACTTGTTGTCTTCTATCAAGACTTCACCTTTCCAACCTTTTCAAGCTTGACAACTTGGTTTGTCATTTCGGGGTAAGATGTACCTCGGATACTTCTTTCATCATTACCTTGGCTAACTCCAACTTGTAAATTGTTATGAAATTTCAACAAGTGTCAAGTCCATTCTAACTTGTAAATTTTTCTAAAAATTTCAACAAGTCCCAAGCTCTCAAGTTTATTTATCATTCCTAGTCCCTGCCCTGCTAATATGAACATAAGTTCCACTTAAATTCACATTATGCATTTATGGTCTTTTGGCGAAGTCAGATTCAAACAAAGACTAGCCGAGGTGTTCAACCTTGGTTTTTCTGTTAATCAAACTAAAGCAAACTTAGTTCAATTCTGAGTTTAAGTATGCCAACATGGCGAGTCTAGGTTAATTCAACTTAGTTCACCTCTATTATATGCAAGTATAATTTAATTCTGCTATATAATAAGTAAGTTTATTCATCATGTTTCATTCAAAAAACATCGCTAACTTAGTTCAACTCTATTATATGCAAGTATAATTCAATTTTGCCATATAACAAGTCTAAGTTATTCGTCATGTTTCATTCAGATTCATCACCAACTTAGTTCAACTCTATTATATGTAAGTATAATTCAACTCTACAATATAATAAGTCTAAGTTATTTGTCATGTTTCATTCAGAAACATCTCCAACTTAGTTCAACTATATTATATGCAAGTATAATTCAACTCTACCATATAATAAGTCTAAGTTATTCGTCATGTTTCATTTAGAAACATCGTCATAGGACTGGTTAGTCCTATCGCACAAATTTTATAAAAATCAAACTAGCATTTTATTATTACTTCGGCTAATAAAATTATGACATAAACTTCGAAAAACAAAAAACTAATGATAAAAAAACTTCAAATTGCAAGTGTTCCAAGGTCTTGGCAACTCTTTGCCATCAGTGTCTTTTAGCCGATATGCCCCACTGCCGGCAACGGAGAAGATTCTATAAGGCCCTTCCCAGTTTGGGCCAAGCTTGCCCTCCTTACGATTCTGTTTGTTACCGACAAATTTCCTCAGGACGAGGTCCTCAACTTTGAACTCTCTTGGGTTGACCTTCTTGTCGTAAGCCCTAGCAAGCTGTTGCTGGTATGCCCCCAGCTGAATTGTTGCTCTCTCTCTTCTTTCTTCCAATAAATCCAATTCTCGAGCTAAGAATGCTTCATTGGTCCCATCTTCCACTCCCTGGGTTCTGTTTCCAGGGATGCCAACTTCCAGTGGGATAACTGCTTCAGTGCCATAAGTCATGGCAAAAGGAGACTCCCCAGTTGATCTTCTTGGCATAGTCCGATATGCCCAGAGCACATTGGGCAACTCTTCCACCCACTTCCCTTTTGCTGCTTCCAGCCTCTTCTTGATCCCATCCAAGATAATCTTATTGGATGCTTTTCCCTAACCATTGCTCTGAGGGAAACTTGGAGTGGATTAGTAGTTCTTGATTTTGTACTTTGCACAGAAGCTTTTGATTAGCTTACTGTCAAACTGTGTACCATTATCTGCCATTATTGCCCTTGGGATCCCAAACCTGGTGATGATATTCTTCCATATGAAGTTCTTCATATCAATATCTTGAATCTTTGCAAGGGGTTCAGCTTCTACCCACTTGGTAAAGTAGTCAGTTGCTACTAGTAGAAACTTCCTTTACCCAGTCGCTTAGGGAAGTTGTCCAATAAGATCCATGCCCCACTGGGCAAATGGCCAAGGGCTGGATACTGGGTTCAAATCAGCTACTGGTTGATGTATCAAATGTGTAAACCTTTGACACTTCTCGCACTTTCTAACGTAGGCTTCAGCATCCTTCTACATGTAGAGCCACCAATACCCCTGAGTGATGACCCTATAAGCAAGTGATCTGCCCCCAGCATGGCTTCCACAGACTCCTTCATGGATCTCATACAGAAAGTCTTCAACTTGGGAGGGATGTACATATCTCAAAAGGAGTCCAGTGAAGAATCTCCTATAGAGATGGCCATCTGCTGTTAGGCTGAACCTAGCCGACTTCAATCTGGTCTTGTGTGCCTCTTTTCGGTCGTCTGGTAGCTTGCCATCCCTGACGAACATTGCTATTGCATTCATCTAGCTTGGTCCCATCTCCATACATATTGCTTCGTACTCTGGGATTTGGGACTCCACACTTGGGCCTAATACATAATCAACCATTATGGTCCTTGTCTTACTTGATTTCATTACACTAGCCAGGTTTGCCAAGGCGTCGGCGTAACTGTTGTCATCTCGGCTAACTTATTATAGCCGGCAATCTTGGAACAAGGAAAACAATCTGACGACCTCTTTAACATAGGCTATCATTCGTTCATCTCGGGCTGCATACTCGCTTGTTGCCTGATTCACAATAAGTTGGGAGTCATAGAAGACTACCACTTCATCGGCCTCCATTGCTGCTTCCAACGTCAACCCTGCAATCAATGCCTCATACTCTGCTTCATTGTTTGAGGCCTTAAATCCTAAATAAATAGACTGCTCTAACATTCGCCCATTTGGCGACATTAACACTACTCCTGCCCCTGCTCCTTGATGGTTTGAGCTTCCATCAACAAACAGGCGGAAAGAGTCGCCGATGTAAATGTCGCAGGGCTTTGGTTTTTCTTCTTTCTTCTGTTTCGCTACAATTGGGTGCTTGGGCCCCAATTGGGTTTTTTTCTACTTCCCTGGGCATCCCAAGACGCAGCTGGCTGGAGTCTGATGCAGGATGGCACCAAGGGTGAACTCAGCCACAAAGTCGTCCAGAACCTGACCCTTAATTGTTGTTCTAGGCCTAAACTCCAAGTCATATTGGCTCAGCACTATTGCCCATCTAGTTACCCTGCTTGTCAGATCTCCTTGCTGTAATAGGGATTTCAACGGATGCTCAGTCAGTATCACGATCTTGTAGGTTTGGAAGTAGTAATTTTGTTTCTTCGAAGCCATCACCAAGGCTAGTGTTAATTTTTCCAGGGGTAAGTACCTAGTCTTTGCACTTGCTAGGGTTTTACTCACATAGTATATTGCTCTTTGTTCTCCCTTCTCTTCTCTGATTACCACTGCACTCACTACATGCTCTGAAATTGCCAAGTATAGGAGCAATTCTTCTCCGAGTACTGGATTTGACAGAACTAGGGTTGTTGTCAGGTATTTTTTCAAATCAGCCAAGGCAACTTCGCACTCTTCCGTCCACAAAAAATCTGTGACCTTCTTTAACAAACTAAAAAAATGAGTTTACACTTATCAAAACTTTGGCTGATAAACCTGTTTAGGGCTGCGGCCCTTCCAGTCAACATTTGCACTTGTTTTGCTGATGTCAGGCTTTTCTAGTCAATGATGGCCTTGATTTGATCTCAGCTTGCTTCAATGCCACTTTTGGTGACCAAATACCACAAAAACGTACCAGATCCGACTCCAAATACACATTTAAAGGCATTGAGCCGAAGCCGATATGCTTTTAGGATGTTAAAAACTGCTTATAAGTTGGCCAGGTGATTCCCAAGCTCTTTGGTCTTCACGATCATGTTGTCGATGTACACCTCAACTGTCTTTCCAATTAGATGTTTGAACATCTTGGTCACTAGCCTCTGATAAGTTGCTCCTGCATTCTTCAACCCGAAAGGCATCACTCTGTAGCAGTGCAGTCCTTTTGAGGCGATAAATACAGTTTTCTCCTCATCAAGGGGATACATTGCTATCTGGTGGTATTCTCTGTAAGCATTCAGGAAGCTCATCCGTCCATGTCCTAAAGTGGCATCCACTAGCTGATCAATCTTAGGTAGAGGGAAGCTGTCTTTGGGGCAAGCTTTATTCAGGCTAGTGAAGTCCACGCAGACCCTTCACTTGTTGTTCTTCTTTTTCACTACCACAGTGTTGGATAGCCAAGTAGGGTAGTTCACCTCATGAATGGCTTTGGCTTCCAGCAGTTTGTCCACTTCTTCCTTAACTTCCTCAACATGCATTAATGTCGGCTTCATCGCTCGCTGGATAACAAGTTTAGCCGACCTTTCTACATTGAGCATATGGCATGTGACCTTGGGGTCAATACCTGGCATCTCATATGGCGTCCATGCAAATACTTCTATGTTAGCCCATAAGGAAGCCTCTAAATTCCTTTCCTCATCCTTGGCCAAGCCTGAGCCGAGAATAAAGAAACACTCTTCATCCCTTTCTTGAACCAGAATTTTCTTCAAGGCTTCCTCACTCTTCTCGCTCGGTTCTTTGCCGACATTATCTAGGACTTCTATGTCCTCATCCTCGATTTCCACTTTTTCTGCCTCTCGCACATTGCAGTTGGATTTCATTGCTGCCATGGAGCAATTCTTTACTTGCACTTGATCCCCTCTGACTTCCTCAATCCCCTGTTCGGTTGGAAATCACAATAACTGGTGCAGTATTGAAGGAACAACTCTCATTGCGTGCAACCATGGCCTTTCTAAGATAACATTGTAAGGAGAGGGGGTGTCAATTACTATAAATTCTGCGCTTACCTTCCTAGTGCCTGGCTGTACCTCCAAATTTATTGCTCCCAAGCGCCATGTCGGCGTTCCATTGAACCCGACCATTGGGCTGTTGGACTGCTCCAAATCATCTCGGTAAAAGCCAAGCTCTTTGTAACATCTGACATACATGATGTCACAAGAGCTGCCTTGGTCGATTAGAATGCGCCTTACCTAGTATTCTCCAACCTTGAGGGTCACTACTAGAGCATCGTTGTATGGATACTGCACCATGTCTATGTCTACCTCAGTAAAGGACACCATCAGCCCCTAGTACTCGTTTGCCCTAAGCTTTTTTTGCTGGACCTGATACACATGCTGTAAGTGCCTCACCTTTTGGATCTCTGCTTGCATATCATTCTCATTAACCTTCGAGTGAATCACATTGATCACCTGAGGTTCTGTTTGTTGTGGTTATGGTGGTGGTGGTGCCGGGGGAAGCCTTGCATGCTCTTTCCTTATTCTGGCCTTATTTACTCGGTCCCTTAAGTGACCCTGTCTGACCAAGTCTTCCAAGTGCATCTTTAGGGCTCTACACTCCTAAATCAGGTGCTCATCCTCATTGTCGTAGGCACAGTGCTTCCTAAGGCTCCTTCCCATGAACTCGCCAAGGACCTTCTCTAGCGCTCTATAATATGGCTGGTTCCTAATCCTTTTTAGAACTTTGTAAAGTGGGATTCGGAATGTAGTGGTGACTACCTGTGTAGCCCTCAGCCCTGTTTTCTTTATGTTAAAACCAGTATTACCTCGACCTCGCTTCGGCGAGCCATTCATCTTCTCTTGTTTTGGTGCCTTTGTTCCCGGTGTGTTCTTTTCTACTCTAGCATATTTCTCGATCTGTGCCATGAGCTCCTCCATACTCTTTGGTAGAGTTTTTGCCAGCGACTTTCGAAGTAGGCATTCATCTTCTAAGCCGTTCTTAAAAGAAATGACCGCCAATTCCTGGTTGCATCTTGGTATTCAGTTGAACACCTCATAATACCTCTTGGCATAAGCCCTGAGGCCTTTACCCTCGCCAATTTTCAGAGCCATCAGAGAGTCTACCCTTAGTGGTTGTAACTTGCTTGTAACGAACCTGGCCACAAATATCTCGGCCAGGCCTTTCCAACTCTTCACAGTTTCTTTCGGCAACTTGTGAAACCAATCCGATGCAATTTCCCCAAAGGATGAGGGGAACACCTTAGACAGCAACGGTTCATTCCCAGTATACAAAGTCATTGAATTCAGATATAAGGTAACGTGAAAATTCGGATCAAACTTACCGTCATAAATTTGGAACCTCGGTATGTAGAACCTTTTTGGGGCCTCAAACCTATCCAACTCTACGGAGAACGGCATTCTAGGCTTGACGGCGGATGTGACCTCGGCATTCTGCCGCTTCCTCTAGAGGTAGTTCCTCAAATCCTCCTTAGTCTGACCAGGAGCTTGGCTGTGAATAGATTTTAGTCTTTTTGGTGCGCTACTCCCAGTGTCGTTGTGTGTCCTCTTGGGTTTCTCTTCATTCACCATATCAAAACACAGGCCCTTTCCTTGGATATTCCAGGGCTCTTTGACATATGTCCCCCTGGTACGAGGTGTCTTCTGTGAGTCACCTCTGACTGACTCTCCTCGCCCCGGCATCCCGTGAAGGCTGATGTGAGGGCTCCTTTTCCCTACTATGCTATAGGACTGCTGGGATTGTTTTCTGTCCCCCTTTCTAAGAGTCAGTCTTGGTCTTTAGCATCAGTGTGTCCTGCAACGAAAATGGTGGTTGTACGACGTTGTTCTACATCATGAAGTTGACAACTGGTTATAGATTTGCCAACTTGTTGGCCATTCCATTCATCTCGCTATCCCTCCTCAAGCATCTATCTTTCCATACCGGGAGGTCGTTTTCGTTGTAATACTCATCTTGGCCTGATTTCTTCAGGGCATCTCCCTCCTTGTCAACGTTCTTATCCCTGGGATTCTGATCCCGTGCTCCTTCATTATGATTTTCTTCCTCGATGTTAGGATCGGCATGTTTACCACTCCCACATGGGACGTCGTCCCCGATCTTTTCTTTCTACCCGTCGTTGGCTATCTATTCTCTTTATGTTCCCATAGACAGTGCCAAATTATGGGTGTTGATTTCTAACCACACAACCAAACAAGGAACTCAGCTAGAGAGCACCGACAGAATAGATTAAACCCGAACAACCTGTCAAAGAAAAATAAGAATCCGGCGGTGGTTCGTCCACCTGGGGGCACTCGGATACTCAAGTCAGTAATCAAATATCTCTCAAAGATAGCAAATTGTGCTTAACTCACAAGAAAGAACTTACGACTCTCAGTATATCACCCATACCTGAGACCTGTGGGGGTGCCCTGCTTTTATAGCCAACACTGACCTGATCCTTGTAGAAGCCTCACTTCAGTGGGCTCAAGTTCAATGCTCATCTGGACTCCCAGCTAGATAAGAATAAACTCCCTAAAAGCTTTATCTTTATCTAGACTGAGATCCTCCGCTATTCTAGGACTCTTGCCCCTTATCTGTTTATCTCAAATTTCGATATCTCTGCAAATAACCTCGGCCTAGCCAAGATTATCTCGACAATGTGACCAGGCCACGTGGCACCTCGGCTGATACTTCAGCATCACCTTAGCCACGTGCTGTCACGCTCAAAATATGTCCCCATAATTCTATTCTACCTTGGTCACGCTCGCAATCAGGCCACGACCAAAACATGGCTTCAGGTCCTTTGGCTGGGAAAAGTGCATGGCCCGCGACAGGCCGCGAGGGAAGGCCACAAATAGCATAACCGCGGTTATGGTCTTAGAGTCGCGCCTGCGATAGGGGGTTCGCGCCCATGATCTGTCATCTTTATAAAACATAGCAGAACTTGAAAATATCTATTTGGACCATATTTTCTGCTCTCTCCTCCAGTGGCGATTTAAACCTAGGTTTAAGTCCTTCAATCTTGATTTTTGGGTACTTAGGCTTAGTTTTGATCTTTACTTCCTTCTTGGGTATTATGGAAATTGGTGCGAGCGCCGTTCTAATATCGGCCAAAAGTTGATTTGAGCTTTTGAAGTTGGCTCCTAGCTTTGCCTCTTCTCTACAAAAGGTAGGATTCTTTTCACTAACTTAATATGAGCTAGTTGGTGTAATTGTCACTACAGGAAAATCAAGTTTTAGCGATGTTTTTAAAACGCCGCTAAAAACCTGAAAAGCGCCGCAAAATGTTACAGTGGCATCGTTGATACGGCCGCCGCAATAGCTTTACAACGTTTGAAAACTATCGCTAAAACTATCAAATGGCATTTTTTTAAATGCGAGAAATTCTTTGACATCTGCTTCTGCTTCCGTCACACACTAATGTGTAACATCATCATGACATCATTTAGTGGCATCCACTTTCTTCTTCTTCTTCTTCTTCTTTTTTTCTTTTTTTTTTTTTTCTAGTTCTGAAATAAACTAACGACATTTGTGGTGTTTTTGGAAAAATGCCATTTTTTTTGTGGGTTTCAGTCTCCTCTCTCTCTTTTGCTTCCCCCCCTCTCTCTCTCTTATTAATTCTAAAATAGAACACAAATGGCTCAAATTCACATAGATGATTCTGAAATAAATCACAACATTTCCAAGAAATTACCTCCACCAATATCCCAGGTATAAAATTCCTCCTTCCAATTGAGATGAATCTGATTTATGGCAACAAATTACTTTTCTTTTCCCCATAAGCAAAAGCATTGAACATCAAAGGAACATTATGGGAAATTGTTCATAACATCTCTAGAAAGAACGATTTAAAAATAAAAATAGAAAATAACAAGCAAATCCACCTAATTTTATCACAAGCTAGAAAAGTCTCTAAATTCCTAAAAATAGATGCCATTATGCCAATATTCACATCTTGAATAAGAACAACAATTGCATACATAATCACAACATGAAAACCATATTGTTTTCTTGACTAAATTAAAAAACCACCTAGTCTAATATTATCCATTAAACAATATATATTGTGTCTTGATTGAATTCCAAATTCACATAGATGCATCCACTTCAATTCCTTACATTTGTTACAGAACTTAGGCCAAGACAATAAAACACAACATTTCCAAACTCAACTTCAATTAAGATATTTCCATAAATGAGCAATACCATTGGTAATCACCAAATCTTGGATTGCAAGCAACAACAAGAGGCTCAATGTCTAACTTATTAGTGATTGTTGTTCCATAGATGGTTCCTTTGTATGGTTCAAAAATCCCAAAATTGTTGACGTACAGTAAGGAGAAATCAAATATCATAAACTTAATGTGCATGTCTTTGCCATGGCATTCTAGTCCCACTTAGTATGGATCATAATATGTACATCTATTTTTGAAGTAAACTTAAGCTATATGAAATAAAATTTGAAAGTTAAACAACTTTTAGGAAGAGAAAATAAATTAAATAAGAACACGTTTAAAAAGAGCTCATAAGATTGAAATGTCAATACAAATTGTTAAAACAAATTTGAGAGCCTAAAATAAGTATAAGATACGTTTGGAAAAGGTTTAATGGTGAATCGACCATGACAGAGGTAATTTGAAGTTTGGTAAAAGAGGTGATGTTGGCAAAGATATAAAAACCAATAAACAAAAAGAATATAAAAAGAAAAATTTAAACTAAAAAAAAAAGTTACAGATGGGTACCGGCTTTTCAAGTTCATATCCAGTGTTATTCCAGCTTTTCAATAAGCCTTTTGTGTCAACAAGTTCATGTTTGAAGGCTTGAAGGGCATGATAATCTACGTGGGTGACAATTACACCATCCCAAGATTGGCTTGAGACTACTCGAATGGTACAAATCAATAGGTAAAGAAACAAGAAAATGTGTGAAAACCCAAAAAGATGAGAGGGGCTGGATTGAATTTTCCATTTCTCATTCTTCTTATTGGCCTCTGTTTTTACCAGAACATGAAGGCTTTGAGATGGGTTTTTGTAGCGATTTCGATTTTGACCCAACCCTTGTTATATCCCGGACTCGAGTTTCGTGGTTTCATATTGTTGTTCACATCTTGCTTCCCTTGTATCTACTTAAATTTGGCTTTTGGATTGTTGTGGTTGCATTTGGGACAGGTTGGTTTCTTAGTTTCCAAACTCTTGTTGCCCAGAATTCTGCTCCTTCACTCGAGCAGCACTTCTTGCGCTCGAGCGGGCTTTGTGAACTCTGAGTATTTTTGCAGTTCTGCAAAACTACTGGGAGAGTGTATTCTATGCTCGAGCAGTACTTTCTGCGTTCAAGCAAGCTCAGCTCGAGCGACCATTCTTGTGCTCGAGTGTTGGTCTGTTGTCTATAAAACTACTAGATGTGTGTATTGTGCACTCAAGCGTCACTTCTTGCGCTCGAGCGGAACAACTTATTGTGGTTGACGCTAGAGCGTCACTTCTTGCACTCAAGCATACTGTGCATATATCAGTTCGTAACAGCCACACTTTACATCACTTTTTCATCTCTTTCTCTCTCTAAAACATTTCAAAACCTTAGATCTTGACTCTCTCTCTCTCTCTTTCTCTCTCTCTCTCTCTCTCTAAAACCTCCATTCTCTCTACATTTTCACCTAGATCCATTGGTTTCTCCACCCAAGTGTCTTTGAGAAGAAGGTAGAACATCTCAAAAGCTCCATTTTGATCCGAACAAAAGTCCATTTTGGCAACCTTGAAGTTGTCTTCTTACTTTGCTTATATTCTAACTTTGAGGTAGGGACTTTCTATACTCTCCTATGATTTTTAACTTAGCTATTCGTTGATTGTGTAAAAAAAAATGTTAGAATTTAGAGGATTTTAGACAAACCTAGGGTTTTGGTTTAAAATCAAAAGAGGGGTTTTCAAATGAAGATATTGAAAATGGTTGTGGGTGTAGATACGAGGATGTATTCTGTTAAATTTGTTGATTTTGACACATGAGTTGGATTTGGGAGAGAATGTGGTTTTTCCCTAAAATGTTTCAAAAATTATTTTGTATAAACAATGAAATTAGTGTTGGAAATATGAAATTAGATGAATGTGTAAATAAATGGTGGAGTTGAATGTGTATTATCTCTCACCTATGGAAATTTGGATAATTTATCTGTTGTGGGGATTGTATATCTGTTTAGAAATATATGTTTTGGGTTAGCAGGGGAGGATAGCTATGATTGTTGTAGAAATTGCATAAGGATTATCTCTTAAATGTTGTCATTAAATATGACTGTGTTTTAAATTCATTGTATATGTATGATATTTGGGAGGAGAAATGAGATGTACTATATGTTTGGGAGAAGAAAGGGATGGACTCCATTGAATTAAGTTGGCCTATGTGTCTAGGGTGAAAGTCCCGAAAGTATACATGGGTGCCGATTCCCGCGGACAAAATTTTCGTAAAATAGCAAATTGAAGTGTTTGTGTAATGGTCGTTTTGATTAGATAACCACTGAGTTATAGCCTTAGTTGGGTTGTCTGGATAACACTGAATTTGGCTCATGAGTTAAGGTGAAATGAATTAACTTGAAACGAATTGAGATATAAAACTTGACATATTATGATTCTTGTAGAATATGAATGATCTTATCACAGGCATTGTGCACGCACATTATACTTATATCTTTGTTAAGATTCGTATATTGTATTAGATTGTTTCTATTGGGCTTTGGCTCACCCTACTTGGAAAAAACCATTTTTAGGTGTTGGTGATATGCCTCTACCAAGGACTTAGGTTGGGAGGATTGTGGAGTTGAAGGCTCAATTTCTATTTATTTTGTACTTACTCTTTTACAAGCCTAGGGCTTTATTTGTATTGAGCTTATGACTCATTTTGTTGTAACCAAGCATGGTATTGGAAAAATGTAAGCCTTTAGGCATATGAATATTCATTTAGTTTTTATTACATTTTGCCATTTGTAACACATATTGTAGATTCAGGATAAATGGTTTATGAATGTATATCGCATGTGTCACATTTTGTATATCAACTCTAATTAATGAAAGCTTCACATTTTATTTATAGCACCTTGCACTAGTGTTTGGAGTTGGGTTCTTGTGATTTTTTTGGGGGGCATTACAGTTTTTGTGGAAATTACTAAAGATTTTATTTTGGCAACCCATATATAAAATTTCTTGAAGAAGAAGAAGGAGGAGGGTGGTTTGGTTGTTTGTTTGGCTCTCTTTCTTGACTAATTTTGTCCCAAATTGTCCAAAAAAGTTCTTAAAAACTACTAATGCTACCAAAGTATTTAATCAAAAATCAAAAGTCCTTCATTTATTTCTATGATGAATCACTACCAATATTGATCTTACCAAATGAAATAGAATAGAATCCACAAGAAATTTAGAGCATATTAAAAATAAAAAAAAAACTATATCAAATTATTAGTTACCTAGACATCACAACACCATTAACAAACAAAAATATCAGTCCAAAGTTGAAGAAAGAACATTTTTTTGAATAAAATCATATAAATTTATATAGATTAGATTATATTTCTGAACAAAAAAATTTTGCAAACAAAAACAAGGCATGGAAAAAAACAAAGACAAAAACAAAAAAGGGATAGGGACAGTTCTATCCTACATTTGATAAGAACAAATAACATGAATAAAATGTCATATTGAAAATTTCATAATTAACTATTTACTCACTTCCTCGGACGAATGATGGCAATTAAACGATGTGGCGTATGCATGGGATTGTTGTTGTGAATGCACATGTGTAGAAGCTAGTGCAATAGGCCCACCCATGGCCTGTTGAGACTCCAATTGATCTATTTGTGCTTGTTGAGCTTGGATTGTGCTTTGCATATTCATTTGTACTTTCTGTTAATTAAGCATAGCATTCATTATCTCCTTCATTTGCATCTACATTTGTGCTTTATATTGGTTAAATTGCTCTTGGACTTGCGTTTGGATGAGATCCACCTCTAAAGACATCTATCGAAGAAGGACCCAATCCATATGTTCGAACTCGACCAGGTCGCTCAGGCCCTAGAACTTGTGTGATAATCTCTTCATTTGTAGCATTGGATTAACCTCCTTCATTTGTGTCTGCAATTGTTAATTAGTTAATTAGCCACCAATAAAATTCTCTTTCTATCTACAGATACCTCTTTTGGAAGTTGATTATAAATGGCATAGACTCAATTGCCATGGCAATGAATAGTTCATTCAACCGGTTACATGACAAACTATCAACTTCAAAAACTAGTCTATACATATATGTAAATGATGAGAACAACATGCATCAAAGAGAGAGAGAGAGAGAGAGAGAGAGAGAGAGAAAAGCAACCAAGCTATATACCATGACCTCAGTAACTCTATCAGTACTTGGTTTGTTATCCTTCGAGTACCCAGCCATCCACACCTCTAAGCGAGTTGCAGGAATTCCATTCTGCTTATTTATTTCCTACAATTACACTTAAAATTAAGTAACAAAATCAAAATATATAATTTCAATTTGAAATAAAAAGAAACTATATACCTCTACTCAAACAACTGAGAATGGTTTTCTGCCGGCTATGTGATTTAATGTCTTCTTCTTCTGAATTTCTTTATTTTTTGTACTTTTTTTTTCTATTACATTTGAACATAAACTCAAGATAATTTATTAATTAACAAACTCATCTTATGAGATTACAATAGAGTTCAATAAATAATTTAACACTAATCCCATGTAAAAGTACAATTTAACATTAAATGATACCTGTGCCTTCCGAGTGTCCCAATAATAGACTAAGCTCTACCATTGATACTCATGTACTCTTTCGAGTCGATGAGTTAACCAATCAGCATCATTGTCGAATGGCGTATACCCCATTTGTTTAACTCTAGCCTTTCACTCTCTCAATTTTTTTTCCAATAGATGCCAAAACAAATTTCTTCATCGACTCATCAACATTTGTATTGACCTACAAATAATTGGCAACTTTGTGACTATTGCATACACACAGTAGCAGCAGCATACACACAGCATAATATAAAGAATAGCATACACACAGCAGCATACACACAACAGCATCTTTAACTATTACGTACTCAATAACAGCATACACACAGCAGTATACACACAACAGCAAGCCTACAACAGTAGCTAATAAACAGTATTTTTTTACTTTGTTACTATTGCATGATGCTAAAGTGAAAATTTTATACCATAATATAAAGAAGATCAATTGACATGCCTGATCATAACCATAAATAAAGTGTTCTAACAAATAAATTCATCATCAAGGTGTAACAGAAAATTAGAAAAGTTCATCAATCATATCAACAACAACAATAATAAAGAGAATTTCATCAATATTCCATTCAAAACAAGTCCATATTTTCATGGTGAACAATGAAGAAAAGACATTCCCAAAATAAGAAATGAAATAATTCTTTCACCTTTACTTCTCTCCAAATTCTCTCTTTGCTTTCTTTCGGTACATGGCTCCAAGTTCTATAAGTGAGGGGCGTAAGGTTCCCATCTCGAGCTAAAACACCCAAACAAGAAGCCAATGGTGTATACCCATCAATCACTTGGTTCAACTCATTAGGCACAGTATGTAAAATGCCACCACTTGGGTTCCAATCACTACCATTCATGAGTGTTGGGTCTCTTGAACTACAACCTACTCATCCAAATATCAATATCAAGTTAGAAGATACTAGATAGAATGATAAAAATTGATAAGATACTTGGGTTCTAGTCATAAAATTGTTAAAGAAATTAATGTAATTGTCAACAAAAGAAATCTTCATTTTTAGTAACTAATGAAACAAGAAAGCAAAGATTAAAATCACTTAGTTTAAATGACTTAAGCTCCAGGCTCAAGTTTCTCTCAATTGAGAAGAAAC
Source organism: Camellia lanceoleosa (assembly GCA_025200525.1). Classification (NCBI taxonomy): domain Eukaryota; kingdom Viridiplantae; phylum Streptophyta; class Magnoliopsida; order Ericales; family Theaceae; genus Camellia; species Camellia lanceoleosa. The sequence goes on from CM045762.1 coordinate 60,806,947, forward strand.
GTGCCCTCAATATAGTTGATTTGAAAGGGGATTCTTTGGCTTCTATTAAAGATGAAGTTTATAATCAAGCAAAGAAAGATGATTTTCCTGAATATGCTAGTAAAATGATGATTTGCTGCCAAGTTTGAACGGCACGATGAAGACGACGATGACTGTGTGATTCTAAGTGGCAAAAATTGGTCAAAAAAGCAATAAGGCACAACATAACTAAACTAGCAAATGAAAAAGATGAAGAAAAGACAAAAGGAATGGACAACAGTACTCAAAGGAGCAAATTCATACTGGTAGCATACAAGTTGAAAATTAATCTCTTTAGATGTGAACCAAATTCAACCATGACCATTAGGTGCAATGTACATGTCATTACGCAGGCAAGTGAAGCAACATATTCAACCAACAGCTAGTCCTAGCATTCATCATTACAAGTTAGATGTAAAGATTTCACCAAAAGTTGTTCTTCCACTGCATGTGAAAGTGAACCCTACAAACAACAAACACCCTCTGATAACCCTAATCCCTAGCTGTCTGATACAACTAAAACAATTATTGTTCAACACTAAAAATTTTAATGAATCGGGAAGAACTAGAAGCCTGGGCATGGACATCATCACAAGTATTATAACATCTTTTTGAACCCAGCTCACAAGTGCTCATTAATATACTACAACATAATCTCCAGCCAAGCCTAATGAACAAGCAGTCAATAATTTGGACACAAATCTAAAAGGACTTGAATTTAAAATTACAAGGATACTCGTCCTAAGTCATACATGTAAAGTGCACATGCAATAAAATATGAGAGAGAGAGAGAGAGAGAGAGAGAGAGAGAGAGAGAGAGAGAGAGAGAGAGATCTCCAGTATAAACCCTTTATACATGTTGACGTTGAGTATCAAAATTTGCAGAAATACTAAACCAAAGCTCTTCACTTTACTTCCAGCCAATGCTAATAGTTTTACAAAGTTGATATAGAAAAAAGGGGGGGGGGGGAAATGGATTTAGCCAAACTTTCAATAACAACAGCATAAAAGAAACTAATATTACTATCAAAAGCTTCTATCTCATCATAGTAATGCTTTGTTCTACAAGTAAAAAAGACATTTTCTTATCATTAGTTCAACATCTAAACACTATTATAGTCTGTATCTATACAAATATACACAATTACTGAGCAATGTAATAGTTCTTGAGCCACCAATTAAACACCCAAATTCACAACCCCACAAATCCAAAACCTTTTAAATTCCTATACCATGTGAACATTCACCCAAAAGAAAACGCACTTAGTCATCAAGATGAAAACTTCATGCATTATTTTCATTAAATTGAGTTACTAATTCAACAATTCTACCCACCTTTTTTTTCCCTGTAACATATTTTTAATTTAAGCAACATGTTACTAAAAACCACCAATTAACATCAAAATTGGTCAAAAGAAATCTTCATTTTTAGTAACTAATGAAACAAGAAAGCAAAGATTAAAATCACTTAGTTTAAAAAAATAAATGTAAAACATTAAAAGAAAAAAGAACATAAAAAGAGAAATCTAATGGAATAATTCAATTGAATAAAATAGTTCATACCAGCAGTAGTGTCATGTGTTGAACCCGCACTCGATGATGTACTAGGCAAGTTACCTGGAGGATACCATGACAAGGGTGGATCAGGTATGATGTGTGTACTCTCCTTTGAACTCCCACTAGAAGAACTCTCATCTAAACTCTCGTCTGCCATGCTAGTTTATAGACCACAAGCATAAGTGTAGAATTTTACGGGTTAGCAATGAATATAAAGTACAAATGACGCATTATAAAAGCAAAGATTTCATTAACATGAATATCCATACTAAAAGCACAAATGTAACATTGAATATGACATAAAATTACAATATCATATCATTTCTTCATCATCTTCAGATTATGTTTGTGTCGATATCTCATGAGGTCCAATAGTTTCATCAATAGTTGTTCCAAATTCACCTTGCCTAACCCAATTTATGTCCTCTTCACAAGCAAACAAAATTGCATCTAACTCTTGGTTGCCAAATCCTTCCACTTCATTGTGATGTACTCCATCATTAGTTGGTTGTTCTACACACATCTCGTACAAGTCTCTAGGTTTCATCTTGACTACAACATCCCAATCAGCTCCAACGGGATCATTAACATAGAAGACTTATTGTGCCTGAGATGATAAGATGAATGGCTCGTCGCTATTTTGTTTCTTTGTATAAAACAAATGATTGAAATTAACAAGTGTGAAACCAAAACCATCATGCTTTAGTCCTGTGTTGTTGTCAATCCAACCGTACATGAATAACACATATCTATGGTCATATGAGTAATACAATTCAATAATATCTGTCACGTATCCATAGTATACTACTTCACCTTCCACAGGATTCATGTCTTTAGTACTTTGCATAGCTACAAGTCTTTGCTTTCACCATAACCCCACTATTTTGAGTTTTTCTTCTCTGCTCACAACTCTTCGTATGATACCTAGTACCATTAATTATATACCTACTGAATCTCATGGCCTTTTTACTAGGTCCCAATGCTAAAGTTTTAATCTCATCTGATAACACAACATTTTCAATAGCTAGAAGCTCTTCAACCTATTTTTAAAAAGTTAACAAAATTAAACATCAACTAACAAAGAATTAAAACTTGAAAACTCTCAGAATTGAAAATTAGAAACATGTACTTATTAGTACTTACATGAGAATTGAACCATCTGGGAAACTCATCATTATGACGGGGATCTACATCAAAATCTTTGAGACGATGATGTGACCGCTTAATAAAATCATAATGCTCCTTACACATTTAAAGTACTTATAACATGCAAGATACTTATTAATGGTATCAATAAAATTTTGTAACAAAGATGTGTATCTTACTCTTGATATGGGACAGCCGTAGAAGTGTTAAATAACACATACCGATGAGCTTGTACCCATGATGTGTTATCAAGCGCAAACCCTTTTCCTTTTCCTAAAGCATGACCCAGTAATATCCCAGGATTGTCGCTAACATCATAATTCCTTATTGGTCGATTCAATTTTGACTCAACATCATCCAAGTACCTTGAGCAAAAGGTCATACACCCTTCAACTGCAATTGAACCTTCTGGATGACTTTGATTATGCCTATATGACTTAAGTGTCATAAGATACCTATAAACAAACACATGCATACATGACTTTCAATTATGAACAAACAAATGAATACAAATGTAAATTGGAGTAGAATCGCACACCTTTCTATAAAGTACATCCAACGATATTACATTGGACCGACAATCTTGGCTTTTTTGCTAGGTGAATGGGCAAGTGCTCCATTATATCGAAAAAGAATGAAGGAAAAATTCTCTTAAGATGGCAAAGTGTAAGAGCAATTTGGGATTGAAGACAATCTAACCCATCTGGCTCTAAAGTTTTGGAGCACAACTACCTGAAGAAATTGCTTAACTCAATCAATGGTTCAACCACTTTCTTCGGTAACAAATTTCTCACTGCTATTGGAAGTATTTGTTGCATCAATATATGGTTGTCATGACTTTTCAGTCCAGATATGCTACATTCTTTGAGGTTAACACAACAAGAAATATTGGATGCATACACATCTTGAACTTTGATATTCTTCAGGAGTGTACAAAACAAACCTCTCTCTCTATTGTTCACAGCGAAACATGCACGTGGCAAATAATACCTGTTCCCAACCCCTTTTTTAAGATTTAGTGCCTTTCGAATTCCCATATTTTGTAAGTCTCAATGAGCATTTCCTTTCCTTTCCCATCAACATTTAATATGTCTCAGAGAAAGACTATTGTTTCTGGTCTCACTACTTTGTTCTTGTAGGTTTGGAATTTGACTGCTCTACTCACCCATGTTTTTTACGGTCCCATTAGTTCAGTTTGGTATTTCTAGACCACTCCTAAGAGTCATGATCGATTGAATTTGCTTTATGTTCTTGCCATTAGATGATTCTACCCTATACTCTCCCTTTGGATTTTTGACTGGTTAACTAGGAAATTGTCCTTCTTTACTTTTACTCAATGTGTTAGTCATTTGGCCAATTTGTGTCTCAAGTTTTACAATGGACTGACCATGAGAATGGACAAGCTGATTTGTGGCCTGCAAAAGTTATAACACATTTTCCTCAAAAGGTAATTTTTTCCTAGGGGGATATTGGTATGACTGTTGAGACACAGGACGGTAGAGAGGTGGACAAGCAGAATTTTGAAAATTCTGCCTTGTTGGAGGTGGAACATAGGAATTTCCTTGTGATTGTGAAGGCCAAGAAGCGTTTGGATGGTTTCTTTATCTTGGGTTATAGGTGTTCGAGAATGGATCATTACCAGGTTTAGAGAAACCGTCGACTGCATTGACATGCTCCGAATCTGACTTAGGACATTGAGGTGTTGATTGACACTCGGTCTCACAGTGCATGTGACTTAAACAAATTGAGCAAGCCTCTTGGTAAGGAGGTTGTGTGGGTTGCGAAGAAATGTGTCGTATTACTTACAGTTGATCCATTTTTTTAGACAACATTTCGACTTGATGAGCAATATCAACACTATCATGTACCTCATATAAGCCACTTCGGTTCGTACCACTATGGTTTGGTTGTTTTTCATGTCAAGAGGCAGACACATGGTGTACGGAGTTTTCACTCAGATTTTCAAACAACTCCTAAGCCTCTATGTCACTCCTATTCATAAACGTCCCACCATAGGCTAAATCGACCATTTGCTTAAATGAGTTGGTCAAACCAGAATAAAAGATGTGAACAAGTTGCCATTGGGCAATCTCATGATGGGGACATTGATATAGTAAATCCCAAAACCTTTCCCAAGTCTCATGGAAGTGCTCACCTTCAATTTGAGAAAAACTGTGGATGACATGCATTAACTAATTGGTTTTCCCTATGGGAAAATATTTGTCCAAGAATTTTTGCCTTATTTGGCCCTAAGATGTGATACTATTTGCGAGTAAGGATTTTAGCCAGTGCTTGGCCTTGTCCTTAGGTGAAAAGGGAAAAAGTCTCAACCTAAGGGCTTCATCAGTGACATTTTGGAATTTCGTTGTAAAACAGGTTTCTGAAAAATCACTAAAATGCTTGTAGGGATCCTTATTACTAAGCCCATGGAAGGATGAAAGCATTTGAATGATGGTGCGCCTAATCTCATAAAAGGTCGCGTCGATAGTCAGCAATTTAATGCAAGATGTTGATACATCGACAGTAGGTGTGAAGTGCGCCTTTAGTGGTCTAGATTGATCTTCTATTGCTTCAGCCATTGCTAAAGCCGGTTTAGATTTCCAAAGATTTCTAAGGGACCGCTCTAGATCAGGGTTGTACACTAATTTGGGATGATAAGACCAACAACCATGCATACAACACACTTGCTCTTTTTTATTATTATCATTTATTTATCTTTTATTTTTTTTAATGTACAAAAACACATATAAACTAGCCAAGTAGGCGGTAGTCTAAAAATAAAATACAATAAATTAAATTGTGATTAAATAAAAGAGGGTATTAGACCTCTCTGAAAAAGAAAATAAATGTACAGAAAAAAATACAATTAAGTCAGAAGTTAATAGTCAATAATCTTTATGTGTCCTCCAAGTTTTATGTCCATTAAAGGTAATTAATCCACTAGTGTCTAACAAAGGTAAATAGTCCACAAATTACATGTTCAGTATGGGTGTCTCCTTTCTGTGTCATGATATCAAAATTTTGTTTGTCTTTGTTTTTGTTTTTATTAATTTTTTTTTTATATTTTTTTTTGCAAAAGAAACCAAACTCAAATTTTTATTTTTTTATTTATTTTTAAATTCAATATTAAAAACTATACAAAAAGAAAAGTTAGAAATAAAAAAATAATATAAATTTCTAAATTAAATATTTACCAATAAACCTCGGCAACAGCGCTAGAATTTTGATATGGTCATTTGCACACCAAAATATATTAATTAAAACCCAGTAATAACCATTACTCCGAAGTATAGCGGTTGAGAACGGATGTCGAACCACAGAGATTATGAAATTTGACTTTAATTTAAAGATTTCTGACTAGAGGATGGAAAATAATAAAAAGAAAACCTTAGGGCTTAGAATCCACTACTAATATTATAATTGGGGGTTGTTTGTATTTAGATTGTAGAAAATCATTGAAATGAGTACTATGATGTATCTTGGTCGGGACACATCACTTAAAAAGATTTGTGCTTTAAAATTAGAAAGTCATTAATCATCTTCACTTAGTACGAATTGTCACTACTAAAATAAGGTTGATGCACGACCCGTCTCACTAGGTATGACTCGTCTAACAATTTTATTACAAAAGTATGAAAATCATTTGTATAACATATATTCATGACCAGTGAACACATAATTTGATAAAACAATATTTGCATAAAAATCTTAGTTACATAACAGTACTCAAATCAATTAAAATTCTATAAAACTAAATACAAACTACTCTAATAACTTGTTTAGAGTTTCATCTTAACCTTAAGATTTAATTTTTCTTCCCAGCTCTCTTGTTGTCCTCTCCCCCTCCGTGTGTCCATGCCTCACCCGAGCTCCTCAATTTATAGACTTGTAAGACAAAGCAAATAATAAACTACAATAATTAGATGAAAGTTGGCAGACCAACTTTCTTTCTCCTTTTTCTTTTCTTTTTAATATTATGTATATAATGATGTTGAATGGATATGTTGATAACAGTGGGGTGAATCATTGAAAGATTTTTATTTTCTTATTATTATTTATTATTTTATTTATAACATAATATTAAAATATATTATTTATAACAATTTATGTACAAACATTCAAAATATGCATAAATACACAAAATAACACAAAACTATAAAATAATACAAATAAATGGACTAATAAAGTGTATATTAGCGAGTTAAATTTGTAACATTTAAGCACCAATCAATCAGCTGCTTGGCGGCTTGATGTTGGCAATCGATGAAAGGATAACATCAACAACTCATGCGTCTTCTTCCTATGGAAACGCTTGCGGTGCGTGTCTGTACGTGGAGCGCATCAGAATGGGTCAAGAAGCGCATGCAGCATGCTTCGGCGTCCTTTTCTGACGTAGTTTTTTCCTGTGTGCTCGTCTTGTCATGAGCTTTAACGTAGTGTAATCAAATTTGGATTTCAACTACTTCGAAATCTAGGCAAATTTGAAATCACCCTTTGTTCTTCTCTATTTTTCAAAAATTGACCCGAATTGACTTTGATACCATTGTTGGAAATGGAAGTGAGGTGTAAATCACTTGTTGTGATTCACAAAGACAGGAATAAACTAAATAAACAAACTTTTATTCAAACACTTAAAACAATTACGAAACAAAGCACACTCTATGTATCTCTCAAACTCTCTTAACTTTCTTAGAAATCTCTCACACTGGAGATTACATTTCTCCCACTCTATCTCAAACAATCTAATAACCTATCTATTTATAGGCAAATTCTAATAATTTGAACCTACAACATTCAAACTACTGGCTTCTTCTTCAACTTCAATTCCAACTTTGCAGCCTTCAAATGCACAGTGATGAAACTTCTAGTTCTTTTTAATCTCTAACTCTCCAGCAACTTTTTCTGTAAATTCAAATTGAGTTTGAATTTCCAATATCCCCCCTCAAACTCAATTTGTTAGATTATTTCATTCCAAGCAATCTCCAAGCTTATAATTTTAACATCCCCCTTAAGTTTGATTCTTTACACGATGTCTCATATCTATTCCTAGATCTCATCATGAGCTCTTATTTGGTTTTTGTATTCAACCCTATGTTGACTTTCATCTTTCGAAATAACCACCTATTGTTTGCTGCTGTCAACTACCTGTTGACCTTTTCTATTTCACAGTTCAACTATCTGTTGTTTGTTACGTAGAACAACCACTTGTTGTCCACGGTAGTGAACCACCTATTGACTTATGTCTCTTGGAACAACCACATTTTGTTCTTTGTTTCTAGAAATAACCATTTGTTGTTTATCTTGTGAAATAGTGGGACTTGTGTTGGGTTGGGTTATACGCCAGAAAGACGGCTTAGGTTATGTGCCAAGAGGCAGCTTGGGTGGTGCCCGAAGGGGTTGCTTGGGTGATTCGCATGGTATATCACCATGATATAGGGTTGTGTGCCAGAGGAGCAGCTTGGGTTATGCGTTAGGAGATGGCTTGGGTGGTACACCACCAGGACTGGGAGATACAAAACCATCTCCAATGTAGGAGATATCTGAGAGAGTTAAGAGTTTGTGAAAAATAGTAAATTTGCTCTATTATTATAATTTGTTTGTGTGATTGAATAAAAGTTTGTTTATTCAATTTATTTCTCTCTTTGTGAATCACAACATGTGATTTACACTCATCTCCCACTATGCAACATGTGAGGGGTAATCGTCTTTCTCTTTTACTCATGTGAAACCAGCTTGGACCTTAGATGAAGAAGTTAAGAATGGTAGCACTGAATTCAGCAGAGTACGGCGTATACAAGAGCGTTGAAGCTGGCATTACAAATCAGGAGTGATCTGTGAAATAGAGTCAACCATCTTCTTTTATCCTCGGTGTATAAATAGAGGATAAGTGAACAAAGAGAGGTAAGAGAAAATTGAGAATGGCAAAATGTAGAGAGATCATTAGTCTAGTTAGTATCAGAGCTAGAAGTCAACAGATGGTCAACTACAGAGCAAATCTGCAACTATTGTTCTATATGTTCACATACTACCAGTACTACTCGTATTGTTTTTGACAGTACCTCCAACTGCCACAACATTCCCTTGAGCCTATTCTTGTTGCCAAATCATTTGTCCATCGATGAAGTGGACTTCCTCTCTAATTAAACCATATCTTTCAATCGACTCCCAAGATAATCATTTGCAACCCTTTGATCGCCCTTGACCAATCATGATCTCCCTTGATCTGCCACTTGATCAAGCCTAATCTCCTCTGATCTCCAATGATCTATCTCTTAATCTGCATCTGGTTGTGAAGAAGATGCGCGAGATGTTGATGTCATAAAGTTGACGTCAACCTTACGTCATCAAGTAGATCGAGCTAGTTTGAGCAAGTACAAGCTTTTTTTAAAAAAAAAATTCAAAATCTCTGAATATACTAGAGGGTTCGTGTCGAATAAAGAAGTCTAGACCCACCAAGTAAAAAGGCCAAGAAGAAACACAAGTTCGCCGACAATTGCAACATTCGAAAACTAAAAAAATTTTGATTTGTCGAAATTCAATTTTGAGTATGCTAGATGAAAGTACTCGTTGAGAGGATTACAATGACATAAAAATAAAGCAAATTGGAGCTAAAATAAAGCCATACATGTTAATCAAAGTTGGGCTTGAAACTCAACTTCTCAAGGAAGACGATGACTGAAAATTATTCAATGACTCACGAAGAGTTACAACCAAAACTAAATATTATTCAGTGCAACGACTATCTGGTATATTTAGATCTTCATTTCGACACCTTCAAAATCTGGACAAATTTGAATCCGTGCTCTATTTCTTCAAAATTTTTGAAAAATGACCCGTATTGACTCTAATACCACTATTGAGTAGTGGGAGAGGGGTGTAAATCACTTGTTGTGATTCACAAAGAGATAAATAAATTTAACAAACTCATTTTTATTCAATCACACAAACAAATTACAATAATAGAGCAAACTAACTGCTTCTCACATACTCTCAACTCTCTCAGATATCTAATCTCCCACACTATAGATGATTTTGTATCTCTCACTCTAGAGATTACATTTCTCTCACTCTGTTTTACAATGAATGCAACACATAGAAAAACTTGTAGACACCCTATTTTAGCCGGCATTAAGACTTGGGCATTGTCTTTTGAACAGCCGATGAAGAAAATTAGAATATGCTATTTTACGAAATTTCTCAACAAAAAAGGTTGAATTTAAGCTTTAATTTCAACCTTGCACCCATTTTGGCCAAATCATTTTGAACCCGTTCAAAAACCTTTTCCTAGACAAAATCATTGTCGGGGTTATTATTCATCGCTGGAGGATACTAGTCACCATCGGAGATTACTATTCACCACCGGCCACTATTCATCTGGCAAGCTCACATTTTTAACAAATTAGGTGGTTTTGACCGACCATTTAAAGTAGTAAATTACAATAGTTTAATTAGGCGATGTGGTACAGACCATTCAAAACGATAAATTACAATAGTTTATTTAAAGGGATAAATTACAACAGTTTATGTACAACAGTAAATATCACATATTTCAAACAATAAAGAAAATACAAACAAATAAATTACAAAAAATTCACCTTTGGAGAAAATGGTGGATTTTTTGATTTATCAAACTTTCTTTTTTATACCCTCATGTTTATGGAGTATACTTTAGAATCTCAGCAAGAAGTTTTGAATATTAGCTTTAGTAGAATTTTGGGTGGTGTATATCAGTGGAATATTAGTAAAAGGTAAGAAGTTTATATCTCACTTTGTATTTTCTCTCAAATTTGACAAAATAAACTTTCTTTTTTTGAAGAGTCAATTTTGAAAAGCCAAAACTTTTTTATCTTTTGAAGAGCAAATTTTGAAAAGCCAACACCCTTCCTTTTTTTGAAAAGCAAATTTTGAAGAGCCAAAATCCATTCATTTTTTGAAGAGCCATGACTCATTTCTTTTTGAAGAGCCAAGGCCCTTTTTTTTTTTTTTTTTTTTTGAAGAGCCAATTTTGAAGATTCAAGGCCCATTTCTTTTTTTTTGAAGATCCAATTTTCCTAAAACTGCTAAATTTTCTGAATAAGAAAAATGCAGAAAAAGATTTTTGAATAGGTCTAAAATAATTTGGCTAAAACGGGTGTAAGGTTGGAATTAAAGCTTAAATCTGACTTTTTTACTGAGAAATTCATAAAATAGCATATTCCAATTTTCATCATCTAGTGATCAATAAAAAGCGCCCAAGTCTTAAGACCGATCAAAATGGAATATCTACAATTCTATATATAATTATATAATAGGTAATAATTCATAGAATTGTGGTGCGCTTGTTGACAACCAAAAGTGGTGTGCTGCAACTTTTTATTATTATTACTATTTATTTTATAATAAATATATAGTAAAATGTATTATTTATACTAAAAAAAATACCCAAAATATGTACAAACAAATAAAATCATGTAAAATTATAAATGCCACAAATTAATGAATTAATAAAATATACTTTAGTCGTCTAAAATAATTTAGCCAAAACGAGTGAAGGTTGGGATTAAAACTTAAATCTAACTTTTCTGGTAAAAAATTCAAAAGAAAACATATTCCAATGTTCATCATCGAGTGTACAGAAGAAAGCGTCCAAGTCTTAAGGCCGGTCAAAATAAGGTTTCTACTCATAATCATTGCTTTCATTCCCTTTCTCTCTTGCCAAACATCATATTTTCAGAGTTTTATTGTGTATAAATATGTGATTTAGATTGTAAAAGTGGAAGGTTGAGCCTCTATTTCTTATAATTCTTTTTCAAAATATGTAAAATAAATATGTGATACAAATATGTGATTTAGGTTGTTAAAACTGATTGATTGAGTCAGCTAATGTAATTTTGTTACTAATTATATTATATTATAATATATATTTTTAGTGCGATGGTGGGTGAAACCATCATGCACATCTCTCTCAAATGTATGAATTTATATATATAATTTATTAATTATATTATATTTATCACAAAATGATAAAAGAAAAGAAAAATAAAAAGAAACAAAAAAATTGTCTGAGGTCCTTCCACCAAGTGGTTTATACCCTTCTATCACTACTCAACAGTGGTATCAGAGCTATTCCACTTCCAACAATAGTATCAGAGCTAGTTCGGGGCAATTTTTGAAGAAACTGAACATAGTTTCAAATTTGTCAAGATTTTGAAGGTGTTGAAATCAAGATTTGAATATAGCAAAGGATTTGCATCGACTAGAGGAGTCTAGACCCACCAACTAGAATAGCCAAAAAGTAACCAAAGTTTGCTAATAATTGTGACATCCAGAAACTAAAACTTTTCAAAGTTGTCGAAATTCAGTTTTGAGTATACCAAATTGAAGTACTCGTCAAGAGGATTATAACGACATAAAAATCAAGCAAATCAAAGCTAAAACGATGCCATACGAGCCACTAAAATATATTTTATTAGTTCATTAATTTGTAGTATTATATAACAAAAATGAGTGAGACCCCCACCACAGTGAATGTTGATTGGTCCAAATTTATTTATTTATTTATTAATTTTTTTTGTCCTTCTCTCTTTGACCCCCACGTGTATGTAGGGGTGGTGGGGGTCACCCCCAAGTGGGGGTCTGTATCAGTTTTGATCATATAATTTTATATACATGTACATATTTTGTGTGTTTTATATAAATTGTTAAAAATAATGTATTTTAGATATTTTATACTAATTTATAAAATAATAAAAATCTTTCGGTGGAGAAATCCACTCACCCACTCAAATTAAAGAGAATAAAAGAAAGGAAATAAAAGAGAAATGAAAGAAGAAGATGGAAGATGTCGGCCATCTATCTCATAATGCACCATGATGCATTTCTTTTCTTTTTTTAATATTATATATATAAATAAATATTTTATTATTTTCTTTTGGTTTTTAGATTCTATAAATAGAAGTGAAAGACTTTGGCAGGGAAGAGAGAGTGGGAAAAAATAGGGGTTGTTTGGGATGTCCTAAATAAGTGCACTTTTTGAGTTTTTGGACTAAAAAGTTGAGGAAAAAAATATGATTGTTTGGGATAACTTTTTGGCTTTTTACGAAAAAAATGTGTATTAAAAAATTGAATAAATTAGTGTACAGGGGAAGCTCAAGATAGAATAGGCAATACGGTAGATGTCCTAGCTGCCAGCATGTGCAGAGTAGTATATAGGAGATGGTTGCCTCCTTTTCGGGCATTGAATTGGATGGTGTTGTTAGCCCGTGGAGGTCTACCACGGGTCCCATTTTGCTAATCGAAACCGTTCAATGTGTAGAACTCGTCGAGTACTATATGTTGGTAAAAAAAATCACGTTGATCGAATATCGATAGCTATTTGATCGGATTAATTTTTTTATCAACCGTTAACTATAACACCATCCATTTTTTATACAAAACTGAATTGATCATGTAGTTAGCGATATCCGATCAATTTGATTTTTTACAGGCATATAGTACTCGATGATTTCTACACATTAATGATTTAGATTATCAAAACGGGACCCGTGATGGGCCCCAACGGGCCGAACAACACTATCTTGTTTGCTTCTCAGCCTATTCCCTTTGTACAAATGGTGGGCAGCTAAAGTACAACTCACGTGACATGTGAGTTGTACTTTTTTTTTGTAAAATAAATTTTTTTATACTTTTTTGGTGAATAGTGATAAATTTTTAACTTTTTGGCTTTTTGGCTTTTTTGAGGTATGCCAAACCAGCCCTAGGAGAAAGAAAGAAAGAAAGAAAGAAAAAAAAAAAAAAGGACTTTGCTTCAAAAAAAATCTTGGGGGAAATGAATTGATTGTCAAAATCAAAAGTTTCAATAAACTTTTCTATCCACTTATATATACCATCAAAAACTCATTAAAGCTAAGTTGAAACTTCTTTTTTAGATTTCAAAGCATACTCTATAGCCCTGAGAGTGCTAGGAAGAGAGTTTGTTATTTCAAATCATTTTCTTTTAAGGGTAAATTTCTAGAAATATACTCACTGCTTTCATTCTCTTTCTCTCTTGCCAAACATCCTATTTTCAAAGCTTTATTGTGTTTAAATATGTGATATTTCAGATTATGTAACATAAATATCATAAATATGTAATACAAATATGTGATTGACGTTGTTAAAAATGGTTGACTAAGCGACAAAATGTAATTTCTTTAATAATTATATTGTAATATATATTTTTGGTGCGGTAGTGAGTAAACCACTACGCATATCTTTCTCAAATGTATATATATATTATTTATTAATTATATTATATATATATCATAAAATGAAAAAATAAAAGAAAAATAAAAACAAACATAAAAGTTGACTGAGGTCCTTCCACCAAGTGGTTTATACCCCTACCCACTACTCAACAGTAGTATCAGAGCTATCCTACTTCAAACAGTAGTATTAGAGCCAGTTCAAGACAATTTTTGAAGAAATAGAGCATAGTTTCAAATTTGTCCAAATTTCAAAGGTGTTGAAATCAAGATTTGAATATACTGTAAACACTCCATTTTGACCGACCCTAAGACTTGGGCACTTTCTTTTGATTACTTGATGATGAAATTCAAAATGTGTTTCTCACAAAATCCTCAGTAAAAGAGATATATTTTGAGTTTTTTTTCACAACTTTATGTTGGAACAATCTTCTGTGTAAATAAAATAAATTGAAAATAATTCAAACAAAATAAAATAAACTTACAGAAATTATTTTGTTGAACTAAATCAATAATTAAAGACCAAGTCAAGTGTGTGACACTCTGTCCTTAAGACAGATTCGCCTCGCTACGGTGCTTACGGTTGAGTAGCGTCTATCTCCCAAGATACACTGATCTTCACAAACTTGTAGTAGCACTCCACACAAATTTGTATGGCGAACTAAAACTTTGTGTTCTTATACTCTCTTTATTTTAATTCTAAAACTAGAATGTATAGAAATGCAAACAAAAATAGTTTGGACAGCAAATAGAAAGTTAGAGACTGGATTTTTCGGATCCCAACACTGCTGGAATGAATTGTATTTATAGGCAAACAAAATGATCCGAACAGGCACAAAACATGTAATGAACAAGTGTAGTATGGACTGAACAGGTGCACCACTAATTCAAACATTTGATTTGACCGTTCCAACTTGGAACATATTTTCCAAATTAATTGAAAATAGTACCGTTGGAGCCGTTGGTGGAATAGTCAAACCTGATGGAACTTAATTTATTTAAACTATTGAAATATATATATATATATATATAACTATTTGAATAGTTTAATCATTTTTAGGAAACCACTTAAGGAAACCAAAAAATAAATTTAGAATTAAATTAAATTCCCACAATAATTTTTATTGAAAAAATTTCAAATGAATTTTATCTAAAAAATTAAAGCTAGACTCGAAAACGATGTCAACTTCCCATTCACTCATAAATGGTTTTGACGTTCTGTCTTCACCGTGTGACTTTCCACGCGGCAAAGAACACTTCACCTCTTCAGACCCGCCCCAAAATACGTTCAGGGCCCACTCAATTTTGGGCTCAAAAATATGCCTATATTAAATCATTTTTTCCAACACTTTAAGCCTATTTTGGTCAACTACTTGAGCCCCATTGGACACTCGGAGCGAAGTTGGCCTGAGCGAGCAAAACTGGGCCTTTCCTCCTCTGTTGATTGGCCGGTCGGCCGCCCAAAGGCAGATTGGCCCAGTTTTTGTGTTGGTCTTGGTTGGCACTTCCCAAACCCATTTTTTGACTCATTCATGCATTGAATGCATGTATACTCATCTTCCATTGCCTAGTGTGTGATCCATTGAAGCTAATGCTTCACTTTTGTCTTCCATTAGCTCCATTAGTAGTCCATTTGCTCCATTATCTTCCCTAATGCTTCATTAATCTTCCACTTTGTCTTCCATCATTTCTCCACTTACATGGTCTCTATGAATACATCAGATTGTTGATTTAATGACCCAAAATTTTTCTTTTTAAATAGTTAGTGCAAAATTTAATTGAGCAATATTCAGATTTGACTACTATGTAAAATTCTGTGTAAAAATAGTTCGGTTTTGTTTTTTTTTTTTTTTAAATATAGTTCTTGTTCTCAAAAAATTTTGAAATTTTTATATGTTGTTCCCATATAAGTCAAGCACGTTGGATAACATCTTCAGAATTTATTAATGAGTATTTATCTTATGAAAATTTGCAACTAATTGGTGTTAAGTTTAATTTATAGCAGAAATTGAAAATGAGTTTTGGGTATTTGGACCATGACTTGAGATTTGTTTGTTGGGTCTACTTTGATATATAATTGGGTGATGTTTAGCTTATGGGTGGAAATTTAATTCAAGATCCATGACTTAGATTCAAATTAATTTGAACTTGTTTATGACTCATGTTTAACTGTTTGATCCTTTTTTATTGTGTGATTGGTAGTGACCACCTTGGCAGTTATTATTTTTTTATATATAGGATTATAATAAATATTTAAACGTTGAATTTATGGTGTGTACCATACAGGAAAAAATTATATATTTTTGTAACGAATAAAAAATTGGTGTATATTTCGTAGTGATCAAGAGATAATATTTTGTGGTGTACAAAAATATCATATTTTGTGGTGAGAAAAATTATATCATTTTATAATTTATATTATAAAATTTTGAAGGTATTATTACCATATATTTTGTATTGAATTGTGTGATGTTAGGTTGGGTGTCGTGGGGAAACGAACCCACGTGGGGTTGTCCCCCACGCCCTTCTCCCTTCTCTTCTTTCCTTCTTCATTTTGCTTTTCTTTTTTTTTTCTTGAGCAGAGAGCTTAGCTCTCTCTCTCTCTCTCTCTCTCTCTCTCTCTCTCTTTGTTCTCCATTGTTGTTCAATCTTTGAGCTTCAAATGGGAGTCCTTAGAGTAATATTTTGCAAAAACTTTGTAAATGAAAGTCAGAGAGCTTGTCGTGATCTTCACAATGGTAGTCTCTAATTCATGATTAAGTGAGGTTTCCCTTTCGGCTTTACTCCTCTTCATTATATGAGGTATGGACTTTCTTCATGTTATTACTTTAAAGCTATGTTAGGGATATTTTGAGAACATATATCATTATAGGAGGTATTGCATATATAGATTTCTCAAATTTTTGTTTGGTTAATTTTTGGAAGACAAATTATGTTGAAATGTTAAGAATATTGACATTTTGAGATTGATTTGGGAAAATCATCTTGTATTGATAATTTTGTTAAAAATCTAAAAATAAAATTTATAGTTGTATGGGTTGTATCTACATGATATTATGATTAGATAATTTATTTTGAAAAATATAAAGTTGAAATATTTTTCATCTTTCATTTTGGAATTTATTTTTGAGAAAAATAAATTAATGCTGATGAATATTGTGTAAATTGTTAAGTAGGAATTATAGAGTGGTTTTGGGATTAAAAACTCTAAAAGTGTTGTATTCATGATATTTTATGAATGGTGATATATATTGATGATTAGGTTTTGTTTATTTTTATGAAAATGAAAAGATGAAATGTGGACTTTTGAACTCCTAACCTCAAAAAGTTCACTCTTGGACAATTTCATGATTTTTGATGTAAATATCATGTGATTAATTAATTTTAGAAAAGTTGTGAAAATTATTATCTGTAGAAAGTTTGGAAAGATTGGCTATTTGAGTAAGCTTGGCATGGAATATGGTTGTGTTTGAAAGATGAGGCATGTTATGTTTGGTATTGTTTCTTTTAAGAAACATGAATATAATAAAGTTACAAATTTAGTGGATTAAATTAGTTTGGTTAAAAGTTTATATCTGTTATGGTTAAAAGTGTGTTATTGAGATTATACCACAACTTTTAATGTAAAAAGATGGAAATGGTAATATTCAATAAGTATCAGATATTGGTGAAAATTATTTTGGTTATCTTAGTTGAGGTGGAACAAAGTTGATTGTAAGTTTTGTGTGAGTCAAATAAAAAAATGGGGAAATTGATTATTGGTTTTAATAGTTCGAGTATGCTAATATACTATTTTTGTACATCAAACTCATATATGAGATATTTGAATGGTAAATTAAGGGTTTGGTTAAATTGGGAGTTGATTACCTATAATCTTGCTCTTTAATGTATTTTTCGTATATAAAATTGCATGTGGGTATTTGAAACTAAGAAAGTCCTAATTTGTGAAAAAAAATCCTAAATGTTAATGTTTTGGGAGTTGTTGGATTATTGAGGAAAGATTTTGTATGGTTTTAAAATTGAGGATTGGATTGGAAAACACTTACAAAACTTTTGGAAATGTCGAGTATTGGTTACTCCTTTGAAATGTTGAGTTTAATGCAAAGTTATATAAGTCTTGAAAATTTGTCTTTAATAAATGTGGAATATGGATTGTTTCCAAATGTTGGGAATCATGGGGGAATTCCAAGTTATGGTTACATGTTGGATTATATATCGATGTTGGCTATCAGTAGAGGATTATCATGTTTGCATTTAATGAGGGATTACTTAGAAGGATGAGAAATGTTGAAACTTTGAAATTTTAATATATAGTATGTTATAGATTTGTCTTGAGATGACTAAATTAGAAATGCTGATTAACATGTGAAGACTATAAGAATGTGAATATTATTGTATTATCTCTTGGGATTGTATTATGATATTATATTGATAAAGATATGGAATTTAATCACAATGGAGCATTATGTGATGGAATTGAAATTGGAACTATTCTAATGCATCGTTACATATTGCATTGCCATTCCATTTCATTGTTATCATGGATTTCGAATTGCAATTGAAAACTATTGTTTTGAGAATGAATTGTTTTTGTGAAACAAGATCATTTTGATTTGTTTTGGGTAAATACGTTGGTAAGTCCAGATTGGGGGTGTAGTTTGATATTTTGGTTAAGTTGGCTTGAGTGTCCATGTTGAAAGGCCAAAAACATGCGCGGAGGATGTATCACATGCCTTCCAGTGAGAGACTGGTAAAGTAGGGATTTTATAGTGCTTGATATGCCTACTTCCAGACATCAGCCTAAGGATTACCCTAGTCGTATTTACCACATTGAAATTATTGGATTAATGTGTTTTCAAATTAGCATTGTGCCCAAGATTTGCAAAAGATGAGAAAAATATTTTGAGCATGACATGGCATATACATTCATCTCATAAGACTGTATAAAATGTATTTGATCCTTTGTTAGATGTCATTATGAATTGTTTAATTATTTGATTCAATTGACAATGGGGTAATTGAATAAATTGAAAAGGATGTCATGTTACTATTGAAACATGTTTATTTATTTAAATTAACTAGTTGTGGTTAATTAAATAAATTGGATTTAAGAGATTATGTAATAGAATCATATGATTTTAACATGATATGATTTCACTTATATGTATAAGTATCTTTGTACCTGCATATCTTCTAATGTTTTAATATGAGATTGTTTGGTGAGCTAGTGGTTGCTCACTCCCTACTTGTACATGTGTACAGGGAATGTTTTCAGATTTGAGGATCAAACAACTTGGCATGATTATAAAGTGGTGATGAGCCATACTACTTTTTAATTGTTTCTTTGACTGAGTTTTATGCTTTGTAAAGGACAACGCTTTCTTATTTATTGTAAGCCTTAGGGCATTCCTTTTATTTGTATGTAAATGACGTTGTATAATGAGAGGAAACATGTATATTTAATTATTCATCATTTTATCAAAGAATGAATTGTCATTTGTAAATGGACTTAATTAATGAATATTGGCAATGTTATCCGAGTAATAAAATACAGGGCGTGACAACTTGGTATTAGAGCTACTGGGTTTGAATACCTTGGCTCGTGGGAAGTGGTTGACCACAATTGGGCTTACCTCGTGATTGTGTGCAACATTTGCATTCTGTGTGATAACATGCTTATGTGCTAAAATGTTATATGCCTATGTGGGCATGGCATTGAGTCTCGAGGATGTTATGTTGGGTACAAAAAATTTCTTAGAAATCTCATTGGAAATGCGCTTGATCAATGTGATTTTTCATATGAGTTCTAAAAGGATTTCTAGAACGACTAACCGTCTTCGTAGTGGCAACCCGTTATTTGTTACGTGGTTAGGTGATTTTATGCTACTTGATGTACATATGTTGAGTTTCATGTTGGAACATGAGAATGTACCTCAGTGGGAGGTCTTGATGCTAAATGTTACGAATGCTATATATATGGCCTTACATAATTGTGAAATTGTTCTATTCAGTTGATTATGTGTGGAGTTAGTCTTGAACCTTGGTTTGTATACCCTTGTGTTTATTTTAAAAGAGGCGTCGCCTCGACATGGTAGGATTGTGAATGGTGGTAAGGGATGTATTTACCTGAAAATGTTTATTGTTTTGAGATTTGGTTGTAAAATTTGTAAAGTGCAAACTATGTATAGTTTAAAGACAAGATTTGAAATAAACAATATTCATAATTGTTGTTATCCTTATTTATTTATTTATTACATCCCTGGGTGTCTAAGGGGGGTGTCCGACACTCACTGGTAAAAGAATTATCTTAAAGGGAATGAGTAGTATTTTGACGCATGATTATGTTTTCTTTTAGGAACATTTTGTGTCTGGTTGGTTAGTCTAGTGGTTTCCAAATGGAGTCTTGGAATGACTCTACAAGTGTGATAGTTTGGCAGTGTAATCTAGATTTTAAATTGTTTTGGCCCGTGGACCATTTGGAATGGTAGTTGGTTTCATCTTTGTGTAATTTGGGTAGCTTTGAGAACTAGGTTCTTTTTTCCTTGCAATTGGGTGAGTTAGAATGAATTATGGGCTTGTTTGCTAAACCTTGGAGGGTGCTTCCTTGTGCTTAATGCGTGATAAGTCCTAGAAGAGAAGTAGGATCTCTTGTTGGTTGGCCAAGGGAATGGCACTGTTGTTTTAAGTATCCTGTGAGTTGTCTTAGTCGAATCATGATTGCATTCAGGATGAACCTTGTGAGTCACCGTAATACTAGTATAGAGTTTGTGTTGTGATTCAGAGTAAATATCTTGGAAGTTGAGTTGAATTAGCTTTTAGCTTAAGGGCCATGTATAGTTTGGGTGTTTATCTAGTTGTGTTGAATCTTGCTTAGACTTAAGGTATATTGTTGAAACCATTTTGTAAACTTCACATCGGAGTAGAACTTTTAATATTGATTTGTAACCTTTGTTGATGGAAATCCTAGGTTGTCCAAATTGATTTTTATTTTGTTTGGGTTATGGGGTGTGGCATCACCCTAGTGTTGGTAGAGTATTGTCTGTCTTGTGACGGTTATAATCACTATTTGAGTTGGTGGTTAGTGCCAATGTTTTCAAAACCGGACCGGTGAGCGAATTGGAAAAGGGACCGGGTGGCCGGGTCACCGGTTCAACTGTCGGGTCAAAGCGGTCGAACCGTGACGTCATAATTAATATTATATAATTAAAAAATATAACTATAAATTATAAATAAATAAAAATATATATAAATAATCAAATAAAAATAAAAATTATTGCATACTATTTATTAATAATATTTAATAAAGTCATAATTGATTAAAAAAAAAAAGTCACCTATTTTTAAAGAAATGAAATTTTTAAACATTTCCTCCAAACAAATTGATTGAATGCTAGATTTAATTCTGGAGGGAAATGAAATTTTCAACCCTCCCTCTAATCAATATGTTTCAAATAATTTGATTGAATCCCATATAGAATTTTGTAGGTTCTCTTTGAAAAATCTTTTCCTACAAATAGGAATAGACTTTCATAATCTTTCCAAGCTTTCAATGAGACTCTTCCTTATGAGAGGAGACTCTTGAAATAAGAATTTTTAGTTAAATTTTGAAATATATATATAAATATATAAGAAAGAAAGAAAGAAAAGAATTAAAAAAAAGGTTTAAAAAAAAAAAACCAAGCTGACCCTCCTGACCCGATCCGGGTCACCGGTTTTGCCAGTTTGACCACCGGATCACTGGTTTTCACTGATTTTGCTCCCACTCTGGGTTTAGAGGGTTGACCGAACCGGAATAAGGCCCGGTTCCCGGTCCAACCGGTCCGACCGGCCGGTCCGATCCAGGTTTGAAAACATTGGTTAGTGTATTTGAAGAGGCATTGTTTTGTTTTGTTAAGGTCTCGGAGTAGAAATAGTTGCTTTGGCTTTAGGATGCATTGTGCATTAGGCGATGAAAATAGTTCATTGAAGTTGGGTTATCATCAATAAGGTATGATGTCTTGGTGTTCTGAGGAGTCCTTTTGCCAAAATTTTTGTTATGCTTAAGGGATTAGATCCTATTTTGTTGTTTTGGGTTATCGATGTGGATAGAAGAATCACTTAATGGTTTATACAAGTAAGGGTTTTTATAATCAATTGTTGTGCAAATATAATGGTTTAGTTCGTTACCAGTGTGACTTGTTGAGGCTCATGTAGTAGTTAAAGAATTTTTGTTGATGCATTGGTAAGTAACTGAGTGAGTTTGTGGGTGACTGCAGGATGCATTACATTACTTGAGTCTAAATTTCAAGAATGAAATTTCTTTAAGGAGGGTAGGTAGTAATGACCCAAATTTTTATTTTTAAATAATCAGTGCATAATTTAATTGTGCAATATTCGAATTTGACTACTATGTAAAATTTTGTGTAAAAATAGTTCAGTTTTTTTTTTTTTTAAATATAGTTCGCGTTCTCAGAAAATTTTGAAATTTTTATGTGTTGTTCCCATATAAGTCAAGCACGTTGGATAAAAATGTCAGAATTTATTGATGAGTATTTATTTTATGAAAAATCGCAGACTAATTGGTGTTCACTTTAATTTATAGCATAAATGAAAATGAGTTCTATGTATTTGGACTATGATTTGAGATTAATTTGCTGGGTCTACTTTGATATATAATTGGGTGATGTTTAGCATATGGGTGGGAATTTAATTCAAGACCCATGACTTAGATTCAATTTAATTTAAACTTGTGTATGACTCATGTGTAACTGTTTGATCCTTTTTAATTGTGTGATTGGTAGTGATCACCTTGGTAGTTGTTTATATATATATATATAGGATTATAATAAATATTTGAAGGTTAAATTTATAGTGTGTACCATACGGTGAAAAATTATATATTTTTGTCATGAATAAAAAATCGGTGTATATTTCGTAGTGAGCAAAAGATTATATTTTGTTGTGTACAAAAATATCATATTTTGTGGTAAGAAAAATTATATCATTTTATAATTTATATTATAAAATTTTGAAGGTATTATTACCATATATTTTGTATTGAATTGTGTGATGTTAGGTTGGGTGCCGTGGGGAAACGAACCCACTTGGGGTTGTCTCCCACGCCCTTCTCCCTTCTCTTCTTTCCTTCTTCATTTTGCTTTTCTTTTTTTTTCTTGAGCAGAGAGCTCAACTCTCTCTCTCTCTTTTTGTTCTCCATTGTTGTTCAATCTTTGAGCTTCAAATAAGAGTCCTTAAAGTGAGATTTTGCAAAAATTTTGTAAATGAAAGTTGGAGAGCTCGACGTGATCTTCGCAATGGTAGCCTCGGATTCATGATCTGGCGAGATTTCCTTTTCGGTTTTACTCCTCTTCTTTATATGAGGTATGTACTTTCTTCATATTATTACTTTAAATCTATGTCAGGGATATTTTGAGAACATATATCATTATAAGAGGTATTGCATATATATATATTTCTCAAATTTTTGTTTGGTTAATTTTTGGAAGACAAATTATGTTAAAATAGTAAGAATATTGGTATTTTGAGATTGATTTGGGAAAATCATCTTGTGTTGATAATTTTGTCAAAAATTTGAAAATAAAATTTATAGTTGTATGGGTTGTATTTACATCATATTATGATTAGATAATTTATTTTGAGAAATATAAAGTTGAAATATTTTTAATCTTTGATTTTGGAATTTATTTTTGAGAAAAATAAATTAATGTTGATGAATATTGTGTAAATTGTTAATTAGGAATTATAAGTGTTGATGGTTAGATTTTGTTCATTTTTGTGAAAATGAAAAGATGAAATGTGGACTTTTTAACTCTTAACCTCAAAAAGTTTATTCTTGGACAATTTCATGATTTTTTATGTAAATATCATGTGATTAATTAATTTTAGAAAAGTTGTGCAAATTATTATTTGTAGAGAGTTGGGAAAGATTGGCTATTTGAGTAGCTTGGCATGAAATATAGTTGTGTTTGAAAGATGAGGCATGTTAAGTTATGTTTAGTATTGTTTCTTATGAGAAACATGAATATAATAAACTTACTAATTTAGTGGATTAAATTAGTTTGGTTAAAAGTTTATATCCGTTATGGTTAAAAGTGTGTTATTGAGATTAATATAATAGGATAGAAATGGTAATATTCAATATGTATGAGATATTGGTGAAAATTGTTTTAGTTATCTTAGTTGACGTGGAACAAAGTTGATTGTAAATTTTGTGTGAGTAAAAAAAAAAAAAAAAAGGGAAATTGATTATTGGTTATAATAGTTCGAGTATGCTAATATGCTATTTTTATACATCAAACTCATATATGAGATATTTGAATGGTAAATTGAGGGTTTGGTTAAATTGGAAGTTGATTACCTATAATCTTGCTCTTTAATGTATTTTCTGTATATAAAATTGCATATGCGTATTTGAAAGTGAGAAAGTCCCAATTTGTTAAAAAAATCCTAAATGTTAATGTTTTGGGAGTTGGATTATTGAGGAAAGATTTTGTTTGGTTTTAAAATTGAGAATTTGATTGGAAAACACTTATGAAACTTTTGGAAATGCTGAGTATTAGTCACTCCTTTGAAATGTTGAGTTTAATGGAAAGTTATATAAGTCTTGAAAATTTGTCTTTAATAAATGTGAAATATGGATTGTTTCCAAACGTTGGGAATCATGGAAGAATTCCAAGTTATGGTTGCATGTTTAATTATATATCGATGTTGTTATCCTTTTAATTCATACATTAGAGATAATTGTTTTGGCTATCGGTGGAGGATTATCACGTTTGCATTTAATGAGAGATTTCTCAGAAGGTTGAGAAATGTTGAAACTTTGAAATTTTAATATATAGTATGTTATAGATTTGTCTTGAGATGACTAAATTGGAAATGCTGATTAACATGTGAAGACTATAAGAATGTGGATATTATTGTATTATCTCTTGGGATTATATTATGATATTATATTGATAGAGATATGAAATTTGATCATAATGGAGCATTGTGTGATGGAATTGAAATTGGAACTATTCTAATGCATCGTTACATATTGCATTGCCATTTCATTTCATTGTTATCATGGATTTCGAATTGCAATTAAAAACGATTGTTTTGAGAATGAATTGTCTTTGTGAAACAAGATCATTTTGATTTGTTTTGGGTAAATACGTTGGTAACCTTGGATATGGGGTGTAGTTTGATATTTTGGTTAAGTTGGCCTAAGTGTCCATGTTGAAAAGCCGAAAACACGTGCGAAGAAGGTACCATGTGCCTTCCGGTGAGAGACCTGTAAAGTAGGGATTTGATAGTGCTTGATATGCCTACTTGCAAAAACCAGCCTATGGATTACCTGAGTCGTATTTACCACCTTGAAATTGTTGGATTAATATGTTTTCAAATTAGCATTGTGCACAAGATTTTCAAAAGATGAGAAAAATATTTTAAGCATAACATGACATATGCATTCATCTCATAAGACTGTATAAAATGTATTTGATGCTTTGTTAGATGTCATTATGAATTGTTTAATTATTTGATTTAATTGACAATGGGATAATTGAATAAATTGAAAAGGATGTCCTCTTGCTATTGAAGCATATTTATTTATTTAAGTTAACTAGTTGTGATTAATTAAATAAATTGGATTTAAGAGATTATGTAATAGAATGATATGGTTTTAACATGATATGATTTCACTTATATGCATGAGTATCTTTGTACCCGCATGTCTTCTAATGTTATAATATGAGATTGTTTGGTGAGCTAGTGGTTGCTCACTCCTTACCTGTACATGTGTATAAGGAATGTTTTCAGATTTGAGGATCAAACAACTTGGCATGGTTGTAAAGTGGTGATGAGCCGTAGTGTTTTTTAAATGTTTCTTTAGCTAAGTTCTATGCTTTGTAAAGGGCAACGCTCTCTTATTTATTGAAAGCCTCAGGGCATTCCTTTTATTTGTATGTAAATGACATTGTTGTATAACAAGAGGGAACATGTATATTTAATTATTCATCATTTCATCAAATGATGAATTGTCATTTGTAAATGGACTTAATTAATGAATATTCATAATGTTATCCGAGTAATAAAATACGGGGCGTGATAGTTGAGAGGAGAGAAAGGATAGATTGAGGAAGGAAGGTTAGAGATAGAGGAAAAGAAAGTTTAAGCTTTGAATTCAAGAGTTAGCCAAAACTGAGTGTTAATTGTGACCTTTCATTTCTCAAGCTACATTATATCTCATCATCTATTACAAAAAGTCATCCAAGTCATGTTATTGTAGTCAAATTCTAGAGCTTTGATCAAAAAGAGAGTAGTTCGTGTGAAGTTCCAAGTGATCATACACTTGTTCAAAACCATTATCCTAGCTCAAATTCCAAGCTCTTGAATTGAGGCTTAAGAACGTAATTCACAACCTTGAGGGTGATCAAGAGGAAGTTTGGAAATCAAGAAGTTCACTCTTTCTTTGGAATGTGAATTTTCAATTCTTTCATTTTCTTGCATTTTCTATCTCAAATTCATTTTCTTGCTTTTGGTTCATATTGTTTTGTTGTAATCTAACCAGAAACGGTTAGTTTTCAATTCTTTCGTTTTCTTGCTATTCTATCTCATATTCATTTTCTTGCTTTCATTTCATATTGTTTTGTTGTAAAGTGGTTAGTTTTCAATTCTTTCATGTTCTTGCACTTTTTATCTTATATTCATTTTCTTGTTTTAAGTTGTATGTTTGTTTTTATTGTAATCTAACCGGATGTAGTTATTTGAACCACCTATACATTCCTTGCTTGTTCTTTTCTCAATTTTACAAGAAGACAACTTTTGCTAGGCCTAGTTAGCCAGTCGGCTAACGCCTTTTGGATGGAACGGAGTATTCTTTCGGCGTTGAGCATACCAACTTCTGGTCACCGAGGTGTGGAAGCTATTTTTTTTTTTTTAATTTTCATTTGAGAGTTTTGTGAGGTTTTCATTTTGTTGTAATATTCTCTCTCTCTCATTTGGTTTGTAATTATTCTTTCAAGTGTTATAATAATTTCTCGCCCTATTTCTTTCTATTTCATTCTTTTACTTGCTTTCCTTATTTGTGCATAAGCATCATATTTTGTTTTTGATCGTATCTATGCTTTGCATCCATGTTTCATACGTCTTGATTCGGCTAAGTTTGCATTGGTGGATTTATTCAATTTCTATGTGCGATTATGTGCGCTACTTCATGTTCTTGAGATGATTCACATGTCATATATTAAAAACCAAATCTTTAGTTGCATCTCATGTGTGAATTGCATTAGGATTTTGTATATAAGATCACGCATATTTCGCTAACTTTGTTTTGTAGCTATTCACGGGATGTCAGTAAACAAGTAAATTTTTATACTTTAGCATCCCGCTTATGTATGTTTTTCTTACTATGTTTAGCATTCTACCATGTGGCTATTTGCTTACTTGATATAATTGTATGAATGTCGGTGGATGGAGGTTGTATCGCTTAATTTGGAATGATGTTGGTTTTCATGTAAACTTTAGGATTTATCTAATAATCAGAACATAAATATATAAAGAACATAAAATTCATATCATGGTTTAGTAGAGGCCAATCTTTCATCGGGTGAGGGGGGTGCTCAATTAATGACCTTCTCCTCTCATACCTAAGGTTCTGAGCCAAACATCTTTGGCTACGATGAACTGTGACCTTGGAACGAGTCATGAGTTTTCTAATTTTCTCAAAATATTAGGTGGCAATAATAAGATTTGATAATGTAGTCCATTTTTGGTAAATATTTTGTATTAAAATGGATTTTTCATAAAAGTTACCAAATCTAGACCCTCATTTATGTTTCATATTGCACTAGTGAGACTAGATCAAAGAAGTCGAGAGTCTGAACTGTTTAACGCACACGAGTACCCCCCAGGATGTTATAATTTTTGGGGACTCTACTGGGTACTTTATGAAACCTTGATTCAAACTCCATGATATGACTTTTATTTTCAATTATATGTTCATTGCATTGCATGCATTGACGCACTTAAAGCCCCTGTGTTGCCCAAATACCAGTGGGAGCACAGGCAAACTTTCTGTGACACTATAGCTATCTCTACATTACTTTTGAGGCCTTGTGTTATAACCATTTGAGATCTGTCAGAAAGGTAGCTTTGCTATCTAAGGTTCTCAGACTTCGAAAAGAGGCTACATTGACTCTTTTGACTTCTTGGGATCTTCATTGGTTATGACCCAAAGGACTCTTTGGTAACATCACCTTAACTTGAAACCCTAGAGTAGAGCCAACCTTGTACATATAGTGAGCTATAGTACCTTCCAAAATCAGGACAGGATGCTCTCCCATTTCTAGGATATATGATGTCGCTTGTTTGAATAGTGAAGCCCTAGCCCCGATAGGGGTATTTGTTCTCTTTTCTGTTATATGTTATATGCAATGTATGGGATCTATACAAGGCTTCTCAGATTTAGTCATTTGGGGATTTCAATCTATGGGATTGATTTCAAATTTTAGCATGATTTAACAATAATCAGTTAAGCCAACATGCAACTGAAATTTGATTAGGGGTTCTGTTTTATTTTTTCCAAGGTAGTTGGGCACCATAGCTTTAGAACAGTCACATATCCCCCAAGTTTTGTGGACTTGCGTTGGTAGACTCTGTAAGACTACAGATTTGGTTCAAGGACAACCTATCACGCCCCAATTTTTAATTACTTGGAAACATTACCAAAAGCCTTTAGTTTAGGTCTTCTTTTTTTTTAAGAATATTTATTACCCTTGAGTAATAGAAAACAAAATAATACATGTTCTCCCTCTCAATGAATACCACAATAACAATAACAAATGCCAAGCTTCCACTACGGAGTTACAAATAAATCATTACAAACATCAATGTACAATATTCATTTCTTTCATATCTACGATGAAATTACACATAAAAGATACATGGACTCCATACTCTTTAACTAATGAATCCGAATTTCTCTTCCTGTAAAAAAAAAAATTGAAACAACAAAGGATGAGCACAATTGCCCAGTAGGAATCTCATAGTTCTACAACAATAACTCACACACAGATAGAAATGATCATGTATGCAGGGTGATACCATATAGTGAGGTGACGTTTCGTAATTTCAAAATATTATAAGTAGAGTACCTTTATCTCAAAATGTATTTGAACATTTAAAGAAAACTCTCAGTCATAAAAAATATCCCTCATCATCAGAAAAACCATAAATCCTTTTTGAAAACAAATATGCTTAAGTAACAACATCATTTTAGATTATTAACCCAATTCCAAAGTATTCCTCATTTCATTTCCATTTACCTTTTTATTATTCATAATTATTATAACTCCATAACCTCAAAGTTTAAGTTCCCTTAATATTCCAAAAATAACCCTCATACACTCCATTCTCACTTGTCTATCACATCCACATTTGCATTATCAATCATAATTCAACATAACACAAGAATAATAAACCCATTTAATTCAATTTCTCAATTAATTACAAAACAAAACTCTTAATCTTTCCTTATAGATACCAACAACCCGGTGAGTTCATTATCACTAACCCCTTATCCAATTACTATTTCATTATCCATTCTTTTCAAATAATTTCGATATGCATCCTCCTTCCATACCAAAGTACACATCAAATTGTAATTTCATAAGTTCTTCACAATTCACACATATTATCACCGACACAACACATTTCTCAACACATTCTACCTTTTGCCGACTTGACACGGTAGGATAACGGGCACCCAACTCATAACACCTTCCACCTTTTGCCGACTATTATACGGTGGGAAATGAACTCCCAAAAACCATTTTCAACTTTAAAAACTATCCCCACATTTGCAGATTATTATACGACAGGAAATGGGCACCCAAAAACATTTTCAAAACCATTCGTTTTTCCACTTTTGTCGGCTACAATATGGCAGGACTTTGTGGACACCCAAAAATCATTTTTCCACTTTTGTCGGCTATTATACGGCGAGACTGTGTGAACACCCAAAAATCATTTTTTCTCACATTTGTCCAACGATAAGCCTAGATAGGGCAATTGGGCACCTTTTCAACTCCCCGCGCGGGTTCCAACATAACACAACACCACCCAACACAAGTCAACCCAACTCAACACAACCCAACACAACTCAACTCAACTCAACTTAACACAACTCAACACAACCCAACACAACTCAACACACTCAACACCAAACAATGCAATTCAACATAATTCGATGCAAGTTCAACATAGCTCAATGCAATTCAACATATTTCAATGCAATCTCTTAAACCTTAACTTCATTATTTCATCACAAAATTCATATCATCCATACCATTAACAATTTCTTCCCCCAAAACTTTGTTTCATATTATCACATAATTCAAAATATCAACAATAAGGGTTCAATTGTAACTTTTACATAAATTTCCACATTTTCAAAATTCAATTAAACTTGTATATGTTCAATTTAACACCTCAATTTCATGATATTACTTTCAATTTAAGCAAAACCATCATCTATCTTCATCTACCAAGCTAGGGTTTTAAGAGAACTTAAAGTTTTTCATTCAAACACTTTTTATTCCAACTCTTTTATTAATTATACACCCAAATTCCTAAGCCCATAATCATAACCCAACTAGTAAACCCTAACATTTCAAACCCTAAACCCCTAATCTCATGATTTATCACAATATACGTAAAATATAAATTTTGTATTTGTATAAGGAAAATACCACAAATATATCTATAAATGAGAGT
This sequence comes from Camellia lanceoleosa, assembly GCA_025200525.1. NCBI lineage: Eukaryota > Viridiplantae > Streptophyta > Magnoliopsida > Ericales > Theaceae > Camellia > Camellia lanceoleosa. The sequence goes on from CM045762.1 coordinate 60,837,645, forward strand.
ATTGAAGGACAACTAGAAACCCCTACCTCATGGATCAAGTAAGAAAGCAAAGCTCTGAGAATAATCCTTCACAAATCCAAATTTCAATATGAAGAAAAGTAAGATCTTCAAGCCTTCTTCACTTTTTGATAAGAAATCTTGGCCAAATCTTTGAGAAATGGAACGTATTTGGGTAAAAAATCTAGGGTTTTTCGGACTTAAGATGAGAGGAAGGAAGAAAGAAAAGAAAAATGGAGAAAATGATCTAGAAAATCACTTTTTAAACTGTTGAATTCCCGCAGTCCGCTCGAGCGCCACTTTCTGTGCTCGAGCGCATTTGCTTCCAGCGCTGATACTAAAACTTCAAACGAGCATAACTCTCTCATCCGGACTTTGTTTTAGGTTAGTCTTATGTCCAAATCGAAGCCCCGGAAACAAGCTTTCCAATGGTTATAGCCTCACACCCAAATTCAAAGTGTGGAAAAAGAAAAGGGAAAAAGAGGGATGGCTGTTCGTACAGAACTTACCTGAGTCAAAGTTTTTGGTCTAATCTTACTCAACCATCATGTTACCACTTCAATCAATGTCCCAAAATAAAACATGAAGGCTCCAAAAACAATAATAAAAATGTCAAGAGCAACCCCACTAGTCCCAAAAATTCAGACTCAACCAGCAGTCACTCAAGCATCCAATCTTGCGCTCGAGCAAACGGACTAACCAAGTCGACCACTTAAGCGACCATTCCTCCGCCCAAGCAGAAATTCACAACTCTCAGAATCTCGTACAGATCGCAAAAGTACTAGAAGCTTCACGAGACCGCTTGAGCGAAGGGAAAAATTCTGGGGTGTTGCACTGCTAGTGTTAGTGGTAACACGAAGAAGAAAAGCAAAAGTCTCAGCAACTGTTTAGAGTACCCCTTCTTCACCAGCTAGATCATTTCCACTCAGTTCATCAGTATCAGTGATGGCTCAGGTTCCGTAAATATAGTGGACATGTTGTTGGCCCTTCAATGAAGTTTGGATGCTATGACCAATACAGTGGCCACCCATGGTGATGCTCTTGCTAAATTGAGACACCTATCTAGGGCATCCACTACTTAACCACCTCTAGTGGCTCATCCAATCCCACCTCCACCAGCTGAGGAATTTCCTGAACCTAACTTGCCAAAAGACTTAAGGGTTCCTACACAATCATCGGGAGGACCTTTTCCCCTTCTAAAACCAACGAGAGGGCTTTTTTCCCTGGAAACAAATGAGTTTGATCTAACTATGTTGAAACTGGCCAAGTTGGAGAAAATGTTTAAAAGGTCGCAGAGAATCAACTCTATTCCAAATATTGAAGATGGATACACAGAAACAACTATCAAATTGCCGGAACGGTTTAAAATGCCACACATTGACAGGTTTGATGGAGCCGGTGACCCTATGGTCCACATTTGCCTCTTCTCAGATATCCTAAAACCCATGGATTGGACTCAGCCTCAAAAACTTTCCTTGTTTGGAAGAACTTTATCTGGTGTAGTTGTCATTTGGTCTGCTAAATTAGAAGATTCGGTGAAACAAAGTTGGGAAGAATTGACTGAGGCTTTTGTTACCCAATATGCTTACAACAGCCAGATTAAAATAACCACTCGGGAATTAGAAGCAACCTGACAGGAACCTAATGAAGGTTTTGTAGCCTTCATTACTAGATGGAGGGCCAAGGCGGCAATGATGACTAACAGACCACCGGAGAAAGATCAAATCCGCATGGTAGTAAGAAATCTACATGAAAAAATATTGCAGAAAATGATAGTTCTTCCACTTTTCACTTTCAAAGAGTTGCATGACATGGACGTTCAGACAAAGGATGCTATCAAGTAGGAAATTATAGTGGATGACAAAGAACCGGTATGAAAGACATGCCACCAGTAGTAACATGGCACAGAAACCTTCTAAAGTCAACTCAGTCACTACCACCACCACCAAAATAGCCGACCCCTTTGCTAACACTGGTCCACAAGCAACAAACTCAGCCTGAACCTCAAACAGAACCTTCAACCCACTCCATATGTCCCTTACCAAAGCTATGAAGATCTTGGTAGAAAGAGGGAATCTCAAACCTCTTGTCCCACGACCTCTTCCAGATCCTTTCCTAGCCAAACATGACCCTACCAAATACTATGCCTTCCACCAACAACCTAGACACAATACTAATCGTTCCCAATGTCACTACCAACCCGTTGCCACCCCACGACAAAGCCCCACCACCTCCTCGTCTCAACTTTATCCATACTATCACCCACCTTTAACCACAGCATCTACATCACACCCTCTCATCTACCTAAACCCAAGGTACACATTCTTGAGAGCACTAATCTGTGCATGATGGATGCACCTCTAACCTAGCCAAAACCCGAGAATCCTATAGTGGTAGTGGTAAAAGTCAAAGAGGAAACAACCGAAGTACCTGTGGTTGAGACTGGAAAACTATCGAAGGAAGAACACAATCCTAACTAGTATATCATACCCATTGGTCAATTGAAGCCTGAGGTTGTTCTGCTTGACTCATTTTCTATCAATGTTGTTAAAGAAGATGTACTTGAACATGGGTTGAAAGACTTGGCCAATTTCCAGTTCTTTGAAGAATTAGACCTTGGAAATGTGCAGATATGATGCTGGGATCTGAGAAATTCCAATGCCAATCATGGTTGGTCAAGCAGTAGCTAAGTTTTTGATGAAGAAACTGAGAGAAAAAGAGGATGAACCAAAAATTGACACCAAAAAATCTGATGACAATAGTAAAGGAAAGGGTTCCCAAGAGAAAGAAGAAGAATTAGAAAGCCAACCAGAGTATACCATGGGAATGATTCGAGCAGAGCCTGATAATTGCCTTTTGGTCAATGAAGGCGAATGGTGGGATGATAATGACTTGCAGCTCGCTCACACTGACAATGAATGGGTAAGCAATGTGCCTGACAAGACCTGGTACTCAAAAGAAATTGATTATTTGACTAGGAGTGGGCGTTACTTCAAGCCTCCACACCTAAAACGAGGAGAGTCCTAGGACAAAGACAAAGAAGTTGAGAAAGAGAAAGAGCAAGAAGTGGAAGAAGACCTGGTTCTAAAACTGTTGAAAAAGATCTAGACAAACATCTCTATCTAGGGGCTTCTCATGGTTTCTCGAGAGACCGACAAGTAATGTTGTTAGCTTAAGCAAGGCTAAGCTGTCAATTGACACAACTCTAGAACAACTGGCGTCGCTAATCACCCCAAGAGAAACAACTTCTATAATGGCCTTCTCTCACAAAGAGCTGCCACCGGAAGGATCAAGACACAATAAGCCTCTATATCTGTCACTGGAGTGTAGAAAGAAATGGATCCCGATCATTTCATGCCTACTACTCAGTTGATTCGGGCTTATGATAATACTAGTCGGGAGGTTATGGAGACAGTCAAAGTGAAAATAATAGCGGGTCCATTTGAACACGAAGCTGAATTTCATGTCATGGATGTTCTCGCAACATTCAACTTACTATTGGGAAGGCCCTGGCTCCATCAGATGAAAGCTGTATCATCCATGCTACATCAACTGGTAAAATACCCATATGACGGAGTAGTTGCCATTATCTTCGAAAATTCATCCATTGATCCTCCCCTCAGAAGTTACAACGCCGTTGTTAGAAATACAACATGGGGAGGAAGATGTGTTCCTCTCTGGCATTACATTAGCAGAAGCCCAGCTAGTTCAAACACTTATGGTAAAAGACGAAGGTGTATACGTCAATGCCCAATCAATTTACTTTATGAGTAAACTAGGTCACATTCCTGGGATGAGGTTGGGACAAAGTGAAAGGAAAGATATTGCTACTGCTGGTGAAGTACCTCATAACCCGCATGCATTCAGTCTAGGGTATACACCTACAACAGATGATTTGAAAAGGAAAAGTGAAAAGATCATGGAGATGGATATGACTATTTCTACGATTGGAGAAAGGCCATCTATCGACTTCTCAAGCTTCATCGTGGATGCAGTGAATGGTACACAAGCAAATTGGCATGTTGAAAAACGTTCTATTGAGAGTTCTGAAGCGGTTATTGAGTCTGAGTTTGCTAGCCTTGTTGGTTTGGAGTCAAATTCGAGTTTTTCTGAGATGTTGAAGTCTTCTTTTACCTTTTCTTTTTCTTTTGAGTCTATTGCAATTGTTGAGCCCAAGATTTTTAATGAAGATTTTGAGTCTATTGCAATTGTTGAGCCCAAGATTTTTAATGAAGATGTTGTGATTTCTGCTTACTTCTCTGTGCCTATAGTTCATAGCATTGATTAGAATTTTCCAAATTTTGATGAAAACAAAGAGGAAGAAATTCCTCGAGCTTTGAAAAATTTAATCAACTATGAGGAAGAAAGGCATGCTAAGCCATTAATCGACGAAATTGTTTCCGTTAATGTGGGTACTGAGACAGATCCTTGCTTAGTCCAGATTGATTCCACTTTATCTTCAGAGGAAAACGAGCAATTATTGCTTTATTAAAGGAATTCAAAGATGTTTTTGCGTGATCCTATGAAGATATGCTTGCAATTGATCTTGAGATTGTACAGCATCGGATCCCTCTTAATCCTGATGTTCAACTTGTCAAGCAGAAGCTTTGCAGAATTTATCTAGATTGGGTATTGAAAATCAAAGAAGAGGTTACTAAACAAATCAACGCCGAGTTCTTGCTTGTATCTGAGTATCCGACTTGGTTAGCCAACATTGTGTCAGTCCCGAAGAAAGATGGCAGAATCAGGATTTGTGTTGACTTTCGAGATTTGAACAAAGCTAGTCTGAAAGATGACTTTCTATTGCCACATATTGATGAATTGGTAGACTTCACTGCAGGACATGCCTTGTTGTCATTCATGGATGGTTTTTCAAGATATAATCAGATCCTTATGGCTCCACAGGATAAAGAAAAGATTGCATTTACTACACTATAGGGGACGTATTGTTATAGGGTCATGCCATTTGGTTTGAAAAATATCGGGGCCACTTATCAGTAAGCCGCTACCACACTATTGCATGGTATGATCCACAAGGAAGTTGAGGTGTATGTAGATGACATGATTGTCAAGTCCAAAAATCAGGAAGGCCATTATATCGCATTGAAGAAATTCTTTGAGAGAATCAGGGAATACAAGCTGAGACTGAATCCATATAAATGCACCTTTGGGGTAACTGCAGGCAAGATGTTGGGATTTTTGATCACATAGTGGGGAATTGAAGTTGATCCATCCAAAATTAAGGCCATCTTAGAAATGTCGCCACTAACGATTGAAAATGAAGTGTGGGGTGTAGCGATCCCGGTATCGATTTTTTTTTTTATGTGTTTGCCCCTTTGACTGGGCCGGTCGGGGGTCGAGGGGGCAGCGCCCTGTAGACACCCCATTTTTGACCGACCTTAAGACTCAGACGTTACCGGTTGAGCGCTCGGTGATGTTGCATATCAGGCTCGTTCAAGTCTCGAGTCGTGGTCACAAGACCCTACCTCCGGACTTCAACCCTCTTTCTACCTTGTCTCGGTTATAACCAGTTCCATTTTCTCTGCTTTTCCCGAGGGAAGGAGTGGTCTCAGAGACTATCTCCGGTGGCCGTGAGCTACTTTTCGTGGTCAGAGGCCATTTTGCCCATTTCGTCTTGGCCGGAGCCGTCAGCTGTGCCTCGGCTTCGGGACCGCCCAACCATCTCCGACTTCTCCGGTTTTTGCGGAGACCTGTTTAATGTTCCGAGGAACACTGGGGCCCTCGATGCCCACTTCGCGAACACCACTGCGTGCGGCGACCCATTTTCGGGACCTCGAACTGCGTGATTTGGGCCCCGAGCATTCATTTCGCATCCGCTTTCTCCGGTTTTTGGCGGAGACCCCTGTTTTAACATTTCGAGGAACCCTGGGGCCCCCGATGCCCACTTCGGGTCAGTATGCCACTTTCGTGCTCAGAATCGTTTTGGGACCCCAAACTGCCTGGTTTTGGTCCCGAGCATTCATTTTGCGTCGGTTTTCTCTGATTTTTGGCAGGGACCTCTGTTTTGTCATTCTGAAGGACACTGGGGTCGCAGATACCCACTTCGCTGAATACCACTTCCGCACTTCGCAGCTCATTTTGATCCCGAATTGCTCGGTTTTGGCTCCGAGCGCTCATTTCTCATTAGTTTTGTTCAAACTTGGCAGTACTGCTTTCAACATCAGAAGATCACCGGGGAGAAGCCAGCAATAAACCCAGATAGCCAGTTTTGCTCCTCCGGAGCCCGTTTTTCTCACTTCCGGGCCAATGTTGTACACCTTGGGGGTATATTCGTCCAACCAAAGCTACATATCTGTGATGTGGGCAGCTAGGAGGACACTAAGAGTTGGAGGTCGGCCGAGATCTGTGGTTTCATTTTTGGGCCTCTCATTCAAGCTCTATGTTGTGGCTCCCCGCTGTTGCCAATTTCCGGCCTTGGAACCTTGTTGCACACATCTAGGAGGACACTTTGGTATGGTGGTCGGCCAGCAATTATTGGTTTCATTTTTGGGCCTCTCCTTCAAGCTCTATGTTGTGACTCATGGTTCAGTGTTGCCAAATTCAGACCCTGGGGCCTTATTCTACACACTTGGAAGGACACCTTGGCATGGTGGTCGGCCAGCAAATATTGACTTCACTTTTTGGGGGTTGCCGGCCGGCCATGGTATGTGGCTGGCCGACCAGGTAGGGTGGCCGGCCGGCCACCTCCCACACCGGCCGCCACTGCTTCCACTGTCCCAGCTGTCCGGATATCTTCCAGCATATCCCGGGGCATCCGGGGGATATTTCGGGAGGGAAAGATTGGGTGCTTTCCCTCCCCTTTTACACCCCATTTCTTGCCTATTTGAAGGGCCCTCCCTCTCCTTCTTCAAGGTTGGAAAATTTGGTCTCAAGAACACTTCTCCAAATTCCTCCATTTTCATAGCTCAAAACCTCAAAAAGCTTCTAAGTCTCTAGGTCTTCTCTTCATCAACACCTAGCTTCACCATCCCTACTACCACTCCAGCAGCTAGGAAGTGAATTTCAGAGGTTGAGAAGCTACAAATCAAAGCCAAGAATCAAAGAAAGACAAGTCTTCAAGGGTAAGTCTTCAAAACCAACTTTTAGGGCTTTTTCTTGATCCATTTCTATACTCCAATTGGTTGAGAATTGGGGCTCCGACCCCTACTGCTTTTGTGCTTTTTTTGAGCCCCTCTACAACTTTGTAGAAGGGCTCAACTTCATTTGATGCTCCTATGATATACTTGTTTCAATACCTAGCTTTTACGCCATTATCTTGCATGCTAGCTTAGGCCTATTTCCTTTTGTTTTCAGGGGTCCGACCCCTACTGGTTTTGTGCTTGTTTTGAGCCCCTCTACAACATTGTAGAAGGGCTCAACCTCATTTGGTCATTGTATATACCACCCCCTTCAAATTTCATCAAGTGTGCCATTTTTGCATGCATTTTTTGACCTATTTGTGTTTGTTTTTGGGACTTCGACCCCTACTGGTTTTGGTCTTATTTTGACCCCCTTTACATACTTCATGAAGAAAGCTTTGTCATTTGGTGTGTGCATTGCATGTCTCATGATATAGCCTATTTGGAAGCCTACTTTGCATGGTTTTTTTAGCATGTTTGTATTCTGATTTTGAGGATGTCATCTTCTGAAATTGTGCTTATTTTTATCTCATCTTAAATATTATAGAAGAAAGTTTGTCCATTTGGGGTTTGCATATATCACTTGTCTCAATACCCCTCTTTTGGCCACTAATTTTGCATGCTATTGTTGATCTATCTATGCTTGCATTTTGGCCATGTTTGTTACTGAAAAATGCCATATTTGGGACTGCCTTGCTACTGTTCTTGCTTCCATGATCATATTTTGCATGTATAGCATGGCTATAGGCCATTTCGGGGCTTAATTTCGTACTTTCGGGATGAATACATGCTTCGGGTGTCATTTCGAATTGTTTCGGGGCTGTTTCCCCCTTCATTTAGGTGCTGAAATATGGTTTGCATGCTTGCATATCATTTCCCATGTCATTTCATGCCTTAATGCATTGCCTCGATTTGCGTGCCCGTGTGCACGCACTTCGAGGCACCTCTTTTTATCCGACGGCAGCCTATGTGAGTGTGGTTGAGGCCCTCTCATGTTGGCGTAAGCCCAATTTGCATTTTCATGCTTGTATGCCATTGCCTCGGTTTGCGTCTGTGCAGCACGATTTCGAGGCACTTCATTTTTATCCGACGGCCTCCTATGTGAGTGAGCTGAGGCTCTCCCATGTTGGTGTAAGCCCATCGCGGCATTCCGTGTGCCATTTCATTACATTTTATCATCGCCTCGGTTTGCGTGCCCGTGGGCACGCATTTCGAGGCACTTCGGTTGTATCCGACTTCCGTTTCATCATCGCCTCGGTTTGCGTGCCCGTGGGCACGCACTTCGAGGCACTTCGGTTTTATCCGATTTACACTTCATATCATCGCCTCGGTTTATCCGATTTGCATTTCATATCATCGCCTCGGTTTGCGTGCCCGCGTGCACGCTTTTCGAGGCGTCTCATTTTCATCTCATTTTCACAGCATTGTGCATACCAGGCTGTATCTTAGTTGCATTTCATGCATATCATGCATATTGCACGGGAAACGAGGTACATTCTCAGACTCGAGTGACGAGTGTGTCTCAATTCCCCAGTCATCGACACTCCGGATTACCCATGATGGAGTTAAGTTTTGTTGTAGCATTCATCCCCATATTGAGTTGTGCAATCCGGTTCCTCTGCCATCATGCATCGGTATGCGTGATTGGTGGTACGAGGATCGAGGCATGCATATATTTGTGTGAAAATACATTGCTATGCCCTTTTCCTGCTCTGTTGCAAAGAAAATCAACAATCAACTTTTGAGTCCAAATAGCATTTCGAGAAATATTGCAAACAGAGGCTAATCAGGGCATTCTAGTGGATTTCCGCGCCAAGCAGTCCAGCATACATCATCTATCAGAAGCGAGGCAGTCCCTGGCTTGCACGCCAGTTTTAATTCTTTTGTAATTAACTTGTTAATTAATTAGAATTTGTATATTTATTTCCTGATCAGATATTCTTTTATTCGGACTGTATATTTATTCGGACCCTCTGCGCGAGGGCATAAATGTAATAAGGGTGTGTGAGTGTGATGTATGTCTTCCAACCCCCACTTCTTTCTCCTTTTTATTTACCCGCTTTGAATGGTTAGATATAGGGCATATTTCAATTAGCATACAGTATGACAGCATGTTTGCATCATTCATCTCAGACATGCATCTTTCGGCACATCATGCAAACTGCATTGTATTTCAATTCTAAAGTTGAATACATGTTAGCTGTTGCATTCCATATACCATGTTTAGAATAGCCGAGCCTGCTATAGTTGCATTTTTGCATGTGTTGCATTAGGCATTCTGTATATTTTAGGATCATGCATGATTTCTAATCAGCTTTTGTTTTGGCTTGGAGTACTAGGTAAGTTTTATGCTTTAGCATCCTTGCATGTGTGTGAGTGACTGCCATGAAAGCATGCTTACCATGAGGCTAAATGCTTATGTGATATAACTGCCTTGAATGCCTGTGGGTGGAGGTTGAGTTATCTGAATTGGAGCAATTCATCAATTGTTTGTTAAGCCCACTAGACTGTGGCAAAATCTACATTTTAAGCCTACCTGCGGGTAGCAAACCATTTTCAAACAAACAAACATGAAATGTTTTGTTCCAATTCAGACGGCCCAGTCTATACTTGTTTGCTGCGAGCATCACATAGTAATCCTAGGATAATAATCGGAATAAGGGCATACAATGTTTTCAAAATCAGATATCATGGTTAGTAGAGGCCGGTCTTTGACCGGGCGAGCGGGGGTGCTCACGATGTGACCTTCCCCAATCGTACCCAAGTTCCTGAGCCAACTTTGGTGATGAAGGACACGTGGCCTTTCGGCACCGAGTCAGGGTTTCCTAAATTTCCCATTTTAAAATATTTAGGTGGCGACTCATATCCGCAAAGCAGTCCATGTTTGGCACTTCTTTTCAAAAAATCTGTTTTCCTTCAAAACGATTTGCCGGATTTGGACTCTTTGGTTCGAGATTGAGAACCGCAACAAAATCGAGTCCGAGCTGTAGCGAGGTCCCCCGCGGGCGTTGTTACAGTTTCTGGCGACTCTGCTGGGGATTTAGAGAACTTAACTCGAACTCGTGATATCTGTTTTTGACTACACTTGTGTGTTTCTTTGCATTGCATTTGCATCGGTGCGCCTAGGACACCGTGTTTGCCATCTGCTATTCCTGAGCGGTTTGCCGGAGGCTTGTCTTGTCAAGGCATGTCCATAAGGTCGATCGGTTACGGCTCGCCAAGATGGGGAACACAAACCCCGTTTTACCGGGGCACCCTTTTTGACCATTCGACCTAGTGCATATTCGGATCCATACTGACCATTCCAAACTAGGACAGGTTGCTTACCCGTTATAGGTTGTTTGAAACTGCTGCGTGCGTAGTGAAACCCTAGCTCCTGACAAAATAGGACAGGGAAACCCTACCCCAACATAGGGGTGTTTTGGCTCTCACTTATCTGTTATGTGCGTGGTAGAGTGTGCCTCACAGGAATGCATGTATCAAGATGAGTTTGGGCATCAACTGCAAGGGCATCGCTTTTTGAATTTGGGAAACAGGCCTGCGGGCATTATCCAGTATTTGGGAATCAGTTGTCCGCGGATATCGATTGATTTATCGTAATGTTGATACAGAATATTGACCAAGATTTGAGGACGATGTATAGCCACTTACTAACCGTGTGTTGTTGTATACCCGATTGTGTGTGGTGTATTCAATTTAAGCCGTTATCTCGCCTGCTTTATTTCTCGTTATTTATTTCTTTTTCGCTTTATTTATCCTTTTGCTAGGATGCTTTGTAGCACGATTGCTTCCGAGCTACCGATATTTCCCAAGCAACTGACACGAGGTTGCCGACTTACTCGATCCGAGGATCTAGTTGACGGACATCCGGTGTTCCACTCACTACCCCCGGTTATTAGAAGGAGACCAAGGAAACGCAGTCCATCAGAGCAGAGATTATTGGTACAGCAGTCTACTTTAGAAACAGATAGTCGGGTTGAGATTCCTATTTCTGCTATAGAGACACACTTGCCAGTTTTTCAGATGGAACAATGTAACCCAACAATAGAGGCGATGATGCGCCAGATGGCTGAAAGCATGAAGCAAATGCAAGATGATGCTATCCGCCAGGCGGAATTTTCCAAACAACAGGCCACTGTCATGGCCCAACAGTCTGAGTTGATCGCCAGACATAACAAAGAACGCCAGATTCGCTTTCAGACCAGTCCTCCACCAGGGGCTCCATTGTCCGAACAAACATCTATCAAGCGTAATCCTCCCCAAATCCCGAATGCCCCTCCAAATCGCCAATACCCAAGCTACCCTCCCAAATCCACAAAATGCTCGCCTAACCCACAAAACACCCAAGAGGACACAGTCATCCAATCTGGCCGGCTCGCCCCGCTTTACCACAACTGTCCAAAACGTCACCCCTAACCACCCGGGACTCTCCATTTGAGTTCGAGGTAGACCAGACGCCTGAAATTGAGCAAGTTGGAGAAGCTCTTTAAGAAGTCTCAAGGGTGAAGGCCATCCCAGATATATTGAAGACGGCTATACCGATGTGGCCGTGACTCACGGACAGATTTAAAATGCCCCAGATCGATCGCTTTGATGGGTCCGAGGATCCTATGGTCCACCTCCGCTATTCTCGACATCTTAAGACCAATGGGCCTAACCCGACAAAAGCTTTTGTTCGGTCGAACTCGCCGGTGTGGCATCCACTTGGTACTCAAAACTCGATGATGATGTGAAACAAATCGATGAGATGGCGAGGCCTTCATCGCGCAATACTCATATAACACGCAGACGAGATCACCACTCGGATCTCGAGACAACGAGGCAGAGCCCAAAGAATCTTTTTTCGACTTTGTAACCGTGGAGGGCGAAGGCATCGATGATGACCTTAAGGCCAACAGATAGAGATCGATCCGGATGATTGTGCGCAATCTCCACGGCGTTAATGAAGAAGATGATTGTAGTCCCTTCCCCACTTTCGGATCCGCATGATATGGGGATGCAAATAGAGGATGCGATGAACAGGTCTGTTTGACCAAGATCGGATCAACCCCGGAGAACATTTAACCGAATAATACCAATGCAGTCCGAGTGGCTCTTCCAATACAAGAACTTCAGGTCGGAATGGTCACCACCAATCCTCCCCAACCAAGGTCCGCAGCTGCCACACCTTTTCTCGATGCCTCTGGGAGCAGAATCAAGCCCCAAGATACCAACCCAGGGTCAACAAACCTTCTCCCACTCTACATGTCTTTGTCTAAAGTCCTCGGGTTCTAGTCGAAGGGCACCAAACCCTTGGAACCGAGGCCTCACCGAATCCACTCCCCTTCCCATAACCCACCCAAATATTGCCAATACCACCAAAGAAGATGGTCATGACACCGACCAATGTTACAAGGCGTCATGAGATTCAGGACCTCATTGACAAGAACATCATTCTACCTCCTCAAGGACCCAACGTCACAAACAACCCACTCCCCAAACACAACCAAGATCCACCAAAAGAGTCAACCTTATCCAAGACTGGGGCGATCTTCACGATCCCAAAGATCTACATAACTCCTCCCACCTACCCAAGCCGAGGTGGTCCTTCCCGACAAAGATCGACTTGGCGTGTTGGACACCTCCCCAACCCAACCTGAGCCAAAGGTGGTGACCACCGAGAATGGAACGGGGCAGGCTTCTGAGGAGAGCAGAACTGTTGAATCTGGGGTGGAGCTATTTGAGAATTCAGCTGGCAGAGCTTATGATCCGAGTGGATATATCTTGTCAATGAGCCAGTCTATGCTGAGTATGGGGTTGTCGGAAGAGGCTGAGTTGTGTATGATCCGGGGGGACAAGCTTGAATCAGCGGGGGATGATTTGACTGCGGTGGAAGAGGACTTCGCCAACCTTCAATTCTACGAGCAGGAATCAGGGGATGCATCGATTAACTGGTTCGAAAATGAGGAGTCAGCAGAAGTCGTCGGGTGGTTAGATGATCAGCCTGATATTGTACCATTTGTGGCCGGAAGGGCCGAGGATCAGATTACATTGCCGGAGAGCGCCGGTACGAAGAATTTCGCTCAAGAACGAAACATTTTGAGAACCGCACAGTTGTTGCTGGAGGAACAAGAAAAGAGATGGGACTCTGAGAGAGCCCGAAAAGCAAAGAACCATGAGGAAGTTGAGAGTGCTGCGGGCACGAAGACTGAACATGCTGTGAGCATGAGGAATGAAATTACTGAGAGCACAAACAAGCCAGAACCGGACAGATGCCTGCTAGACGCTAATGGAATGTGGTGGGAAGATGACGACTTGTATCTTGCCCACACAGCATTTAAGATGGGCAGTGTGCCAACCGGACAAGACTGTACCTCGAGGAGGTAGACCATATGACTAGAAGTGGGCGGTATTTCAAGCCCCCACACCTTGATCAACCCGAGGCATCAGGGAAAGATAAGGAGGCAGAGAAACAGAAAGAGAAGCAAGTGGAAGAAGAGGTCAGATCAAGCGTTTAAAGAAAATACAAGCAGACATCTCCATTTGGGGACTGCTTATGGCTTCGAGGGTGCACCGGCAGGCTGTCTTATCTGCCATGGACAGAGCTAAACTTTCCATTGAAACTACGCCAGAACAACTAGTTGGTGGTCTTCCGGAGGAGGTTCCCAAGATTGACCTTTTCGGACAAGGAATTGCCACCGAGGGCGTGGACCATAATGCACTCTACATCTCTCAGAGAATGCAGGACAAATGGATTCGGTGGTGCTTGTTGACACCGGTCCGCTTATCAATGTTTGTCCGCCGTAACGGCCTATGCAATTGGGTTAAAGCTCATGGACTTCACACCGACTACTCAAGTAATCGAGCATATGATAATACAAGCGTGGATGTCCCGGGACAAGAAAATCCAAACCAAGATTGGGCCCGGGCAACACGAAGTAGATTTTCATGTCTGGAGGTCCCTCGTGATCTTTTAACATGCTTTTGGGGCGACCACGTTGCATCGTGAAGGCCGCCTCATCTACTCTACATCAAATGGTGAAATACCCTTTGGAAAGGAGTAGCCATTGTTTTTGGGAACTCGTCAATCCATCCCTCCGGAGGTATCTACGCCACCCCGGAGATTGAACACGGCATGGAGGATTTGTTTATATCGGGATTTACTTTGGCTGAGGCCCGTGGTGCAAAAACATAATGGCTGTGAATGAGGGTTTGTATGTCGTCATTGCCGTCTACCTCATGAACAAGCTACAGCATATCCCTGGGATGGGATTGGGAAGAAGCGGCCGGAAAGGTGTCGCAGCGTTGGCCGAAGTGCCACATAATCCACATACCTTTGGATTAGGTTATCTGCCTACCAAAGAAGACTGGACGAGGAAAGGAAAGGAAATGGCCGGCAGGGCCAGAGCGAAGCAGGCTGGGAAGCCTTTTGATCTAATGCATAGGCCCATCTGGGGTACCCTGAATGGACGCTTCGTCCGGGAGGGGGAAGATTTTCCATTTTGCGGCTTCCCAGAACCATGGTTGAACGCAGAGGGGAAGCGCTGCATGTGTTTCAAATCTTTTCGACTTGCAACTATCCGGGATGACGTTCAAGAGCGCATGCACTCCAACAACCGAGACCGGAATAATAAGGTAGTGAGTCCTGAGGGCACTGAATTGGAAATGGGGGAAGCACTGGCATGTCTCCTCTTTGATCCTCCGACGACCAGATTGCTTGGGGAATAACGTCGCGGTTTCCATGATTGGAGATGAAACGGCCGCGAGCCAACCAGCAGCCATCTTGGACGACGATCGATCGCACCTCGCCACTTGGCAAGACGAGGAGGATTCTTATCCAAATAGCTCGGTCGTAGTGAGCCGAGTCCGATTCCACCGAAGTCTTCGAGTCGATCGATTCCACTGACCGAGTCCGAGTCTGGTACTCTGGGTGTCAACCCGGATGCCTGATCTTGTCTGTGTCGTTTTTTCCTTTTCTTTTGAGTCTGTTGTAACCGATGAATTGGATGATCTGGATGTACTTAATGAGAATGAATCATCTGTGGTTTCTGAGTACTTTTCTGTGCCCCTAATTTATTGCATTAATTCAGACTTTCAAAATTTTGATCAAAACGACGAGGACGAAGTGCCTCCGGTTTTACAACGTTTAATTGAGCAAGAGCAGGAGAGATTTGTTAAGCCTTTAACGGATGAAATCATTTCTGTGAATATTGGTACTGAGGAGGACCCGCGGCTGGTCCAGATCGGGTCCACATTGTCTTCGCAGGAACGCGAGCGCATGGTCGCTTTATTAAAAGATTTCAAAGATGTTTTCGCGTGGTCCTACGAAGACATGCCTGGAATCGATCCTGAGATTGTACAGCATCGGATCCCCCTTGACCCCGAGGCCCGACCTATCAAGCAGAAGCTCAGAAGGATCCGCCCGGATTGGGCTCTCAAGATCAAAGAAGAGGTCACCACAAATTGACGCAGCCTTCCTGCTAGTATCAGAATATCCCACTTGGTTGGCCAACATAGTGCCGGTGCCGAAGAAAGATGGCAAGATCCGGTGTGCGAGACTTGTGGATTTAAATGAGCCATCCGGCGACGACTTTCCCTTGCCACACATTGATGAGCTAGTGGACTTTACAGCAGGGCATGCACTGCTCTCGTTCATGGATGGCTTCTCGGGCTACAACCAGATTGTGATGGCACCAGAGGACAGAGAAAAGACTGCATTCACCACCCCGTGGGGAACATACTGCTACCGGGTCATGCCGTTTGGGTTGAAGAACGCTGGGGCTACTTATCAACGGGCCGCGACCACAATATTACACGATATGATCCACAAAGAGGTTGAGGTGTACGTGGACGACATGATTGTCAAGTCCAAAGAAAGAGAGGGCCACTACACCGCCTTGCGCAAGTTTTTCCAAAGGATCAGGGAATTCAGGTTGCGGCTAAACCCTCAGAAATGTACGTTTGGTGTTACAGCGGGAAAAATGCTGGGATTTCTGATTACACAAAGGGGCATCGAGGTCGACCCTTCCAAAATCAAGGCCATCTTAGAAATGCCACCACCAAAGACTGAAAAAGAGGTGCGAGGCTTTCTGGGTAAAGTGCAATTCATAAGACGGTTTATTTCAAAACTAACCTTGACTTGTGAACCACTTTTTGGTCTTCTGAAGAAAGGAAAGAAGTTCCAATGGGACGGCCGATGCCAAGCTGCATTTGAACAGATTAAAGAATATCTACAGAACCCACCCGTTTTATCACCACCAGAATCAGGGAAACCGTTGATTTTGTACCTGTCAGTGACTGAGACCACGATGGGCTGCATGCTTGCGCAAGAATCAGAAGATAGGGTGGAGAAAGCCATCTATTATTTGAGCAAGAAAATGCTAGAGTATGAAACCCGGTATACGCCGCTGGAAAAGGCTTGCTTAGCTCTGGTATGGGCTACCAGGAAGTTGCGGCACTACTTGTTAGCTCACTCTGTAATGTTGGTTTCACGACTTGATCCCATCAAATATCTTTTCGAGAAACCAGCGCTTACGGGTAGGCTAGCTCGTTGGTTCTTTGTTGCTCCGAATTTGATCTCACATATGTGACGCCAAGTCAAGAAGGGCGAGCAAAGAGCAGAGTTCCTTGCCGACCATCCGGTTGAGGGGGATGAAGCAGTCGAGTACCTATTCCCAGATGAAGCAATTCTGCATATCGACGAGGAAAGTTGGACAATGTACTTGGACGAAGCCAAATCAACATGGGTATGGGATAGGAGTGTTGCTGATAGCACCCGACAATTCCCCCTCTAGCCTTCAAACTCTGTTTCAAAGTCTCAAATAACGAAGCGTATCACGGCGTGCATTCTCGGCATGGAAGCAGCCCTAGAATTAGGGGCAAGACGGCTGGACGTCATCGGAGATTCGAATCTTGTTGTGTCTCAAGCTAAAGGAGACTGGAAAGTAAAAGAAGAAAATATGATGATGTATCACCAAACCTTGGATTTGCTGATTCCTCGGTTTGAAAGGTTAAGTTTTACTCATCTACTAAGAGAGAACAACAAGTTCGCTGACGCTTTAGCAACTCTATCATCCATGATAGACATCCCACGTGGAGTCCGACGCGCCCATCATTATCGACTGTAAATTCGACCGCCTATGAGTCGATTGCAGCCATAGATGAAGTCCAAGACGAACACCCCAGGTATTACGACATCTGGAACTTTTTGGAAACAGAAACATACCCGCCAGGGGTAAATGCCAAAGACAAGAGGGCAATCAGAAGAATGTCACCCGCCATCATCTGCGGGGTAAATCAGATAGAAGAGGTCATCCGGGAATGCATAAACCGTGTTGATGTCAAGAGTCCAAACGTCGATGGAAGCCATCCACGGGGGTGAATGTGGCGCACATATGAATGGGGTGATGTTGGCTAGGAAGATCCTTAGGCAAGGTTACTATTGGTCCACCATGGAGGAGGATTGTATCGGTTTCGTCAAGCGATGCCACAAATGTCAGATTCATGCAAATCGCATGAACATTCCGCCGTCAAAGCTGTACAACATGACTTCGCCATGGCCTTTTTCTGTCTGGGGAATTGATGTGATCGGAGCTGTTACGCCGAAGGGGTCAAATGGGCATGAGTTCATCCTCGTAGCGATAGATTATTTCACGAAGTGGGTTGAGGCCCAATCTTACGCAGTGTTGAAAGCTTCACACGTTGCAAAATTCATCAGAAACAACATTATCTGTCGCTACGGAGTCCCAAATGAAATAGTTTCTGACAATGGTTCCCACTTCAAGAAGGAGGTGATTGACTTGTTGGAGAAATACAACGTGGCTTTTCATAAGTCGTCTACTTACCGGCCGCAAACCAACGGAGCAGTTGAGGCCGCCAACAAGAACATCAAGCGCATACTACAGAAGATGGTGGAAACCTATCGGATCGCCGATAAGCGCCATTTGCTCAGGGGCTACAGACTTCGATCAACTTCATCGGGCGACTCCGACTCATTAGTCTACGGATGGAGGCCGTTCTACCTATCGAGATTGAGGTTCCGTCATTGAGAGTATTGGCCGAGTGCCAGATAGCCGAAGCAGATTGGCAGCAGAATAGATTTGAAGAACTCATGCTCTTTGATGAAAGGAGATTGAAAGCACTGTACCACGTTCAGGGTTATCAACGCAGAATCGCCCGGGCCTTTAACAAGAAGGTTAAGTCCAGGAATTTAAAAGAAGGAGATTTAGTACTCAAGGACAACCGAGCTCCTATCCACGACCCAAGGGGCAAGTTCAGACCCAATTGGACTGGTCCTTACATCATCAAGTCAATCTGGTCAGGTGGAGCTGTGGTTCTGATGGATCTAGATGGCTTGGAGTTCTCTCAACCGATCAACATGGACAAGTTGAAGAAATATTATCCCTGAGAGGCTTGCTAGGCCGAAAACCCGAAAGGGCGACCTAGGCAAAATTCAGAGCATAGAAAATTTGAAGTTATAAAAACTGAGCTCGCAAGGTTGAAAACCCGCAAAGGGCGGCCTTGGCAAAAGTTAGAGCGCAAAAGGAGAGCAAAAACACTCAAGCGAACCTAAGCCTGAACTACGTAAGACTTGATTCCCATCTTTGGGATACGTAGGCAGCTTCATCTTGAAGTTCAGTCATAATCTTTTCCCCGATCAACTTAGTCCATTTTGATCACCTCAGTCATCTTTATTCATCAGCATTCACTACGATCTCGAGACAAAGGTTATTCAAACTAGGGGCAACTTTCCGCTGCAATGGAGTGTTGCGCATCATCCAGACTAGGGGCAACTTTCCGCCACACTTTGTCAAGCACCTTTTCAAACTAAGGGCAACTTTCCAGTTGCTAGGATTCGGGGTTGTGTATCTCAGTGACAGATTTCAGGCGTGTCCAGTTCTGATCCATATCGAAAATAGTTTTGAAAAGTTTTCATAAAAGTTGACTTTGTTCAAATTAATCTTTTCACAACTAAGACCATTTTTGGACCAAAAGCGGAGAATTTTCAGTACCACAACCTTCAATTTCATTGATTTCGAAACAGAGTTCTCCTGCTCTTGCATACAATTGAAGTTGCTTTTTATTACATTCATAAAGAAAACTTTGAAAGTACTAATAAAGCAATAAATCTGGGGCATAGTCTAGTCAGGTGTCCCTGCGCCCCCTCCCAGAGCTAGTCGAAGCTTCAGATGCCAACTTAGGCCCAACTTGTATGACCGAACTGGCGCGGAGTACGGAATGGGAAATAAAATATACAGTGAGTCAAGCCGATCAGACGGATCCCGGTATCCTGGAACATGCTGTAGCTCATCGCTGAAAGAGTAAGCCAGGGACGGCGCCATGCAATGCGATCTGCTGACAAGTTGCGCATCCATTCGAACCACCAGCTCTCATCGGGAGCATTAACTAGGCGTTGCCGAAAGAAGTAGCCGCGGGCTGAATAGGCAGGGCAAGAGTCCACAACTTGCAACTTCTCCGTCAACCATATCTGGGGGAGGGATGAAAAATGAGAGAATAAAGAATAGAGAGATGTGCGACGAGAGAAAAGTAAGATAAGGGTTTTGCGAGAAAAGTCGAGCCCGAGGGTCGAGTGATGTAAGCAAATACAAGTGAGCTTGGGTGGGAAACATTACCTATAGCAGTAGTGGACTCCCTGCAAATCTGGTTGTCTCCCGGCAGTAGAAGGCATCCAGGCCTATCAATTTTGGATACACTCCATTATCCAGATAGTCCATCCGAAGTACATCGTGTTATATTTTTGCTTATCGAGTTGTTGTTTTGATTATCGAGTTGTAAGTTTGTCGAGCTGTCGCATTTTGTGTTTTGAGTTGTTACCCTTTGGTTTCACAATTTTGTTAAGTCTTGTCTATTGAGTCGTTAACATTATTGTACTTTGTTTATCGAGTTGTAAACTCGCTAAGATTCTGTTTTATTTCTTAGTGAGTCGTTTTGTTTTGCTTTGTTGCGTCGGTTCCCTACCTAACCCGGTAAATACATGAGGCGCATTTCCATTCAATTCCATTTTGTGCAAAATAATGCGATGCGATGCTGAGAATTTCAAATACAACATCTTTTCAAAAGCTGTTTCATTTCATCATGTCTTACAACAATAAAGGTACAAGTTTTACAGAAAATAAAACTGCCTAACAATGTGCAAAGTGCTACAAACTACTAGCTAAAAAGTAGAATAAAGCAGGAAATAACATCAGTGCCCTCAGGAGCGAGAAGGGAGGCCCCTCATCCTCTTCTGGGATAATCTCTACATCATCATCACCATCCGGATCGAGCTGTCATCCTCCGGATCCTCCTCGAGCTCGCTCTCCGCCTGAACCAAGACCAGGCCTCCTCTCCAGTGGATGCCTCGACACATGATCTGCGATTCTCCTCGTCATCCTCGACGATGGGTGCCTCAAGTCTGCGAGACGACCCTGCTCCTCGAACTCCTCGAGAAGGCCTAGATGGCCCAGCTCCCTGAGAAGGCCTGGATGGCCCAGTACCTCGACCTCTCTGAGAAGGCCCGGGTGGCCCACCTCGCGTCGAAGCATATACTGGAGGCATCTGAAAATGCAAGGTGCAATGCATTAGTTCAAACATAAAAGGCAGGTGCAAATGCAGAATGTGAATAGGGTGTGTGTCAGATGTGCTCTAATACAGCAGAAGGTTCAAAACCGGAGTATCATCAGAAACATGCTAGTACAGGGAAAATGAACAATACCTCCACACCCACGATGCTCATCTGCGTCTCCCTCCGTAAGATCATGCCCTCGAATGTGGCCAGCATCCCGAGCAGCTCGTCCGTATATTCAACAGGAGGCTGCAAATACAAATGCAAAACTATCAGTAACGGAATCAATGTTCAAATATCTGACTGATAAATCAAAGCTGAAAAACATACCGGGGGCGAGTCAGGGTCTCTAACATATCTGTGATCGGGCAGAGGAGGCTCTAGCGGAATCTGGTAAGGCGTCCCAAATCGCCAGTTCGTCAACTCGGTCGGCATGTCTGGCCACCCTGGATGATCAAGAGTCGGAGGGATCGAACTACCCCTACCTCTGGATGTGCCAGCCCTGCTAGAAGAAGGGATATCTGTAGCATGGGCGCGACCCGAAGATGGTGCGCCAGTAGACCAAGAGCCCGTGACTCCCGTCAAGGGGGGCATCAAATATATGCGGCGGTAGGTGGCGTAGTTCCCATCGAGATGATGCAACAAAGCATCACTGCCCTGCATACACTGCTCGACCTCCTCAGGGGATAATCTATCAGCAGTCCGCATGGTGTCTGGAGGCACAGCAGGAGTGTCCTGAGAATTGCCCCCATATTCGACGACAAAGCGTTCCCCCAGGAACCAAACCCTGCCGACTGGTCCCTCGAGCAGGAATCTATACTGACAACAACTCGACGCTCCAGGGTACTGAGTCTCGAAGCTCGTCAAGATCGCCTTAAGGCCGCCAGTGATCTGTGGATAACCAGTATACAAATCAATCAGAAATCAGATATACAGAGCAGATCAAAGATGAAAATAAAAGGAACTGAGAGTTCAAGCAATACCTGCCGCCGAACAAAGATCAAAGTATCGCCGCAGAGGAGAGAGTCTCGAGGCCTCGCCAGATGCTCGCCTCAAACATCAATGAAAATGGAGTCATAAGAGGTCCCACTACCTCCATCTCCGAGCGGTGTGGGGAAGTACACATACACCCACAAATGAGAAAAGCAATGCATTATGAGTACAAAGTGCTAAAGGCGAATCACGTAATGCAAAGCAAAGTGCGCCGTGTGTGCAGTGGACAAGTAATGAGGACCAAAATGTATATCAAGAGGTCGGAATGTACCTCCCAGGCTCTCCAGTAGCCACCGAGTAAGTGCCCTCGTGCGAGAGACCGGCCATATAACAAAGACAGGTAGCAGGCCGGCCGCCCCAATCATACTGACCAACCTGTGATAAGTCCACTAGAGCGCTCAGTAAGTACAACCCTACCATGTTCCCTCTATCGGCGAACAAGGTGGTGCCGAGGAGGTACATGAGGAAACCGCGGGCATACTGCTCCGCCTCCTCAGGAGTCTCAGGCTCCATCTGTGGCCGCCGGAAATGGGCAGCAAACCAGGAGTATCGGACTCTCCCCGAACCTCTGTCTACAGGCGGGTGTGTCCCCAATAAGTGCATCCAGGCAGCCTCCCACTGGCCCATATCCTCGTCATAAGGAATGGATACACCGCCTATGTCTAGGCCGGTGATCATAGCAAAGTCCAGCGGGGTCATGGTCATATCCCCAGTCGCAGAGAAGTGGAAAGAATTGGTGGTATCCCACCATCTCTCCGCTAAGGCAGCAAATAAAGTCCTACTGATCTGGCAATGAGATAACCCTCTGCAGAATGGCCCAAATCCCGCAAGGTCAATCAATTCCCGGACAGCTTCCGGAAGCTCAAAATACCACTCCCTCGCGGCGGTGGAGCCATATCCTCGCACTGTGCGAGAATGAACCTGCATTTAGAATGAATGCGTAGATCAGCAAATGAAGAGAAAATGAGCTGTGTGCAAATGAAGTGAAAATGAGCTGTGTACAACTGAAGTAAAAATGAGCTGTGTGCAAATAAAGTGTTTGGGACTGTGTGTTCTACTCAACATCAGTGGGCTGTGGGTTCGCTTCAAATTGGGACTGTGTGTTCTACTCAACATCAGTGGGCTGTGTGTTCGCTTCAAATTGGGACTGTGTGTTCTACTCAACATCAGTGGGCTGTGTGTTCGCTTCAAATTGGGACTGTGTGTTCTACTCAACATCAGTGGGCTGTGTGTTCGCTTCAAATTGGGACTGTGTGTTCTACTCAACATCAGTGGGCTGTGCGTTCGCTTCAAATTGGGACTGTGTGTTCTACTCAACATCAGTGGGCTGTGTGTTCGCTTCAAATTGGGACTGTGTGTTCTACTCAACATCAGTGGGCTGTGTGTTCGCTTCAAATTAGGACTGTGTGTTCTACTCAACATCAGTGGGCTGTGTGTTCGCTTCAAATTGGGACTGTGTGTTCTACTCAACATCAGTGGGCTGTGTGTTCGCTTCAAATTGGGACTGTGTGTTCTACTCAACATCAGTGGGCTGTGTGTTCGCTTCAAGTTTGGGGCTGAGTGTTCTACTCTCAATCGGTGGGCTGCGTGTTCGCTTCAACTGGGCTGTGTGTTCAGAAGATCTGAGTTTTGGGACTGTGTGTTCTGCTCTTGGTCAGTATGTGCTATGTGCTCATTTTCAACTTCAGGCTATGTGTTCGGTGAATCAATGTATGAGGCGTGTGTTCAATCTCTAACTAAGGTGCACTGTGCGTTCACAATTATTCAATGTGCCCTGTGTTCATGAAATTCAAGTGTTTAAGTCGCGTGCTCAGGATGCAAGTATTGTGTCATGAGCTAAACTGTATGTCTAAGCATGGCAGGAGAATGAAATGCATGAAAGATGCGGACAATAAAGTAAAATACCTCTACGTCATAAGAGAGGTGCTGCTCTGGCTCTCGTAGAAGAAGATCCCTTGGTGCCCGATCGTTAAAATCGGTGAAGTGACGGAAAGTGGCCCATGAAGCCTATGAACCACGGAGCATATCGACGGAAAGAAAGGGCGAACCCTGGGAAATACCATAAAGTCAAAATCATCTCCGACCGGAAAACCTCCGTCGAGGGAAATGACCGCCATTGCGAAATCTGAAAGAGGAGCAAAATGAGCAAATGGGCCAAAATTGGAAAAAGTCAACAAAAGTCAACTCTCGAAATGAAAAGTCAACAAAAGTCAACCCCGGAAAATTTTCCAAATATTGAAACAAAATTACCTCAAGTGGTGAAAATGAGAAGAGAAGCCCCAAAGTCGAAATTTAGTCGCTTCAAAGTGCTTAAATCAAAGATTTCAAAAAACAACTTATGGGAGGCCGAGGGCGCGATAAAATGCAGATCTGAGAGAGAAAATGGTCTAGAGAGCAAGAGGAAGAAGTGTTGCAACTTTGGGTGTGATTTCGGTGGAATGGAGGTGTGTATATATAGAAACATGAAAATGACCATTTGCCCTGCTTTTGTGCAATGGTGGCCGACCACCTAACTTCCTGGCCGGGCCATCTCCTTTTCCACCTGGCCGATGGCCTCTCCTAGGGCAATGGCCTGGCCGACCATCATCCCCCCCCTCCCCTACCTCTCTGCAAATTTTGAGGAAAATTGGAGCTCCCGGGACCCGAAAAAGTTGAAGAAAAGTACACTTTCTGGCGCGAATTGCTCCGCTGAAACTTTAACTGCAATTTCTGATATGTGTCTCGTCATTATTCATCAAAATCAGAGTGTATCCTTTTTAAACATGTTGTGACCTCTCCGGGAGGTGAATCAGAGGCCGCGATCGAGTTGCCGAAATGCGCCGAAATCTTGGCTCGTCATTTCATGTCAAATGGGCATCCTGATTTGTGCTCGTTTTACGTTCTTTGGCTCATAATCTGCATTCTCACGAATGATTTGCATTGTCATGCATGATTTCTCGGTGTACAATACTTCTATGCTTGAACATGCGTTGTCGCGCATTATCTTTTCTCGCGTTATGTTGCATTCATTCATCGACACTGCATGTGTCAAACTCTTCGAGTCATGGGAATCGCATTGAATGTATGTTGTTGGCATATTGTTCCTGTTAAATTTCTCTATTTTGCAGGCACGATATTGTATGTACGGTTCATTTGAGGCTGGTGCGACCAGACGAATCGCGCAGGTATCGTATCTTCTCCGTGTGAGACGCGACGAGAATTGAATGATTCTCCGCATTCCTAACTGCATGAAATGTAGTCGTTACTTTCGCTTTGCATTCTTGCTTAAAAGCTGCATCTATTTGCGAATACTTGCTTCATTACGACTTCTTTGCATTTGCATGATCACCGGCTCCGTGCCTATCATTTGCATTTTGCCCCATTTTGCTCAAGGGCACATATCTCTGTTTATCTTGTCGATTGTCTAAGTCTTGGCCTTGTCAAAAATGGGTCGTCTCACGGGCTTTGACATTCACTCCGCCACTTCTTGACTTTCGAGTTACATCAAGAGGGGCAATCAGAGACACCCCATTTTTGACCGACCTTAAGACTCAGACGTCACCGGTTGAGCGCTCGGTGATGTTGCATACTGTGCTCGTTCCGAAGTCTCAGAGTCGTGGCCGCGCGCCCTGCCTCCGGACTTCCGAACCCTCTTCTCTACCTTGTCTCGGTTTGCGAACCAGGTTCCATTTTCTCTGTTTTCTTTCCCGAGGGAAGGGAGTGGTCCTGTAGACTATCTCCCGGTGGCCGTGAGCTACTTTTCGTGGCCGTAGGCCATTTTGCCCATTTCGGGGCCCGGTTCCCGGTTTTCGGAGCCGTCAGGCTGTGTGCCTCGGCTCGGGACCGCCCAACCATCTCCGACTTCTCCGGTTTTTGGCGGAGACCTCTGTTTTAATGTTCCGAGGAACACTGGGGCCCCTGATGCCCACTTCGCAGCCGAACACCACTTAGGTGCGGCGTCCCATTTTTGGGACCTCGTACTGCGTGATTTGGGCCCCGAGCATGCATTTCGCATCCGCTTTCTCCGGTTTCTGGCGGAGAGCTCTGTTTTAACATTTCGAGGAACCACAGGGCCCCGATGCCCACCGTGGCCGTATGCCACTTTCGGTGCTCAGAAGGTTTTGGGACCTATGCGCGGTTTGGTCCCGAGCATTCATTTTCGTCGATTTTCTCGATTTTTGGCAGGGACCTCTGTTTTGTCATTCCGGAAGGACACTGGGTCGCAGATACCCACTTCGCTGAATACCACTTCCGGCACTGGCTCATTTTCGGGATCCAGAATTGCTCGGTTTTGGCCTCGAGCGTTCATTTCTCATTAGTTTTTGTTCAAACTTGGCAGGTACCTCTGTTTCAACATCAGGAAGATTACTGGGGGGGGAGAAGCCAGCAATTATCCCAGATAGCCAGTTTCGCTCCTCGGAGCCGTTTTCTCACTTAGGGCCAATGTTGAACACCTTGGGGTATTTTCTTCCAACCAAAGCTACATATCTGTGATGAGGGCATCTAGGAGGACCCTAAGGGTTGGTGGTTGGTCAGAGATTCAGTGGTTTCATTTTGGGCCTCTCATTCAAGCTCTATGTTGTGGCTCTGCTTGATGTTGCCAATTTCGGCCTTGGAACCTTGTTGCACACATCTAGGAGGACACTTTGGTATGGTGGTCGGCCAATTATTGGTTTCATTTTGGGCCTCTCCTTCAAGCTCTATGTTGTGACTCATGGTTCAAGTGTTGCCAAATTGCACTGGGCCTTATTCTACACACTTGGAAGGACACCTTGGCATGGTGGTCGGCCAAATATTGACTTCACTTTTGGGGTTCTTCACGGCCATGGTATGTGGTCGGCCGACAGTAGGGTGGCCGGGCCACCTCCCACAATTACTGGCCTTCACCGGCCACTTGTCCACTGTCACTTGTCCTGGATATCTTCCAAAGATATCCCGGGGCATCCGGGGGATATTTCGGGAGGGAAAGATTGGGTGCTTTCCCTCTCCTTTTACACCCCATTTCTTGCCTATTTGAAGGGCCCTCCCTCTCCTTCTTCAAGGTTGGAAAATTTGGTCTCAAGAACACTTCTCCAAATTCCTCCATTTTCATAGCTCAAAACCTCAAAAAGCTTCTAAGTCTCTAGGTCTTCTCTTCATCAACACCTAGCTTCACCATCCCTACTACCACTCCAGCAGCTAGGAAGTGAATTTCAGAGGTTGAGAAGCTACAAATCAAAGCCAAGAATCAAAGAAAGACAAGTCTTCAAGGGTAAGTCTTCAAAACCAACTTTTAGGGCTTTTTCTTGATCCATTTCTATACTCCAATTGGTTGAGAATTGGGGCTCCGACCCCTACTGCTTTTGTGCTTGTTTTGAGCCCCTCTACAACTTTGTAGAAGGGCTCAACTTCATTTGATGCTCGTATGATATACTTGTTTCAATACCTAGCTTTTATGCCATTATCTTGCATGCTAGCTTAGGCCTATTTCCTTTTGTTTTCAGGGGTCCGACCCCTACTGGTTTTGTGCTTGTTTTGAGCCCCTCTACAACATTGTAGAAGGGATCAACCTCATTTGGTCATTGTATATACCACCCCCTTCAAATTTCATCAAGTGTGCCATTTTTGCATGCATTTTTTGACCTATTTGTGTTTGTTTTTGGGACTTCGACCCCTACTGGTTTTGGTCTTATTTTGACCCCCTTTACATACTTCATGAAGAAAGCTTTGTCATTTGGTGTGTGCATTGCATGTCTCATGATATAGCCTATTTGGAAGCCTACTTTGCATGGTTTTTTTAGCATGTTTGTATTCTGATTTTGAGGATGTCATCTTCTGAAATTGTGCTTATTTTTATCTCATCTTAAATATTATAGAAGAAAGTTTGTCCATTTGGGGTTTGCATATATCACTTGTCTCAATACCCCTCTTTTGGCCACTAATTTTGCATGCTATTGTTGATCTATCTATGCTTGCATTTTGGCCATGTTTGTTACTGAAAAATGCCATATTTGGGACTGCCTTGCTACTGTTCTTGCTTCCATGATCATATTTTGCATGTATAGCATGGCTATAGGCCATTTCGGGGCTTAATTTCACACTTTCGGGATGAATGCATGCTTCGGGTGTCATTTCGAATTGTTTCGGGGCTGTTTCCCCCTTCATTTAGGTGCTGAAATATGGTTTGCATGCTTGCATATCATTTCCCATGTCATTTCATGCCTTAATGCATTGCCTCGATTTGCGTGCCCGTGTGCACGCACTTCGAGGCACCTCTTTTTATCCGACGGCAGCCTATGTGAGTGTGGTTGAGGCCCTCTCATGTTGGCGTAAGCCCAATTTGCATTTTCATGCTTGTATGCCATTGCCTCGGTTTGCGTGCCCGTGTGCACGCATTTCGAGGCACTTCATTTTTATCCGACGGCCTCCTATGTGAGTGAGCTGAGGCTCTCCCATGTTGGTGTAAGCCCATCGCGGCATTCCGTGTGCCATTTCATTGCATTTTATCATCGCCTCGGTTTGCGTGCCCGTGGGTACGCATTTCGAGGCACTTCGGTTGTATCTGACTTCCGTTTCATCATCGCCTTGGTTTGCGTGCCCGTGGGCACGCACTTCGAGGCACTTCGGTTTTATCCGATTTACACTTCATATCATCGCCTCGGTTTATCCGATTTGCATTTCATATCATCGCCTCGGTTTGCGTACCCGCGGGCACGCACTTCGAGGCACTTCGGTTTATCCGATTTGCATTTCATATCATCGCCTCGGTTTGCGTGCCCGCGTGCACGCTTTTCGAGACGTCTCATTTTCATCTCATTTTCACAGCATTGTGCATACCAGGCTGTATCTTAGTTGCATTTCATGCATATCATGCATATTGCACGGGAAACGAAGTACATTCTGTACTCCGAGCGACAGAGTGTGTCTCAATTCCCCAGTCATCGACACTCCGGATTACCCATGATGGAGTTAAGTTTTGTTGTAGCATTCATCCCCATATTGAGTTGTCCGGTTCCTCTGCCATCATGCATCGGTATGCGTGATTGGTGGTACGAGGATCGAGGCATGCATATATTTGTGTGAAAATACATTGCTATGCCCTTTTCCTGCTCTCTGTTGCAGCAAAATCAACAATCAACTTTTCGGAGTCCAGCGCGCATTTCGAGAAATATTGCAAACAGAGGCTAATCAGGGCATTCTAGTGGATTTCCGCGCCAAGCAGTCCAGCATACATCATCTATCAGAAGCGAGGCAGTCCCTGGCTTGCACGCCAGTTTTAATTCTTTTGTAATTAACTTGTTAATTAATTAGAATTTGTATATTTATTTCTGGATTGTATATTCTTTTATTCGGACTGTATATTTATTCGGACCCTCTGCGCGAGGGCATAAATGTAATAAGGGTGTGTGAGTGTGATGTATGTCTTCCAACCCCCACTTCTTTCTCCCTTTTATTTACCCGCTTTGAATGGTTAGATATAGGGCATATTTCAATTAGCATACAGTATGACAGCATGTTTGCATCATTCATCTGTATTGCATGCATCGGGCTCGGCACATCATGCAAACTGCATTGTATTTCAATTCTAAAGTTGAATACATGTTAGCTGTTGCATTCCATATACCATGTTTAGAATAGCCGAGCCTGCTATAGTTGCATTTTTGCATGTGTTGCATTAGGCATTTCAGATATTTTAGGATCATGCATGATTTCTAATCAGCTTTTGTTTTGGCTTGGAGTACTAGGTAAGTTTTATGCTTTAGCATTCTTGCATGTGTGTGAGTGACTGCCATGAAAGCATGCTTACCATGAGGCTAAATGCTTATGTGATATAACTGCCTTGAATGCCTGTGGGTGGAGGTTGAGTTATCTGAATTGGAGCAATTCATCAATTGTTTGTTAAGCCCACTAGACTGTGGCAAAATCTACATTTTAAGCCTACCTGCGGGTAGCAAACCATTTTCAAACAAACAAACATGAAATGTTTTGTTCCAATTCAGACGGCCCAGTCTATACTTGTTTGCTGCGAGCATCACATAGTAATCCTAGGATAATAATCGGAATAAGGGCATACAATGTTTTCAAAATCAGATATCATGGTTAGTAGAGGCCGGTCTTTGACCGGGCGAGCGGGGGTGCTCACGATGTGACCTTCCCCAATCGTACCCAAGTTCCCGAGCCAACTTTGGTGATGAAGGACACGTGGCCTTTCGGCACCGAGTCAGGGTTTCCTAAATTTCCCATTTTAAAATATTTAGGTGGCGACTCTGTTATCTGGCAAAGCAGTCCATGTTTGGCACTTCTTTTCAAAAAATCTGTTTTCCTTCAAAACGATTTGCCGGATTTGGACTCTTTGGTTCGAGATTGAGAACCGCAACAAAATCGAGTCCGAGCTGTAGCGAGGCCCCCCCCGCGGGCGTTGTTACACGCCCCTTCGCGGGGGTCCAAGGGGCAATGCCCCTTCGCAGGGGTCCAAGGGGGCAGCGCCCTGGCGGGGTCGCGGGGGTCCAAGGGGGCAGCGCCCCTTGGCGGGGTTGAGGGGCAGCGTCCCTCAAAATAAAAATGCATAATGCATTCGAAGTTCCTTGCCCGCTCGAGCGGCCGTTTATGCGCTCGAGCGGAGAATGTTTGGTTCCAGAAGTTTGACCTGTCTGCAAAAGTACTAGGATAGTGTATTTGACGCTAGAGCGAGGCTTTCAACGCTCGAGCGGACCACGTTATATCAGTGCGTGAATCTAATATTTCAGATCATTTTTTTTAGTCTTCTCTTTCTCTCTAAAACTCTCCAAAATTCCAGATCGGGAGTTTCTCTCTCTAGAAGTCATCTTCTCTCTTTGATTTCTCCAAATCTATTGGGATTTAGACCTAAGTTCTTCACCAAAGTCAGTTATCTAGGCGAGGGTTACGTTGTGTGCGGTGGAGATCGAATTTCATCGTCGTTAAATTTGGGGTTTTCAACTCGTTTCTTCGTCAAACTTGAGGTAGGGATTTTCTTTGAGTTATATATATATATATATATTTTTGCAAGATCTAGATATTCTTTTTCTTTGAAATCATTTTTGATAGCTTCTGAAAATTTATTTTGATTTAAGAAGTTGAGCGATTTTGAAAATGGGTTTGTCTCTTGTTCTTTTAAAATAATCTCATGGGTTTTGATCTTTGTTGATTGAAGAAGATATGATTTTCGAGAGTTTTCTTTCAAAAGATTTGAGCTATGTAGTTTGGTGAGAAAACCTAGGAATTGGGGATTTTAAAAGAGATTGAAAATCCATGGGTAATATTGTTATATTTAATTTTGTGTACCAAAATAAATAATGTTTAGAAAATTTCTTATTTATATTGGTATAAATGATTAATTTTGTGGATTATGAGAATTGTTATTTATTTTAGAAATGGTTATTCATAATGTTGATATAGTCTTGAAATGATTAAACTGTTGAGAATACTTGAGAAAAGGAAATTGTGTTTATTCCTTGGATGATGAATTGAAATAAAAGTATTTATTCATCTTGTGAAATTGCATTGAGATGAGAATTTTGATCACAATGGGAATATTGTGTGGGAGTATTGAAAGTGAAAGAAATATTGCATTGCATTTTTAACATGGTATTGGCATATCATTTCATTTCATTACATTACACTTTGATGTTTGATTTGAAAACTTGCATTGGGAAAAGAATGTTGAGAAATAAGTTTTCATGAAATGGTTTTGGGGTAAATAATAATGGTAAGTCTTGATAGGTGGTGTAGAATAAGTTGGCCTGCGGGTCCGGGGTGAAAGACCGAAAAATCCGCGTGGATAGGTGATTGTTGATTTTTTTCCGGTTGCGATTGGTAAAAATGACAATTTGGTAGTACTTGTATAGTCTACTTGCAGACACCGGCCTAGGAATTTCCAGAGACGTATTTACCGCCCTTGAAATAAATTGTTAAGTTTTGAACAATTGAAATTGCATGATATCATTGAGCATGATGGTTTTCAACAGACGAAAATGTAATTTATTTCCAAAAAAGGCATAGCATGGCATGTGCATTTCATCTCTTGAGACTTGTATAAAATGTATATACTTTGTTAAGAATTTTCTACTGGGCTTTATGCTCACCCTATGGGATTTTTGTGCAGGAAAAGATGTGGTGATTCCACCCAACTAGGGGCGTGGAAGTATGTGTGTTGGGAGTACAATGCTCTCATTTTGCGTGACTTTATTTTGTAAGCCAAGGGCTGTATTTGTGTTGAGTTGAAACTCTATTTTGTGTAACCAAGAATGTTCTTGGATAAATTTGTAAGCCTGTAGGGCACTTATTATATGTTTGGCTTCCATTTCATATTTGTTGTAAAATGCATGTTTGGGATTAGAACTGGAACATTGAGACGGGAACGACCTGTATTTGGCATTTGGGATTTAAAGGAAATCAGTGTATGGATTAGTTAGCTATATATATATATATGTGTGTGTGTGTGTCTATCAGGTGGGTTTTGTTGCATAAATAGATATATCATGTCCATTTTTTTTTTGGGTGTTACATGGGGCTTTCTGGGCAAAGTGCAATTCATAAGGAGGTTTATTTCTAAATTAACCTTGACTTGTGAACCACCATTTGGTATATCGAAGAAAGAAAAGAAGTTTCAATGGAATGATCGATGTTAGATTGCCTTTGAACAAGTTAAGCAATATTTGCAGAATTTGTCTGTGTTATCGTCACCTAAGCCAGAAAAATTGCTGATTCTGTATTTATTAGTGACTGAATCAACCATGGGATGTATGCTTGTGCAAGAGTCAAACAAGAAAGTGGAGAAAGTCATCTACTACTTGAGCAAGAAGATGCTTGAATACGAGACCCGCTACACTCCCTTGAAAAAAGCTTGCTTGGCTTTAGTTTGGGCCACCAGGAAGTTGAGACACAACTTGTTAGCTCACTCAGTAATTCTAATTTCAAGATTAAACCCCGTCAAATATCTCTTTGAGAAACCAACACTTATTGGTAGGCTAGCTCATTGGTTGCTTTTCTTTCTGAATTCAACCTCAAGTATGTCACTCGCAAATCTATTAAAGGTAGGACCGTGGCAGAATTTTTGGCTGATCACTCGATTGAAGGAGAAGAAGATGAAGATTATTTATTCCCAGATGAGGAGGTCATGCAGATGAAAGAAAACACTTGAAAGTTGTACTTTGATGGAGCATTCAATCAATTTGGCTACGAGATAGATGTGTTGCTCATAACACCAGATGATTCGCATATCCCTTTAACTTTCAAACTTCGATTCAGGGTATCTAACAACCAAGCAAAGTATGAGACATGCATTGTCGAACTAGAAGCAGCTTTAGAACTAAGGGCAATAAAGTTGGATATGATTGAGGAGCCAATGGAGATTGGAAAATTAAAGAGGAGAAAATGAAAGTCTATTATCATACCTTAGACATGTTGATCCCAAGGTTCGAAAGACTAACATTTACACACCTGGTGAGAGAGAACAACAGATTTGCTAATGCGTTGGCAACCTGGCCTCCATGATAGATATACTAGTCAGGGTTAAGATGTACTCAATCTTGATAGGACAAAGATATATGCCCGCATATGAAATGGTAGTTGCAACAAAAGAAGTTCAAGATAAAAACCCCTGATACTTTGATACTTGAAACTTTTTGGAAAGCAGTACATACCCGCAAGGGGCAAATGCCAAGGACGAAAAGGGGATACGACGTCTGGCTGCTCTGTTCATCATCTACGAAGATAAGTTATACAAAATGGGGCATTTTGGAATGCATAAGCTGTGTGTATAGGAAGAAGAGGCAAAGTATATCATGGAATCCATCTATAGAGGAGAGTGTGGAGCCCGTATGAACAGTATAATGCTGGCTAGAAAATTTCGTTCACAAGTATCGGCACCCATGTATATGCACGGTTTTCAGGACTTTCACCCTGGACACACAGGCTAACTTAGTTTCATAGAGTCCATCCCCTTTCTCCTCCCAAATATCATACATATACAATGTATATAATTCATAATCATATTCAATGATAATGACCAATAGATTAGTTTTAATCTGCCTAATTCTCATGCGATTTCTACAGCAATCATGGCTATCTTTCACCGATAGCCCAACACAGATATTTCTAAACATATATACAATATTTACAACAGATAAATTATCCAAACTTCCATGAGTGAGAGATTATATAAATCCAACTACACCATTCATGTAAGCAACCTCTCAATTTTATACTTTCAATACCAATTTCATTATCTTTATAAAATAATTATTCAAGACATTTTAGAACAAAACCCCATTTTTCCCAATTTCATCCCAAACACCAAAATTAACCATTTTGACACCACACAAGCTCATATCTACTCTCATAACCATTTCCAATACGTTCATTTGAAAACCCCTCTTTCGATTTTGACCCAAAACCCTAGGTTTGTTCAAAATCACAACAAATTCTAATATTTCTTACCCAATAACAAATAACTAAGTTAAAACTTATAGAAGAGTGTAGAAAATCCTTACCTCGAGTTCAGAAGACCAAAGCAACAATGGAGTAACTTCAATGACGCCGAAATCAAATCTTGTTCGAACCAAAACGGAGCTTTAGAGACGCTATTCTTTTTTAACAAAGGCACCCAAGTAGAGAACCCAACGGATCTAGGTGAAAAAGTAGAGAGAATGTGAGTTCTAGAGAGAGAAGCTCAAGATCTAGAGTTTTGAAATGTTTTAGAGAGAAAAAGAGATGAAAAAGTGATGAGAAATGTGGCTGTCACGAACTGATATACACATAGTATGTTCGAACGCAAGAGTTGATGCTCAAGTGTCAGACGCAATAAGTTGTTCCGCTTGAGTGCAAGAAGTGACACTCGAGTGCAGAATACATACATCCAATAGTTTTGCAGACAACAAACTAACGCGCGAGCCCAAGAATGACCGCTCAAGTGCAAAAAGAGCCGCTCGAGCATAGAATACGTTCTTCCAACATTTTTGCAGACCTGCATAAATATTAAGAGTTCGCAAAAGATTGCTCAAGCACAAGAAGTGCCGCTCGAGCGGAAGAGCAAAAATCTAGGCAACAAAGAATTGAAAACTAAGCAACCAACCTGTTCCAAACATGTTCCAACTGACTCAATAGCCAAACTCAAGTAAGA
This sequence comes from Camellia lanceoleosa, assembly GCA_025200525.1. Lineage (NCBI taxonomy): Eukaryota > Viridiplantae > Streptophyta > Magnoliopsida > Ericales > Theaceae > Camellia > Camellia lanceoleosa. Next base: position 60,872,416 of record CM045762.1, read on the forward strand.
ATAAAGGGGAAAAGATATGAACAACACCTGGAAACCATAAAACCCAAGTCCAGAATATCAAATAGGTCAAGTCAAAACCGGAATCGCTATACATTGCCTTGGAATTTCTCAGTTTGGGGCATTAGATGTCATCAGGGTTGTGAAGACCCGAACCAACTTTTCGCCTTTTGTTTCACACCGTCAATGAACGGAGGTCACATCTCATAATTAATAAGTTTATCAATGTCATGTTAATAAATATTATCTATACTTCGCCATTCGGGGCGAACCTATAACAGAACAATAATTGATAATCCTCTTCGAGTGTGTCAAAAATGAAACTCGTAAAGATGTATTTTTTTTTTCTTTAGGCAAAACGGATCACACCATCGAACTCAGAATGTCGAAATTAGTTTACAGTAATTAAATGAAATTTTTTTTGAACCGATTTTCGGACAGCCCGGATGTCCACGCACTGCGTTTTATTCGAGCAGTGCAATTTGTGGTGGTAAAATCAGCCACCATGGCTGTAATTTCTTGGTGAGGTGAAAGATATATCCACCTCACTCCCCTTTTTACCACATACTTCACCATTCAATCCTAGCCATTAATCCTACCTACCCCTTTCTTCCTATATATATCCTATTGTTGGAAATGGTTATAAAATTCTAGGTAAAACCAGAATTTTTTCCTAAGTTTAGTCTATTTTTTAGGTGGGCCCCGAGTGTCGTTTGTCGCGGGTTAAAGTGGTAACGCGTTCTATGCCGCGTTATGATTCACGTGGTATATTTGGTTGCTCAAAACCATTACCGAGTGAATGGAAAATTGAAGCCAAAGTATGCTCCATGGAAATGAAGTTTTGGTGGAAAGTTGTAACGCCCTCAAAATAAACCCATAATATATAACAGTAGCATGCATTGATAAAAGAAAACCAATCATTATCTCATTCATCAGAGTATCATTATTGAAGGATATCACATATAATATCAAAATAAATGCCCTATGGGCTTACATCTTTCCAAGCTTAACGCTTGGGCACAAAAATGTGAGTACTAACTCAACTACAAATTCAGCCCTTGGCTTGAGTTTACATGTAATATCAAATAAACTGAAATAACAACTAATCTAAACAGATTCTTCAACTCTAAATCCTTCCAAGCTAATTCATTGGAGGTAGCACATCAACTGGACCTGAAAATGATGTTCCCGTATAGAGTGAGCCACAGCCCAGTAGAAATATACTAAACCAAATATAAGCATTGAATAAAGCAATAACATTCAATAGATGGACTACACAAAATAACAGTTTCATCATCATACAGTTTCATGACACTAATGTCCATGACACGTTTCACTTTCCATTATTTATTCAACTTTCCATTTATACAAATATGGCTCAGAACCTGGCCAAATAACTCAACAGAGATTACATCTCTTATTAACAATATTTCCAATTCAATTGGGATAACAAATCAAGTTAAACATTTCTTATATCATAATGGATACACATGTTGGTGTTGTATCAACTGCAACCAAAATTCACTTTCATACTTCCCAATTGATACACATTTTAGTGATGTATCAATAACATGTAAAAACACTTCCATAAATCAATAAGCACACATATTAGTGGTGCTAATGGAGTCCATCCCCTATCTCCTCCCAAACAATATCCGGTTTAGGAGTCCATCCCCTATCTCCTCCCAAACCGTGAAGTACATCCCCTATCTCCTCCCAACAATATGCATATACAATGTATTAAACACTTTCCATATACAATACTCAATCAATACACGTATTTTCTGTATTAATTCAACAGTCAAAATCAATGACTTAACCAATGTGATTAGTTTCAGTTTTCCCTAATCCACATGCAATGTCTATAACAATCAGGACTATCCTCCACTGATAGTCCAAAACAATTATCTCTAAACAGGAAATAAATGTTACAACAAATATAAACTCAACAATTTCATGGGTGTGTTATTAAACTATCCAACTACACCATTTAAGCTTATAATTTCCCAATTCCATGAATTCAACTAAATTCCCCAATTCTCCTTAAATAAATTATACAAATTAATCTATTACAACAACTAGGGTTTTTCCCAAAATTACCAAACAACCCCAACATATCAAAATACCAAAACTTAGAACAACACCTATAATATGGAGTAGGAAATCCCTACCTCGAAGTGAAGGACACGAATGGAGAAGATGATCAAATTGCAAGGTGCTCCAAACCGTCAAACGTTCAGATAAAAACGAAGCCCTCAACCCCCTCTATCTTTTTAATAAAGAGCCTAGGGTAGAAACACCCTAAAAGTAGATGAAACCTAAGAGAGAATGTGAGTGGAGGGAGAGAGAAGTCGGACCTAGGGTTTTGGAATAAAAAAGAGGATGAAAAAGTGTTTTAAAACCCGTTGCTGCCTATTTAAACCCGACAGGCTCGCTCGAGCAAAGGATTGGTCGCTCGAGCGACCAGACACAAGAAAGACTCGCTCGAGCGAAGAAAGTCTCGCTCGAGCCAAGAATGCAATGCTTCAGGTCTGCAACCCAGAAGCACGCTCGAGCGAAGAACTCAAAAACATACACCTCACTAGCTCGAGCGAAGGAAAGCTCGCTCGAGCCAAGAAACACAGCTCTCAGGTCTATACTAGACGCAGTCGCTCGCTCGAGCGAAGAGACCCTAGCTCGAGCCACCAGACACAAAATTCTACTCTCGCTCGAGCGACCAACTCCTCGCTCGAGCGAAGGTCCAAAATTTTGGACAACAACACTTGGTTTCCAAACCCAACCAACCTGTAACAAACCTGCCCAACACATCCTATAACTCAAAAAGAGAAGATAAAGGACGACAACAACAATTATACAATGATAGGATCCACGGAACCTAAGTCCGGATACAACAACCAAATGGGAAAAGACCGGGGTCGCTATAAAAATCCTTAAAAGTTTGAATAAGGCTAGTCCCACATTGATTTGGTGGGAAGTTTTAAATGGGTTTATAAGGCATGGGATTGGAACTTGGGGTGTGCCCCAAGGGATACCCAAGTGTTTTAGAGAGGGAGGTTATGGGCACAATGGGCTAGACCTATTGGACTCAAAAATCACCACACGCGCGCCGCCGCCGTCCGTCCGATCTGGCGGGCTGGGCTGGGCTGGGCTTGGGCGCGGGTACGTGGTGTGTGGTTGGGTTGGACTTGTTCGGCCCAATACCTATCTTTTTGGGCCAAAAACATTTGAATTCAAATTAATTTCGGAAATAAACTGGTCCGGTTTTACTGTACACCCAAACAGGACCCTTCCCGTCAGGTTTGTTTCTGTTTATTCAAATTGAACAGGTTTCATACCTGTTCAAACAGGTTTTGCACCTGTTTAATTCAAACCCAACAGCCATAATTTCTCCTATAAATAGACAAGTCTCTCATTTGTTTTTCATCAACAATTTTCGTCCTTCCTTGCTATAAATTCGTCTCTGCATTTTGTTGTATTTATTCTTATTATTTTTCCTTGTAAGAAAGAGTGTAAACACTTAGTGTGTTCGTAAGGCAAACAATTGGTAGTGATACTATTGTTTGTAGTTGATCATTTCATCTTGAGAGATAGACGTCCACATTCTGAAAGTACCGTGGAGAGGATGAATCTGTCTTAAGGACACAGTGTCAAACACTGGACTTGATCAGATTATTATTCAAGAATTAATCAAGTAAGTTATTTAATTCATTTTTGGTGTTATTATTATTTATTTAAATCAGATTTTAATTTTGTTTTTGTAACAAAATAAAATCTGTTTTTATTTATTTATTTTTATTTCTAGTTTGATTTTTGTAATCAAACAAATTCTCTCCTTTCTTTTGTTTCTTTATATTCTGATTGTTGTTTAGTACACAACAGAATTTAAACTATTTAAATACAGTGAAGATTGTCCGATACCTATATGTGCAGAAAGTTCATCTTCTTGCTGAAAACCTGTAAATTTAAGAGAGAAAATCAAACACTTTCATCTTTGTTCTTCAAGCTTCAAGTCTAGGTAAATTCCTCTCTATATCTACTTCAATTCCATGAGTTAAAGCCTTCATTTCTTTCCTTTGATTTCATGTTACAATGAACCATGAATCTAGATCCTAAAATACAAATTTAGACTTTATTTCCTCCCATTGATATCATGTTGCAATGAACCATAAGGCTAAAGCTCAAAACAAGGATTTTACCCAACAAACAGTTTTTTTTTCCTGAACAGACAGTCTACTTTGAAAATTTGTCAAATAATATTTAGGCCACTTTAACGGTTGATTTTTGGATCAGAGTTAAATTAGAGTGTTATATTTCCAACCCAATTTGTTTCAACTCGATCCAACGGCTAGATTGTTGTGGAAATGAGTTTTTAGAAACTGCAACGGATCTGGACCAGCTTTGTTTTACTGCCATTTTACCCTGTTTATGAGCATTTTTGGGAGACGAGTCCTCATGAAAAAGTTTCATAACATCTTGATTGATAACCCTGTAAAATTTCAGAATATTTTAAAGTGTTTTGTTTAGGATTTTAGCCTCTTATCTAAAGTGCTGCAAACTAAGAATTTCTAGACCATAAGAGAAGGACCCCTTTTAAATTGTACACTTTGGGATTATGGTTTGAATATTTATTTCATGCTTAGAATTAATTCCTAGACCTACTATAATGTAGTTTTTCATACATATGTTTAGATCTCGGTTCCTGTTGATTTTACCAAACTTCGTGTACATTTAGGTGAGTTCATGCTTACGCTTTTTACATGTATTTGAATATAATGACATGCTTTGATCGATGAATTATTTTGGAGCATGAGATTGCATTGATTTATGAATAACCGAATAAACATATGATTTTGAACTTTAGCAAGTATGCCTATGATTGGAAAAGTACTTTGAATACATTTTGAAAATCATGTTATGTTTTAGAAAATGTGAGCTAACGGGATAAGCCGACTCACACGTATTGCTTATATACATATTGTTTTTATGAAGCCATGGTTAAGACATTGTTATAAAACCATTGCAAATCTAATAACATACATTCGAACGGAACATCCCAGCGTTGGGGGAAATTAAAGATACAAACGGGTGAGGCGTTATAAGGGTGATTGTTGGGATGCGGCCATCGTCCCTTGGCATAATCATGACCACTTAATATTAGTATGGATAGCTTCCTACTTCTCTGGCAACATATCCAGTCGAATGGACACATGTATGTATATTTTGATATATATATATATATATATAAGAGCATTTATTTTGTCTTTTCAGCCATTGGGCTTTTGAACATGAACAATTATGCTTAAAACTTGAAATACTTATGTTTGAACCGTGGCAAACTTGTAAATTTTGTAAATATGTTCTCACAAGCTTTATAGCTCACAGGTGTGTTACTAACCCATTTTAGGTAAGGAGAATGCTTAGTGGATAACCAAAGGCCTATTTTTGTGGTGTCTCATGGCCTAGGATGGATTCTAGACCTATAGTTTTGTGTAAGTCATGTATTACCTCTTTTGTTGGCATAGGGCCAAGTTATTGTTTTAACTTAACTTTCCTTTATGACTTGTATGACTTATATAGCAACGCTCTAGTTAAATGTAATCACCTCGTATTTGTGATGATTTATTTATTTTTTCTCTAAACTAGTTAGTAGTAGGCCTAGGGTGCGAGATGAGGCACTGGCCGGTCGCGATTCTGATTAGCCCCTATTTCGGGTCGTGACAAGGGTAGTCACACTAAAGGGTTAAAATGGGCATCAATTCATCTTGGTTGGCATTGATTATTTCGCCAAGTGGGTTGAAGCATAGTCATTTTTAGTGTTAAAAGCATCACATGTGGCCAAATTCATCAAGAATAACATCATTTACAAATATGAGGCGCCAAACGAAGTAATTTCAGACAATGGTTCACATTTCAAAGGAGAAATGACAGTTCTACTAGAGAAATATAACGCGACTTTTCACAAGTCAACTTACAGGCCACAAACCAATGGAGCCATTGAAACTGCAAATAAGAACATCAAGACTATTATGCGTAAGACGGTGGAAACCTATAGAGATTGGCCAGATAAACTACTTTTTATGCTTTGAGGATACAGGAATTTGAAGGGCAACCCCATACTAATTAGTATATGGAATGTAGGTTGTTTTTCCAATTGAGATAGAAGCGCCTTCTTTGAGGATTATGACTGAATGTCAGATAGCAGAAGCTAATTGGCAACAGAACCAATTTGAGGAGCTGATGTTGTTTGATGAGCAAAGATTGAAGGCGTTATACCATGTTCAGGGGTATCAACGCAGGATTGCTAGGGCATTCAACAAAAAAGCCAGATCCAGGAATTTGAGAGAAGGATACTTAGTGTTGAAGGACAATCATGCTCTTATCTATGATCCTAGAGGCAAGTTCAGACCCAATTGGACGAGTCCCTACATCATCAAGTCAAACTGGTCAGGGGGACCAGTCATTCTCATGGATTTGGATGATTTGGAGTTCTCGCAACCAATCATGAATCATTTAGGTTTTTCAATCCTTTTATAGGCTCCAAACTGAATTTTTTTTTATTTATGGTCATCATTACCCAACAAGATGTGTCGGGGAATAAACAACTTTCATGTTTCTTTTTTCTTTTTCTTTTATACTTTTTCTTTTTCTTTCTTTTATTTTTTTATTGCCACTGAAAGCATGTGGTTTCTTTTCTTTGTTATTTGTTTTTTTTTTTTTAGAATTTTATTTGGTGTAGTTGAGCCACAAATTCTTGATTTGGACGATTGAGATTAGCTTGATGAATATGATATTTATTCAATGGATGCCATGTGGCAATTCTCCATTGGTTGGACATGAATTAGAGGAATTTTCAAACACATGAAATGAAAACCCATTTAGCTCCAAGCATGTGACAAGTTGTTGATGAAGAATAATCATTTGTGATGCAAGCGTATGACAACTCAAATTAGTGGTTGAGATTTGTTTGATGAAATATACCATAAATTCGTGCTCAAAGATTTTTGGGCGTTCTAGATCTAATGGTGAGTTTTATTTTTGCAAATTCCTTAGAATTAGGGAAAAATGGGGTATCAACAATTATTTCAATATGATAACCATTATAACGTATACCTTTGAAACTTAATAGATTTCTTCTAGATCTGGTAGAATACAAAGTTTTATCAATACAAATTTTTGTTCCATTTGGCAACATAAGATTGGCTCTTCTGGAGCCCTTAATTAAGTTTGCAGAACCAAAAATTGTATTAACAATAGCTTTTCCCTTGATTAATTATATAAAACATTTTGCATCACGTAAGATTATGTGTGTGGTTGCACTGTCTACTAAACAGATATCATCACCAATCATTTTGGAGTTAGTCAATGCATCAATGATATCCATGCCTATAAAAAGAACTAAAATTCATTACTCTCAAAGCAAGAAAAATACAAACTGTCAAACCCAAAAATACAAACTCTGAAGGCCTAATAAAAACAAGAAAATGCACACATCTAAGTAGAAAAATACAAATTTCAAAATTGTAAAACATGACAATACAAAGCATAACTCAAAAACATGATATCTAGAAAATCATATTAATCAGTGTTAGTATTTCCATCCACAATTAAATGATCAATTTTTTTTTTCAAGGTCATCTAAGAAATTAGACACATCAAGATGATTAATATTAATTGGTTCATAATGATTTGTGAAGTGCATCTCAATTCATTATCCCTTTTTCTTTTATCGAGGCTTGATAAAGATCCACCAAATGTTTGGGCGTACAATAGGTACGTGACCAGTCTCCTTTCATCCCACATCTGTAACAAGTATCTTCATAATTCTTGGAAGGATTATTCTATAAATATTTTCCCTTTTCTTGTGATGTCCAGAATTATTGCACTTCTGTTGGAATGGCATGGTATTTTTACTCGAATATTTTTGAATATGTTCCCCACGGATTCTATAATTAATTCTACCTTGGCCACTTCCAAAATCATGACCTCTACCTCGTCCACAACCATAAAATGTAACCTCATTCACTTTGGGGAATGGAACAGAACCAGTTAGATGGGACTAATAATTTCTCAGTAAAAGTTGACTGATTTGTTCAACTACAAGAAGGCATGATATCATTTCAGAGTACTTAGAAAATCGGTGCTCTCTATATTGCTGCTGCATGAGCACATTATTAGCATGAAATGTGGAGAATGTTTTTTCAAGCATATCCTTTTCATCAATTTTTTCTCCACGTAAATTTAATCGAGAGATAATTTAAATAAAAAGGAGTTGTATTCACTAATTGATTTATAATCTTGCAACCTCAGGTGCAACCAATCATAACAAGCTCTTGGGAGGATTATAGTCTTCTAGTGGTCGTATTTCTCTTTCAAATTATTCCACAAAATAAGTGGATTTTTTACCGTGAGGTACTCAATTTTTAATTCTTCTTGGAAATAATGGCTAATGAATATCATTGCCTTTGTGCGATCCTACAAAGATGCTTCATTTTCATTCTTTATGGTATCTCCAAGATTCATTACTTCAAGGTGGATCTCAACATCAAGAATCCAAGAAAAATATTTTTTTTCTAGAAATGTCAAGCACTGAGATTCCAATTTTAAAAGATTTGACATGTTTATGCACTATATACAATAAAAATAATATAATTAGTATCACATGAATATATTAAGAAAAATATAGAATTAACTTTAGAATTTGTTTATACTTACCTAGACTGCTCAGTCACTTTACCTTCTCAGCTGGTCAGAATCTCATGCTGATAATGTGTGATAAAACTAAAGGAAATAAAGAAAAAAGAACCAAAAGAAAATAGATGGAAATAAGGGCCAAAAGAGAATAATTTCTTTTCTTATTTCTTTTTGATAGATGTTGTGTATCCCAATCAGTATGTGGGCTTGCCTTCTATAGGCAATCCAAACCAATAAACAAAGACTTCCAATTTGCTTAGGCACAAAGAATGACTGTATGCAGCGCGGCTCCGCCTTTAGATTTACAATGAATTTATTTTTTCCACCGCCATACACTTTTGACAAATTAGTAACAAGAAATTATTATAATATTGATACTTATGCATTATATTTACAATAAAATAAATATTTTATTATTTCTTTTTGCTTTTTAGATTCAGTATGGGAGGAAAGGAACTCAATGAAACAAAAACAAAAAAAAAAAAACAAAAACAAAAACAAAATAAGAGAAAGAAAGAACAAAAGAAAAAAAAAAGATAGGATTTTGTTTCAAAAAAATCTTGAGGGAAATGAATTGATTGTCAAAACCAAAAGCTTTCAATCAATCTTTCTATCCACTTATATATACCACGCAAAACTCTATTAAAGTTAAAACTTCAAACTTCTTGCTGAGATTTTAAAACATACATAGCCTTGAAGGTGCTAGGAAGAGAGTTCGTTAATCAAAATCCTTTTCTTTTAAAGGTGAGTTTCTGGAAACATACTCACCACTTGAATTTCCATTCTCTCTTGCCAAAAATCATATTTTCAGAGCTTTATTGTGTTTGAATATGTGATTTAGATTGTGGAAGTGGAAGGCTAAGTCTCTGTTCCTTAAAATTCTTTTCAAAATATGTAACATAAATTAGGTTGTTAAAAATGATTAACTGAGCCACCTAATGTAATTTCTTTACTAATTATAGTATATTATATATTATTATATTATAATATATATTTTTGATGCAGTGGAAGGTGAAATCACCATGCACATCTCTCTTAAATGTATATATATTATTAATTATATTATATTTATCATAAAATTAAAAAAGAAAAGAAACATAAAGTTGTCTGAGATCCTCCACCAAGTGGTTTACACCACTCTCCCACTGCTCAACAATAGTATCAGAGCTATCTCACATCCAATAGTGGTAAACAGAGCACGATTTCAAATTTGTCCAGACTTTGAAGGTGTCAAAATCAAGATCTGAATGTAGCAGAGGGTTTGTGTTGACTAGAGAAGTCCAGACCCACCAACCAAAAGAGCCAAGAAATAATTGAAGTTCGCCGATAATTGCGACGCTCGGAAATTAAAAAATTTTGAAATTGTCAAAATTCAATTTTGAGTATACCAAATTGAAGTACTCGTTAAGAGGATTACAATGACATAAAAATCAAGTAAATTGGAGCTAAAACGATACCATACGGGCCAGCCTACGTTTGACCTGAAATTCAACATCTCAATGAAGAAAACGACTGAAAGTTGTCCAGTGCCTCGCACAAAGTTACAACCAAGACTGAAAATTATTCAGTGCAATGCGGGAAGAAATACAACTGCAACGCCAAGTGTAGACACTCCATTTTGACAGACCTTAAAACTTGGGTGATTTCTTCGAACACCCGATGATGAAAATTGGAATATGCTATTTTATGGATTTCTTAGCAGAAAAGTCAGATTTAATCTTTAATCCCAGCATTCACCCGTTTTGGCCAAATTGTTTTTAGACCACTAAAATATATTTTATTAGTTCATTAATTTGTAATATTTTATAATTTTACGTAATTTTATGTGTTTGTATATAAATTGTTAAAAATAATATATTTTACATATTTTATTTTAATTTATAAAATAATAAAAAATCTTTCAGTGGAGAAATTCACCCACCCTTTCAAATGAAAGAAAATAAAATATAGGAAAAGAAAGAGAAATGAAAGAAGAAGATAGAAGATGTCAACCATCGACCTCATAATGCACCATAATGCATTTCTTTTTTATTTTATATATATATATATATATATATTATTTTCTTTTGCCTTTTAAATTCTATAAACGGAGGTGAAAGACTTCAGCAGGGGAGTAGAGGAACTCAATGAAAGAGAGAGAGGGAGAGAGAAAGAGAGGATTTTGTTTCAAAAAAAAAAATCTTCCTATCCACTTATATATACGACCCATAACTCTATTAAAGCTAAAACTTGAAACTTCTTATTAAGATTTCAAAGCATACTCCATAGCCCTGAGCATGCTTAAAAGAGAGCTTGTTAATCAAAATCCTTTTTCTTTTAAGGGTGAATTTCTAGAAATATACTCATTGCTTTCATTCCCTTTCTCTTTTACCAAACATCATATTTTCAAAGCTTTATTGTATTTGAATATGTGATATAAATATGTGACTTAGGTTGTGGAAATAGAAGGCTATTCTTTTTTAGAATATGTAACATAAATATGTGATTTAGGTTGTTAAAAATGATTGATTGAACCACTTGATGTAATTTCTTTCCTAATTATATAATATTATATTATAATATATATTTTTGGTGCAATGGTGGATGAAACCACCACACACATCTCTCTGAATGTGTATATATATATTATTTATTAAATATATTATATTTATCATAAAATGAAAAATAAAATAAACATAAAAGTTGTCTAAGGGCCCTCCTCCTTTGTTGCTTCTTGCAGGTTTAAGTGTCTAAATATTATTCGAGAGAAATATATCACAAAGTTTCCTTTGTCGAAGTGGTTAGAATTGATGGTGCTAAGTCCCAAATCCGTGGTTCAAAACCCCTCTCTAGCATCCTTGAATTTATTTTTTGGATATAGTCATTTCAACACCACGTCAATTACCACATCACTAACATGTGCAAGTCCAGTTAGCCCCACATGTCATCCACGTCAACAAACCGGCCACGCCAGCGTTACAGTCAACACTAATGAAGTATTCCCTACCTTGAAAAAAAAATTCCTTTCTCTAACAAAATATTCCCTAGAGAAGTAATTTTAGGTTATTTTCTGGGATGGGAAGACTCAGTTAGCCCCACACATCATCCATGTAGACAAACCCGTCATGTCAGTATCATAGTCAACACTAACGAAATATTCTACATCTAGATGGAATATTTCCTACCTTGACGGAATATGAATTTCTCTAACAAAATATTCTCTAGAGAAGTAATTTTGGGTTGTTTTCTAAGATGGGAAGACTTGTTCCTAGCTAAACAGACTGTTCCAGACGCAACCGCAAGGTCAAAATTGTGAAATTCTGAATAATTTTAAAAAATTATTGCATTAGTATTTTGTATATAGTATCATGCATATTTTACTAACTTTCTTTTGTAGTCTTCCGCGGGACATTAGTAAATATGGTGAGCATTTATAACTTTAGCATCCCTCCTGTACATAATTTTTTTAATATGTTTGGCATCCTACAATATGGCTACTTGCTTAACTGATATATCTCTATGATTGCTAGTGGATGGAGGTTATGTTGTTCAATTTGGAATAATGTTGATTCTTATGCTTATGGACTCAGTTTCATTGTGAGTTGTACATATTTCAAAATTCTTTCAAAATGCATAAAATCAAACCTTTCCAAAATGAATGACACGGTATATACTTAATTGTTTCACATAGTAATTTTTATTATTATTAAATAATCAGAATATGAACATATAAAGTCTACAAAACTCATATCATGGTTTAGTAGAGGCCAATCTTTGATCAGATGAGCGGGAGTACTTAATTAATAACCTTCCCCCCACATACCTAAGGTTCTGAACCAAGACATCTTTGGTAACGACGAACAATGGCCTTGGCATGAATCATGGGTTTCCTAGTTTTTCCACAAAATTATGTGGTGACTCAAAGATCTAGTGATGCAGTCCATTTCTGGCAAAGGTTTTGCAATAAAATGGATTTTCTATAAAAAATTTCAAATCTAGACTCTCATTTATGTTTCGCACTGCACTCGTGAGACTAGATCAAATAGATCGAGGGTCTGAACTATCGAGCGCGCTCAGGTAAGCCTCGAAAATGATGTGACACCAAGTCGCTGACGCACGCCTAACATCATACTGACGTCATCTGCACAGAAATTCAGGAGGAATTATCCGATACATCATGGTTTGGGTGTAACCATTGATCCGAACCATCAGATCTATTTTGGGTAAAACTAAGCCATTCGAAATCCAATTTTAACGATCCAATATCGTTTTTAGCTATTTGGAGCATTTTGAACACATCATTACGGTTAGATTTTATAAATTACATACCAAAAAGTTACAGATTTTATATGAAGTGAAAAAACATTTCTTCAAAGCGGGAGTCGAGAAATACAACCAAGGAAACATCATAGATAGGTGACAAAAGACGTCCTAGATCTAATGGACAAGACAGGAAACATGTGGTTATTCTGTGACATTGAGGAGATATGAGTCAACATATGGTTGACAAAAGTGGAAAACATGTGGCTGTTCTGCAAGATAAACAACTTATGGTCGTTTCTAGAAACAAAGAACAATAGGTGGTTGTTCCAAGAGACATAAGTCAATAGGTGATGGACTACAGTGGACAACAGGTGATTGTTTCAGCAATAGACAATAGATGGTTGATCTACAAGATAGAAGAAGTCAACAAGTGGTTGTTTCGACAGATGAAAGTCAATAGAGGGTTGACTACAAAGACCAGATAAGAGGTCATCCATGAGCAGATATGAGGCATTGTGTAGAGAATCAACCTTAAGGGGGGATGTTGAAATTATAAGCTTGAAGATTGCTTGGAATGAAGGAATCCAGCAAATTAAGTTTGAGAGGCGATGTTGGAATTCAAACTCAATTTGAATTCAAAGAAGAGCAGAAGAAGCTAGAAGTTGCTGGAGATTGAGAAAAGGAATCCAAAATGAAGAAGAAGAACATAGGAGTTAGAATAATAGAGAAAGAGAAGCCTTCATTGTTGACCAGAAATGAAGAAAACAATCTAAAGTTGTATACACGATTTGTACACAAATTAAGAATCTATAAATAGATAGGTTGTGTAATTGTTTTAGACAGAGTGGGAGAATGTAATCTCCAGGGTGGGAGAAACAAATACATCTCAAGTGTGAGAGATTTCTAAGTTAAGAGAGTTTGAGAGATACAGAGAGTGTGCTTTGTTTTTAGTGATTGAATAAAAGTGTGTTTATTCATTGTATTCCTCTCTTTGTAAATCACATAAAGTGGTTTACACCCTTCTCCCACTGCTTAATAGTAGTATCAGAGCTATCACACTTCTAACAAAGCAATGAGAGAGGAGTGTAAACCATTGGTGGTGATTCACAAATAAAGGAATACAATGAATAAACACATTTTATTCAACCACACAAAAAACTACAATAACAGAGCAAACTCGTTGTTTCTTACAAAACTCTTAACTCTATTAGATATCCGATCTCACACATTGGAGATGGTTTTGTATCTCCCACTCTAGAGATTACATTTGGCTCATTCTATCTCAAACAATTAAACAACCTATCTATTTGTAGACTCTCAAAATGTGTACAAACCGTATGTCTTCATTCCTAAGCTTCAACGATCAACAATGGAGGCTTCCTCATTTCTTCATTCTTCCAGCAGCTCATCTAGTCTTCTTCTTCAATTTGGATTTCTCTTCTTCAATCTAGAATTCTCCACCAGCTTCTTCTTTGAACTCAAATTGAGTTTCAATTCCAACGTCCCCCCTCAAACTCAATTTATTGGTAGCATCACTCTATGTCATTAGCTATATCTCTTCTTTATTTTCTGCAAAGTTTACTTGGTCTTCTTTCTCCATGCACTTATGACTATAGTGTCTATATCGTTTGTAGTTGTAGCATTGCACTTTCTCTGTGCACTCACTTTTGTAGTTACCATTCTCGTTGCAATTATAGCAACGTATATGTCCTCTGTCGGGACCTTTTTCTCGTGGTACAAACCACTATTGTCCTGCTTGTCAACCCTCTGCTGACTATTACCCCTCGGAACAACCATCTATGATTTGATGCTGTCAACAACCTATTGATTTATGTTTCATAGAATAGCCATCTGTTGTTTTTTGTTTCTAAAAACAACATCTGTTATTTATCTTGTCGCACAACCATCTATTGTCCACTTCTATCAACCATTTGTTGACTTATATCTCTTCAATGTCACAGAACAACCACTTGTTGCCTGTCTCGTCCATTATCTAGAACGTCTTATGTCATCTATCTATGATGTCTCCTTCGTTGTATTCATTGACTCTCGCTTTGAAGAATATTTTCTTTCACTTTATATAAAATTTGTAAATTTTTGGTATGTAATTTGCAAAATCTAACCGTATGTGTGTGTTCGAAATGCTCCAAATAATTGGAACGGACTATTGGATCGTCAAAATCAAATTTTGGATGGCTTGGTTTTAGCCAAAATAGATCTAATGGTTCAAATCAACCAGTTGCAACTCAACCATGATGCACTGGATGATTTCTTCATTGATTTTTCTGGTTCATCTTCTCTGGCAAAACAGTTGACTTTTTGGATAAACTTTGACTGGCCCGTATAGTTTTGTTTCAGCTCTAATTTGCTTGATTTTTACATCATTGAAATCCTCTCGATGAGTACTTCAATCTGGTATATTCAAAACTGAATTTTGACAAATTCAAAAATTTTCTGTTTCCGAATGTCGCAATTATCGACGAACTTTGGTTACTTCTTGGCTCTTCCGGTTGGTGGGTCTGTGTTATGCAACCCAAGAGGGATATAAATTGGGTTATTAAAAAATAATTTCACAATATTTTTATACCAATTTAAATATGGTAATATGGATAAAAGAACTGAAGATATAGATCAATTATAAATGTAGATGGGTTTAGCGACACAATTTTGGTTTTTTTATTTTTATGTTTTTCTGATTACCAATTTTCTTAGATTGTGTTCATTGAAGAAGGAAAAATAAAGGAAAAATTAGTAAAATATTTCTCTCTAATTTTTGGTAGAACTTTAGGTAGTTGGAGAGATTTAATATGTTTTTTTCTTATTAGTTAATGTCTCTCAATAACATTATCAGAGAATTTGCACTTTGAAGAGTTGCAAATTTCTATGTGAAAATGTGAGAGATCTCAACTATTATGAAAATATTGCATTTCTTTGTCTTATAAAATCATAATATTATGGACCTTAAACTAAAAACCCAAAAAATATATTTTGTTTTTCATTCTTGAATGTGTGTCTAATTGTTGCCAAAAATATGGATCATATCATAACTATTTTGCATAAAGGAAATATTTTTCTCAAACTTTCAATTAAAAAATACATGATTATGCATTACGAAAAGTTCAAACTATTTCGTACATAAATTTTATTAAACAATTACTAGAAAAGTAATATATTTTTATTGAAAAACATTCCTCTATAGTAATTTTAACACGGAGCCTTAGAATGTGAAATTTTTTGGAAAAAATAAGCTACAAGTGGTCGTCAGAAAAATAAATAAATAAATTTTGATAAATAATGTGTTAGATAGATGAGTTACAATTGACAATATCTCTATTTTCAGTAAAATAAAATAGAAGAAGTTCTGAAAAAAAAAAATTTTAGGGGATAAGTTTGCTGTGTATATATATATATGCAAATTGACATCAAAGGTATTTGAATTTTCGACTTGAATTGCAGGCTTTCATTTGATTAATTTTATCTTTCGATCTACATATGAAAGTTGAACCTAAGTAGGGCCCTATTTTAAAGTCAAAATTAGGGGCACTAAGTGGCCGCTTTGTCGGCCTTTCCTCAATGATTTTCAATTAAAACAGTATCAATCACAACAAATTGAGAAATCTAGATTTAAATCAGATTATTTTTTAAATTATCGTTTTCTCATAAATTCATAATGACATGAGTCTATGTCATGACAGGGTGCTATGTCACACCCCCTGAGGTTTATTTAGTTTATATTTTGATAATTTGAGTCATTTATATTATACGATTCGTTGAATATATCATTTATATAAAAAATTAATTTAATTGAAAAAATATAATCACATGATCAAGCAGAATAATAACTTTAAAAATTATCAAAATCATACTAATTGTTTATTTTTCTTAAATATGCACGTAGCCTTATTATGAAATATTTAATTAACTTGAATATTTTCATAAATAATCTATTCAACAAAAATACACTATTAACAATTTGAAGCCTTCAAAGACTCATAGCATAGTATTATGCCTATAAAAAAAAAGCACCAACCTCAGGTTCGGCCACTCTCATTATGAGAAAGAAGTAATTTGAGAGTAACCCATTTGGTATCTTTCACATGGGAAGTATTTTAGTGTATAAGGTGTATATCATATGTATTTACGTAAATTTTCACAAATATACATAAGTTATGATTTTTTAAATTTTTATGGGTTAACTTACATATATTTGTGAAAACTTACACAATTTTGTAAAATAACTTACATATATTTGTAAGAGATTGCACAAGTACAAACCATATACACTTACACACTTAAAAATTGCCCCTTTAACATTTCTATTTGATACTAGGGCGGACTTGGGAATTTTGGCGGCGTTTGGTTTTATTTTGGAATGTGATTCCAATAATAAAATTTTTCAAAACTCATAACCAAACACACAAATTCAAAAATATCAAACTCGGTTCAAAAATTATTTTCAAAACTCATAACCTAACACACAACTCAAAATTTAATTCAAAACTCTTTCCAAAAGCAAAAGTTCTCATTATAGGCCTTTTTAAGTAATGAAAAATAATGCATGAATGTTGATATTTTTGCAAATATGTCTTTGTTTTATTGTATATAATATTTGCATATATATATATATGATCGTAGGTTTTTTTTTTTTTTGTGACGGTAAGAAGATGGTCGCTAATACATTGTAGGACTTTTTTATACTCTTTTGTGACAACAAAATATCAGTCACTATAAGTAGGTTAGGCGGTCGCAAATAGTTTGTGACTGCTATTTTATGGTCGCAAAAAGTGTTTGTCACCCCCACATTCACGACCTTCATTTGTCGTCGAGCCGTCGCAAAACGTCTTTTGCGACTGTTTTTTTATTATTTACGACAGTTTGTAGCGGTCGCAAAAAGTACTTTTTTTTAGTAGTTATCTTATAAAATCGTGTAAATTTTCACAAATATACATAAGTTGTGATTTCTCAAATTTTTACGAATTAACTTACATATATTTGTGAAAACTTACACAATTTTGTAAGATAACTTACATATATTTGTGATAGATTGCACAAGTACATATGATATACACTTACACACTTAAAAATTGCCCCTTTAACATTTTTATTTGATACTAGGGCAGACTTGGGAATTTTGGCGACGTTTGGTTTTGTTTTGGAATGTGATTCCAATAATAAAAATTTTCAAAACTCATAACTAAACACACAAATTTAAAAATATCAAACTCAATTCAAAAATTATTTTCAAAACTCATAACCTAACACACAATTTAAAACTCTTTTTAAAACTCAAAACTAAATTTTTTTCAAAACTCTGTTTTAAAAAAAAAATCAAAAAAATATTTTTTTATTTTGTTTTTTAAAATTATTTTTTAAAATCATAATTTGAGTGTAGAGTCATGTTTCGAGTTATGAGTTTTGAATTTAGTTTTGAAAACAAAAAAATTGTTTGATTATGAGTTTTGAAAAGAGTTTTGAGTTGTATTTTGAATTTTTTTGGATTTATTTTTTTTAAATATTTAAAAAAGTTTCTTAATTTCATTTTTTTAGGGTAAATATTTTCTGTTTTAAATATTTATTTATTTATTTATTTTAATGTGCATTGTATTTCATATATTTATGTGCGGTATTTTTTTAAAAAATTTTAATATTTAAAAATTTTTTTTATTTTAAATATTTTATTATATCTTATAAATATATTTTTAAATATTTTAATTTTTTAGTCATATGTTTAGTTACGATTTTAGTGTAAAGTTTTCAAAGAAGTATAGAATTTTGAGTTATATGTTTGGTTATATAATTTTTAAATTGAGTTTTAAGTTATGTGTTTGATTACAATTTGAGTACGGAGTTGTGTTTTGAGTTTAAAATATTTACAAAATAAATTAAAATATTTAAATAAAAATTATATATTTAAAATAAATCAAAAAAATTCAAAATAAAACTCAAAACTCAAAATACAACTCAAAACTCTTTTAAAATTCAAAACTCTTTTCAAAATTAAAAATTCAAGAACACTTTTCAAAACTCATAACCAAATAAATTTCTTATTTCAAAACTCAACTCCACACTTAAATCATAACTCCACACTCAAATAATAATTTTAAAACTAGGTTTGGCTTCCCTCAAGTCCGTGATCGGACTAAAAGGTGGTGTTGGGCCCGTTAGGGCTCACCACAGGTTCCATTTTAATAATATGAATTATTCAATGTATAAAACTCGTTGAGTACAATATACTTTTAAAAAATCACGTTGATCGGATATTGATAGCTATTTCATCGAATCAGATTTCTATCAGTCATTTATTTTTTCACCTTTTATTTATTTTTTACAAAACTGATTTGATCACGTAGCTATCGATATCCAATCAACATGATTTTTTATGAACATATAGTATTCGACAAATTCTACACATTGAACGGTTCGGATTATCACAGCGAGACCTGTGGTGGATCCTTACAGTTCTAATAATACCCTCTAGTCTGATCACAGACTTGAGGTATCCCTTAAAACTAAGTCAAACGGAACCTTGTGTTTTGTTCTTATTTCAACGTTAAAAGGGACAAACAATCCTAGCTAAATTTGGAGCACACAATCCTAGCGAAAATTCAACCCCCATATTCCGTATAGGTTGAACGTATGAATTAGGAGAAGAGTAATGATTCATCCCCCTTTTCCCCCCACCCCCTTTGACCCCCTCTCTCTCTCATTGGTTATATTTTCTTTTTCTTTTTCTTTTTTTTTCCTGCTCCTCCAATCACCACCCGCCACGTGACAAAGTGGGGTGAGGGGGTGACCCCCAAAAGGGGGTCTCAAGCATTATTCTTAGGAGAAATTGTAAATCAGTGAGATAGTGATAGAATATTTACCTTACTTGTTTTCACTTTTTAAAAAAATTCTATTTTTTTATTTTTTGTGTTTTTTTGTTTTTATTGAATTTTTTTAATATTTTAAGCAATTTTTTTACTTTTTAGACACACCTAACATAAATACACCTAAAAAGTAAAAAAAATTATAAAAAAAATCTTTTAAAAATTCACTAAATATCAAAAATATAAAAAAATATATATACAAGAATTCAATACATTTTTATATTTTTATGTATTTATTAATTTTTTAAAATATTTTTTCACAAATTTTTTACTTTTTAGATACATCTAAGTAAGGTACATCTAAAAAAGTAAAAAAAAATGTTAAAATTTAAAAAATATTCACTAAAAACAAAAAAACACAAAAACCAAAAAGGTTAATTTTAAAAAAACTTAATCCAGAAAACTCAAACTAAACACACTGATTTATTTTTTTGTAGTAGTATAAATTTCCTGTGTACTGGCACAAGTCATTTTTATGCTTAATGCACGACGTCCCTTCTATGTGTTAAAATTACTCCATAAAAAAATTCATTTATAGTGCAATTATTTTTTCACTGTTATAATGATGTGCAATTTTCCTTATGAATTAAACCGAAGTGTATATATCTGTATATATAAGAAGCTCTTTCTTCTTTATGGCCCGTCTTTTTCTTTTCCTTTCTTTTCCTTTCTTTTCTTTTCTTTTTTTTTTTTTTTTTTTTGCCCTTTTATTTGAAATAATTTATTATTTGTGACATATACGTTGAGTGAAGGTTTTTTCATAATTATGCAAACATTCTTGATCAATTATATAACAGGTTTTTTCATAATTACACAAATATTCTTGATCAATTATGCAACAGATTTTTTTATGAGTACGCAAACATTCTTGATCAATTATGAAATATAAATCTTTTATTTTTGAACAAATTACAAATACATTCATAAAGTTTGTTTAAAATATGAATCGGTCCTATAATACTAAAAATTACAACTATTGTTTGTTATAAATTTTAATTTAGCACAATATTCAAGGGAAAAAAATTACTACGGAATAATAAATTATTAAAATTATTTATTAAAAAATATTTCCCATATCAATAAAAATTGTTAATTGACTTAATGATTTATTTATTAACAAAATGGTTAACTGAAAAATATTTTTCATATCATTAAAAATTATTAATTTACTTAATGATTTACTTAGTAAATTAATTGATCATTTGTTATGCGAGTATGATTTATGTATTAATAAAATTAGTCATTTGTATATATATTTATTTTCTTCTACTTCTTTATTAGTTTAGTGATTTATCTTTATAGTTTTTTTAGATGAAAGAATTATCTTAGTATTTGTTTGAAAGAATTATCTTAGTATTTGTTTGTATTTATCTGTTGAGAAAAGTTACATACCATAAAAAAAAAATTATATAAATTCGGAAGAAATATTTAAAACTCATAAATTTACCCAAAATGATATGATGATAAAATTGGAGTCAACATCATTGAGTATATAACAAATCAAAAAATGATACATATCATACCACATAATTCTATCATATATCTAATGATTTATTTATTCAATTTCATAAAACAATTATTTAATTTAAAAAAATTTACTTATGAATAAAATTGATCATTTGTAATGTGATTGTAGAATTTATGTATTAATAAAATTAGTCTTTTGTATATATATATATATATTCTTCTGCTTATTTATTAGTTCAATGACTTATCTTAGTAGTTTTTTTTATAAGAGAATTATGTTAGTATTTGTTTTATATTTATCTGTTGAGAAAAGTTACACACTATAATTTTATTTTTTTTATAAATTCGGAAGAAATATTAAAGACTCATAAATTCAACTAAAATAATATAATAATTGAATTGGAGTAGACATTATTAGGTGTATAACAAATCAAAAAATTATATATATCATACTACATAAATCTATTATATATCCAATAATTTATTCTCTTCAATTTCATAAAACAATATTTTAATTTTTAAAAAAAAAATTATCAAAATACAAAACTAAAATCGTGTCTTGCATAGGTCTGTGTAAACTATTGTATATATATATATATATATCTAACTTTTATCCATGGATGGAGAGACTCAATTTGAGCTTCATAGAAGCTGCCGCAGCAGCAGATCACAACTTCAGGGAAATCTCTCTTGTAGGAATGGCAACGGGGCGGGGCGGAGCCGGGGATCACCCTCCCCGTCCCCGATCCCCGATGGTGAAAATATCCCCGGCCCCGATCCCGACAGAGCCTATGATCTATCCCCATCCTCGGCTAACGAGATCGGGTTTCCCCGACCCCGAAACTCCCCCGATCGGAATCTGTTTCAACATTCACAGATCAATAGTGCAAATCATAGATCAAAAAAATAAAAAATAAAAAATCATAGACCGAAATCTGTTTCAACATTCATCGAAATTTGTTTCAACATTCACAGATCAATAGTGCAAATCATAGATCAAAAAAATAAAAAATAAAAAATCATAGATCGAAATCTGTTTCAACATTCATCGAAATCTGTTTCAACATTCACAGATCAATAGTATCAATAATCTTCATTTCACTCATCTAGCACATGTATAAAAAATAAAAAATTTGAAACATTCACAGAGAGAGAGGGGTCAAGAACAAGCACACGAGTGAATCAACAATGGCAGCCGAACATCTCTTCCTCATCAGCCCCAACAGAGCCACCGTGGCTGTACTTGCGGCAGAGTTTGGAGAGGAGTTGGGTCTCGATCGGCGGTCGAACTGAGGAAGAGGAAGCGGGGGATCGGCGAGAGATCGACGGGTAGAGGAGGAAGATCGGCCGGGAGAGAGAGAGGAGGAGGGCTATCGACGACAGATCGGCAGGGAGAGGAGGAGATCGGCACGGGGAGAGGAGGAGATCGACGCGGGGAGAGAGAGAGAGAGAACAAAAGAGAGAGGGGGCGGTACTCACAGGTTTGTGTTTTAGGGTGTGGTGTGGTTCATATGTGTATATATATATCTGGGGGTATAAAAGTAATATTACATCGGGAAAACGGGGACGGGGCCGGGGCCGGGGCCGGGGACGGGGACGGGGACGGGACTGAAACACTAATCCCCGTCCCCGGCCCGAAACTGATCGGGGATTAATTTTTGAATACCGTCCCCTCCCCGTCGGTGATATTTTTCGGGGAAAAACCGCTCAATTCGGGGTCGGGGGATCGGGTCCCCGTCGGGCCGGTTTTAAATTGCCATCCCTACTCTCTTGGAAGAGCAGAGACGTGAATTGAAGTGAAGAGTTGCGCCTCTCTCTCTCTCTCGGGGTGTACGGACAGTTTGAAAGTAAATTGCAAGAGGTCCAAACCACGCGCTTTCAGGGACATGTGAGAGGCGTATGGCTATTTGCTTGGGAGTCACTTTTTTTAATAATTTTCCTTGTTAACTTTTTTTTTTGGGATTTTTATTGATAAGTCCAATTTAGAAGTGTTTTAACCCAATAAGTCCATGAAGGAATTTTTTAACCCATTTAGTCCCATGTATGTATAGTTTTATTCCATAAAGTCCATTTTCTTCATTTACACTATTTTCTTGGACACTTATGCCCTTATATTCAATTTTGATACCCTTATAAATATTTTTTAAAGGATTAGCAATTTAATGATGTGAAAATTTATATTTTAAAATTCACATTGGTAGAAATGTAAAATTGGCCCGTGGGCGGCCTGAAAATTGCCGACAAGCCGGGGCGGGCCTGGCCCGTTGACAATGTGAATATTCACATTGACATGTTAACATTCACATTAATAGGAGTGTAAAATTGGCCCGCGTTCCATGGGCGGGCCCTGTCCGGCCCGTTGACAATGTGAATATTCACATTGACATGTTAACATTCACATTGATAAGAGTATAAAATTAGTCCACGACCCATGGGCGGCGAAAAGCCCGCCAGTGGCCCGAGGCGGGCCCGGCCCGGCCCCTTGACAATGTGAATATTCACATTGACATGTTAACATTCACATTGATAGGAGTGTAAAATTAGCCCGCATCTCGTGGCTACTCGAAACCCGCCTACGGCGGCGTCTGGCCATTAACAATGTGAATATTCACATTGACATGTTAACATTCACATTGATAAGAGTATAAAATTGGCCAGCAGCCTAGGGCGGGCCCAACCCGGCCCGTTGACAATGTGAATATTCACATTGACATGTTAATATTCACATTAATACGAGTGTAAAATTAGCCCCCGTCCCGTGGCGGCGCGAAACCCGCCCGCAGCCTATGGGCGGCCCGGGGTGGGCCCGGTCCGACCCGTTGACAATGTGAATATTTACATTGACATGTTAATATTCACATTGATAAGAGTATAAAATTAGCCGGCGGCCCATGGGCGGCCAAAAGCCCGCCCGCGGCCCGGGGCTGGCCCGGCTCGTTGACAATGTGAATATTCACATTGACATGTTAACATTCACATTGATAAGAGTATAAAATTGGCTCGCAGCGCATGGGCGGGCCGAAGCCTGACCGAAGCCCGAGGTGGGCTTGGCCCGACCCGTGACAATGTGAATATTCACATTGACATGTTAACATTCACATTGATAGGAGTGTAAAATTAGCCCGCGCCCCGTGGCTGGCCGAAACCCGCCCACGGCCCGGGGCGGGCTTGGGCCGGCCTGTTGACAATATGAATATTCACATTGACATGTTAACATTCACATTAATAAGAGTGTAAAATTGGCCCGTAGGCGGGCTCGCCCCGTTGGCAATGTGAATATTCATATTGACATGTTAACATTCACATTAATAAGAGTGTAAAATTGGCATGATTGGCCGCTGACATTTCGGCGGGCTTGGCCCGACCCGTGACAATGTGAATATTCACATTGACATATTAACACTAACATTGATAGAAGTGTAAAATTTGTCCGCTGTCCGAAGCTCACCCGCAGCTCGGGGTAGGCCCGGACCCAAACTCGGGTCGTCCATGGGACGCGAGTCAATTTTACACTCTTATCAATGTAAATGTTACGGGTTAATGTTACACTCTTATCAATGTGAATGTTAACATGTCAATGTGAATATTCACGTTGTCAATCTGCCGGCAGGCTTGGCCGGGCCGCCCACGGGTCACGGGCCAATTTTACACTGCTATCAATGTTAATGTTAATATGTCAATATGAATATTCATATTGTCAACGGGCCAACCTGCCCGCCTAGCGGGCTTCACGCCACGCCAATTTTACACCCTATCAATGTGAATGTTAATATGTCAATGTGAATATTCACATTGCCGTCGCCTGCCGCCCACGTCAGAGGGTTGTTTCGGCACCACGGGCGGACTAATTTTATACTCTTATCAATGTGAATGTTAACATGTCAATGTGAATATTCACATTATCAACGAGTCGGGCCTGCCCGCCAGGCGACACCAGCAATGGTGGGTTTCGTTACCACAGTCCGCAGCTAATTTTACACCCTATCAATGTGAATGTAAATATCTCAATGTGAATATTCACATTGTCAACGGGCCGGCCGCCCACGGGTCACGGGCTAATTTTACACTCTTATCAATGTTAATGTTGATATGTCAATGTGAATATTCACATTATGAACAGACGGCCCCAGCCGCGGGTCGGTTTCGTCGCCGCCATGGGCCAATTTTACACTCCTATTAATGTGAATGTTAACTTGTCAATGTGAATATTCACATTATGAACGGGCCGGGTCGGGCTTATTTTTTTGGCCTGTGGGCCGGCCCGGCCCGACTCGAATTTTTCCGGGCACCCACGAGGATCGACATGGGCCGGGCCCCTATACATTGACGATATGAATATTCACATTGACGGTGTGAACATTTACATTAGGGGTATTTTGGTAATTATGTCACCAATAGGACTTATTGAAATATGAGAAAATAATGTGAACTAAATGGAACATAAGTAGATGAAAAGGGTATTTTGGTCTTCTTATCTCAAATTGGACCTAATGGAATAGTCAAAAAGAATATGGGTTGGATGAAATAATGCTCTTAGAAAATAGATTTATCAAAAAAGCTCCCTTTTTTTTATTTTAAAATATATATCTATATATATAAGAATCGCTTAACTACTTGATATTTATCTTTTCTTTCTGATTTTACTCTTTTATTTTGAATAATTTACTAATTGTGGAATATATATTGAGTGAAACTTTTTTCACAATTACATAAACATTCTTGGTCAATTATACAACAGGTTTTTTCATAATTACGTGAACATTCTTGATCAATTATGAAACAGGTTTTTTCGTAATTACGCAAATATTATTAATCAATTATGAAACATAAATATTTTATTTTTTAACAAATTACAAATGCACCCATAAGGTTTGTTTAAAATAAGAATTGGTCCTATAATATTATAAATTACAACTATCATTTGTTATAAATTTTCAGTTTAAAAAAAATAAATAAATAATTCTCCTATGCAATAATAAATTATCAAAATTGTTTATTGAAATTATTTCTCATATCATTAAAAACTATTAATTGACTTAATGATTTATTTATTAACAAAATAGTTAACTTAAAAATATTTTCCATATAATTACAAATTGTTAATTTACTTAATGATTTATTTATTAATAAAATAGGTTATTCGTTACGCTAGCATGATTTATGTATTAATAAATCTAATTATTTGTATATATATGTATTTTCTTTTGTTCTTTATTAGTTCAGTGAATTATCTCAGTAGCTTTTTTTAGATGAGAGAATTACCGTAGTATTTGTTTTATATTTATCTGTTGAGAAAAATTACACACCATAATTTCTTTTTTTTTATAAATTTGGAAGAAATGTTAAAGACTCATAAATTCACCCAAAATGATATGGTAATAAAATTGGAGTCTACATCATTGGTTGTATCGCAAATCAAAAAATAATACATACTATATCACATAATTCTATTATATATCTAATAATTTATTCTATTCAATTTTATAGAATAATAATTTAATTTTTAAAAAATTATCAAAATACAAAACTTAAATATACTGTAATAATAACTCATGTATTGCACAAGCCTTCTTAAACTAGTATATATATATACAAGGGAGTACAACTTGCCTACAATCATGAACTAGTTAACTCTATTTTTCAAAATAGGATAAATTACAAATACACCATCTGATTAAAATACAAATTATTCCTTATAATTTTGAAAATTACATCTTACTCCTTAAAATTTGAATTTCATAACAAATTATTCATTTTATTAAATAATATTTTTTAATGATATCATAAATTTATTTCAATTAATAATTTCTGTAATTTTATTATTGTACAGAAAAATAGTTATAAATTTTCTTTTTCAATTCATTTTGTTAAATAAAAAATTCTAACAATTGACTATTTATAATTTTTTAAACTATAAAGAGTAATCTGTATTTTAAATAAATATCAAAAGATATATTTGTAATTTACCCTTCAAAATAATAATGTACATGCACATAAAAGTGGCAAGAAATGTGTACAAAAAATCATAATTTGAAGGATTCATATACAAATAAATAAATACCCAAAAAAATTCATGTGATCTAGATTCTTGTATAGTGCGGGTTCCGTTAAACAATAGTTGAATAGGAATTCTTTGTATTAGTTCTTGATCCCTAAAACCACTGGTGACTTGAATTCATTTTTATTGGGATATTCTAGATTCTTGATCCCTTCTTTGTATTACTTTTTATTTGACAAAATAGACATCATTACATTTTGCATTCCTTTACCACTTACATAGGAAATTAATCTTCATAATCATAAGATTGGGTTTGTATATTAGATGTGTGAAAAGATTTATGGAGATTTGTGAAAGAAAATTACATTCTATTGAGGCAATCCCACATCGCTTGGGAGGGACGCTTGCAACTAACTTATAAGCGTACTGGCCCCCTCCACTTTGTAAGAGGCCTTTTAAAGCCGTGAGGCCGACGGGCGTCGTTTCGCCACCTCGCCAGAGTGGACAATATCTTACCTGGGCGCGAGAAGCCAGTCACGTCAATTTCTTTAAAAGGCCTCTTATAAGGTGGAGGGGGCCAGTACGCTTATAAGTTGGTTGCAAGTGTCCCTCCCAAGCGATGTGGGATTGCCCCAACACATTCTATTTCATTCACAAATTGTTTTTCCTTTTCTCTCTCTTCATAAATTGTTACATAAATTTAAAATCCAAATACAATTTCAATTTAAATTTATTTTCAGTTTTCCTATCTAAGGAATAAATAATAACCTCTGTAGCACCCTGACTACAAAAATAAGGGGTTGAGATTGAAAATTTGTTGCCCACCAAACTTCTTTGGTAAATTGAAGGGAGATGCATCTTTAGTGAACTACATGAGTTCTGACCATTAAATTTTGCTCCCAATACTATGCGATGGCACTTGGTAGTTGATTATCGCTCTAGTTGTTATTAATATATGAGGGAACATTATATCACTAGACGTCATTGGTGTAAAAATGCATTCTTATAATAGAAAGTTGAATTGAAACATTACAACCTCAAAAAAAATTTAATGTAAAATTGGTTTAGAAGTTTTGTGGTCTCAAGTTCTCCCTTATGTTTGTGTGTGTATATATAAAGCTTCAATCAAAGATCAAATTGCACAGTTCTTTCAAAACAAAGAAAGATCAAAGAAAAGGAAAAGATGGTTATGAAATTGAGTATGTCAGCAATTTCTGTGTTGTTGTTGTTGTTAGCTCAAGCTATAGAAACCCAAGCTGCCATTTTTGATGTGACAAAATATGGAGCCAACCCCGGCCGCGACATCTCCCAGGTATGAACATGTTTGGTTTCTTTGTGTCTTCAAAAACAATAGCAATGAAATGCTTGAAAACACTCATAATTTTCATATCCATTTCATTTTTGGGAAAAAAAAAATTTCAATTTTAAAAAATTAGAAAGCATTTTTTGGTGTTTCCTATCAAATAAATTGATTTTAAATTTTTTTTCCCTAGAAAAATAGCTCATCAAACAAGTTTGCATTTTCCGAAAAATAAAAACAAGAACCAAAAACAATTTGCTGAAACAGTTCTTTCTTTTTCTTTTTCTTTGAATTTTTTTTTAAGGCTCTATTGAGTGCTTGGAAAGAAGCATGTGCAGCAACAAGTGCTGGTAAAGTCCTGATTCCAAAAGGGACATTTCCATTAAATGAAGTGAAAATCGAAGGCCCTTGCAAGGCTCCTGTGGAGATTCAACTCGACGGGACATTGAATGCCCCTGCTCAACTGGGCATAATCAAGGGCGATTCTTGGCTTACCATCGAACACATTGATCATCTTACAATATATGGTTCTGGAACTTTCGACGGCCAAGGCGCCGCCGCTTGGGCCCAAAATGATTGTGGCAAGAACCCCAATTGCAAGGCCATACCCATGGTAATTGTAGAGACATGGAACAACTGTATAGCTCTCATTTATTATTTATTTCTATGAAATACAAGTCCATATATATAGACTATCATACAGAGCATTTTAGACAATCCCTGCAAATCACTTTTCTTTACAACTCATGCCACATGCACTCTTGCTTTACAACTCATGCCAACACTCACTCTTATTTTACAATTCATGCCAACACTCCCTCTCAAGTTGGTGCAAAGATGTCGCCAATGCCCAACTTGTCGAGTGAGTTGTAGAACATTTTACTTGACACGCCTTTAGTTAGCATGTCTGCCAGTTGATCTTCTGATTTGACAAATGGAAACTGAACTATCCCAGCCTCGAGCTTTTCCTTGATGAAATGTCGATCCACTTCAACATGCTTTGTACGATCATGTTGGACCGGATTGTGAGCAATACTAATGGCTGCTTTGTTATCACAAAATAACTCCATTGCTGAAGCAGGTGGGAAACCAAATTCTGTAAGTAACTTCCTTAACCAAAGGAGTACGCAAAGTCCCTTATTCATCGCTCTAAACTCAGCTTCTGCACTAGAAAGAGCCACGAGCTTTTGTTTCTTACTCCTCTAAGTAACAAGGTTTCCTCCTACAAAGGTGAAATATCTTAAAGTAGATACTTCTGTCAGTATTGTTGCCTGCCCAATCTGCATCTGTGTAACCACCAATATTTAGATGATTATTCTTAGAGAACATAAGTCCTTTGCCTGGGGCTGATTTCAAGTATCGAAGTATTTGAACAACTGCATTCATATGATCTTTACTAGGACAGTGCATGAATTGACTTACAACGCTCACAGCATATGCGATATCCGGTCGAGTATGTGCCAAATAGATTAGTCTTCCAACTATCCTTTGATACCTCTCTTTATTCGCAGGTAGCTGATCAGAATACTCTCCTAGGTGATGATTCTGAACAATTGGAGTGTCCTCAGCCTTACAATCAAGCATTCTAGTTTCTGCGAGTAAATCCAACACATACTTTCTTTGGGATAGAAAGATGCCCTGCTTTGACCGAGCCACCTCAATTCCCAAAAAATACTTCAACCCACCCAAATTTTTCATTTCAAATTCGGTCGCCAAATATTCTTGAAGTTTAGAAATTCCCCCAACGTCATCTCCAGTAATTATCATATCATCAACATAAATAATCAATGATGTTATCTTTCCCTTGTAGTGTTTCAAGAATAGTGTATGATCTGAATTGCTCTGTTTGAAACCACATTGTCGCATAGCCATGCTAAACCGTCCAAACCATGCACGGGGAGATTGCTTCAAGCCGTATAGTGCCTTATTCAGTTTACATACGACTCCATTTTGAGAAGATGAAAATCCATGTGGAACATCCATATATACTTCCTCCTTGAGATCACCGTGAAGGAAGGCATTTCGTACGTCAAACTGATGCAGTGGCCAATCTAGATTAGCTGCAAGAGACAATAATACCCTAACTGTGTTTAGCTTTGCCACTGGAGAGAACGTCTCATGATAATCTATGCCATAAGTCTGTGTGTACCCCTTCGGCACAAGTCTTGCCTTATACCTCTCAATAGATCCGTCAGCCTTGTGTTTGATAGAAAAGACCCATTTGCATCCGACAGTCTTCTTCCCTTTTGGCAGAGGAATAAGTGTCCATGTCTGATTTTTCTGAAGAGCCGTCATTTCCTCTTGTATAGCATGCATCCATTTCGGATCACTCAAGGCTTCGGGTACTTGGTTAGGAATATGATCAACAGACAACTGGTGTACAAATGTTTTGAGTGAATCTGATAACCTCTGAGATGAGACATGATTGGCAATCGGATATATGGATTTCTTACTCACATGATCTGGAGAGTATCGGTCTGGTGGTTTTCCACGATTATGCCTGAAAGGTAATTGATAACCAACAGAAGTATCACAAGCATTATCAGGAGGAGGAGTAGTTACCTCACGAATATTCTCAGGAGATTGATCAGTCTCAGGTACTAGAGGTTGATGAAGGGGGTCTTCATCGTCGAGACTTCTACCAGGTTCTTCTCTCTACCACCATACAGTCGGTGTAGTTATGATTTCCATTCTAGGGTCAGTAGTCCTTCCTGATACATCAGGAGGAGCGGCAGCTGTAGTAGTGGTAGAAGCTGCTGTAGGCTTAGGAGAAGCTACTTTTGTCCCCAATGTTAGGAAATCGAAAACAGCGCAATTCTGCTCTTCATTATGTCGTATCTCCCCCTGAAGAGGAGAATCGGTCATGGGGGTAGGGAAAAAGAACTCAGACTCAAGAAATGTGACATCCATGGTAACATAAGTACGGCGGGTGGATGGATGATAACACCGATACCCTTTCTGATGCATTGCATAGCCCAGGAAAAAACAACGTAAAGCACAAGGATCAAGCTTAGTACGTTGAGTTTTCGGGAGATGTACGAAAGCAACACACCCAAATATCCGAGGTGGGAGCATCAGGACAGAGGGTAAAGGGCCATGGCAAGAGAGAGCCTGAAGGAGTGTCTGAAAGTCCAAGACTTTGGAAGGCATGCAATTCAACAAATAAACCGCTGTAATAATGGCATCGGCCCAATAACTACAAGGGGCGTGGGCACCAATCAAAAGGGCCCGAGCAGTCTCCAAGATATGTCGATTTTTCCATTCCGCCACACCATTCTGTAGAGGAGTGACAGAGCAACTGGTCTCATGAATGAGACCATGGGTGTTAAAATAACTCTTGAATGCATCATTCATATATTCGCCACCATTATCGGAGCGGAGAATCTGAAGTGTGGCAGAGAATTGAGTCTGAATCATGGCATGGAAGGACTGGAAAAGAGGAAGTACATCACTCTTATGTTTCAACAAATAAACCCAAGTCATGCGAGTACAGTCATCCACAAAGGTCACAAACCAACGAATCCCAGAAGGAGTTAAAACTGGAGAAGGGCCCCAAACATCGGAGTGTACCAAAGTAAATGGAACATTACTTTTATTCAAACTCAAAGGATAAAGCACACAGTGACTCTTGGCCAAAATGCAAGTGTCACATTTAAAATCAGATTCACTAATGGCAGAAAATAAATCAGGTAACAAATGCTTTAAGTAGCTAAAGGATGGATGCCCCAAGCGACGATGCCAAGGCCAAATCTGTTGACGTTTCACATTGGGCACTTGTTGTACATGATGAGCTTGGCCGGTACTGAAATCATCCATAACATCTAGCCCCTCCCCCCTCCCTCTTAGTACCACGACCAATGATCTCCTTGGTGAGAATATTCTAAAGAAAACAAAACTTGGGATATATTAGTCCACAACAATTGAATTCTTCAATAGCTTGTCCCACAGATATTAATTTACTTGATAGAGATGGAACAAGTAAAGTGTTTGACAATGAGAGTGAGGAAGAGAGAGAAACAGTGCCGGCTCCTGTAACCGGATAAGTGACCCCATTGGCATTAGCAATATTTATCCGTTTTGGTTGAGTAGTAGAAGTAAAGTCATTAGGATCAAACGTCATATGATCGGTGGCTCCCGAATCAAGTATCCAACCATTAAAGGCATCCAGAGTGGAATTAAATAAAGCGTAACCACAGTTACCTGAAGCACTGGAAGGGGTAGAGCCATCTAGGACATAAGAAGTACTTGTGAACGATATAAGAGACAACTCGGGATCCGCATGTGCTAAAGCAACCCGTCCCGAAACACTGTTGACAGCAGCTTCACTTTCACTTCGTTTTCGGGTTTTGAACTCGTCCCACCATTCTGGAAACCCATGTAATTTAAAACAAGTCTCACGGGTGTGTTTGGGCTTGCCACAATAAGTATAGCCATGACCTTTAGTAGATGGCTGCCTAGAGCTACGGCTGGAAGATGACAAACCAGACTGCATCGAGTTCCAAATTGCAGTCGAAGTTCCAGTTCTTTATTGCAGAGGTCATGGATTGGAGCGGGTTCCTCCTCGAGATGCCATAACAGTGCCAACCTGTCCATCTGTGCTGACCATCATCACGGACTGTCGTGAATCTTCACGGCGAACATAGGCATATGTCTGTTCGACTGAGGGGAACGGGTTCATTAGGAGTACGTCGCTACGAACCTTGTCAAGCCGATCGTCTAAGCCATCAAGAAAGGTATACACTCGATCTTCTTGTAGAATGGAAGTAAATTTCTGAATATCATTTGGACAGACCATCGGATTGGGGCGTCGGAAATCAATCTCCCTCCATAAGGCCTGAAGGCCATTGTAGTAGGTTTCAATTTGCCCACCGCCCTGTCGCATCTTGGTCACCCGTTTCTTGAGATCATAAACTTGCAATGTGTCTGTGCCATCAAAAAAAGTTGTGGCAATGGCATCCCACACTGCTTTTGCTGTTGGGAATCAAATGAAATTACCAATCATGCTTGGTTCCATGGAGTTAATTAACCACCCTTTCACAATCGAATTTTCAGTTCGCCATTTTTGCCATGTTGGGTCAGTTTGTTGGGGCTGCTGGAGATCTCCATTGATGTATCCCAGTTTATCCTTGCTGGAGATATACATCTCCAAAACTTGGGACCACAAAGCATAGTTGGTGCCATCCAACTTGATGCCGATCGGTGCAGCGGAAATTTCATGGGTTGGTGTCTGGTTCTGAGTCAAGGTCTGGGACAGTAAATCTGTCATTCTGGATGTTAGGTCTTCTAGGGTTGGGTTGGTAATGGATGTTTGGTCTGTGGATGGAGTTGCCATAGTCGGCTAGGGTGAAGGTGTAAAGTGTGAAGCAGAAAGCCTAGGAGCTCTGCTCTGATACCATGTAGAGACATGGAACAACTGTATAGCTCTCATTTATTATTTATTTCTATGAAATACAAGTCCATATATATAGACTATCATACAGAGCATTTTAGACAATCCCTGCAAATCACTTTTCTTTACAACTCATGCCACATGCACTCTAGCTTTACAATTCATGCCACATACACTCTTGCTTTACAACTCATGCCAATACTCACTCTTATTTTACAACTCATGCCAACAGTAATAACCAAATATATATGCTACTTCTTCGTTCCATTATGTTGTTCTTATATTGATGTCGATTGAAGAAAAATGCTATACAAACTAACAAAATAAGTTTCTTGATGTGTTTGTGACTTGAAAATAGAACCTAAGGTTCAACTTTATCACCAATTCGATTGTGCGGGACGTGACTTCCAAGGACAGCAAGAACTTCCATGTTAATGTATTGGGGTGTAAGAACTTCACCTTCCAGCACTTCACCATCTCCGCGCCTGGAACTAGCATTAACACGGATGGAATCCACATTGGAGATTCAATCGGGATCAATATATTAGATACAAGCATACAGACCGGAGATGATTGTGTCTCGATTGGAGATGGAAGCCAACAGGTAACTATCGAGAGAGTGACTTGTGGACCTGGCCATGGCATCAGCATTGGAAGCCTTGGAAAGTACCCAAATGAAGATCCTGTTGTTGGCATTAATGTTAAGAATTGCACCTTATCCAACACGATGAATGGCGTGAGAGTGAAAACATGGCCATCATCCCCTGCTCCTGGCATTGCTTCCGATATGCATTTTGAGGACATTACAATGAATAATGTTGGTAATCCTATCATTATCGATCAAGAGTACTGCCCTTATAACCAATGCCAACTAAAGGTACAAATTACCAAATAAACAACACGGTTCACATAGTTATTTTCTATCTACAAATTAATATCAAGAAATACTATGTTGACTGAATTGTTAATCTTTTCTTGTATTCAGGTTCCATCAAAAGTTAAGATTAGCAATGTTAGCTTCAAGAACATTAGGGGTAGTTCTTCGACTCAGCTTGCGGTGAAGCTTGTCTGCAGCAAGAGCACACCATGCGTGAATGTGGAGATTAGTAATATTGACCTGACATACACTGGAAAAGAAGGCCCTACTACGAGTCTATGTACAAACATCCAACCAAAACTTTCCGGCACACATAATCCTCCGATATGTGCCAACTCCGCTCAAGCTTCTTAATTATGCTTTTGGACTCCAACAAAGAGCTAAATGCTTTGCTTAGACATAAAACATATATTCTTTTCTTTCCAATCATAGAATACAAATTAGTATCATACATAGTTCTAAAACCCCATCATCCATGCTTAAATGCATGCTTAATTAGTAGAGATGATTGCAGTTGTAAATTGTATAAGGAACATAGTGTATTGCATACAAATAAATGAATCTGAATATGAATATTAATAAATAATATATGTTTGAGACAATTTGTCAGTAACAAATGTATTCCTCATGAGTTCCATATTATTGTGTATTGTAAAATATATTTAACTGAAGATACATACTGATGATACATATTGATTTATCTCTAAAAAATATCAAATTTTAAGATGTGTATTGTGAATCGTAACACACAACAACATATTTGATATAACAACTCCACCTTTTTTGTATCAAAAAAATACTCGGAAAAAAATGCCACAGCATAAATCCATTTCAAAAGGTCAAATCTCATCTAAATTCCACAAGGTAAACAAATAGGCAATTGGCTATATCATCTAAATTCAATCGATGAAGAAGGTCATCTGAAGAACTCACATGGCCATTGATTATGACAAGCTGTTACCAATTCTTCTGTAACTAGGATCCTACTAACCGCTAAACATGCAGCCTAGTTGGTCAATGGGTATGCTTCCCACATGCCCAACTCATATTCGACTCTTGATCAACGGGTTTACGCTCTTGGGTGGGCCTAAAAGATACTACCCGGTTATTAAAAAAAACTAGGATCCTACTACTCTTCTCAAATATACAGAGAAAAAAGAGGGTAATTATGGACAGTAAATGAATTCATCAAAAGAAAGCAGCATGATATATGCAAAGAGAGGAGGTTGGGTTGACTTTTTATGAAAAAAAAGTACAAAATGTAGAGAGAATATAAAATCTTTAACTTTTTTGTATAACTTGTTGACTTCTTATTTTTTTAAAATAATTTTTTAACTTTTAAACTGAGATTTAGAACAAGGCCCAAAATATTTAGTAAATAGAAAAATA
The DNA here is from genome assembly GCA_025200525.1 of Camellia lanceoleosa. Lineage (NCBI taxonomy): Eukaryota > Viridiplantae > Streptophyta > Magnoliopsida > Ericales > Theaceae > Camellia > Camellia lanceoleosa. Next base: position 60,908,635 of record CM045762.1, read on the forward strand.
TGTCAAAATGAGATTTAGAACAAGTCAGTGAAAGGAAGAGTACTTTGTGAAACACCCTATACTAAAAATAATTTTTTTCGAAAAAATTAAAAAATCATTAGAAAAACTAATTGCCAAACACTCCGTTATATCCTTGGTTCAATTTTTTCAATTCTTTTGAGTTTTAATTCATAAATTAAACCATAATTTATGATTCTTAAATTTTTTGAATTAGAACCAAGCCGTTTCCTCAAAAAACGCATAACCAAACTATATGATTCGAACCAGTTCGGATCAGGTTTATAGTTTAACCAAAAAAAAATTTAACACCCCTAAAACTGTGTTCATGTCAAATTGTCAATTAGCATGCATATTCCCCTTTGTTTCCTATCCATAAACATATTTTTGAACTCCAAGGTATACTGTTCTACTTTTCAGGTCCTTCCAACTATATCAGGAGGAAAAACTTCAACTCCCAAAACTTTTGTAAGCCATGTCCACAACCCAAAAGCTCGATCGAGGTCACAACAATTCTTGTTCAAGATGGCCATTGCAAGAAACTTCACCATATTTTAAACAAACATCAACAGACTATGGCAACTAAAATAAGCCATTGCAGCAAGCCAAGCTTTCTTAGCTTGTTCAGAATACCTCCTGCATAGCTATAACAAAACCAATAAATCCAGGGTCAAAGTAATTTTTTTGCTTAAGGTAACATTGTACAGAACTAGAACCAAAGAGCGTATTCATTGTGTTCTAATTAGCATCAGATGAAATCTACTTGCAAATCAAACAATAAAACAAGTGTAACCTACAAAAGAAAAGTACTTGACAAAAAACCAATGCTGCAAGTTTGGTCTGCTTCACTTTTCAAGGTGCTCCGACACAACCATACCCAAAGCCAAAAAGGCGACTTCTACTTCAGAGAAACATTTAAGAGATTTGTTTATTTGTCTTCCCTCCCAAAAAAGGCCCATTCCATTTCCCACAGCTCAGTCTCTGCACATCTGTACCATTACATAAGAAACTTAAAAGTCAGCCAATAAGAAAAGTTAGTTTAGATTTTAGTCGTAATTCACGATATGACAAAAATCAAATAAGTTCATTTGAGAAAAATCGAGCAAGTCAACATTTTCTATGAAAGACAATGTATTACATTAACATTGAACAAGTATACAATCAAATCAGTGGGCATGAAACAGGAAAGATTATTTAGTAGTCAATAGTTAATAATTAATCTCATGAACTTGCATTTCATGTTCTCAAAAAAGCACCCCCATATAATACCTTTCATAAAAGAATAAAGGTTGTCAGTGAGTGTAAATTCATATTCATGATCCTGTGAGTGCTTCCCTATGGTCTGTGAGGATGTTTTCAGCCTAACTTCAGGCTTTACGCAAAGTTCTTTTATACCATCCATCGGAGTCCACATTTTGCAACCCTCAAAAGTTCAAACATCTCAAATGCCACACACGGTAGAAGTCCTATGGCATTTTTTTCCTGATCTCATTACGTATTTTTTTATCAATATAGTTACATTTCTGGTTGCATAATATTAGCTTGATAAGGAATTTTGAAGTGGATATTGCACTTAAGAAGATGAAATCAAATAAGGCTTTAGGACCCGATGACATCCCTATTGAATCTTTTGAAATACTTAGGTAAGAAGGGGGTTGCTGTAACACTCGCATCCTTTAATCCATTGGAGAGTGTATTTAATTCCCTTATTTTCATTTTGGGAGTCTTTAGAGTTGTTGTATTTTGGTTTTGGAAGAGTACAATTCAATTTAATCTTGTTAGGATTGTTCCTTCACGCTTGTTGACGTTAAAAAGTTGTTTGGGAACATGGAAATCTTGTTCTAGGATAGACACCAATCTTGGTGGTGTCGACACTTTTTTTTTTGTTGGCCTCAAGGGTCGACACCAGTCTAGAAAGGGTTGACACCTTGCCTATTGCACACATTGTTTTTCTTCCTGAAGGGTCGACACCTCTGCCCAAAGGGTCAACACCTATGTGTAATTTTCAGATTTTTAGGTTGGTTTGGGCCCTACTTTTTGGAAATTTTTGACTTATTCTTTTCATTGACCTTAGGGCTATTTTCTACTATTATAAATAGACCCAAACCACTTCTCTCTCATTATTTTTCCTCTCCTTTTTCCCCTCAAGTCGTGAGTTCTCTTCTCTCTCTCTAAACTCAAACTTTTTCACCCAAGATCTTTAGATAACTCACCTAGAGTCAATGTTCTGAAAAGCGGTTGCAGGGTGTAAAGGCCGTAGCGTAACGGTTGCGGTAACCGGAACTGTGAATTTTTTTATTTTTTGCACAATTTGAAAAAAACTTACCGATACGCACATTTTTTTTTCCATGATCATATTTATTGGGTTTTAAAATAAATATTGATCAATTTTTGTAAATTTTTAAGTATGATCCAATATATTTCATATTTTTAAATCTCTATAAACTGAGTTTTTTACATTTTATTTTAATAATTAATGACTTTATATTGTACAAAAAATCAATCACTAACTTATAACAAAAGTAAGAGAATAAATAAAAGACTAAATATATATATATATATATATATTTTAATCAAGCCAAATAGATAATGACCACACTTATTATTATTATTATTATTATTATTTTCAAACAATATATAGATAGACACACACAAACAAAATGGTTGAGTGATAGCAGCTGAATAAAATAGTATAGGTCTTACAGCTTCAACAAATCAATAACATCTTCTTCATCTTCCCTCTTCTCTCTCTCTATCTCTATCTCTTGCTCCTCCATCTTCCCTCTTCTCTCTCTCTCTCTCTCTTCCTCCATTTTCAACTTTTTTTGTTGTTGTGTTTTTTCGAAAAAAGCAGTTTGGAACCGTTACATAACGGTGTGTAACATGCCGTTATAAAGACTGCTATAACCGCTATAGCGTACAAGCACGCCAACACACCTGTGAATCTCAATCACACTGCAAAAGCGGCCGTAACGGGTGGCGGAAACCACCACAACCGTTACGTAACGGTTGCGGCCGCTTTTTAAAACCTTGCCTAGAGTGATCTTTTCACCTTAGTCCTTTGAGAAAGATTGTAGATCTCGTCAAGGGCTCCTTTTTGGTCCGAATAGTTCGTGGTTTCGTCGCCAGTGAATTTTGAGTCGTCATCTCTTTTCTTCAAGGGGTAGGGGTTTCTAGTTCTCCTTCAATACCCTCATTCATAGATGGATTTACGGTATTTTTTTTATATAAATACAAAGTTCATATTTTTATGCATATTGTGATTAATCATGAGATTGGGGGTTAAGGTTTGAAGAGTTGGGGTTTACTTGTTGGGTTATGGTTTGGATCATGAGTTTGGGTGTAATAGCAATAGAAGGGTTGAAATAAAATGTGTTTTGTGAAAAGCTTTAATTTCTCTTAAAAACCTTAGTTTGGTCCATGAAGATAGATAATGGTTTTGCTTAAATTGATAGTAGAATCATGAAATTGAGGTATTAAATTACACGTCCTAGTTTAATTGAAATTTTAAAGAGTTTAAAATTTTATGTAAAAGTTATGATTGAACTCTTAATGTCGATATTTTAAATTATGTTATCATATGAAACCAAACTTGGGAGAAAGAAATTACTAATGGTATGGATGATATGAGCTTTGTGATAAAATGATGATGTGGAGGTTTAAGAGTTGTATTGAATTATGCCGAATTGCATTGGATAGTGTTGAAATGGTTATGTTAAATTTTGTTGTAAGTTATGTTGAATTGTATTGAGTTATGTTAAATTATATTGAGTTGAGTTGGATTATGTGTTGTATTGAGTTGAGTTGAGTTGAGTTGTGTTGAGTTTGGTTGAGTTGTGTTGTGTGGAGTTGAGTTGTATTGGGTTGTGGGTGGTACCCGCGCGGGGAGTTAAAAAAGGTTTTTGGGAGCCCACGTCCCGCCGTATAATAGCCGGCAAATGTGGAGGTGGTTTTGAATTAAAGGTGCCCAAATGCCCTGTCTAGGCTTATCACTAGACGAATGTGAAAAAAATGTTTTTGGGTGTCCACCAATGTTCTAAAAAGCGGTTCTGTCAGAATGGCGGTGGCGCTGATTCTTGATTCTGAGGTGTAAAGGTCAGTAGCGTATGATTCTGCGATAACCTAACTGTGAATTTTTTTATTTTTTGCACAATTTGAAAAAAACTTACCGATACGCACATTTTTTTTCCATGATCATATTTATTGGGTTTTAAAATAAATATTGATCAATTTTTGTAAATTTTTAAGTATGATCCAATATATTTCATATTTTTAAATCTCTATAAACTGAGTTTTTTACATTTTATTTTAATAATTAATGACTTTATATTGTACAAAAAATCAATCACTAACTTATAACAAAAGTAAGAGAATAAATAAAAGACTAAATATATATATATATATATTTTAATCAAGCCAAATAGATAATGACCACACTTATTATTATTATTATTATTATTATTATTATTATTATTTTCAAACAATATATAGATAGACACACACAAACAAAATGGTTGAGTGATAGCAGCTGAATAAAATAGTATAGGTCTTACAGCTTCAACAAATCAATAACATCTTCTTCATCTTCCCTCTTCTCTCTCTCTATCTCTATCTCTTGCTCCTCCATCTTCCCTCTTCTCTCTCTTTCTCTCTTCCTCCATTTTCAACTTTTTTTGTTGTTGTGTTTTTTCGAAAAAAACAGTTTGGAACCGTTACATAACGGTGTGTAACATGCCGTTACAGTCGTTACAGCACCGTTACAACCGCTATAGCAGCCGTTACGGCCAACACACCTGTGAATCTCAATCACACTGCAAAAGCGGCCGTAACGGGTGGCGACAACCACCACAACCGTTACGTAACGGTTGTGGCCGCTTTTTAAAACCTTGGTGTCCACACAATCCCGCCATATAATAGTCAACAAAAGTGGAAAAATGATTTTTGGGTGTCTACACAGTCCTGCCGTATAATAGTCGGCAAAAGTGGAAAAACGAATGGTTTTGAAAATGGTTTTGGGTGCCCACTTCCTGCCGTATAATAGCCGGCAAATGTAGAGATAGTTTTAAAATTGAAAATGTTTTTGAGAGTCCACGTCCTGCCGTATGACAGCCGATAAATGTGGAAAAACATAGTTTTTGGAAAAATATGGTTTTTGAAAAAAAGGGTTTTTGAGAGTTCACTTCCCACCGTATAATAGCCGGCAAAATGTGGAATGTGCCATGAATTGGGTGCTCGCTATCCCGTCGTATCAAGTCGGCAAAAGGTAGAATGTGTTGAAAAATGTGTTGAGTTGGTGATAATATGTGTGACTTGTGATGAACTGATGAAATTACAATTTGATGTGTACCTTGGTATGGAAGGGAAATGTCGATAGAAATTATTTGAAAAGAATGGATAATGAAATAGTAACTAGATAAGGGATTGGTGATGATGAATTCACCGGATTGTTTGCAACTATAAGGAAAGATTAAGAGTTTTGTTTTGTAATTAAAGAAGAAGTTGAATTAAAAGGGTTTATTGTCCTTGTAATATGTTGAATTATAATTGATAATCCAAGTGTGGATGTGATGTAGTTGTTAGACAAGTAGAAGTCGAGTGTAGGACAACAATTATTGAATATAAAGGAGATTTGGATTTCTACGTTAAGGAGTTACAGCAAATATGAATAGACTAGTGGAAATAGAGTGTATGAGGGATGTTTTGGAGTATTAAGGGAACTTGAACTTGAGGTCATGATGTTATAATAAATCTAATTAGTAAAAAAGGAAAATGGAAATAAAAAGTGGAATGTTAAGATGGAAATTAAATGAGAAATATTTTGAAATGGGTTAATAAATTTAAAATAATGCTGTTCCTTAAACAAATTTGCTTTCAAAAAGGATTCGGATTTATGGTCTCTTGATGATAAGGGAAAGTTTTTATAGCTGAAGGTTTTCCTTAATTATTCAAATAAATTTTGAGAAAAAGATACTTTACGTATAATATTTTGAACTTACAAAATGTCATCTTACTATATGGTATCACACTGCGTGCATAATCATTTCTATCTATGTAATGGCTATTGTTTTAAAACTACGAGATCCCTACCAGGCAATTGTGCTCATCCCTGGTTGTTTCCTTTTTTTTACAAGAAGATAATTCAGATTTATTGATTGGAGAGTTAAGAAATCCATGAGTCTCTTTGTGTAATTCCATTGTGGATGTGAAGGAAATAAATATTGTATATTGATATATTCTAATTATTTAATTGTACCCCGCAGTAGAAGTTGGCATGTATTATTGTTATTGTTGTATTCATTGCAAGATAGAACATGTGTTGTGATGTTTCTATTACTCAATGGTAATAAATATTTGTAAAAAAAAAAAAAAAATAGACCTAAATTAAAAGCTTTTGGTAATATTTCTGAGTAATTAAAATTTAGGACATGACAGTTGCTTGGTTAACTAGGCTATTTAGCAAGATTTTATTGATTAGGAAAATGCTAGACGAGTGGAAGAAAAGTATTTTAGTGTCAATCTATAAAGGAAATGTCTAAAAATTGCAACTATAAAGGAATCAAACTAATGTGTCATATAATGAAAGTGTAGGAAAGAGTGATGGAACGTCAATTGCAAGATATAACAGAAGTATCAGAGAATCAATTTGATTTATGCCCCATAGAAGCGATCTATCTTTTGAGGAGAATAATAGAAACGTATAGAGAAAAGAAAAGAGATATTCATATAGATTTTATCGATCTTGAGAAAGCATACGATAAAGCACCTTGGGATATGAGTTCACAAGAAATATTCAATATGATATGCCATGGTGTATACTTTTGGCAAATAATATCGTGTTAGTAGATAAGACTAGAGAAGGAGTTAACAATAAGTTAGAGACTTTGAGAGAAGCACTTGAATATAAAGAATTTAAGCTAAGCTAAGTAGAATTAAGACCGAATACATGGAGTGTAATTTTAGTAACAGTAGAAATAAAAATAGAGAAGTGAAGATTGAGAACCAAGAACTACCTAAGAGTGAACATTTTCGTTATTTAGGCTCGATTATCACAACAATTGGGGAGATTGAAGCAGACGTGGTCCACAGAATTAAAGCGGATTGGCTTAAGTGAAGGAGTGCATCTGAGGTACTGTGTGATAAACGAATACCCACTAGACTAAAAGGAAAGTTCAATAGAACAACTATTAGACTAACAATGTTGTATGAGACAAAATATTAGGTAACTAAGAAACAACATATAGATAAGATGAGTATTGCTGAGATAGGGACGCTAAGGTGAATGCGTGACAAGACCAGAAAATATAGAGTTAAGAATGAGTATATTCGTGAATGGGTACAAGTAGTACCGATAGAAGGTAAGTTGAAAGAAAATAGATTAAGATGGTTTGGTCATATACAATTGATGAAAATGCTAGGAGAAGGGGCAGATCTAGATTGACATGGGATAGTATAGTAAATAGAGATATAAGCCTCCTTAATTTGACTAACAAGTAACCCTTGATAGAGCCGACTATAGAGGAAAGATTCATATAACCGACCCCATTTGATGGACTTAAGGCTTGGTTTGATTTGGTTTGGTTTATGTTTGTATTTTGAACTTAAGTTTATAAGATCATTATTTTTACTATGAAACATACTTCATGTTTTTTCTTACCAAATTGGAAGTTATCCACAAGTATAATTAGTAAAGCAAAAAAAATTAAATAAATCCAACAGTAGGAAAATTCTCCATAGTGACTTATATATAACTAATATAAAAATTAGTATCCATATTTACAACTACCAAAAATACTAAAAATCATTTTGAATCACACTAAATGGGATTCTGAAATAAAAACATGCGTATCGGTATGTTTTCCTAAAGTTAGGTAAAGAATTAAAAAATTCATGGTTCCAGTTGCCACCACCATTACGCTACGGCCATTACATCCCACAACCATGTTGTCAACGCTACCACTACCATTACGATAACCGCCACCGTTATTTAAAACCTTGATTCCACTGATGACTCATTTGCGCCACTATTTGCATGCCTCATCCAAATCAAGATTTCTATATTTGGCAAGAATACCTTGTTTGTTACAAGAAATGCACAGAAGAAAAGCAAGCAAGATTCATAAAAATTACAAAGTTCCCTTTTTCTTTTCTTTTTTTATCCTAATGCAATTTCTCAATTATTATATGTGAATCATCTACTAAATAGCATATCGAACTTGGGGAATGAGAGATGCAACACTAACTCCACAAAATCGAAAATAATGAAAGATGCAAGTAATTCATTTTTTTTCTCAAACATTCAAATATAATGAAATGGGAAAGCTGCATCACACATGATGAGGTGAGAGAGCACCTCATTCACCAGTGCAACCCCTTGGCCTCAATGTTTTCATAGTTTCAAATATGCAGGTGGAGATAGTACTAAACCAAATAGATAAGATGAACCAAATCTTTCAATTGAAAACAAGAATAAACTATATATTACCACACTAAGCATATACAAAACTTAACGTAGTACATAATTCAAACTAAGAATAACACAATTGATTTGGAGACATAGGTACCTTCAAGTTTTCTCCTTTTGCAATATCTCTCAGTGAAACTAAGCTTGGAACATGACCAATCCCATGGAACGCTAATCCACTTCTAATTCCAGAAATTTCGACAACTAAACACAAATGCCTCATCATCAACTATCATCAAGACTTGTCCACTCTGCAAAACCATTATTGGCTTGTAATAGTTTGGGTATTTCCCATTATGGATCATATCTTTCACCGCAAAGTCTTTACTCCAAGACTCCTTGACCCCATAATCCTTCATTACCCATATTGCAACCTCATTTTTTACAGTAGAAACATCAGAGAGGCAACCTCATAACGCTCTGACATGCACATAATGTGAGAATTCTTTATCAAGGCAATCAAATTCAGAAGGTTTGTGAATATCTCGAAATTGTTCACTCCTGAAGTCAAAACAACAAATAAAGTTTAAAAAAGAACAACGAAAAGGAAGCCAATGAAGAGCACCATTGAGGAACGCATCAAAGGAGTCATTGACAATACAACAAAAAGGAAGCCAATGACGAGCACCATTGAGGACCGCATCAAAGGAGTCATTGACAATGATGTAAGGGGTTTTTCCAATGCTTCTCCATGACCCTTCTTCAAGTGTGTACATCTCTGCCTTGTCATAGTCTCCATTAACTTGCAGTCCGATCATAGGGTCCAGAACCTTTGGGTGCATCGACCGTACCACTTTGCACTGGTTAGTTATCGGACTAAAACCAAAAACAACAAACGAAGAAGTATAGTCTATGGGAATTGAGCTATTGGGCGATTTTGGAAGGGTAATGTACTCACCCAAAATGGGATTGCATACATAAATGGGATCGTTGGAGAGAACGACAGAGAGAGAGGCAATGAGGAGCGACAAACAACACCGAAGAGAGAACGGCGGAAGAAAAGTGAAGCAGACAAAGACGAAGTCACGAGCACCGTCGTCTCATCCGATTCTCAAGCTGCACCGCCGCCATCCAGCACCACCATACAACCTCCTCACAACACTCGCACCTCCAGCGACTATGATCCACAATCTCTAGTGATCTCCTCAGTGTCCAACGATTCACCGATCGACGATCTACAAAGATAGAGAGTGAGCTGCAACCTATCTTGTTACAGGTTTCAAATCTTTCCATTGTTATTCTTCCTCATTTTCCCCAATCTGTTTGCTGAAAATGGGTAAGAAATTAAGAAACAAGAGAGATAGCTCATCCAAGATCTCACTTAAAGAATTCCAATCTAGCTTGGTGAAGAAAAAAAAAATTAGGCCCTAATAGTTCAAATCAAGCCAATGATAAAAACCAAAATAATAGACTATATGCAAAGGCAATTAGAACTTGAGTTTAAACATGATGATTTTGACATTGAAGAGTCTTATTGTGATTTCCCTGAAGCTTACAATGCCATGGTAGGTTCTAATATTTACCATGGCTCTTCCTTAGAACAAGACCTGGGCAAAACAACCATACTTGAACCAACTGGGGATATTGAGACAACAATAAAGGGAAGTACCGCAACCACAAATGTGTAAGATATCAATGAGACAAAAGGGCATGATCAAGTTCAGATGTCATGTGTAGAGGGATTGGTGGGTGCTATGGACTCATCCGATCAGATTGAAGCAAAAATGGTCCAAAGCCATAGTTCCAATGGGTTGGGTAAGTCTTCTTCCCATAATGTTAGTGTTATCTCTACGCCTTGGATTGGTTTATTTAAATCTGAGATTGCTAAGAAGAAAGTAATTAAAAGCCTCAAGAGATACTCAGTGGGTTATGAGAACGATCAACTTCAAATCCCATTGGAAATCTCTAAAATTGGGTTTAAGCAATGGGAACATGCTCTTGTGGGTTATTTTATTGATAGAAAATTGTCTTTCTTCCAAGTGAAGACTTGGACTTACAAGTTATGGAAGGAAAATCTTGAAGAGGTTGTAACCTTAGATAATGGCTACTTTGTATTCAAGATGAAAAATGAAAAAGCTTTAAAGTCCATTCTTGATGAGGGGCCTTATTATATTGGGAGCAAATTGATTGTTATTAAGAAATGGCACCCCAGGATGACTCTTACTAAAAATGTCTTCTCAAGTGTACCGATATGGGTAAAAATTTTCAATGTGCTACTTGAACTTTGGACTGAAGAGGAATTGAGTTACATAGCAAGTTTTATCAATAATCCATTGTACCTTGATGAACTTACTCAAAACCATAGCCAGTTAACATTTGCTAGAATTTGTATTGAGATAAAAGCTACTAAAGAGATTCCACCATCCTTTGTTGTAAACTTAGGATATGGAGAACCGTTTGAAATCAAAGTAGAAGTTCCTTGGAAACCCCAAGTGTGTGGAGAATGCAAAATATTTGGTATGCTACAAGTTTGTGTCCAAGTAAACCGATAACTCAAGCTCCTAGTAAACTCAAACAAAAGTGGAAGGCCAAAGAAATGGTCGAGACGAAGGAGGAAGGCAAGCCAGGTGAATAGGTTGAAGTGAAAAAGAAAAAAGGCAAGGACGTCGTTAATGATCCTATGGGTAACTTTGTTCCTACACCTCCTCCATCTTCGTCAAATGCATTTGATATTCTCAATACTTGTGTAGCCAATGAGGAGGTTTCTTTTTGTGTGGATCTTAAGAGCGTGCTTAATGCGAATTGCTCCTCTTTGAAAATGAGTAACCCCTCAAAAGATATTCCGAATGAAGAGGCTTCAAAGGAAGAGAAAGAAATTGCCAGGGATGTGGGTAATATAAATGTGTTAGTCCCTAGACGATCTTCACTTTCCAAAGGAGCTCCTCAATCCCTTTCAGATGGAACATTCATTGTTCCATGGACAAAACCATCTTCAAAAGTGGAAAACAAGAAAAAGCTCCTTGAAAGAATTGCTAATCTTAAACTTGCTCAAGAGGTTAGCCTCTCTATCAAGTCTAAGAAATCAAGTCGTAAGACCCCCCCATGGTCGGGGTGGGAGAGGGTTCCCAGATATCTGAATGCACAAGAGCAAACAGGGCAGTAGAAATAGAATTACTTTTATTAAAAGGTAATGCAGGCTGTTTAGTAATTTGACAAGGTAAACAATCAACATTTTCAAAACTAACACGACCTAACCAGCCACTGGAAACCAAATTTTTTAAACGACTAAAAGAGACGTCCTAAATGACAATGCCAAAGGTGAAAAGAAGACATAAAAATAGAAGCAGCGGAAGAGGCAACAGAAGCAGCAGTGGATGATATAGATGGAATGCGAAGATAAAGAAGCTCGAACAGACATCCATGCCTACAGCCTATCCCAAGGATCTGTTTCATCTAAGGGTCTTGCACCAAACAACCAATAGCAGAAAAAGTGACAATGAGACCAAGTTCACACAATTGACCAACAAAAATAAGGTTTAATTTAAGAGCAAGAATGTAATAAACATTAGAAAGAGATACAGTGGAAGTAGAAATTTGACCAATGTGACAAACAGACATAAGAACCATCAGCAGTATGTATAGGGGGAACAAAAAAGGATGATGAGATAGAAGAAAATATAGTAGAATCAGAGGTCATATGATTACAGCAGGCGGAATCAAAATACCATAAAGGATTACCTTATGTGACTGAAAGAGCAGGAGAATGAAGAGTATCAAATTTGGCAAGCACCTGCTGGATAATGGACTCAACATCTTCCATAGAAAATGATGGAGCAATAGGATCAGTAAAGTGGTGAGTGCAAGAACTCTGATGCAATAACAGCAGCAGCAGTATGAGCAACAAGAGCAGATTTGGACTGATGCCTAGAACATGAAGACCCTTTCCTGGATGAAGAAACAGGGAGAGCTCGAGGACAATTGCTTTAGAAATGACCTGGAGTAGTCTTGTGGCAAGTCAAGCATTCACAAACTTGGCACTAAAGTAAAGAATGATTGGCAGTTAGGCCACGATTGCGACAATAAATGCATGAACTAGAAGGCTGCGAAGATAAAGAATCCCATGATGATGGCGTAGTAAGAATAGAATCCAAGTTTTGAGTTTTGAAAATCCCAAAACAAGTTTCTTCTAACAAGAGTTCGGTAATGGCTTGCTCCAAAGTCGGTAAGGGCAAACGATGGAACAAGGAAGCACGCACAGGTTCAAAGGTGCTATAAAGAGCCATAAGAAACTACAATAGCCGCAGATGATTCCTATGAACAATAAATAACTATGCATCCTCAAAATGTGCCCAAGTAGGTTTAGAAAGAGCCAACTGGTCCCAGATAGATGACGTCTGGGATAAAAAATCATTGATGGACTAACCAGGCTCTTAGCGCATGTGATGAAGAGTTTGTAGGAGTTGATATTGGTGAGCATGTCTAGTAGTCTGATAGCGGTCCTTCAAGAAATCCCAAATTGCCTTGGCAAGAGAGACAATGGAATCATCATCCTGAAAGCATCCAAACTGAAAGTTAATGGAAGGAACAGAAGTAGCCCAAAACCATGTGATAATCTAGTAGTTCTTCCCTTCCCATCCATCAAGACGCTCATTGAAAGCAGATGCAATCTCTTTTTCTTCCTGGATGAGTTTAGAAAGAGCACCAGTGATAATACGCCAAAGCCGTTTCCCTTTGATGAATCTAGAGAGAGCTTGGGCCCAGAGAACATAGTTGGACCCATCAAGTGTAACAAAGACAGAATGGATGTTGTCAAAACGATCCATGATGCTCAAATAGGGCCACAAAAAAAAAAAAAAAAAAAAGGTGCTTTATATAGGCTAATTTTGCCAAAACAAAACACACCAGCAGATTCAAGAGGCCGAAAACAGTTGGGATATGGTCTGAACAGGCCAAAAACACGACCAGAAAGGCAGTGAATCGGCTGGTCAAAATGGTTTGACCAATTTGGTCAACTAGGGCTGATGTCACAGCAAGATGGATGACGTCAGCAGGCGCAATGCACATTAGCAGAGATGCGCGTAGCGCACGGTAGCAAGTGGAGCAGCAGCGATGCACGAAACCAGGGCTAACATCAAAAACACGCGGCTCACATTAGCAGATGAGGCTGCGGTGCACAATAGCGCAAGACAATAGCAAAAGGCACATAGGGCGAGTAAGAAAACGGCACAACGCGTGGCCCTTTCTCTCTCTCTTTCTCCTTCGACGTTGGGGCTTTGATCCGGCTCTGATCCATCCCCCTCCGTCCTCTCACTCTACAACTTTCTTTCTTCTCATTTTTCTCTCCCTCTCTACACATACATACATGTATATATGTAAGTGAATTCATGTGTCTGAAAGTGAAAATTTTACAATACAAAAACTTTTCAATTTGATTTTTTATTTAATTTTTCTTGATTATTCTAATGAATGAATCACAAAACTAAAATTTTTAATTTTTGATTAATTTTTCTTGAGGCTTCTGATAAGTGAATCACAAAACTGAATATATTCGTGGCTATTTCAATTCAAACCTTAGGATTAGAAGAGACCCAAAATCATAGTCAAGGAGAGAATCTAGACAAAACTCAGAAATCTTGATTTTGTAGAGAGAATCAGAGAAGATATGGGGTTGTTTGTGTGGTGTTGAAAGGGAGAGAAAGTTGTTGGGGTTGTGGAAACAGCTAGGGTGGGTTTGATAGTTTTTAGAGGAGGAAAAGAGAGAAGAGAGAGAGGAGGAAAAAAGAGCAAATCTGCCACCTCGCTATTGCCGCCAGTGTTGCCATGTCGTCTCCATCGCCGTCACTTCAACACCGTCGCTCTCCTCCTTTGTTCTTGCTCTTGGACTCGTCGGGTAGGTTAGAGTTCTACCACTGAGAGAGAAGAAAAGAGGGAAACAAAAACAAAAACAAAAAAAGATCAAAACGACATCATTTGGCACCATGGCAAGAAATATCGCAAGATAGAATGGCAGAGGATCCAAACTCCTTATTCGCGCCTGCGAAATAAATTGTCGCGCCCACAATTTGCAACTTCCAAAAATCAAACTCTCAGTATCTTTCTCTGCATCCCGCCAACGTGCCAACTCGCATTTCAATGCACAAAATTAGGATTAAAAATCCTAACACTATCTAATTAAAAATGCTAAAAACAATCCTTATGACTCTGAAAATATATTAAAATATTTTAAAATATATATGTATATCATAATTATAAATATTTTAACTTCGTGTATTTATTATTTCATTTGGAAATTAACTAATTAACTCAGAGTTCCCTCCCCCCCTCCATGTTTGCGTTTTTTTTTCTATGCCACAGTTGAGTGATTTCCCTTTTTTGAAATGGTAATCATGAAAGTAAACAAAAAATTATCAATGACATTATCCGCTGATCATTTAAATACATTAACATGTTGGGTTATTTTTGGTAATTGGTCAAAATAGTCACACAAAAAAAAAATCAACAAAAATAACTAATTCCCAAAATAGGAAGCAAATAGGCATGCAAGACCAATGTCTCTGTTTTTACTCTTTAGTTTCTTCCAGTTAGGGCAGGAGGAAAACCTTCAGTTCACAAAACTTTTGCAAGCAATCTCCACAACCCAAAAAGTTGATCAAAATCTCAATAGTTCTTGCTTGTGCAAACACAGCAAAAAACTAGAACAAAAAGCAATAAACTTCACCATACTTTAAACAAACAGCAACAAACTATGGCAATTAAAATAGCCATCGTAGCAAGCTCAGCTTTCTTAGCTTGTTGAGAATAGAGATCCTGCATAGCTACAACCAAAACAAAACTTTCATTATATGAAGAAGAACCAAGGACTGTAGCCTCTGCACATCGGTGTCATTAGGATTCTAAGTCAGATCTTTCAAAAGAATTTCTTTCTTTTACTCGTAAATTTTCCAAAAGACCCAACATATCACATTTTCTAAGTGTTCAGATAAGATATCTACACTCCAAAAATAATTACTCTGGCCAAACCACTCCTACCATGGTGGCACAATAGCAATCATTTGATGGACGGGTGTGTATTTAAGGATTAAGAGTCATGAAGTCCATGAGGCACGGTTGCCACATCTATTCTGTCCAGGAGAATAAAAGGGACCAAGAATTATACATGGCTCTATCATCACTTGCCAATCAACTTTAGAATATGAATCATCACAACACAAGAAGTTGGTTCCCATTGCTTCCAAAAGTATCATATTAATCTTAAATTATTCTATTGATGACTCATTTGTTCCACAATTTGCATGCCTAATCCAAATCAAGGTGTCTATGTTTGGCAAGAATACCTTGTTTGTTACATGAAATGCAACAAAACTAAAGCAACCCACCCAAGAATCATCACAATCACAAACCTCCTTTTTTTTCTTTTTCTATTGCAAAATGTATGAATTATTATATGACATTCATCTACCAAATAGCTATGGCAAACAAGGGATTGAGAGATGCACACCACTTCTGCAACAAACTTGAATATAATCAAAGATGCAAGTGTCTTTTTTTCCCCAAACATATACAATTTCAATAGGACGCCTCATTCATCAGTTCAACCCTTTGGTCTTAATGTTTTCATAGTTTAAAATATATAGGTGGAGATAGTTAGTACAGAATCAGAGAGAGTAGACGAACCAAATCTTTCAATTGAAAACAAGAATGAACTATATCTTGACATGATAAGCACATACAAAACCTAATGCAATACATAATTTAAACTCAGAATAACACATAATTATCTTGATTTGAAGATAGGTACCTTTAAGTTTTCCCCTTTTGCAACATCCCTTAGAGAAACCAAGCTTGGAACATGAGCAATCCCATGGAAGTCTGATCTTTTCCTAATTCCAGAAATTTTGACATTCTTATGATATCGGGTCTTAGGATCATAAAGCACAAGAGCCTCCCCATTAACTAAAATCAAGAGTTGCCCACTACGCAAAATCATTATCGGCTCGTAACAGTTCGAGTAATCCCAATCATAGATCACACCTTTAATAACAATGTCTTTACTCCAAGACTCCTTGACCCCATAATCCTTCATCACCCATATTGAACCCTGATATTTGACAGTAGCAAAATCACATATAGTGAGGCAACCTCGTAGCACTCCGACACGCATTTGATATGAAAATTCTTTCAAAAGCGGATCAACTTTAGAAGGTTCGGGAACAACCCGAAATTGCTCACTCCCAAAGTCAAAACTGTTGGGATGGGGGATCCCGCCCAAGACCTTATAGAAATCATAGCAAGCAGAAAAATGACATTCAAACAGAAGGAGACACCAAATTTAACGTGGTTCGGCCATAATGCCTACGTCCATGGGAGAGTAACCATTTATCACTTATAACAATGGAGAGATTACAGAAATATTACAGAGGAGAAGCTCACACAATTCTCACTCACCCATTCACCCGTCTCCCTCGCTCACACCGAGGGAGACGGTTTCTCTAACTCACATCTCTCACTCTCTTGGTTCTCTTGCTCTCTATCTCTCATTTTCTTCAACCCTCTCTTCATCTATTTATACATATTGAGAAGAGGAGAAGACAGCAACATTTGTGAGTGGCTTGGTAGTGGGTTAGCCATTAAACTCCCACTTCTCTCTAGTGGGTTCTCCAACCACCCCACTCTCTCTCAAGTGGATGCTCTATTACATGGGATGATCCAACAAATCACCCCCTCAACCCATGTGAGGTGATCCACTGCACACACTGCTGCTAATCTTGTTACGCCCAAATTTTTAACAGAATGCTGCATCCCCTAAAGCTAGAGATAATACACCAGAGATACAAGAGGAGGAGGGAATCATACATCCTCATCTCAACTCACACCACTCTCTGATTTGGAGAGAGCCTCTGCTCCTATCTCCCACAGATCTCTTCCACGCTTCCTGTCTCGAATGTCTTCACTTACTATGCTTGAACTTGCGTAACTAAGATATCCGACACCCCCTGATTGGATGTCCTGCACCCCCTGCTAGGATGCCCTTGACTATCATGCATTACCTCACAGGACCAGTCATTGGAGCAATAGAAAACTCTTCTTTTGTCTAATCAAAGTTCCTGGTTTTCTTTGCTCGGAGTTTCCCTTGAACTATCCTGAACTATCAGCATTTGCCCTTTGCACTCTTGAACAACTTCTCAGCGTTTCCATACACTTGTTGTTCATGCCTTTTGCAATCCCTAATCTCCAGTTCAGTGATACGCGTTACCTGCGTATCTATCATTTGTACTATTAGATGATGGTTGACAGTAGCTCTTTCTTCCAAAGCAACTTCAACAGATCTGTACAAGTCACCAACTATGCAACACCTAGCATAGTACCCACACCCATATTCTTGAGTGCTCATCGTGGCTTCATCTCTCCTCCTGTGCTCGAGTTCGCCTGAGAGATCCGTAACTACTCTATTTTATCAAGAGGTGCGTTCGCCGCCACAGAATCAAAAAACCGATACCATAACCCAGGTATCCAACCATTCAATCAAAACTGAATACCATCTGCTGTACAAAACACAAGCGCTTTCCCTAAAAACACAGCAGATTCCATTTCTCAAAATCACATTGAGCCAATGCAAAGTACATGCAGAACCAATCGAGCTAGCTCTTCGATTTTCTGCAACTCAAGCTCCACCATAGTGCCAAGTTCCGATTTCCATAGGCACCAAACAAGTTGTCCTTGACAACTCCAAACAAAACATGGTGAGCAACCCGCTTGAACCAGTGTTGAGGAGAGTAAACAAGAGAGGCTTCAAATTCTCCGTCAAAGCAACTTCGAAAGCGGTACCAGAAACATCATGTCCGATCAACCATCGAACACAATACTGCTCTCTTCAAGCTCGAATTAATCAAGAGAGCCAAACAAATTCTCCGAGAACTGAGGCAAGTTCTCTACCAAGCAAAATCGATCAGGACGCAGTTAGGCTCTAACGATTCGTATATCGAACAAAACTTCAGATGAACTTACAAAAATACCAAGAGCCAAAAATTCTGAAGTGTCGGGCAAACTCCAGATTCCTCCAACTGCCATTTCAACTGGCAAACACAAGATGATGCACCATCTTCACAGTTGCCAAAAATCGCCCAAAGGCGCGTGCACCGTAAATGCATAACTCCAACAGTCCCCGCTGACTCCATCGAGTCTGCAAATGATCTATCCCCTCCAAATCCAACGGCAGATTAAGGGATGGATCCCAACACATGAGATTCACAAAATCACCATCTTCACGTTTCTCCGCAACATTCTCTTCCAATCTTCAATGAACACCAACGGTCAAACCGCTTCCAGAGAAGCAAACACCCGGAGTCTGAATTGTCACCCAGACTACCAATAGCTGATGTCTTCAAATATGGAACAGATTGCGAAAAAGAAAATCCAGAAGAAGAAGAAACAATCAAGTCTCACAAACCGGAGACACCCCTGGATCTAATCAGACACGATCATAGATCCCAGCTGTGATAATGAATCTCAATAAACCACGACTCTGAAAGTCGCCAGTAATCCGTGAAAGACCGTCAACAACAATGCCTCCGATAGACATTGAACAAAAAACACCAAAGCTCCACTAAGATCTGAAGTAGATTGTCACACCTTCTCCAAATCGACAAATGCGGAAACCAAGGCTTCACCAGATGCAAGTCTTCCAACAACGATCCATGAAGGATCACCAACGCCTCCACAGAGGCCAATGCCAATAAAGTACTACCATTTGGACTTATTACATATGCCAAATCTCCATAGTACACTCTGCCAATGCTGGTTCTCTCTATCCCCTAGAGAAAAAACCCAATGAACTCTGAAGTTCTGTAACTAACCCAAGAGTCTCCAAATGAACTGATAACTTTTGCAACTGACTCTGGAAGGTCTTCAATTGGCTTCCAATTGGCTTCAACCGGGTGAACAAAATAAATCACCCCCATCACCCACATGGATGATAAAACACCGTTGTACAAATATGCCTCCATTCCACCGAGTATCCGGAGTGAATCTGCACCTCCTACTTGGAATGTCTTCAACCGCCACACATCATCTTGCATGGCTCGCACCTCTATCACCAAGTACTTGCATCCTCAAGTAGAATGCTCACTGTTTACCTGTTGAGGTGACTCCACCCAAACACTCTGGGTGCCCGTCGCGACTTCACTGCCACGAACCAGATTCAGGACAAAGAAAGAGATTTGCCTCTCCCTGGGTGCGCATTGCAGCATCTTATCCCTTTCAATTTCTCTGTCTAGAGCTTTCTTCTGTGAACTAGTTGTTGCTACCAGGCCAAAAATCCGGCACACTGCACCTTTGTATAACATTTATGCGTACTCGTCTATGCTATTGTAGGTACGTGCTCCTACACCTTATGTGTGCACTACTGCAGCTGTTGCCCTTCCACGTTCACATACTACCAGTACTTATTGTATTATGTTTGACAGTAGCTCCAACTGCCACAACATTCTTCTAAGCCTGCACTGGTTGCCAAATCATCTATTTATTGATGAAGTGGACTTTTGATTGAACCAGATCTTTTAATCACCTCAACAACCAGGAAAGTTCCCAGGAAAGACTGGTGGGGTCACAATCGGTCCCACTTAAGAACCAGTCTCCTTAGACAGTGTCTTTTTTACAGAACTTTCCTAAACATTGTTGATCTTGAGATAATCATGTGCAATTCTTCTGATCACCCTTGACCAATCTTGATCTCCATTGATTTGCCATTTGATTAAGCCTGATCTCCTTTGGTCTTTAATGATCTATCTCGATCTGTATCTGGTTGTCCAATCTGGTTAGAATTTGCCCATTCTAACCTCTTCAGTGAATCCGCAACGTTCCACAATATCCGGTAACCTTCCTTCGGCTATTAAAGATTACAAACTCCCATGTTTTAACAGTCTTTAAAAATTGTTCAGAATTTCACCATTCTGACCTTACAGTTGCGTCCGGAACGATCCGATTAGCTAGGACCAATCATCGCTGCACTTCCGGGGACCTCACTGAAAACTTTCTCCAAAACTGGGGCAAAATTGCAAATTTTCCAAACACTGGGACCAAACTGTAATTTCACAAACTACAGGGACCAAAATTGCAATTTTCAAAATTTCAAGAATATTCCGTGTTCCAACAAAATATTTCATCAGCCGCACTATCGCTGTCTGTCACTTTAATCTGCCTCCTTTTTACATAAACTCCAATTCCAAAATCTAACCGTACGGATGTGTCCGGAATATTCCAAATAGTTGAAAAGCACTATTGGATCACCAAAAACGGATTCCGAATGGCTTAGATCTAGCCAAAAACATTTTGTACGCCTCAGATCTGCGGCTGCACCTTAGCCGCGAAGCACTGGATCCTTTTTCTGCGGCTGCACCATTGCCGCATCGCACTGGATCCTTTCCTCTGTATGCTGACGTGGCATCTGAGTGGCTGACTGGATGACGACGTGGCTACCACGTGGCGCTGTCATGGGTGCCACGTAGCGCTGCCGTGGCTGCCACGTGGTGATTACGTAGCTGCAAAGTGGTGCTGACTGGACGTTGACGTGGCGGACACGTGGCGGCTTCTGGCTGACCACTGCGCCACGTGTCGATGACATTGCGTGCTCACATGGCGCCATGTGGCGGTGCGTGGCTTACACGCACGCGCCGCGCCGCTTTTCTTCCTGCGCCCGTCGCGTCTGGCGGCGCGTCTGCGTGAGAAGACGCGGACTCTCTTCGGCGGCGTGTGGTGGCGTGGTGATCGGGCCTCACGCGCCTTCTTCATGGAGCGCGTGAGGGCGTGTTTGGCCGGCTCTGGTGGTCTGCTTTGCATGGTTGGACTCCTCTCGTCCATACCTTACTGCTGGTATGCTTAAAATCAGATTTCGAGCAACTTGAGTTCTGGGCAGTTTCGAACAACACGCTATTTTTGTTCCGAAACGCCACCAACGAGGCTTTGATACCACTTGTTGGGATCGGGGATCCCGCCCAAGACCTTATAGAAATCATAGCAAGCAGAAAAATGACACCCAAACAGAAGGAGACACCAAATTTAACGTGGTTCGGCCATAATGCCTACGTCCACGGGAGAGTAACCATTTATCACTTATAACAATAGAGAGATTACAGAAATATTACAGAGGAGAAGCTCACACAATTCTCACTCACCTATTCACCCGTCTCCCTCGCTCACACCGAGGGAGACGGTTTCTCTAACTCACATCTCTCAGTCTCTTGGTTCTCTTGCTCTTTATCTCTCATTTTCTTCAACCCTCTCTTCATCTATTTATACATATTGAGAAGAGGAGAAGACAGCAACATTTGTGAGTGGCTTGGTAGTGGGTTAGCCATTAAACTCCCACTTCTCTCTAGTGGGTTCTCCAACCACCCCACTCTCTCTCAAGTGGATGCTCCATTACATGGGATGATCCAACAAAAACAACAAATAAAGTCTAGATTATTAACGTCGAAAGGAAGCCAATGAAGAGCACCATTGAGGAACGCATCAAAGGAGTCATTGACAACGGAGCAAGGGGTTTTTCCAATGCTTCTCCATAACCCTTCTCCAAGCGTGTATATCTCCACCTCGTTGTAGTCTCCATTAGCTTGCAGGCCTATGACAGAGTATACAACCTATCGGCTCAAGGACCGCAACACTTTGTACTGGTTAGTCATTGGACTAAAATCAAAAATAGGACTACAAGTGTTGCAAATTGTGCCAATTGGGCATTTTGGAAGGGTAATGCACTCACCCAAAATCGGATTGCATCCATAAATTGGGTCATTTGTGCCGGGCTTGCACAAGCAAAGCAAGCCATTGCGTGAGTTGAGCATGTTAACTGGGATTCTGGGGTCGTTTGGAAGGTTGATTTTGGGGCCAATTTCATTGAGGCATTGCGGGGATGAGTGTAGGGGGCGATTTGGAGGTCAACTAAGTGGAGTTTCTTTGGTTCCCGTATGCGATTGATGGGTTTAAACAAGAGGCTAGGGTGTGATCTTGAGAGATGGAGTTTGGCGAACTGAGGGTCTGATGAGATGAGAGAGAGCCAGAGTTTACAAACGCTGCGGCAATTGAAGAGGGTTTTTATTAGGAGTCTTGAAAGTATGTCGAATACGATGTGGGTTGGGAGCTCTGGGATCATTTGACAATCTTCTTCTTCTTCTTCTTCTTCTTCTTCTTCTTCTTGATGGGTTTGATCTACTTCATCGTCGTTGATTATCTGTGTCTCTCCTCTTCTTTTTTTGCTAGTAGTGATAGACATTTTTTCTCTGCAGAACTGGATTGACTAGAAAGAGGTAGAAAGAGAAAGAGAAAGCTCTTTATGGGGAGGTTGTTTTTGGAGGGAACTCGAAGTAGAAATTCGCGCCAAAACTAATTTAATCATCCAGAGTTCGGAGTAGGGCTGCAATAAGAAAATCGTAAACGGATTGCTTTGGTAGTTTTTGGTTTAATTTTTAAATTAACTTTTGAATTGAAAAATAAAAAATATAGGTTGTGTTTGGTAGAGTTTTGTAAATATGATTTGAGAGTATAAGTTGTATTTTGAGTTTATGAGTTGCGGAATTATGATTTGAGTGTAGAAAATTTATTTGGTTATGGTTTTTGAATTGAGTTTTGAATTGAGTGTAGAATTGAGTTTTGAAAGTTTGATTTGACATGTGAAGTAAGAAAATTTGTTTGGTTATAAGGGTTGGTTTGGGATGTTCTAAAAATGTACATTTTTTAACTTATTGGCTTATATGGGTTGGGTTTGGGTCGGATTTGATGTGATGTGTTAGAGAGGTGATGTAATTTAAATAAGATGATGTGACTTAAATAGGATAGTAACTTTTTGACTTTTTGTATTATTTAGTTTATGTCAAACCAACCCTAAGTTTTGGAAAGAGTTTTCAAAACTTAATTCAAATTGTTATAACTCATAACAAAACACACTACTTACACACTATTGAAAATTTTGATCAACGCTCATAACCAAACTTTTTTTAAAATTCAATTAAAAAATTTATTATTAATTGAAAATACTATAAAGGAAATAATTTTTTTTCAAAATAAATATTCAAAAAATTTAAATCATAAAAATTTAAATAATTTAAATATTCAAAAAATTTAAATAATTTAAAATATTAATATTTTAAATAATTTAAAATATTAATATTTTAAATTTAAAAACAACTCTACGCTCAAATCATAATCAAACATATAAAACAAAACTCAATTAAGAAATTATTTTTAAAACTCATAACTAAACACATAACTCGAAACTTTATACTATTTTCACAACTCTACATTCAAATCGTAACCAAATACATAACAAAAAAAATTAAAATATTTTAAAATATTTTTATAAAATACAATTTGAATTTATTTTTGTAAAATATTTTAAAATTTTAAAAATTAAAATCGTAATATTTTGAAATTAAAATATTTACAAATATTCAAAAAATTAAAAAAATCGTAACATGTTTAAATATTAAAATATTTAAAATCTTAATAAAATTAAAATATTTTTAAAATATTTAAATATTTAAAAAATTAAAATATTGATTTGAATTAAGTTTTGAAAAGAGTTTTGAATTATGTGTTTGGTTATGAGTTTTGAAAAGTAATGATTATGTTTTAAATTGAGTTTTAATAAATGAGTGTAGAATTATGATTTGAAAGTTTAAAACAAACAACACACTCAAATCAATGGGTGGAACTATAATTTGAGAGGCTTACCAAACGGAGCCATATATTTAGTTTATTATTTTTTAAAGGGTGAAATACTAATAAATCTCAAAATGTGATCTTATTAATGGTTTAGTTTTTTTTTTTTTTTCTTATAAACCTATATAAAAAGATAGTCACTTACATGTTTTGGTTTAATTTTTTAAAGACAAAAATGGGTTTCTCAAAATGTAAAACTACACATTTGAGCAGTTTGCACTATAGAAGTTTTGAATTTTTCCTTATTCTAGAACAAATCTCATATTATGAACAAAAATCTAACGCTCTAATGTAACTGTAAGAACCCGAATATACAAATCAAATAAATAATTAAGTAATAATTATTATACAATCTCAAATATTTTGCTTGTGAATCTTTAAGTGCAAACTAAATATTATTGGAAGATCTTTTAATTATAATACCTAAAATAAATTTATGGTGAAAGTTTTTAATTTAGAGGCAAGATTTATTATTTGAAAATAAAATAAAATAAAATGAATAGAGAAGAGGGTGTGACTTGAACTCTAGACCACAATTTGATAAATAATGGTCTTACCATTTGAGTTGCTTAACATGTTTAAACATTTTGTATATTATTTAAACATTTTGCATATTTAAACATTTTGACCTATACATGCTTTAGGTGTATCCAACCACTAGTATTAAATAAAATATACACAAAACCCTACCTTTTTATTTATTCTTCACAGCAGCCATGAGAGAGAGAGAGAAGAGATTTGAGAGAAACTTTTGGCAACATTGGTGGTTAACAACTCTAAGATATTGTCCTATTTTATTATATCTATATATTGTGATGGTTCATTTGTGTAATCTGCTTGTTGTTGGGAAGGAATAGGAGAAACGGGTGTATTGTTTTGGTGCCAAGTTAGTGATTGGTGATGAGAAATAATGGGTGTAATTCTTAATTCAAAAAAATTATGTACATAACCACAAACTTTAAAAATCAAGAAATCATATCAAATAAATGAATTTTGAACTGAAATTTTTATAGTAGATTAATTACATATTGAATTGCATATCTGAATTTTCTCATAATTTTTGGGAGTCAAAATCTATATTAACTGCTGCGTTCAAATTTGTCCAGAAAACTAGTTTAAAACAGTAACTTCGGAAGTGTTGTTCTCTTTGGGTATAAAGCCGAAAATTATCAAATCAGCGTCATTAGAACCGGTTACAAGTCTAGTTTCTTACATGTTTGGCCTTGCATTGATTGCTCATGTCTACTAAGAGAACCATTAATTTCTTTAAAGTGCTGCAGAAAATAACCTGTTTGGGTGTAATTAATTGTAAATAATTATTTTGATAAGCAAATCAAGTAAAACCAATTGGGTTTGAAACTTATGATATATTACTTGATATCTTAAGGGTTTTGGAATTTTTCAAACAGCATGAAGTGGGTTTTAAATTTTCAAAGTTAGTGAATGAATTGGGAAAACTTGTTCAAATTTCTGTTTTATCTTAAAGTTACTCTTAGTTAAGTTTCGATCGGAACCCATGTCTTAGGTAATTTTAGACCTTGAAGAACATGAACTTAAGTATTATTTAAGAGTAACGATGAGTGGGGTTGAGCTGTGTTAGTGCGCTTTAGTGTGGGGTACTTAGTTTATTATTCTTTTTAGTATTTTTAAATTAGTAGTGACGTGTAATCTTCATACTTGGTTTAAGGCACTAGTTGGCCTTTCATACTCTATTTGAGGATTATATTATTTCATTTTCAAGTGAGTAGTTGCATATTACATATTTTTATAAATGTTCCACTACCCTAAACTGTTGGAAAATTAAATTGTTGTTTCAGGACTAAACTGTTTTGATAATCTATTATATTATCAATGGAATTAAATTATTTCTGAAACATGTGTGAATTTGACATACTATAAACTATTTGTTTTTGGTCTCATGTTTATAATGGTGAACTACCATGTTTTGCGAAACTGATGTGTATTGATTATTGGGACCATCTGTATATTTTAGTCCAAGGAAATTATTCCATTGTGTGTGGTGACTTTGGCCACTAGGGAACAGATCCAAGTTGGGCCGTGATGACTCTAGTGCTCAACGATTGTAAAGAAAAGACCTAGGTTAGGCTAGGTGACCTTCAATCGGATCGTCTTAGAGAAAAGGCCCGAGTTGTCACCCTGAGGATGACTCTTAGTTTGATATTAGATCCAACAGGCTTATAGCCTTGAGAACTGTGTGGTATGTTACTTGTTATCTTGGTATCTAGAAAATTATTGGTATTCATATTGTAATATGTTTTAAGTGAAAAATGTCATTTATCATGTTCTTCAGAGACATGAGTATTTTAATTGTTGAACTGTGGAACCTTATTTTTTAAACAGATTGTCTTTACCAAACTGTGTATGCCAATCTAGTTTCTGTGATATATATCTTATTTTGAAATTAAACCATGTTTTCAAAGCTATATTTATTATCCATGTTGCTACTCACTGAGCTACCAGCTAACTTAGTTGTTTATCATTTCCAGGTGTTAGAAGGACTTAGAGTGGACTCATGGCGTAGTGGGGACTCAATTGCATGGACCTCTAGGACATTCATTTATTTTGTTTTAGATTGTTATGTCAAATTTGTGCATATTTCTTTTTATTTTTATTGAGGTTCATTTAGGATTATTTTGATATGTGGACTGTTTATATCCCATAAGTTTGGATGGTATTGATTACGGTTGGTTTTGCCATTTATACTTGTGGCATGTCACTAGATTGAGTTTGGTTATTTATTACTGGACTTTTGTATAGTTGTTCAACAAGATTATGGTTTAGTGGTTAGGCTTACGTGTGCCTTGGGCTAAGGCCCTGTGGGCCACGGCCGGTCATACCTGGTTTGGGGTGTGACAGTAATATTCTAAGAACGTAACATTTCAATGCAATACACTAAAAAACTCCTTGGTGTACTTTTTCTAAACGTGACAACGTAACACTCAAAAAAACTCTTTAGTGTACTTTTCTCAAACGTAACGCCCCAATGTAACACAAAAAAAAAAAAAACTTTAGTGTACTTTTTCTAAACGTAACACTCTAATCAGTGTAAATTCCAAACGTAACACTCCAATATAATATACTCTAATGTAACACACAAAAACACTAAAAAAACTCTTTAGTGTATTTTTTTCTAAATGTAACACTCACAATTTGAAATTATATATTTGCCCAAAACTTATTAAGGAATATTTGTACTCCTTTTGGAATGTTTTGAAAAATCTCATATATATATATATATATATTTAGTGTTACATTGGAGTCTTACGTTTAGAAAAAGTATACTAAAAAAAATTTTTGGGTTACATTGGAAAGTTATGTTTGAAAAAAGTATACCACAAAGTTTTTTTGTGTGTTACATTAAAGTGTTACGCTAAGAAATTTTTTTTGAGTGTTATATTGAAGTGTTACGTTTGGAAAAAAGTACATTAAAAAGTTTTTTTATGTGGTACATTAGAATGTTACACTAAGGAGTTTTTGTGTGATACATTAAAGTGTTATACTAAGGAGTTTTTTTAGAGTATTATATTAAAGTGTTACATTTGAGAAAAGTACACTAATAAATTTTTTGTGTGTTATATTAAAGTGTACACTAAGGAGTTTTTATGTGTGTGTTACATTAGAGTGTTACAATAAAGAATTTTTTTTTTTAGTGTTATATTAGAGTATTATGTTTGGAAAAAATACACTAAAGAGTTTTTTTGTGTGTTACATTAGAGTGTTACAATAAGAAATTTTTTGTGTGTTACATTATAATGTTACACTAAGGAGTTTTTTTAGAATGTTGAGTGTTACGTTTAGGAAAAAGTATAGTAAGAAGTTTTTTTGGGTTCGTATTGGGATGCCCAACTTTCTTATTCTTTCACATTCTACACATCAATTAATCAATTTTTCTCTCATATCTAGGGTTGCAAATGAACCAAACTATTCATGAATAAGCTTGGCTCGTTAAGGACTCGGCTCGGCTGAATTCATTTAGTAAATGAGCCGAGCTTGAGCTCGAGCTCAAATATTAGGCTCGTTTAGTAAACGAGCTGAGCTCGAGCTCGCATAAGTTTGGCTCGTTTATCTTTATTTAAATTATAAAATAAATATATTATTTATATATTAAATAATATATAAATAATATTTTTATTAAATGTCTTTTGGTATCAAAGCCAAGTTATGTTGCATTATGTTTCCTGCTGAACCATTAAATTGTTTACAGTCTTTTGTCTTAATCTGTCAAAATTTTGTTCGTGTCTTTCCACTTTGCTATTAGCCACCCATCCTTCGTCCCAAATCCTAGGTAAGTCCTTTGGTTAGGCAGTGTTGGATCTTAGGGGTTTTCCCGAACTGGGTATGTGTGAAAACATGATAAAATTCGGCAATGTATTGAGATCATTGTAAACTATTTCAAGATAAATTGAGTCGATTATTTAGAAGTAATTCTTCAGTCAGTTCTAGGTCAACAACTTTGCCTTCTATAACTAATCAAGGTTTAGTAATCAATGAAGAAGATGTAGAAATACAAAATGATAAAATTGGTCTAAGTTGGAATATACCACGATTACCAGTTGAAGAAATTTATAAAACTACTTTTATACAAAATACATTTACTCCCTCCGTCCCAAAATATTAGTCCCTTATTCCATTTTTCATTGTCCCAAAATATTAGTCCCTCTTCAAAAATTAAGTACAAAAATAATATAAAATTCCTATTTTTCCCTTCTTTTAAATTAATAAACAATATAAAAAGTACAATTATGACATTGATATTCTCAAAAAATGTACTATCAAAAGGATAATTTTGGAAAATTAACTTTTTTCAAATGCAATAATTGTACTACCAAAAAAAGTTGGATTCCCCAAAAGGGACCATTATTTTGGGACGGATGGAGTAATGTTAATCTCCATGTTAAAACTTTAGAACAAGTCTATGCTTTAGAAAAACCTAGAGAAACATGTAAATTATTTTATGCTAATACTATTAAACGTCATTTGAAAACTAGTCATAATTTTATTCATTTAGGGTTAATTCAAGTTGGAATCAAACCATTAACACAACAAGATAAAAATACTTCTGTTTTACTATGCTTAAGAGATGCTCGTTTTCTTGATTATAATGATAGCCTAACGGGTATGGTGGAAACTAGTCTTCACAAAGGACCCGTCCATTTTAATTGTTTTCCTGATTTCACTCTTAGTTTTAGAGACCCTCATATACTAGATGCTTTAACTCTAAATATTCAATTACATGGCTCATTTACAAATATGAAAGAAAAGGCTCATAATATTGCTTTAATTTATCGTGTTCATTACAAATGTATTAAAACCAATTTGAATGTTCAAGCCTTACATAAAAGTCCTAAAGACAAAACCTTACTAATCCAAAGTAGTAATAATGATACTAATATAAATATTCCTCAAATGATTGAATGGAAAAATATTACTCTCCCCGACCAATGGATTACAGTTAATGAAAATTACAAACATAATCAACGATAGCCTACTTGTCAAGATATTCAAGATATTCAACAATTTATTGATGGATTTGTTAGGATTAAATTTAATCGACCTCAATCTTCTCGTCATAGTACTTCTAGTATACCTACTGATGTTGAAACTGAAGATGAAATATTTAATACACCTTTATTCCCAAAAAATAGTCAAATTCATCTTGGTCAAAATTCCCATAGTAAAATGAAAGGAGTTGACAATTCAACAACTTCCCAAATTAGTAAACCTGTCTATTCTACTCACACACATCTACATGAAGAAGATACTGAGTCTCAAGACTCTCCAACTCAAACTGATTTCAAAGTACTACCTCCAATAAATCCTCAATTAATGACAATTAGTACACCTTTTGCTCCTGATCTTAATAAATTACATATTGAATTTAAATCAAAAGAAAATAGAACTAGACGACATGCTTATCGCTCCAAATATGATTCTCATCAGCAATCTCGAATTACCCGCAAATGGTATGATTTTATGATTGAATATAATACTGAAGTTCCTTTCTTTGAATACTTAGCAAATTATTACAAAAAAGTAAACACAATCACAAAACATAAATGGAAAACTTCTCCTAATACTATTGTTAGTTCTAGTCATCCTCTTTTATCTACCATAATCATTGAACACCAAGGATCTGAAGTCCCAGCCTCTCCTTTTAAGTTGCCTGGTACTGACCCTGAAATCAAAAAAGTTATTGAACAAAATAATTATACTAATCAATGTTTAAAAACTATTGGTAAACAATTAGATAAGATAGAAACCAATTTAGAAGATTATTCGGCTAACATTACTTCAGCTAAACAATCTTTAGATCAACCTTTGCTTAATTTACCTAGTAATCGTTCCAAAAGAACTAGTTTAGTAACTCAAGATAATTCTACTGTTAAAGCTATTGAACAATTATTTACTAAATTAACTACTACTGAGAAAGCCTCTCCCTCTACTGAAAAAGGTCTTATTGTATTAAATAAAAAACAACCTACTTTAGAAACTGTTTCTACTGACTCTGAAACTGATACAACTGATAATAAAATTAATCAATTAGCTCAACAATTTCAATCCTCTAATCTTAATAAACTTCATTATTCTAAACCTAATCCTACCTCTCTTACCAAAAATTGGTATTCTCGACCTACTCCTCCTGATCTCCAATATGAAGAAACTAATCTTAATAATCAATTCTCTGTGTCTGCTAAAAAATTATACGAATGGAATATTGATGGTTTTAGTGAAGATCAAATACTTCAAAAATTAAATCATTTATCTATGGTGTCAAATAGTTATCTTAGTAACTACCCTAATTATTCTCAACCTGAAATTGTTTCCTTAATCACCTCTGGTTTTACCGATATGCTCAAATCTTGGTGGGAAAAATACCTTACTGACGATCAAAGCGAATCAATTTTACATGCTAATCAAAAAGATGAAAATGATTTACCAATCTTTGATGAAACTATTGGTTATTATAAACCTGATGGAATTAACACATTAATCTATACTATAGTCAGACATTTCATAGGAACTTCTACTAATATATATTCTCGCATACATGATCAACTTAGTAACCTTACTTGTCCAACATTAAGTGATTTTCGATGGTATAAAGATGTATTTACCTCTAGAGTTATGTTAAGAGAAGATTGTTCTAAATCTTTTTGGAAAGAAAAATTCATTAATGGCTTACCTAGTCTTTTTGTTCACAAAATTAGAGATGTTCTTAGTCAACCTACTGGTGTTATTGAATATGATAATTTAACTTATGGTGATATAATTAGCACTATTCAAAAAGAATGATTAAGAATGTGTATTGATCTTAAACTTAGTCACAAAGCTGCTAAAGATAAACATAAGGCTAAATATGAATTAGATAATTTCTGTAAACAATATGGTTTACCTCCTGTAGCACCTTCTCGACGTAAAAAACATAAGTATACTAAACATAAATCCTTTTACAAATATTCTAATAAATACAAAAAGAATTATTCACCTTCCAAATCCAATGATAAATTTTATAGTAAACCCAAAAAGAAATATTATAAAAAATCACATCCAAAATCTAAATCTAATAAAGATATTACTTGCTACAATTGTGGTCAAAAAGGTCATTATTCTAATAAATGTAAAGAAAAACAAAAATTAAAAGGTAAGGTTAATCAACTTCAAATCAATAATGAATCAAAAAATCAATTATTTGAAATCTTCCAATTAAACCAATCTGCTAGTAATTCCTCATCTGATAATCTTACTACTTCATCTAATTACCATTCACCTAGTGAAGATTCTGATAACAATATTGAATTAGGATATAATGATGTTTGTTGTAAACTAGTTAAACAAATCACTGTTCTTACTAAACAAAATCAAGAAGAAACTGCTCTTATTGAATTAATTAGCCATTTAGAAGATCCAGAATTAAAACAAAAATATACTAATAAATTAAAAACCTTATTAACTAATAAAGACACAAAACCTAAGCTTGATAAACCAATTATTAGTTTATCCAAAACCTTAGAAAGATTTAAAAATAAACAAAAAGAAGTTACACTACAAGATTTACAATATGAAATCAATCAGATTAAACAAAATATTAAAGAATTACAAAGTAAAGATAGAGCATTAGGAGATGAAATTATTACATTAAAACTTAATAAAAGTTTAGAAAATTTCCAAGACAACAATGCTGAATCTCCTAATGAATCTGAACATGAATCTGATGATCATACTAACCCTGATAATCTCTTGTTTGATAATCGATCACATCAATTTTAATCTCATAATCTTGACGATAAACGATTAAATCTTATTAATAAAATTCATATTCAAAAATGGTATTCAAAAGTTAAATTAGTTATTGACGATTTTGAATTAAATATTATTGCTTTAATTGATACTGGTGCTAATCTTAATTGTATTCAAGAAGGATTACTCCCTACTAAATATTATGAAAAATGTCGTGAAAAATTAACTTCTGCTAATGTAGTAAAATGTGTATTAAATATAAATTACCTAAAGTCCATAAATGTCAACATAATGTCTATTTCAAAACCTCATTTGTTTTAGTTAGAAATATGACTGACAAAGTTATTTTAGGAACACCATTTATATTCTTATTATATCCATTTACTACATCTAGTGAAGGAATAACTACTCAAGCTTTTGGTCAAACAGTTACTTTTAAATTCTTATCACCACCTGAAATATTGGAATTAAATCAATTAAAAGACTGTTCTATTTCTCAATCTATTAATCGATTAACTCGTCAGTTACATTTTCTCAAAGAAGAAGTCAATTATAAACGCATTGAACAACAATTAACTGATCCTGTTGTTGTATCTCAAATTGAAGAATTTAAATTAAAATTAGAAACAACTGTTTGTTCTACTTTACCAACTGTCTTTTGGCATAGGAAAAAACATGTAGTCACTTTACCATACATTAAGAATTTTAATGAAAGACAAATTCCTACTAAATCTCAACCTATTCAAATGAATCATGAATTAGTTGAAATGTGTAAAAAAGAAATCAATGAACTATTAAAAAATCGAATTATTAGTCCTAACAAATCACCATGGTCTTGTCCTGCTTTTTATGTTAATAAAAATGCTAAATTAGAATGAGGTGTCCCTCGCTTAGTCATCAATTATAAACCATTAAATAAAGTTTTAGAATGGATTCGATATCATATTCCTAATAAAAAAAGACTTAGTCAAAGCTGTTATTTTTAGTAAATTTGATTTAAAAAGTAGTTTTTGGCAAATACAAATGCATCCTAAAGATAGATATAAAACTGCATTCACTACACCTTTTAGTCACTATGAATGGAATGTCATGCCGTTTGGATTAAAAAATGCTCCTAGTGAATTTCAATATATAATTAATGATATTTTTAATTCATTTAGTCATTTTTCCATCGTTTACAATGATGATATACTTATTTTCTCTAAATCCATTAATGAACACTGGAAACACCTTACTGCATTCTTTTATACCATTAAGAGTCATGGTCTAGTCATTTCTGCTCTTAAGATTAAATTGTTTCAAACCAAAGTCAGATTTTTAGGTTATGATATTCACCAGAATACTATTTTACCTATTAGTCGTTCCATTGAGTTTGCGTCTAAATTTCCTGATGAAATCTTAGATAAAACCCAGTTACAACGTTTTTTAGGATCACTGAATTATATTGCTGAATTTTACAAAGACCTTAGGAAAACTTGTCAACCTCTGTTTGATCGGTTAAAAGACAATCCTCCTCCTTGGTCTTCTACTCATACTGCTATTGTTAAACAAGTTAAACACTATGTCAAGTCTCTTCCTTGTCTTGGTGTTCCTACTGAGAATTCATTCAAAATTATTCAAACTGATGCCTCTGATATTGGTTATGGTGGCATCCTTCTCCAGAAAATTACTCCTCAGTCATCTGAACAAATTGTTCGTTATCATTCTGGTATCTGGAATAAAGCACAAAAGAATTATAGTACTATTAAACAAGAAATTTTATCCACTATTTTATGTATTAGTAAATTTCAAGATGATATTTTAAACCAAAAATTTTTGCTTCGTGTTGATTGCAAATCTGCTAAATATGTTTTAGAAAAATATGTTCAAAATCTTGCTAGTAAGCAAATTTTTGCCCGATGACAATCTATATGTATTTTTGATTTTGACATTGAATATATTCCTGGTTGTCAAAATTCTGTTCTTGATTTTCTTACCAGAGAATTTTTATAGGGTGGATAATAATGCCTATTCCCACTATTTCATCCCATAAACAGAAAATTAAACACTACACACCCCTGATTAAGCATACTGCTCGTCGCCTTGCCTTTCTCAAATCAACCCATTTACCTACTCAAAGAGCCCAGTACATACAATTTCATCGGATTAAAGCTCAGAAACAACAACTTGCTCATTATATTAACTGTTTACATGAACATACTGATCAATTAGACATCCTCAGTGGATGCTAATTTATCTCCTCTATTTCACAGATGTCTCGTCCACGGCCTCCTTTCAAAGCCTTGGTCCCATCTAGTCAACTGTTTGTTCCTCCTCCATTGGAGTTAGTCACCAAATACCATCCTGCTGAATTGGTTAACCATTACCAAATTCTTGGTAACATTCCTAAACCTAGTTATACATCTGCTTTGGCTACTGATCCTTTTACTTCATCTAGTCAAGCAGTTATTTCATACCCTCATAATCCTATTAAATCAGCCCGATCTGATTATGTTAAATCCACCACTACTAATCTCTTTTTCAAAGAACCTAGTCACCCAAAGAGTCATACTGTTCATGATCTGGTTAAATCTTATTTCCCTCCCGGATGGCATTTTATTCCTCTCCATCCAAAAAAAACAATTACTTTCTATAAAGACATCCTGTTCAACCATCAGTCAATTGTGATTAAACCCATTTATGATCGCACTTACATAAGTAAAATTGTGTACCATTCACTCTATATTCACAAACTTTGTTTCTCTAGTGGATTGGAGTTCTCCTTATCAACTACGAGATCCGCCTGGTCATTTAATTCAATACAGTTACTATGATTACATTGATGCTTGGTTCAAAGTTCTCTTGTATCAAAATGAGTCCAATAGTCACTCCTAGTTTCTCCAGTATTACCTACTCAGTTTCTACGATGGTGGACTCAGTATGGCGCCATCCCAGAAATCTTCCCATCCATAATTATGGATCAAGTCAACTATTTCTCTACTGTTTTCTCATTCACTCCACAGTAAAGGAAATTCTCTCCATTGCTTATTTTTATATCCAAATACAAAATCCCTTGGATATTCAAATGGCAATATGGTCTTTCTGATGATGTTATTTACCAGCAACACATGGTTAAATGGTGGGATAATTTCAAGATTCCATACATTGTTGAAATTATTCAAACTAAATTTCCAATCAACATTCATGCCCCTATACCTGCCATGATTAAAGATCAGTAGAACCCAACTGCTCCATTAACACAAGGAAGCCAACTTCCTCCAGTCAATCTTGGAAGCCCAACATCTAGTTCTTCCAAGCCCAAGGCATCCAAATCAAAGATTAAATCCAAGACAGCAAAGCCCAATACTGATCAGCCCAAGACAAAGGATAAGTCCAAATCAAAGGTTAAACCCAAGTCCAAGTCATCTAAAGATGAGCTCCTCCAAATGGCTCGTCTCCTCATGGCCCAAGCCAAGTCAAAGTCGGATAACAGCAGTTCAGAAGATAATTCAAACAGTTCAAACTCGTCTGAAGGATCAACTACTCAAAATCCATATGGACCAGAGTTTCAAGATGCTCAAGACCCATATGCTTAATTTAGTCATTGGATTCTATATAGCTATAATTATCAGCTTCAATCAATACTCGTCTTTTGAGAAAAGCTGCTGATATATATATCTATATTGATTCCCTCAGTCACATGCCTCCAAGCAATGAATAGTAAAAAAGTCAACTTTACTGTTCACTATTCATCAAAAAGTCAACATTACTATTCATCATTCATCATGATTCATCCCACCGACAAATTCAGCACAGTAAAAAGCAGCCATCAACCTTAGTCACCCACCGAAAGCAGCAGACAGCTCCCATGTGCTCCTGATGCTCCTTTCAAGTCAAAATAATTCACTCACAAGGCTAACAGTAGTCTCTTTTGATTATAAAAGGGCCTCTTCAGTCAAGAATAAGGCAGAGTTAGAAAAAATTGAGAGTGCTTATTCCTCAAGAAAAATGTCTCTGTAATTTTATTTTCAAGTTCGTTTTCAAGTTATGTATTTTGAAGAACAGTTTGTTTCATTCCAGTAAACAATTGTAAGTCTTATTATTTGTATTGTAAGTCTTATTATTTGAGTTTATAATATATAAATAATATTTTTATTTAAATAATATAAATAATATTTAAAAAATTATCAAACCGAACTAAACCGGGCCTAGTTCTTTATCGAGCCGAGCTCGAGCTCAAGCTCAATAAATGAGCTCGATAAGTAAACGAGCTGAGTTCAAACTCAGTAGAGCTCAGCTCAGTTCGGTTCATTTGCAATTCTACTCACATCCATCTATTCAACTAAAAAAAACTACAAATCATTCCAAAATTATTTTCAAAACTCATAACCAAACAAATTTTCAATTTTCAAAACTCTTTTTAAACACTTATCTTTCAAAATACAATTCAAAACTCAAAACTTTTTTTAAAAATTAAACCAAATGGAGTCTCGATTTCTCAATATATGATTAGGTTTTGATTTTTAAAATAGGTGAAGAAGAGGAAATATCATTTTGCTCTTCAAATTTTTATGCGTTTCTTAACTTGACTCACAGATTTCGTATAATATCAATTTGCCTTCCAAACTTTTGAAATTTTGATCAATTTGACCCATGCCATCACATTTTATCTACAATCAAACGAAACTTACTAACATGACACCAAAGTTTATTTGGAATTTCATTTTAGTCTCCAAACTATACCTTAAAAATCAATTAGCCCCCAAATATGAAAAAAAATATATTTAATATTTAATTAATAATTTTTATCTCAAAATGAAAATTTTAAATTTTAAATAAAAAAAATTAAGTATTAGTCCTGTTGAATATTATTTAGACAGTAATTGAATTTTAATTTTTTTCTCACTCAATTTTGAAATTATTATTAGTCCATCAATTCTATTTAAATTAATTTGAAGAATAAACTAGTTATAATGCCACACGTACACACATAGAGTAGCCAAAAAAAATTTGGCTCAATAAGTTTCTCCAAGACCGACTCAAGATCATTTTGAGACCTATGAAGCACAGGTACAAGTATGAGTATTAGTACTGGTACGATACGAGTACGTTGATATGATAAAATCCAAAAAAAAATAGGGTACGTATATGGCTTGATGCATTTGTAAAAAAATATTTATTTTTAATTTGAAATAATACAAAAATTGATTAAATGACTTAATTTGTTAAAATCTAACATACAATTAACATTTAATGCCAAAATTATAGGTCTAAGATAAGGCAAAATTAAATATTATTATATTAAATAACTTACAAACCCCAACTTAATTTTCAAATCATACTAAGCACAAAACTAAAAATGAAAAAAGAAGTGTAGTAAAAAGTATTTTATCTTTGTAGTAAAAAAAAATAATGTTTCGACTAATATACAGCACGGTTTAAATATATACTAGGTATATTTAGGTATGCCAAAAATTAAGAAAAAAAATTTGAGTACATATTTTGCGTACCTGATACATGTGCAGAAATACATTACATCGGTAAGTATCCAATATGAGTATTGTTGAAATATCCATGTTTCATATTCTCAAAATAATTCTAAACGAAGATTTTTATATTTTTTGCAAAGCATATATTATTTAAAATTTAATTTTTTCATTATTGCAATAAAAATTATTTATTAAATATTTTAATTTTTTTTATTTTTAATATTTGGGGGGCTAATTGATTTTTAAAGTATAATTTGGAAGGTAAAATAAAATTCCAAGTAAAATTTAGTACCACGTCAGCAAATTTCGTTTAATTGTAAACGGAATGTGAAGGTAAGAGTCAAATTAATCAAAATTTTAAAAGTTTGGAAGACAAATTGATATTATACTAAGTATGGGGGCCAAATTAAAAAATGCATAAAAGTTTAAGAGGTAGAATGCTATTAATGTGTTGTGTTGAACAATTCAAAAGGAATATCTAAATACATTGGTAGAGTTTTTTTTTTTTTTAATTTTATTTTATCAAATCTATGTGATTTCATATTATATTATTCATTATCTAAATTCAAAAGGAACATCTAAATATATTATGGTAGAGGTTTTATCAAATCCATGTGATTTTAAATTTTATAATTAACTGTGCAAACATTAGCTCCACTCCAACAATAAAATTTCACATCACTGTTAATTCAAACAATAAAATAATAACTATTTGCAGATCAATGAAAGTGCAAATGAAAACTGTCACCAAGAACACAACATTCACTGCATACATCTCACTTGCATGCTATTGATTTACAATTAAATTCTCATTATTTTATACTTTGCTATAATTCTCCCCATGTTCTACTTACATCATCTACAATAACATGTCATTGAATCCAAAGAAGTAAA
Organism: Camellia lanceoleosa; assembly: GCA_025200525.1. Classification (NCBI taxonomy): domain Eukaryota; kingdom Viridiplantae; phylum Streptophyta; class Magnoliopsida; order Ericales; family Theaceae; genus Camellia; species Camellia lanceoleosa. The sequence continues at coordinate 60,947,362 of CM045762.1, forward strand.
ACTTCAATTCACAAAACTTCTGCAAACCAATACCCAAAAACCAAAAGTTCAAGGTCTTAAAAAATTCTCGCTTGTGCTGACACAATAAAGAACTAGAACCAAAAAAGAAACTTCACCATATTTTTCAAAAATAGCAACAAGGCACGGTAAGCCAACAAAATAGCGCCTGCATAGCTACACCCAAAAGCCAACTTTCACTAGATGAAGCACCACTACGATCCATCAGTCTTCCTCCAAGAAAAAAAGGGTTTGGTTCCTTTCCAATGTTTTAGCCTCTGCACATCCAGTTCATTAAATTATAAGTTAGACAGTAGCATACTCTAATCAAAACCAGTTTGGCTCTTTCAAATGAATTTTGTCACAAATTTTTTGGAAGATTAGTTGGTCAGATTTTCTACAATTGGCCCCAATCTAAACACGGGCCTCAGCTTATTTAGGTCATATCGTCTCTTTACTTTTTTACACGATTTTTCATAATAAGCCAATAAGTCGAGAAAAAAAGCCACCTCCCAAAATAATGATAAGAATTGATCGGTGTATATACAGAAGAAATGCACCATTACTTGGCACAAGGTTATTTTTCAGCACAAGGATATTTTTCAGAAAAAATGTACCAAAAAAGGAACATGATACATTTACACACGAGCACAAATTAGGAATTGATCAATGTATATACAGAAGAAATGCACACCAATCAATATTCGTGCTAGTGGCATCAAAGAGATTACTGGTCTACCTGTAGAGATGAATTATATAACTGCTGCAGAGTTTTACCTAAACAACATACACCATGTTGGATTTTCTACATGAATGTCACAATAATGAATAATGACCTCAAATCTTCTGCCATAGCATCAAGCATGGATAAATCAATTTAAGTGTGACATGATTGTTGCAGGAAAGTAGCTGTCAGTACTGAATACTAATCAATCTAATGAACTTGCACCACAGCAGCATACACCCAAATTTATTTCTCAACAGCTACACAAGTGTAATATCTTCACAATATGACCAATCTTGCCAGTGGGTTTACATTGTTAACGATGATCCTATGAATACTTTGTGGTCCATGATAATCGTTGCAGCTGAACTTCATTCTACCCAAAACACTACCTTTATAGACAAGCCCAGAGCATATATTGCAGTCGACACCAACCCAAACACCTCTAATATCACGTATGTTGCGGATGTCTAGTGATTTTTTCGTGCTCTTCATTTATTTATTCAACTCTTCGTTTTTCTTTTCACCTTTTTTTTTTAAAAATTTTTATAAAGAAAATGAACTTAACAATTAGACTTCATCTGACTGAAAAACAGCAGCAGCCAAACATGAGTGTGAGCGAACCCTTAAAGAGCAATGTAGATCTCCAAGCTTTTTGTTGTCTTGGGTCAAGAGGATTGAAGGGACTCTGCAAGAGAGCTTATGTTTGCACCAACTGCATGAACTTTTATGAGGAGCCATGAAAAAGGCTGGATATAATGATTGAGAAATCAGGTTGTTTTCCCCAATCAGATTGGATAAACGGCTTCAAAACTCCAAGCTGAAGTTTCAGAAATCAGAGGGGATGAAACAAGAAGACTCAAACCTATTCTATCCACCTGCAATCCCTATATTTCTCACTACCACACCAAGCGTTGTGATTGTAACTCCAAGTATAAAGGATCCATCACTATCATTATGAATCCCCTAAGGCACAGGGGACCTCTGCCCCTTCCCCTTTCGAAGATTGGGAGGGGCAGGAGGCAGTTTAATGCCTGAGGGTTTTGATAACAGTCTTCTCGGGAGACCTAGAATCCCTCAAATTGAAAATCATTGATTTATGACATGGTGGTAAGGAGGAAAAAGTGTTATAGAACAAGAAGCCACATCAAGGAAAATGCTGAAGGCAAAGGAGAGCTATACTCTTGTAAGAATTCTGAAGAATTTCTATATATTCAATTGTATTTACTGAACAAAGAATACATCACTTATATAGAACACTAAATCCTAATCCTAAATAGAAAACAAGAACAAACCTAAACCTAAACCAATCCTAAATAGGAAACAACAAGAATAAACCTAAACTAATCTTAAATAGGAAACAATATTCACATAAAATATACTATACTAATATTATTTTCACACCCCCGCTCAAACTCAAGATGTTTGGGCAGAAAACACTGAGAGTTTGCCAAGAAGAAACTGAAACCGAACAGTGGTGTGAGTCTTGGTAAAGAAGTCAGCAAGCTGCAGAGCCGAAGAGACAAAAGGAAGCGAGATAGAGCCAGACTGCAGATGCTAACGAACAAAGTGACAATCAATCTCAATGTGCTTGGTCCACTCATGAAAGACAGTGTTATGTGCAATCTGAATAGCACTGCGGTTGTCACAATAGAGGGAGGTCAGGGAAGACTGAGAGACGCCCAAGTCAGAAAAAAGACAACGAAGCCAGACAATTTCAGCAATAGCATGAGCCATAGCACAATACTCAGCTTCGGCAGTAGAGCAAGCAACAACAATTTGTTTCTTACTTTTCCAAGAGATCAACGAATCGCCAAGAAACATATAGAAACCAAACGTGGACTTGCGATCAGTAACATCACTAGCCCAATCAGAATCAGCATAGGCCACCAAATCCAGAGAGAAAGTAGAGGAAAATAGTAAACTCTGAAAGATAGTACCTCGGAGATAGCAAAGAATTCGAACCAAGGCAGCTCAATGTGTGAAGTAAGGAGCAAAGACAAATTGGCTAACTACATGAACAGCATAGGCAAGATCAGGACGAGTAACCGTCAAATAGACTAAGCAACCCACGAGCTCTCGATATAGAGTAAGATCATTCAGAAGAACCCCATCAGTTGTGTTGAGCTTTATATTAAGCTCAATAGAGATATCAGAAATCTTAGTGTCAGTAAGACCGGCATGATGAATAACCTCATTGGCATACTTAACTTGAGAGAGAAAGTAGCCCTTGAGAGAAGAAACTACCTCAATACCAAGAAAATACCGCAATGGACCCAGATCCTTCATTTCAAAGGTGTGGAAAAGATGCTGCTTGACCTCAAATATAGCAGAAGAGTCAGAATCAGTAATGATCATATCATCCACATACAGTAATAACACAACAAATCCAACAGAGGTATGGAGAAGAAATAAAGCAAAGTCCTGGGCATAAGGATGAAACCCAAGCTCAATAACAGCAGTATGAAAGCAATCAGACCAAGCACGAGGAGACTGCTTCAAACCATACAGAGCACGCCGAAGGTGACAAACTTGTCCAGAGGAATGGTAAAGGCTAGGAGGAGGACGCATGCAAACCTCCTCAATGAGATGGCCATTAAGAAAAGCATTCTTAACATCCATCTGATAAAGAGGCCAAGAACGAACAGCAGCGACAGAGATCAAAGTACGGACAGTAATCATCTTGGCAACAGAAGCAAAGGTCTCCTCATAATCAATACCATACTCCTATGAGAAACCTTTGGCAACCAGACGAGCTTTGTAGCGCTTAAAAGAACTATCAAAATGAGTCTTGACTTTGTAAACCCATTTGCAACCAACCAGATTCTTACCAGCAGGCAAAGGAACCAACTCCCAAGTACTAGTTTTCTGTAAAGCACACAACTCATCCTCCATAGTTTGAACCCAATGAGGATCCTAACAGGCCTCCTTGTAAGACTGAGGTTTTAAAAAAGAGTGAATAGCAGATAAAAAAGTACGATAGGAAGCAGAAAAACATATATTAGGCCAAGCCAACCTATTTGGAGGATGACATGCTCGAGTAGGATATCAGTGTGCAACAAGATCAGAGTCGTCAGAAGCAGGAGGATCAACAGCAGAGGCAGAGACAACCGGTGGAGGAGAAGCCTTGCGACCAGAATAAACTAACAACGGATGAGGAGAATAAACCGAAGGAGTAGTAGCCAAAGGTGAAGCAAGAGGAGAAGATAAAACAAGCTCAGGAGGAACTGTGAAGATGTACTCATCAGACGGGACCTCAAAAGGAAACGAATCAATATGAACCAAATCCTCTTTGGAAACTGGAGCGATAAGAGGAGGAAGCTGAAAGTAAGGTAGACGTTCGAAAAAAGAAACATGACGGGAGACATAAAGACGATGAGAAACAAGGTCGTAACACCGATAGTCTTTCTAAGTAGGACTATAACCCAAAAAGACACAGAGGACAGACTAGGCACTAAGTTTGGTCATATCTTTGCGGAGAAGACGGACAAAACAAGCAGACCCAAACACACAAGAAGGGAGTAGTTAGGAATTTGGGAGAACAAAGCCTCATAAGGAGACCGACCAGTAAGAAGGGGAGTAGGTATGCGATTGAGAAGAAAAGCAACAGTAAGAACTGCTTCTCCCCAAAATGGAGCCAGAACTGAGGCAGACAGAAGAAGAGACCTAGCTGTCTCAAGAAGATAACGGTGTTTACGTTCGGCTCGACCATTTTGGGCAAGTGTATCTGTACAGGAAGTTTGGTGAATAGTACCCAAATTGGCCAAATACTCACAAAACTCATTTTTAAAATATTCCCCACCCAAGTCAGACCGTAACACTTTAATTGTAGACTCAAACTAAGTAATAATCATAGATTGAAAGGTACGGTATATCTGATAGAAATTGAACTTATGAGTCATAAGATAAACCCAAGTGTAACGGGTGCAGGCATCAACAAATGACACATAATATGCAGAACCCCCTTTAGTGAGAACAGGAGAAGGGCTCCAGACATCAGTATGAACTAAAAAAAACGGTGTAGTAGATATAGAAGTACTTTAACAGAAAGGTAAGGCTGTTATTTTGGTAAGTTTATACCCCCGACACTCAGTAAGTTGACTAGAAAAAACTTTACCCAATATACCTGACTGAGCTAAAGACCGTAAGCGGTCAGTAGACAAATGCCCTAATTTAGAATGCCACAAATAGAAAGGACTTGACAGAGAATCTAACTGAAAAGAAAAAAAGGCAATCGGAAAGGTAGTCATAAGTAAATGCAAGCTCTCCACCACATAGAGGTCTCCAACTCTACGATCAGTCCCAATTTGCTGTTTGGACATCTGATCTTGCACAGAACAGATAGAAGAAGAAAAGATAACATCAAAACTAAAGACATCAAGTTGACTGATAGATAATAAACTGATAGATAACTGAAGAACATATAAGACTGATGGAATAAAGACTGCAGACATAACAGACAGTAGGACAGACCCAATAGATATAACTGACATACTAGACCCATTAGCAACATTGACAGTAATAGAAAAAAGGAGAGGGAGTGCAATTCTGAAGGAAGAAGAGATGGGAGTCATATGATGAGAGGTACCAGAGTCAAAAAGCCAGACAGACAAAGAGATACCTGAAGAAGACCTAAGCAAATCTGAATGAAGAGAGGAAACAATGGAAGCAAACAAAGATGGCTGGGAAGTAGACAGTGTATGCTAAAGTTGACTAATCTGAGCACTCAAGGAAGCCAAGTTAGGATCAGGAGCTGGAGCAGATGTAGTAAAACCGGCGGAAGCCTGAAAAATACTCGGAGAAGAAGGGTAAAACTGGATCCGAGACTGCTGGGAATATGAGCCAGACAGACATCCCAATCCCTTCTTGGGACAGTGATACTTCTAATGGCCTCTCTAATGGCAGAAGACACACTCATCTGAAACAAGAAGCCCATTCTTAGGCTTTACGAAAGCTAAACCCGTCATCATCATAATGAACCAAAAAAACAATAGAGAACCATAATAAACTGAAAGCTGATGGGGCAACTATATAATATCAAGAAACTTGTTTGGTCCAAACAAGAATAAAAGAGAACAGTGGTCAACCAAAGAAAAACACCCAGGTCCACCAAACTCAGAACAAGGGAGAGAAACGACGAACCAAAAATAAGAGGTTAGGGTTTCGAACACAACTCTGATACCATGTAAGAATTCTGAAGAATTTCTGTATATTCAATTGTATTTATTGAACAAAGAATACATCACTTATATAGAACATTAAATCCTAATCCTAAATAGAAAACAAGAACAAACCTAAACCTAAACATAAACCTAAACCAATCCTAAATAGGAAATAACAAGAATAAACCTAAACTAATCCTAAATAGGAAACAATATTCACATAAAATATACTATACTAATATTATTCTCACAACTCTACCTCAATAGTGTTGGGTTTTTTCATTATTATTAAAATATCTCAATAATATTGGTTGAAAGATAGAGTAATGAAAAAGGTCCTGTTCTAATATTCTACCCCATAACATATGCCACTCCTCGACATTAATTTCACTCGAATTTCCCTAATAGGTATACCACAATACTAGGTAGTGAAAATTTCAAGTTAAAGTAAAACACACTTGAAAGACAAAAGCTACAAGGCAAATATAGATGAAGTATTTGCAAAGCCATACCAACCTCAAGCTCTTGTTCTACTCAAACCAAACCCATTGCCTTCCAATCAAGTATATTTCATTGCGAAGAAGTGGAAGAAGATGGTAGGCAGCTCTAGGCTCTTCCAAACTTAAATCCTTATTTACATAATGTGTTCTTCCCATAAAAAATTAAAAACAAAAACAAAAACAAAAACAAAAAAAAAACGCAACTATTATTTATTTGGGTATATGGCTTCCCTCCACTGGAGGGTGCTATTGTACCCGTGGAGACCCACCATGGGTCCTGTTTTGATAATTCGAACCATTCAATATGTAGAACTTGTCGAGTACTATGGCCTTGTTTGGTTTGATTTTGGGAGATAAGTTTTCAAAAAATATTTTAAGGAGAAAGTTTAGAAATTTTTGTAATTTGTTTGATTGTATATTTTGAAAATAATTTTGGAGTTTGGAAATTTGGGATAATTTGATATTTTGTTGTAACTGAGTAGATATATTTGAGAAAAAAAAGTGATTGAAAAGGTGAGAGGAAAGAGAAAAAATAATTGATTGATGTGTAGGAGAGAGAGTGATTTTGAAATTTTATTGAGAAAAATTACAAACCAAACAAAATTTTCAAAAATTTTCTCCAAAATCTTTTTCCCAAAGCCAAACCAAACAAAGCCTATATGTTTGTAAAAAATCATGTTAATCGGATATCGATAGTTACGTGATCAAATCAATTTTATATTAAAAAAAATAGACGGTGAAAAACTAAATGGTTGACAAAAATCTGATCCAATGAGATAGCTATCGATATCCGATCAAAATAATTTTTTACAGGCATATAATTCTCGACGAATTCTACATATTGAACGGTTCAAATTATCGAAACGGGACCCGTGGTGAGCCTCACAGCCCAACAGCACCCTCCAGTCCAATCACGGACTAGAGGGAAGCTATACCCACTGAACAACAAGCAAGACGCTGACTTGGCCTTTCCTTGAACCCTAGGGCCTATTGTCTCTATTTGCGGAAAGTGCCCCTAGACTCTAAATTCAAAACTCCATCCTAACAAATTTTGTGACAGCACATTTGTGAAAGTACATAACACAAATGAGTTTGGTCAAGACTAAAAATTTCAACAAAGTTAAAATGCCAAACAACAGAAATATATAGTGGACAAACTTGACATAGAGCACATGATCAGCAAGTATAACATATACAAGAGCTTCCATGGCAGATACTAAAAACTCATAATGATGCATAACGATTTCAATTTCAAAAATTTACATTCACGAAACCAAAAAACAAAAGCCACAAATACAAATATGTACCTGCATTGGCGACTGTTAACACACGAAAGAAAATTTCTCTCTTTTGGTAACATCCCTGAGGGAAACAAAACTCGGAACATGAGCAGTCGCATTAAATTCTGATTTAATCCCATAAGTATTTAGCTTCTTGAATTTACCCAACTTAGGATTATACATCTTGAGAGCATCCTTGTTAACAAGCATCAAGATTTCACCACTCTTTAGAATCATAATTGGCTCATAACAGTCCAAATTCCCTCTCCTACCAATCCCATTTTCAATAACCAACTCTTTGCTCCACGACTCCTTAATCCCATAATCTTTCATTAACCATATATCCATACGAAGAGGACTAGAAAAATCATAAATGGAGAGACTACCTCGTAGCACACCCACGCGTATATGATCCGAAAACTCCTTACGCAAACCGAACTCAGGAGGTTCAAGAACAACCCAAAATTCCTCGCTATCAAAATCGAAACATCGAATGAAATCAGGACTATCACATGTAAAATTAAGCCAATGAAGAGCTCCATTCACGAAAGAATTGAACGAGCGATTCTTCAAATAATAAGGAACACTACCTAAGTTTCTCCACAACCCATCACCAATTGTGTAAATCATAGCCTTTGGATCATCACGATAAGTCTTTAACTCAGTAATGGGGTTGATTGACTCGACAACCCGTTCGATAAAAAACCGTATAACCTTGTATTGATTAGTCCTGAGAATAAACCCAAAAGCAGTAACAGTGAGAACACAGTAATGTCCATCATAGGTTGCATATGGTAAGGTAATGTACTCGCCCAGAATCGGATTACACACACAAATCACAGATTTGTAGCACAAACAGAGCAACCCATTACAAGAATTCACAATTTCTTGACCCGCATATGGGATGTTGATTTCAGTAGTGAGCTTGAGATGGGCTTCGCGGGGATGGGTTTTGTGGAGGATTTGGAGGTCGAACAAGCGGAGTTTTCTGGATTCTCTGAAGATGGGCTTGATCAAGAGGCTGATGGGTGATCTTGAGAGGTGGAGTTTAGCGAAGTGTGGGTCTGAGATTGAAGAAAACCATTCTTTGCAAACGAGTTGGCAACGAAAGAGGGATTTGATGGGGAGCCTGGAGAGGATTTCGAGGATGATTTGGATTGGAACTTGTTCTGGGATGGACTGTTTGTTCTTCTTCTTCTTCGATATGATACTCTGCTTCATCATTTTTTTTTTTTTTTTCTTTTCAGATTGAAAGGATTAGAAAGGAGTGATCGATCTCTACAATGGTATTGATAGCAATGTGTTTAAGATGGGATGAAAATCAAGGATTTGGGAGTTGGTTTGGGAGGGAATTGGAACAAAAAGTCCCGCCAGAATATTGGGTAATAAATCCAAAAAAATATTCACGAAACAAAAAAAAAAAAAAATTAGGGGGAAATTCTAATATACCCCCTTAAAAATAGGTATAACATATACCTTCTTAATTAAGTCATTTTTTTTTAGTATGATTAATTTTCTTTTTTAATTATGATATTATTTTAGTTATAACTCATGGATTCTTTAATCATGTCTCATGTTGTGTTTAGTTATAATTTAAAAAATTGAAATTATGTTTTTTTTTTTTTTTAGTTATAACATGTATATGGTATACACCTTTTTAAGGAAATTATATTGACATGTGTTAGTCAAAAAATATTTACAAGAAATTAAAAAATATTATAAATATTTATAATTATATTTATAATTTTTTTTATTAATTTGTAATTTTTATTACTATCAAGTAAATCCCTCAATTTTTTACTTATGTTTCATTTGTCAACTCACTCTTTTAACTTAAAAGTCAAAAAATATTAAAAAAAACTAAAAAATCAACAACATATAAAAGGTCAAAGATTCCATTTTCTCTCTATTTTTTGCATATCTTTTCATAAAAAATCAAAAAGTTATTCCAAACATGCTAATTTTTTTACCTCATATTTTAACTAAAAATTAAAAAGTTACTAAAATAACTTATTTCTAAACAAGGCCTTATTATTGATTTTAGTGAATTTTTTTATTTTTACATTTTTGGTTGGTCTAATAAAGTATATTTTAAAAGTCAAAAGGTTTTTAATTTTTTTTTTTAAAAAAAATCATCAAAAAATAAAATAAAATAGAATAGACAACCGAAAAATCACTGAAAAATTACATCTTAACAAGTCATTAGGATGTGTTTGGTAACGTTTACGTTTTCAGTTTATATTTACAAAAATTTTATAAACTAGTTTTTGTTTATTTTTTGAAAAACATAAACTACAAACGCGTTTGGTAATTGACAAAATGTTTAAAAAAATTTTAAAATATAAAAAAGTGAGAAGTGACAAGTGGCGGCAGAAGACGGTGGTGGAAAATGGTGACGGTGGGTGGCGGGTGGTGGTAGCAGGTGGGTGGCGGATAGCGGGTGGTGGTGGGTGGTGGCAGATAGCGGGTGGTGGGTAGTGATGGTGGGTGGGTGGGTAAGTGACGATGGCGGGTAGTAGCGAGTGGGTGGTGGTGGTGGTGGTGGTGGTGGTGGCGGATGGTGGGTGGTGGTGGCAGGTGGGTGGCGGATAGCGGGTGGTGGCGGGTGGGTGGTAGGTAGTGATGGTGGATGGGTGGATGGGTGTGGTGGTGGGTGGTGCAGTGGGTGGTGGGTGGTGGGTGGTGGTGGCGGTGGGTGGTGGATGGTGGTGGGTGGTGGTGGCTGGCGATGTTTGGCGGTGGCGGGTGGTAGGTAGTAGCGAGTGGGTGGTGGTGGCAGGTGGGTGGTGGGTGATGGTGGTGGTGGTGGTGGTGGTGGTGGTGGTGGTGGTAGGTGGCGGGTGGGTGGGTGGCTGGTGGTGACAGGTGGGTGGTGAGTGGTGGTGGCAAGTAAGTGACGGGTGGTGGTGTCGGGCGGTGGATGGTAGTGGCGGGTGGCGGATGGTGGCGGGTAGATGGCAGGTGAGTGGTGAGTGGGGATGGTGGCGAGGGGTTGGTGGTGGTGGTGACGAGTGAGTGGCTGGTGGCTGGTGGCTGGTTGGTAGTGGTGGCGGGTGGTGGGTGGTGGTGACAGGTGGGTTGTGAGTGGTGGTGGCAGGTGGGTGGTGGTGGCGGAAGATAGTGGTGGAAAATGGTAGCCGGTGGTGGCTAATGTTGGGTAGTAAAAAAAAAAAAAAAACTGAAAACTGAAAACGGAAACACATTTTTTGTGTTTTCATTTTTTGGCCAAATTTATAAACTGAGACCACTGATTTATAAATCAAAAATTTTACCAAACAAGTTTTTATTTGAGTTCTCTAAATTTTTGTAAATATAAACAGAAAATTGAAAACGTAAGTGTTATTAAACAGCACCTAAGGAATTAGGTTTTGAGTTTCAAAAAGCCTTAGCCCTCGTTTGGAGAGCATTTCCAATGCTATTTGCTATAATATCATTGTCATTGCTATAATTTGACAGTGAATAGTAGTAATTTGCCAAATTATAACAATGGTGCTCCAATGATACACATGTTATTTTGGCAAATATCAACTAATTTTCTTTCCAAGTTTGTAGGTGGTGTTCAGATATAGGTTTTTTAGTAATTTCTTTTTTTAATTTTTTGTCTTTTATGACATTTTTTTAATTGTTGGTAAAAAAAAAAAAAATTATATATCTACATTATACCCAACTAGATAAATATGAAAAATTAAAAAGAAATTGAATTTTTTTTTTAAATTAAATATAATTCACTCTACCAAAAAATAAACCCTACAAAAAATAAATAAATAAAATGTAATTCACTCTCATCATTGGATCTTTATATAATCTAACCGCTGAGATCGACTTCTAGAATCATATTCCCTTCTCTTCCCAAGTTGCTCTCTCCCTCTCTTTCACTCTCACCTCTTTGTTTCTCTTTTCTTTTCAGCTTTCTCTCACTCTTTCTCGCACTCATTACCGACCAATGATCACCTCATCATCAATTACTGATCACCGACTCTTACCTTTTTGTTTCTCTTTCTCTTCAGCTTTCTCTTACTCTTTCTCTCACTCATCACCAATCACTGATTCTCATCACTTCTCTGATGATGAACCTCTCTCTCTCTCTCTCTCTCTCTCTCTCTCTCTCTCGCCCTTCAAATCTTAAATCGTTTGAGAAACCCGAAACCCATGAAATCGAAAATGATGAGGCACAAACAAACCCTTATCCCTTCATTGGATCTATCATTCTAATGAAGATCAGTCCAATGAAAGTCAAGATTAGTCCGACGAAACCCTCTATTGATCAGTCCATTTCTCTCTCAAAATCTAGGCATCTCTCACTTCTTGGTGTTCGGCGATCCCTTGAGGTTTTTCTTTCTTTATTTATTCTTAATATTTTTTTTCTACAACCATTTTGTATTGGTGAAATTTGTTGAAATTTGTTTCAAAGCTATAAATTGGTGAAATTTGTGTCTAGGAAATGCACACAAATTGGTGAATTTGGTGATTTTTTTTTTTTTTAAAGACACACCTTGAAGTAACAAATTGGTGAATTTTGTTTTTGTTTTTTTTTAAATGGTGAATTTCTTTTTTTTTTAAATAATAATAATAATAATAAACTTCAAACATTTTTGGGAGGTTTTATTGGAAAATGCCCAACTGAAAGGGAAGGAGAGAAGGAAGAAAGCAGTTGGTTTTTGCCATTGAAGAAGCCATTTTTGTCCAAACTATCATGTTATGGCTTTGACAGCTGTTTTAGCAATGCATTGGAGATGCTCTTAGGTTGGGGAACTTTTTGCTAAAATAGTCACATAAAAAAACAAAAAAGTCAATAAGATAAAATGTCACATCCAAATCATAATTATTTTAATTTTCTTTCACAAAAGTCAAAAAACCTAACCCAAATGAGATTTTAGTCCTAGGCTAAAATAGTCAAAAAAAACCAACCCACTTTCCAAATGAAGCCTTAGAATCTAGAAATTTAATGTGTGATTTAGATGCAATTCTTGTATTGCAGAATTCATGAAAAATTCTCCTATACACACCTCATATCATATATACTCTTAAGTTATACTATTTTTTTTCTTTAGTTATAATTAATTTTCTTCTTAGTTATGACCTTATTTTAGTTATGAATTATGAGATCTTTAGTTATGCCTCATGTATTGTTTAGTTATGACTTTTTATTTTTATTTTTATTTTTTAATTATGATTCTAAAAATATGAAATTATGTCATTTTATTGTTTAGCTATAAAATGCATATGGTACACACCCTTTAAGAGGTGTGCACCATAATCTTTTTGAGTTTTGAGTATCAATCATCTTCTTCTTTTTTTCTTGTGGAGTATTTTGAGTTTTGTTTTGCAAAATTGGCAATAACGTAAGACATTATCTAGATAATAGAATTCTCCTTATTATTAAATTAGTGCAATAAGAGCATCTCCAATGGGAGTTATTATTGTCAAAATTTGGCAGCAGAAAGACCAAACCTTGCTCTAATGGCAAGTTATGGCAGCTGTCAAATATGACAAATGCCAAAACTTGTGTAGCTGACATAATCGTCAACTCACAAAAACAACAGCCCTCTCTCCCTCCTAGCAAAACATTCATCCCTTCCTCCTATCCAGCATTTTTGTAGACGAAAGTTGAAAACTGGTGTGTGTGGGACATTTTGTAACAACCTAGATTTTTAATTATTCTGTAGAATTTATACTAATATTATTTAATCTGAGTTCGGAAAATATATAATTTATTATATATTATTATGCGTAATTTTGTAAAATAATATAATTAGTAAAAGTTTAGGGGTCACAATATAAATAATAATAATAGGTGTGGTACTAAAATAAATAATTAATTTTCTGTTAGTATAAGATAAAGTATAACTTAATTAAAAATTAATTAATTTATATAATTATATTAAAATATTAGGTCAAAAAGTAATTATCTTAAATATCTATTAAGGATAAGAACAAATTTATGAAATCATTATCGAATCTGCCACGCAGCGCCTTTTTCCCTTATAAATAGGGAGGCGTGTCACGCCTGGAGAGAAAACAGAAAGAAGAAAGAAAAAGAAAGGAAGAAAGAAAGAAAATAAAGAAAATAAAGAAAAAAGAAAGAGAAAAGAAAGAGAGGAAAGGAAGAAAAGAATAATAGAAGTTGAAAGAGTCTTTGATAGTAGAAAGAAAGAGTAAAGTATTAAAGTTAAGGTGAGTTAATTATATCTTGAGTCACCAAAATGTATTTTACGTATGTTTTGACTTACTAAAATCTATTTTATACAAGTTATGTTTTATTAGTATATTAATAAAAGTTATGTTTTATAAAGATTTTAGTTACGTGGATTATCTTCTGAACCCTATTTGCTTAAAAGGAAACCCATGGATATGTTTGTTTATATTTTAAGGAATATTTGGCTATGACCTTATAAACAATTATGTTTTGTAAGTACCACCACAGGAGTCCCACACTTTGGAGAACTTAAATAACCATTGGCCTCTGTTTGACCACTTTGTGGTCCTCTGTTTGTCATCGATCCATTGACCTCTGTTCTGTGTGGAGCTAAGTGCTATACTATTGTGGAGGCCACCTCTAGAATCCGTACGAGCCACCTCTTGAATCCGTACCTCTGTTCTGTGCGGACCAAAGTGCTACACTATTGTGGAAACTACCTCTAGAATCCGTACGAGCCACCTCTTAAATCCGTACCTCTATTCTAACTGTCACTTTTGTGACCTCTGTTCTGTTCTGTTCTGTTCGGTACCGTGGTTATGGTTATATATTTACATACTTTATGTATTTCAGTTTCTGTTATTCAAATGATTTATTCACCAAATTTAGTTATGTAAATGTTTTGGCCTAACTAACTATCCATGGTTATTTCATGTCCCTTATACTCTTGGTATAATATTTCTCACTCTGCCATGTGCTTATAGTTATTTACCAATTTTCAGGAAACAATGCAATTCAGAAATAGTTTTTGGAAAGTCTTAGATGCGAGGCTGCGGATTAGACACACACAACACTTTTATTGATATTTTTATATGTAAAGATCGGCCTTTTTAGTCGATAAATTTTGTAATAAAAATAGAAACTCTAATGATTATTTTGGTACCCTTACTTAAATATTTCTTCCTTTTGTGTTTATTAATTTGTTTAAGAATTGGCCGAAGGTAACTTCAGTTACTGGCCATCACGATACTTAACCCTCGGGTACGGGGAGTGAGTCGTGACACATTTGGCCAAACGATCGGCCGAACGTCCCTCACACCAATTTCTGTGTCAAAATGGCAAAAATGACTGCTCTCTATTGGAGCACCATTGCTATAATTTTACCAAAAGTCTACTATTCATTGCCATAATTTGACAATGACAATACTATTATAACATTTGCTATTAGAAATTGTTGGCTACATATTTTGTAAAAGTCAATCACAATTCGACACGTGGCAGAGTAAGGGTAATGTAGGAAGACTAGTCAAGTCTTTGATCCTAATCGTACACGTGGCAGTTAATTTTGGTTCTCACGTGATCTGAGTAGCATTGGATCAGTAAAGAGATGTAAGGTGACGTGGCTCCAACGGTTACTTACATTTAAATTCAAATATAGGAGGGAAGCCTAACTGCAAATGATGGTGTAGTAGAACTACTTATAAGGCAACATGGTCAGCGATCATGAAGGAGCAGTTCGACGGTTTGAAGTGCAGTTCGAAGGTCATCCTTGATAAGTATAAATAGCAGGGAAGCCCCCAAAAAAGCCCCCAGACTCAGATCCAACAAACCAGTTATTTACTTCATATTTTTCTTTTCCAGTTTTACATTTCCAGTCTTTACATTTCCTGCACTTTAAATATCTGTTCTTTACAGTTCCTGCACTTTAAATTCCTGCACTGCACTTCGTTCATAGGAGTAGTTTCGAGTAAATTGTCGTTGTAAACCTCTATGAGGCTGAGTTTGGATCATTGTAAGTTTTCATCTTAATGAAATACTTCAATTGTTCGTCATTTAACTGTTATTTTGCTTAATTTCTCCTAAGTCAAGCCACCAGTAAAAGTTCTCTTCATTGGGGCTGAAAGAACTAAAATACAATCGTCTGATAATTCGTTGGCAATTATAATTTCTGTAAGGACTGATTGATCCTTGCTGGCACGCTCGTATTTACAAAAATACCCTTCGAAAGCCAAAAAGCCAACAGAAATGCTATAATGAAAATGTATATCAAACTTAGATTTGTACTTAAGATTAGCAGTTCCATTCCTCATCTCATTGGTTTACACAATTTGTTTCATTACTCCCCCCTCAAGTTTAAATTTAAATTTGAAAAAACTTAAAAAGTTTGTAATGTTGGTTACTGATCCCGTTTTAATTATGAATACCGTTAGAATTGATCATATAATCTTAACTTTTTTATTTTATCGTATTTGTATTTAAAAAATAAATTATTTATTTTTTTTAAAAAAAATTGCCATCCATTTTTATAAGGACAAATTACAGCGCTAGTCCCTATACTTTGACCATTGTGTCATTTTGGTCCTTATAATTTTAATTGGCATGATTTTGATTTTGAATTTTTTATTTTGTATTAAATTGGTCAAATTGATTTCAATCATTAACATTTTTGAATGGAAAATGCACACATAAGCAATATGTGTCATATTTTTAGGGCCAAAATTATGAACTCGATCAATTTAGTAATTTAACATCAATCAACTCAATGATCATTTTCTGTCAAAAAGTCTAATGGTTTTATTAATTGGATCAAATTAACAAAAGCTAAAATTAAGGATCAAAATTAAGCAAAATTAAAATTTGAAAGACCAAAATGACACAAACGACAAAATGTAAAGACTACCAATATATCTACCCCTTTTTTTAATGTAATTAAGCTTACTTTTTTCCATTTCGATAGTGTTTGAACTAGCTAGAGATCTTGTAGGCTGTTAATAGTGTAGGCTTGAATATATTTGGTGTTGCTTCCAATTGCTCCTTTTTAACAGGGCAAGAATCATGATTTATCTACTCCTTTATCATGATATACTCTTTTTTTTTTATTACAATGAAGTTCTAACTTTGCCCCCAAAAAAATTTAAAAATTTTATTGCACTATGGAATCATGACAATACTAAGGGGTTGTTTGGGATGACCTAAATAAGTATATTTTTTGTCTTTTTATGAAAAGATGTACAGAAAAGTAGAGAGGTGATGTGATGGAAAAAAGATAAAAAGATAAATTATTTTGTAATAGCCAAACTTGGCCTAAAGTTAATTTTTGACATGCAATAATCTCAAAATATTATAACAACACCACTACATCTACATAATTCTTTTCATTTGAATGTGCATAATTGAGACTCTTAATTGTATGCATTCAAACAGAGAAAATTATGTGCATGAATCATTAATCATATTATAATTTGACAATCTTACTTCAATTGAGGGAACGTTATTTCTTTTATTTTTTCCTCACAAAATATCAAATGAAAATATTGTAAACCATTCATAAGAAACATAAAAAGAGAATTTTTCCAAAGTGCGGCAATAATTTTAGCAAACCGATAGAAATGAATTTTTGAATAGCCTTGCCAACTTTTTACTTTGGCAAGAGTCGTAGCGTGCTAAAAACATCTCCAGTGGTGTGCTATCCTCAATGTCAAAATCAAAATTTGGCTACTAACTATTCCAAACCTGTCTCTAATTGAATGCTATTTTTCATGCCAAATTATAATAATGTTCAAATTTGACGAGATATAGCCCAACAAATAGCATTCGTAGTCGCAAACAAAAGGAACCCACATCCCACTTTTTCTTTCCATTGCCCCATTGCCTGGACAGGACTCATCTGATTTCAGTGGAAGAAATCAAACTATATAGCATACACTATGGTTCCCAAAATTGCAAAATATCAATTGACATAAAAACTGGGAAGTACAACATTCCTTCTCCGATTCAAGGTTAGGGATATGCAATACAGTAAGGTCACATATTTCAATCATTTCAACTCTCAAGCCAACAATTGAAAGATATTCTGTTGTAACTCATGGGTAGAAAGACAATGTAAATTCATTTGTAATCGAACATACCAATTATAAACAGTTGATCGACCAACTCATAACATATTAGTACCAGGGGAGAAAAAGAGAAGCAAACAACATTATTTACATCTAGAAGGTAACAAGGAAAAAAGAACACACACCAAAAAAAAAAAATTTGAGTACTCGGACCAGTCATCAGCAACTTATGAGGAATAAGCAAGTCTGTCCTAAAGCTTGACATGGAATGAACTAATACAATTTCACCATTTTAGACGGTCGAGTTCTAACATTTTCCCAATAAAACTAAACATGTAAATACTCCCATCAACCTCACATCAAACATTGAAGGGTATTAACGACATTCTAACTCATCTATTAGTGCCAAATACTCTTAACCAAAGAGCTAAAAGCACTACATTTGGCTCTCAACCATTTTAGTGTTTGGACACAACAAATCACAAAGTAGAAATTTCAAATTTTGGGAATTTAAGGATTAACTTGCGATTCATTTAGGTAGGAAATAAATTATATTCCTCCAAATGCCCTTCAAATGCCTAATGTGATGGTGCCGAAAACATTTTATGTTTGCTAAAGGACATGATTACATTGGATGAATATATTAAGTTTAGGGATGCAATTAATACAAATTAAATATTAGGGACCAAAATAAAACAAATTGTATAATTTACTCTTCTTTTGTGCATCTACAGATTCTACACAGCACATTAACTACAGTAACATATTTTTGAACCCAAAGAAGTAAATATATTCATTCAATACCATATGTTGACTGTTTTACCTTTCAGTTCATTCCAAATAGTGAAAAAAGCTTCAATTTACAAAACTTTTGCAAACCATGCCCAAAATCAGAAGTTCAAAGTCTCAAGCAATTCTTGTTTGTGTTGAAACACATAAAGAAATAGGACAAAAAGCAAGAAACTGCACCTTCACCATATTTCAAAACCATAAACAAGCTGTGGTAATCAAAGTAGCTAACAGCAGGCCTGGCTTTCTTGACTTGTCCGAAATAGCTGCTGCGTAACTACACCCAAAATAGAACTTTCACTCTCTGAAGCACCACTGCAATCTGTTCATCAGTATTCCTCCGAGAAAAAAAGGTCGATTTGTTTTCTACCGGCTCAGCTTCTGCACATCCGTTTCATTAAATTACAAGTCAGATGATATCATACTTTAATAAAAGCCAATGTAGGTCTTTCAAAAGATTTTTTTTGTAAGTCATAATTTTTCAAATTTTGCATCAATTGCATGGGCTTTAATATGAGCCATGAGAAAAGCAAAATATAATGATTGAGGAATCAGATTGTTCTCCCAAGTTTCCCTATCACTTTTTTTTTCCTCCTGGTTTTTATTTCATTATTTATTTACTTTTGGGTGGAGGTGGGTAATAAATATACTGCTCTTAATCTGAATCTCAAGTTTTAGAAATCAAACCACAGTTAAGAAAAGGAGGAAGGTGAAGGGGATCTATGCTCCACCTCAATAGTATTGGTTGAAAGAATAATCCCAAAGGTCCTGTTCTACATCATCTACAACATATATATACTACTCTTTCACAATATTAATTGTCACTTCAACTCCCATAATAGGTATTCTACAATATCAGGTAGACAATATTTCAAATTAAAACCAAAACACGCTTATTCCTAAAACAAACTTAAACTTGTGACCTCTATTGCCTGCAGATAGGCCCCTTAAACTCTAAATTGAAGACACCATCCTGACAATTTTTTATCACAAGTTCTTCTAAAACATATCATCCAACACTTACCATGTAAGCATTAGAACTTAAGAAAGTGTCAAAGCTCCAACTCCAAGAAATTTAAAGAGAATTAAAAGCTGCACATAATTGTGCAGGTGAACATAGTCCAGAATCTACGAAAGTGCATTAGCCAAATTATTTTGTTCAAGATTAAAAATTTGAGAAAAGTCAACAAAGACATATAGCAAACAAACTTCACATATTACAAATTGTCTTGAAGTATAACATATACAAGAGCTTCCACGGTAGATAAACTCAGAATGATACACAATGATTTCAATTTTAAAAATTTACCTTCGCAAAACAAAAACAAATAGAAAGATAGATGTATACCTTCAAGCTTTCTCCTTTGGCAACATCCTTGAGGGAAACAAAGCTTGGCATATGAGCAGTCCCATAAAATGCAGGGTTGATGTTGATCCCGTCAATATTTAACTTCTCAACCCTACCTTCCTTAGGACTATAAAGCACGAGAACACCCTTGTTAACAAGCATCAAAATTTCACCGTTCTTTAAAATCATAATTGTTTCATAATAGTCACCATACCCTCTCATACCAGTCACATTCCCAATAACGAACTCTTTGCTCCAAGACTCCTTAATGCCATAATCTTTCATTATCCATATATCCCAATGAAAGGGATTAGAAAAATCACTAATGGAGAGACTATCTCTTAACACACCCACACGTACAAAACCCATAAAATTCTTCCTAGGCAGACCACACTCAGGAGGTTCAGGAACAACCCGAAATTGCTCAGACCCAAAATCAAAACAACGAATGAAGTCGGGACTATTTTGGGTGAAAGTAAGCCAATGAAGAGCCCCATTCACGAAAGAATTGACTGAACGATTAATCAAATAGTAAGGAACAATCCCTATGTCTCTCCACGACCCTTCACCAATTGTGTAAATCATAGCCTTGGCTTGGTTAATGGGGTCGAAAACCCGATAAACAAAAAATTGTATAACCTTGTATTGGTTAGTCAATGGACTAAAACCAAAAGCAGTGATAGTACGATGTGGCTGTTTTCCATCATATGTTGAGATGGGTAAGGTAATGTACTCACCCAGAATCGGATTGCATACGTAAATGGGGTTAGAAATACAGGACAAACAAAGCAAACCATTGCAAGAGGTCACTGTTTGGTGTTCGAGAATTGGGAAATTGATTTTGGAGCTGAATTTCAATTGGGTTTCGCATTGTAGGTCGATCGAGCGGAGTTGTGTTGATTCGGGGTGGTTTCTGTAGATGGGTTTGATCAAGAGACTGATTGGTGATCTAGAGAGGTGGAGCTTGGCGAAGTAAGGGTCTGAGATTGAAAAAAACCAGTCTTTGCAAACGAGTAGGCAATGGAAGAGGGTTTTGATGGGGAGTCTTGAGAGGATTTCAACGATAATCTGGGTTGGAAGTTTTTCTGGGGTGTACTGTTTCTTCTTCTTCCATATGATCTGATTCATCATCCTGAGATCGTTTCTCTTGTATGAGAGGATTGGAAAACTCTGAGGGAGGTTGGGAAATTTTGATTTGTATTGGTATTTATAGCAAATGTATTTACAAGGAGGATAAGATTAAGAGGTGGGAAAGATAGAGAATCATTTGATTTGTTGGGAAAGATGTGTTTGAATCACGATTTATAAAATACAAAGTTATGATTATTTTATGACTGTTATATATATATATATATATATTATATAAGGATTATGACTGATATGATCTATCTATATCTATATCTATATCTATATATATATCTATATAATATGGGAAGAAAGTTTTTAAATTTATAGTAGAGACAATTGTCTTACTAAGACATTTGAATGGTGAAGATTCATTTGTCTATTTACATAGATGGCTGAGATTATCCCTTAAATATATATCAATATATACCTACACTTGCTTCTCGCCCAAAAAAAGAGTGAACTTCTTACTCTCCCACGTCTCCCCTCTATTCTATCCTTATCTCTCTCTACTTCCCTTCCAGCTTGCCTACGTCTCCCCTCCCTTCTATCTTTATCCCTCTCCCTTCTCTGTTCTCATCAGTTTGTTCTTGCGATCAGATTGTAACCGACGCTCCTCTTCATCACAAGGTATTCTTGTCCTCCTCCCTCTCTCTGTTGTATTTTTTTCCCTGAAATACAATCAGTTTCTGAATGATCAAGAACAGATTAAATGGGATCCCATTTAAGTGAATCAATCTGCAGAAATTAAATCAGTTTGTTCTTGCGATCAGATTGCGCCGCTGCTCATCATCACCACTCGCAAGGTTCCCTCTCTCCCACCCTTGGTTGTTCTCTTCGCAAGGTAATTTTGGTCTCTTTCTGTTGTATTTCACATTCGGAGGAAATAGGTTATGCTTTAGGGTTTTTCTTTGTCAATTGTCAAGATGAATCCTAATTACATATACATTTAAATCAATGGTCTATATACATTTAGTTCCCGCCCGTTTGAGAAATACTAAAAAAAGAAAAAAGAAAAAATGAGCAGTGGGAGTTGAGTGTTCTGTAAATCCTTCTTGGTACCTTCACTCGCTTCGATTGAACTCATTCGATTCAAGTTTTTCAGAGCTCGAACTTCCTCATCCAACCCTTCTAGGGTTTTTCGAATGGCCACCGAGCCTCCTTCTTCATCCTCATCATCACCACCACACTCCGCTTCAGCTTTCTCTAATGGCGATTCATCCTCAATCCCCGCTTCTTCTGCCATCGATTTTCTCTCTCTTTGTCATCGTCTCAAGGTATTTTTGTTTAGATATGTATATATGTATGATTCATTTCAGTGTTGATTGT
This sequence comes from Camellia lanceoleosa, assembly GCA_025200525.1. Classification (NCBI taxonomy): domain Eukaryota; kingdom Viridiplantae; phylum Streptophyta; class Magnoliopsida; order Ericales; family Theaceae; genus Camellia; species Camellia lanceoleosa. Next base: position 60,969,588 of record CM045762.1, read on the forward strand.
TTTGGACTCGAATATTATTGCCTAAATTTGTGATTTTGTTTTTTGGGGTTAGGGGTTTTTTGGGGTTTGATCAGACGATGAAGAGAACGAGATGGGTGCGAAGGGATGTTGAGAATCCAGAGTCCATAGCCGATCATATGTATCGAATGGGGTTGATGGCTCTCATTGCTTCTGACATTCCTGGAGTCGATCAAGACAAGTTAGGGTTTCTATTACTTTTAGGATTTTTGTGTTCCATCTGGGTTATTTGTTATTGTTGCATTTTCTAAAGATTTTAACTTTTTTTGCTTCTTTTTTTTGTTTTTTTCTAAATGTCAGGTGTATAAAATGGCAATTGTCCATGATATTGCAGAAGGTAATGTGCTTGGTTTGAGTTTTCTGGATTAAGTTTTTTGTAAACTGAGTATTTTGGTTTTCGTATTCTTTTGTTTTTAGTGAATATTTTTTAAATTTTAAACATTTTTTTAAACTTTTTTAGATGCATCGTAGTTAGATGTATCTAAAAAGTAAAAAATTTGTGAAAAAATATTTTAAAAAATTAATAAATACATAAAAATACAAAAAATGTACTGAATTCTTGTATTTTTTTTTGTATTTTTGGTATTTAGTGAATTTTTAAAAGATTTTTTTTTACTTTTTAGGTGTATTTATGTTAGGTGTGTCTAAAAAGTAAAAAAATTGCTTAAAATATTAAAAAAATTTAGTAAAAACAAAAAAAATATGGAAAATAAGAGTGTAGAATTTTCTGAAAAGTGTTTTCTGAAAACTCAAAACAAGCATTTAAACTCAAAACAAGCTTTGCATTTAAATTTTTATTTATCTATTAGGTTCTCATATGTATCCTTTGGCTGATAAAGTATGCTTGATAAAAGAAAAAGGGTTAATTACACTTTTATCTCCTTCACTATCACCATTTTTTTAGTTTGTCCGTAAACTATAATGATTTGAGTTCATGTAGTCCAATTGAAGATGATTGTAAAAATTAGTAATTGTAAAATTCTAACCTCATGAGAAAAAAGTCATTTCTACATTTTAAACAATCTAAACCAAACCAAACATCCATCTTCTTACTTACATTATATTGGACAATCTACTCCCTGCAACCAAACAACCATCTTCTTCCCTACCCCCCTCCCCCATTGTTTTTCTCTCCTGCTCTCCTTCCTCACCTGATAACCTCCCCTACCACCACTATTGAACCCCTGCCCATAACCCATCATCAAATAGAAAGATATGTTTTTCTCTCTGAGTGAATTTCTCTGCACTTTCAACATTTTTTTACTTTAACAACCAATTAAATTAATGGTAAAATCCTGTTGTATGTGTATTTTTTATTTTTATTTATTTATTTTTGTTCTAATTCTCAACCTTAGAACTTTCTTTTGTTTAATTTATTTATTTAATTCCGATCGTACGAACTTTACTCTCTCGAATTGGATGTACTTACATTTGTTATATATTATTGCTATGTGGTTTACTTTATGGATTACCTACTGGATCTGTTTGAATGATTTTGATCGATTTTGGTATTTAACTGACTATCTTTGATTGAGTCCCGTATGAATAGGATTGCTTTAATGGTGGTCTATGATAAAAAATTTAAAACAAATTTTTTTTTATTGACTATTTTCCATCTGTTGCAATTCGGGTTTGAACTATGTATAATATTTTTTTTTGCCTCTGATTTGGAGATATTATCTGCTTAATTTTATGGTTTCTTTGTGTATGTGGACTATGTATGTATGTATTTAGTTCATTTGTGAGGATGTGGAGGATTGCAAGGCAAAAACTTAAAGCTGGAGGATTTCCTGTTCCGGTAGGTCTTTCAATCGTATGTTTTGATTTTAAAAAAGGAAGATTTTTTTGCATCTAATAGATAGTATTTAATTTCAGATTTTAGAACAATCCTTGCAAAGGATACAGTAGCCTACAGTATCCGCGCTGAGATGTTATTCATCTGCTACCAAAGAGGTAGTTGTGGATTATGTTCATTGTGTTGTTGTTCAATTTTTTCATTTTTCTTTGATGCTTATTTGGTTGTTTAGATATGTTAGAATTAATTTTATTTCATGAGCTGATTTTTCCTATTTTGAAAATCATGAAAACATCAATTAGGTTATTGAAAACTTAACTTCTCACTTTATTTTTTATTTTTTAAATTTATTTATTTATTTATTATCAAATACCATGACCTGATTCTAACATATCCCTTTTTGGTAATGTTTATTGAGATGTTGGTAATTTTTTTTTTTTTCTAGTTAAATTCTCAACCTTAGAACTTTCTTTGTTTTTTTAATTTTGTTGTATGTGTATTTTTTATTTTTATTTATTTATTTATTTTTGTTCTAATTTTGTTTCCACATTATGTCATTTAGTTTTCACTATTCATGGATTGCAATGTGCGACATGGAAATTGCTCTCATTGTTGTTATTATTATTGTTTTATTTCATTTGAGGTGTCGTCTTTCAATCGCAATCTGAATTCTGCAAAGTTTCAATCAAGCATTTTTGGTACTGTTGTTCCTGGCAAGCCATCTTCCTTACAGTTGAGTAATCCACTGTTTCCTCTTTGTGCAGTTGAGTAGTGTTTGCTTATATTGTGATGAACACAAAATGATTTGGTCCAAACCATATAGAAAATGTATTGCTAGGAGTATGCAACCTATCAAAGCAACTGCAATGCCTCCTACAGTTGTTCTTCAACCAACATCCCATACTATTCTTTGTTTCAGTTTTTCATTGACTATGTATGTAATTTATTTTCCTTCGATAAAAATTTGACATCATCTTTGGGATTCTTTTTGTTCAATTCCCCTACTGGTATTTGCCAGATGAAGAAGATCACTGTGCTGAGGTCCACAATAACCAATCTTCAGCCTAAGGTAGGGTCCATACTTCTTTCTAACTCTTTTTAGTGTTGAATTTCTTTTGTGGTGTGTAGTGTGGCTATGTAATGATCAGCTGTTGCAATTGTTGCTTTTGATAGATCTTAGTTGGATTAACACTTGAAAATTTTTCTGTAACCATATATATTCTATATCAAGGATTCAAATGTGGGTCTAACAAAGGTAACCCATTGTCCCTGTGATTGATTTGAATAGAAGTAGCTAAATCAGTTGCACAATATTATCTTGAACAGTATGATTACCCAATTCTAGAAACAGTTCTACATCTAGGATATTTTTGATCACTCATTAATCTCAGTTGTTTTGAGGTGGTCCATTTACCATATTTATTGTGCCTTATATTTTCTGTGGACAATCATTTTTGTTTTATTTGTATTTCCTTTAAATAATGTATTGTTAATGTTAGACAAAAGAAAACACCTAAACTGATATGGAATATGATAGTGAAAAAAATGTCAATTTTTCTCTATACTATACAGTTAAATAATGTATTGTTCCTCTTGCTATTAGGCTCCATTTTCAAATTATCCCTATACAGTTAGGCTCCATCATCTGAGGAGGCATCTTATATGTCATGCATATGTGTATTTTAATGCATGAAAGGTGTCTACTGATGCACTAATTCTGTGATTACATGTCAAATGGATATATAAATTTGGTGTAAAAATTGGTAATCACACAACAATACTCTACAAAAAGTAGGCATCTTGCATTTGGAGATGAAAACAATTTTGTTCAATGATAGAATAGATGTGTATATTTTTTAAATTTTGTGGTTAACAGATGTCATAGGATGAATTTTGTTGTGAAGCTACATACCATCTATAGATTTGATTGGCAGCAGTAGCACTAACTGATTTGCATTTTAATTTTAATTTCTTTTAAATTGTAGAGCACTGGTTGATGTGCATTATTTGATATTTAATTTTATTTTTATATTTGATTTGTTTGGAATTATAGAGTACAGTAACTGGTGTGCATTTTAATTTTAATTTCTTTTAAATTACAGAGCACTGGCTGCTGTGCATTATTTGATATTTAATTTTTTTTTATATTTAATTTGTTTGGAATTGTAGAATACAGTCTGTTAAATATATTTTTATAATTACATTTTAATCTTAATATTATTTACACCGTGCCTTTAGGCACGAGCATACGCTAGTATATTATAAGGAAAGAGGTATCTAAGGATTAAGACTGATATGATCTATCTATATCTATATCTATATCTATATATATATATATATATATATTATAAGGAAAGAGGTATCTAAATCATAAGTGTTGAGTTTCAAGTTTTCAATTTAAATTTTATAATTTTTTGATATTTAAAAACTAAAAAAACCTTCCATTGACTACTTCTTATTCAAATAAAAATGAATAAATAAATAAAAATTAATATCCCTTGATTTATGACTTTCAAATAGAAATTAAATATAAAAAAAATGAAAAATATACTAATTCATTTCAAAATTTAAATTTGAGGGTCACTAAATATGAAAAACAATCTATTAATTTAAATTTAAAATTGGCACAATATAAATTTAAAATTATAATGATCTATCCTATGATTTCTAAGTTTTAAATACAAATTTAAAATTACCATGATTAACTTATAATTTTTGTATTTAGAAGCTTAATAAGAGTGACATTAAGATTATTTATATATTTTACAAAAAATGTTTTTAAAAAAAGATACTACAAGAGTTTCAAAACCTTGTACAAAATTTATATACTATTATAATTGAAAAACGTTATCATCCTATTAAAGTTTAGAGTTGCAATTTTTTTCTTTTTTTTCTTTTTTTGATTTTGTTTAATTTTTATTAATATGTGTCACAAAATGATTGGTTTATAAATTAATTTTATATTCTTAAAATAAAATTTTAAATTTAGATTCTTCCTTAAATTATGTTACCAGAATAAGATAAAAATTTATTCCTTAATTTATGCATCTTTTATTAAATTATAAAATAAAATTTTAAATTTAAATTCTTTTTAAAATCATGTTACTATAATTAGAATGAGATTAATATTCACATGTGTTATAATGATGTATCATAATATTATTGGTCTAAACATAATATGTTATTAAATACACGTATTCAAATTATTAATCACTATTAAAAGTTTATATTTTTATTTGTCATTTTTGGTTTTAAATTTTATAAATAAAAAAAATTATGTCCTTCTAAACTATAGGGACTTAAACAATAAATTTTTTTAATACAAATGTTTTTTTTTTTTAAAATACAAAAAACATTAAGAAAATGAATGACTTTTTTAACAATTACCAAACATAATGGATTCTATTACTTTTTTTTTTTATCTCAATTGTCAATTAAATAAATTAAAATATAAAAAAATAATTTTTTGGCTTAAATAGTTAAGAAGTGACTTTTACTAAAATCAAATAGAAATAAACATTACTTTTTTCTATTAAGACCATCTCCAATCGTTCACCAAAACTGATATCAGATTTAAATTCTGATGAAAAGCGTACTGTTCACACCTCCAACCGTTCACCAAAATTGATATCAGATTGATAATTCATCAAATATTTCATCAGATTGAGGACGAAGAAATGAATTCATCAAAACACTGTTGCGGACCGTTGGAGGGGAATCCGGTCGACCAACCGGTTGCCCGGCCGGTTGCCCGGCCGGTTGACCAAAAGATTCAAACAGTTCAGCAAAAAAAGTTCAAACCGTTAAAAAAAAAAAAAATTTTGCCTAACCGGTCAACCGGCCGGTGACCACCTGGTCGTCCCGAAAAAAGTTCAGAAAGTTCAAAAAAAAAGTTCAAAAAATTCAAAAAAAAAAAAATTTGGCAAACCGGTCAACCGGCCGGTTGACCCACCGGTTGACCAACCGGTCGCCCCACTAAATTTGATGCAGCGTTGGAGTGGGTGATTTGAAATTTGGTGAAATGGGTTAATTTTGACTCAAATTTGATGAAAAATTAGGTACAGCGTTGAAGATGCTCTAAAAGTGATAGTTGGTGAAACTTTTTTTTTTATATAATAAAAAAAGAAAATGGAAGTTACATGTAATAATTTATTGTTCCAGCAATGCTAGAAACCCACATTTTCACCTACAATGATGTGACAAGAGAGTTGGACCCTATATTATTGAGTTTGTAGGAAATCAAGAATTGACACATATGATACGATATCATTGTGGATAAAATTGTGAGTATCTTTTTTTGTGGGTCTCAAACATTTTTCTTATTATTCATCTAGATGTTTTTAGCACTTGTGAAACATGGTGGATCCTGTTAATTTTTTTTTTAATCTCAGTTGTCAATTAAACAAACTAAAATAAATAATGAAAAAAATTTGGCTCAAATTCCTAAAAAGTGAGTTTTGCTAAAACAATACAAATAAATGTTATTTTTTAATAAAAATGATGGTTTGTGAAATATCTTTTTTTATTTAAAAAATGAGAATTATAGGTGATAATTTATTGGTCATCTATAATTATTTTTAGATTAAATGAGAATATCATATTAAATTTTCTTTTTACCTTTTTTTTATATACAGATACTTTTGTTTTGTAGAAATTTAATTTTATTATATTTAAATATTTTATTTTAATTTTTAAATTAAAAATTATTTTTGAAAAATTATATTTAAATTATTTTATGTCATTATAAAATACAATTTTTTTAATATCAACTTATTGGATGATACCTTTCTAAAAAGTGTATTTATTTTTGTTCAATAATATTAAATTTTTATTTAATCTTATTTATTATATATACAATTTTGTTTCAATTGCTCAAGTTATTTGGTGTCTCTGTCCAAGTCTATTCATATTTATTCGAATTTTTTAATTTTACATAAGTTCTCATCGAATTAAAAATTATATTGCACAATCTTTAAAAATTTACAGGCTTGACTCAAGTAGCTGGGTTCAACTCGCTCAAATTTACAATTTTAGCAAGGGGTTGAAAGTTACATTATTGAAATTGTAACAAATTAAAAATTAATACATAAATTGTGATAAAATTATAAAACTTAAATTGTAAGTTTCAATATTTTTTTTGTTTTCATAATTTACATACAAAAATCTAATTATTTATATTATTTCATATAAACATATTTTATTAATTACTTCACATCCTGTGCATAACTTTCACTAGTTGAGAATTATACAAAATAAAATTTTCAAATTATCAAAACAAAATTCGTGATAGGTCTCACAACTTTCTCAAATTTATTTAAGAGCTTAAGAGAAATCCAATTCTTTCCATAAATTTCTTTCTAGATACCTGATATAAACACAACCGTAAAACCAATTTGACTATTGTCGGTTATGAATTTTTACGCTTAATAAGTTGAGTTCATCTTCTGTGCATCATTTTTTTGACAATTTGAATTTTAAAAATGATATGTTTCCATTCAATTAGGGTTACAAATGAATCGAACTGTTCATAAATAAGCTCGACTCAGCTTGTTAAGAGCTCGGCTTGGCTCGACTCAGATCGGTTCGTTTAGTAAACGAGCCGAGCTCAATCTTGAATATTAGGCTTATTTAGTAAACAAGCTGAGTTCAATTTCGCATAAGCGTAGCTCGTTTATCTTTATTAAATTATATAATAAATATATTATTTATTTATTAAATAATAGTATAAGTACATTATTTATATAGTAACTAATATAAATAATATTTTTTATTTAAATAATATAAATAATATTAAAAAAAATTATCAAGCCGAGCCAATCTCAAATTTCATTAATATTAACGAGCCGAGCCGAGCTCGAACCCAGTTCCTTATCGAGCCGAACTCGAACTTAATAAACGAGCTCGATAAGTAAATGAGCCGAGCCAAGCACGACTCGGTTCATTTGTAGCCCCACCGGATTGTTGAATTTAGTTTGTTGGGATTTATTTCACGTTTTATCAATGTAAATGAGAACCCAACACACATATTAAAGAGAAATTTTTTTTTTTGGCTTTAATTATTTCTCTTCATTTTTTTAGAAAACCCCATGTAATAATTAAGATGATCTATAAAGTCCTGGTGAATTTAATTTTTTCATTACTTTGCAAATGATTGGATTTTTCTTTTCAAATTCAATTCAATGAAACAGTTAAAGATGCTTGATCAATTTGATATTTTATAAATATATTCTACCTGAGAAGGAGTTTTTATGTGCATTAGGGCCGAGTTAGGCCCAAGCATAGTAATGGGCCGTGATGAAAAGGGCTTAGCAAAGTGGACCTTGCTGTTAGCTCGGTCCAAGTATGGTTATAGTTGCCACGATCAGAGTGGTGATAATTAGTTCGGTCATAGTATTCGGAGCCGAGGTGTTTGGGCTTCTTAAGGTGGACCTTGCCCTCGTTAGCCCGGTCAAAGCTTGCTGCAGTTAGCTCATTCTAAATAGACAAAACCGAGGTACAAGTGAACAAGAGCCGAGCTACGTGTTGCATATGAAGGCGCTGGATTAAGTGTGACAAAGGGCTAGTGTTAGCTCGGTCATACTATTATCCAACCGTGGTAAAACCATCCCACTTGGTTTAAGCAGTGAGGGGGGTGTTAAAGGATAAGCATTATCTTTCAGGAGTGTAATTCCTAGGAGAACTCTACATTGAGGGATAAGAGTCTTATTAGGATTGTGCCAGGCAAAAACTATAAAAGCTCTCAACAGAACCTATGTAGAAGTAACATAACTTTGATTCTCGGAATACACACAGTTTTTGTCTATTTGTCTATTTTGCTAACTTAGGTATCAGAGAGGTATCCAGCACACACCCACCGGCAAGCTCATGTTTGTGTTTTCAGGGAATAAAGTGACGACGTTCGGAGGAGCGCAGACTTGATCAACAGGATTATACGAGAACATTATTTCGTACTCGTACACTACCCAATATACTTTAAAAATAAACAATTTATATTATCGATATCCAAAATAAATTCTAGTAACCGTACAGCTGTGATTATCGTGCCTTGCATAACAAATGCCCTATTTTCATATTTAATTATATCTTTCAATTCATTATGATGTTGCATAAATATCTCGTATAAACAATTCTAAAAAAATCATCGAAACATGGAAAAATATTAAGGGTGTGTATGTTAGAATTTCTCACAAACATCCAACCTAAATTTCATAATACAGTTACCTAATCAGTGCATAGTATGCTCACATCAGCCAGCATCAACAAAAATCTGCTTGAAAATTATGAAGGAAAAATATCATGTAACGCCCTCAAAATAATATATAAAACCCATCACGAAAGACATGAATTGATACAAGAGAAATCAACTATTTCTATTTATCAAGTAGTTCTTACAAAAGTATTACATGTTAACAACAAAAGCAAATGCCCTACGGGCTTACAACTTTCTAAGTTAACACTTGGTTACACACAAGAAGAGTGCTAACTCTATACAAAAGAAGCCCTTGGCTTGATATACATGTAATACAAACAAAATAAACAAAAGAGTCTTCAACTCTTATCCCCATCATCCAAGCTATGTCCTTGGAGGTGGCATGCTACCTGTACCTGAAAATGATGTCCCATATAGGGTGAGCCAACACCCAGTAGAGATATGCTAAACACAGTATGAGCAATGACTAAGACATTAGCAATTGATAAATGTTCAATTCCCATAAATCAATTTACAACCCATTTCCACTTGATGACCACTATGTTCATGTTTCGTTTCATTTTCCATTTCTTATCAACTTCACAATTTACATCAACGGCTCAGAACATGGCCAACCACTTATATGAGACAGTGACTCATATTAAACGTTTCCCATTTTATAATAGATAAACATAATAGTTGTAACAACCCTCGTACCGATTACTGAATGACCACTGAATTATATACTGATTTTTGCTAAACTGGACCGCTAATGACTGATAATTGGATTAACTGAAGTATTGGATGGACTGATTGAAATTGAGACTGGAATTGAATAAGTTATCTATTGAATTGCATATTGTATCTGTTTGATTGAATGATTATCTGTTTGAATTTATATGTTTAAACTGTCAATTGAAGGCCTTATCGGTGGCCGATTTAGAAACCGTTTGATGTTTTAGAATCAGTAGAATATTTGTGATTTTATGGTATGTTTATCTGAAAATTGATTAAGAATGATTCAATTAGATTTAAACGAATTAATCGTCAAGTTTGACTTATCTACCATATTGCCACCTTAGTGGGCCACTTAGAATATTATACTAGGCTTCATTACATGTTGATCAAAGCTTCTTCCTCAGCTCATTTGTGCCTATTAGCCGACCAAAGAGTTAGAGAGAGGGAGAGTTAAGAGAAATTGGGTTCAATTGTTGAATTTGCTAAAGAGCTTGTGGAATTGCTAGGGAATTGGTGTATTTGAGCTTACTAGACTTGAATCAACACTCTAGGTAAGGAATTCATTGTTTTATTGTTGTCTTTAAGCTTCATCTTGCATATATCATGGTTATAGAGAAGTTAAGACATGAATTTGCTCATTTATGTTGAATTAAAACTCCATTGTTGCATGCATGCTTGAATTGGTGCATTTTGAAGTTAAATTCTTGAAGAATGATACATGCATGTTCATGTCTAAGCTTTAGTCCATGTTTTCATTTGGTTTCCAAAGATTGGAGCTCATTAGAGCAAGATTTGGAGCTTGATTTTGGTTTAAAGATCATGCATTGCATGTTTTGACATTTTTCTTGAAAATGGGTTTGAAAATGGTTTTAATTGACTTACCTTTGGGGCTTGAATTCATAAATTGGCTTTTGAAACTTGTTATATATTGTTTTGGGATGTATTTTCCAGAATTTGAGCCCAAGAGGTCGAGAATTGAGTTGAGAATGCTTGGTTTGAGCTTGGAAGGCAAATCTGGAAATTCCAGATTTGGCTTCTTCGCTCGAGCGAAGGATTCCTCGCTCGAGCGACCAACGTTTCCTCTGAGCCACGCTCGAGCGAAGGATTGGTGGCTCGTGCGTAAAAATCGAACATCCAGTACTTTTACTGTTTCATCAGACCGCTCAAGCGAAGGAAGGCTCGCTCGAGCGAACCCTTGATTTTGGAAGCTCGCTCGAGCGAGCATCGAGCGAACATCGCGCGTAAAAATTGAGCATCCAGTACTTTTACTGTTCCATAAGATCGCTCGAGCGAAGGATTGTTCGCTCGAGCGAATCCTTTGTTTTTGCAACCTCGCTCGAGCGAGGCCCCTGTTTTCAGCAACTTTTGAAAAATGCCTTCCAACTGTATTTTTGCATCCTCATCGCATCCTAGGCATTCTTAGGCCTAGTTTAAGACATCTTAATGAGGATTTAGACATAGAACCACACCAAGGAAATTTAGAGATTTAATTATCATCCTTTCCGACTGTGAACTTAGTGTGTGTTCTATTTGTTAACTGTTTAGGGTTGGCTCCCGGGGACGCGCTCTAGCTGCTATAGCCCAATCTCTGTGAGTAACAGATTGTGTAAAGATACGTTCAAATGGTTATATTTTGAATCTTTGAACTGCTTATTGAACGATATTGTTTATTGAATGAATGTATGTCCTGCATTTCGAATCAGACAGGTGGCATCCTTAGCACCACTTCAAGTATTCTGAGCTCTGTCGGTTTCCTTGTGGAACCATACTTGTTTGATGGCCATCATTATTGTTGGGTCCTTTTGGACCTACTGTTTATAGGCTAATGGATGTACCACATATGACTGATTGATTGAGATATTGATTGACTGAAATACTGAAAGATTGAAATACTGTATAATGAATTGATTTCATTACTGTAAGGGACATTCATTCATAACCTCTTTACACGTTATGTTATTCACTGGGCTTTAGCTCACTGTTTATATATATATGTAGGTTCTCAGCAGCCAGACCGGAGCTAGGAGCGTGGGATTGGTCCTCAGTTTTGTTAAGCCAGCCTGTGTGCCTCACTGCGAGGTTCCGAGTTGCCATGTTATGGCTTGGGGTGTTTTTGTGTCCCCTATCGGTCTCTTTACTGTTTTGTACCGTTGTATAGACCGTTCTTGTTTTCTTATCTTGTTGTCTAGGATTTGATCCTGCATCTCGCTTGTAAATGATTGTATAGGCGTATATGGATTGTCTTGTTTTGAAGCTGCAATGCATAAAAATGTTTTTGACATACAGATTATCACAGCTTAATGGACACTAGTTATTTACTGTATTGGCTTCCGCCAATACTACTGTTTGGTTGTTTTCTTGTTCGTGAGCCTTGGTAATCTCGGATTCTTGGCGATTCTGATGCTAAACCCATAGGGCCGGGTTTGGGTCGTGACAATAGTTGTATCAACATCTCAATAGATAAGCATACAAGCTGTATCTACTTTTCAACAGATAAGCATATTAGCTATATCAACACTTCTAATGATAAACATATGAGTTGTATCAACACTTCCTTAGATAAGCATATTAGCTATATCAACACATTAACTGACAAGCATATGAGCTGTATCAGTGGAGTCCATCCCCTATCTCCTCCCAATCAACAACCGGTTTAGAGGTCCATCCCCTATCTTTCCCTAAACCGTGGAGTACATCCCCTATCTCCTCCCACACACACAAGGTATATACATACAAGTCATATACACAATCAATCAATACATAACGTTAATGTATTCTGTCAACCGTCATATTCTATGACATATCCAATTGATTAGTTTTAGTTTGCCTAATCATCATGCATTGTCTACAACAATCAAAACTACCTTCTACCGGTAGCCCAAGCAATTATTTCTAAACAGATAATAAGAGCTCTAACAGATAAAATATCAGTGTTTTCAAAGTGAGCGATTCATAAATCCAACGCTACCATTCTAACATATAATGAGTCAATTCCATTATTTCCAACTCAATTCCATATAATAACACTTTTCCCAAATTAATTATACCAATTAATTTATACAACAAACTAGGGTTTTCTACCCCATTTCCCAATATTGACCCAATGGTCTATATATCAACAACCAACAACAATCTCATTATTTTGAAACCCAAATTACATGTCTTAGAGTCAAAATAACAAAACCCCCTTTTAACATTTTGAAACCCTAAGTCCCAAAATCACCCCACTTCAACACTTTATCAAAACAACCAAAAATCTATGTCAAAGACCATAAGAGTGAGTAGGAATCCCTACCTCAAGAGTTGACACCCAACAAAGAAGGAGATGAAAACGAAAATGCTCCAAATCACAAGTTTCCCGGATCAAAAGATAGCCCTCGACGATCAACAACTTTTTTGTAAAGGCCAAAGGTGAGCAAACAACTCCTACTAGATCAATACCTAGAGAGAATGCAAGGTTCTAGAGAGAGAGGCTCAACAATGGAGTTTTTGGAAAAGTAAGAGAAAGAAGAGATGTGAAAAAGTGATTTTAAAAAGTCAAAACATGGAGTCTTAAACCAGTCGTCTAGCTCGAGCATGGAAAACCTCGTTCGAGCGTCACTCACAAGCCCTCGCTCGAGCGTCCAATCCGCCGCTCGAGCGGTGAATACGCACTTCCAGTACTTTCACAGAACCAGGTCCTCGCTTGAGCGTTCAACTCCCCGCTTGAGCGTAAGACACAAACTCCCGCTCGAGCGTCCAAACCACTGCTCGAGCGTACAACACTACAGTGGAGATATTGCATGGTTTATTTTCCCACTCGATCGTCAAAACCCCCGCTCGAGCGGACAAGCTACAACAAAGGCCCCGCTCGAGTGCCAAAAGCTTCGCTCGAGCGGACAGGCCAAAATCTGGGCATCTAGTCTTGGTTCCTAAGCTCAACCAACCTGTAACAAACCTGCCCAACACATCCTATAACTCAAATACAAAGTACGAAAGGATGTAAACAAGGTATAAGGAACTACTAACATTTACGGAAACAAGTCCGGATCACCGTACACAAGGAGTAAAACCCGGGATCGCTATAACCTCCCCCCCTTAAAGAATTTCGTCCCCGAAATTAAACACAAGTTCTTAAAAACATGTTTTTCTCCATTTTCAACAATATTACAACATAATTTTAAACATTCCGACCCATTACCGGTCAATCTCATCTCTTATCAAGAGGCAATTCACATCATAAATAACAACCTGCATTTTCAACATGCATTCCTTTGGAATTTACCAACTTCAACTCATTTTCCACAATTTCATAACACATGCAACATTAATATCATGCTTGCATTTCCACAATACTTAACATATATAATGTTAACATAACTTCCATTTACCAAAACATTCACAATGTTTTACAACTTAAGACATACATAATGTTCTTAAAGTTCAATAACGTTACAAAATTTCTATACATGGTTACACATCAACAAACAAGTCCGAATATTTCTCACGGACCTCTAACTCACGTTCCCAAGTGGCTTCCTCCACTCCGTGATGTTTCCACAAAACCTTTACCAAGGGAATGGTCTTACCTCGCAAGACTTGATCCCGCCTATCCAAGACCCGAACCGGTCTCTCCTCATACGAGGCATCCTCATCTTCCTCCAAATCGGTCCAATCCAATACATGGGACGGATCCGGCTCGTACTTCCGAAGCATACTAACATGAAATACTTCATGAACCCCAGACAACTGTGGTGGCAAAGCCAAACGATAAGCAACTTCCCCAATTCTCTCAAGGATCTCAAAGGGACTGATAAACCGAGGGGATAGCTTCCCACTCTTCCCAAACCTCATCAAACCTCGCCTAGGTGATATCTTCAGAAAGACGCGATCACCTACCTCAAACGCCAAAGGTCTCCTCCTACGGTCGACATAAGATTTCTGACGACTCTGGGCTGTAACAAGCCTCCTACGGATAAGTTCAACCTTCTCCGTCGTTTCCCTCACTAATTCCGGACCCAACAAAGGTGCATCCCCCACCTCGGCCCAACACACTGGAGACCTACACGGTCGGCCATACAAGGCCTCAAACGGTGCCATACCGATGCTAGACTGAAAGCTGTTGTTGTAGGAAAACTCCACCAAGGGCAAGTGCCTCTCCCACATCCCACTAAAGTCAAGGACACAACCTCAAAGCATATCCTCAAGGATCTGAATAGTACGCTCGGACTTCCCGTCAGTCTGCGGATGATAAGCCGTACTAAAGGTCAACTTAGTGCCCAAGGCACCCAGCAAACTCTGCCACAACCTAGCAGTAAAACAAGGGTCTCTATTTGAGACGATCGTCACTGGGACCCCGTGCAACCTCACTATGTTCCAAATATACAAATCGGCAAGGTGATCTACCGAATCTCTCACGCGCATAGGGATAAAGTGCGCCGACTTAGTCAACCGGTCTACAACCACCCAAATGGCATCACTACCCCGCTGAGTCCTCGGAAGACCTACGACGAAGTCCATAGTGACATGCTCCCACTTCCACTCGGCAATAGGCAAGGGTTGCAACAAACTCACTGGCCTCTGGTGCTCGGCCTTCACTTGCTGACAAGTAAGGCGCCCGATCTGGCAATGCCACATCCCTCTTCATACCCCTCCACCAAAACTGGCGGCCCAAATCACGATACATCTTGGTGCCTCCCGGATGCACCGCAAGGCGTGAATGGTAGAACTCTCGGAGTACCTCCTCTCGGCAGGATTCCGGCACGAACAATCAGTCTCGGTATCTCACACTCTGGTCGGGATACTCAGCCAAACCCTTCTCAACTTTTCCACTGGAGATCTTCTCTCAGAGAGATTCTACCTCAAGGTCACCTCTCTGTGCCTCTAACACTCGAGTCATAAGTGTAGGCTGCGCAACAACAGAAAACAAGGCCGCAGTCTCAATGGATTCGCCTAGAAGCAAATCAAACTCGCCAAGCGCCCCCAACATCTCTCATTCCCGGATGGCTATACGAGCTACATCACCTATGGATTTTCTACTAAGGGCATTGGCCACAACATTGGCCTTCCCCGGATAATAGTGCAACTCGAAGTCGTAATCCTCAATAAACTCCATCCACCTCCTCTGCCTCAAGTTCAAGTCTTTCTGTGTAAACAGATACTTCAAACTCTTGTGGTCCGAGAACACCTCGAACTTCTCACCATATAGGTAACGCCTCCAGATTTTCAAGGCAAAGATCACTGCTGCTAGCTCTAGGTCATGTGTAGGATAATTCTTCTCGTGTATTTTCAACTGACGTGAGCCATAAGCTACCACTTTCTCCTCTTGCATTAACATACAACCCAAACCCTCTCGTGAGGCATCACAGTAAACCGCATAACCCAACCCTCTCTCCGGAATAATTAAGACCGGAGCGGTGGTCAATCTAAGTTTCAGCTCCTAAAACGACTTTTCACAAGTCTCACTCCATACGAATTTGACTCCCTTCCAAGTCAATCTAGTCAACGGTGAAGCTAGTCTGGAGAAATCCTTCACAAACTGGTGGTAATACCCAACTAATCCCAGAAAACTACGGATCTCAAACACACTCTTAGGCTGTGCCCAATCCTGCACTGCCTCAATCTTGGATGTGTCAACAGACACTCCTTCCCGAATACTACATGGCCCAAGAACTTGATTTCTCCTAGCTAGAACTCACACTTCCTGAACTTGGCATACAGCTTATGGGCACTAAGCAACTCAAGCACCACTCTCAAGTGTTCTTCGTACTCCTTCTCAGAAGGTGAATAGATAAGAATGTCGTCCACGAAGACGACTACAAAACGATCTAAGAATTCCCGGAATATCCGATTCACCAAATCCATAAAAATTGCCGGTGCATTGGTGAGCCCAAATGGCATTACCAGAAACTCATAATGGCCATACCGCGTACGGAATGCCGTCTTCGGAATATCTTCCTTCCTGACCCTCAACTGGTGGTAACCCGATCTCAAGTCTATCTTAGAGAAACAACGGGAACCCTTCAACTGGTCGAATAGATCATCTATACGGGGCATCGGGTACTTATTCTTGACCGTAGCCCGATTCAACTTTCGGTAATCGATACACAATCTCAAGGCACCATATTTCTTTTTAGCAAAGAGGGCCGATGCTCCCCACGGCGAAACACTAGGGCGAACAAATCCCTTATCCAGCAACTCCTGGAGCTGAATTTTCAACTCACTCAACTCGATTGGGGCAAAACGATAAGGTGCCATAGAAATCGGCGCCGTGCCGAGCACTAAATCAATGGAGAACTCTATCTCACAGTGAGGTGGCAAATCAACGAGATCCTCGGGAAAGACATCTGAATACTCACAAACCACCCTCAGCAATACAATCTAGGTCTCGTCACACTCACCACGCAAAAAGCTAGCAAGTAGACCACTAAACTCACCCCGCCCTCGCGGATCATACATCGGTGGCAACACACTACCAACCCGATCCCCCAAGAAATGGAAACACTCCCCGCTCACGGTACAACAAGTGACCCTCTAGCGGTAACAATCAATAACTGCCCGGTATGACGATAACCAGTCCATACCCAAAATAACATCAAAGCCCTTTATGGGCATAACAACAAAAGGGAACGGAAGCCTATGATCGGCGACCTCTATATCACAACCTCTACATCCGTGCTTCAAAATCAATTCGCCCCCAACAGGCAATACAACACATATAGGAGATGCTAATAGTGCTAACTCCAACTCCAACACAGATGCAAATGCAGCAGACACAAAAGAATGAGATGCACCCGTATCAATCAACACATTAGTAACCAAGTTGCAAAACAGGAAGGTACCTCTCACTACTGATGGAGCTGGTACTAAGTCTTGCGCAGTAACAGCATACACGCGCCCTGTAGGCCCCTGATCCACCTGCTCACCCCTAGGAGCATAAGACTGCTGCACAGACTGGGATGACGAAGCTCCCAAATTGGCCCTCGAGGCCTCCACAGACTGAACTGGTTGATAACTCTGCGTCTGCCTAGAACCAGACACTCCCGAAGTGGCACTCAACTGTGGGCAAAACCTCTTCAGGTGCCTAGGCATCACCGATAGCAAGACAAAGGTGGCCTCGCCTACGACTTTGGCCCTGAGGTCTAGCTGAAGAAGAAGCAGCTCGCTGACCCCATCCCTTCTGCGGGCAAACCGAAGACTTGTGACCCAGCTGGCCACGTGTATAACAAGTCAAGCCTCTCTAACTACTTCTCCCGAAGCCTGCACTCGGCACTGGAAAGGTCGATCTAGTCAAACCGCCCTGAGACTGCTGAGGGTTAAAACCTCTGTCTCCTGCCATCACTCTAGCCATCTTGGCTCCTCTTGGAGCCTCTATGTTTCTCATCATCCTCCTCCTGCATCATAAGCTCCATATGAGCTGCAGCATCCACCAAACGTCTATACTCCCGGATAAATGACCCTCCAACCCTTAACTTGAGCCCACGCCTCAACTTTCGCTCAAACTCAAAGCAACGGCGTTCCTCGGACGCCACCAGTTCAGGTGCAAACCTGGACAGACTGGTAAAACTAACCTCAAACTCGGCCACTGACAAACCCTGCTGTTTAAGCTGGCAAAACTGTTCCCTCAGCTTCTCCCTAGCAGCTGAAGACAAGAATTTCTCTTGGAAGACATTCACAAAAGCCTCCCACGCACCACTAACACGGCCCTTCTCGTACTTCCACCATTGACCCGCATCTCCCTTCAATTGGAAGGATGCCAAGGTCACCTTTAAACCCCCGTCCTCGATGCCAAGCATCTCGAACGTCTTCTCCATCTGTTCCAACCACTCGTCAGCCATAAATGGCTCTTTCGGATCTCCAATAAATTCGTCCGGGTTAGACCGAAAAAATTCCCTCTTCAAGAAAGAAGGCCCTGCCTCTGCAACCTGATGCTCATCTCTGAGGATACCCAAAGCTCCCGCTATCTCTCGGGCCAAAGCACTCATAGCCTGTTGACCCACTGGCTCGGCCACATTGGCCTGACCAACTTCCTCCTGCATCGCCGGAATGTCATCCGGTAAAGGCACCTCCTGCCTCCTAGGCCTACCACGCCTACCACCTCGTCCTGACATCCTATTAAAGATAACAAAGACTTTAGCACATTCATAAATGTGCTGAAACTAAACACTCGCGTCCTAATGCATGGACAACTGTAATTCACTCCACGTAAGCACATAAACACATAAGCACTTACAAATTTCATTCTGGATAATAGCGGTCCCAAGGCATTACTGGAGTTCCAGTTAGAAACAGCATTGATCAAGTGCTTTTCCAACAAGACTCACAGAAACCCAAGGAGCCAATCAATATCCTAAAAATCAAATCCCATACCCAATTAGTCACATAAGCATGCTATCACATAAACACATTACATCACACTTAAGTCTCTAACAAGCGAGACAAACCCATTGTGATACTAATCACTTCCCACGTACCCAAAGTATTCGAACCCGGTACGCTCTGATACCAAGTTGTAACGCCCTCAAAATAATATATAAAACCCATCACAAAAGACATGAATTGATACAAAAGAAATCAACTATTTCTATTTATCAAGTAGTTCTTACAAAAGTATTACATGTTAACAACAAAAGCAAATGCCCTACGGGCTTACAGCTTTCCAAGTTAACACTTGGTTACACACAAGAAGAGTGCTAACTCTATATAAAAGAAGCCCTTGGCTTGATATACATATAATACAAACAAAATAAACAAAAGAGTCTTCAACTCTCATCCTCATCATCCAAGCTATGTCCTTGAAGGTGGCATGCAACCTGTACCTGAAAATGATGTCCCATATAGGGTGAGCCAACGCCCAGTAGAGATATGCTAAACACAGTATGAGCAATGACTAAGACATTAGCAATTGATAAATGTTCAATTCCCATAAATCAATTTATAACCCCTTTCCACTTCATGACCACTATGTTCATGTTTCGTTTCATTTTCCATTTCTTATCAACTTCACAATTTACATCAACGGCTCAGAACCTGGCCAACCACTTACATGAGACAGTGACTCATATTAAACGTTTCCCATTTTACAATAGATAAACATAATAGTTGTATTAACATCTCAATAGATAAGCATACAAGCTGTATCCACTTTTCAACAGATAAGCATATTAGCTATATCAACACTTCCAATGATAAACATATGAGTTGTATCAACACTTCCTTAGATAAGCATATTAGCTATATCAACACATTAACTGACAAGCATATGAGCTGTATCAGTGGAGTCCATCCCCTATCTCCTCCCAATCAACAACCGGTTTAGAGGTCCATCCCCTATCTTTCCCTAAACCGTGGAGTACATCCCCTATCTCCTCCCACACACACAAGGTATATACATACAAGTCATATACACAATCAATCAATACATAATGTTAATGTATTCTGTCAACCGTCATATTCTATGACATATCCAATTGATTAGTTTTAGTTTGCCTAATCATCATGCATTGTCTACAACAATCAAAACTACCTTCCACCGGTAGCCCAAGCAATTATTTTTAAACAGATAATAAGAGCTCCAACAGATAAAATATCAGTGTTTTCAAAGTGAGCGATTCATAAATCCAACGCTACCATTCTAACATATAATGAGTCAATTCCATTATTTCCAACTCAATTCCATATAACAACACTTTTCCCAAATTAATTATACCAATTAATTTATACAACAAACTAGGGTTTTCTACCCCATTTTCCAATATTGACCCAATGGTCTATATATCAACAACCAATAACAATCTCATTATTTTGAAACCCAAATTACATGTTTTAGAGTCAAAATAACAAAACCCCCTTTTAACATTTTGAAAGCCTAAGTCCCAAAATCACCCTACTTCAACACTTTATCAAAACAACCAAAAATCTATGTCAAAGACCATAAGAGTGAGTAGGAATCCCTACCTCAAGAGTTGACACCCAACGAAGAAGGAGATGAAAACGAAAATGCTCCAAATCACAAGTTTCCTAGATCAAAAGATAGCCCTCGACAATCAACAACTTTTTTGTAAAGGCCAAAGGTGAGCAAACAACTCCTACTAGATCAATACCTAGAGAGAAGACAAGGTTCTAGGGAGAGAGAGGCTCAACAATGGAGTTTTTGGAAAAGTAAGAGAGAGAAGAGATGTGAAAAAGTGATTTTAAAAAGTCAAAACACGGAGTCTTAAACCAGTCGTCCAGCTCGAGCGTGGAAAACCCCGCTCGAGCGTCACTCACAAGCCCCCACTCAAGCGTCCAATCCGCCGCGTGAGCGGTGAATACGCATTTCTAGTGCTTTCGCAAAACCAGGTCCCCGCTTGAGCGTTCAACTCCCCGCTCGAGCGTAAGACACAAACTCCCGCTCGAGCGTACAACACTACAGAGGAGATATTGCATGGTTGATTTTCCCGGTCGATCGTCAAAACCCCCGCTCGAGCGGACAAGCTACAACAAAGGCCCCGCTCGAGCGCCAAAAGCTCCGCTCAAGCGGACAGGCCAAAATCTGGGCATCTAGTCTTGGTTCCTAAGCTCAACCAACTTGTAACAAACCTGCCCAACACATCCTATAACTCAAATACAAAGTACGAAAGGATGTAAACAAGGTATAAGGAACTACTAACATCTACGGAAACAAGTCCGGATCACCGTACACAAGGGGTAAAACCCGGGATCGCTATATATCAAATGAAAAATAAGAAAACTAATAGCAAACCAAGGGGCATGCAAGAGAGAATTATGCTCCAAGACATAGCTCTCACTTGCACCGGGACACATGTATCACTTACGGTCTATTGATTTACAAATAAGGGTTTATTACATTTTTAACTTTTGCGTTTTGATTCAAATTTTACATTGTTTTTATAATTTTAAATTGAATAGTTTAGTTCCTAATCCTTCCATCCAAATTTTTGTTAAATTTTTCAAGGGTTAAATTCGTTTTATCCCCTTATGGTTTGGAACTGAAGCACTTTGGGTCCTGTTTATTGCACTGGATATAAAATGGAGGATATAATATGATGTGGGATTTAGTCAGGATATATAATGAATAGGATATATGAATTTTATAATACATCTCCAAATTCATATTTGTTGACTTGATATATAAGACTGCATATGTATTATCCATGTTTGTTTTATAAAATATATTGTGGGATATAAACAAGTAATTTCCAAGATTGCCCTTATAATATATTTTAAATACTCATATTGGAACTAATGCAAATAAACAAATTAAAAATTCATATTATTTTTTATTGGAACAAATTAAAGATTCATATTAAATTCAATAATTTTTCCAAACAAAAAATAAATTATATTATACTCATATCAACCTGATAATGATAAAAAAAATTATATTATATGAAATTCAAAAATTATATTAAATTAAATTCAATAATATTATATTAAATTAAATTCAATAATATTATATTATATTAAATTCAAAATTTATATTATATTAAATTCAAAAATTATATTATATTATATTAGATAGACAAGAGGGTAAATTGGACTTTTTAAATCATATCCCAACCTATGGGATATGATATAATTGGGGGATAGTGGTAATGTATATCCTCCAATTTTGGGGGATATACAATCCCATAGTATGTTACTAGCGGCAACCCGTGCTATGCACGGGAATGTATAATTTAAATAATTTATTATACTCATTTGTGTATTATAAAATAAAAAATTCTTACAAATTTAAAATATAATCGGGAGTTATAACTAACAACTATTTTGAATATGATAACTATCTAATACCTAAGTTCATGCATTTATTTTTTCCATAAATTTGTCATTTGAAATATTGATTATAAAATTATCTTAGTCCAAGTAGGTCATTTAGCAGCATGAACTATATTTCTATCAGACATTATTCTAGCTTTAAAAATGAATAATGTAAAAATGGGTACTATTACAAATAATGTAAAAATGAATACTACTACAAATAATGTAAAAATGTTCAAAGGCCCCTTTAAAGAAAACAACAAAAAAAAATGCCTCCATTACACATACATATAGGTATACAAAAAGAATAAAATTCATCAAACCCTAAAATCATACAACTGCCTAACCAATTGTAACGTTGTTGATGGTTGAATGTAACTCAAATCTTAAACGCAGAGTTTGAACAAAACTTTATACCCAATATGCAAGCACTAAAAAAACTCAATGGTATGTTAAAATATATAGCTGAAGTGTGAAGCATTTGAAAAATAGGATAGAAATGAATTTGAAGATAATTATTAAGATTAAAATAAATTAAAAAAAGGGGATCATACAAAAAATATAATAAAAATAAAGTTGGAGATAATGATCAGATTGGAGATGAAAAAATAAAAATTAAAACGGAAGAAATAAGAAATAAAGAAAAATGAAAATACTGGAGAAGATTAAGCAAAATAAAAATTCAATAAAAAGAGATAAGGTGTCTTAGATAATAAAAAGATTTTAAAAGTTAAAAATTTAAAATAAAAACAATAGTAGGAGAAAAAATATTTTTTATTGGAGAAAAATAAGGATAAAAAATTAAAAACATAACTTTGAGAGAACAACATGTAGGAAATAGAATCTTAACTCTGCTTAATTATTAAGTATTGGGACTTTGAAAATTTTAGAGAACACACTATATTTGCTTATATATATATATATATATATTGTGGAGAAGTGGTTTGGAAATACTCTTCTGATCCTGGGGAACGCTCATGATCCTCTTCTGGTCACCTGAAAATGAATAAACACTCCGGTCGGGGGTGCCAAAATTAACACTCCGACGGATAAGTCAGTATCCACACTCAGAAATGCTAGTATTCTAAGTTAAGCACTATAATTCTCACATACCTCCTTCTGGCTGATGTTTCTTCTATTTATATCTTTTCTTCTTTGGGCCTCGGGATCAAATCCATTCCCCACCTCATATTCGGCACATTTTACAATGGACCGATCTTCACTCAACCCCTTGCTTAATCGGTTATTTGGCCGAGCAGGGTTAGATTTGAGCCTTCGAACCAATTGCCGAGTGCTTCGAACCTCGACTCTCCCAGATTCGACTATCCGAAATCTCTACGACCCCCAAATCTCGGCCCCCACAATTACCCCCCAAGCACTCCACTAACGACAGTTGGCTGGAGTGTTTGGCTTTGAACTCGAAGAGTCAGAGCCGAACAATGGTGGCCGTGTTCCAACGCAAATGTCTGTACACACGCTTCTCGGTTATCATTTCAACTTCCTACCTCTTCGTACACTTCTATTTATTGTGATTTGAAATTTCGACGTCTTTTCAAATGCACACACACTTTTAGACGCCCATCGCTGGACTGCCATTCGAACTACCTCTGCAACTTTCTACTCCTCTATCTTTTTCGCCTCTTGTAAGTTCTCTCCTTCTCTGCTTTGTTTTTTAGCTTAGCCTAATCTTATTGGCTGGGGGGAATGGCGAAACATTTAAAAGATCTCCTCTTACCGGATCGAATTTCTGGCTTCCGACGCCATTTTTCCATTCCTGATGACATCCGTCTGTCATTTGTGGCAGACGGCACCCTTGATTTGGAGAGGGTTGATGAAACCATGTTCGTCTTCCCTCTTCTGTCAATTGCAGAGGGTGTGGTCCGTTTCCCCTTTCACCCACTCCTTAGGCCCATGCTTTGCCACTGGGAGTTAATCCCTTCCCAACCCAACGTCAACTTCTTTAGGGTTGTGATGGGGATTATTGCACCAAACAACCGCCTTGGGCTTAACCTTGGCATTCCCGCTATTTGGCATTGCTACGCCATGGCCAAGTCTTCTGGTCGGCATGGGCGTTATTTCCTTAGGGCCAAAGACACCGACCATCAACTAGTGACTATGCTTTCCAGCTTTGGAAAGCGAGTCGATGATGTTATGGTCATCGTCCAAGGAAACTGGGAATTCGGTGAAGATGAGGATTGCCTTGATTGCATTCCTAGACGGAGGGGCGAACCAGGTGGCCGAGTATATTCTTTTATTTATTTACTTCTTGTATTTATAAAACTTTGTTTTCGGGACCTCATGGTTTTGCTTTTGCAGGAAACGATTTGAAGAAAGTCTTGACCTTGACCGACGACGCCGTCCTTTCAGAAATCAAGACTGCACTCAAGTATTTCGGCCGACCGAGTCTTCAGAAGCAGGGGAGGGCGGCCCACGTTCTGCTCCGCTACCAGCCGACTTATACGACCTTTTCGGCGGCGAAAAACATCCCAATTTCGAGGGGTGAGGAGTCTCTTATCGCCCTTATCTTGACTGATTTCAGAAATTTGAGGCAAGTCGGTTGCGAGGGATCAGATTCGGAGCGACTGGAAGTGGCTGAGGCCGCCGAGTCAGACCAATCCAAAACTGAGGTTGACGAGGCTTTGAAGTTAGCATTTGAAGAAGCCGGCCTTAATTCGGCTGATCCTCCATCCACCTCGGGTCGAGAGGACCGTCCGCTTGACGATATTTTTCACGATCTGAAGGACCTTCCTGGCGCGTTCCCAAAAGATATGGCTAGTTTGAGCCTCACTAAACTTGCCAAGAAGGCGAACGTGAAAAGGATGGCCGCGCGGCGAAGGGTGGAGAGGATTCGGGCTGCCGAATCTCGATCGATCCTCCTTACTGTTATTGAGGGACAAAGAAACGAATGCCGAGGTGGAACCTTGTGTGCAGGCAAGTGTAGAAGTTGATCAAAAGGTGGAGAAGCGCCCTGCCGATGTCGAGGCCGGCTTAGAAGAAGATCGTGCCGACAAACGACCTCGTTTGGAGAAGTCGGATGTGATTGTACCTTTTGTTATTCAGCCAAAGATAAAAAATATGCCGATCTCCTCCAATGCTTCGGTGATCAAAGATCCAGCGGTTGCCCTCAGCTTGGCGATGTCCGTTTCCTTTCTTGACAAAGCGGCTTTTCGCGAAACTCGATCTGGTTACAATTAGGTTGGCCGCGCAATCGGCTCTTTTGGTATATATCTGCACTTTGTCTTTTCTCTTTACACAAAGGCCGTCGGAAGGATAGCCGACATGGGCCGTCGCTATCACGATGCCATCGAGTTAATTGACCGTTTACAAGCGGAGGTTGAGGACCAAAGGAGTAGGGCGCAGACAGAGGGCGCCCGTGCCGAGGCCAAGATGGAGAGAGCCCACAATGCTGAAGAATTGAGATCAGTCGCCGAGAAGAGGACAGATACGAGCAACCACGCGCTTAAATTGGCCTAGGAGGCGATCTCTAAATTGGAGGCTAGGTGATGAAGACGGCGAAGGAAATAGCCGACCTGAAGGCTTCCAGCAAGATTCGATCTTTGGAAAAAATCTGCTTTTGATGAATATGTAGACGAAGTCCCCAAATTTGAGAATCGGTGATTTAAACACGGCTGGCTCAAAGCCCTTGTTGCTACTGATGTGACATCGGCTACGCCAATTCCATACGAGCAAGTAGATGTTGAGCCGCTGGAGTCTAACTCCGAGGGCTAATTTGGACGGCTCTTGTTTTTGTTTTACGATTTGCATGTAATTTTCAGCTTTTTACAGCTTTTTGTCTAGTAATTTTCATATGTAAAATGGTTACAATTTGTGTCCAATTTACTTACTGAAAATTCATTTTGAACTTTGCTGTTACTAATGAACGAAATTGTTTGGTTGCAGTTTTGGATAAAACGTTTTGTATACTTGCCGACTAGATGATAGGCCGTTTAGATAGTTAGGCCGTTTAAAAAGCCAAAAATCAGTACAAGTGGCTGTGGCATATATCAATCGGCATGGGGCCAAGATGCTCGGCCGGTTAGATTAATAAATCTGCCCTTGCCCCAACCAGTGCATGGACTTCGAGGCATTCGCCCATAATTGCCGTTTAGATAATTAGGCCGTTTTAACAAGCCAGAAATCAATACATGAAGTGGCTGTGGCACATATCAATTGGCATGGGGCCAGGATGTTCGGCCGGTTAGATTAATAAATCTGCCCTTACCCCAGCCAGTGCATGGATTTCAAGGCATTCGCCCATAATTGCCGTTTAGATAATTAGGCCGTTTTAACAAGCCAAAAATCAGTACATAAAGTGGCTGTGGCACATATCAATCGGCGTGGGGCCAAGATGCTCGGCCGATTAGATTGATAAATCTGCCCTTGCCCCAGCTAGTGCATAGACTTCAAGGCATTCACCCATAATTGCCGTTTAGATAATTAGGCCGTTTTAACAAGCCAAAAATCAGTACAGGAAGTGGCTGTGGCACATATCAATCGGCATCCGTCGTTTGGAGTGCCAAAAGCGTTAATGAAATTGCCTCAGGGTCGCTGCATGCCTACAAATAAATGGGGTGGGTTCACGCCAGTGGGTCCATTGATTCTTATTCAGACTCGATTTGAACTAGCTTGGGGTGAGGGCGAATGTCAAACAGGCTGTTCTTCAACAGCAGAGGAGAGGGACGAATGCTGGCTGAGCTAGATACTGCGATGAATCACAGCGGTGAGCCTACGCGTACGGGAGGAAGGGCGTCCAAGGAAAGCGAAAAATGTCAATCTTCAAGCCATCGAAGCAGATCACCCCAAAGAGAGAAACATCAACAGAGAAGCTCCCCGCGACCACGACTGAGGAATGAGTCAGACGCGACGCCACGACCATTGAGTTTTGCGGTGTTCTTGGGGAATAAACCTATGACTGAGGCAGATTCCATCATCAATGATCCAGGAGTAGTGGTCGAGTTCGCTCGACAGATCTTTCCACCGGAAGTCCAACAATCGATGGTTGGACGACGAGATTTCGAAGTGTTTCGAGAAGGTATTCATGGGGTGGTGAAGGGGTTATACACCGCCTACGAAGTCGGCATGCGTCTGTGCGCCGCACGGCGGGAGATGAAGAAAATGGACGAACGGGTCCGCAATTCAGAGGCTAGTGCGGAGAAGGCGGAGGGCGAGCTTAGGAAGGTTAAAGTCGCCGATCCGCATGCAGCAGGTCAATCTAACCCGATTGTGGATGAGAGGGTCCTAACGGCTATTGAGTCAAGCCATCGCCGACCGAGATACGGCAGGCATGTTTGCCGTAGCAAATACAAGGGCCAAGGGTTACGAGGAGGGTTTCCATGCTGGCCGAAAAGTTGGGATCGACAAAACGAAAGAAACACTTGCTGAGGAGGTCTACCGATGCGAGAATCGCGGCTTTAAGCATGGTTGGATTGCGGCTCTTCAGGCTGCGGAGGCTCTCCGAGCGAAGGGTGTCGATTTCAACTTATGTAACCTGGATCATCGTGATCATTTGCCCTTTTCCGCCTTTGAAGTTGAAAAGAGCGATGATGAGGGAGACACAGAATAAAAATATTCGTTATAAAAGTTAAAATGCGGATCGCGTCTAAGATTATGTAATTATTGGTTGGTCAAATAAAAAAGCATTTTATTTTCAATGTTTTGTTATAAGTTTTGTTCGGCACACACGTGTTTGCATGCGTTTTATTAAATAAATGTTTGAATAAACGTATTCCAAATGATTGAATGGACATTGTTCAGCTTGATTTAATCGACATCATTGTGTTACGCACGACCCGAAGGGTACATTGATCGGCCCAAAGACGTCATTCGCCAATGGGGCTCCGAATGCGGAGACTTGAATTGGCCAATCGTGATATCCAAGAAGGGTGCTCCGAATTCGGAGGCTTTATCAGCCCAAAGATGTCATTCGCCAATGGGGCTCCGAATCCGGAGACTTGAATTGGCCAATCGTGATATCCACGAAGGGCGCTCCGAATTCGGAGGCTTTATGGGCCCAAAGACGTCATTCGTCGATGGGGCTCCGAATGCGGAGACTTGAATTGGCCAATCGTGATATCCACGAAGGGCGCTCCGAATTCGGAGGCTTTATCAGCCCAAAGACGTCATTCGCCGATGGGGCTCTAAATCCGAAGACTTGAATTGGCCAATCATGATATCCACGAAGGGCGCTCCAAATTCAGAGGCTTTATTTGCCCAAAGACGTCATTCGCCAATGGGGCTCCGAATGCGGAGACTTGAATTGGCCAATCGTGATATCCATGAAGGGCGCTCCAAATTCGGAGGCTTTATCGGCCCAAAGACATCATTCGCCGATGGGGCTCCGAATCCGGAGACTTGAATTGGCCAATTGTGATATCCACGAAAGGCGCTCCAAATCTGGAGACTTGAATTGGCCAATCGTGATATCCACGAAGGGCGCTCCGAATCCGGAGACTTTAATTGGCCAATCGTGATATCCACAAAGGGCGCTTCGAATCCGGAGGCTTTATCAGCCCAAAGACGTCATTCGCCGATAGGGCTCCGAATCCGGAGACTTGAATTGGCCAATCGTGATATCCACGATGGGCGCTCCGAATCCGGAGGCTTTATCGGCCCAAAAATGTCATTTGCCGATGGGGCTCCAAATCTGGAGACTTGAATTGGCCAATTGTGATTTCCATGAAGGGCGCTTCGAATTCGGAGGCTTTATCGACACATCTTTGAACTAGATTCTGTAGTAGGTGAATGGGAATCTTTGTATTACAGAAAAAGAGATGTACATAGCGAATAGTTCGGAACAAGCATCATGTCCCACAAGTCGGGTTAATGATAAAATTTGCATAAATGCGCGAAATTCCAGGGCCGTGGCAGACTCCTTCCTGACATGTTTTTGAGCCGATATGCCTCTACTCCGGCGATTGAATCAATCTGGTAGGGCTCGTCCCAGTTAGGACCCAATTTTCCATCGGCCGGTTTCCTGTCAGCTGGAAGCACCTTCTTCAGGACCAATTCTCTTGGTGTGTAGCAGCGCAGCTGAACCCGTTGATTATACGACTTTGCGGTATTCTTTGATGCAGGTACCATGGACGCAAGGGCTCGATCTCTTCGTTCTTCGATTAGAATCAAATCCATAGCCAACATCATGTTGTTTCGGCCCGTATCAAAAACTTGCGACTTGAGTGTCGGGTGGCCGATCTCTAGTGGTAAGATTGCCTGGGTTCCAAAGCATAGGGAAAACGGCGTTTCTCCAGTCAATCTTCTCGGTGTAGTTCGATAAGCCCACAGTACACTCGACAATTCTTCGACCCATTTTCCTTTGGCTTTTTCCAGCCTCTTCTTGATGCCATCCAAGATGGATTTATTAGAGGCTTTGGCCTGGCCATTGCTTTGGGGGTAAGCCGGCGTAGAAAAGTAAGGCCGAATACCATATTTGCTGCACAGCTCTCGATATACGCCATAATCAAACTAGGTGCCGTTATCTGAGATAAGAGCTCTGGGAATGCCGAATCGTGTTATGATGTTCCTCCACACAAAGCGATTAACATCAGCATCTCGAATGTGTGTTAACGCCTCCGCTTCAACCCATTTCGTGAAGTAATCTGTTACGACAATCAGGTATCGCTTGTTCCCTGGGGCCCTCGGTAATGGTCCTACAATATCAAGCCCCCACTGGGTGAACAGCCAAGGACCGGTGATAGAGTTCAACTCTTCAGCAGGCAGATGGTTTAACGGGGAGAATTTCTGGCACTGTTCACACTTTTTTGCATAACACTCGGCGTCCGCTCTCATTGTCGGCCAATAATACCCCTGCGTTATAACTTGATGGGCCAAAGAGCATCCGCTAGAATGGGCTCCTAGCGCGCCGTGTATCTCAGTCAGAAGCTCTCCGACTTTGTCCGGGTGCACACATTCCAAATATGGGTCAAAGAGTGACTTTTTATAAAGTCTTTCTTGTGGATCCAAGTAGTATCGCATGGCTTTGTTTCGCAGCTTGTGTGTTTTTTTCTTGTCCTCTAGGAGCCGTTCAGAAGATAGGAATGTAACAATGGGATCCATCCAACTTGGTGCAGATTCTACAACGTTGATTTGGACTTCCTCCAGAGGGCCAATGCTTGGCTCTGGGATGAATCCTACTTCGATGGTCCGTTTAACCTCTGAGTTGATTGCGGAGGCTAGGCAAGCCAAGGCATCTGCATGGGTGTTCTGATCACGTGTTATCTGGTTCAACTCATGATGGTCAAATTTTGCCAACAGGGAATTGGCCGTTTTCATGTAGGCTGCCATATGGTCGTTTCTTGCCGCGTACTCCCCCTTTAGTTGATTGATCACCAGGTTTTGAGTCATAAAATACAAGCGGGCAGCGAGCACCCGAAATATCTGGCGTTAGTAAACCGACTAAAGGGCTTTGTATTGACCGTTATTTGATGCTTCGAAGCCGAGCTTGACGGCCTGCTCAATTATTGCGCCGTCGGGGGTCATGATTACAACTCCAGCTCTGCTGCCCCGTTGATTGGACAACCCATCACAATACAACTGCCAAATGTCCTCAACATAAATCCTCCAGTTCGGCTTCGGTCGAATTTCATTTGACTTGAAGTCGGCGACGTCAGACTTGAAGTCGGCAAGGCCCCCAGTGAATTCGACGACAAAGTCGGCAAGCACCTGTCCCTTGATTGAGGTTCTGGGTAGAAATTGAATATCGTACTAGCTAAGTTCCAGAGCCTACTTTGAAACACGTCCAGATGCTTCCGCACTGCGTAGTACTGATCGGAGAGGATAATCCGTCAACACCCCAATACTATGTCCCTGGAAGTAATGCATGAGCTTCCTTGCCGCCATAACTAGGGCTAGGATGAGCTTTTCCAGTGGAAGGTAGCGTGTTTCGGCGTCAACCATTGCCTTGCTCACATAATATACTGGTCGCTGCTCCCCCAGCTCTTCCTTTATCAATACAGCGCTGACGGCTCAATCAGAAACTACCAGGTACAAAATGAGCGGGTCGCCAGCAGAGGGTGTTGTCAAGAGTGGTACTGAGTGGAAGTAGGTCTTCAAGCCGTTGAAAACGGCTTCGCACTCGGCGGACCATTCAAAGGCCTTGCCTTGACGTAGTGTATGAAAGAATTATCGACAGCGATCTGTGGACCGGCTTATAAACCTATTAAGTGCGGCAGCCATCCCCATCAACTTTTGAACCTCCTTTACTGAACGAGGGGAGCTGAGCTCCAAGATTGCTGTGATTTGCCTTGGTTTGGCTTCGATTCCTCTACGGTTGACAATGTAGCCCAAAAATTTGCCAGAGCCAATACCAAACGCACATTTGGAAGCGTTCAATTTCATTTCATATTTGCGTAGGATGCCGAATGTCTCTTCCAGATCGGCTATATGATTCTGCTCTTCTTTTGATTTGACCACCATATCATCAATGTACACTTCCATAGTTTTGCCGAGTTTCTTCTTGAACATAGTGGTGACTAGTCTCTGGTAGGTTGCCCCCACATTCTTCAACCCAAAAGGCATTACCTTATAGCAATAGGTTCCTCTTGGGGTGAGGAATGCAGTTTTCTCTTGGTCCTCCGGATGCATAGCGATTTGATGATAACCTCTATAGGCATCAAGGAAGCTCGTACGCTGATGGCGCGCCGTAACATCTACAAGCTGGTCTATCTTGGAAAGAGGAAAACAATCCTTTGGGCAGGCTTTGTTTAGGTCCATGAAGTCGACGCACACTCGCCAAGTCCCATTTTTCTTCTTCACCACCACCGTATTAGAGAGCCATGTAGGGTAGGTCACTTCTCTAATTGCTCCAGCGTCAAGCAGCCTGTCAACCTCCTCAACAACGGCAGCAGTGTGCTCTGCGGCTGACCGCCAGCTTTTCTGAATGATCGGCTTACACTTAGGATCGACATTCAAATGGTGCTGTAAAACTGACGGATCTATACCCGACATCTCGTACGGAGTCCATGCAAAGATATCGAGGTTGCTGGCCAGGAAAGATATTAGCTGCCGTTTGTCGGCTTGATTCAAGAAGGCACCGACCATGAAGAACTTGTCGGGGCTTCCACTGATTTGAACTCGTTCTAAGTCTTTCGTTGCCTTTTCATTTGGGGGCCGCCCAACATCGTTGAGGCTTTCTCGATCCGGCAACTCAATGGAATTCACCTGTAGTTCCTTTGGCGTTTTCTCAACAAGGAGATAACATGCTTGTGCCGATTTCTGGGAGCCACAGATTTGCTCAATACCGCATTTTGTCGGGAAGCAGAGCAGCTGATGATAGGTGCTGGGGACGGCTCGCATAGTATACAACCAGGATCGCCCCATGATGAGATTATACAGCGACGACAGCTGGACAACCAAGAATCCCACATCCACTATTCGGGAACCTGCTTGAACGGGAAGTCTGATTTTTCCCAACGAGTACTCTAGATTGGCATTGAAGCCGAATAGGGGGTAAGGGGCCGGAGAGAGATCGGATTCGGAGAAGCCAAGTTTGGTGAATGTCTTGTAGTACATAATCTCCAATGTGCTCCCCGGATCAATGAGTACGCGCTCAACGGTGAATCGGTTTACGCGCAACTCAATTACCAAGGGATCAATGTGGGGCAATGTTACTTCGGCCAAATATGAATCATCAAAAGTGATAACCTCGGCTTCATGGGGCCGTTTAGCCGGAGTGAGTTGCTCTTGATGGTTAGACTTTGGCTGAATTGCGTGCACCGCCGATGACATTGGCAGGCTGTATATCATGTGGATCACGCGGAGCGAATGTGAATCCCGTGTCAAGGCTATTGCTTTGGTTGGGTTGCCTTTCGACGGACGTCTTGTTGTAGCCGCCATCTTGTAACAATATACCGTCAGAAAGGGTGAATGACGGTGCTTTGAATTTCTTAGGTAGCACTGCCTTTGCGATCCGTCGTAGAAAATGATCATCTTGATCGTCATCCGAGCTGTTTCTTCTTCGCTTACGCCTTGTACGGGGACTCTCTTCAGAAGAACTAGAAATTTCATATCGTCCCTTCTTCTTGAGCTCCGAGGATAATGAGTCGAAGTTGCTATCAGTATCTTGTTGTCGGGCTCGAGATCATCGACCAGCTGCCCTCACGGGTCGTTCCGGGCCTTAATATGCAGCTTGTTTGGACTTCGCCACCTCCAAAGCCAAATCCTGACGGAGATGTTCGTTCTCTGCAATCATGTTCTCCAATCTTTGTTCATTTTGCTTTGCTTGTTCCAGGATTGCTTGCATTGCGTCGTGCTTTGAAATCGAGGATGAGGCGAAATTCAAGGCACATCTTGCGGCGAAAGTCTCTGTTCCAAGCATGGTTGTTGGAGTGGTTACATCTTGCGGTATAGGGTTAAAAGTGACTGTCGGAGGATCTTCCGTCACGCTCGCCATGGATGTGCTTGAGTATTCCCACAGACGGCGTCAATTGTGGAGAAATGGTTTGAAAATACTCTTCTGATCCTGGAAAACGCTCGTGATTCTCTTCTGGTCACCTGAAAAGGAATAAACACTCCGGTCGAGAGTGCCGGAATTAACACTCCGACGGACAAGTCATTATCCACACTCAAGAATGCTAGTATTCTAAGTTAAGCACTATAATTCTCGCATATCTCCTTCTAGCTGATGTTTCTTCTATTTATATCTTTTCTTCTTTCTCGGGATCAGATCCATTCCCCACCTCATATTCGGCACATTTTACAATGGACCGATCTTCACTTGGCCCCTTGCTTAATCGGTTATTTGGCCGAGCAGGGTTGGATTTGAGCTTTCAAACCAATTGCCGAGAGCTTCAAACCTCGACTCTCCCATATTCGACTATCCGGAATCTCTACGACCCCCAAATCTCGGCCCCCACATATATATATAGTAAAAAGATAGATATCAAATCTAATTTGAAAAGTAAAATAGACATTCTACAAAAAAAAACAGAGAGAAATGTGGGAATTCAGTTGTTCATAATAAAAATTTTAAAAAGATAAAATATTTATGAGAGATTACGTATGAGTAAAAGATAATTTAATTTTGTTTGTTATCATATATATTTTCTTGAATAGTAGCAAAATAAATTTACTTTTTTAATAAAGTTGTAATAAAATAAAATGTATTTAATTTTTAAATTGCATGCTTAATGATGATTTTTTCAACAAAAAAATAAAAATAAAAATTATAGTGATAGAAAATTTTAAAATTGATGGTAGTCAGTTGTTTTCATTATAGCCAACAAAAAGAATTTTGGATAAAATCATGAATAGCTAATAAAAAATCAACACTTAGCATTAAATTTCGTAAAAATTTAAAAAAAATGGAAAATTCATAATAAAGTATTGGAACTCCTCGAATCATATAATTAGACATTCTAGTTAATTTTAAAATTTAAATGTTAAATCTAGTAAAATTATGCCATGTGAGTTAATTCAAAATTTAGATAATACACTAATAGATTTGAACCATTTTTTTTACTATTTAAAAAAATATTTCAAAATTTTAAATTAGATATGTTTAGATAGAATTTAAAGATTTTAAAATTTTAAAATTAAATATTGTTAGATGTACCTTTCACTTTAAGCCAAATATATTTTTTATTTTTAAAATTTTTTAAAATTGAGAAATTGTGGGTTTTGAAACTATTTTGTGTGTATTTAATTGGGTGTATATTGGTTGCAAATGATTCGAAGAATTGTCATCTGAGAGAGCTAAAAGCAGAAAATGTGAGATTAACTCTATGCATAGCTGATCATCTTGATTTCGAGAGTTTACCCAAAACCATTAATGGGTCTGATAGTGTGATAAATATGAGATAAAACAAAAAATAAATAAATAAATTAAATTCAAGATTTGATGAGTTTCAAATCTGATTAAATTGAAGAACAAATGCAAATCACAAATTAAAATAATTTTTTTTTTTAAAAAAAAAGCACACCCAAATCATGCAAAATGTAATAATGATGAAGATGAAAAGACGTGTAAATGAATTGAAAAATATTAGAAAAAAATATATACACAGAAAAGTAATAGACACTGGAAAAATACATATAAAGTAGGAAATAATATTAGAAGCATAAAAATGGAGAAAATAAAAAGATGTGTAGATAAATTGAAAAATATTAGAAAAAAATATATGCACACAAAGTAACAAACACTAAAAAAATACATATAAAGTAAAAAATAATATTATAGTGACATTTTAATGATTTTCACATATTATCAAACTTGCAAAATATAACAATCGAGAAGATGAGTTATTTTGAAAAAAGATAGGTAGATAAGAGAATGATTGAATGTAATAATAGAGAAGATGAAAAGATGCGTAAATAAACTAAAAAATATTGGCAATATATATATATATATATATATGATACAAAAGTAATAAATACTGAAAAAAATGCATATAAAGTAAGAAATAATATTAGGAGCATAAAAATGGAGAAGATGAAAAGATGTGTAGATGAATTGAAAAATATTGAGAAAAAAATATATATACACACAAAGTAACAAATACTAAAAAAATACATATAAAATAAGAAATAATATTACATTGACATTGTAATGATTTTTCCAGATCATCAAACTTGCAAAACATAACAATGGAGAAAATAAGTTATTCTGAAAAATAAAAGATTGGTAGATGAGAGAATGATTGAATTTAATTAGAATAAACTGAATAGAGAAACTCGTGTGTGAAAGTTACAGAAGTTGTGGGTTTCCTTTTCTTTTTTTTTTTAAATTCAGATCGAGAGAGATAGATATTATTAAACTGACATTGTAATGATTTTTCCAGATCATCAAACTTGTAAATTGTAACAATGGAGAAGATGAGTTATTCTGAGAAATAAAAGATGAATAGATGAGAGAATGATTGAATTTGATTGGAATAAACCAAATAAAAAAACTTGTGAGTAGAAAAACTTGTTAACTTGTTAACTTTAACTTTAACAAAAACTTGTAGATCAATAGAAAAACTTGTTAACTTGTGAGTAGAAGTTATAGAAGTTGTGTGTTTCTTTTTATTTTTTTATTTTTTATTTTTAAATTGAGATTGAGAGTAAGATAGATATTATGGATGAACATTTTACTAGTTTGGGATAAATATTATTGTTGGTGATGGATATTGATGAATATTTTATATTTTATATATATGGAGAGAGATTGAGAAGGCTTGAAGAGTGGGAAGGAAGGAGAAAGAAACTGCCACGTAATTTTTTTTTTCTTCAAAATTATGAAAATTTAAAATTCAAGTTTTGGAACCTTTTGACTCAACAACTAAATTTCGTTATATATATAGTATAGAGATATAGATAGATAGATAGATATCCTCTTTAAAAAAAAATTGTAAACATGAAATATGTAGACCTCACAATATGTAATATCCAATCCCACCCTTTATATTCTGGAATCAAACAAGGCCTTAGCTCCTATCATTCAAATATAGCCATAAAGTCCCCATGTGATTTTAAACTAAAGTCCTACCGTTAATTTTTCTATCTTAACTAACAGAAAGTGCATTACACACTATTTTATAGAATGGATTTTGTTTTCTAAAAAATTAGAATTAAATTAATACAACAAAATTACAATTTTATCCTCATTTTCTCCAAACCTAAAATTAGATTAATATGTTAATCAAAATAAAATAAAATAAATCTAAAATATAAAATAAACAATAATTAAGAATAAATCTAAAATGTAATTAAATTAAAACTAGATTAACATGTTAGAAATTATAATAAATAATTAAGAATTTAAGATTAATTATGATCTAAATTAAAATTAAATTAAAAAGTAAATAATAAATAGTTAAATATTTAGGATTAATTGTGATCTAAAATATAATTAAAATAAAACAAAAAGAAAAAGAAAAATTTAAGAATTATAATAAATAATTAAAATTTTAAAATTAATTGTGATTTAATTAAATTAATATTAGACATTATAAATTATGTATATCAGAAATGAGAAATAGAGAGAAAAAAAAATAACAAAAAATTTAAAATTTAAAAGTATTATAATCATTTCATATTTATAATTAACAGTGTTAATAATTGTAATTTAATCCAAAACCACATAAGAGACATATAACTATTTTTGAAAAAATAGAGAGATAAAATGCTATCAAGTCATATCACAAAAAGATAAAATAAATTTTGCCCTAAGAAAAAAGTTAGACTTTTTTGGCTAAAATAACTACAAAAAACAAAATAAACTTTTTAATTCAATAAGGCAAAATATCACATCTAATCTATAATCATTATATTCTTTCTTTCACAAAAAAACCAAAAATCTTTCCCAAACAAGACTTTTTAACCCAAGCTAAAATAACCAAAAAAACCAAAAAGTCAAAAAATCAATCCACTTCCCAAACGAACCCATACCTTAAGAGACTAACAAATGTTCAAAATTGTTAACTTTAAATTCCAACTTAACACAGACCAAACTATTCAATTTAAAACTATAAGAATCAAAGTGAAATTCGAATCAAATTATAAAAATAAAAAAGTGTAAATAACCTAATTAATTTCTCTATCCATCAATATTTCTTACTTGCAATTAGTTTCTCTACTCCCCCTATTTTCTACTTGCATCATCAACAATAACACATTATTAAACCCAAACAAACTCAGTTCACAAAAGTTTTGCAAACCATGCCTTAAATCCCAAAGTTCAAAGTCTTGAACAATTCTTGTTTGTGCTGATACAGTAAAAAAAGCTAGAGCAAAAGGCAAGAAAAACAAGAAGCTATGGTAATTAAAATAGCCATTGCATAGCAGCAAGCATGGCTACTAACTAATTCACCCAAAAGGGGACTTTCACTATCTGAAGCACCACTACAATCTATCATTCTTCCTCCCAGTAAAGAAAAAAAAGCTTCAGTTCCTTTCGCGCTCCTCAGCCTCTGCACATCCGGTTCATTAAATTATAAGTTAGACAGTGGCATACTCTAAGCAAAACCAGTTTGGATCTTTCAAATGCTTTGTGTCATAAATTTTTCAAAAAACCAGCATGTCAAATTTTCTACAGATGCCCATAATCTCAAATTCATCTTATATGAATAATTACTCCATTACTTGGCACAAACCATAGTACCTTTTCCGCAAAAATGGACCAAACTAAAACCCAATCAGATCATCTTCTAGCATATACAATCATGCCAGGTACACACGAAGCACAAATTAGGTATTTATTAGTGTATATACAGAAGAGATGCACAGCAATCAATATTAGTACTAGTGGGATCAAAGAGATTACTGGTCTACCAAGTAGAAAACTTTTTTATTCATAGAGAGTATGAATCCCAAATGAATTATATAACTGCTACAAAGTTTTACCTAACCAACATACATCATGTTGGATTTTCCACATGAATGTCACAATAATGAATAATGAACTCAAATTTTCTGCCCTAGCATCATCGAGCATGCATAAACCAATTAAAGTATGACACAACTTTTGCAGGAAAGTGGCTCAATACTGGATACTAATCAATCTAATGAACATGCACCGCAACAGCAATAGTTCAAATTTGTCCAAACCACACTAGTTTATTACAATATGACTTAACCTTGCCAGTGGATTTACATACATATTCATGATCCAATGCATGCTTCAAGGTCTATGACAATGGTTTCAGCTGAACTTCATTCTTTTTTCTTAAATTCTTTTGATAGGCCTATAATATCTTTTGATTTTTTCCCCCCCTCATCCTTTATTTATTTAACCTTTTTGTTTTTTTTTTCTTTTGAGAAAGTGAGGTTAACAACTAGGCTGCATCTGACTGAAAAGCAGCTGGCAAAAATGAGTGTGGTTGACACCTTTAAGAAGAATACAGATTTCCAAGCTTGAACCTCCAAGAGAGCAGCCTTACTGCAAAGGCAATTGACTTAGGTCGAGAGAATTAAAGAAAGGGAATCTGCAAGAGAGCACATGTTTTCACTGACTGCATGGATTTTCATATGAGGAGCCATGACAAAGGCTAGATATTATGATTGAGGAATCAAATTGTTCTCCCCAGTTTTCCTCTCATTTTTTTTCTTGCGGGGGGAGGGTAATGAATAAAAGGCTTCAAAGCTGCAAGCTGAAGTTTCAGAAATCAGAGGGGATGAAATAAGAAGGCTCAAACCCATTATATCCACCATCAATCCCACTCTCTCACTACAAACACCAAGGGTTTTGACTGTAACTCCAGGTCCTGTTCTCATCTGCTACTCTATAACATACACCATTCCTCAACATTAATTATTACTCCAACTTCCTAGTAGGTAATTCCACAACAGTATGTACTCAAAATTTCAAATTAAAAATAAAACACACTTAGTAGACAATAGCTACAAGGCAAATATAGATGGAGCATTTGCAAAGCCATACCACTAGCTCTTGTTTTGCCAAAGCCAAACCCACGAGGAAGAAGACAGAGGAAGGAATGCTTGGAACATCCGGGATACTTGCAAAGGCAGCTGTCATATATTTGGGTCTAGACACAAGGGAGGAGAAAGATACAAACATTTAGGCTAGGGGTCTTAACCTTGGATACTTGCAAACGCTGAATAACAAGCAAGAAGCTGACTGGCCTGTCCTCAAACCCAAAGGCCTATGGTCTCTATTTGCAAAAAGGCCCCTTGCACTCTAAATTCAAAACAGCATCCTAATCATTTTTGTCAGACTATTTGTGCAAGTGGAAGTAATACATCAATCTAGGAAAAGTCCGTAAGAGCATCCCTGACCCTTCACCTTATTTTTCATCAAATTGTTTCAACAATTTAAATCAAAAGCTTAATTTAGGTTAAGTTTGGCTAAACTAAAAAAGTGTACTTATTTCATCTTTTTATCTTTTTTGAGTCACATCAATCAACATCTCCTCTCTACTTTTTCTACACATAATACAAGAAAAGTAAAAAAATGCACTTATTTAATCTTTCCAAACTTGGTCTTAATATTAGCTCAATCCAATGGTGAGAATTAAACTTTCCATCAAATCTTTTTTAAAATACGTAACCTATCCCAAAAATCCTCATTTAATCAACTCAAGTGAAAAAAACCCATCTCCAACCCTTATCTTTGAACAATTTCATCAAATTTAAGTGAAAAAAAAGGTGGTGGGAAATTTGATGAAAGATTTTATGCATCCCTCATTTGATGAATTTTTTTTATGAAAACTTGATTTGATGCAAGTTTGATGAATGAATTAGATCTCATTTTCACCAAATTTTTCATTAAATTTAAATTTGATGAAGGATTTAGTGAAGAATTAGAGATGCTCTAACACAAATTATTTTGGTAAAGAATAAATTTCAACAAAGCTAAAATGCCAAACAACAAAAATATAGAGTGGACAAACTCGACATAGAGAAAAATGTCAGCAAGTGTAACATATACAAGAGCATTTATAGCAGATACTACAAACTCAGAATGATACATAATGAATTCAATCTAAAAATTTTACGCAGATTAAACAAAAAGAAAAAAAGAAACACAAATATGTACCTCCATTGGAAACTTAATAGACAAAAGAAACTCTTTCCTTTGGCAACATCCCGGAGAAACAAAGCTCGGAGTATGAGCAATCCCATAAAATTCTGATTTGATCCCATAAGTGCTTAGCTTCTTAAATTTACCTAACTTAGGATTATACATCACAAGAGCATCCTTGTTAACAAGCATCAAGATTTCCCCACTCTTTAGAATCATAATTGGCTCATGACAGTCCAAATTCCCTCTCTTACCAATCCCATTTTCAATAACCAACTCTTTGCTCCAAGACTCCTTAATCCCATAATCTTTCATTAACCATATATCGATACGACGAGGGTTAGAAAAATCGCAAATAGAAAGACTATCACGCAGCACACCCACTCGTATATGATCCGGAAATTCCTTCCCATGCAGACCAAACTCAGGAGGCTCAGGAACAACCCGAAATTGCTCGCTCCCAAAATCAAAACAACAAATGAAGTCGGGACTATCGCGTGCAAAATTAAGCCAATGAAGAGCTCCATTCACAAAAGAATTGAATGAGTGATTTGTCAAAAAGTAAGGAACACTCCCCATGTTTCTCCACGATCCTTCACCAATTGTGTAAATTATAGCTTTCGCCTCCTCGCGAGAAGTCCTTAACTCAGTAATGGGGTCAAAAGAGTCGTTCAGCTCTTCAGTTAAGGGGTTGAAAAAAGACGCGACAAAGTTTTTAATGGTGGGGTCGAAAAACTCGACAAACCGATGGATAAAAAACCGTATAACCTTGTATTGGTTAGTCTTGGGACTAAACCCAAAAGCAGTGATGTAACGATCATATTCTCCATCATATATTGGGAATGGTAAGCAAGTGTACTCACACAGAATTGGATTGCATATGAAAATTTCAGGTACATTACACAAGCAAAGCAAACCATTGCAGGAGTTGACTACTTTTATTCCCAGAGGTGGGAAGTTGATTTTGGGGATGAATTTCAACTGGGCTTCGCGGGGATGGATT
The DNA here is from genome assembly GCA_025200525.1 of Camellia lanceoleosa. Classification (NCBI taxonomy): domain Eukaryota; kingdom Viridiplantae; phylum Streptophyta; class Magnoliopsida; order Ericales; family Theaceae; genus Camellia; species Camellia lanceoleosa. Next base: position 61,011,526 of record CM045762.1, read on the forward strand.
TTATGGAGGATTTGGAGGTCGACCAAGCGGAGTAGACTCGATCGGTGCTTGGGTTTGATCAAGAGGTTGACTTGTGATCTTGAGAGGTGGAGTTTGGCGAAGTGGGGGTCTGAGATGAGAGAAAGCCAGTGTTTGGAAACGAGTTGGCAAAGGAAGAGGGTTTTGATGGGGAGTCTGGAGAGGATTTCAAGGATGATTTGGGTTGGAAGTTCTTTTGGGATGGGGTGTTTGTTTTTCTTGCTGGGTATGATCTGTTTCATCATCGTTTCTTGTTTGCTTTTCTGGTGTTAATGGGCGTTTCTTGTTTTTCTTGTTTGCTTTTCTGGTGTTAATGGGAGATTGTTGTTTGGCCTGAATGAGAAGGATTGATGATAATGATAACTGGTGTGGTGGCTTGTCTGAGACGTTTGTTATTTTTAGTAAGTTATTTTACTATTTTAATAAATTAAAATTTTTATGCTTAGGAAGATTATTAGATTTTGGTCTATTTTGAAAAGATAATTATAATCTGTTTTTTGGTAAAAAATTAGAGCAATGTTACATACCATTAATTTATCATTACTAACTCCACCACTAGTGAGGTGACAATTGAAAAAAACAAAAACAAAAACCAAGGCACAAAACACATGTGGCCGTGGGTTTAGAGCCACCACTAATTAGTGGTCTAAAGCATTTTTGAAAAAATTATTTATAAGTAGTCGAGAGAGAAAGTTGGTAATAATCTGAAAAGCAGATTATTACCAACTTTCCAAAATAGGCCTTTTTGTAATTGAATGTGATATTTATGAGAAAAATAAAATAAAATTATTATGAATTTGATGTAACACTTTGGCCTCGTTTGGGAAGTGGCTATTTTAGTAGGTTATTTAGCTATTTGGTTATTTTAGTAGGCTATTTTATTTTTGTGTTTGGGAAGTTGGGTTAAATTTTTGGATTGATTGTTGTATTGAAAAATGTGTTTGAAATGATGTTTAAATTGAAATGACAAATCAGCCCTTCACTTTATTTTTTTTAAATTGATATATAGGGGTAAAAATGTAATTTATCAAGCACTCCTACCTTTGTTGGTGGCGGTGTAGGGGCACTTGATGTAAAGGCGCTCTGCGGCAATGACGCCAAAAGTCACCTTTTTCTTTTTTTTTTTTTTGAAAACCAAGGAAAAGGTTGCTACAGGAGGGCTTTTGGGCTGATTTTCAAAATTAGGATTTGGGAAGTGGCTATTTTAGTAGACTATTTGATTTTTTGGCTATTTTAGTAGGCTATTTTAGTTTTGTGTTTGGAAAGATGAGATGAATTTTTAGTTGAGTTGTTGTATTGGAAAGTGTGTTGAAATGATATTTAAATTTAAAATGATAGATTTATCCCTAACTTTTTATTTTTAAAATTGATATAAATGGTCAAAATGGTATTTTTTGTTTCTTGTCCATTTGTGTGATGTAGGCTATGCTGCATTGTCAAGGCGATAGCCTATTTATTTTTATTTTTTTTTTGAAAACCCATGCACAGTGTTGCTTTTGGGCTAAAAAATCAAATGAGGCTATAATAGCCTAATTTTCAGATTCCCAAACAGCGCCTATAATAGCCTGATTTTCATGTTCCCAAACAGCGCCTTTATCTTGTTAATTATTTTAGCCTATTTTGGTTTTGTTTGGCAAAGACTAAGGCCTCGTTTGGGAACAGGCTAATTTAGGCCAAGTTTGGCATAACCTAAATAATGCAAAAAGTCAAAAAGTCAATATCCTATTTAAGTCACATCATCTTATTTAAATCACATCACCTCTCTAACACATCACATCAAACACAACCCAACTCAAACCTAACCCATATAAGCCAATAAGTCAAAAAGTGCACTTTTTTAGAACATCCCAAACCAACCCTTAGTAACTTTTTGGTTATTTAGCTAAAATATGAGTTAAAAAAACTAGTATGTTTGGGATGACTTTCACTATCCTATTTAAGTCACATCATCTTATTTAAATCACATCACCTCTCTAACACATCACATCAAACCCAACCCAACCCAAACCTAACCCATATAAGCCAATAAGTCAAAAAGTGCACTTTTTTAGAACATCTCAAACCAACCCTTAGGCTAGGTTTGGCATGTTCTAAATAAGCCAAAAAGTCACTATCTTATTTAAGTCACATCATCCTATTTAAATCACATCACCTCTCTAACACATCACATCAAACCCAACCCAAATCCACCAATAAGTCAAAAAGTGCACTTTTTGGTTATTTAGCTAAAATATGAGTTAAAAAAAACTAGTATGTTTGGGATGACTTTTTACGAAAAAACGTGCAAAAAGTAGAAAAAAATATAATCTTTAACTTTTTTGGCCTATTTTGAGAAGTTGGTAATAATCAGCTTTTTTGCTTTTAACCAAGATTTTTTAGAGTGATTTGAGAAGTAGGTAAAAAGTTACTTTTTTTTTGGATTAATATTTATTTATGGTGTCACATCACACTAAAATGACTAAAATACCCTCACTCAACTTAAAAAATTATATTTTAACCATTTATACAAAATATATAATTTGAGGGCAATTAGGTCATTTTTCAACCTGATTTTTGCACTCCCCAAATGAAGATAAAAACGCAGCCTTGCGTTTTGAGCCAAAACGCCAACCCAGCGTTTTGCTCTCTTCCTAAAAGAGCACTTTGTATGGGTTGTTGGCTTTTTGGTTTTTTTTGACTTTTTGGCTAAACCGGTCTATTGCCAAACAAGGCCTAAGGCCTAGTTTGACATAATACAAAAAAGTCAAAAAGTCACTATCCTATTTAAGTCACATCATTTCATTTAAATTATACTATCTCTCTACCACATTATTTCAAACTCAACCAATATTTCACGTTTTTTCGTAAAAAGTCAAAAATACACTTATTTAGATCATCCCAAACAACTCCTAAAATTTTACGTTTTAGGTTAAAATTTACAAAAAAAAAAAAAAAAAAAGAATAAAATAGCCAATAAGATAAAATGCTACATGAAATCCATAATTATTTCACTTTTTCTCTTACAAACATCATATCCAATTACAAAAAAATGCATTCATCTTTCTAAACACAAAAATTTCAACCTATTAAAATAATCAAAAACTAAAATAACCTACTAAAATAGCCAACTCTCCAAACAAGTCCTTTGTCTTTTTGTGAATTTTAGGCTAAAAGCCGCCTAGAGCATCTCCGACAATTTATGTCTTTTTATTATTATTAATTTGAGTAAAAGTTTCATTTGATATCAAGTGTTCTAACGAAAGATTTTGAACTTTTATTGAAACATCGGTCGATCAAACAGATGTCTGACCGGTTGACCGGTCAGTGTAATTTTTTTACAATTTTTTACAAAAAAAGTGATCATTCGCAGAACATTCAAGAGACATTGAAAATGAAACGGCTATAAACAGTAAATTGATGAAATCTACTAAGGCCATCTCCAACAGTTTATCAAACCTTGCATCAGATTTGAAATTTGGTGAAAAAGTCACTTTTTGGAGTTCCAATGGTTTCAGCAAATTGGTATCAAAATGAGAATGGAACAAAAAATTCATCAAAGTGAGAACATGCTCCAGATTTCATTATTTTACTGTGCTTTACCGTTGGGGGAGACCAATCGGTCAACCAGTCGGATGTCTGGCCGGTTGAACAACCGGTCGACCGGTTGACCAACCGATCGACCGGTTCCCTTTCAAATAGGTAGGTTAAAACAAGTTAAAAGGGTCAAACAGGTTTTAAAAAAAAAAATTAGTCTTACCAGTCGACCGGCTGGTTGACCAACCAGTCGACTTGTAACGCCCTCAAAATAATGATATTAAACCAACAATATTAACATGCTATAATATATAAAAGGTCCACGTCCTTCCATTCATCAGAGTGTTATTACAAAAGGTATTACATGTTAACAACAAAAGCAAATGCCCTACGGGCTTCTGACTTTCAAGTTACCACTTGGTTACAAGAAAGTAGAGTGCTAACTCATTTACACATTAAGCCCTAGGCTTGAATTTACATGTAACACAGTAAAAGGAAAGACAACCAAAAAGTCCGTCCGCCACTAGCCTCCCAAGCTAAGTCCTTGGAGGTGGCATGCTACGATACACGAAAATGATGTTCCCATATAGGGTGAGCCACAGCCCAGTAGAAATATACTAAACCAGTTATAAATAATGACTAAAAGATTAACAATTTATAGATGGTCAATTCTTTTACATTCTTTCATCACATCAACAAATATAAACAAACAGTTACATTCATACTTTCCATGACAAGCATACATGCTCTGCCAATATATTTCTAGATAAGCATACATGCTCTATCTACGGAGTTCATCCCCTATCTCCTCCCAGTAACATCCGGTTTAGAGGTCCATCCCCTATCTTCCCCTAAACCGTGGAGTACATCCCCTATCTCCTCCCACAACACAATGCATATATATAACAACTATACACATCACATATCAATACATAAAATCAATGTATTCTTTCCATCGTCATAACCCATGACCCAATTCTATTTCAATTCCTCATTTTCCACAATTAACTATTCACATTAATTAATCAATGTAATTAGGACGTTTCCATAATTAACATTACAACCCTTAGGTTCCAATTTCACTAATGTTTCAACATTAATTCCATGTTTCTATACCAAACATGCTTCTAGGTTTATTATAGACAAAACCCCAAACTTTTATAAAATTACACAATGGCCCAAAGTTTCCCAAAATTACACAACAACTACCAACATATCAAAATGCTAAAATTCAAAGACAAAATCCATAAAGAGGAGTAGGATATCCCTACCTCAAAGTTTGAGCTCAAAAGGAGATGAAGACCCAACACCCAACTTGCTCCAAAACCGAATATTTTCAGATTATATCGAAGCCCAAGTCACCCTCTACCCTTTTAACAAAGCACTTAGGAAGATTCACCCTCTAGGAGATGATTTCTTAGAGAAGGCAAGTCTAGAGAGAGAGGCTCTCAGATTTAGGGTTTTAAAAAGTAAAAGCTCCAAAAAAGTGAAGTTTAGATCGCTGGCTGCGAACTGATATAAACAGGCTCGCTCGAGCGAAGACTTGGTCGCTCGGCGACGAACCTGAAACCGTAGCTCGAGCCAAGAAGGTCTCGCTCGAGCCAACATCCTAGAGACTCTGTCGGCCGAAGAAAAGCTCGCTCGAGCCACGAGCACGACCGCCAGTTCGCAACTAGACGCACGCTCGAAGCGGCGAACCGCTCGCCGAAGATCGCTCGGCGAAGAATCATCTCGCCGAGCGAAATCATGGTGTTCGAGCCCAGCCGAGCTGAAGCGATCGCTTCGCTCGACCCACCAGACACAAAACTCAACGCTCGCTCGGGCGACCAACTCCTCGCTCGAGCGAAGGACAAAAATTCTGGGCAGCAACCCTTGGCTCCCGAACACAACCAACCTGAAACAAACCTGCCCAACACATCCTATAACTCAAATACAATATATGAAAGGTCGTAAACAGGACAACAATCCACTACCAACATCCTCGGACACACGTCCGGATCACTATACAACAAGGGGTAAACCCGGGATCGCTATAACCTCCCCCCCTTAAAGAATTTCGTCCCCGAAATTAAAACAAGTTTTTGAAAAACAAGCATTTTTTTCCATTTTAAACAATGTCATAACTCAACATTTAACAATTTGACCCATTACCGGTCATCCATCTCCTAGTAAGAGACATTTCTCAACATGTACATTTCAACATGCAATTTCTTTCCATTTCAACCATTTCCCACATATATGGTTTACAATTTATATCATAAGCAATAATCATGATACAATTTTATTTCTATAATATAGCCAACATATGCAATATTATAATCAACTCCCATAACAAGGCAAGCTCTACAACATTTACATTAACCAAAACATACATCATGTTTTACAACTTAAGACATTTCAAATGTTCTTAAAGTTTATTACAATTACAAAATTGCAACACTTGATTACACATCAACAAATAAGTCCGGATATTTCTCACGGACTCCCAACTCACGTTCCCAAGTGGCCTCCTCCACTCCGTGATGTTTCCACAAAACCTTAACCAAAGGGATGGTCTTACCACGCAGGACTTGATCCCGCCTATCCAAGACCTGAACCGGTCTCTCCTCATACGAGGCATCCTCATCTACCTCTAAGTCGGTCCAATCCAACACGTGTGATGGATCCGGCTCATACTTCCGAAGCATACTCACATGAAACACGTCATGAACTCCGGATAATTGTGGCGGCAAAGCTAAACGGTAAGCAACCTCGCCAATCCTCTCAAGGATCTCAAAAGGACCAATAAACCGAGGGGATAACTTCCCACTCTTCCTAAATCTCAACAAACCCCGCCTAGGTGATATTTTCAGAAAGACATGATCACCCACCCCAAACTCCAACGGTCTCCTCCTACGGTCAGCATAGGACTTCTGACGACTCTGGGCTGTAACAAGCCTCCTACGGATAAGCTCAACTTTCTCCGTCGTCTCCCTAACCAACTCCGGACCTAACAAAGGTGTGTCACCCACCTCGGCCCAACAAACTGGAGACCTACAAGGTCGGCCATACAAGGCCTCAAACGGTGCCATACCGATACTAGGCTCGTATTGTGTAGGCAAACTCCACGGTGATAAGTGCCTCTCCCATGTCCCATGAAATCAAGGACACAACCTCAAGCATATCCTCAAGGATCAGATAGTGCCTTCGGATGCCCATCGGTCCGAGGATGATAAGTCGTACTAAAGGTCGACTTAGTACCTAAAGCACTCTGCAAACTCGCCACAACCTAGCGATAAAAGCGAGGATCTCTATCACGAGACGATCGTCACTTTGGGACCCGTGCAATCTCACTATGTCCCGAACATACAAGTCGGCAAGATGATCTCTTGAATCTCTCACGCGCATTGAAATGAAATCGCCGACTTGGTCAACCGGTCTACAACCACCCAAATAGTGTCACTACCCATTGAGTCTTGGAAGACCTACAACGAAGTCCATGGTGACATGCTCCCACTTCCACTCGGCAATAGGCAAGGGTTGTAACAAACCGGCGGCCTCGATGCTCAACCTTCACTTGGCGACAAGTAAGGCACTTAGACACTAAGATCGCCACATCTCTCTTCATACCCGCCACCAAAATGGCGACCCAAATCGATACATCTTAGTACCTCCGGATGCACCGCAAAGCGCGAATGATGGAACTCTCGAGTACCTCCTCTCGACAGGACTCGGCACAAGCAGACGGTCTCGGTATCTCAAACTCGGTCGGGATACGCCGTCAAACCCTTCTCAACTTTCCCCTGGAGATCTTCTCTCGAGGATTCTACCTCAAGGTCACCTCTGTGCCTCTAACACTCGAGTCACAAGTGTAGGTTCGCAACAACAGAAAACAAGGCCGCTGACCTCAGCGGATTCGCCGAAGCAAGTCAAACTCGCCAAGTGCCCCCAACATCTCCCACTCTCGGATGGTTACACAAGCTACATCACTAATGGATTTCCTACTAAGGGCATCGGCCACAACATTGGCCTTCCCTGGGTGATAATGCAACTCGAAGTCGTAATCTTCTATAAACTCCATCCACCTCCTCTGCCTCAAGTTCAAGTCTTTCTGTGAAAACAGATACTTCAGACTTTTATGATCCGAGAACACCTCGAATCTCTCACCATAAAGGTAGTGCCTCCAGATTTTCAAGGCAAAGATCACAGCCGCCAACTCTAGGTCGTGTGTAGGGTAATTCTTCTTGTGCATTTTTAACTGACGTGAGCCATAAGCTACCACTTTCCTTCCCTGCATCAACACACAACCCAAACCCTCTCGTGAGGCATCACTATAGATCATAACCCAACCCTCTCCGGAATAATCAAGGCTGGAGCGGTGGTCAATCTAACTTTCAACTCCTGAAACGACTTTTCACAAGTCTCACTCCATACAAATTTGACTCCCTGGCGAGTCAACCTAGTCAACGGCGAAGCTAACCTGGAGAAATCTTTCACAAATCGACGGTAGTACCCAGCTAATCGTAAGCTGCGGATCTCAAACACACTCTTAAGGTGCCCATCTTGCCTTGCCTCGTCTTGGATGTATCAGCAGACACCCCTTCCGGAAACTACATGGCCTAAGAACTTGACTTCCCTTAGCGAACTCGACTTCCCAAACTTGGCATACCTATGGGCTCTAAGCAATTCAAGCACCACTCTCAAGTGTTCCTCGTGCTCTTGCTCACGAGGGTGAATAGATAAGAATATCATCCAAAACGACCACAAACGATCCAAGAATTCCGGAAAATCCGGTTCATCAAGTCCATAAAGATCGCGGTGCGTTAGTAAGCCCAAATGGCATCACCGAAACTCATAATGGCCATACCGCGTCGGAATGCCGTCTTGAATATCCTCCTCTCGACCCTCAACCGGTGGTAACCCGATCTCAAGTCTATCTTAGAGAAACAAGGAACCCTTCAAGGTTAAACAAGTCATCTATACGGGGCATAGGGTACTTATTCTTAGCATGGCGATTCAACTTCCGTGTCGATACACAACCTCAAGGCACCATCTTTCTTTTTTAGCAAAGAGGGCGGTGCTCCCCATGGCGATACACTAGGGCGAGCAAGCCCTTATCTAGCAATTCTTGAGCTGAACTTTCAACTCAATCAACTCTCTTTGGGCAAAAGCGATAAGGTGCCATAGAAATCGGTGCCGTCACTAAATCAATAGAGAACTCTGTCTCTCGGTGGGGTGGCAAATCAATAAGATCCTCGGGAAAGACATCTGCGTATTCACAAACTACCCTTGGCAACTCAACTGGTCTCATCACACTCACCATTCTCAAAACTAGCAAGTAAACTACTAAGCTCATTCCGCCATGACCGCACTAATGGCACAATACTACCAACCGGTCTCCTAAAAAGTGGAAAAACTCCCGTTCACATCAGACAAAGTAACCCTCTGGCGGTAGCAATCAATAACCGCCGGTATGGCGATAACGATCCATACCCAAAATAACATCAAAGCCCTTCATGGGCATAACTACAAATGGAAAAGGAAGTCGATGATAAATGGGCCTCTATATCACAACCTCTACATCCGTGCCTCAAAATTAACTCACCCCCAATAGGTGACACAACGCAAATAGGAGATGCTAAAAGTGCTAACTCCAGTTCCAACACAGATGCAAATGCAGCAGATACAAAAGAATGAGATGCACCCGTGTCAATCAACACTCTAGCAACCGAATTGCAAAACAAAAAGGTACCTCTCACTACTGATGGAGCCGGTACTAGGTCCTGCGCGGCAACAGCATACACGCGCCCTGTAGGCCCCTGATCTACCTGCTCGCCTCTCGGAGCATAGGACTGCTGTACTGACTGGGACGACGAAGCCCCCGGATTGGCCCTCGAGGCCTGCACAGACTGAGCTGGCTGAAATCCCTGCGTCTGTCTAGAACCAGACGCTCCTGAAGTGGCACTCAACCGTGGGCAATACCTCTTCATGTGCCCGGCATCCCTGCTGGTAACACGATCACGGGCCCCCTGCCCGAACTCGACTCAGTGTCTGGCGAACGAAGCACTCTCGACCCCGCCCTTGGCAAGCGAAGCCTTGTGACCCGGTGCCACTTATAACAATTGAACTCTCCTGTTGCCCCTCCGAACTGCACTCAGTCTTTGGGAAAGTCGACTGCAAACCACCACAGGACGGTGAGGGTTATAACCCTTCGCCTCCTACCATCACCTGTCCCTCTTGGCCCCTCTTGGAGCCCCATGTTTCTCTTCTTCTCCCTCCTGCATCATCGGCTCCATATGAGTGCAACATCCACCAAATGCTACTCTCGAATGTAAGGTCCACCAACTTTCAACTTGAGGTCCCACCTCAACTTCCGCTCAAACTCATAACAACGCTCCTCTGTCGCCACAAGTTCAGTGCAAACTGGACAAGCTAGTAAATGTAGCCTCAAACTCGGCCACGCAGACAAACCATCTGCTTAAGCTTGGTAACCGATCCCTTAGTCTCTCTCTAGCCACTGCGGATAAAAACCTCTCTGGAAAGCATTCACAAACGCCTCCCAAGTACCACCCACGAACTTTCTCATACTTCCACCATTGACCCGCATCTCCCCCGGTGGAAGGATGCCAAGGTCACTTTCAATGCTCCGTCCTCAATGCCTAGCATTTGAGCGTTTTACTCATCTGTTCTAGCCACTAAATCGCCTTCAATGGCTCCTTAGGATCCCCAACAAACTCCTCCGGGTTAGACCGGAAGAACTCCCTCTTCAAGAAAGAAGGTCCTGCCTCAGTTGCCTGATTTCCTGCTCTGAGAATACCTAAGGCCCCTGCTATCTCTCGGGCCAAGGCACCCATGGCCTGCTGACCCACCGGCTCGGCCACATTGGCCTGACCAACCCCTTCCTGAACTGCCGGAATCTCATCCAGTAATGGCACTTCCTGTCTTCTAGGCCTACCACGCCTACCACCTCTTGCTCGTCCTGACATCCTAATAAAGGTAACCCAAAACATTAGCACATTTATAAACGTGCCAAAACTAGACACTCATGTCCTAATACATGGATAACTGTAATTCATTCCACGTAAGCACATAAACACATAAGCACTTACGAATTTCATTTCCGGATGATAGCGGTCCCAAAGGCGTTACTAAGTCTGGGTTAGAAACAGCATTGATCAAGTGCCTTTCCAACGGGACTCTCAGAAACCCAAAGATCCAGTCAACATCCTAGAAACTAAATCCCATACCCAAATAATCACATAAGCATATATCGATACACCTAAGTCTCTATCGAGCGAGGCAAACCCATTGTAATTCTAATCACTTCCCACGTACCCAAGGTATTCGAACCCGGTATGCTCTGATACCAAGTTGTAACGCCCTCAAAATAATGATATTAAACCAACAATATTAACATGCTATAATATATAAAAGGTCCACGTCCTTCCATTCATCAGAGTGTTATTACAAAAGGTATTACATGTTAACAACAAAAGCAAATGCCCTACGGGCTTACAGCTTTCCAAGTTAACACTTGGTTACAAGAAAGTAGAGTGCTAACTCATTTACACATTAAGCCCTAGGCTTGAATTTACATGTAACACAGTAAAAGGAAAGACAACCAAAAAGTCCGTCCGCCACTAGCCTCCCAAGCTAAGTCCTTGGAGGTGGCATGCTACCAGTACCTGAAAATGATGTTCCCATATAGGGTGAGCCACGCCAAAGAGAAATATACTAAACCGATTATAAATAATGACTAAAAGATTAACAATTGATAGATGGTCAATTCTTTTACATTCTTTCATCACATCAACAAATATAAACAAAAGCAGTTACATTCATACTTTCCATGACAAGCATACATGCTCGCCAATATATTTCTAGATAAGCATACATGCTCTATCTCGGAGTTCATCCTATCTCCTCCCGGTAACATCCGGTTTAGAGGTCCATCCCTATCTTCCCTAAACCGGAGTACATCCCTATCTCCTCCCACAACACAATGCATATATATAACAACTATACACATCACATATCAATACATAAAATCAATGTATTCTTTCCATCGTCATAACCCATGACCCAATTCTATTTCAATTCCTCATTTTCCACAATTAACTATTCACATTAATTAATCAATGTAATTAGGACGTTTCCATAATTAACATTACAACCCTTAGGTTCCAATTTCACTAATGTTTCAACATTAATTCCATGTTTCTATACCAAACATGCTTCTAGGTTTATTATAGACAAAACCCCAAACTTTTATAAAATTACACAATGGCCCAAAGTTTCCCAAAATTACACAACAACTACCAACATATCAAAATGCTAAAATTCAAAGACAAAATCCATAAAGAGGAGTAGGATATCCCTACCTCAAAGTTTGAGCTCAAAAGGAGATGAAGACCCAACACCCAACTTGCTCCAAAACCGAATATTTTCAGATTATATCGAAGCCCAAGTCACCCTCTACCCTTTTAACAAAGCACTTAGGGAAGATTCACCCTCTAGGGAGATGATTTCTTAGAGAGAAGGCAAGTCTAGAGAGAGAGGCTCTCAGATTTAGGGTTTTAAAAAGTAAAAGCTTCAAAAAGTGAAGTTTAGATCGCTAGCTGCGAACTGATATAAACAGGCTCGCTCGAGCGAAGACTTGGTCGCTCGAGCGACCAGACACAGAAAACCGTAGCTCGAGCCAAGAAGGTCTCGCTCGAGCCAACATCCCAGAAACTTGCTCGAGCGAAGAAAAGCTCGCTCGAGCCAAGAGCTCGACCCTTCAGGTCTGCAACTAGACGCACGCTCGAGCGACGAACCGCTTCGGCGAAGATCGACCATCGCTCGGCGAAGAATCATCTCGCCCGAGCCAGAAATCATGGTGTTCAGGCCGGCCAGACGCGATCGCCGCTCAGCGAAGCCGCCTGGCTCGACCCACCGAACACAAAACTCAACGCCGCTCGGCGACCAACTCCTCGCCGGCGAAGGACAAAAATTACGGCAGCAACCCTTGGCTCCCGAACACAACCAACCTGAAACAAACCTGCCCAACACATCCTATAACTCAAATACAATATATGAAAGGTCGTAAACAGGACAACAATCCACTACCAACATCCTCGGACACACGTCCGGATCACTATACAACAAGGGGTAAACCCGGGATCGCTATACGACTCTTCCCTCAATTCTGCATATATTTTGTTCGACATGTTTGATGCTCATCGTTAGAGGAAGCCGTATCAAATTGAGGAAACAACCTATTTTTTACTCAGATTCGGTGGAAAAAGAAATGAACTCAATTTCTAAGCAAAATCTCGATTGTAACGAAAATCCCGGGAAATTGAAAATTGTTGACTTTGAATCTCCATTTTCTGGGCAAAAAAATGATTGCAATAAAAAATACGGGGAAAACGCAAGTTTGATCGGAGAAAAATGCAGGCAGTAAAGCGTGAAGCTTGGCTCGACTAAAACAAAAGGAAGTTCGATCCGGCTAACCAGACAAAACTTGACCACCTATTTTACTAACAAATAAGGAATTAGTGGACGACCGTTTATTTCTCTTTTACCAAATCTGAATAAAAAAATAGGTTGTTTTCTTAATTTGATACGGCTTCCTCCAACGATGAGTATGAAACCTGTCAAACAAAATATATGCAGAATTGAGGGAAGGGTCGACCGGCAAAACTATTTTTTTTATTTTTTTTAGCTTGTTTGAACCTACCTATTTGAAAGGGAACCGGTTGACCGATTGATCAACCGGCTGGACATCCGACTGGTTGACCGGTTGATCTTCTCCAACAGTAAAGCACAGTAAAATAGTGAAATCTGGAGTCTGTTCTCACTTTGATGAATTTTTTGTTCCGTTCTCATTTTGATACCAATTTGCTGAAGCCATCGGAGCTCCAAAAAGTGACTTTTTCACCAAATTTCAAATATGATGCAAGGTTTGATGAATCTTTGGAGATGGCCTAACCATCCTCAATTTGGTGAAAGATTCATTATATCCACAATTTAGGGGTTGTTTTTTATGTCCTAAATAAGTGCATTTTTTAACTTTTTAGACTAAAAAATTGAGAAAAAAATATGATTGTTTGGGTTAATTTTTTGACTTTTTTACAAAAAAATGTGTATTAAAAGATTGTATAAATTAATGTGTAAGAGAATTTAAGGAGAGTAGGTAGTACGCTCCGTACCATATAGGGCAGAGTGATTTGATATAAGAAATGATTGCCTAATTTTCGAGCATTACATTCGACGATACTGTTCGTCCCGTGGAGGCCCACCACGATCCCGTTTTGATAATCGGAACCTTCAATGTGTAGAACTCGTCAAGTACTATATACTTGTCAAAAAATCACGTTGATCGGATATTTATAGCTATCTGATTGGATTAGTTTTGTTTCAACCGTTAACTATAACACCATCATTTTTTTATACAAAACTGATTTGATCATATAGTTAGCGATATCCGATAAATGTGATTTTTTTTAAATATATAATACTTGACGAGTTCTACACATTCAATGATTCAGATTATTAAAAAGAGACCCACGATGGGCCCCTACGGCCCGAACAACACCGTGTTGTTTGTGCACTCCGCCTGTGCAATTTTTCCCAAAAAAATCAGCAAAAGTCTATGAGACTTCAGACTAAGTTGTAATAATTTTTGTGTAAAATTAAATTTTTTTATTTTTTTAGTAAATAGTGATAATTTTTAACTTTTTTAGCTATTTTTTAGTTTTTTGAATTATTTGGGGTATATCAAACCAGCCCTTAATATTTATTTGATTAAACTATTGAAACAGGAAAAATGATGATTTTTTATCAAATTTAAATTTGATAAAAGAATTAATCAGTACGTTTGATTTCAGTTTGCTGAATTCTGTTTTTTGAAAATTGAATTTTTTTTTATTTTTCATTCTTTTTATTTTTGGTGAATATTTTTAAAATTTTAACCAATTTTTTAACTTTTTTAAATGTACCTTACTTAGACGTATCTAAATAGTAAAATATTTATGAAAAAATATTTTTAAAAATTAATAAATATACAAAAATATAAAAAAAATGTACTAAATTTTCATAATTTTTTTAAATTTTTTTTATATTTAGTGATTTTTTTTATAAAAAAAATCACAAATATTATATTTTTTCAAAATATTTATGTTAGGTGTGTTTAAAATTTTAAAAATTTACTTAATATATTAAAAAAATTCATTAAAAATATTAAAATGTAACAAATAAAAAAATAAAATTTACTGAAAATTATTTTCTCAAAATCAAAATCAAACAAGCTCAATGATACTTGGAGATGGATAAATATAGCGGGTGTGTTTGGTTTGTGTTTGTAGAGTAATTTTTTAGATAAAAAGTACGAAAACTTATTTGGATTACCTTTTTTTAGAAATGGTTTTGGAAAATTGTTTTGGGAGAGAGTTTTAAAAAAAGTGATTGATTTGATGTATATGAGAGAGAGTGTAATTTTAGAAAGTAAGTAACCAAACAAAATTTTAAAAAAAATTTTCAAAATTTATTTGATTTAATTATTCTTAAAAATTTATTTATAAAATTTTTTTTTCAAAATTTTGTTTTAAAAAACAAACCAAACAAGCCAGCAAGTATATGGTATTGAAATTTGAAACATTTGAGCGGATGTTTTTGGAGGGAGATGAGGCTGAGAGATTGAAAACAAAAAAATGAATAGGGATTGATTGAGTGAGACGTTTGAGTGTGGAGGAAGAAACGTGAGCAGAAGAAACTGAAATACAATCATTTTGACTGTCAGAAGGTTTTGGACTTCGTATCTTGTTGACTCACTCCGAAATTGATTATTTTAATAATTTTTTAATTTTTTATTTAAAAATATGTAAAATAAATATTAAAAAAATGATGTAAGCGAGTTTTTAATTTTTTAATTAAATGCGAAAGTTCCAAACGACGCCTAGATATAGCAAGTTTATGGTATGGAAATTTGAAACATTTGAGCGGTTGTTTTTGGAGGGAAATGAAGCAGAGATTGAAAACAAAAAATGGATAGGGATTGAGTGAGACGTTTGAGTGCGTAGGAAGAAAGGAGAGCACAAGAAGCTGAAATACAATCATTTTAACTGTCCGAAGGTTTTCGAGTGGAGTCCGGATTCTCGGCCGTCAACGGTGATCCTACATTAGCCCCCAAAACGACGTCGTTTTGGGGGTTTTTTTTTTTCTTTCTTCTTCTTCGTTCTGTTTCTCTCTTGAACCAGAGAGGGAGGAGAGGGAGGAGGAGGAGGCGGCGGTCTGTGACGTCGAGTCGGCAGTCAGTGACCGTGACCAGAAGTCGACGAGTGAGCTGACGAGGAGCGGCATTGACGCGGCCTCGTCTGCGGCAGCGACGAACGACGGCGAGCCGAGCGAGCGAAGAAGAAAAGAAAAAAAAAAAACAAAAAACCCCCAAAACGACGTCGTTTTGGGGGGCTGATGGAAACCGCGGCTGTAAACCGCGGCCGAGGATCCTGATTCTTTCGGAGTGAGTGGGCATCTTGCTTTGTAAGCCTCACCCCGAAATTGATTATTTTAATATTATTTTAATTTTTTAAGAAAAAAATATAAAAAATAGAGAGAGTGATATAAGTGACTTTTTAATTTTTTTAGAAAAATGAATTGTAACTCAAATTCAGTGCCATTTTGGGAAGACAGTAAAAATGTCTAAAAACGTGGCTACCAAAAAGGCCAAAAAATTGATTTGGCAAGTGCTAAAAACGCAGGTGTAAAATTACAAATTAAGGCCTCTGAAAAAAAAATTAAAAAAAAAATCTTTTATATTGGGTAAGGGTATTTTGGTCATTTTAAGTTGATTTGACACCATAAACAAATATTAAACTAAAAAGTAAAAAGTCAGCTTTTTACCAACTTCCCAAATCACTTTCAAAAAAGCCAAAAAACTTGGTAAAAAGCCAAAAGCCAGCTTTTTACCAACTTCCCAAAACAACCCTCAATAGTCCGAATTCAGCTCGAAATCCAAAACGACATCGTTTTGGGTTTCGTTTTTTTTTTTTTCCCCCCCTCTTTTTCTTCCTTTTCTTTCTTCATTTTATTCTTCTTCTTCGTTGAACATAGAGCAGAGCAGAGGCGAGAGAGAAACAGAGTTGTCATCGCATTCGTCGCCGACGCCGACAAATTGCCGTTGCAGGAAATCTTGAACTGGCGCAGCTGCCGCTGCCGCTCCGCCGCCGCCTCTGCCTCCGCATCCACCCGATTTTGATGGCCCCCTCCAGTTCAGTCCAGTTCTTCTTCTCCTTCTCTTCTTCTTCTTCTTCTTCCTCTTCCTCTTCTTCCTCTTCTCCGAATTCGAGCCAAATTCGAGCCTCCGAATTCAAGCTACGAATCGAAACTGATTTTTTTAGTTAAAAAGGAAAGTTTCCAAACCAAGTCTAAGGCCTCGTTTGGGAATTGATTAATTTAATAATTTTTTAATTATTTGGCTAAAAAATGAGCTATAAAAAAATAGTATGTTTGCGATAAATTTTTGATTTTTTGCTATAGATATGCAAAAAATGAGCTACGAAAAGATATGCAAAAAATAGAGAGAAAAGAAATCTTTGACTTTTTGATATAGATTGTTGGTTTTTTATTTTTTTAATGACTTTTAGATTTTTAGGCTAAAAAAATCGCTTGTCAAACGAGGCCTACGACTTAATTTAGATAGTGGGTTGACTTTTTACTTTTTTGAATTTTTTGATCTAGGCTAAAAAATTTTGTTTGAGTTGAATTTTTAATTTTTTTAATTTTTGTGAAAGAAAAATTAAAATGATTATAATTTAAAATAACATTTTATCAAATTAACTTTTTAAATTAAAAGTTGATTTTTTTAAATTTTTTTTTAAATGTATAAAAAAATAGATATGTGATGTGACTTAAAAAAACTAAGGTTGCGCTTGTTACAATTTCAAAATTATGATTTGAGAATAGAGTTGTATTTTGAGTTTTGTGAGTTTTAGAATTATGATTTAAGTGTGAAATTTGATTCAAAAATTTATAGCTCATAACCAAACATGCAATCCAAAATTGTATTCAAAACTCATAAAAAAAAATTTAAAAAAATTCTAAAATATTTTTTATTTAAAATATAAAAATAAAAAGTGCAAAAAAAAAAAAAAAACTGTTTCGGACATCCGGAAGACGTCCAAGAGGATGACCCGGGTAGATTCGAAATTCAAAAATCTTCTACTTTTCAAAATAAAGAACACGAACGAGAGAGAGTAGCCAAATAAGAAAGAGAAACATGTTTTGAAATGTGTGATGAAATCACAATTTCAAAACTCTATTCAAATAATGTATGCAAATGGAAGGGTGAATTAAGGCTGTGTTTTGTACAGCTTTTGAATCATGATTCTACTATTTAGTTTGAGTGCGGCGTTTATTTACAGTTTTCAAAACACATTTCCACACTCACGTTTGAAAATTCGTGTACCCGGACATCCGACCGGTTGTCCGAAACAGTTTTCTTGAATTTTTTTTTTTCCACTTGTTATTTTTATATGTTAAATAAAAAATATTTTCAAATATTTTATTTTTTATTTTTTATGAGTTTTGAATATAATTTTGGGTTGTGTATTTGGTTATGAGTTGTACGTTTTTGTATAAAAATTATGTCACATCATTCAATTCAAAAACTCTTTTTAAAACTTTTTGTCAAAACTATTTTCAAAACTCATTCACCAAACAAATTTCTACACTTAAATCATAATTCCAAAACTTACAAACTCAAAATATAACTCATATTTTCAAATCATATTTACAAAACTCTACCAAATGCAATCTAAGTTTTCAAAGCTGCATAAAAAACAGCCTAAAAAGCCAAAAATCTAGGTTTTAATCGTGTTGCCAAAATAGGCCTAAATCTAACGCTCCATTTAGTTTAGTTTTAAAATCATGATTTGAACTTTGAGTTTTATTGTGAGTTTTGGGGTTTTGAAAAAAAAAAAAAAAAAAATTTCACTATGTTTGTTTTCAGTTTTTTGAAAATACTTTTCAGAAAATTTGACTCTCTTGTTTTCAGTATTTTTTTTGTTTTAATTAATTTTTTTTAAATTTTAGACACACCTAATATAAATACACTTAAAAAGTATAATTTTCATGAAAAAAAAATCTTTAAAAAAATCACTAAATACCAAAAATACAAAAAAAAAAAACAAATTAAAATTCAGTATATTTTTCATATTTTTGTGTATTTATTAATTTTGTAAAATATTTTTTCACAAATATTTTAATTTTTAGATACATCTAAGAAAGGTGTATCTAAAAAGGTTAAAAAAAATGCTTAAAATTTTAAAAATATTCACTAAAAACAAAAAAAAACACAAAAAAACACAAAAAAAACTCAGTTTTTAGAAAACTAAATTCAGAAAACTGAAACCAAACACACTGTTTGGTGAAGAGTTTTGAGTTTTGAAAAATATTTTGAGTTATATTTTGAAATTTTTTTGGTTTATTTTTTTTAAATATATTAAAATTTTATTTTTTTATTTTCAATATATAACCCAATAGATCCTACAGTTTTCTTGTGGACACATCTAATAACTTGATTAATGATAATATTATACATAGAAAATCTAATATTACCATAGATTATAATCATATCTATATGGTTAAAAATTTAAAATTCATAAGACCATATATCTTGTATAAATTTTCCAAATACAACTTATAAATAATTTACCCTAATGTTATTTTAAATATTTTTTTATTTTTTATTTAAAAAAATTTATTTTATCAATATTTTGAAAATATTAAATATTTATTTATAAATATTTAATATTTTTAAATTTAAAAAATTTTTAGATCGCCCATATATATCTAAATCATAATATTTACCAATAAATCTATCTCACAAACAAGTATTCCAATTAGTCTTAACTTTTTTTCTATTGATCTGTTAATTCCTATTAGTGGAGAGTTTCTTTCTGTGTAGTTCTATTTTTTATTTTGGTAGTGTTTTGGTGGATAGCTATACCCTTTTATTAATGTAATACTCCAATGTGATAGGTATTAATGTGACACTCCAATTATATGACATTCCAAAAAAAATAAAAACTCTTTTGTGTACTTTTCCTAAATATGACAACGTAACTGATATAATGTGACACTCTAAAACTTTTACTAAAAAAAACAAAAACAAAAAATCCTTAATATATATTTTTCAAATGTGACAACGTTGTAGATATGATGTGAAACTTCAAAAAAATAAACTTTCTAGTCTCTATTTCTCAAACGTGATAACGTGGTGAGTATGATGTAATATTCTAAAAAAATTAAAAATTCCTTAGTGTACTTTTTTCAAACGTGACATGTGACACTCCATTGTGGCGGGTAAAAATTAAAAACTCTTTAATGTTTTTTTCCTGAATGTGACACTCTAATGTAGTGGGCATGATACGATACTAAAAAACTTTTTAGTGTACTTTTTTCAAATCTGATACTCTAATGTGGCGGGCAAATGAGTCATTATACATCCAAAATAACTAGATGGATTACAAAAAAAATATGAAAATATATGGATTACAAGTCTAAAATAAGGGACTTATTGATCAATCTCCCATAAATTATTTGGTCAATATTTAAAAAAATAACAAAATATTTTTTCCAAAAAAATATAAAAAATATTTTTCTTCGGATAAAATAAAAAAAAAATTTCAAAAAAATAAAAATAATTTTAAAAAACAAGATAACAAAAGATTTTTTAAAATAGAGTTTTAAAAAGTGTTTGATTATGTGTCTTGAAAAGAGTTTTTGAATTGAGTTGTAAAAAAATTATTTGGTTATGAATTTTGAAAGAAATTTTTTTTTGATCCAAATCATGACTTTAGAGCAAAACTAAACGCTACATAAGGCTTTGTTTAGGAAATGGGTCGGCTTTTTGTTTAGCCTAGGGCTAAAAAGTTTTTTTTTTTGACTTTTGTTAAAGAAAAAATGAAATAATTATGGTTTAAATGTAACATTTTGTCTTATTAGCGTTTACTTCTTTTTTTTTTTCTTTTGTCTAAGGTCTCACTTGGCAGCTATATGTTTTAGCTAAAAAGTTATTATAAGTTGTCACATCACTCTATATTTTTTTGCACGTCATTTCATAAAAAACTAAAAAGTTATTAAAATAGCTTATTCCCCCCTTGGGCCAATCTCCTGAGCGAAGCACCGTCGGTTAGGAGGTTGGACCTCAAGTTGTCTAGTCAGCACTTGGTGTGGGTTCAATGCTCCCCCGCTGTGCGAGTCCTGACTTAAGCGGAGCTTGTCTTGGGAGGTCGGGGCAAGTTCCTAGGTTATAGTCTCCTCGCTCGGAACGGCTAACAGGACACCTTGGTGATCTCTGCAAGGGGCGCTGCCTTGGACCTGCGGGAGGGTAGAGAGGATTTTCCTGTAACAAAAAAAAAAAAAGAAGCTTATTCCTAAACGAGACTTAAAAAAACCACCAGCTTCATTTTAGCCCATTGTCAAACGAGGACTGAGGGTGTGTTTGATTTGTGTTTTGAGATAAATTTTCAAAAAAAAAAAAAAAATTTGGGAGAGAGAGTTTAGAAACTTTTTTCGTTTGTTTGGTTTATATTTTGAAAATAATTTTGGAGTTTGGGAGTTTTAGATGATTTGATATTTTGTTATAATTGAGTAGATGTATGTGAGAGAAAAAGTGACTAAGAATGAGAGAAGAGAAATAAAAAGTGATTGATTGATGTGTAAGAGAGATAAAGGCCTTGTTTAGTTTGGCTTTGGGAAAAAGATTTTGGAGAAAATTTTTTGAAAATTTTGTTTGGTTTGTAATTTTTCTCAAAAAAATTTCAAAATTACTTTTTCTCTCCTACATGTCAATCAATCACTTTTTCTCTCACATACATCTACTCAATTACAACAAAATATCAAATCATTCCAAACTCTCAAACTCCAAAACTATTTTCAAAATATACAACCAAACAAACTACAAAAATTTCTAAACTCTCTCCTCAAAATATTTTTGAAAACTTATCTCTCAAAGTTAAACCAAACACGGTCAAAGTGATTTTGAAATTTTTTTTCAAAAAATTTGAACCAAACAAAATTTTTGAAAATTTTCTTGAGATACAAATCAAATAAACCCTAAATCATTCACTCATTACTTTTCAACATATGGAAAAGTTTTCTAAAATTCTCTATCTTTGCTTGGGTTGGAAAGTAGGTTAAAAGTTAACTTTTTTACTTTTTTTTAAAAAAATAAAAAATAAAAAGATGATGTGATAAAAAAAATGTTAAAAAGTAAAAAAATCAGCTTTTAGCCGAGTTGCAAAAACAAGCTTATTTGGCGCAATTTGTAAATAAAAAATTGATAATCAAAAAATAAAAGTTAAAAATATCTCCCTCCTAACTTGATAATCAGTTTTTTTTTTTTTTTTATTAGTTTATTAAAGTTATTTTTAACTAATAATCTGGCCCCGTTTAAGAGCAAATTATTTTTAGTTGGCTTTTAAATTTTTTTTCCTATTTTAACCTTGCTAAAAAAGTTATGTTTGAAATAATAGTTGACATTTTTTAAAATTTGACGGTTGTGAAAGAAAAAGTGAAATAATTATAGTTTGAATGTGATATTTTGTCTTCTTAACTATTTTAGTCTATTTTGTCTAAACCTATTTGGCAATGACTTTTTTTTTTTGCTAAAATAGCTAATAAGATAAAATGTCACATTCAAATCATAATCATTCCATTTTCAACAATGCTAAATCTACCGAATTTGATGTCGTCCGAATTTGTTCATACCGGTCGTCCAAATGATAGAGTGACTTTGTGACGGTCGCGGTAAATGAGGGTTGTCTAGCTAACATAAATTTTTGCGATTCGGGCAACAACAAATTCGGTGGATAATTCATTTCACTTCACTTTTTCTCTTACAACTATAAAATCAACTATAAAAAATAAAATAAAAAATAAATAAAAACTTTCAAAACACAACTTTTTTAGCAAAGTTAAAATAGCAAACAAGTCAAAAAAATCAACTAAAATAGCCAACTTCCTAAACGAGCCCTTTGGTAAGCAAAAATTATATCAAACTATTTGAGACAAATTTTCAAATTAAAATAAGTCATAACTAGTTTTATTATATTATTTTTAAATTTTTTTTTTTTTACCAGCAAAGAGGGCCTTTGTTCCTCTCTTCTTTGCTCAAAGGTCTCATTTGGTTGTCCATATTGAATATAAAAGTTTGAAGAGGATATATAATACTTAAGTATAAAAATTAGATATAATATGTTGTAGGATATGAGATGGATTATATACTGTGAGACCATCTCTAATGGTTAAGCAAAACCATCACCAAATTTGAATTTGGTGAAAAAAAACAACTTTTTTGACCTCAACAGTTTCATCAAACTAATATCAAAATGAAAACCACCCAAAAATTTCACCAAACTGAGGAGCTAGGCAGATTTCACCAAAACACTGTGTGTTTACGTTGGAGGTGGATCCCACCGGACAACCAACCGGACATCTCACCAGTCGTCCCTTACATACAAAAAATGCCAAGCTCCTGTGCAATGTTTCAATGTTTGGTTGGGTTTCAAGTAGATGCCAAAGGACAGAGAATTGGGTTGAACAGGGTTGACAGAGGCAGTCTGTTTGCAGAGAAAATACCCAAGAATTCAGGTATCACGCTTGAAATTTTCATGGACATATGATGTTATTGCTTTCTGTTTGTTACTATCATCTACAATTAACCTTTCTCAAGTTCAGATCCAACACTCAAAATTTTACTATAGCATTGCTCTCTCTCTCTCTCTCTCCATTTTGTTGGGTTCTTGAAAAATGAACAAAAATTAGTGTAAAATTATACTTGAACATACCCAATTGCTCCTGTTTGAATTTTTCAACAGGATAATGATATTTCAGTATTTTAACATTCACATTTTTTTACCATAGGCTTGTTCTCTCTCTCTCTCTCTCTCTCTCTCTCTCTCTATATATATATATAATTTTGTTGGTTTTCTTGAAAATTGATAGAAATTAGTGTAAAATTATACTTTTGAGTGTTTGAATTTTTCAACAAGAGAATGATCTTTTAGTATTTTAACATTCACATTTTTTGTTTCATTCGGCGGCAATTGATTGTTTATTTTTGCTTTCTCTTTCAATAACACCAAAGAATTGTCTATCTTTTAAAATTGTCATTAGAATAAACCCAATTACGCAACTATTTTATGCAAAATTTAACTAGATTATCATCATTTGGCTCTTTCAATGGAATTTTATGTCATAGAAATATGCCTCAAGACAGTCTAAGATCAGCTGTCTACAGATCATTTATCACATGTGATGATCCCAAATGTGTCATTGAATGTAGGACAATTAGAAAATCCAAAACTAGTTCTAAAAAATCAGATAAAATCGAAAGAAATCATCAGTCACACAAGGAAGGAGGAGAGGAGATGGGCTCTAACAATGTCACTAAAGATTCACCTAGCAACCCATCTTGCTTTCAACTTATGGAGGTGTCGAAAGGCGCTCATAAAATCAACCAAGTGATCGATTCGTGGTCTAAGAGAACGAGCTTTGATAGGAATTCAAAAGAAATAACGAAAGATTTGTTGAAAGGAGCTCTTGATTTGCAAGAGTCTTTGATGATGCTTGGCAAATTACAAGAAGCTTCTCAGTACATGGCTCAGTTGAAGAAAAATCAAAAGGAGAAATTCGGAGAGAGAATTTCAGTCTTTTAACCGGTCGACTGGCCGGTCGTCTCACTAGATGTCCCCAATCGTCTGATGCAAGCTACAGTGAAATTCGTTGGAGCACCTCGTATTAGATTGAGGAAATCATTTTTTTTCCCCCCTCAAATTTGATGAAAAAAATGGTTCACCGTCGGAGATGCTCTGAGGTCATTTATATTATATTTGGTTAAGATTGGATATAAGATAGGATAAGAGGAGGGTGATTATTTTTGACATTTGAATGAAATTTTTTGACATTTAGATAAAAGATTCCCTATATCCAACGATGGGAGATACACAATACTATGGAAAGTGCCATTGCATATCCCTTTTTGTATCATATACTATATGGACTCCCTATATTCTAAGCAACCAAATACAAGATATAAGGAGACAAAAAAATGTGTAAAATGCATCTTATATTATGTGGTGTTTTGAAAAGTTGGTAAAAAATTGATTTTTTGACACTTTTGTGGTCTTTTGGCTTTTTTTGTGTTAAAAAAGCTAACTTTTTTGTGACTTTTTTATGTAAAAAAGATAAAAAGCTAATTTTTTTGAAAAGTTTCCAAAACACCCCTATATCTTGTCCTACCTTCTGTAGACGTCCCCGAACGCATCCCGGGCGAGGGAGTGTGAGTCCCCCCCGTTCTGGTTCGATATTGGGTCACTACAGTTCGAAGGACTCAAATGTCACGGTTCTCAATCTTGAACCAAAGAGTCCAAATCTGGCAAATTGTTTTGAAAACAGATT
This sequence comes from Camellia lanceoleosa, assembly GCA_025200525.1. NCBI lineage: Eukaryota > Viridiplantae > Streptophyta > Magnoliopsida > Ericales > Theaceae > Camellia > Camellia lanceoleosa. Next base: position 61,036,480 of record CM045762.1, read on the forward strand.
TTTTTGAAAGAAGTGCCAAACATGGAGTGCTTTGCCAGATACAGAGTCGCCACCTAAATATTTTATAATGGGAAATTTAGGAAACCCTGACTCGGTGCCAAAGGCCACGTGTCCGTCATCACCAAAGTTGCCTCGGCTCGGAAACTTGGGTACGATTGGGGAAGGTCACTTCGTGAGCACCCCCGCTAGCCCGGTCAAAGACCGGCCTCTACTAACCATGATATCTTATTTTGAAAACATTGTATGTTCTTATTTCGGTTATTAGCCTAGGTTACTATGTGATGCACACAGCATACAAATATAGACTGAATCGCCTGAATTGGAACAAAACACTTCATGTTTGTTTTTTAAAATGGTTTGATGGTGCTACCCGCAGGTAGGCTAAGACGTGGATTTGCCACCCTCGGGTGGGCTTAAAACAAACATTTGATGAATTGTTCCAATCCAAGTAACCCAACCTCCACCCACAAGCATTCAAGGCAGTTATATCACATAAGCACATAGCCTCATGGTAAGTATGCTATTCATGGCAGTCACTCACACGCATGCAAGGATGCTAAAGCATAAAACTCACTGAGTACTCCAAGCCAAAATAGAAGCTCGTTAGAAATCCATGCATGGTTTCTAAGTATCTGAAAAATGCCTAATGCAACACATGCAAAATGCAAACTATAGCAGGCTCGGCTATTCTAAACATGGCATATGAGATGCATGACTATCAAGTACTCAACTTGGAATTGAAATACAAATGCGGTTTGTATGATGCGCCGAGCTGCATGCAAAAGCAGATGAATGATGCAAACATGTCATTACATCAGTGCTAATTGAAATATGCCCTATATCTAACCATCGAAGTGGGTAAATAAAAGGGAAGAAAGACGTGGGGTTGGAAGACATACATCACACTCACCCACACTTATTACAATTTTGCCCTCGCATGAGGGTCCAATAAATATCTGATCCCAAAATGAAAGAATAATACAGTCCAAAATATACAGTCCGAATAATATACAAATCCCTAATTAATTAACAAATTAACTAAGAAAAATAAAAATTGGCATGCAAGCCAGGGACTGCCTTGATTCTGATGAATGCTGTATACTAGGGCTGCCTTCGCGCGGAAATCCACTGGGATGCCCCGATTAGCCTCTGTTTACACCTTTTCTTGAAATGCGTACCAAGTCCCGAAAATTTGCTGATTCTTGATTTTGCTGCAATAGAGAGCAGGAAAAGGGCATAGCAATGTATTTCATAAATATATGCATGCCTCGATCCTCGTGCCACCAATCATGCATATCGATGCACGATGGCCGAGGAGCCGAATTGCACAACTCAATATAGGATGAATGCATATGAATACTATAACAAAACCTAACTCCATCATGGATAATCCGGAGTGTCGGTGACTCGAGAATTGAGACATGTTCCGTCACTCGGAGTACGAAACGCGCCTCGTTTCCTGTGCCCGGGGTAACTCCTATCCCGAACACGATGCGATATGCATGACATGCATGAAATGCAACTAATATACAATCTTAACATACACAATGTTATGGAATGGCATACATGCTACACGAGGTAATACACAACCGGGCACACACAATGCTATGGGTGAAATGGCATACGCAATGCAATAATGGGCTTACACCAACATGAGAGAGCCTCAGCCACACTCACACAGGAGGCCATCAGATGAAAACAAGATACCTCGAAGTGCGTGCCCGCGGGCACTGAAATGCCACTCTAATGAGACATGGCAAAGACATGGAATATGATATGCAAACATGCAAAAATCAGTGCCAAAATGAGGGGCAAAACCACCTCGAAATGAGGCGAAATAATACCCGATGCATGAAATGATCCCGAAATGCGAAGATAAGTGCACGAAATGGCTTACAGCTATACAATACATGCATAATTGATACATGACATGAAAAAGCAGAAGCAAGGCAGCCCCAAAACTCACATTTTTACAGTACAAAACATGGACAAACAGCGATTACAAGTAGGGTTAAAATGGCATACAAAAATGGCTCCGCAAGAGAGGTCATGAAGCAAGTGGTAGATGAAAAGCCCAAATGGAAAAATAACCTTATACAACACTGAAGAGGGACTAAAAATATGAACATTTACAGTAGATGACAAGCCTCAAATCAGTATGAAAACATGCTCAAAATGCAATGCAAGAAATAGGCCAACGAGAGGCTATAACATGAGGTATACAAAGAATTCACCAAACAGCCAAAGACCCTTAATTAGATATTCCAAGAAGGTCAAAATATGGCCATTTTTAGTTCTGATGATGGCCTAAAAACAGAAGCAAGACAGGCCAACAAAGCATGCAAAAATGGGGGCCAAAGAGGGGTATAATGGTAAGTGCCACATGGAGGCCTCCAAAAGTGTTGAGCCCTTATAAAATGTTGTAGAGGGGCTCAAAATAAGTCAACTCACAGTTTATATCATGCTCAAAAACAGATCACACATAGGCTAGAAATATCATGCAAGATTATGGTATTTAAGAGGGTATTGAAGCAAGTACCAAATGGGGGGCTCAAACAAGGTTGAGCCCTTAAACAAACATGAATAATGGCTCAAAAAAATGACCCTTTCAGTTAGATTCAGAGCCTAAAGCAGTAAGCAAATAGGCTAGAAGAATGGTGCAAAAAAGTGCTACAAAAGAGGGAGATTGACACTTACCCTTGAAGACCACTTCTTTGCTACCTCTTGGACCAAGGAATGTTGCTTCTAAGCCTCTGAAAAATCCCTCCTTGCTGCTGGAATGGAGTAGTGATAGTGGTGCTTGGTGGTAGTGAAGAAATGGAGTTGGAACTTGAGAAAATGAGAGAGATAGAGAGGGATGTGTGTCTCTATGCTTGAGAGCAATTTTTTCAACCCTTGAGGGAGATCTAGAGCTGCTGTTATGTATGCAAGAATGGTGGGGCAATGGAGGGAAAATGTCTAGGAAAAAGGGATTAAGTTTCCCTCTTCTACAAAAATCCCCCGAAATCAGATATTTTGGGGGAAAAAGCTATACAGCTGTAAAGCACACATCCCAAGGAACATGGCCGGCCACCCCCTATGTCCGGCCGGCCAAGGGTCAAAAGGCTCAAGAAGATTTTCTGGCCGGCCACCAGAGAAAGGTGTCCTCCCAGGTCTCCTCATCACAACCTTGTGGTTCAAAATTGGCAACTCTAAAACATGAGAGAGAATAGGCCACTTTTAGGAGGGGTTCAAAATGTTCAATTTGAATTACTGGCCGGCCATAGAATTTTAGGGTCCTCCCATGTGTGTATAACACAAATATGTGGTTTGGGGTTGAAGAAAATGGCCCTAGGGTGGTCAACATTGGCTCGGAAGTGAGAAAAACGGGCGTCGGAGGGCGCCGGAGGAATATAACTGGTTGCTGAGACAATTGCTAGCCTCCCACCCTTCAGTGACCTTCCTGGTGATAAAACAGAGGTACCTGCCAAAAATGAACGAAAACCGATGCAAAACGAATGCTCGGGGGCCAAAACACGCACTTCGGGGTCCCGAAAATAGGCTGTTAAGCACCGAAAGTGGCATTCGGCCACAAAGTAGGTCTCTCAGACCTCAGTGTCCCTCAAAAGGGAGTAAATAAGATGTATGCAAAAAACCGGAGGAATCGGAGATGGTTAGACCGTCCCGAACCGAGGCACACGGCCTGACGGCTCCGAAAACCGGGAACCGGGCTCCGAAATGGGCAAAATGGCCTACGGCCACGAAATGTAGCCCACGGCCACTGAGAGATGGTCTACAGGACCTCTCCCTCCCTTCAGGAAAAGAAACAGAGAAAACCCAGTCTGGTTCGCAAACCGAGACAAGGTACAGAAGAGGGTTCGGAAGTCCGGAGGTAGGGCTCACGGCCGTGACTCTGAAACTTCTGAACGAGCACAATATACAACATCACCGAGCGCTCAATCGGTGACGTCTGAGTCTTAAGGTCGGTCAAAAATGGGGTGTCTACACCTTCATATCCATCCTTTTTATACGGTAAGCAACATGCCAAAGGTCTTACCATCCCTAACCCGCTTCCCATTTGTTCACCTTAATCTTTCCCTACGTCTATACATCAAGGTCCCATTTGTTTTTAGAGTGGAAGGGATTCATAGCGAGGGGAGTGTTAGTGAGGGAATCCATAGTGAAGGGATTAAGTAAAATTGTGTTTGTTTTTTATGATAGTTGTCAGTGTAAGAATTATTAAATTATTTTTATATAAAATAATAAAAAAATACAAAAAATTAAACATTAATGTTCAAAAAAAAAATGCCCAATATATAAAAAATAAAAAAAATTTAAGTCCTCTTACTATTTTTCTAATACCACCTCCACTCCTCCATCCCAATTCTCTTTCCAACCTCTATCTTAATCCTTTCCTCCATCATAATTCATTCCCCAACTCTACAAACAAACACAACACTAAATGGATCCCACTTCCATCCTAATCTCATCCCACCCTCTACCCCCAAAACAAACGGGACCCAACAACAATATTCTAGCAGGACTCTCTGCTTGAGCTCCCTCAAAAAACAATTGCCCAAATGTTTCAAATTTCAAAACCATCCCAACTAAAATTGCTAAAAGTTATGTTAGGAAATTCAAATAATTTATTGAGGCTATGTTTGGTGTGAGTTTTTAATTAATTTTCTATCATCATATTTGAATGCTATGTTTGGTTTTAGTTTTCAAAAATTAATTCCAATGCCACATTTAAATATACATTCCAATGCATGTTTTTTTTTGAATTTTGAATTTGTGAATTGAGTCGTTCGTTCGAACATCCCACCGGATGTTTGGTCGGTTGACCAGAACAATTTTTTTTTTTTTTTTGCAATTACAACCTATTATTTGAAAACAAAAAATGTATATTTGTTTTTGATATTTTTTAAATATAAAAATTATTATTTTTAGATCGTTGTAAAACAAAACAATTTTAAAAAAAAAATCGAACCAAACACACAATCAAGAGTAATTTTAAAACATTAGTTGAATATATATTTTTTAATATTTTAAATAAAAAAATATTTTCAAAATTTTTAAAATATTTTTTTTAAAAATTAAATAATTAATTTTTTGAAAATTTTAAAAAGAATTTGATTATGAGTTTTGAATATAATTTTTAATAGAGTTTTGAGTTGTATGTTTGGTTATAAGTTATAAAATTTTCAATTAAGTTTTAAAAACTCATAACCAAATAACTTTTTTCATTTCAAAACTATTTTGAAAACTCTTTTTTAAAATTCATAACCAAACAAATTTTATTTTTCAAATCATAATTCAAAAATTCAAAAATTCAAAATATAATTCCATACTCAAATTATAATTCTAAAACTCAACAAAACGCTACCCATATTTTATTACTAAACCTTTCACAATAGTGTAAAATCTACACACATACGAGTTTATGCGAGTCACACATTGGCGCTGTTTGGGAAGAAATTTTTTTGATTTTTTTTAAAAATTTTTTCTACTAAAAGACAAATTGGTTAAAAAAAAAAAATTCAAACAAGATATCACATCAAATCCCATAATTATTTTATTTTTTCTCTCACAAATATCACATCCAATCATAAAAAAATCCAACTATATTTCCAAACATATTTTTTTTTCTCTAATAATATCTTACAATTAAAAAAATCTTTAAAAAATCCACTTCCGAAATATCCACACTATATGAGAGATTTCGTTTGGAAAAAGCTAAAATAGTCTAGCTTTTTGGCTATGTTAATCTCGTTTGGTTTTTATTTTTGAATTTTTTGAAAGAAAAAATATAATAATTATGATTTAAATATAACATCTTATCTTATTAACTTATGTAACTAATTTTATTTTTAGCATATTTTTTTAAAGAAAATGCCTCGTAGCTCGACTGCTACGAGGCTCGAAATGGCTCGAGAAAGAGAAAGAGGGAGAGAAGAGAGGAAACAGAGGAGAAAGAGAAGGGAGGGAGAGGAAGAAGGGAGGGAGGAGCTCGCCGCCGATCGTCCGTCGCAGCAGACCGTCGCCGATCGTCGCAGGGAGGGAGGAGCTTCAGACCGTCGATCGTCGTGGCCTCGCTTCCGGCCGTCCTCGCCCAGCTCCAGATCGTCACCGCCGTCCTCCCTCCGCCTCCGCCGCCTCCTCCTCCCCTGTTATTAGGGCCCCCTCCCCTCCCCCTCCCCCTCCCCCTTCCCCTTCCCCATCTTCTTCGTTCTGCAACACAGACGAAAAAAAAAAAAAAAAAAACAAAACTCAACACCAAAATGACGTCATTTTAGTGTCGAGTCGCCATTCGAACTAGCTATCACCGTTTTTTTAATCAGAAAGCTAAAACCATTTTTCAATTGCTAGTATAGATAACACTTGGGACATCACTTTTTTCTAATCATTGAGAAACAACAATGTCCACCAAAGAAGGCATCATGATGAAACAGAGCATACCCAACAAGAAGAAGAAAAACTCCACCCCAAAAGAACTTCCCTCCCAAATCATACTCGAAATCCTCTCAAGACTCCCCATCAAAACCCTCTTCCTTTGCCAACTCGTTTCCAAACACTGGCTTTCTCTCATCTCAGACCCTCACTTCGTCAATCTCCACCTCTCAAGATCACCAGTCAGCCTCTTGCTCAAACCCTTCTACCGCAACCGCGGATCGAACCAACTCCACTTGGTTGACCTCCAAACCCTCCATAAAATCCGTCCCCGCGAAGCCCAATTGAAATTCAACCCCAAAATTAACTTCCCACTTCTTGGACGCCAAATAGTTAACTCCTGTCATGGTTTGCTTTGCTTGTGTAATGATAATTCTGAAATTTTCGTATGCAATCCAATTCTGGGTGACTACATTACCTTACCATCTCCAATATATGATCGAATTTACTATGATCGTACCATCAATGCTTTCGGTTTTAGTCCCAAGACTAACAAATACAAGGTGATACAGTTTGTTCTTCAACGGGTTGTCGAGTCTTTTGATCCCATTACTGAGTTTTGTACTTATCGTGATGAGGTAAAGGCTAAGATTTACACAATCGGTGAAGGGTTGTGGAGAAACATAGAGAGTGTTCCTTACTATTTGACAAATCGCTCATTCAATTCTTTCGTGAATGGAGCTGTTCATTGGCTTAACTGTGCAGGTGACAGTCCCGACTTCATTTGTTGTTTTGATTTTGGCAGCGAGCAATTTCGGGCTGTCCCTGAACCTCCTGAGTTTGGTCTGCATAAGGAGTTTCCTGATCATATTCGCCTGGGTGTGCTACGAGATTGTCTCTCCATTTGTGATTTTTCTAGTCCTCTTCGTATTGATATATGGTTAATGAAAGATTATGGGATCAAGGAGTCTTGGAGCAAAGAGTTGGTAATTGAAAGTGGAATTGGTAAGAGCGGGAATTGGGGCTCTTATGAGCCAATTATGATGCTAAAGAGTGGGGAAATCTTGATGCTTGTTAACAAGGATGTTCTCATGTTGTATAATCCTAAGTTGGGTAGTTTTAAGAAGCTAAATATTTATGGGATCAAATCAGAATTTTATGGGATTGCTCATATTCCGAGCTTTGTTTCCCTCGCGGATGTTGCCAAAGGTGAAAGCTTGATGGTACATTTCTCTCTCTTTTTTTGTTTTGTTTTGTGAAGGTAAATTTTTGAAATCAAATTTGTTTCTATTACCTAAAATGAAAGCTCTTGTATATGTTATAATTGGAGAATGTTTGTGTTCTTTTTTAAATTTGTTTGTTATATATTTTTGTTGTCTAGTATTTTAACTTTGTTGAAATTTTTGTGTTGAACAAAATTGGCTAATGTGTTTTCTAAGATTCTGTATTACTTCCTCATGCTCAAAAGATATGCAGCTTTTAATTCTGCTTAAAAATGTTGGAGATATGACACAATTTCTTGAGGCCTAATGCTTTTATGTTATTTGTTGATGAATATGTTTTTGAAGAATTTGTGACAAATTGTTAGGATGGTGTCTTAAAGTTAGAGCCTAAGAGGCCTTTCTGCAAGCAATAGAGAACACAAGCCTAATGTTTGAGGAAAGGCCAAATTAGATTCTTGCTTCTTGTTTTGTTACCTTCAAAGGAATCCAATGGTAATGCCCCCCAACCCAATTATTTTTTTGTGGTTCTAAACCCATATATATATATATGTATATAATAGTGTTTTTTTGGGGTTTTTTTGAGAACTCATTCATGTAAAAAGGAATGAAGCTTGGAAGAGCTTGGAGCCACGCTTTACCATCACGTTCTTCACCATAGTGAAATATTCTTGATTGTCTTTGCTCATAGGTGTAGGTTTTTGACAGAACCATGCAAAGTCTCTTTGCTTTGTTTGTGTATGCATTTTTTCAACATTTCTCTAGATTCATGGCTTATCCCTGTTTTGCATTGCAACAGAACTGTTTTTATTTATTTATTCGTAAATTTTTGTACCCAAAGTTTATCCCTGGTTTTGATGTTTCTTTTTCTTTTTTTTTTTGTTTGTGTGGGTTTGTGTGTGTGTGTGTTTGTCCCTTTTTCTTATACCCACAAAATACCATGGCATACTAAACAACTATTTTGTATGCTATGCTTATTGTTCCACCATTTGAAGATGAAGAAACAGAACAAACCTCAATTTTGGATAAATGTTTATTGAACAAGGTCTTGTAACTCTTGTTGCAGTAAAAACCATTGTATGGGTGCAGAGTAGTTTGACATTTTGCATGCAAATTGTGGAAGCTAATCTGATTCAATGAAGTGGTGGATTGATCTTGACGTGATACTTTTAGAAGCGATGGAGAACCAGTCACAGATTTGTAAAATGATTATTCATATTGCTGGGGATTAATAGGGAACTATGACTAAGTGTAAAGCATAGTAGTGGCCCTGATCATTGTTTTGTATGATGAACATTACATATGTTGCAATTGCACTTCCCTTTTCATAAACACTTGATTGTGAAACCCGGGTGTGGTTGTAGCATATGGCTGATTCTCGAAAAAGTGATGGCATTTTAGGGAGAAAATAACATCTTGTCATTACTGTCTTCACAAAACAAATCAAAAGTATTCCTTTAGATATTCAAATTTCAAAGTATTAAACTTGTGCATTGGATTGCTTTATTATTATTATTATCTGTTAGGGTAAATTACACTAAACCCCCTTCAACTATATGACTCATTTTTTAGTGGTTCCCCTCATGTTTAAAACTCAACACTTCACCCCCTTCTCACCACTGCCCACATATTCTTTTCCCCGTCCAGCCACCTCTCCTTCCCCCACACCGGCCGCCTCTCCTGCCTTATCCAGTCCCTTTAGTCAATTACGACCACCAACCACACCTTTCTTTTCCCCCACCCTCATTTTCCCTTCATCACCCAATTCAACATCCTCCTCTTACCCTCAATGTCTCTTCGTCCTTCCCCTTTTTCTCTCGTTTTATTTTATTTTATTTTAATGTTAAGGTCATGTTTGGTTATGCAAAAATAAGTAGTAAGGGTATTTTTGTCCTAATAACTCAATTGGTCAGTCATGTGTCACTCACATGGCATGCTTCTGTCTAACAAATTGTTAACAGAAGGAGTTTAGTATCAAAAGATGAAACTATGAGGGGGTTAAGTGTTTAGTTTTAAACATTAGGGGGCAACTCAAAAATAGATCATAATTGAGGGGGTTTAATGTAATTTACATTTATTCTTCTTATTATTGTTATTATTTACTAGCAGGAGAGGAAAATTCAAAAGCAGAGGACAAGTGATGCCTCCAGGATGTCCCAATTGGAGGAACTGTATGATGCAGTGCGGAGACAGAGGAATGAGCTGACAATAAAGCATACAATCATAGTGGGGAATTCACAGGTCTCGGAAGAGGACTGTCTTGAGAAGTTGAAGATGCTCCCCGGGGTTACACAAGGAGATCCATTGTACTTGTTTGGCACAGAACTAATCAAGAATCCCTTCAAAAGAGAGGTGTTTGTGGAGCTGCCTAATGATGAGTTTCGGGTAGCTTGGATCAAGATGGAGAAGATAATGACTTGTGGCCAAACACTACCTCATCTCTTATGCACATTACCATGGTTATAACACTCCCCCTTCTGGTAGTGTTTGATTTTGTGGTGGTGGTTGTATAACTTGCATTATGGTGGTTGCATAACTTGTATTATGTGTTTTGTAGACAGTTCCTTTTATTTATTGTATTGTAAGTTTATGGATGTTTGGTTCTTCAAATTACTGTGGATGCTATTTGCTATATTGTGTGGTTTTTGTAATAGCTAAGAAGACTTTATGCACATTTTGTACTCTTAAACAAGTTCAAGTTCAAGTTCAACTATGATGCGTAAGTTGTTTACATTTACCATTGGCTAAAGATGAAAGACGACAAAAATATAGATGGTGCAATGCAAAGCAACTGCAGCAGATAATTATGTGAAAAATAGCACATACATGAAAAACATATACTATAAAAATAAACTAAAATCAGTGGTAAATACTTTGTAATTGATTGGATGTGCAATCAACTGTTTAATTTTTGAAGGCTTATATATACACTGGTAATTGTTTTGGTAAATTTCAAGAGTGCTTTAATGGATTGGTAGAGAGTGTTCAGTCTGTGATGGACTCAATCATCTATTGAAGGACGAAAATGGTGAATATACCAGCATTCTTACAAATTTGTGGATTTTATAATGTAGATTTTGTTAAAGTTGATTTGTAAGTTGTGATTATTATTGTCTTTATGGTGTGTTGATTGGTTAGATTAGATTAGATTAGATTAGATCTTGTGATTTTTTTTCCAATTATATTTTGTGTTTAAAATTTTGAGCCTATTTTTTTGTGTGAATAATTTATTTTACATTTGCTATTTAATCAACTAAATAATTTCAAAGCATATTCATATTATTAAGAAATCCAATTGTTTTCTAAAATAAATAATAAATAATAGCCTATCACACACACTTTTTTTTTATATTTGTTTTCTTTTTTTTATTTTATTTTTATCATTATGCCTTAAAAAATATGATTGATTAAAAATAGAGTTGAAGTTAAGCATATACAAACATTGGATTGGTCTTGTATAAGGCTATGGCTAGGTTTGGGAAGATGATTTGCGGCTATTTTAGTCACAAAAGATAAAATAAGTTATTTTAGTCACAATAAATAAAATATCACATCCAACTCATAATTATTACAATCTTCTCTCACAAAAAAAGTCAAAAAGCCAAAAAAAGCCTTTCCAAACCAAACTTTTTAGTCCAGGCTAAAATAGCTAAAAAAATCAAAAAGTCAACTCACTTCTCAAACGAAGCCACATGTTTGGCATGGGCTTTTTTTTTTTTTTTTTTTTTTTTGTGTGTGTGTGGCTATTTTAGCTATTTGGGAAGTTGTTATTTTAGTAAGTTATTTTAGTTTTTGCCTATTTTAATAAATTAAAATTTTTATGTTTGAGAAGATTGAATTTTTTTGTAGTTGGATGTGATGTTTATGAGAAAAAAAGTAAAATGATTATAAGTTTGATGTGACATTTTATCTTATTAATTATTTTAACCTATTTTATCTTTTTCAAAATTTTAGCCTAAATTAAGCTAAAATTTCACTTTCCAAACACCTCCAAAATAGACTAGAAAGTTAATAAGATAAAATATCATATTCAAATCATATTTATTTCATTTTTTTTCTCACAAAAGTCAAAAAAACTAAAAAATTCATCACAAACAAATTTTTTTAATCCTAAACTAAATAACAATAAAAATAAATAAATAAATAAATAAATAAATAAACAAAAAAATCAACTCACACGTCAAAGGAAAGCTTTCAAAAAATCTCTCCTGCCTATGCTTTGTCTGACTCAACTTCGGTGCTAAAATATCTTCGAAGATCAATCCTAAAACGGTATATTATAATTCAACCCATCTAACAAAATTATATATTAATAATAAACATTATAAAATTAAATCAGAAAGGCCATTTTCATTTCCAACCCCTACTCAAAATTTTATTTAAATTTAAGCTTCATTTGAAAATTAATTATTTTAATTAATTTTTTATTTTTTATAAAAAGATATATAAGAAAATAAAGAGAGTGATGTGATAATTAATAATAACTTTTTAATTTTTTTTATTAAAATCTTAAGTACCCAAACGAGTCCTTAGGTAAAACTTTAAATAAATCCTTTATTAGAACTCGTCTGACAAGAGCCAAGATTACAAAAATGTTAAAAGTCAACAAATTCTTAAAAAATCTTTCAAAGCATATTAATCCTTTCGATAAATTAAATTAATCTTCATTCAAATTTAGGGAAAATACCAACAATAAAAAAAAATTCCACAATATTTATACGGATAATCCTTTGTAGCTCGAAAGCTCTTTGCCCTGAATGGCTCGACTGCCCAAAACGACGTTGTTTTGGGCAGGTTTTTTTTTTTTTTTTTTTTCTTTTCCCTCTTTTATATCTGAAATAGGGGAGGGATGAAGAGAGAAAGAGAGAGAAGAGAGAAGAGAGAAGAAAGAGAGGGAGGGCGAACACACATAGAGAGAGAGAGAGTTAGTGATGGTGATAGTGATGGCGATAGGCGATGGTGCGAGACGTTGATAGGCAACGGTACGACGATGGGCGACGGTGTAGATCTGTGCTTGGTTTTTTTTTTTTTTATTTTGATTTTGAAAATCTATGTTTGATGATGTTGATGTTGTGTGTTGTTGTGGTAGATCTGTGTTTGTTTGTTTGTTTGTTTGTTTTTTTTTTTTTTTTTTTTGATTTTGATTTTGAAATATGTGTTTGATGATGATGATGTTGTGTGTTGTTGTGGTTATTGTTGATGATGATTTGAACAGTCTGATTGGTTTTGGTTGTTGATGATGATGTCTGATTGGGTGGGTTTGATTTTTGGTTGATGATGGATGATTCTCTCTCTCTGATCCTCTCATCGTCTTTTCTTTCTTTCTTCTTCTTCTTCTTCTTTCTTCTGCCAGTTATGAAAAAAAAAAAAAATTCAAAACGACATCATTTTGAATTCAGGCCAATTTCAAGCTCGGAAGTTTCGAGCTACGTAGCGGAATCGTATTTATACCTAGGTGAGAGGTGTAAATTTCAAAACCCTATCATTCTATTAACTGCTAATTTCATGCCTCCTTTGTATGTGCCTTGCCTGCACTTATATCAATGTATGACAACAGTTTGATCAAGTTCATGAATGTCTATTATATTATAATGTAAATTTGTGTAGACGAAAGCATGTAATATTAGGGGTGATCGTGGATCGATTTTTGATAATTTGATTTGCGATTTGAATAGGCCTGCATGTTGTAGCTCGCTTTTTGTGCTCCTTGGAGGGGTTTAGTCTCCTCAGATACAATAGCCCTACAGTTCAGACTCCCGCGATTCTGAATTTGGTTTCACGAGTGTAATGTGAAATAGATAAACACAAATTAGTCCAATTTCGACAAATCTTTTGGAAAATCGATTTTTAATCAAAAACGCCAAAAATAGACTACATTGCCAGATTTACAGAGTCGCCACCTAAATATTTTTAGAAAATTTAAGAAACTCGTGACTCGTGCCAAAGGCTACTTGTCCGTCATCACCAAAGTGTCTCGGCTTGAGAACTTAAATATGAGAGGGGAAGGTCATCAATTGAGCACCCCACTCACTCGATAAAAAATCGACCTCTACTAATCATGATATAATTTTTATTTACATTATATGCTCTTGTTCTGGTTATTATGCTATATTTACTATTTAATGCACACAAGTATAGACTATCTCGCCCAATTTGAAATGTTTTGATTTCATGTTTGTTTTGAAAAGTGTTTGAATATGTACCACTTGAAAAAGTGATCTCATATGTGCATTAATCAAATCATCCCAACTTAAACGAAAAAGCTTTCATCCACTGGCATTCAACACATGTATATCAATTAAGCACTTGGCCTCATAGTAAACATGTTTGATATGGCAACACAAACATATATGCAATATGCTAAATCAAGAAATGCTCACCTAGTACTCCGAGAAAAGCCAAAAGAAATAAAACAATTAGAAAAATGCATGCTCTAATATGCAAGTGACTAATGCAACACATGCAAAATGCGACTACTAGGCTCAGTGTAACGACCTAACCCTTCACATGTCATCGATATTGTCCGTTTTGGGCCACGCCCACACGGATTTGTTCTTCCCACTGGGTCACCTATCCCAAAACTACTTCAACCTAAGCACGTTTAACTGGGGAGTTTTGCTAGGGATTTCACCACTCGGGAAAAGGCCTCGATGCTATATAAGGGCCTAGGTTTTTATTTTTATAGCCCAGGAACTCCCACTCCATTCCCGATTTGGGACACTAGGACCTTACAATCCACCCCCCTTAGGGTTGCACGTCCACGTACAGTAGCTTGCCAGCTCACAAGCCTGTCCATATGCACCGAGAACACAGCTCGATACCATTTGTAACATCCCAACCCTTCATATTTTATCGATATTGTCTGCTTTGGGTCATGCCCGCACGAATTTGTTCTTCCCAGTGGGTCACCTATTCCAGAATTACTATAGCCTAAGCATGCTTAATTGGGGAGTTTTGCTAGGGATTTCACTACTCGAAAAAAGGCCTCAATGTTATATAACAGTCTAGGTTTTTACTTTTATAGCCCAGGAACTATCCCTTCATTCCCAATGTGAGACACCGGGACCTTACAATAATAAGGTTACTGAGATTTGAACTGGTGACTTGACACTCAGCACTATCAATCTTGCCACCCTAGCGTCTCTCGGTGCATATGGGCAAGCTTGTGAGCTGGAAAGCTACTGCACGGGGATGTGCAGCCTTAAGGAGGGTGGATTGTAAGGTCCCGGTGTCCAACATCGGGGAATGGAGGGACAGTTCCTAGGCTATAAAAGTAAAAACCTAGACCCTTATATAACATTGAGGCTTTTTTCCGGGTGGTGAAATCCCTAGCAGAACTCTCTAGTTAAGCGTGCTTAGGCTGGAGTAGTTTTGAGATGGGTGATCCACTACGAAGAACAAATCCATGCGGGCATGACCCAAAGAGGACAATATCGATGAAATATGAAGGGTTGGGGTGTTACACTTGGCTACTAGCATGGCATGTGAGTCAATTTAAGGCATGCGACAAGGCACGTATTTGAATAAGGAATTTGAAATTGACATTGATTAGTATGATGAGCCGAATGCTTATGCATGCAAGACGAATGGATGCAAGTTAAGAAAAATGCTAATTAAAACATGATGCTATACAACCATAGTAAGCAGATAAATAAAAATGAGAAAGAAATGGGGGTTGGAAGACACACAAATTATTACATATTTGCCCTCGCGCGGAAGGGTTTGAATGAATGTCCTAATAAGGCTAATTATTACAATACCAACTAATTATTACAAATTAGAATTAGGCTAACTAATTAATTATAACACGAAATTAATCAACTAGCTATTGGAAATCGAACGCTAATTAATTACAACACATTATGTATGAAATCTAATTTGTACGGGAACCGAGGAATCACACGTGCAACCAAGAATATCCTCCCAAAAATGCCTTTGTTCTGCTGCCTGATTTTGTTTTGCCCGCAGTTAGAAAATAATTTTGTTTTTGTTGTGGCTTTTGCTCTGTTTTGCAAGAAAAATGCCACTATTTGCTCAACAAAAGGTAGCTGACTGGCCAAGGAAAGTGGTTGGCCGGATGGTAGGGTGGCCAACCAGCCGGCCACTAATTTTTGATACTGCCTTGCTGTAACATAATGGAAACAGAGTAAAAACGTAGTGTTTCCAGGAGATGTTTATCCTCTCTACCTCTTCCTATCATGAAACAAATCAAGGGAGGGGTAGACTCGATTCGCAAACCATCAATGATTGCAAGGTTGTTGCATGATGATCTATGAATCGATGGGATAAAATCTCAATAAATGGAAATAAATGACCAACAAAACTTCCTCCTTATCGTGGAATTACCTCTCTAGGGAAGTGGTAGACATTGATTCTTGCCTCATTAACATCACTAAAAGTATGTAATGACACAAGACTCAATAGATTCTATTAACGTCCAATTGAACCCAAACCAATTTTATTCCTCTTGTTACCATTTTAACCCTTTTTAATTACATTTCCATTCTTTAGTCATTTTGTCCAAAGGTGAGAGTTATGTCCACTAAAATAAGAGAAGTGCCAAACAAGAAGTTGTTTTTGGCATGAGAAAGATGTAATGCCTTGGTAATGAACCTCCGAAGAGATTAAACCATTAAGCATGGAAGGGTCTCTTTTGTATGCTTTAAACAAAACTCGTTTGAAACGACTCTCAAACAAAGAAAACCAAGAAAGGAGTGAGGGTGCAGAGATGGTTATTGCAAGTGTGAACACATGTATGAAAGCTATGAAAATAAAAGCTATCAACTCAAATACGTTGGTGTCTAAGACCTAAACCACAAAACTTATGAGGACTACAACACTACAAGCATACTATGCAAAGCATAGATAAAATAAGCACACTAAAACAGTCCTAAAACTCACAAAAATAGTGCTGGAAATACTATGAAAAAGTTAAAAAAGTAAGCAAAAAAATAAAAGAGAATTGAAGCTAGTAAGCAAGCCTAAGGAGGGGTGGCTAACCCCTCCACCTTTTAGACCTCAAAACCACATATTTTAGCCTTGTAAAAATCTAAAAATCAGTGGCCAAAAGTTGAGAAAGAAGTGGGAAATACAAGGACAAAAGCTTAGAGAACAAGGTTCAAAAAAGGGTGGTTAACCCCTCCACCTTTGGTAGCTTTAAGTAACAAGTTTCAACCCATAAAAAAATGTCCAAAAAAAATAAAAAAAATAGCAAGAAAAGAGAAGGAAAAGTAGTGTAAAGAAGGTAAAAGTTATATCTCTTGAAAAGAGGTAACTCTTTGATTCATAAACCAACAAGTGATCACCCTCAATAATTGAAATTTTAGCTCAAGAACCTCAGCAGGAAGCTTTAAATTTTTGGTTTAGGAAGTGTTGGTGTACTGTATGTGTGTTGCAAGATATATATATATATATATAGAGAGAGAGAGAGAGAGAGAGAGCTTTTCAAGAATTTGAGTTTTGGTAATTTTTTTCAACCTAAAATCAAGATGGATGGTCATCTATATATAGAAAAATAGGTGACTCTGTCTAAAATATCTGTATAGAGACAGCTGGTGCAAGGCATGCACATGGGGGGAGGATAGTTGGCAGCAAAATATCTGCCTGTCGAGACACCTGGCCGACCGGCCTATGACTTGTACGACCGGCCACAAAAACTACTTTCAAGCCCAATTTCAAACAGGCATATCTCATTCATCCAGACTCGGTTTTAGTTTATTCTTAAGTCTAAATTGAAGTCTCGGAAGTCTACTTTCCAATGGTGGTGGCCTTACATCTAATTCTAAGTGCACAAAGAGATATGCCTAATTTAGTGAAGGCTGCTCATTTATTTCTTAACAGATTGATGCCCAACTTTTTCTTAAACTAGTTTTCCTCCAACCCCTCTTATTTCTTTTAACTTCAAACCTATAAATAAGATGTTTTTAAATATTTTTCAAAAGGTTCACCTCCCTTCCATTTGTTTCTACTTTGTCTTTACTAGGTTTACCGAAAAATGCAACATTTTAAATGAAATGCGAGCCTCAGAACATCTTAGAAACATTTGAAAAAATATTTTGAAAAAGTGGGTTTTAATGTCTAAAATAGTTTGGCCAAAATAGGGTGTAAGGTTGGGCTAAGAAGCTCAAAAATCGAAGCCTTTTGTTGAAGAATTTGAACAATTGTACTACGTAACTTCTCATCATCGAGTGTTCATCATGAGGCGCCCAAGTCTTATGGGCGGTGAAAAATGGGATGTCTACACATGTCTGTGATTTGGTAAAATTGAACCCGCAATCCCCTGCAATGCAATTGCGGTTTTTGTGGTAGGATTCACGGATGTGCGGACGGTTTACAGATTGAGCTTTTTCTTTTAAAAAATTATTTTTTGGCTTGTTTTTTCCTATTTTAAAAATATTTTTGATTATAGGAGATTCAACACTATACTCCATTAAAACTAGATTACAAAAAATTAGAATGAAAATTAAATAAAAACTAACATGGAAAAAAAAAATCACATAATTAGATTTGTAAAAAATTGAAAAAATTCCAATTGAACAATAAATATTTCAAACACGGCAGTGTGTGATATTATTATAACGTTATAACGTTAGAGCATACAGGCTTTGTGACGCCCTCAAAATAACAACATAAAACCCAACAATATAGACATGCATTAATATATAAAAGATCCACATTCTTTCATTAACAGAGTTTCATTACAAAAGTATTACATGTTAACAACAAAAGCAAATGCCCTAAGGGCTTACAGCTTTCCAAGTTAACACTTGGTTACAAAAAGGTAGAGTACTAACTCATTACACATTAAGCCCTTGGCTTGAATTTACATGTAATACATCAAAAGAAAGACAACAAAAGTTTGCCCCGCCCCTAGTCTCCCAAGCTATGTCCTTGGAGGTGGCATGCTGCCTGTACCTGAAAATGATGTTCCCATATAGGGTGAGCCACAGCCCAGTAGAAATATACTAAACCAATTATGAATTATGGCTAAAAGATTAGCAGTTGATAGATGGTCAACACTTTTACACTCTTTCTTAACACATTACAATTCCAAGACCTTCAAGTCTATGTTCATTTCATTTTCCATTTTCCTTAAATTCTCAACCTAAAATCCATGGCTCAGAACCTGGCCACACAACTCATATGAGACATTAACTCATACTAACCACTTTCAATCTCATCACAGATAAACATTTTAGTTATATCAGTACTTCCACAGATAAGCATACTAGCTATATCACACTCCCAAGACATGCATATGAGCTCTGCCAACACATTTCTAGATAAGCATATGAGCTCTATCTACGGAGTCCATCCCCTATCTTCTCCCAAACAACGTCCGGTTTAGAGGTCCATCCCCTATCTTCCTCTAAACCGTGGAGTACATCCCCTATCTTCTCCAACACAACACAATGCATATAAACAATAACTATACACATCACAGATCAATACATAAGGTTAATGTATTCTTTCAGCTGTCATACTCAATGACACATTCCAATGATTAGTTTTAGTTTGCCTAATCATCATGCACTGTCTACAACAATCAAGACTATCCTCCACCGATAGCCCAAAGCAGATATTTCTAAACAGAAATTAAATGCACAAAATGGATATTGAATCAACATTTCAATTCCTCATTTCTTATAACTAATTATCCCAATTAATTAATCAATGTAATTAGGACATTTTCCATAATTAACATTACAACCCTTAGGTTCTATTTTCATCAATGTTTCAACATTAATTTCCTTTCTCTATGCCCAACATGCATCTAGGTTTATTATAAACAAAACCCCAACTTTTATAAAATTACATAAAAGCCCCAAACTTTTCACAAAATTACCAAATCAACCCCAACATCTCAAAATACTAAAATTTAAAGACAAAAATCATAGAGAGGAGTAGGTTATCCCTACCTCAAAGTTAGAGCTCGAATGGAGAAGAGACCAAAATCAAAACGCTCCAAACACCAAACTTTTTGGATCAAAACGACGCCTCCGACGATCAACCCAACCTTTACAAAGGCCGAAGGGAAGAAGAACACTCTACCTAGATCAAACCCTAGAGAGAAGTTATGGTTTTAGAGTGAGAAGCTCTGAAAATGGCGTTTTGGGAAAGTAGGAGAGAGAAGGAAAAGTGAAAAGTGATTTAAAATGCCCAGCCACTCTCAGTTATACGACAGGTACGCTCGAGCGTAAAACACACCGCTCGAGCGTACAGACACACAAAACATGGTCCGCTCGAGCACAACAAGGTCCGCTCGAGCGCCAAGAAACAAAAAAAAGTTCGTCCGCTCGAGCGTGAAATCCAGCCCGCTCGAGCGTAAATCTCCCTCTCCCAGAACTCTCACCAAAAAGGTACTGTCCGCTCGAGCACCAACAATACCGCTCGAGCGCAACCCGCTCGAGCTCAGAAAACCCGCTCGAGCGTAGAAATCACACCTGCAGAAGTTTTGCAGAAGCACAAGATACTGGATGGGTGTATTCTACGCTCGAGCTCCCAAAACCCCGCTCGAGCGTAAAAGCAACAACAAGGTCCTCGCTCGAGCGTAAACCTCTCCGCTCGAGCGAACAAGCCAAAAACCTGGGCGACTAGACTTGGTTCCTAAGTTCAACCAACCTGTAACAAACCTGCCCAACACATCCCATAACTCAAATACAAGGTATAAAAGGATGTAAACAAGATAATAGTCACTACCAACATCAACGGACACATGTCCGGATCACTGTACAACAAGGGTAAACTCGGGATCGCTATAACCTTCCCCCCTTAAAGAATTTCGTCCCCGAAATTAAGAACAAGTTTTTTTGACAAGAAAGTTTTTCTTCAATTTAAACAATGTTATAACACAACATTCAACAATTCGACCCATTACCGGTCATCCGTTTCTTATCAAGAGCCATTTCACAATATATATATATTTCAATGTGCATCTATGACATGCACTTCCCTTTCATTTTCCAACCATTTTCAACATACATGGTTCACAATTCACATTAGAATCAATAATCAAGATATATCTCCAGTTCTATAATATAGCCAACGTATGTAATACTATAATCAACTCCCATATCAAGGTAAGTTCTTCAATACTACCATAACTCAAAACATATTCGATGTTTTACAACTTAAGACATATATAAAGCTTTCAAGTCCAACAATTACAAAATCTATTGTCAAGATTACACATCAATAAACAAGTCCGGATATTTCTCACGGACTTCCAATTCACGTTCCCAAGTGGCCTCCTCCACTCCGTGATGTTTCCACAAAACCTTAACCAAAGGAATGGTCTTGCCACGCAGGACTTGATCCCGCCTATCCAAGACTAGAACCGGTCTCTCCTCATACGAGGCATCCTCATCTACCTCTAAGTCTGCCCAATCCAACACGTGTGATGGATCCGGCTCATACTTCCGAAGCATACTCACATGAAACACGTCATGAACCCCGGATAACTGTGGCGGTAAGGCTAAACGATAGGCAACCTCGCCAATCCTATCAAGGATCTCGAAAGGACCAATAAATCGAGGGGATAGCTTCCCGCTCTTCCCAAATCTCATCAATCCCCGCCTAGGTGATATCTTCAGAAAGACATGATCACCCGTCTCAAACTCCAACGGTCTCCTCCTACGGTCAGCATAAGATTTCTAACGACTCTAGGCTGTAACAAGCCTCCTACGGATAAGCTCAACTTTCTCCGTCGTCTCCCTAACCAACTCCGGACCCAACAAAGGTGCGTCACCCACCTCGGCCCAACAAACTGGAGACCTACAAGGTCGGCCATACAAGGCCTCAAATGGTGCCATACCGATACTAGATTGAAAGCTGTTGTTGTAGGCAAACTCCACCAATGGTAAGTGCCTCTCCCACGTCCCACTAAAGTCAAGGACACAACCCCGAAGCATATCCTCAAGGATCTGAATAGTATGCTCGAACTGCCCGTCAGTCTGAGGATGATAAGCTGTACTAAAGGTCAATTTAGTGCCCAAAGCACTCTGCAAACTCTGCCACAACCAAGCAGTAAAACGAGGATCTCTATCTGAGACGATCGTCACTGGGACCCCGTGCAATCTCACGATGTCCCGAATATACAAGTCGGCAAGATGATTTACCGAATCTCTTACGCGCATAGGAATGAAGTGCGCCGACTTAGTCAACCGGTCTACAACCACCCAAATAGCATCACTACCCCGCTGAGTCCTCGGAAGACCTACAACGAAGTCCATAGTGACATGCTCCCACTTCCACTCGGCAATAGGCAAGGGTTGTAACAAACCCGCTGGCCTCTGATGCTCGGCCTTCACTTGCTGGCAAGTGAGGCACTTAGACACGAAAACTGCCACATCTCGCTTCATACCCCGCCACCAAAACTGGCGACCCAAATCCTGATACATCTTAGTACCTCCTGGATGCACCGCAAGGCGCGAATGATGAAACTCTCGGAGTACTTCCTCTCGGCAAGACTCCGACACAAACAATTGGTCTCGGTATCTCACGCTCAAGTCGGGATACATCGTCAAACCCTTCTCAACCTTCCCATTTGAGATCTTCTCTCTGAGGGATTCTACCTCAAGGTCACCTCTTTGGGCCTCTAACACTCGAGTCACAAGTGTAGGCTGCGCAACAACAGAAAACAAGGCCGCAGCCTCAACGGATTCGCCTAGAAGCAAATCAAACTCGCCAAGTGCCCCCAACATCTCCCACTCTCGGATGGCTACACAAGCTACATCACTAATGGATTTCCTACTAAGACCGTCGGCCACAACATTGGCCTTTCCTGGGTGATAATGTAACTCGAAGTCGTAATCCTCAATAAACTCCATCCATCTCCTCTGCCTCAAGTTCAAGTCTTTCTGTGAAAACAGATATTTCAGACTCTTATGATCCGAGAACACCTCGAATCTCTCACCATAAAGGTAGTGCCTCCAGATTTTCAAGGCAAAGATCACAACCGCTAACTCTAGGTCATGTGTAGGGTAATTCTTCTCGTGTATTTTCAACTGACGTGAGCCATAAGCTACCACTTTCCCTTCTTGCATCAACACACAACCCAAACCCTCTCGTGAGGCATCACAATAGACTGCATAACCCAACCCTCTCTCCGGAATAATCAAAACAGGTGCAGTGGTCAATCTAACTTTCAACTCCTGAAACGACTTTTCACAAGTCTCACTCCATACAAATTTGACTCCTTTCCGAGTCAATCTAGTCAACGGTGAAGCTAACCTGGAAAAATCTTTCACAAACCGACGGTAATACCCAGCTAATCCCAGAAAACTGCGAATCTCAAACACACTCTTAGGCTGTGCCCAATCCTGCACTGCCTCAGTCTTGGATGTATCAACAGACACCCTTCCCCGGAAACCACATGGCCTAAGAACTTGACTTCCTTTAGCCAGAACTCGCACTTCCCAAACTTGGCATACAGCCTATGGGCTCTAAGCAACTCAAGCACCACTCTCAAGTGTTCCTCGTGCTCCTCCTCTGAAGGTGAATAGATAAGAATGTCGTCCACGAAGACGACTACAAAACGATCCAAGAATTCCCGGAAGATCCGGTTCATCAAGTCCATAAAGACTGCCGGTGCGTTGGTAAGCCCAAATGGCATCACCAGAAACTCATAATGGCCATACCGCGTACGGAATGCCGTCTTCGGAATATCCTCCTCCCTAACCCTCAACTGGTGGTAACCCGATCTCAAGTCTATCTTAGAGAAACAACGGGAACCCTTCAACTGGTCAAACAAATCATCTATACGGGGCATAGGGTACTTATTCTTAACCGTAGCCCGATTCAACTTCCGATAATCGATACACAATCTCAAGGCACCATCTTTCTTTTTAGCAAAGAGGTAGGCTCTCACGGTGAAACACTAGGGCGAACAAAGCCCTTATCTAGTAATTCTTGGAGCTGAACTTTCAACTCAACCAACTCTGCTGGAGCAAAACGGTAAGGTGCCATAGATATCGGCGCCGTGCCGGGCACTAGATCAATAGAGAACTCTATCTCTCGGTGAGGTGGCAAATCAACGAGATCCTCGAGAAAGACGTCCGAGTACTCACAAACTACCCTCGGCAACTCACTCTGGGTCTCATCACACTCACCACTCTCAAAGCTAGCAAGTAGACCACTAAGCTCACTCCGCCCCCGAGGACCATACCCCGGTGGCACAGCACTACCAACCCGGTCTCCCAAGAAATGGAAACACTCCCCGCTCACGGTACAACAAGTAACCCTCTGGCGGTAGCAATCAATCACAGCCCGGTATGACGATAACCAGTCCATACCTAGAATAACATCAAAGCCCTTCATGGGCATAACTACAAATGGAAACGGAAGCCTATGATCGTCGACCTCGATATTACAACCTCTACATCCGTGTTTCAAAATCAACTCACCCCCAATAGGTGACACAACGCAAATAGGAGATGCTAATAGTGCTAACTCCAACTCCAACACAGATGCAAATGCAGCAGATACAAAAGAATGAGATGCACCCGTATCAATCAATACTCTAGCAACCGAGTTGCAAAACAGAAAGGTACCTCTCACTACTGATGGAGCCGGCAGAATAAAGATACACGCATACCAGCAGGCCCCTGATCCACCTGCTCGCCTCTATGAGCATAAGACTGCTGCACTGACTGGGACGAAGAAGCCCCTGGATTGGCCCTCGAGGCCTGCACAGACTGAGCTGGCTGAAAACCCTGCGTCTGTCTAGAACCAGACGCTCCTGAAGTGGCACTCAACTGTGGGCAGAACCTCTTCAGGTGCCCAGGCTGTCCACACTGATAACAAGACAAGGGCTGCCCCCTGCCCAAACTCTGACTCTGTGGTCTGGCTGAAGAAGATGCGACCTCCGCCTTCTCATGGCAAATCAAGCCTTGTGACCGGTGGCCACACTTGTAACAGTAAACTCTCCCGATTGCCTCCCGAGCTCAGACTCGTGATCTTGGAAAAGTCGACCTGGCCAAACCACCCTGAGACGGCTGAGGGTTATAACCCCTCTGTCTCCTGCCATCACTCTGGCCTTCTAGGCCCCTCTTGGAGCCTCTATGTTTCTCCTCATCCTCCTCTTGCATCATCAGCTCCATATGAGCTGCAGCATCTACCAAGTGCCTATACTCCCGAATGTAAGGCCCACCAACTCTCAACTTGAGGCCCCGCCTCAACTTCCACTCGAACTCATAGCAACGGCGCTCCTCTGTCGCCACAAGTTCAGGTGCAAACCTGGACAAGCTAGTAAATGTAGCCTCAAACTCGGCCACAGACAAACCCTCCTGTTTAAGCCGGCTAAACTGATCCCTCAGCTTCTCCCTGGCAACTGCAGATAAGAACCTCTCCTGGAAAGCATTTACAAACGCCTCCCAAGTACCGCCAACACGGACTTTCTCATACTTCCACCATTAACCCGCATCTCCTTTCAGCTGGAAGGATGCCAAGGTCACTTTCAGTGCCCCGTCCTCAATGCCAAGCATTTCGAACGTCTTAGTCATTTGTTCCAACCACTCATCTGCCTTAAGTGGTTTCTTTGGATCCCCGATAAACTCGTCCGGATTTGACCGGAAAAACTCCCTCTTCAAGAAGGAAGGCCCTGCCTCAGCTGCCTGATTCCCAGCTCTGAGAATACCCAAAGCTCCTGCTATCTCCCGGGCCAAGGCACTCATAGCTCGCCTTTCTCGGCCACATTGGCACAGCCAACCCCTCTTATCTTCTAGGAATCCCATCCGGTAAAGGCATTTCCTGCCTCCTAGGCCTGCCACGCCTACCACCTCTTCCTCGCCCACACATCCTAATAAAGGTAACACAGAACGTTAGCACATTTATAAACGTGCCGAAACTAAACACTCACGTCCTAATGCATGGACAACCGTAATTCACTCCACGTAAGCACATAAACACATAAGCACTTACGAATTTCATTTCCGGATAATGATAGTTCCGAGGCGTTACTAGAGTTCCGGTTAGAAACAACATTGATCAAGTGCTTTTCCAACAAGACTCCCAGAACCCAAGGATCCAATCAACATCCTAGAAATTAAATCCCATACCCAAATAATCACATAAGCATGTTATCAATTAAACACTTGGCATATGACACTATACTAAGTCTCAATCAAGCGAGACAAACCCATTGCGATCCTAATCGCTTCCCACGTACCCAAAGTATTCGAACCCGGTACGCTCTGATACCAAGTTGTGACGCCCTCAAAATAACAACATAAAACCCAACAATATAGACATGCATTAATATATAAAAGATCCACATTCTTTCATTAACAGAGTTTCATTACAAAAGTATTACATGTTAACAACAAAAGCAAATGCCCTAAGGGCTTACAGCTTTCCAAGTTAACACTTGGTTACAAAAAGGTAGAGTACTAACTCATTTACACATTAAGCCCTTGGCTTGAATTTACATGTAATACATCAAAAGAAAGACAACAAAAGTCTGCCCCGCCCCTAGTCTCCCAAGCTATGTCCTTGGAGGTGGCATGCTGCCTGTACCTGAAAATGATGTTTCCATATAGGGTGAGCCACAGCCCAGTAGAAATATACTAAACCAATTATGAATTATGGCTAAAAGATTAGCAGTTGATAGATGGTCAACACTTTTACACTCTTTCTTAACACATTACAATTCTAAGACCTTCAAGTCTATGTTCATTTCATTTTCCATTTTCCTTAAATTCTCAACCTAAAATCCATGGCTCAGAACCTGGCCACACAACTCATATGAGACATTAACTCATACTAACCACTTTCAATCTCATCACAGATAAACATTTTAGTTATATCAGTACTTCCACAAATAAGCATACTAGCTATATCACACTCCCAAGACATGCATATGAGCTCTGCCAACACATTTCTAGATAAGCATATGAGCTCTATCTACGGAGTCCATCCCCTATCTTCTCCCAAACAACGTTCGGTTTAGAGGTCCATCCCCTATCTTCCCCTAAACCGTGGAGTACATCCCCTATCTTCTCCAACACAACACAATGCATATAAACAATAACTATACACATCACAGATCAATACATAAGGTTAATGTATTCTTTCAGCTGTCATACTCAATGACACATTCCAATGATTAGTTTTAGTTTGCCTAATCATCATGCACTGTCTACAACAATCAAGACTATCCTCCACCGATAGCCCAAAGCAGATATTTCTAAACAGAAATTAAATGCACAAAATGGATATTGAATCAACATTTCAATTCCTCATTTCTTATAACTAATTATCCCAATTAATTAATCAATGTAATTAGGACATTTTCCATAATTAACATTACAACCCTTAGGTTCTATTTTCATCAATGTTTCAACATTAATTTCCTTTCTATATGCCCAACATGCATCTAGGTTTATTATAAACAAAACCCAAACTTTTATAAAATTACATAAAAGCCCCAAACTTTTCACAAAATTACCAAATCAACCCCAACATCTCAAAATACTAAAATTTAAAGACAAAAATCATAGAGAGGAGTAGGTTATCCCTACCTCAAAGTTAGAGCTCGAATGGAGAAGAGACCAAAATCAAAACGCTCCAAACACCAAACTTTTTGGATCAAAACGACGCCTCCGACGATCAACCCAACCTTTACAAAGGCCGAAGGAAAGAAGAACACTCTACCTAGATCAAACCCTAGAGAGAAGTTATGGTTTTAGAGTGAGAAGCTCTGAAAATGGCGTTTTGGAAAAGTAGGAGAGAGAAGGAAAAGTGAAAAGTGATTTAAAATACCCAACCACTCTCAGTTATACGACAGGTACGCTCGAGCGTAAAACACACCGCTCGAGCGTACAGACACACAAAACATGGTCCGCTCGAGCTCAACAAGGTCCGCTCGAGCGCCAAGAAACAAAAAAAAGTTCGTCCGCTCGAGCGTAAATCTCCCTCTCCCAGAACTCTCACCAAAAAGTCTTGCCTCGGCGCGCCAACAATACCGCTGAAGCAACCCGCTCGAGCTCAGAAAACCCGCTCGAGCGTAGAAATCACACCTGCAGAAGTTTTGCAGAAGCACAAGATACTGGATGGGTGTATTCTACGCTCGAGCTCCCAAAACCCCGCTCGAGCGTAAAAGCAACAACAAGGTCCCCGCTCGAGCGTAAACCTCTCCGCTCGAGCGGACAAGCCAAAAACCTGGGCGACTAGACTTGGTTCCTAAGTTCAACCAACCTGTAACAAACCTGCCCAACACATCCCATAACTCAAATACAAGGTATAAAAGGATGTAAACAAGATAATAGTCACTACCAACATCAACGGACACATGTCCGGATCACTGTACAACAAGGGTAAACCCGGGATCGCTATAGGCTTGATAATCACACACTTACAAAGCTTACAAGAAAATCTGATGGTCTAGATTTTAAAAAAAATTAAAAAATTGTATATAGATGCGGTCGGGTGAGTGCAGATGCGGATAAAACTCGCGATCCACCTGCAACCCGCAAAATAAGAAAACTCTAAACCGCATTCGACCTTAATAATTTTGTGAAACCGCCCAAATAGACTTGGACAATTCAAATTAGATAATTTTTACGAATCGAATAACCCTATACCCAACCTTATGTAACATTGTTTATTTCCCTAAATTACCTTTACATGTCTACATATCTCAATTCCTTGCTAATTGCTTCTCACCTTTCTGTTTGTGGCATGGATGACGGGACAATGGATGACAGGACAATGATGGGACTCACTCCGAATTATATCTCAATTGGCTTCTTTTGTAGAGTTGATTATTTTAGTAGGTTATTTTAATTTTTAGTTATTTTAATAGATTAAAATATTTGTGTTTGAGAAGAGAGTTGAATGTTTTTATACTCCCTGTGTTCCAAAATAATGGTTCCTTTTTGGGAATCTAACTTTTTTTGGTAGTACAATTATTGCACTTTAAAAAAATTGATTTTCCAAAATTATCCTTTTGATAGTACAATTTTTGGGAATATCAATGTCATAATTGTACTTTTTATATTGTTTATTAATTTAAAAGAAGGACAAAATATGAAATTTATATTATTTTTGTATTTGATTTTTGAAGAGGAACTAATATTTTGAGACAATGAAAAATGGAATAAAGGACTAATATTTTGGGATGGAGGGAGTAGTTAGATGTAATATTTATGAGAGAAAAAGTAAAATAATTATGAATTTAATGTGATATTTTGAGTTATTTTGGAAAGTAGGTTAAAGCTAGTGTTTTTTTTTTTTTTTTTTTTTTATCGTTTCTTGAAAAAAAGTGTAAAAAAGTAAAGAGATGATTTGAGCCAAATGAAAAAAGCCAAAAAGTGACTTTTAACTAGGACCCCAAAAGAGGCCTTTGTCTTATTGGCTATTAGCCTATTTTATCTTTTTGTGAATTTTAACATATTATTTGAATTGTACTTTTTAAAGTCAGTTGATTGGTATATACTCGTAGAAAATAGAGCTAATCAGACATCAATAATCTTTTGATCAAAATATATTTATATTTAAAAAAATGAATGATATGTGCAATTTTGAGTGTTAATCTGAGTACAAATATGATCTTATTAAAAAACTATCAATGTCTAATCAACTTAATTTTTTGCATGTATATATATTACTCAACGAATTTTGAAAGGTAAACGTCTAAAAATAATCAAGATAGAATGTGAAGTGGAACCCACCAAAAGAACAACAGTGAATTTTGTATAGTAACAGGGGCAACAGCATGAGGCAATAGGATTGAGCCAGGAATCCGTATAATTCGCAAATTGAACCGGTCTAGTCCAATTCGGTAAGTTTGGTTTGAGTTTTTGAATCCGTAATTCGGTTATGGATTGGAAACTTAAGGAACCATAGTCAACGAATTGGTTCCGATTTTTTATTCACGATTCCGGATTAGAACCGATCCAGACCATTTGTCATGTATTCTATATTTTGTGATTTAAAATAATTATTTTGGGATATAAGTTTCATGATTTCAATATCTCTTGTGAAGTCATGTTTCTTTAGTTTTTGATTGGTAAGGTGAAGTGAAAATATTTGCTCATTTTGCTATGCTTTAGCTAATTTTCTGTTTGTTTGTTCAATGCATTACTATTGTGTTCCAATCTTTTGGAAGGAAAGTCTGTAATTCAGAATAGTTTTAACAAATCTTTTAGGAATGAAACGCTGGCATTATTGTCTGGATTTATAAAATGCTGAGAGTATTTCCGACATTGCGTTTGTCAGGATTTGCCAAAATTGTCGAAAAAAATGCCAGGAAGACTTTTTCCAATGTGTTTTAGACTTTTACTAGGATTTAAAAAACGACAGGATATAGTGACATGTTGAGATTATGTGAAACTATGGTTCAAAATCAATCCGAACCATGTTTAAATGGTTTGATTCGGATTAATTCCATGATTTAATCCATCCATCCACACCAACAAGCTTTAAAATATTTGTTTTTTACCTTAGAAGTTTTGGATAATAACAAATTGACCTCAATAAAAAAAATAACAATAAAAATACACTAATTAAAAGTCAAAATTTGTACATTCCGATTGGAGGTGATCTGAGAAGAAATAATGAAAAAAGTGGACTCTTTTTTCAGGTTTGATTTATAAGTTAGGTGAAAAATGATGAGAAATTATAAGAAGAAAAAAAAAATTCTCTTATCAAGCCTATTTCATTTTTTACTAAAGTGATGAGATTTAGTGAGAAACAAATTAATTGCTTATAAAATATTAGAAAATTATGATTTAAATTGACAAAATTAAAGATTCAAAGTGTTCATTTTGTTATAAAAGTTAAATTCTAATTTTTTTATTATAATTTTCTCAAGTTTAAATGTTAGTAATTAATTTAATTTTTTTTTTCTCATAAAATTTATGAAACTTAGCAATCATTACCAAATTGAATGACCTCATTCTTATAAATTTCTAGAATCGCCATGGTACAGTAAGAAAAATTAGAGACATAGGTAATATTGACACACATTACATGTGCCAAACCCTAGTAAATATAAAAGAGAAAATTGATGAAAAATCTATACTAACAATTGTCTAAAGCATTAGGTGGGATATTTTTTTGTTGATGAGAGGTCCATACTTTATAAAAAAATTTGGTGAGAAGTCCTGGACAATATTTTATTTCTAATTTTACCCCTTATCTTTTTTTATCTGTTTGAGTTTTCGTCGACTATATGTTCAAATTTATATCTATCTGTTAAATTTTTTTTTTTTTTGTGTTCAAATTATTTTCTATTTGTTTAAATTTTGTGTCTATCTGTTGAATTTTTTTTATCTATCTGTTGAAATTTTTTGTCTATCAGTTGAATTTTTTTAACCTATCTATTAAATTTTTATAATTTATTTTTTCTATTTGTTCAAATTTACACTATTTTCAAACTTTCTCTCACCACCTATCTTTCTTTCTCTATCTGTTTCTCTCTTTTCTCTTTTCTCTATGTTGAATTTTTTGAATCTATCTATTAAATTTATTAAGCTTATTTTTAATCTATCTGTTCAAATTTTGATCCTATTTGTTCAATTTTTTGATTGTTTCTATTTAAATTTTGATCATATATTTTTATCTTTGTAATTTTTTGACCTAACTATTCAATTTTTGTGTCAAACACAATATTATCTATTATATTTTAGATCAAAACAACATTTTCTGTCCAAAACACAATAGATAGACACACACACACACACACACACACACAAAACCAGAGAGATAATAAAAAACAACCATAATAATCAACAACAATAAAAAAAAAATTACAAAATAAAAACACAACATTAGACTTGGTTTCATGCACTATGTTCTATTTTATTTTTAATTTGATGGTTAAAAATCAGAAATTAAAAAGTCAATAATTAACTTATATAAGTTAGTTTTAACCAATAAGTATAAATTAATAAATTTTCAAATTAAAAAGTTAACAAACATTATGGTTTAGGTGCGATGGTACTACCTGCCGGAGGAGTCGATCGGCAGTCTTCGATAGTTTCACGGCTTGAAGGAGTTGTAACTCCTTGAAAACCCCATGGAAATCTTGGAGAGAGAGAGTTTTACACAGAAAGAGAGTAGAGAAAAAAAAAATTTTGTTTGAGGACACGATAGAGAGAGAGAGAGAGAGGAGGGGTCAATCAGCGGTCGCCGGATTTAGATATGAGATCTCATATCTGTGGCGGCGGCAATTATGGAGGAGGTTGAGGCTAGGGTCTTGGTGAGAGAGAGAGAGGATGAGGAAGCTGATGAAGTGTTTGCCAGAGTCGGAAAGAGGGGATGAACGCTTGGACTTTTGGACACTGAAAATTTAATTTTGGACTTTTGATCCAAGTGCCCAATATAAAAACATGGAGTTTCTTGCCAAATCTCCAATTTTTATATATATTTTGTGTTTGTAAATCACTCAAGTCTTACCAACAAGATTTTTTTTACATATGTTAAACAATTTTTTAAAAAATTATGTCAATATTTTAAACTTTCCACTCAATTTTTTGTAGACGAATCTAGAAAGTAAAAGAAAATAATAAAAAAAAGTATTAATTTTTTTGTTGTCCTTTTTGGACTTGTTTTAATTCAATTTTTTTTTTTTAAAAAAAGCATTCAGCTCGTTTAGTCAAGTAAAACTTAAAAGCATAATCCATTTAGCTTAGTTTTAGAATCATGATTTGAGTGTGAAGTTGTATTTTGAAATGAGTTTTGAAAATAAAAAACTTGCTTGGTTATGAGTTTTGAAAAGAGTTTTGAATTGTATTTTGAGATTGTTTTGGGTATATATTTTTAAAAATATTTAAAAAATTTCTTAATTTTATTTCTTAGAGTAAATATTTTTTTATTGTAAATATTTATTTATTTATTTTAATGTGCGTTGTATTTACTACATTTGTGCGTTGTAATTTTTTTATAAAATATTTTAAATATTTTTTTAAATGTTCAAAAAAAAATAAATATTATTTTATAAATATATTTTTTAATATTATAATTTTTTAATAGTTTAAATTTTTTTACAATTTTTTTTTTATTTTTAAAATATATAATTTTTTTAAATTTTAAAAAACCGAATCGCCATATATATCTAAATCATAACAAATTATTTAGCCAATAATTAAAAAGTAACAAAATATTTTTTTGAAAAAAAGAAAATATATATTTTCCTTCAAAAATAAAAATAAAAAATATTTTATGGAAAAAATATTTTTTCAAAAAATAAAAAATAATTTTACAGAACAAAATAAAAAAATATTTTTTTGAATATATATATTTTTTAATTTAAAAAACAGAGTTTTGAAAAGATTTTAAGTTTGAAAAAAAGTTTTAAATTGAATGTTTAGTTATGAGTTTTGAAATTTTTTAATTAGAATTATGATTCCAAAATTAAACCATTTTTTTTTTCAACAATCACTTAGCGTGTGTTTGGGAAGCAAGGTTCAGGCTAAATTAGCCACATCACGACAAAAGAGGCTTATTTAGCCACTTCATGACAAAGGCGCTCCAATGGGTTGGAGAGGAACCCTTCTTCGGGTAAATTTACCAAAACACCCTCAGACATCCTCTGATTCATTTCGCCCAACGCCAAATCCAAACACACAACACAGCCAAAAACTAGGGCACAGACGAAGCGAAGGAGGCGATTAATGGCAACCAACGGCGACGACATCTGAGCCAGGCTTTTTAGAGGAGATCGGATCGGAGTAGGTAAACTCCTACCCTCTCACGATGGAAATGATTCAATTTCTTCTTCTATAGTGCTATTGGGGTCTAGAAAATTCAACTAGAAAAATACTCATAAAAACACATTATGAGCTCGTTTGAGATGTGAGTTGGTTTTTTTGATTTTTTTTTGCTTTTGACTATTTTAGCTTGGGTTAAAAATTCTCGTTTGGAATAGGTTTTTTGACTTTTTTGACTTTTGTGAGAGAAAAAATAAAATAATTATGGATTGAATGTGACATTTTATCCTATTTGGCTAAAATAGTCTATTTTGTCTTATATGATTATTTTAGCTCTAATGTTCTTCCCAAACAAGCTCTGTGTGCTCAAAATAAATGTTAAGTATATTGTGGTATTTAAAATTAAATGCATTAAGTGAAAATTAATTAAGTCACTTACCAATACTGCTGCTGCTATCACTACCATTACTGTTTCCATTGCCATCACCACCACTATCACTACCATCGCTACCGCCACTACCCTTTCACGACCACTTCATCACCATCATCATTGTTATTATAAGCATCACTATTATTTCACTAGCACAACCATAGTCGCCACTGTATTACCACCCCTCACAACGACAACCACTACAACCTTTCACTTCAAGAACTATTGTCACCATTGTCATAATCACCACTATCATTCTACTACTATAATAACTATTATCATTACACCACTGTCGCCACCATTATTTTATTTCTACTATATTATCTCTCCACTATCACCCACTACTACAAATACAGATAAAGATTACACTTTTTTGTGTGATGTATATTTTTTAATCACATCTTTTAAGTTTTATTAAAGTGTGGTCTTTGGAAGTGATTAAAAGGAGCCATTTTAATCACACTTTTTCAGTGTCATTAAAAAAGGATTTCATCACATCTTTTAAGTGTGATTAATAATATTTAGATCACATCTTTTAAGTGTGATTAATAACTAATAAAATTTGTGATAAAAAATAAAAAAAAAGAATTCAACATATTTGAAGAATAATCAATATTATTTTTGAATGCGCATTTAAAGAATGTAATACACACTATATACTATATTTTGAATCACAACCATATATTGAATGGAATAACGTCACATATTTCAAAAATGAAAGTTAAATGTTCAAAAGTATATACAAAAGAATTAATAAAAAGTTTTTAACTGTTATTATATATATTAAAAAAATGAAAAAAAAAACTTGAAAAAACTAAGTTCTTAAATTCTTTGACCATATTTTGCATTTCTCCAGGAAATTTCTGACCTGAAAAATAAAAACACAAATTAATTTATAAGCGGCTAGAAGCAAATGAATAAACTTACTATTTTTGTAGAGACTGTGCTTGTCTTACAAAAGACAAAATTAGACATTTTCTCATCACATTGACTCTTCATCCCCTGTATCAATAGAGCAAGAATAACGACATTGATTGTTACTAGTATAAAATGTTTGTATTACCATATATAAATATGACATACATAGAATCAATAATCCAAAATGAAAATTTTCAATATATGGCAGATATTTTAAAGTCATAAAACCAAATATATATAGAATCAACAAATCCAAAATTATAAACACCCCCCTCCCCCCCCCCCCTCATTTCTCACCAAATCACTCTAAACAGAGTGTTTCTAGCAAACAAAAACTCAACTTAACTCGACTCCATTGATTCATAATCCAACTAATTTGAAATTAAAAATAAACAAATAAAAGAAAAAAAGCGCATAATTGGTTCACTCTCCAATTATGAAATAACAAAAATTCTTGGATTTGGATTTATCAAATCCAAAATGAAATCTTGAAATGATTATATATTCCTTACCAGCCAAAGAAATTGTTTATTAGCAATTTAAAGAACGAATGGATTCAACCAATTTAATGTATATTTGGACCCAAAGTTCTAACTTCTAATCTTTTGTGCAGATCATGCATCCATAATTTTTAGAGTCTCGATTTTAACTAACCAGAAATAGCTTCATTTGTATGCATAAATCAAGTAATAGATGGCTAACTAGGTATCCACATAGGATAGCTTCCATTTTCAACATACTCCCTGCTTTCTTGTTTGCATTACCAAATATAGTTGGCTAACCCCATCAAAAAGTAATTTAAGCTTCTTTCACTAGTGAGCAATTAAGACTTTTAGAGACTTAAGGCCCTATTTGATTAGTTTGAGTATTAGTGATGTGATTAACAATCTCACGGGATTAATAATCTCATGGGATAATCATGTGTAGGATTGGTAATACCTACCCTCCTTTGGTATTCAATACGCTGCAATTTTGTAGGATTAAGAGTCCTACGTATTAATAAGCCAAATGCCATTTGTGTGATCCAAACGCACGCAGGAATATAAATTTGATAAGATTGACAGTCTAATCATATGTTGTTGTCAAGCAATATGTTTGTATGTTGCAAATGCGCAGAAGGTACATACCCTAAACGAACATCGCCAGCAAGCATCCAATCTCCATCTCTGTCTTCATAGGTGAGCACAAACTTAGATGATCCGTCCAATAACTTTGAGGGAGGTCCTGTTGCTTCTGTCCTTATATTATGTGCTTCCATGCTTGGTCCTAATCATAAAGATATTGTCGTTCCATCATTCATGAGATGAATACACAAAGTCTGCATAAATACTAGCTAAACACCATAGTTTATCATGTCCAAAACTCAAAACCAAGACCCAAACAGTACTTCAAAATGATTAACATTCTACATCGACCACAAACTGAGTACCAATTCCAAAAAAATTTAAACTTGACTAGCTTCATCCTATTTAATACAAAGTCATAAATATAGTTTTAAACTTAGTCTTTGCCCATATGCAAATGCAAGAAAATCAAACGGTTTTCTGATCATTAGTGAACTGTAGAGAATTAACTACCCAACTACTAGAACTAGCAAAGGTAGTGGCATGCTAAGAGTCACATTTGGATTGGCTTGACCATGAAAATAGTAGAATCTATTAATCTATCCTCCTGCAAATTAATTCTGAATAAACAAGCTTTTGAAGCCATAAATTAAACATCCAATAGCTCATTAATCTTTCCATTACTTTATTGTTTATTTGTTTCTCATGGGCTTGTTGAGGGGAGGACTGGAGGTGATTTGGATTCAATGAACAAATGTATCGAGAAGAAAAAAAAAATTAAAAGAGAATATTCATGTCAAAATAGAAAGGAGAAGAACAACTCACGCCTCACACTGATAGTTGTGGTGGGTCTACACAACATATCCTCCAATGTTTGTGCTAAGGTTTCATAGTAGTTATGAGCATTCAAATCCACCTTCCTTTCAATTGGAATTCCATCCATATTCAACTTCACAAACAGTGAAGTCTTCAGCTCCCTTTTCTCCTTAACATTGTTCTTGTTCTCAAGGATGCCACTGTTAGTCATATCTACCACACCATTCTTGCTTTTAGTTTTCTCTAGTGTGGACTGAAATTCTTCGGTGGCGGGTAATTTTGTTTGGTTCACCATGTTGTTTATCCTATGAGCTCTTAAAGGAGGCCATCCTA
The DNA here is from genome assembly GCA_025200525.1 of Camellia lanceoleosa. Classification (NCBI taxonomy): domain Eukaryota; kingdom Viridiplantae; phylum Streptophyta; class Magnoliopsida; order Ericales; family Theaceae; genus Camellia; species Camellia lanceoleosa. The sequence goes on from CM045762.1 coordinate 61,073,279, forward strand.
CAACTTGACGGCTTCAAGAATCAAATTACAATGGAGGGAAAAAAAATTCCCATTAGATAAGAATCAGTAATTTATGTAGCTGCAATCCAATCACTTCAACAAAATATGTTCACAACTAACATCAGCAATTACCTCATCCACAAACAATTAAAAGGGAAAGGATTATAGATATAAGAATTACAATAAAATGTAGCTCATTCAGTCACTCACGAAGAATGCACATATGATCATTGGCGATCAGGTTGTGGTGCCATTAGACATCAATGAGTATCCAATGGTCTAAATATCTCTGATTTAGAATTTGGCAAGTGTCATAAGTTCTATAGAATTAAGAAAAAAAACACAGAAGCAATACTATTTATATATATATATATATATATCTATTTCAGACACAAGCTGATAAAACTTATTAGTTTCTTATCATCATAAGACAAAGAATAACTAATGTTGATTTTAAATTCAGAACTGCCACTACTGCATCATTTTAGGGTTGGGGATGTGAAGAGCATTCCTTAATCATCTCTGTTGTTTGAGTAAGGGACCTCTAGGCAGCAAACCATGACCTTCAGTACCTCAAAATCTCAAGCATAACTGCTGACATGATGCTATGACAATATAAAGAGATGACATCATGAACAATACGAAGGCCTAACAAGTGCAATTACTTTTGTGAACCAAATCGACGCAATGGGGACATAACAGTCTTAAACAATATATAAACTCATTAGTTTATCCTCTCTAGCCAGATTCATAGAAATGTAAACCCCAAGAAGGTGAAAAAGAACACGATTCTTTCCTTGAAGCTTGCTTTTGGGTTTACTCCATTTCATTCATATGCTGGGTCTGGAACATGTTTTCCCTTAATGAGACAGTCCTAGTATCCAAATCCCAAATCATTGAAATAACCCAAATTACTCTAAATGCTTGAGAAATAATACATCATCATTTCTCTTAATTAATTTTGCTTCCTCACCAAAGATTTTTGTGTGTAAATCTCTGTTCATGCCATATATGGTTTTATTTGTGTCACGTGGATACAAAATCCCAACACATACAAGAATACAGTTGAACAGAGAATACAGTTATATGGATTCCACTTGATTTTGGTATGCAAAATTGCAGACTTCTATTCACCTCAAAATCTTTTACTACTTTCAGGTGATGCATCCATTTTCTCTGAGTAACAATGTGTTCGTGTGTCTCTGTCTAAGAGAGAGAGAGAGAGAGAGAGAGAGAGAGATTTTTACTTTGGGTAATACTGCAGGCTCTTCAAAATTCAATGACTGGATACCAATTTCTTGTTTTGATGTTTCTGGTAGCAAATTGAAACCCATAAAATAAGAATGAAAAGAGGACCAACCAGATATCAATAAAAAGAACACAAATAGAATTACAATTTACTGGATTCCTGATTTATAACAGTCATTCTTTTAGGCAAATGGGAAGGAACATAGACAGACATGCTCTACAATTTTTTTTGCTGCCGCAGTGACACCTCAATGAGTTTCTGCAGTAAGAACAAAGAGCCCTCACCTCAACCAGAATTACAATTTAAACTTAATGAACTGAACATCAAACTTTTTGGCTCATACACAATTTTTTCCAACCAAACAAAATTACAATCCACTAATGACATCACAAAATTTTCAATTTCTATTTTCTTCCAACTAATTAAGCTAAACCAAACTAAGGGCTTGTTTGGTTCAGCTTCTTGCAAGTTATTGAAAACAGAAGTGAAAAGCACCTCTACCCTTGTGTCTCAATAATGAACTTTGTTTAGTTTATTGACGCTATTTCTACCTTGCCCCATTTGTTTACCGAACTTGGTTGGATGAGATTATTAATACGGTGAAATTAAATGAGGAGATTACTAGTGTAGTGGTATTAAGTTAGAAATGTAAGATAGATTGTGTTTGTTTGTGAGTGGTATGATGGTATTCGTTAGTTGGGATTAAATATATAAAATTACGTAAAAGTTCTCATCATGTAGAAGGTGACTTTGTTGTTTATAATTAGTAACAATAGAAATTCAAATATAATTTTATTAAGATCGTAAAACCACCACTGAGTAATCATGTTAAGTATTATGTGCTGAGTTACATCTCTATGACATAAAACTTGGATTCCTTTTAACATGGGTTCTTACTTTTAAATGGTGATTTATCAAACAAACTTAATAGAAGATCCACTGAAAATTTCCACATTTAAGCACTTAATGGTGTTATCAAATGAGCCAAATGTTTTAATAAGATTAATTCTTTAAGGGGCGCACTTTGCCATAACTGAAAGACTCATATTTGAAAATAATTTCTGTTCCTGAATAATCAAACAAACATGCAAACAAGTCTGAGGGAAAACATGAATTGTCAAGAAGAAAGTCGAAATCTAAACAATAACAAAACCTTCTAACGACTCATTCCAAGAAAGCCAACAAAAACCTCAAATTCAGCATGCCTGAAAACTGAGACTTCCAGAAACCAAATTTCCCAACATCTCAACACAATCAACCGAAAAATTCAAACAACTAACCAATATATAACCCAGATCAATTTTGTTTCTACCCACCACAAACATACAGAGAAATCCATTTTAGAAATTCTACCAAAAGAAAGACAAAAAAGCCCAAGCACGAGAAGCAAGCAGTATATATAACACCAATCTGCAGGTACCCAATATTCCAAAAGTGTAAATGATCTCAGCCATGTATCATTTTAACCACAAAAACTTGATTGGGTCATGAAAGCCTTTGATGATACAATTAATATACAACGGGTACCTGGCAGAATGGGTCAGACTGATCCACGCTTCTCGTGCCAATATCTGAGTGATCAAACCCACCAATGAACCTGCAGACAAGTTCAACGGGGAACAGGGAGTCCCCCAGTGAACCCTCCGACGAGTAAGTTAGAAAGAGAAGTAGAGTGTAGAAAGAGATTGGAGATAGAAAGCTTAACCTTCTTCTTGTCTTCCACGTCTGCTTATATCTTTTGGTAATCATTTCGTCGTCTCTTCCGACCTGCCACCTTGGCCGAAACTCTATGCTGTAGGTTACCTTGTTCAGGGTGAGGGGGTGCTGTTCTGACGGAGAGGTGTTGTCATAATAAATGCTGTGATGGGCTGCATTAATGGCGATGTGTAGTGGCAATAACTTTGCAGATCTTTGTATGCTGATGTAGTTTGTCCTTTACCTGCCACATGTCTGAATATCATTGGTTCTTCGTGCCATGTTGGCTTCCAACTGTTCAGGATCTCATCAGTTGGGTTATGTGTTGGGCTCTAAGTGATGGGCTTGGGTTGTTCATAGTGGGCTATGACCTTTGTGGGCCTAACCACGTCAGTAGTCCCCCATTTCCAAGTGCAGCTTTAGCCTAACGAAGGGAATACTAATGGAGAAGATGAGGCGGACTGACCACGAAGGGTGGCCGAGTGGAAGGACTGACCATGAGGAGGATCGACCGCGAAGGGTGGCCGAGTGGATGGGCCGACCATGAGGAGGACCAACCGCGAAGGGTGGCCGAGTGGAAGAACCGACCACGAAGGGTGGCTGAGTGGGAGGGCCGACCATGAGGAGGACTAACCGCGAAGAGTGGCCGAGTGGATGGGCCGACCATGAGAAGGACCGACCGCGAAGAGTGGCCGAGTGGATAGGCCGACCATGAGGAGGACCGACCGCGAAAACACAAAATAAAATTAGGCTTTAAATATTCCCCCCCTCCCAAAAAAAAAAAAAAAAACTTTTGATCACACTTAGGCACTGTTTTGGAAAAAAGCTTGTAGGCTTTTTTGGCTATTTTAGCTACAAAAGACAAAATAAGCTATTTTAGTCACAACCAACAAAACATCACATCCAACCCGTAATCATTATACTTTTCTCTCACAAAAAAAGGTCAAAAAAGCCAAAAAGTCAAAAAACTCTTCCTCTTTTTAGCCCACACTAAAATAGACAAAAAAAAATCAAAAAGCCAAAAAGCCAACCCACTTCCCAAACCAACCCTTATTTAGAAGTTGTGATTAAAAAAATCATATATAATCACACTTAGAAGGTGAGATTAAAAAATATATATATATATAATCACATTTATTTAAAAAGTGAGATTAAAAATAAATATTATCACACTTAATCAATTAAGTGTGATTAAAATATTAATCTAATTTTTTTTTTATCATACTTCTAATAAAAGTGAGATATTTTCATTTATTAAAGTGTGATCTTTAACTGTTTTTGTAGTAGTGACCAGAATCACTGCCTCTATCTCTACCACCATTGGCATTGATATTATAGGCATCATTGTTGCTTCCGCTACTATCATCACCACCACTATCACTCACTATCAGAATATAAAATTCAAAAATAATGATAGTGTTTGGTTTAATTTTCAAAACTCAATTTTGCTTTCAAATTATGATTTGAATCAAAATTTATAATCAAACAAAATTTTAAAATACAATTCAAAATTACTTTCAAAATTCCTTCTTCTCTTTTTATTTTTATTTTTATTATTAATTAATCAATCAATCACTTTTTCCTTCCCATCTACCCTCTCTCCTCTCACATTCTGTACATTAATCAGTCAATCAAAAAAAAGTACAAATTATCCTAAAACTATTTTCAAAACTCATAATTAAACAAAATTTCTCTTTTCAAATCATGATTCAAAAACTCAAAACTCAAAACTCAAAACATAACTCTACACTCAAATCATAATTTTAAAAATAAACCAAACGGAGCCAATAATTTTCAAATATTCTACCATTTAAAAATAAATTTTTATCAAACAATTTTTTAATTTAAAAAATTCAAGGTAGCGTTTGGATTGTGTTTAGAATTATGATTTGAATGTGAAGTTATATTTTGAGTTTGTGAGTTTTGAAATTATGTGGGTGTTTGGAAAGTGGGTTTTTTTGTAGGTTTTTTTAATTGTAGGATACTATTGGAGAAATTTTTTTTTTGTTTGCGAAAATAGTTGGATTTTTTTGTGGTTGGATGTGATATTTGTGAGAGAAAAAGTAAAATAATTATCAGGTTTGATGTGATATTTTGTTTGGATTAGTTTTTTTTTGATTTTGTAACCAATTTGTTTTTTAGTGAAAAAAAAAACCAAAAAACCAAAAAACTTCCTTTCCAATTTGTTTTGAAAAGAGTTTTGAATTAAATTTTGAATTGAGTATTGAATTTTTAAAATGAGTGTTGAGTTTTTGAAAAGTTATTTGATTATGAGTTTGGAAAAAGTTTTCAAAACTCAATTCAAAAACTTATAACTCATAACCAAACACACAACTCAAAACTCTATTGAAATTTTTTTAAAACTCATAACTAAACTCTTTTTAAAATTCAATTCACAAAACATAATTATTGAAAGAAATAATTTTTTTTATTGAAAAAATTTTAAAAATTTAGAAAATATTTTTTATTTAAAATATTTTAAAAAATTCTATCATTTGTTAATAAAAATATTCAGCTAGTGCTTTAATATTACTTTTGATTGTATATTTGGTTGGAAATTTTTTTAAAATTGTTTTGTTTAAAAATATATATATTTTTAATTTTTTAAAAATTATTGTGACAAATTAATTTTATCAAGAGAAAGACTATGGTACACATCCTCCTATGGTGTGTGCTATATGTAAGGTATGTTATTTATAAGTTTGGTTATCACAAATGAAATAACTCAGTATTATGAGAGTCATAATTACAAAAAATTGAGTTATAACTAAAAATCACATGATATATAATCATACAACTCTTGGATGATAACCAAAATTTGGTCATAACTAATGCGTCATAACTGTTAACTCAAAAGTTATAATCAAAGGTGCATATGATATATAGTCTAGAAGGAGTGTATACCATACAATTTCCTTTAAGGCTTCATTTGAGACATGAGTTGGCTTTTTAATTTTTTAACTTTTTTGGTTATTTTAGCCCAGGACTAAAAAATCTCATTTGGAATAAAGCCAAGTTTGGCATCTACTAATAATACAAAAGGTCAAAAAGTTACTATCTTATTTAAGTCACATCATCTTATTTAAATCACATCACTTCTCTATCACATCACATCAAACCCAACTCAAACCCAACCCATATAAGTCAATAAGTCAAAAAGTGCACTTTTTTAGAACATTCCAAACCAACCCTATGGCTATGTTTGGCATGAAGGTTTGTGTTGGGTTGGATAGGAGCTATTTTAGTCACAAAAAAACAAAATAGGCTTTTTAATCTAATAGAACAAAATGTCACATCCAAACCATAATTATTTTATATTTTCTTTCACAAAAGTTAAAAAATTCAAAAAATCCATTCCAAACAAGACTGTTTAGTTCCAGGCTAAAATAGTTAAAAAGTCAAAAAACCAATTCACGTCCCAAATGAAGGCTATTAAAAATAAAATATTGTTTGGGTATGGCTTAGAGCGTCTCCAATTCTACTTAGACTTTTCATTAGATTTAAATTTGATGAAATAGGCTCCATTTTATGTTTGGCATTAAACACATATCAAATGAGGGAAAAACTAAAATTTCATAAAATCGAGCATGTGTTTATCAGTTCATCAAATTTTGGATATAACTGTTAGTGAACAACCGGCTGAACGACTTCCTGGACAATCGGATTTTGAAATGAATTTGATGAAAATTTACTTTTCACTGGGTGACTGGCGGAACAACCGGCAGATGTGATGAAAACTGTTGAAGTGCATCATGTTAGATCAAATTTTTACTCAAATTTAATAAAAAGTTTGATGAGGCATTGTAGATGCTTTTATAAGTTAATATTTTTGCTTATTATGAAAAAATGAATAAAAAAAAATAGGGTAAATTACATTAGCACCCCTTGAGGTTTGCTCAAATTACTACTCACTCCTTAACGTTTTGAAAATTATATTCCCATCCCTGTAGTTAATAGTTTCATTTCACAAACCCCCCTACTGATATAAAAGTTAACAACTCCTAGTAGGAAAACAGAAGAAATTACATTTAAAAAAAATAGTAAAAGAAAGGGAAAAAAAAAAAGAAAGTAAAGTAAAGTAAAGTAAAGTAAAAAAAGAGAGAGTGCATGAGTTCAATATCTTCATTCTGTCTAAATAATTACAATGACAAGAGGATTAGTATAATTTTTCAAACGTCAAAAAATAATATATATTAAATATAAACCTCAAGGGGTGTAAATGTAATTTATCAAAAAAATATAGAGATGATTTGATGAAAATAAATTAATAAACTATTTAAGGTCTCGTTTGGGAACAGACTATTTTAGTAACTTTTTGATTTTTTACGAAAAAATGTACAAAAAAATAAAAAGGTGATGTGACTAATTTTAATTGATTTTTTAACTTTTTAATTAAAATAATCAGTCCCAAAATGAGGCCTAAATCATGGTTAACTTCTCAGATAAGTTTAATGGTTGACTTTTCGGAGGAGTTTCAGGGTAATCCCTTGCGTCTCTTGTGTCAGTTCCACTGTCTTTCCCATATCATTCAAAAGGTCTCACAATCCCTAACCCTCCTGCGATCTATTTCAATTTTCACCTCAATTTTTTTCACAAGTTCAAATATTAGAGGAGAGGGACTCTCTGCCTGAGCTCCTCCAAAAACAACCGCCCTAATGTTTCAAATTTCGATCCCATCCTCCCCTATTGCAATATATATATATATATATATAACAAGATACATTTCTCCTTTCTAATCCTTTCATTCAAGAGAAACAAATAATCTCCATCTTAACAAGAAGACACCATGACGAAACAGAGCATACCCAACAACAACAAGAAGAAAAACTCTATCCCAAAAGAACTGCCATCCCAAATCATCCTCGAAATACTCTCAAGACTCCCCATCAAAACCCTCTTCCTTTGCCAACTCGTTTCCAAGCACTGGCTTTCTCTAATCTCAGATCCTCACTTCGTCAATCTCCACCTCTCAAGATCACCAGTCAGTCTCTTGCTCAAACCCTTTTACCGCAACCGTAGATCGTACCAACTCCACTTGGTTGACCTCCAAACCCTCCATAAAATCCATCCCCGCGAAGCCCAATTGAAACTTAACCCCAAAATTAACTTCCCACTTCTTGGACGCCAAATAGTTAACTCCTGCAATGGTTTGCTTTGCTTGTGTTATGATGATTCTGAAATTTTCGTATGCAATCCAATTCTGGGTGACTACATTGTCTTACCATGGACAACATATGATGGAATTGAGTATCATCGCACTGTCAATGCTCTCGGTTTTAGTCCCAAGACTAATCAATACAAGGTGATACGTTTTTTTCTTCAACGGGTCCTTGAGTCTTTCGACCCCTTTACTGAGTTAGAGACTTATCGGGATGAGGCAAAGGCTAAGATTTACACAATTGGTGAAGGGTTGTGGAGAAACATAGGAAGTGTTCCTTACTATTTGACAAATCACTCATTCAATTCTTTCGTCAATGGGGCTCTTCATTGGCTTAATTTCGCACGTGATAGTCCCGACTTCATTTGTTGTTTTGATTTCGGCAGCGAGCAATTTCGGGTTGTCCCTGAACCTCCTGAGTTTGGTCTGCACAAGGAATTTCATGATCATATACGCGTGGGTGTGCTACAAGATTGTCTCTCCATTTGTGATTTTTCTAGTCCTCTTCGTATCGATATATGGTTAATGAAAGATTATGGGATTAAGGAGTCTTGGAGCAAAGAGTTGGTTATTGAAAATGGGATTGGTAAGAGAGGGCATTTGTGCTCTTATGAGCCAATTATTATTTTAAAGAGTGGGAAAGTTTTGATGCTTGTTAACAAGGATGCTATCATGCTGTATAATCCTAAGTCAGGTAGTTTTAAGATGCTAAATATTTATGGGATCAAATCAGAATTTTATGGGATTGCTTATATTCCTAGCTTTGTTTCCCTCAAGGACGTTGCCAAAGGTGAAAGATTGACGGTATGTTTCTCTCTCTCTTTTTGTTTCTTGTAGGTAAATTTTTTATTGGTTGAGTTTCTTGTATCTATTTGGAGAAAATTTGTGTTCTATTTCTAGTTTGTTTGATATATATTTTTGCTGTCTAACATTTTAACTTTGTTGAAATTTTCATCTTGAACAAAATTGTTTGTGCTTTCTAAGATTGTGTGTTATTTCCACATGCCCAAATATGTGCAGCTTTTATTTGTGGAGATGTGACACTATTTCTCAAGGCCTAATGCTTATATACTATTTGTTGATGATTATGTTTTAGAACAATTTGTGACCAAAAAAATATAGGATGGTGCCTTAAAAGTCCAAAGGACCTTTCTGCAAGCAAAAGAGAACACAGGGATAATGCTCGAGGAAAGGCCAAGTTAGACTCTGGGTGTTTGTTAACTTTGCAAGGCTCCAAGGGTCTTGCCCCTGACCTCTCTTTTTTTTTTTTGCGTGTGTGCACGCACTCTGTGTGTGGTTCTAAACCCAGATATGCAAGTCTTTTTGGGGGTTTTTTCTGAGATGACTCATTATGTAAGAAGGAATTAGGCTTGCAAGGATTTGGAGCCACATTCTACCATCATGTTCTTCTCCATAGTGAAATATTTCTTAATTTTCTTTGCTCATAGATTGACAGAACCATGTAAAGTCACTTTGCTTTGTGTTTTTCTGCATTTGGCAATGCTTCTCTAGTTCATAGTTTATCCTTGCTTTGTATTGCAACAGCAAGGTGGAGTCATTCTGAAGCGCAAGAAGTGGGTGAATAGTGGAGCATTAGCTTTGGCAAATGGCATGGAAAATCTCATCCAATCTTTGAAGACACAAAGGCGGGAAATAACTGTCAACCATGTGATAGGGATTTCAAAAGTTTCGATTGGGGATTGTGTTGCGGTTGTACGCTCTTTTCGAATTGACCCTTTTGATCCCCGCATCCAGTATGGTGTATCACTTATGGACATTGCTGTGAACAGGGAGATGTTAATGAGTATTCCTACTGATGAAGGTATAATTGGATGGCTCAAAGCTAAGAAGGAGCACGGCGGGGGTGAGTCTTCACTGGCAGCATTATTGAGGAGCCATGGCTTGTGCTTCTGATGGTTTTCCCTTTGTGGTGATGGATATTAATGGGTGTGAATGGGAGTCTTCTTAACAGTACTTGGTGCTTATTCGTGTTTTGAAAGTCACTTGTATGGTGGATGCAACTCATTTTGTAATGGAAGTAATTCGAGCAGTAGTTGTTATCCTCTTTTTAAGTCACCTGTATAATAGGTGCAACTCATCTTGTAATGGGAGTTATTTAAACAATAGTTAGTTGCTTTGTTAAATATTTTTTTGGGCTGAGGGTGGTTGTGATGTTTATTAGTGGTGGCGGCGATAGATTTCACTATTTTGATTCGGTGGTAAAATTTTATTCCATTTATTTGGTAAGAAAATTGAGTAATCCAAACATTTTTACCGGTGATAATGAGAGTGGTGATGATGGTAAAATTAAAATTTTATTGTTTATCTTTTACATTAAAGCAGTAAAATTTTATTTTATTTTTTAAATAATTTTATATAGAATATTGGTCGTATTTAATAGATGACAGAATATTATAAAAATAACAATTTCATAAAAAAAAATGAACATCTATGTTAAAGGTCGCAAAATTTGAAAATAATATAAGGGTATTTTTCACAAATGAGCTATATGCTCCTGGTGTACTCTGCACACGTCGTTGGAGCAAAGCTGTGAAATTTGTCAGGTGTGTTTGGTCTGCGTTTTGAAATAAATTTTAAAAATTTTTTTGGAGAGAGAGTTTATAAATTTTTTTGTTTTGTTTAGTTGTATATGTTGAAAATAATTTTGGAGTTTGAGATAATTTGATATTTTGTTGTAATTGAGTAGATGTGTGTGTGAGAAAAAGTGTTTGAGAATGAGAAAAAAAAAAAAAAAACAGAAAGTAATTGATTGATGTGTAGGAGAGAGAGTGATTTTAAAAAAAAATTCAAAAAATTTGAATCAAACAAAATTAAAATTTTTTTTTTCAAAAATTGTATTTTGATAAGCAAACCAAACAAACTTGTTGTTCTCCTAATCTATTTTGCCCATGTTTGGAGAATGACAAAATAGGCGATGTCATTTTTGTGAGAAAAAAAATGAAATAATTATGATTCAGGATCTGCAAGTTGTGGATCTTAGATTTACTAATATAAGTTGGGTATATGTGTGCATGCATGTAATGTAAGTATGTATATATGTAGTTTTGTTGAGAGAGAGAGAGAGAGAGAGAGAGAGAGAGAGAGAGAGAGATTATCGGCAATGTCAGTTAGAAGATCCAGGCAGCATAGAGAGTCGACATCTTGACGCGTTGCCCCTGGCCGTTCACTTTTGTGTAGTGGTCTTTGGAAGAAGAAGCATGGTGGCTAGCAGAGGTGATGAAATTAGGGTTAGGATGAGAGGGTTAAGGATGATGGTAGAAATGAAATTTTATTTTTGGACAAAATTGGAATTAAATTTTTTTGTTGAAAGAATGGGGGTCCAAAGTAAATAGGTAGGTGCTAATAGCAGCCCTCCTTTCCCATATCATTCATGTAATGTCCCCAAAATAATACAATATAAATAACCTAAAGCATGAATTACAACTGTATAAATTCTGAGTGTGAAGTCCTTTCATTTCATAACGTTAATAGTACAAAGAGTTTAACAAAAATAATTGCCCTTAGGCTTACACCTTTCCAAGCCTTAGTTTGGTTACAACAAAAGTGAGACTAGCTCATACAATTTTAGCCCTAGGCTATACAAAAATAAAACTAAACAAAGAAGCTTTCACTTCTCAAAAGTCCTTTCAATGCTATTGCCTTGGTGGAGGCATGCCATCAATACCTGAAAACGTTTTTCCCAAATAGGGGTGAGTCACAGCCCAGCAGGAATAATCTAATACAATACATAAGATTGAATAAAGGTATAAGTACAATACGCATAAACAATGCCTGTGATAAAAACATCCACATTTTTATATAGTCATAAGATACCAAATTCAATTCTTAATCCATTTCCATTTGATTCATTTTATCACATGAGCCAATTTCATCATATCTCAATAACCCAAATGAGACCACAACTCATTAGTTCTATAATCACATCATCAACATATAAACACTTCAAACTGCCATTTTACGGATATTTCATCTGCAGGATCGGCACCCATGTATAATTTCAATTTGCCATTTTACGGATATTTTGTTCGCGAGATCGGTACCCATGTATAATTTCGGGACTTTCACTCAAGACACTCCGACCAACTTAATTATAATGGAGTTCATCCCATTTCTCCACCCAAACAATGGAGTCCATCCCCTTTTTCCTCCCAAACAATGGACTCCATCCCCTTTCTTATCCCAAACAATCATACATATACAATGTATTTAAGCATAGTCATGTTCAATGACAACCAACAAGAGATTAGTTTCAATTTACCTAATCCTCATGTAATTTCTACAACAATCAGGACTATCCTCCACCGATAGTCCAACACAATTATTTCTAAATAGATATACAATCTTAAGACAGATAGTTTATTCAAAAAATTTCCAAAGGTATGAGATAATACTTATCAAACCCCATCATTTGTATCACTAATCGACAAATTTCACATTTCTAATGTCAATTCCAATTATTCATCCAAATTAACATTTTGATGCCATTAGGGCAAATCCCCATTTTTTTTTTCTCCAAATATCAATCCATGTACCAAAATCAGCCATTTAAATACAATATGGTCTCATATTCAAACCCCAAATTCACTTATTCCACATCCGTCAAAAACCCCTCTTTTCATTTTATATCCCAAACCCTAGGTTTGTCCATAATACTTCCAAAATCTCCATTGTTACACAATATCTGAGATAACTAAGTTAAAAACCATAACAAAGTGTAGAAACTTCCAAGACACCGAAATCCAAGTTTGTTCGGATCAAAATGAAGATCTTGAAGCACTTTACCTTTTTCTCAAAGGCACCAGGGTGAAGAGATCAACGGATCTAGATGAAATAGAAGAGAGAATGTGAGTTTTAGAGAGAGAAACTCAAGATTTAGGTTTTTGAAAAGTTTTAGAGAGATAAAGAAATGAAAAAAGTGATACAAAATGTCATTTTCACGGACTGTTATACACGCAGTCCGCTCGAGTGTGGAAAACGACACTCGAGTGTCAGACACAAAGTTCCGCTCGAGCGTGAAAAGTTATGCTCGAGTGTGGAATACACACTTCCAGAAGTATTGTAGACGAAGGACCTCGCTCGAGTGCAAGACTGGATGCTTGAGCGTAAGAAACACTGCTCGAGCATCGAACACACTCTCCTAGTATTTGCAAGTCTGCAAAAATACTGAGAGTTAACAAATCCCGCTCGAGTGCAAGAATGACCGCTCAAGCGGAGGAGCAAAATTTGTGAAGCTTGTTTGAGCGCAAGAATGCCCGCTTGTAGACTGCCCGGAACTCTCTCTGCACGGCCTCTCTTTCGGAGAGGGCGCGAATTAGGTTCTAGCTACTACAGTTCAGACTCTTGTCACGGTTCTGAATCTAATCTCACAAAGTGCAATGTAAGACTAATAAATCACCAAAGAGTCCAAATTCGGCAATTGGTTTTGAAAAAAACAATTTTGAATCAAAAGCGCCAAACATGGACTACTTTGCCAGATTTCAGAGTCGCCACCTAAATATTTTATTTTGGAAAATTTAGGAAACCCTAACTCGTGCCTAAGGCCACGTGTCCGTCATCACCAAAGTTACTTCGGCATGGAAATTTGGGTACGATGGGGGAAGGTCATGAAATGAGCATCACCACTTGCCCGATTAAAAGATCGGCCTCTACTAACATGATATGTTATTTTTGAAAACACATGTGTTCTTATTTCGGTTATTTAGCTAACTTACTATGTGATACGCACAACATACAAGTATAAACTTGATCATGCGGATTTGAACAAAACAACTCATGTTTGTTTTTCGAAAATGGTTTGAAAGTGCTACTCGCAAGTAGGTTAAAGCGCGGATTTGCCACCCTCAAATGGGCTTAGAAAAACATGATTTTGATACTCTACAAAGTGGGTTTAAAACTCACAATCATTGAGTTATTCCAATTCAGGCAATCAAGCCTCCACCCACAGGCATTCATACAGTTTATCACTTAAGCAAATAGCCTCATGGCAAGCATGCTATCATGGGAGTCACTTACACACATGCAAGGATGCTAAAGCGTAAACACTTACAGTGTACTCCCAGCCAAAACAGAAGCTAATTAGAAATCAATACATGATCCTAACTATGTTAAGTGCCTAATGTAACACATGCAAAAATGCAACTAAAATAGGCTCGGCTATCTAAGATGGCATATGAATGCAACACTTGATAACATGCTTTGAAACACGTATTCAAGTAAATGTATTGAAATACAATGTGGTTTGAATGATGCGCCGAGCCCGATGCATGCAAGACAAATAAATGATGTAAACATGCAAAGCATAAGGTATGCTAATCAAAACGTGCCCTAGAACTAACCATCGAAAGCAATAAGTAAAAGGGAGAAAGAAATGGGTTGGAAGACATGCACACACACACTCACCCTTATTACAACATTTGCCATCTCGACGGAGGGTCCGAATGAATAAGCAAAGCTATTTTAAGCTAAGCTAAGCTAACTAATCTAATTAAGCTAATTAGACTAATTATTACACAACCAAATTGAATAACTAGTAAACTACTTACTAATTATTACAACAATTAACTAATTAACAAATTAATTAATTTACAAATTCTAGCTAACTAACAAGTAAAGCTTTAAAACTACAAACTACACTGCCTCAGCTCTGATTGAAGAAGTTGAGCATGCTTGCATTCGGTTTCTCGCCCCGAAAAGCTCTCCGGTTTGCTCTATTGAGGCTCTGTCTGCAGGGTGTCTTTAAGATCTTGCTGCTGAAACTTACCAAAATAGTGCCACCAGTGGCCTGTCGGCCATGAAAGGTGGTTGCTGGCCCCTTGCCGGCCAAGAGTGGGCTTCTGCCGGCCAAGGATGGAAGGGTGCCGGCCATCAATATGGCACTGCCGGCCACTGGTGTGCTGTGATGCCATTATGCAACAGAGCACAAAAACAGAAGAAATGGAAGGTCTCCCTAGGACATGTGTGTATTGTGCCACTCCATATCATTTCAAAACATCAAGGGAGAGGCACTATTGGATCCAAAATCATCAATCAAGCATGCAATGCATGATGGCCAAAGATCCAATCTTGCAAAAATTCAATAAATGCAATGCAAACAAGACTTTAAGACCACGGCCTTATCATGAGTGATCAAAGGCAATGGAGACAAAGGGGATTGGCTCACTTTCATCATTTTGAGTATGAAGTGGGCCAATCCACCTTGTGTTCAACATAACGTCCAGTTGAACACGACTCAATGCAAACAATATGCTCAATGTGGCATGAAATACAAGACTCTAACATGCAAACAACGCATGCACAGCATGTTAAGAGACTTAAGCATTAAAACTAGTAAAGGATACAACATTAGGACCATGCAATACAATGCTCAATGGACTAAACCAACCCCAAAAAGACCTCATGCATGCCAAAATAGTGGCCAAGATGATCTGAAATGATAGCATGAAAGGCAAGAGAATAATGTTCATGCATTGGTTCACAAACAAGACATAATGCTCAACTCTTAAACACAATTAAAGAGTGATAAACATGAGAGTATAACAAGGCTATATGCTCTGAAATCATGTGAGAAATGAGGCTAAGGCATGCAATCATCACATTCAAAGCATGCTAGGGACCTCAAACACAAAGCTAGTGAAGCCCAACTACACCATAGCTATACAAAGCTAAGCATATATGACCAAGACCACTTAAAACATACCTCAAGCATGTTAAATCAGTGGCAAAATGTGCTGGAGCAAGCCTAGCACATGTTAGAATGATGAACTAAAGCATGAAGCATGTTAGGCCAACAAGCATGATTGCACTACAAGTACCAAAAGCAAGCAAGCAAGAGGTGACCCAACCAACCAAAATTAGAGTTAAAGCATGTTAAATAATGGCCAAAAACATGCTAGAGCAGAGCTAATACATGCTAGAATTATAGGTTAAGACATGAAGCATGTTAGGCTAGCAAGTAGGATTACACTACAAGTGTATGAAGCATGCGAGAGGTGACCAAACCAGCCAAAAACAGAGTTATAGTAGGTCCAAAAAGTCACAAAAAACATGCTCAAACTAAGCCTCAAGAAGAGAGAAACACATGCTCATTTGGTAAGCCAATAACACATGCTAACAAGACAAGAGGAAGGGGGACCACTCCCTCCTATTTGGGACCTCAAAACAAGTTTTTCACCACTGAAATTCCTCTAGAATTCAGTGGTTAAAAGGCCAAAACAAGATAATTTTAAAAGCTTTAAAGGAAGGCAAGAAGCTTAGCAAATAAGCCACCAAAGAGAGTGAAACACCCTTAACTCAAACAAGGCCTAAACAACCATTTTAAACACTTAAAAATAAAGGTTTTTGTAGTTGAGAGTAAGGCCTAAAAGAGCATGTAAGGATGACCAAACAAGCAATTAAAATAAAACTTTAAAGAGAATATGGCTTACCGTTGAAGAACAGTAAAACCAGCAGCTTTTCTGAGCCAAAACCAACTTTAAAAAGCTCCAAACAAACCTCAAGAAACCTCAGCTCCAAGGAAGGGTGTTTGGCTAAGAGGGTTGTGTACAAAACTACAAAGAAAATACACTTCTAAGCACAATATATATATATATATATAGAGAAAGAGAAATCTAGAGAGAGAGAGAGATATATTTTGTCTCTAAAATTTTTCTCAACCCCTCACAAGGGGGGGGAGGGGGGACCTCTCCTTATATAAGCAAAGCAAGGAGAAGCTTGCTCGACAAGCTTAAAGCTTGCCTTCCATCCCTCCATACACGTGTATGGAGGATGGCTTAGTGAGCCACAACTGGCTCAAAATATCTGAGAAAATATCTGTTGAAACATGGTGGCCGGGAGTGCCTCATTGATGGTCGACAGGGCCTATCTGTGGCCGGGAAGGCAGATACCATGGTCGGCTGCCCTTGATCATGGCCGGCAGTGCATTAAAACAAGCACTAGGGAGGGACCAAAGCATGGTCAAAAAATGGGACAGAAATGAATTAGGGTTTGGAAAGCTCAAACCTGTGACATTCCGTTGCGAAGTTTGAGTGTTCGGCGAACAACCAAACTTGTTGCTGGATGTACCTGCAAGCACAACCAAATCTTGAGGACGATAAAAAATGGGGTGTCTACATCGCTTGAGTAGAAGAGCCAAAATCTGGGTATCACAGGTTTGGAAAAACAAGCAACTAACCTGTTTCAAATACACAATTACAACTCGAAAACCAAAATAGAGGGGAGACAAGTGAAACAAGATATGAATAACCACTCAAAACCATACGGACCCGAGTCCAGAATACGACAAGCGACGGGTCAAAACCGGAATCGCTATGACTCAAAGGTCTCAGAATTCCTAACACTTCGTTTGCATGTAAAGGTTTGGTATGAAAAGAAAAGAAAAGGGTGAGAATAAGAAACTTCTTACTTGTTTGGATGGTTAAGTATGGTGAGAAATGATGAGAAATGGTAAAAAAAAGACTCTTACAAAACCTGAGTTTTGTTTTTTACCAAAATGGTGAGATTTTGTAAGGAAAAAAAATTTGGTTTAATGAAACTTTTTTAAAATATTAAAATTACTTTATGAAAAAATATATCTCATTAATATGTGAGGTTATTTTAGTAAAATGAAATAACTCTATTATTTCTTTTCTCTTATTTACTTTGGGTAATTCTATTTCCAAACACCAAAATCTCTCACCCACATACTCTCTTAATATACACATCAATTAATTTTAAATTTTGTAATTTTCCTCAATACACAATCTTTTTTGCCAAAAATATTCATCTTTTTAACATTGAAACCCTCAACCAACACCCATTACTACCGGTTGATCACTACCGCTATATACTTATCGAAAAGCAACTGAAGCACCATATGGGTTCTAATATACCCAGCACCACCAGTCACAAGTATGTTTTGCGCCGTAACTACACAAACCCAATTCACATATAGTTATATATCTCTGTGTCTATATAAAGAGAGAGTAATTTAAGACTTTAGACCTTTTGGATCTAATAATGACAATTGTGACTTTGATCAAGCTTTAACAATCTGTAAAGTAATCCATAAACTTTATTGAAAAAAAATTTGGGAAAAAGATGAACATAGTGGATTGGGTTAGGTTTTGGACTCGTCTAGAATTTGGTTTTCAAATGCTCCTCTTAGATGAAGAAGAAGAAGAAGAAGAAGAAAAAGAAGACCAGAGAGAGAGAGAGACGAGAGGATGGCGGTTTTGTGGTAAAAAGTTATAGTGGAGTTGATGGCGGTGGCGGCAATAGCAGTGGGCGGTGGCTACGATTAGGGTTAAGAAACTAGAGTTTTGGTGGAGAAGATAAGGAAACTTTAGTAATTTTATTTTAGGACAAAATTGTAATAAAAAAATAAATTATTAAGGGTGTGTTTGATTGGACGGACTGGATAAGGGGGGATTAGAATCCATCAAACTTGAATCCTAGGAATGTGAATCTCCTAGACTATTTGGTTGGATTGGATGTGTATTCCGTGTTTGTTTTTTCATGGGATTAGACGTATGGAAAGGACTATTTTAAGTGAATCTAATGTTTGGTTGGACGGACTGAATAAGATAAATGAACAAAATACTATTTTATCATTTTTCAATTGATTATTAAGTAATAGCAATATTAAACATATCTTTAATATTTTAATTATTTTTAGCTAGATTAAATAAAATTTTATTTTATTTTATTTTTTCACACAATTAAATAAATTTATTTTTTAAAAATTAAATAAATAAAATATCAATAAAAATATATGTTATTTTTTAATTAAAATTTTAAATAATTTTATTTTTAAAAATAATAATAATTAAACAATGAAATTAAATAAAACATCTTTTAAAATTTAAATAATGAAATTAAATAAAATATAAACAAAATTTTAAAATAAAATATCAATAAAATATCTATAAAATATTATTTTAAAAAATTAAATAAATAAAACATTAATAAAAAGTTAAACAAAATTATTTTATTTTTACATTGAGACATTTAAATTTTATTGAATTTTACTAAATATAATATACAATTAAATAGTAGAGGGTCAAAATGGTCATTTCACATTCTAATCCCAACAGTAAATAGTCCAATAAAATTGTCCCATACTTCCCTTAGGATAGTAGAATCCCCCATATAGGGGATAAGAAGTCCGGCCAGACTTCATGTCCAGCGGACTAAAAAAAAAAAACAAACGCCGGATAAAAAGCTTTCCTTGAGTTATAATCCCACCAGTGGATAGTCATCCTCTTATCCCCTCAATCAAACACACCCTAATGCTGTGTTTGGTTGGGAGATTTGGAGAGGGATTTGGAAAGGGAAATGGAAAAGGTAGGTGAAATGTGAATAAATCATGCCTATATTTCACATAGTTTCACACACCTTTTCTCTTTCCCTTTCCAAATCCCTCTCCAAATCCTCCAACCAAACACAACATAAGGCTATATTTGTTTGGGCGGATTGAATTATGTTAGATTAGTGTTCCTATGACTAATAGTCTTAGGGCTACGAATCCTTGTGTATCCTATTCTATATTTGGATTAAGTTAGGATTATAAAGAAGGATTAATAAAATATTATCTAATCTGATATTTGTTAAGGAGATTGGAATAGAAAGGACATGGGATATCCAATATATTAACCATAATACCTCTACTATGGTCACTTGATAAGTTAGTCCAGACTTTGACTTCTTCGTTTGGCAAGGAGGTTTGGGGTTATTTTAGCCACAAAAGACAAGATAGGTTATTTCAGTCACAACAAACAAAACATCACATCCAACTCATCAAGTGACCATACACTTGACAAAAAGTCAAAAATGTCAAAAAGTCAAAAAACTCTTCCCAAATCAAGCTTTTTAACCCAAGCTAAAATAGCCAAAAAGACAATCCACTTCCCAAACGAAGGCTTAATCCCTCGATTTATATCACACCCCTTATATGGGATTGAATAGTCTATCATATGTAGGATATTATATCCGGATAGATTGTTAGTCTGTATTTCAATTTTTTAACCAAACATCGGATTAATAATTTTATTGGACTATTAGTCCAATTCCAAGCACATATCTGCCCAAACAAACATGGCCTTAAACAATTGAAGTACGGACTAATTATTTTAAACTTGACTATTAGTTAAGATAGGATACATAATTTAACGGATTCGTAGTCCTAGAACTATTAGTCATGGAAATACTAATCCAGTCCGCTCAAACAAACATGGCCTAAATATATGCATAAAGATAAGTAGATGTGTGAAAATAAAATTTTTCATTTACTCTATTTAAATAAGATAGGTCTCTCTTTTTTATTCATTCAAATACGATGGTAAGATAACATAATCATTTCAATTTTTTTTTTCCGCCCATAAACCACAAACATTTCTTTTCTCTCTCCCTTCACAGTCCAAACGGAGTATGCTCTGCTCTGCTCCATCTATTTCACCTCATTTTTTTTTCCCAAGTTGCTTGAGCTCCCTCCAAAATCAACCGCCCAAATGTTTCAAATTTCATTTCCATCCTCAAAATTTAACAGCTGCATTTGTCCTTTCTAAGCCTTTCATTCAAGAGAAACAACAGCCTCCATCTTAACAAGAAGAGACCATGATGAAACAGAGCATATCGAAGAAGAAGAAATACTCCATACCAACAGAACTTCCAACCCAAATCATACACGAAATCCTCTCAAGACTCCCCATCAAAACCCTCTTCCTTTGCCAACTCGTTTCCAAGCACTGGCTTTCTCTGATCTCAGATCCTTACTTCGTCAATCTCCACCTCTGAAGATCACCGGTCAGCCTCTTGCTCCAACCCTTCTACCGCAACTGCAGATCGAACCAACTCCACTTGGTTGACCTCCAAACCCTCCATAAAATCCATCCCCGCGAAGCCCGATTGAAACTCAACCCCAAAATTAACTTCCCACTTCTTGGACGCCAAATAGTTAACTCCTGCGATGGTTTGCTTTGCTTGTGTTTTGATGATTCTGAAATTTTCGTATGCAATCCGATTCTGGGTGACTACATTATCTTACCATGGACAACATATGATGGAATTAAGTATCATCGCACTGTCAATGCTCTTGGTTTTAGTCCCAAGACTAATCAATACAAGGTGATACGGTTTTTTCTTCTATAGGTCGTTGAGTCTTTCGACCCCTTTACTGAGTTAGAGACTTATTGGGATGAGGCAAAGGCTAAGATTTACACAATTGGTGAAGGGTTGTGGAGAAACATAGGGAGTGTTCCTTACTATTTGACAAATCACTTATTCAATTCTTTCGTCAATGGAGCTCTTCATTGGCTTAATTTCGCATGTGATAGTCCCGACTTCATTTGTTGTTTTGATTTTGGCAGCGAGCAATTTCGGGTTGTCCCTGAACCTCCTGAGTTTGGTCTGCATAAGGAATTTTATGATCATATACGCGTGGGTGTGCTACGAGATTGTCTCTCCATTTGTGATTTTTCTAGTCCCCTTTGTTTCGATATATGGTTAATGAAAGATTATGGGATCAAGGAATCTTGGACCAAAGAGTTGGTTATTGAAAATGAGATAGGTAAGGGAGGGAATTGGGGCTCTTATGAGCCAATTATGATTCTAAAGAGTGGGAAAATCTTGATGCTTGTTAACAAGGATCTTCTCGTGTTGTATAATCATAAGTTGGGTAGTTTTAAGAAGCTAAATATTTATGGGATCAAATCAGAATTTTATGGGATTGCTCATATTCCAAGCTTTGTTTCCTTCAAGGATGTTGCCAAAGGTGAAAGCTTGATGGTACATTTCTCTCTTTTTTGTTTTGCTTTGTTTTGTGAAGGTGAATTTTTGAAATTGAAATCGTTTGAGTTTCTAGTATCTATTTTGAAAGCTCTTGTATGTGTTATACTTGTAGACTGTCATGTGTTCTGTTTTAAATTTGTTTGTTATATATTTTTGTTGTCTAGTATTTTAACTTTGTTGAAGTTTTTGTCTTGAACAAAATTGGCTAATGTGCAGCATTTAATTCTGCTTGAATATGTTGAAGATATGAAAATTTCTTGAGGCCTAATGCTTTTATACTATTTGTTGATGAATATGCTTTTGAAGAATTTGTGACAAATTGTTAGGATGGTGTCTTGAATTAAGAGTGGCCTTTCTGCAAGCAACACAAGCCTAATGTTTGCCAAATTAGATTCTTCCTTCTTGTTAGCTTTTTGTCACCTTTGAAGGAATCCAATGGTAATGGCCCCAACCCAAATATATTTTTTTTTTTTTGTGGTTCTAAACCCGTAATAGTGTTTTTTGGGATTTCTCTGGGAACTCATTTATGTAAAAAGGAATGGGAGTGTATCAGGAAAAAAAAAAAAATTACAAATCAGCGTTAAAATTTACCATGGTGATGTTATTCCCCAAAAGGAATTAAGCTTGGAAGAGCTTGGAGCCATGCGCTCTGCCATCATGTTCTTTACCACGGTGAAATATTTCATGTAAAGTCTCTTTGCTTTGTTTGTGTGTGCATTTTGCAACGTTTCTCTAGGTTCATAGTTTATCCCTGTTTTGCATTGCAACAGAATTGTTTTTTTATTTATTTATAAATTTTTATACCCACAGTTTATCACTCGTTTTTGAAACTTTTTTTTTTTTTTGCTTTTATACCCACAAAATATCAACTATGGCATGTTAAACAACTATTTTGTACGCTATGTTTATTGTTCCACTATTAATTTGAAGACAAGGATACAAAACAAACCTCAGTTTTGGATAAATATTTATTTAACAAGGTCTTGAAACTCTTGTTGCAGTAAAAACCATTGTATGGGTGCAGAGTAGTTTGCCATTTTGCATGCGATGGAAGCTAATCTGATTCAATAAATTAGTACACATAATGTGTGTTTGGGAGTGAGGGGAATTGAGTACACACCTAACTTTTGATATAATGCACAAAGCGGTGGTTTCAAGACTTGAACTCAAAAGTCTCAAGGTTATTAGACTAGGTGTTAACCATTGAACCAATGGTGACTCCTAACCCGTCACAGATTTGCAAAATGATTATTCATGTTGCTGGGAATTAATAGGGAACAATGACTAAGTGTAAAGCATAGTAATAACCCTGATCATTCTTTTGTATGATGGACATTACATTTGTTGCAATTGCACTTCCCTTTTCATGAAACCCTTGATGGCTCCCTCCTACCAAAATGATATATTTTGTCGGCATACTGAGGCAGCTTTTTCCCTTTCCCCCACAACTGTCAATGGTTTTGTTACAATTATGCAATTTCAATCAGTCTATTTCCCTTTATTAATTTCTAAATTTTTTCCTTATACTTGCCTTGAAATTTCCCAAACTTTTTTCCATTGTTTTCCCTTGAGTTCTTATAATTTCTTTCCTTACTTTACTAATGTTATCTTTTCAATTCATTTGCAGACAAACAAGTTGTGTGCCAAGTTCAAGAGGAAACCATTGGCGCATGAGGATTTGATGCGAGACGTGTTCTCAGGTAAAATCACGGTGAGGCACGCAATTGGTGCATCCACGAAGTATGCCCTTGAGGACTGTATGCACCGGCTTATGGCTATACCCAGTTTTGTCAGTACCCCTCTATTCCACTTCGCCAGAACCGTGTTGGAGAACTCTGATTACCGTGAAATACTGATGTGCATGCCGAATGATGACAGTGTGATTGGGTGCCTTGCAGTATTAAAGGAGACCAAAGGTGGTGGTCGGTCGAGGTTTTGAGCTGGCAAGGCGTTGCGTTTGATTTTGGAGGGTGTGCTGTGTTGAGGCAAACTGGATTGGTCGTTTTCATTTTGTTTTTATGGTATTTTTTTTTTTTTAGTTGGAAATATTTGGATTGCACTGGAGTGTGAAGTTTTGGTTTGTTTTCATGCTTGCTGGTGGTTTTTTGGAAATCTTTTCAACGTTAGTGGTTAATGGTTTTACAATGCTCGGTGCTCGTTTAATTCCTATGGCTTTGATATTGAATGGTTGGGTACGTTAATAATTTATTAATTATTGGTCGGTATTTGAAAATTTAATTGGCATGATGGGTATTTTTATTTAATTTTTGGACAAAATTTAGTTGTGATTTGGGCTCGGACTAGTTTATCCCCATATGGTTCAAAAATAGATAGGCAATTTTGTTGTCATTTTAGACTAAATTACAATATTAATTCTGTTAACAGAAAATGTGAAATTACCTTAATACTCCTCTTGGCCTTCTACCTTATTTTTTTTTTCTTCAAATTTATTTATTTTTTCAATTTGACATTTTATATTTTAATTTTTTTTCAATTTGCTTTTAAAGTTAATATTTGTTAAAAATTAGATAAAAAATGACACATTATTAGTTATGTGGCATAAAAATATTTTATTATATATGATTTACACCTTTAACATAAACTTAAATTGATTTTGAATAGAAATTAATTTTAAGAGTAAAGTAGAAAAAACTTGAATCCTGAAAAGCCAAAGTAGGAAAAAACAAATTCAAATTTAAAGGACTAAAGTAGGAAAGTGATTAAACATAAAGGGGCAAAGTGTAATTTACTTGAAAATAAATAATAAATAAACTATAGATCTCTAGTTTTTTATTTTAATTTTTAACTTTCTAAACTAATTTTTATTTTATTATATTTTACACTACAGCACTGTTAGGGGCCCAAATTTGGGTGCTCCTAATGGCTCAAATTTCCTTATCAGGTAAAAAAAAAAACAAAGTTATCAAAATTGGAAAATTTGAGCTATTTGAGTCACAGTTTTTAGGGCCCCCAAACATTATTCTTTACACAAATATGTGGTATTTTGGAAAGTTAGTAAAAAGTTAATTTTTTGACTTTTTTAATCTATTTTATCTTTTGGTAAGTAAAAAATATAATAAGTGATATGATTCAAAATAGATAAAAAACAAATAAAAAAAAAAAAGTAAAAGGGGACTTTTTATTTGATTGGTAAAGCACCCGTATATATATACACACACAGATTGTGTCAGTGAGGCACTTGGTATTTTCATTTTATTATATATATATATATCTATAGATACACAATGTATATACACTACACACAGACTGGAACACCAATATATATATACTAGAAAACAGAAACACATGTATAGGAATAATATATATGTAAAAACATTGAAAGCAGCCTCCCCTTAGATCATTTGACTCTGATCTGCAAGGCTAGTTTAATAATTACAAGACTTTGACAATGCAGCATACAGAAAATCCTCCATGGCTTTGGCTGAAGACCCCTTGAACCCTTTCTCATCATTCTTGGCATTGTTAAGCATCTCCATAACCTCACAAGCTTTGTTTTTCATGTCTTGCCCTTTAGTTGACCCACTCATCACCAAATCAATCTTTTTCACTATGTCTTTATGATTAACCTCTCTGCTCCCACTTGCCACCCCAACACAGAGTCCCATCTCTTCCTCCAACATCTTGGCATTGAAGTTTTGCTCTGCCCCCATCGGCCACGAAAGCATTGGGACTCCATTGCTGAGAGCTTCGAGCACTGAATTCCATCCACAGTGGGTTAAAAACACACACACAGATTTATGGGACAGAATTTCCAACTGAGGTGCCCATTGTTGCACTAGCAGCCCTTTGTTGCTATCTTGAATACGCCTCTCAAAGCCTCTCGGCAACCATTCTCCATCATTATGGTCATGATCTGTGACTGAGTTCGATGGTGGCCTAACCACCCAAATGAAATTTTTGCCACAAGCTTCCAAAGCCATGGCCAACTGGATTGTTTGTGATGGTGATGGTGCACTTTGTGACCCAAACGCCACATAAAGAACTGAATTTGCAGGCTTCGAATCAAGCCATTTCATGCAAAGATGCATTGTGGCTTCAGCGTCATCACCAGCACGAGCTTTGCTTCCCAAGGAAGACAGAATTGGCCCAACTGGCCATACGGAACAGCCAATTTGCTGCCTAAAATACTCCATCCCAACATGGTCAATCTCCTCCATGGTGTTGAACAAAATCCCATCACTCTCCAACCAATCTCGAAACATATCTTGTGAAAATGAGCACCACGAATCACCTGCCACCGCTACTTGAAAATGTTCTGGTAACTGTTTGGTGTGAACCGGGTCACCTTGGCGAAAGCCCGGAAAAGGAAACTCCTGGGAATTCACTTTCTTGTAAGGAAGGTGTAGCCATAAAGAGTGAAAAGCAGCCATGCCATAGCCTCCACCAGCATTGAATATAGCATGAAATGCACCGAATTCATGAGCAACTTTGGCAGACCATCCGAAGAACATGTCGGAAATAATGCAAGTGGTGGGCGGCCATGTTCGAGGACAAGGCCAGAGATGAGGTCTCGGAAGGCGGGCTCGAGAGCGGAGAGATGACGATGAGGTGGATGAGGAGAGGGAGAGGAGAGAGTCGGTGTTTTCGGAGTCCGGAGGAGGCCGTGGTCGGAGCTGTTGAATGGGATTTCAAGAAGGCGAATGGATGAGTTTGGGGGGATCGCAGGTCGAAGTTTCTTGATGTTGAGTCGAGTGTTCACAAAGGTTATGGTGTATCCATTTTTCTTTTCTAACTCAAGTGCTAATGCTAAGAAAGGGATGATATGGCCTTGTGCCATAAATGGGAACATCACTATGTTTTCTTTTCTTTCTGTCATTTCTCTTTTGAGAGAGAGAGAGAGAGAGAGAGAGAATGGAGTGGATGGTTTTTGGACATTCCAGAAGGCTGTATTTATAGGGCTCGAAACTTTGATTCTAGGGTTTTCATGGGGAAGCCATTAATATCGATGTTCACATTAATTTACATTTGCATACGCGTGCCAAAGTTAACTATTGACATGGTTTTCAACTATAACGGCAAGAAAATGAGTAGGAAAATGGTTTTGAAGTTCACGTTTTAGATTCAGTTTTAAAATTTAGTCATATTTGAAAGAGATGATTAGTTGTTTATAAGGGAACAAAAAAAAAAAAAAAAAGAGACCACGAATTGACTTAAATATTCTAGTAAATTATCATATTATTTCATTTGAAAAATGAAAACAACTTTGAGTTAGACTAACACAATTTTTTACTATCTTAAAAAAATATATTTAAAAAGAAAAAACTAATAAAAAAACAAAAATGCTTTAGACCACTAATTAGTGGTGGCTCTAATGATGTGGCAGTGGATCCTACCTACTGCCACATGTATTTTGTGCCTTGAGTTTTGTTTTTCTTTTGTTTTTTTCAATTGCCACCTCACTAGTAGTGGAGTTAGTGATGATAAATTAGTGGTATCTAGCATTGCTCATAAAAAAATCTATTTATGTATATCATTACTACCAACTCATCTAAAAATTATACCGCGCGTGTATTAGTTTAACTTGTTAGAGAGATATGAATAAATTTAGTATTTAAATTATATCCCCAACACGCTCTCTCACGTGTGGTTTGATTCTATTTCGTAAGCTGGGCAAACACGTACGCATGCAAGTATTTTTTTTATTATCGGGTAGTAAATGATCGAAGACATGACATATTGTCTACTCTAATATTATATTGAAATGTTAATTGTGAACTTATTTAAAAGTTTAATTAGAAAGAATGATAACTTTAATTATATTATATTTTTAACACAGCATATTATTACTTCTTAATTGTGCTAGAAATACACTAAAATTTCACAGATTGATTCATAAATACAAGACAAAATGATAGCCCCACCTCTTTGTCTTGCATCTATAATTGAGTATGTGAACATTTTCAGTGTGCTAGACATTTTGATTACTTCTAGATACAATCAAAGATTAAGTAAATCACATTAAAATAGCACAAAATACATTAACAAATATTAATAGATGTCAATAGGTGTGACATTCCATCATAAATATCATAGTTTTAGACAGTAATTGTTAAAACTAATAGTCCGGGGTAAACCAACCTAAGGATAATCTCAATTCCAAGGCAAGTGGTCGAACGGTAAACCTTAGAGGATAAAATGAAAAGGTCTCAAGTTCGAGCCACACCTTAGGGTCACTGGAGGTTTGTCCGGCCGTTAACTTTAGAGCCTCGATATTAGTTGAGATGCGTGAAAGTTGAAAAAAAAAAAAAAGGATAATCCCACCCAAATATATGTAGAGAGAGTTTTAAATAGAGAGACTTCTTGTTAGTTTATATCATTTGAAGTGCAAGAATATTTAAGTGGAGTGCAAATAAGCCTCCTAAAATTAATATCTCACATACATAACACAAGTCTATTACTAATAGTTTAAAGGGCAAATTATGATGGTAGTTTTATATTTTATTCATTATATTATTTTAGTTTTTATATTTTCAATTGACTTAATTTTGATCATGAATTTATAATTTTATTTCAATTTACTCCAATTAATTACAACTCTTATCATTTTTTTTATTTATAAAAAATATGTATATAAGTGTCATCACATGCCATATTTTTAATGAAAAAATTATAAACTATTCAACTCAGTTAATTTCAACAAATTTAATGATAGTTTTTTTTAAAAAAAAAAATGCTAACGATATTATTAATTAGACTAAATTAAAACAAAATATAAAATTAAAAGTAAAAATTA
Organism: Camellia lanceoleosa; assembly: GCA_025200525.1. Classification (NCBI taxonomy): domain Eukaryota; kingdom Viridiplantae; phylum Streptophyta; class Magnoliopsida; order Ericales; family Theaceae; genus Camellia; species Camellia lanceoleosa. The sequence goes on from CM045762.1 coordinate 61,101,917, forward strand.
AATCAATTAAAACTGTAAAAATTAAGATGACATAAAGTATAAAACATAAGAACCACTGATATAATTTACCCTGATTGAAAAAGTATTATTAGGATACATGTTATATAAAAGATAAGGTAAATTAATGTAGCCAATGGTGGCCTAGTTTAAAAAAGTAATGTATGGTTGACTCATAAGTTTGAGTATTATGGTATCCCCATCCAACAAGGTAGGTCCACCATTCATTTGATTATTTTATCACGGGTGTAATTTGCCTAGTTTAAAAGTATTATTAGGATACATGTTATATAAAAAAATAAGGTAAAATTTACTTTATCTACTTTTTTTTTTTTTTTTTTTATAATTTTATATTAAAATGTTAGGGGGACTTATTTATAAGTCCTTTTCGTAACCTTATCTTGCCAAATTTAAGTCGTGTGTAATTTTTATGTAGTCTCAGTCTATTTTCATAAGAATGTATTCCATAAGATCCTAATCTTTTTACCCCTAATCTTTTTCAAAATTCCTCTCTCTCAATAGATTGTTACTATTTGATGCTGCTGCAGATCGCATAGAGCGAGGCAACTGTGAAGGAATTTCCACCCCAATGTTGCACTATTCTTCGCCACTATCTTGGCGTCGATCTCGAGCAAAGTGTGGTCCAAACTCTTTTCAGCCATGTTGACGTTGGCCTCAACACTGACTTTGGGAGATGCACTTTTGGAAACCTTATCTTCCTCTGTTTTTAATTAATTTAAAATTATAATTTTTATTAATTAATTTAGATTTCACATATATTATTGATAATTTTTTAAATTTTACAATTAATAATACATAATAAAAATATATTAATATTATATATCTATTTCAAAACAAACGGATTAAAAAAATAAAAACTTATTAAGTTTGCGAAACGTAACGTGACACATTACGTTACGTTTATGTAAATGTCACGTTACGTTTATATAGGTGTCACGTTACGTTACGTTTATGTAGGTGTCACGTTACGTTCATATTGGTCTCACGTTACGTTTATATAGGTGTCACGTTACGTTACGTTTATGTAGATATGTCACGTTACGTTTATATAGGTGTCACGTTACGTTACGTTTATGTAGATATGTCACGTTACGTTTATATAGGTATCACGTTACGTTTATGTAGGTGTCACGTTACGTTACGTTTATATCAATTTCCTATATATGGTTTTATTACTTATTTATGATATTAACAACTAATATTGAGGGTAAATGTGTCAACAAACTTTCCACAGGACTTATGGAAACATAAGTTTTTTAGTAGGACCATATGTAGCATAAGCCTCCCTAATAGGACTTCTAAATAATTTTCCCAAAATGTTACCATTAATTTTTCTAGTAAAAATAACAAAGTGTGCCACACTCTCCTGAATTGAGAGTGGACAGTCCAAAAATTCCAAGTCAAAGTAAAAAATAAGATCAAATGTCAAAAATACCCTCATATTCATCTTCTTCTCCAAATTAAGTCATAGTCCTAACAAAATCCTAACCATAAGCTTAACTGTCATTTTCTATCAACAATTTAAAACGTTATTAAATAAGAAATTTTAGTAAAATTTTAGAATTAGATTAAAGTAATTCTATGGTAATGAATTAGGGTATTTATGATTTAATTTATTAAATAAATATATATAATATAATATATGCGTTTAATTTAAAATGTTATTAAATAAAAATTGGGTTAAAATTTAAAAATTAGATTAAAATAATTTTATGGTAATAAGTTAGAGTGCTTAAGTTAATTTATGATTTAATTTGTTAAATATGTTATTAAGATAGAAAATTATATGTATTAGAGAATAGAGAAAAAGAATATTCTATAAGGGTATTTAGGCAATTTTGTCACTATTACTAACAAAGTTAGTTTTGCACTTAATTCAAAACTATAGTGTTCTCTATCTATATTTGAACTATAAGAGATAAAATGTTCCGAGATAAAAACCACAAGAAAGAAAGTAAAGTGACTTTTACATTTAAAAATAATTATACATTTTTTAATGCACTAAGTGGTTTTTTTTTTGGTGGATAAGTCTAAAATAAATGCAAAGAATGTACACTTTTATAAGGGACATATATACTCCCAAGTAATACAACAAATCTAAAATTGTCCCCCTCCCCTCTGTCCAAAGAGGGGGAAGAGTAACACAAATAGACCATAACAAATCTCAGAATTGCAAGAGAATCAAATAGAAAGTCATTACTATTACCCAAATTTGCCCATATATCATTTTTTTTTAATCCCCGAATCACTCTTATTATAAAAAATAATAGATGGAAACTTAGACAAGATATATAAGCAAGTACATAAAATAAAACGACAAAAACATATAAGAATCTAAATAATACACATGCTAAGACAAAAAAATAAAAAATAAAAGGCCTATAACAATCATCAAGACAATCAAAATATGATAACCACCCCCATAAGCCCCCCGTCTTTGCCACATATAAAACATAGAGTATTAAAGTATCTCATAACAGTGACATCTATAGTCACTCACCAAGCTGTCGCTCAGTGACTCAGAAAAGAAAACCCAAAACTGCTAACTCGCGAATGCACAGCGAAATTCCAACCCGTGGGCCCTAGAAACCCACAAGGAGCACACAACTTTACAACCCAATGGCCCAATAAAAAACAGTCCACCAGATTTTAATAAAAAACCGTGGGCCATAACAAAGCCCACCAGATTTTATGAAAAAAACTTGGGTTGCATTTGCTCATTCAGCAAAGAAGACCACGCGTTTGGAAAGTTAGATTATTTTAATTTTTAATTATTTTAATAGATTAAAATTTTTGTATTTGAGAAAATAGATAGATTTTTTATAGTTAGATAAGATGTTTGTAAGAGAAAAAATGAAATGATTATGAATTTGATATGAAATTTTGTTTTATTAATTATTTTAACCTATTTTATATTTTTGTAAATTTTAACTAAAAAAAAAAAAAGACTAAAATTCAACTTACCTAACACCCCTCTACGGAAGTTTACGGAGTGCTTTTCTTGAGTTCTCACAACCAATCACAAATGCACATATGGCCTTCCTCTTGTAATAACACATCAGAAGACTTTAAGAAATAAAGAAAGAAAGAGGACATCCTACTCTCACTTTTGTGTGAATTTCTTTTCCATAGCTTATAGTAATACCAAAAATAAAGAAGAGTACTCTCGTGCCGCTCTCTAGGTGGATTCTGACGATGTTTCGGTGGTGTTTTCGCGATATTTTGGTGATTTATTTTATATTTTTAGGGTGTAGATTTGTATTTTTAAAGTATAAATTTACAATTTTAAAATATAGATATGAACATTTTATGTTTGAAATAAAAATTTTGATAGTTTTCTCCTTTAATTTTGACATAGATTTTTTGTTTTTCGATACTCATAATAGTTTTCTCCTATCTCAAGCCTTCTTTCATACCATTGTAGGTGTACTTTTTTCTCCGGCGACGGCGGCAGAGTTGGGCAGCAACGAGGAGGATGGGAACAAAGTCGACAGGAATGGTAGGCTTTCAAGCAGATTTTGCTTTTTAAACCACATCTTTGAGCAAATTGGTAGTTTTTCCTAAATTGTAACTGTTTTTTTCGCAGATTTGTTTTTGTTTTTTGTTGGTTTTTTGGTTTGGTTGGGATGGCCCTTTGAGGTCTTGAGATTTGTGTTTTCTTTTTAATTTTGTCTTTTCCTTTTAAATAATTTATTAATGGTGGCTTATATGTTGAATGAAGATTTTTTCATAATTACGCAAACATTATTGGTCAATCATGCAATAAGTTTTTTCGTAATCACGTCAACATTCTTGGTCAAGTATGAAACAAGTTTTTTGTAATTACGCAAACATTCTTGGTCAATTATGAAATATAAATATTTAAATTTTTAACAAATTACAAATATACCTATAAGATTTGTTTAAAATATGAATCAGTCCTATAATATTAAAAATTACAACTATCATTTGTTATAAATTTTAATATAATACAATATTCAGGGAAAAAAAATTATTCTCCTATGTAGAAATAAATTATCAAAATTATATATTGAAAAATATTTCTCATATCATTAAAAATTATTAATTAATTTAATGATTTATTTATTAATAAAATGATTAACTGAAAAATATTTTTCATATCATTAAAAATTATCAATTTACTTAATGATTTACTTATTAATAAAATTGATCATTTGTTATGCGAGTATGATATATGTATTAATAAAATTAGTCATTTGTGTATATATATATATATGTATTGTCTTTTGCTTGTTTATTAGTTCAGTGAATTATTGTAGTAGTTTTTTTTAGATGGGAGAATTATCTTAATATTAGTTTTATATTTATCTGTTGAGAAAAACTATACATCATAATTTTTTTTTTATAAATTCGAAAAAATATTAAAGACTCATAAATTCATCCAAAATGATATGATAATAGAATTGGAGTCTACATCATTAGGTGTATAACAAATCAAAAAATGATACATATCATATCACATAATTCTATCATATATCTAATGATTTATTCTATTCAATTTCATAGAACAATATTCTAATTTAAAAAAAAAAATCAAAATACAAAATTTAAACATACTACAATAATAGCCTATGCCGGGCCTTTTTAAACTAGTATATATATATATTTGGATTTCTTGTGGTATTTCTTTTTGGGATTATCATAATATTTATCAAGTGATTTATTAGATGAGTACGTTTTGCGATATTTATTATGTGATTTATGTGAAAGTTTAGTTTTACTATACTTATTATGTTTTCGATGCGATGGTGTTATTGGAGGTAGACCATATTATTTGTAGAAATTTCATAATTCATATTTTGCTTTGTATTTATCTTTAGCAGTTTTTTTGACTAGATACACTAGTTTAAAAAGGCTCGTGCATGGCACGAGCTATTATTACAATATGTTTAAGTTTCATATTTTGATAATTTTTTGAAAATTAGAATATTATTCTATGAAATTGAATAGAATAAATCATTAGATATATGATAGAATTATATTGTACGATATGTATCATTTTTTGATTTGTTACACCTAATGATGTAGATTCCAATTCTATTACCATATAATTTTGAGTGAATTTATGCATCTTTAACATTTCTTCCGAATTTAAAAAAAAAATTATGGTGTATAACTTTTCTCAACAGATAAATATAAAACAAATATTAAGATAATTCTCCTAATAAAAATTTTTTTTTTATAAAGATAATTCATTGAACTAATAAAGAAGTAGAAGAAAATACGTATATATACAAATGACTAATTTTATTAATACATAAATCATACTTGCATAACAAATGATCAATTTTATTAAGAAGTAAATCAACAATTTTTGTAACGCTCCCATTTTCATACCCAAATGGTAATACAATAATCATAGCTCTTTAAAGTAAAACTGGTAATAAATCCTCATACTTGCATTATATAATGTAAATAGTCTTCAATCGATAATACAATTAATCCAACAACAATTAATTAAACAACAAATACTCTCAAGGGTTTACAAGTTTTCAAGGCTTGAATCTGGTTACATAAAATGGTTATTCAAACCCACACATATAAAGCCCTTGGCTTACAATCAAAGTCACAGCAAATGAGCACATTATGCTCTCTGCACACACTTCTACGCCTTCAGTTAAGCGGAAACACCACATCTTTTCCTGCACAAAAATCCCATAGGGTGAGCATAAAGCCCAGTAGGAAATTCTTAACAAAGTATATACATTTTATACAAGTTTCATGAGATGGAATGCTTGTGCCATGTCATGCCTCTTTTGAAAGTATACACACACCTTCATCTTTTGAAAACAACATGCTCAATGATGTCATGCAATTTCAACTGTTCAACATTTATCAAATTCTGTTTGAGGGGCGGTAAATACAACTCTGGTAATCCCTAAGTTGGTGTCTGCAAGTAGACTATACAAGTACTACCAATTTGTCATTTTTATCGGTCACAGCCAGAAGGCTCGACACCTATCATCTACACTACCTTTCAATCACTAGGCTGGTGTCTGTAAGTAGACTATACAAATACTACCGATTTGCCATTTTTACCGGTCACAGCCGGAAGGCTCGACACCTATCATCTACACTACCTGTCAAGACTTACCACCGTATTTACCCCAAAATCATTTCATGAAAACTTTTCTCAACATTCTTTTCTCAATGCAAAGTTTTCAAATCAATTTTCAAAGCTCTTCATTTTCAATGAATTGATATGCCAACGCATCAATAAATGCAATGCAATATTTTACCCATTTTCCATTCTTCCACACAATATTTCCATTGTGATCAAAACTTCCATTTCTCATTTCAATACAATTTCACAAGATGAATAAATACATTTATTTCAACTCATTAAAGGATAACATAATTCCCATATTTCAAACATTTCCAACAACTTAGTCATTTCAAGACTATATCAATACTTTAAATAACAATTTCCAAAACCTCAACAATTATCTTATTCCATGGAAAACCATCATTTTCATGAAATAAATAAACAATTTTCAAACATCATTTATTTTGGCATACAAAATAAATATAACAACATATTCCAAAGATTTTCAACATCTTTCTTAAAAATCCTCAATTTCTAGGTTTTCTTATCAAAACCATTCATCTCTAAATATTTGAGAAGATCTCACCAAAACATCTTTCTTTCATTAACATAGTTCAAAAACCCCAAATTTCTATCTCAAAGGATTAAATAGTAAACCCATTTTCGAAATCACTCTTTTTTTGAATCACAATTTATTTTCAAAACTAATCAAGGATAATTTCGAAAATCAACTACATCTTGCAAAAATATATATATATATATATAACACAAAGAAAATCCTACATCAAGCTTAGAAGAGAAGATGAGCAAAACAAGATGAAAATCCAAAGATGTGAAACCAACTTCTACTTGGATCAAACGAAGCTTTTGACAAGCTCTACACTTAATCTCAAAGGAGCAAGGCAAGGAGATGCTTCCAAGAGAGTAGATCTAAAGATCTTTGAGCAAAAAGTGATTTTGGAGAGGGAGAGAGTGACTTACGGCTTGGAGAAGGAGAAAGAGAAGAAAAAGTAAAGAAAAGGTGAAGTGAGGGACCTATTTAGAGTGCTAGGTCATAATGAAATAAAGTCCCAAAGTCAATCCCAAAAGATCAAGTCAAAATTCCCAAAAAGTAGGCCCAAAATCGGGTTGAAATCTGGGAAAAATGTCTGCAGGGGTCGACCCTTTTAGCACAGGGGTTGACCCTATGAAGGAATTTATGTTTGACAGCATGCAAGAGGGTCGACCCTCTCCCAGACTGGTGTCTACCCTATTTTCCAGCAACCAACACACAGACATAAGAGGGTCGACCTTCTCTAGTCTGGTGTCTACCCTATTTTCCACCAACACTTCCAGAAACTTCACCAATACGTAAGGGTCGACTCTTAGGAAGGCTGGTGTCGACCCTAGCATAGAATTTCTAAGTTTCGAAGGAACTTTTGACAAGAACAAGTGCGAACAACCAAACCCAACAAGCTTAAATCGGATTATACCCTCCAAAACCAACCCATAACAACACCAAAGATTTTCAAAATAAAAATAAAGGATTCAAATACACTTCCCAAAAGCTTTGAAGGACACAAGTGTTACAACCTCCCCACCTTAGAAAATTTCGTCCCCGAAATTACAAGTCAAGCTCTAAAATAGAATTGAACTATTCACAACCATGTTATTCCCACAAGTTCAACACTATGACCCATTCTCTGGTCATCTATTCACACCGACTCGATTCACAAGTCCCGAATAAAAATGAAATTTTCAATTTCCCAAAACATTTACAATGTTTAACCAAAGTCCAAATTTTCAAAAAAAAAAAAAAATCGTACATAGCATATACAATGCTTCAAAAAAATAATTTTGATAATTTATTATTGTATAGGAGAATAGTTTTAGTTCCCCCTGAGTATTGTATTTAATTAAAATTTATAACAAGTGACAGTTGTAATATCTAATATTATAGAACAGATTCATATTTTAAACAGACCTTATGGTAGTATTTTTAATTTGTTAAAAAATAAAAGATTTATATTTCATAATTGATCAAGAATGTTTACGTAATCATGAAAAAACCTGTTGTGTAATTGACCAAGAATGTTTGCGTAATTATGAAAAACGTTCACTCAACATATAGGCCACGATTAGTAAATTATTTAAAATAAAAGGACAAAATTGGAAAGAAAAGACGAACCTCAAGCAACTAAGTGATTCTTATATATATACTAGTTTATACAAGCCTGTGCAAAGCACGGGTTATTATTACAATATGTTTAAATTTTGTATTTTGATAATTTGTTAAAAATTCAAATATTGTTTTATGAAATTGAATGGAATAAATAATTAGATGTAAGATAGAATTATGTGGTATGATATATATCATTTTTTAATTTGTTATACACCCAATGATGTCGGCTCCAATTATATTACCATATCATTTTGGGTGAATTTATGAGTCTTTAACATTTCTTCCGAATTTATATAAAAAAAATCAAATTATGGTGTGTAGCTTTTCTCAACAGATAAATATAAAACAAATATTAAGATAATTCTCCCATCTAAAAAAAATACTAAGATAAGTCATTGAACTAATTAAGAAGCAGAAGAAAATACATATATATCCAAATGACTAATTTTATTAATATATAAATCATATTCGCATAACAAATGATCAATTTTATTCATAAGTAAATCATTAAGTAAATTTTTAATTTTTAATGATATGAAAAATATTTTTCAGTTAATCATTTTGTTAATAAATAAATCATTAAGTCAAGTAACAATTTTTTCATGATATGAGAAATATTTTTCAATTAACAATTTTGATAATTTATTATTGCATAGGAGAATAGTTTTTTTTTCCTTGAGTATTGTGCTAAATTAAAATTTATGACAAACGATAGTTGTAATTTCTAGTATTGTAGGATCGATTCATATTTTAAACAAACTTTATGGGTGTATTTGTAATTTGTAAAAAAATAAAAGATTTATGTTTTATAATTGACTAAGAACAATTGCGTAATTAGGAAAAATCCTATTTCATAATTGACCAAGAATGTTTACGTAATTACGAAAAAACTTTGTTGTATAATTGACCAATAATGTTTGCATAATTATGAAAAAACTTGTACTTACCATATAGGTAACCATTAGTAAATTATTCAAAATGAAAGAACAAAATAAGAAAAAAAATACGAGCCATAAGCAAGAAAGAGCTTCTTATATATATAGACACTATATATAACACCAAATTGTTTGAGGAAGATGATAGAATCAGTTGAATCAATTGACGAATCTAAACAATTATATATTCGAATCAAGGAGGTTTTTTTTAATATTCTAAAATATCAGTAACTCACTTTTCAAACTACTTATCAAACTAACTTACTTTTTTAAAAATATATGTTCAAAATGCGACTTCATTATGAAATCACATCTTCATGTTAATATGACTTACTGGTGTGTAGATGTGGGTCATGTCAATATAAAATTACATGTTCAAGATGCGATTTCACCATGAAATCGTATTTTGAACCCACAATTAAAAAGTGAGTTAGTTTGATAAATAATTTGAAATGTTGGTTATTTACCTAAATAGTTTAATTTTTTAGAATATTCACAAAAAAAACTCCAAAATCAAGAGCAATTATATACAAAACGGGTGTTCTTCATAGGTTTTGAAGAACCATTAGTAGGGAAAGGTGGCAACAGTGATGGTCCTTGAGGGGATATGAGTCGGCGATCCAAATCTAAGAGGAGAAAAGGCAGATCTAGATCCGAGAAGAAGAAGCGATGATGAGAGAAAGGGAAGAGATAAAAGGTTTCGGCAGGTTGTTGGGAAGAATGATGGGGTAGCCGGGTGGGACAAATGGTGGTGAGAGGAGGAGGGTTAGAATTAGGGTTAGGGTTTTAGTTTTATGTTGATTGGAGAAGAAGATGAAGGTGAATGGCATGTTTGTCTTTTAATAATGAATTTTTACTTTGGATTTTAATTTTTTTCATTGCCAACTCTTAATTTTGGTAAGTGTGGAACACACTCCGTCATTTTAATTGGAATTAATAATGGTAAGAAGGCAATGTGCAAAATGGTCAAAACTATAAGGAGGTTTATTGGTGATTTTTAAATGATAGGGGGATAAATTGCTTCGAGCCCAAACCATAGGGGGCTAAAGTGAATTTTACCCTTAATTTTTTTATTGTGTCGGACTTAATGCTTTTAATTGTGGTGCAATTTACAAGTTGAGTTTTGTGTCGTATGTGTAGGCACCGAAAAGGTTTAAACAATGTTTAAAGGTCAATCAAGCAAAACTCGAGATTTTGACGATGAAATTATCGAAATGTTAATTGAAGGACACAATCTCTATAATTGCACATACGTTGAAGTAGCTTGCCATGTAATGGAATTTTACCAGACCGTCCATGCAAAAAAACCCCATGTCGGACTTCAATTTTGACCGGGCGTAAGTGGATAACGAAATTATTTTTTGGCCACTTAGGCCGCTGTGAAGAAAACTTGCATATGTCGAGGTTAGTGTTTACAGCGTTGTATGAGACCTTATTTAGAGACTTTGACTTATAGGTACACCTACACGTGACCATGGACTACACGTTCAAGAAAGTGTTGCAATGTTCATCCATGTCTTGCCAGGCTGCCAAAATCGAGAGCTTCAAGAACAGTTTCAACACTCGGATGAAACCATTTGTAAACATTTCTATGCTGCTTTGGATACAATGAAGTTGTTCATAGTTGTGCACTGTAGGCCCACAAGAGATAAGAATTAGAGGCATCCATATTTGCAGTCAAGAACTAAATGCATACCATTCAAAGTGTGCACCAACATGTCGGTACTTTCTTTTGTTACGGTCTTACAGTTGTGTTGTATCATTGGTAGGATTGTATTGGCACATTAGATGGCATGTATGTTCAAGCCATCCTGGATGCCTGCGAAACTGGATCGTATTATGGTTGAAAAGCGTATTTTACGCAAAATATTTTAGTTGTATGCGACTTTGACTTGTGCATCATTTTCATTTCCCTTGGCTGGAAAAGAAGTATGCATGATTGTTACATATTCAATGAAGTTCTTCAAAATGAAGATGCACCGTTCCCCATCCACACGAATGCATTAATTGGTTATAATAAGTTGGGATTTTCTGTCATATGTGAAATGAATAAATATACTTATACAAAATCAATATTATAGGTAAATACTACCTTGTGGATGCTGGATATCCTAACAAAAGGGGTATCTTGCACTATACAAAGGAAATCGGTATCACCAGGATGAGTTTTAACTGAGAACACCAAACGCAAGGGAATTGTTTCACAAGGCGCACACATTGTTAAGGAGTGCAGTGGAAAGAACATTTAGGGTGTGGAAATCGCGATGGAAATTCCTAAAAAGGATGTTGCAGTATGATTTTTGAACTGTCAAGTGCCATTAGTTGGTGCGTCAATGGTGTTACACAATTTCATCCGCAGACATGAGACAGCTAGCAGGGAAGAAAATGTTGCATGTTCATCGTTTTTGGATGGCATAGGGAGCGAGGAAAATGGAGGTAATGATCTTGATGATGGCCTCATGGTTAGAGATACGGATGTGGATATGGCGAGAGTTTGGGTTCGCATCCGAGACCATTTGCTTAATCTAGACAACATCACTTGTGACGCCCCAAGATTTGAGGACATCATAATAAGATTTAGAACTTAAAATCAATTTTGTTAATAACTAACCCCTCATCAATGTTGTCACCAATATTACTAGCATTAATTAACAACCCAGAAATTAAAAGTTCTTAAATTACAACTCCAATAAAAACTTAAAACTTAGTCTTAGTACATAAAAAAAACACGAATATAACATAAAAAAATAAATAAATAATAGAAACTTAAAAATGGTTCATGGATCTTCGGCACTCTTAGAGCTAACTTGTCACGACCCGAACCCGCCCCTATGGGTTAAGGCCATAACTGGCCAGTAATCGTGTGATTACCTACGGCCTCAATTCAAATAAATCAAAACTCATCAGAGATAAAGGGGCCAAATGGAAGCAATTCGAAAACTTTGTCCATAGAGCCGTGCTTAAATGCACACCATAACATTCCAAACATTTATATGTTAATAACCCACATCAAAATATGTACTAACACAAAACGATGTACATACAGGATCGTACAGATTGAAGTTAGCTAAACCCAAGTCTTATATACAAAAGTAGACCAACGTATTCGCCAATATAACAAAACTATAAACAAGATCAAAAGCGAAGATAGTCTCGTGCGTGAGACGTTTGGGCTGACTCCTCAAGACTTAAACTGTTTCTCACAAGTTCACGGGTCAGTTCTGGGCCCTTGGCTCACCTACATATACATGAATGGCGTGGCGAATGCCCGATGAATAATATCAAATGAGAAAATATATAAGCAATCATTGAAATAGTACGAAAGCGGCCTTTGGCCCAATCTTTTATATCCATCGGCCCAATCTTTTATATCCATCGGCCTTTGGCCCAATCATCTATATCCATCATTTGTATCCATCGGCCTTCGGCCCAATCATTTATGTCAAAAGGCCTCCGGCCCAATCATTCATGTCAATCGGCCTTCGGTCCAATCATTCGTATCAATCGGCCTTCGGCCCAATCATTCGTATCAATCGGCCTTCGCCCCAATCATTCGTATCAATCGGCCTTTGGCCCAATTATTTACATCAATCGGCCTTTGGCCCAATTATTTATATCAATCGTTGTCCACCATTCAAATTAATGAGCTTATAAAACTTGCATATGAGTAACCAATTGGACAACGGTATATTTCAAATATCTTGTTAAGATATTACTTACAGTGATCGGCTTGTGGATTTGCCTCGGAGCTTGACCCTACACATTTCATGAACACAAAAGGGTCACCAATAATTCAATCCGTTCATTAATTCACATATTCCTCTTTAGGCTTCATTCTTATCTCTTTAACTCAATTACAATGCTCAATGTATGCCTAAGAGTACTTAGAAGTGAAAGGGAATGGAAAACAGAACATAGAATGCATTTTCAGATTTTCAGAAGATAGAGTCCCTGCTCGAGCGTGGACTTCCCCGCTCGAGTAGACCCTTAAGGCCTGCAAAAGTACTGGTTGCATGAAAAATACACTCGATCGTGCATTCTGGCGTTCGAGCGGAAGACCTGTCAATAAAGCTCCCCTGCTCGAGCGTGATATATCCCGCTCGAGCGGATACCCAATTCTGCAAAAAGTGCTAGGAGCACGATTTTTACGCTCGAGCGGCAGTTTCCCCGCTCGAGCAGGCCTCAAATTTCTGGAAAATCCAGAACATGCTCTTGAGCTTCAACTTCGAATTCAAAGGCCCCAAATGCATGGTTTTGACCCAAAATTCATACAAATGTGCACTAACTTGGTACAAACGCTGAATTACCACATTTTGAAGCTTAATTTCATGATTTATTTACATGCATGGCCCAAAATATTACAACTCATCTCCAATATGCTCAAATTCAAACATCCAAGACTTATACTCCCATAATTTATACATGCATGCCCTTTTTGACTTCATATTCATTTCAAATAATGCAATTAGTGCTCATTCCCACAAAATTTGACAAAGACATGTTTGCATGTGGGATTACACTACCAATCTTTCACAATTTTACAAATTACATGCTAGATTTGTGATTCCATGGGAGTTCATTACATGCATGTACATATCAAGCCTCAAGTTCAACAAATTAATTCAAATCATACTCTTGATCACAAACAACCCTTGAACACACAAGATTACACATTAAACTCATGAATTCAAGAATCAAATGCTTACCTAGAGGCTTAATCTTCCAAACTATAGCAATTTCTTGAATTTAATTTCCCCAATCCTACACAAATTTGAGCCAAACACCCAACTCTCCTCTTTTCTCTCTCTCTAGCTGACTCCCTCTCTCTCTTTCCTTATGTTAGAATCAGCCAAGGTGAATCAAACAGAGGATTGAATATAATAAGGCCCCACTAAGTCACAATATTTTAATATAGGATAATTGGGCACCAATTTATCAATTTAATCGACTTAATCTGACCTGAATCAATTTTTCAATTAAATTTCACCGTAGGCTCTAAAAATTATGCCAATCACAATGGCGTAATCAATTTCGGGTTTCGTGACCGATAAGGCCCTCAATTTAATTTCCCAAGTAGATTATTCAAACAGATATTCCTATGGTGAACAGATACAATTTCAAAATCACGTACATTCACATAATGGCACACAAAATCATACTAAACACATAATCATGCTCAAATTAAGGACCAATTAGTATACTACGGAACAGGGGTGTCACATAACTAAGGCTGAGTGTCGCCTTGCAAGGCCTCGGTGTTTCCTTCGATTTCTTCAGTACCTGGCATAAAACGCCAGGGCAACGGGAATGTTACTGTTGTTATTGATGTTGTTGTTGTTGTCATTGGATCCATTTGCTCTAGTTTTTCTTACCATTTTCTGTACGAAGGATATTATTGTTACACCATTTATTTATTTATTATTATTATTATTATTTTATTTATTTATTTAGATAAACTGCAAGTAAAATAGTCCAACACACAAACTTTTAAATACTAGGATTTCATTAATGATAATAAAAGATCAGTACATTCATAAAAGAAAGAAAGAGAATTTTTTTTTTTCATTCTACTACATAACTAAGGGGATTCTCTCACCCCATTACTAATTACTGCAAGACTAGGCCTTTACAATGAAATCGCAACTAAATTGTTAAGCAACCTAGCCTACCCCTCTCCTATCCCTCTTAATTGAAGAGCCACGGATAATGTTGATGCACCTGCTAGGCATACTCCCAGCTCTCATCGTAAAGCCCGTAGCACTTCCAACGGACTAACAACTAAGGCCCTTCCCATCCCACGCACTGGCTCAGAATCCTCACAGGGACCTCTTCGTAAGTGAGTGGGTCGCGGAAGTTCACCGTCCTATCCGTAGGGATGATCTTTTCGGCCTGTGGGGCTACAAAGAAAATGTCCCGCTGGTGGAAGAGGTTGGTGTAATTATCGACCAAGGCTGGTGGTAAAGGGTCGACCTCGTACATGATCCCAGTAAATTCCCAGACAACTCTTACAGGTCCCACGTATTTGTCATCCTCCCTTCAATGTTTCCACCCGCAAGGTATTATCAGTTGTAGCCTGACATACACCCTAAGTCCAACTGGGAATGCCACCCCCTGCGCCACATTTCGAAGTGCGCCTCATCTTCTTGAAGGCATATTCTATGGAGGAGATAGGGTCGACTCACCTCCTCTCTTCTCCTTGAGACTCTTCAGAGGAAGGGCGGCTAAGGGTTCCACCAAGTTTATTTCCACATCATCCTCCTCGTCTATTTCTTCCATCATTTCTTCTTCTGTATCCTCCTCCTCTGGTTCAGACTCCGAAATCTCTGCCCATATTTCTAGATCGCTTAGTAATGGCTTCTCTTCTGGGTCAGATTTTGGGTCCTAGAGCCAGTTGTCATTGTGTGGTGGGCTCGACATCATACAGAGGAAATAATGACACTATTATACATTTGGTAAGGCTTTAGATCATAAAATGTTTTTAATTGAAGCACAGTAAGAGACGTGTGCTTAAGTCTACCCAAGGTCTCAAGGGTTTCTAGACCTAAGCTCTGATACCATGTTGTGACGCCCCAAGATTTGAGGACAACATAATAAGATTTAGAACTTAAAATCAATTTTGTTAATAACTAACCCCTCATCAATGTTGTCACAAATATTACTAGCATTAATTAACAACCCAGAAATTAAAAGTTCTTAAATTACAACTCCAATAAAAACTTAAAACTTAGTCTTAATACATAAAACAACACGAATATAACATAAAAAAAAAAAACTAGAAACTTAGAAAAATGGTTCATGGATCTTGGGCACTCTTCAAGCTAACCAAGGCTGAGTGTCATCTTGCAAGGCCTTGGTGTTTCCTTCGGTTTCTTCGGTACTTGGCATAAAACGCCAGGGCAACGGGAATGCCAGTGAGTGACGAGCTCAATAAGATACTACAACCCGAAAATACCCACCTAGATAATAATACTCACAATTTATGAATAATGTGTAGTAACAGAATAACAAATAACATTTAGTAAGCAGAAAATGAATGTTATCAGTTGAAATAATAACAATAGATAATAATAAATCAAAAAAAATATATAACAAATGGAAGCAATATTTCATCATAAGGAATATGCCCACCTTTCTTTTTAAAGTTTCATAGATTTAGTTTATCAGATAAATTTAAGTGACTCCCCGCGGAGCACTATTTCCACTCAACCGCTAAGCAATGGCCACGGGCAATTCTGACTCTCCCTTGGTCAAATGTTCAAATGTTACTTACTGTAACTACCAATGATGCCTATGCACTAGGGTTAGATACCCGAGTTGTGACATCACGGTATGCGCTAAGGGAACAGTCTATGTTGTGACACCCGCACCACCAACCTTATATCGCCTACACCGATAAGAGCCGAAATACCTTCCCGTGCCATGTTAGGGTTCGCAATTCACTTGTGCAAGATTCTAAATTGGGCTCGCCCTATCACTTTTAAATTTTAATGTATCATTGATTAAATTTCATGTTTCTTTACTTGTTGAGATATTTACAATAATTCAACATTTAATTACTAATAATGTTATACTAACTCATTAAAATTCCCAACATAAAATATCACACATGTCACACAATAGTAAACAAATATACAAGATTTAAATAAACAATTTATTTAAACCATGGTATGAAACAATAATGTAGATACCAAAAAGAAGAAATAAATTATAATCACACACATGCATGGATTTTTAATCTACAAGATTAGACTAGCACAATATTAAATTTTTGTCCAAATAAATAATTGAAGAGATAATTTTTTTTTTTTTATATTTTGGATTCCTCCTTAATCTGTCTTTTTTTTTTTTTTTCAGAATGTATATCTCGCAACTAAAATTATAAATAAATTACTTATACAACTCTAAAATTCATATAAATTTATAGAATACTCAATAAACATGTTATGGTCATTTTTCAGAAAGAAATTTCCAAAAATAAATTATAAATAATTCCAAAAAATTTCAAAAAAGTTTATGATACAGATTTGTCACATTTTCTTAAATTAATTTCATACTTAAATTTATAAATCAATTCCATAATATAAAAATTTATTATGAAACGAGACTTCTCAAATTTCATTTTTTTGGTTTAGAAATTACCAAATTTGGTTTAATATAGAGTTTTTAATAAATTTTCGAACATATAGTAAACTGCTTTTGACTCAGTTAAATTAAAAATTTGTATAAATTTGTACAAAACTCAATAATTGTTGAACAATTTTGTGGATGAACTAGACATCATTCTCAACAACTGTATAGAAGAAAGTATCTCAAAAGTTTGAGTATAAAATTGTCTAAAAATTCGTACAAAGGTTCTGGCAGATTTTAGGGCCAAATAAAATCTTCAATCCTCTCTTTAATGGTATAAACTACACATGTAAGTTTATTTCGGCAATAATACCATGACTTTGAGACTATCAATATCTTAAATTATTTGATATACACATCACAAAATTTATATACGTATATATAAAAATTTCTATCTATAAGTTAGTCATTTTATCATATGAATATAATCTGAAAATTTCAACAATAAAAAAAAATGAGAGGGTTAAGAGGGTTTTCTTACTTAATAATAGGATGATGAAATGGTAGAAAATTTTAGCTTCCCTAATCTCCCACTCTTCTTCTTCTCCTACTGCTTTCTTGCTCGCAGAATTTTCTTTTCTTCCCTCCTTCACCAAATGCAAGCATGCATATATATATATACAATCCATGGATTCCTTTGCTGAGCACCTCTCTCTCTCTCTCTCTCTCTCTCTCTCTCTCTCTCTCTTTTTCTTTCTTTTTTTCCTCTTTCTCTTCATTCTATCCAACCTTCCCATTTCCAAAAGGCATAAAGGGTCTCTCTTTCCCTATACTATCATGCAATTAAACATGTGGGAAGTGGCTACCAAAAATCTGCAAGGTTTGATTCTTTTTTTTTTTTTTTTGTGTATTTGTGTAGGTTTCTTAAAATTGATACACTAAGATTTTTAACTAAGGTATTAAGTAAAAATAATTATCATATTGAATCCTAATTAAAATAATTTATAAACAACAAATATTGAACACCCACAAAATTATTATTCTTAATAATGTCTTTGTTAGTGATTGAATTGGGTTAATTTAAAACTAACTTTTACACTAATATATATATTTCAGATAGACTCGGGATAAAATTAATTAATTAATTAATTAATTAATTAATTTATTTATTTTCTTTTAAGAATAATTAAATGTGGGTTTTCACATTGCTTGTTGTGAAAAGTGTTGTTTGATGAACTTCTAATGTATGTGTTTGAAAATGCTTGTATGCATTTTTTGTTAGGACTTTGAGACACCAGAAATCAATCACACACAATAACACGGGAGATTTACGTGATTCAGCAATTGCCTACGTCCACGGGAGAGATATCCACTATAGAATTATCCCGAAGGAGATTACAGTACTCACACCTCACAACTCTCTCTATAGCACTCTCACTCACAGATTATACACTCTGTGTCTGCTTTTCAGCTCTGTGTATCTCCAATCCCTCCTCACTCATCTCAATTTATACACAAGAGAGGAAGAGTAGGTGAAGAGACAATAATGGGTGGGCTTAGTTGGTGCCACCTTTACCATCTACCTTTAGCACATGGTGCCATCCTCACCATGTGGATAGTAGGCTGGAGCTACCCCACCATCTTCCTTTAGCATATGGAGTGGGCTGGAGCTAACAATTCTCCCCCTCCACGCCCACTTGGATAATTGACTTCTCACTTGAAGTCCATCCCAGTCAGATTCTTGCAAGCTTCCAGTTTGTCTCTGATAACACCCTTGGTCATCATGTCAGAAGGATTATTGTCCGTGTGAATCTTCACTAGTTTCATTAGTTGCTTTTCCATCACTTCTCGTATCCAATGATACCAAACATCAATGTTCTTTGTACATGAATGTTACATGGAATTCTTGCTCAGATCAATTGCACTCTGACTATCACAATATACCTTGTATTCTTTCTGCTGTAGACTCAATTCTTGGAGAAACCGTTTTAACCACAACATTTCCTTTCTAGCATCTGCGGTAGCAATGTACTCTGCCTCTGTTGTAAATAAAACAACACACTTTTGTAGTTTAGACTGCCATGAGACAGCTCCCCCTGCAAAAGTGAACATAAATCCTGATGTAAACTTTCTACCATCAAGATCACCTGTCATATCGGCATCTGTAAAACCCTCTAAAATTGGTTCAGCTCCTTCAAAACATAAACACATCTTTGAAGTTCCCTTCAAGTACTGAAAAATCCATTTGATCACCTCCTAATGCTCATTTCCTGGATTGGCGAGAATCGCTCTGCATATTAGTGTGAGCTATATCTGGCCGGGTACACACCATTGCATACATCAAACTTCCTACTATGGAAAAATAAGGGATTGCCTCCATTTCTTTCCTTGTAGAGCTGGTCGTGGGACACGAATGCTTTGTCATATTGAAATGGTTGGCCAGTGGTGTGTTGACTGGCTTGGCATCTTTTATGTTGAATCTTTCAATCACCCGTTCAACATATTCCTCCTCTAACAACCATATCTTCTTGGCTTTCCTGTCACGAACAATCTTCATGCCCAAAATCTGCTGTATTGGGCCTAAATTCTTCATGTCAAAATACTGCGACAAGTCCTTTTTCAACTTGTTGATCATAGCAATATCTTCTTTAATGATCAGCATGTCATCAACATACAACAGTAGGATGATGAAGTTTCCATCCGAAATCCTTCAAAAATATACACACTGGTCTGCTACTGTTCTTGTGTACTCGTGATCCACTATGAATGAATCAAACTTCTTATACCATTGTCTCGGTGCTTGCTTCAGGCCGTAGAGACTTTTCTTTAGTTTGCAGACTAGATTCTGTTTTCCCTTAACTTCAAATCCTTCTGGTTGCTCCATATAGATCTCTTCCTCCAAATCACCATGGAGAAAGGTAGTCTTGACATCCATCTGTTCTACTTCCAGATTTAAGCGAGCTGCTAATCCTAGAGCTACTCGAATGGAAGTCATCTTCACAACTGGAGAGCAGATCTCGTCAAAATCAATTCATTTCTTCTGCCCAAAGCCTTTGACCACCAAACGAGCTTTATACTGTAATAGTTTACCATTTCCATCTTTCTTCAACTTATACACCCATTTGTTCTTCAAGGCTCTCCTGCCTCTTGGAAGTGGAACAAGCTCATAAATGTGGTTCTTCTGCAAAGAACTCATCTCCTCCTCCATGGCTTGCATCCAACAGTCTTTCTCTGTATGACTATTTGCTTCTGAAAAACTCTCGAGCTCTCCTTTATTAGTAATCAAAATATACTGAGAAGTTGGGATATTTGGTTGATAGCAACTCTTCTAGATCTCCACAATTGAGGCCCAGTTGCCTCTAGTTGAAAAGGTTGCTCCCCCTACTCAACACCCTTTTCATTCAGGTCTTCATCTCTTTCCTCTTAATCCTCAATTTCTGGCATAGGATTCTACAACTCTGGCACTTCTTGTTACACATCATCACATTTAGCATTTTGTGATGGCTCAGGAGATGGGAACAAGTCTGGAGTGATGACATCTCTAGACTTTACAGATTTCTCGAAATCTGCTATGGTCTGGTCTTCATGGAACACGACATCTCTGCTCCTGAACATCTTCTTGTTCACTGGGTCCCACAACTTGAATCCAAATGCTGGATCTGAATAGACCACAAATATGTATGGAGTGGACTTGTCATCAAGCTTCGGTCTGTTTTCCTTGGAGATTTGTGCAAACGCCTTACACCCGAAGACTCTCAAGTGAGAATATAATACATTTCTTTTGGACCAGACTTCCTTAGGTATCACAAAATTCAATGAGATTGAAGGGGACCTATTGATGAGATAACAGGCTGTACGGGTGGCTTCAGCCCATAATGACTTTGGCAACTTTGCCATTCTGAGCATGTATCTAACTCGTTCAACAATAGTGTGGTTCATCCTCTCTGCCACACCATTGTGTTATGAGGTGTCGGGAACTGTTGTCTCGTGCCAGATTCCTCTACTAGCACAATATGCGGCAAAAGTATTGGAAGTGTACTCACCTCCATTGTCTGTGTGAAGACACTTCAACTTCTTCCCAGTCTCTCTTTCTACCATTGCATGGAACTCCTGAAAGTGCTAAAATACCTCATCATTTGTCTTCAGGAAATACACGGACTTTGCTAAAAACCCACAGTGGGGGTCGACCCCCAATGACGTGGCACACTGGGGTTGGCCGAAAATCAAAAAAAAAAAAAAAAAAACTTTTTTTTTTTGGTCCAATAGGAGCCGACCCCCAACACCCCCAGCTGGGGGTCTAAGTCATTTTCCGAAAATACACCCACAACTTCCTTGATGCATCATCAATGAAAGTCAGAAAATACTTGCAGCCGCCGAGTGACTCTACTTCGATTGGGCCACAAACATTCGAGTATACCATACTGAGCACTTCTGTTTTCCTCTTACTCATTGAACTAAATGATACTCGATGTTGTTTGCCATAAAGGCAATGATCACACGACTTCAGGGCACTCCCTTTGGATAAGGGTATCTTGGATTGCTTTGCCAACAGATGTAATCCCTTCTCACTCATGTGAGCCAGTCTTCTGTGCCATAAGTCCGGTGACTCCTTGTCTTCTGCTGCGTTAAGACTTTCTAGACAGATCTTCGTTTGAGTCTTATACAGTGTTGAAGACATCTCTCCTCTGGCGATTGTAAAAGCTCCTCATGTTAGCTTCAATTGGCCATTTCTGAATGTACTTGTATAGCCCTGTTGGTCCAGGGCACTTCTGAAGATAAGATTGAGGCGCAAATCTGGAACATGCCTTACATCTTTGAGAACCTACCTGTGCCCGACATTAGTCTGAATACTAGTGTCTACCCACAATCTTCGAATAGCTAGAATTCCCTATTCGAATAGTGCCAAAATCTCCAGCGTTGTACAAGCTGAAGAGTTCTCTGTGGGACGTAGTGTGATAGGATGCAGTTGTGTCTATTACCCACTCTGTACAGCTGTGGTAAGCTACGTGAAGGCAATTCTCCTCTTCACCAACTGCAAGAAGTGTTTCATCAATTGTTGTGGCTGTTGTGTTCTCATCTCTCTTTGGTTTACTGCTTTGGTCTTTATATTTCTGGCTTGGACAGTTCCTCTTTATGTGATCCTCTTGGCCACAGTGAAAGCAAGTGAAGCTGGAGTTACCTCTACCTTTTTTGTCTCTGGATTTACTCTTGTTGTTCTAGCTGCCTCTATTCTTGTTTCTTCCTTTGTCTCTTCCTTTACCTCTGTCTCTGTCTTTATCTTCTGTGACAAGAGCATGGGACTAATTACCTCCCATGTCTTTCCGCCTTGCCTCTTCATTGTACATAGCGTCTGTGACCATGCTCATGGTCAGCTTCCCTTATGGTGCAGAGTTTTGAGAGACCACCTACGTCTCCCAATTGTCTGGTAAAGAACTGAGTAGTAATACGGCTTGCATTTCATCGTCTAAGCGCATCTTGATGATTGCAAGCTGATTCACCAAATTTTTGAATTCACTGGTGTGCTCGGCGACAGACATACCATTATTCACTTCAAATTGACAAGCCTTCTCGTCACGAAGGCTTTGTTTCGAGCAGTTTTTAATCGGTACATGTCGTCGAATATTGTTTATAGAGAATAGGCATCTGTCTCCTCAATGACATGATGGTACACACCGTGATCTATCCATTGTCTGATATAATCGATAGTCTTGCGGTTCATCTTTATCCAGTCATTTTCTTTCACTTCTTCAAGTTTAACCCCTTTTACAAAAATAAGGCCAAATAGGTCTTTATAATACATGATGTCTTCCATCCCTGACTTTCAAATTGCATAATTGGAAGGAGTCAACTTGAACATAGATCCTGAAATTGATGTGGATTCCTCCATCATATTCTCCTTTTTTACAAAAAAACTCCGAATGAAAAATCTGACTGTACGGATGTGTCTGGAATATGCCAAATTGTTGGAAAGTACTATTGGATCGTCAAAAACGGACTCAGAATGGCTTTGATAAAGCCAAAACAGTTTGGATAGTTCATATTTGCAAAATCTGATGCGTTTGAGATGCACCAGATAATTCCTCTGCCCCTAGTTGACTGGTCAACTAGGCACTGACATGCTAGACATGTGGCACTAGGTTGCTAACGTGGTAGTTGCATGGCAGATGACGTGGCAGAAACATGGGCTGACGTGGCAGATGATATGGCAGGCACGTGTCGTTGACGCGGCTCGTCTGTTTCCCTCAGATGCGGGTGAAGTGCGTGTCAAGCCTGAGGTGACGCGCCGGTACTATTAATCGGCGCATGAGGTGCGTGTGGGCGCGTGAGACTCATATGCTTTCTTTGGGCGACTCGTGAGGGCATGTGGATTCTCTTCTGGGGCTCTGCTTTGCAGTTCTGGACTCCTCTCTTGAAGACCTTGCTCCTAGTATGCTTAAAACCTGATTTCGAACAACTTGATTTTTGCAGTTTCCAAAAAACATACCCAGTTTTTTCGAAATGCAATCGACGAGGCTTTGATACCACTTGTTAGGGCTATGAGACATCAAAAATCAATCACACACAATAACGCAGAAGATTTACGTGGTTCGACAATTACCTACGTCCACGGGAGAGATATCCACTATAGAATTATCCCAGAGGGAGCTTAGAGTACTCACACCTCACAACTCTCTTTATAGTACTCTCACTCATAGATTATACACTCAGTGTCTGCTCTTCAACTCTGTGTGTCTCCAACCCCTCCTCACTCATCTCAATTTATACATAAGAGAGGAAGAGTAGGTGAAGAGACAACAATGGACGGGCTTAGTTGGTACCACCCTTACCATCTACCTTTAGCACATGGTGCCACTCTCACCATGTGGATAGTAATGGAGCTACCCCACCATCTTCTTTTAGCATGTGGAGTGGGCTAGAGCTAACATTTTCACGTATGGGAAAAAAAATTTGAGGCATAAATTGTAAGTAAAAACTTCAATATTGATTTCGAGGCTATTTTTATTTAAAAAAATACAATTCAAATAAATATTTACAAATTAGTCTATTTACGGATTAATTGTAGTCTATTTTATTTAAAGGAAAACAAAATAATATTGTAATCGTGTGGCCAGTAATAATTCAATGATGCAATTAATAGCAATTAAAATGAATTCCACTTAATTGCGGTTGGATGCTTCAATTAATTGCAATTAATAATAATTGTGATTATTCATCGATTAATAGCAATCAATAATTCAATAATTCAAATTATATTTTTTGTTAATATTGGAATGAGTCAGGTACAAAAACGAAATGGCTGGTAGAAAAAAATGGGTAGATGCAATATGAGTTGTGGTACAAAAATATATGTTCAAAAAAAGTAGAAAAACATTATAAATAAGTTTAATGTCAAATACATTAGGTGATATATATATATATATATATATATTTTCAAATACACTGCAAGTATTTAAAAGATTTGTAAAAAAATGAAAATTTTGTTGCCTTTTTTTTCGTCGGTTGGTAATACTTTTTTTTTGATAGTTGAACTTTATTTTTTGTAATTTTTTATTTTGTTTTCGGCTGTTGAATTTATTTTCTGCCATCTAATTTTTTTTTTCTGTTGGCAGCAATGGGTGGTAAAGAAAAAATACTTAGACACACCTAATTTAGGAAAAGTTATGGTACACACCCCTTAAAGGGTGTGTATCATATACACTTTATAACTATAGGAAAAAAAATGACATAATTTCATATTTTTTGAGTTATAATTAAAAAAAAAGTCATAATCAAACATAAAAAAGTAATAACAAAATGTCTCAAAATAATATCATAAATAAAGAAAAAATTTGTCGTAACTAAAGAAGAAAATAACGTAACTAAGGTTGTGTACGAGCACGAAATAATCTTCTCGTATAATCCTATTGATCAAGTTTGCGCTCCTCTAAAGGTCGTCGCTTTACTCCCTGAAAACACAAACGTGAGCTAGCCGGCGGGTGTGTGCCAGATACCTCTCCGATGCCTAAGTCAGAAAAATAGACAAGTAGACAAAAGCTCTATGTATTCGAGAATCAAAGTTGTGATACCTGTACATAGGTCTTGCTATGAGCTTTTATAGATTTCGCCAGACACAATCCTAGTAGGACTCTTACTCCTCAATGTAGAGTCCTCATAGGAATTACATCTCTAAAAGATAATGCTTATCCCTTAACACCCTTTTCACTGCTTTAACCAAGTGAAATGGTTTTACCTCGGTAGTACGACAAAACGACCAAGCTAGCACTGACATGCTTAAGCGGCAAATTTGACCGAGCTTCACCTAGTTTGGTTCCACCTTGCTCTTACAATTCGGCTTCTTGTATCTCGGTTCAGCATACTCTAACCGGGCTCTCAGTCATTTATGACCGAGCTAACTAGGCCCAATGGCGAAGCCCATTCTACTTAGCCTACAGCTCGGCTCACTTCTATCCAGTCCTAGCTCGGCCCAGATTTACACATTTTACCCTCTCAATTGCCCCTTAATGCCATTTGTAACGCATGATTTGGGATTATTCTTCTCCAGCTGAGCTAGAAACATTCAAGTCAACCGAGCTCACCTTCTACCAAGCTACCGATAAGTCCAGTCCATAAACATCTTTTCAATTGCCCTGCATGTCTGAATCGTTTTCTATTCTTTTGGACACATGGCAAGCTCTCATTGGCCAAGTATAGCTGTCACAGCCGTCTTCATACTCCACAAATTTTGAACAGTCCCGCCATTTCTATACTTTATACGAAAACCCTACTTTTTGAACAAAACACACCATTGTTTATCTTCTCTCTCTTGCCCTCTGAGCCTCATTTTTTCCCAATCATAGCACCCGCAGCTCGTACTTTCAGCGTCATCCTTACGGTCTTGATCTTCATCCTTTCAACTTAAAAGCTGTAAGTAGCTCAATCCTTCTTTCTTTTAGTTTGTATAGTATAACAACATGTAATATAATATCATTATGCTTTTCAAAACACACTTGTTTGGTTTACACACAAATGACAAAGAAACATTTAAACAACAATCACACTCTAATTAGATTCACAAACAACCTGTATCGTGATGCTTTTGATCCAAAATAATACCATGATCGAGATAAGAACACATTTACCATCGGTGCGTATTGAGACAGAAACGAGCTAGAAATGTCACCTAATGGTGAGCTAAAACTTGGAGTCATTACTTGTACTTTCTGACGAACTAAGAGCGTGGATATACCTGCAAACTAACCTCTAACCGAGCTAGAGGCCTTGTGTTTGTATTACAGAATTGCGAACTCCCTATCATTCGGCGAACCAGGCAGGTGCTTAGCCCTCACAATTTTTCTTTGTAATTTTGTTTTGTTTGCTTAGTCCGGTCCGGTTGTTTCAGGCATAACACTTTATTTCCACTTTGCAGACTTGACCGGGTAGCTGGCAGGCGCTGCCTTTTGCACCTGCCCTAGGCGACTTTGGTCAACTGAGCCAACCAAAGCCCAAGTTACATCGAGCTAGGCTTAATTTATTCTTATCCTTAACATAGGTAAATATTGATTTCTAGTAGACTCTCACGGGGCCATGGCGAGTTCCAGAAAAAGACTACCAAATTCGGACAGCGTCTATCTTTCCCTAAGCCGAACTAGAAACAACACCGTGGGAAGAAGCGGGCTTAGATTACATTCACCGTGATATCGATTGTCGCCGAGGCCTGGTTTCCGTTCGACCTCTTCTTTGTAATTCCTAAAGGCGAGACAAGACTTTGCCCCACCAACTTTCCACAAATTCATATAGAATAATAAATGGCATCGCCAGAACTAAATCATCGGCTTGGCCTTAACCTCGGTTTGGTCGAGCTATTCCATCAATACTCACTTGGCCAAAATGAGGGGCCGTGGGTATATTATTTAAGAATAAGGAGGCGTCGAGAAAAAATAATCAAGAACACAGGACAAAAGCGTGAATGGCAGCGACTTCTTTTGGGTTTCTGGCAACTTTAAAGACCAGGAAGCCCATATACTGGGCTATAGTATTAACTGGAATAAAGGAATAGCTGGTATGAATACCTCGGCTTAGTTTGTCTATTTTTTGCTCTTGCTGTTTATAACTTTCATACCGTGCTAACGATTTGCCTTTTTCTTATGTGAACTTGAACCGACTAAAAGTCACAATACCGGATTCAACCTAGGCGCTCTCCGGCGTATTGCCGAAACCATTATCGAGGTTGGGCCAAACTACTCAACTTCAAATTGACCTACAGATATAGCGGAAGGAGGAAGACCAGGGTGACAGACTTTCTATTGGAACCATCACCAGAACCGGACCCCAACTTGCCATAAATAAACCTCGTTCCCTTAACCGAAGAGCAAGAAATGGCAAAGCACCAAGCTGTCCGAGCGTTGATCACCGAGACAACATTAACTCTTGACAGCAGGATTCAGACCGAGACCACACAAGGCGGTCAGACATTTAAGGCAGTGGTGGCCCTCCCCACCACCCGACCCTCATCATCCCGTTCAAACAAGCGTGCGTGCTCTATTTTGACCGAGTTGCAACGACTGATTAATGAAGACGACTGCGTGCTTCCAGAAACAACACGGCCAAGTCCTGAGCCAAGGCAATCAAACAGAGCTAGCCCTTCAGAGTGGGCTCCAAAAATAACCTATAAGAACTGAGCCATAACGAACACAGACTCAGTGGTGGCAGACAAAGACCACACATTAGCCTTCAACCTTGCTAAAAGCGTGTGTCTGCCACCAGACATGGAACATCATGATCATTTGGCGCGGCGGTAGAAATTTGAAGGCCATCCGTTTGGCCACCAAGTGAATAGTTCTGGTAAGTGCTTTCTTTGTTTGATTTCCAATTTACTTCTATTCGTTCGGTTTTTGTCATCATCGCTATCTCTTCTTTTGCAGGCCATGTAGAAGAATCACATTGCTCACAAGCGCGTGTTGGAGCTACACAAGACAACACTGGTTTGGCATGCGTCAGAAAGGTAGCCAACACCAAGGCGGCCCGGTGAGCGAGGCCAAACAAAATGACCGAGCAGAATCTGAAGTTGCTGCTTACCGAGCTAGTTAACTTTCAGTGAAGCGGACAAGCGGCCGGAAGGCCACGGCGAAGAAATAACGTTATCTGCGCGAGTTGGCCAAGCTTGAGAAGAAAAATGATGTCGAGATCACCGAGCTGAAAAGCGGATGGCCAGCGGAGGAATGGCGGCTACAAAGAGGAAGGCCATATGTCTTGCGGTCGATGCTTTGCGCAAAGACATATTTTCAAATGTGGTACTGGAAGTGGGCGAAGCGGTTTATTCTGGCTTCGTGCGTATTAGTCGAAAACCGAGGTCTTTCGAGAATCCTCCCCTCGCTATCCCAAGTTATATGGCGGATTAGCTACTTAGCGCCATTCAACATAAAAGCTTCTTCAAGCGGGGGAGGAGGAAGAAGAAGGATCATGATTCAACCAATGTCCCAAGTGCTAGCAATGATCGCGATCTTCCAGCCATTTAAATAGCTCGGGTGGAGCTGCTGGTGCCAAGCACGGTTGATGATGCGTCTTTGTCCGATGTACTTGTTGATCTTAGGGTTACCATAGCCCAATGGCTTCAGGTTGACCTTGATGCAAATTTGGACGACCTCTTGAAAGCGATCTTGTTTTCTTCTTTTCTTTGTTTTTACTCATGAAAAGAATTTATAGTCGGGCTCAAGCCCTCCTCTGCTGTTAGTGGATATTTTGAAAATACAATGGAATCTGCTCTTTTCTCTCTTTTTGTTTAGTTACTTTTACTTGTAATTGTTTAACATTTCATTTGCCGAGATAGACATTTGGTATAAAGATTCTCAATGTCTGTTCTGGTTAATTTGGTCATTCCTGCCAACTTTCTTTAACCTAGATCTTGATCTCGGTTGAAGAGAGATAAATGTTGTGTTATTCACGCCACTTAACTTTCTTCAACCTAGATCTTGAACTTCGGCTAAAGAGAATAGTAAATGTTGTGTTATTCACCTTAACCTCTTGGCCTAGATCCTACATGTCTCGGTGAAAAAGAAATAAATCGTATTGGTTATTCACCTTGACTTGCTCTTGACCTAGATTCTTATCTCGGTTAAAGAGAGATAAATCTTGGCTATTCCTGCCAATCTCTTCAGCCTAGATCCTTATCTCAGCTGAAGAGAGATAAATGTTGGTGATTCCTGCCAACCTCTTCAGCCTAGATCCTTATCTCGGTTGAAGAGATAAATCGTTGGCTATTCACGCCAATCTCTTGACCTAGATCCTTATCTCGGTGAAGAGAGTAAATATTGGTGATTCTGCCAGCCTCTTGAGCAGATCCTTATCTCAGGTTGAAGAGATAAATGTTGGTGTGGGGAGCGAATAAATAGAGGCGAAATCTGGTATGCAGGGGCCGGGAGCGAGAGGCGGCTCCGTGCACTCAGCTTTCTTTGGGGACGTCCCGAAACGGTTCTTGAGGCCAAATAGACACGAGAGGGCATGTCGGGACAAATGAGAAGATAATAAATAAAAAGTAGACTCTATTGGGGCTGGCCCGAAATTTAAAATGGATATAAATACAAGAGCTCAGTTGTAAAGGTATGTAGAATCACTTCTAAAAACTTAGTAAAGAAGCTTTCTTGAGGGAAAATGAAGCCCGACTTGATCAGGTCAGAGTCCGTAATTCAGGCACCCCACAAATAGGAATATTTAATACCTTGCTGCGGTGACTAGGCGCTTGAGGATCATTGGCGTCTACCGAGGATTTGAAGAGTATTTCCAAACCCTTTCACCCGCGATTGGCGTCTGTGGGAATACTCAAAATACATCCATGGGCGTGGCCAGAAGATCCCCAGATAGCCACCTGACGAGATAACCACGGAGAGGCGACCTCACCCTAACAAATCATCACGGCTCGGGAAGGAAACCGCCACTTGTGACGGCGCGAACTCAACTCTTAGCATGACTCCAGCGAAGGGAGGCGATGCAAGTGACCATAGAACAAGCCAGGGCCCAGGACCTTGCCGAGTTTGGACAAGCGTCATCGGCTGAAGCGAAGCGCCATGCCGCGATGCGGCCTTAGAAAAAAGCAGAAGTCGAGCGGGCAAGCCTCGGGTTCTACAGGCGTTCCCAAGGGCGAGAGTCCTCAGCGATACAGCGAAGCCAGCGGCACAATGTCGGCGGTGCGACGGTCGCTGGCGCCTTAATGTAATCACCTTAAGGAGGCTGACAAGGCCGCTTACTCGCCCAAAGAGGCGTCTCGCTTGACATCGTACATGTATATACTGCACTTCGATGGGTAATGACATTTCTCGTACAATCGGTCACCCCCAAGCCCCTGACATCCGCCTCACACCAACAAAAGCGACCCGGCTCCGAGAAGCAAAACGCCGCCTTCGCATGCATGCCGGCGATTCTGCGATGCGGTTTGGCCGGCGTAATGCTCCCTCGCGTAGATCTCAGTTGCGGTTGTTCGCGCTTCTGGCGTAAGCTTGAGTTCACCGTCGAACAGCGTCCTTGCTCGATTTCCGAGGAAGCGCCCGAGAGGTTATGTACTATAAAACCTTCATCAAACTCGGGTTCGCGATTCGGATCGACTCCGGCTCCTTACCCACTAGCCGAAGCTTCAAGCCATGGCTTGAATACCCATTGGAAGGAAAGATCAATCTACGGGTTCGAGAGCGGCTCGGAGGCGGTGGATGTGAAATTCTTGGTTTGTCAAGCTCCGTCGCCGCATTACAAAATCTCTCATCATAGAGGCGGTCATGGATTGCATGCTTTCTGTGGGCCGTCCCAAAGCACCTACCACGGTTGCTACGTTTCCCCAGCCGGAACATGGCGTTGAGCGGATCCGTGGCTCTTAACGGTCGGCCTGACAAGCATGTTACCTCCTCGCCATGGCAAGGCATGTTGAAGGCTTCGGGAGAATTAAACTCCATTGAAGTGCCTGATCGAGAGATCTGGAGGACATCGGGCATCAACCAAACGACAAGGCCACGGAAAGGATTTGAGGCCGGGTTGACATTGATGGGAAGCTTAGGAAAAGTTTTTTATGATCGGCGCCTCTCTTTTGAGCGAACCGACGTGACAGCTGACTAATCACTTTCTTACTCGGCAACCTCGGCGTCTGCCGTGGACTCCATACGAGATCTGGGAAATAGACCGTCGATCTCCACGGACACCATCTAAATCGTCGACCCGATTGCAAAGCCAGATCATTCGGAAAGGCCGGCGATCCTCGCGCAGGAGACACACGCCGCCCGTTGTAGAAAGAGTATTTGACAAATTAGCTTGGCGGCGGGCAACGTAAGAATCACTTACCCCGTGGCTCTCCAACGCGATTGGTGGTGAAAAAGAAAAGCGGAACTTGGCGGAATTAATAAAGTCGAGTTTCCGCGCGGATCTGGAACAAAGCTTTACCCCAAAGACTGCTTCCCGCTTCACAAAATTGACCAGCGCTTCGTCGATCACGGCGGCACACCACAGCGGCTTATGAGCATAGGTTTCCTTCTGATGCCTCTGAGGGCTACCATGCAAATCGCCATGAATCCGGATGGTCAGGACAAGCGCATTCCTCACTCCAAAGAGGAACCCTCTGCTACTAAAAGTTAGCATGCCTTTGGACTTTGAAGAATCACAGGAGCAACTTACCACCAGTACTGGGGTCACCACGATGTTCAAGGTGACTCGGACACACCATGGAAGTATACATCGACGACATGGTGAGTGAAGTCAAAGAAGAAGAAAACCATATAGCCGAGCACAGGAAAAGACATTTCAACACCCTCATGTCTGAGTAAATGAAGCTAAGCGCTTCCAAATGCGCATTCAGGATCGGCTCAAGGGCAAAAAATTCTTGGGTTATATCAATCAACCAGGAATTGAAGCCAACCCGAGAAATGCGGTCACGACAATTTTTGGGCTGATTCCCCCGTTCGATGAAAAGAAGTCAAAAGTTGATGGGGAATAAATTGTTCTTTGCCTCAATAGGTTCATCGGCCCGATCTGATTGACCCGGCTGCAGACAATTCTTTTCGAGACACTCGTCGAGGCAGGAAGACTTTTCGAAATGGTCGCCCGGCATGAAGATCACGAAGGCGGCTTTTAACGACCTCAAGACCTACCTCCGGGGCGGTACCTCTTCTAACAACACTGCTGTATAGCGATGACCCACCTCATTCTATATCTGGGTCAGGTCTCCGACGAGAACGTCGGCGCCGTGTGCCTAAAGAGGGAGGAAGGGCGGCGGCAGCGATTAATGATATGTGAGTATTATGTGAAACCAAGAGCAATGGTGAACGGCCTTGGCTCGCTACCTACCGGCTTGGAAAAACTCGAGTCCTCGCCTTGGTCATGGCGGCAAAAGCGATGCATTACTTCAAAGGACCGCGACATTAGAGTGCCTAACCAGACTATCCTTTCGATCGATTACTCTGAAATGAAAGAAGCATCAGGGCGTGTTTGAAGTTAGGCGCTTCGAACTGTTATCGACATTCGGTTTTACCCAAAGCGCAATCAAAGAAAGGCGGTCGGCGGCCGGGCGCCGTTGCCGAATTCTGGGGCTTTGGAGCTTCCAAGCGGCAGCGTCGGCTAAAGACCGAAGTTCGGTCAAAGCCAGATTGGAGAATTTATGTTGGGGACATTTGGCAATTATACTGTGATGGATCGTCTAACCAACGGGGCAGCGGCGCCGGCGTCGTAATTATGTCTCCAGACGGCGCAGTAATTGAGCAGGCCGTCAAGCTCGGCTTCGAAGCATCAAATAACGAAGCCGAATATGAAGCCCTTTTAGCCGGACTGCGGAACGCACATCTGCTCGGCGCGCGGCGGCTGTTGGTGTTTTGTGACTCAAAATTGGTAATCAACCAGCTGAAGGGGGAGTACGCGGCAAGAGACGAGCGTATGGCGGCCTATATGAAAACGGCTAACTCCTTGCTGACGAAATTCGACCATCATGAGCTGAACCAAATAACACGTGATCAAAATACACACGCGGATGCCCTGGCTTGCTTAGCCTCCGCCATCAACTCCGAGCTCAAGCGTACTATCGAAGTAGGTTTCATCTCGGAACCAAGTATCGGCCCTCCGGAAGAAACCCACATCAACATTATAGAATCCGCTCCAAGTTGGAAGGACCCCATTGCTGCATTCCTTTCTTCTGAGCAACTCCCAGAGGACAAAAAAGAAGCACACAAA